>OU893345.1:11886652-13187636 GCA_918026875.4 Diatraea saccharalis
AATCTAACGTAAATTACAGTTACAATTCCAAAATCAATGCAACCAAAATTACAGAAAAATACTAGTATACATCAAAATTAGTTACACATTCTACTGATTAGGAAATATAGATACATAAATATACGAATTTAACATTCCCCAACGACGACTGAATACGGAATAATTTGTTATATTCTAATAAATAGTGGAAAACATATAAAGGACTTTCTTACTTCAAACGAATTTTATTCCTTTGTTTCTAAAAATAGGTGTCGTATTGCTCAACTTGGATAAAGTAGGTAACGGACAAATATAATTGCTTTTTCATCATTTATCTCAAAATCCAATTATATCAACGCGATACTTTCAAGAGTTTTATTCCCTCCGGGCAATATTTTCTTCTTAATTTCGCTTATTGCGATCAAGAGGGGCTACACCAATCTATTTATTCTAATTAATCACGCCTATTCATCAAGATCAAGTATTTGTTTTAATTACAACATCCGCAAGAGAACAGAATTACCTTTGTCTTCGAATTACCGGGTACCTGGTACAAAATTTTATCTCATTTCATTATCTCTATTCTTTTCTCGAAATTTCACATTTCACATGATTTATACACAGTCAGTGGGGATTTCGAGTAATTTATGAGTTTCGCCGCCTGTAGGTATCATCAATGAATTAATTATATTTTCGCTTTTATCTTTAGACATGTTGATATGGCTTTCGTATTCTAGCGGGAAATTGGAATATATGTTTACGACAGAAAACGCTGATAGCAATAGGACGATCATTTCTAAAATGTTGAGTCACACCGTAGTCTTATTGATGCGCAAGCAAACGATAATATTTGTCAGTATAATGTGGCATCGCTAAGCATTATTTTGCAGTATAGAATAGCGTCGGCAAACCTACATTAATGTCATTGAATACTATTCCCTATAAACGAGAACATTCTTACCAATTCTAAAACAGTACGTAATATTTATTGCGTAAAATTTGATGCTTTATTTTTAGCTAGTATCCAAATGACGACAAATCTTAGAGTAAGTGTTATGTCGCTGGCTCAATTATTCCGAGTTTAATATTCTATACATTACGAAATTGATTTATCAAGCCGCCTGCTCTTGACAGTAACCTTGCTCATAATCCATTGAAGGTCAGAGAGGAATATTAAAATTTAAAAATGGACTAGTGAGGTAGCTACTTGTAAAGAATTGATCTGTTACATTTGATGGACAATGATGGAGAATTCTAAATCCGAGTAAATATAGGCTATCTTTAAACGATTGCCTATGGTTACATTTAAATTCAAAACATCATGTAATTCGAATGTAAAATAAATGAGTGTTTTCAAGATGGCAAATATTAAACACAGCATATGAAATGTCAAACAATCATCATCATCACCAGCCTATTAACGGCCTCACTAGAAGGGCCCCTATGGGACCTTCTAGTGAGGTGCGGATTGATCGGTGTAGACGACTACAGATGCAGCTGAGACCAACGCTTTAACATACCTTCCGAAGCACGGAAGAGTACGAGATAATAAAATTTGGTAACCCATCCTATGACCGGCGCGAAAGTTGCTTAACAACTGTATTGCAGACGGAGCGAGCTAACCACTGCGCCATTGAGCTCTAACACAATAAGCGCGTTTATTTAATTTATTAAAGGTTAAACTTCACATTTGAATTTTCTCTTTATCGATTAGATTTGATAAAATTAGTAGACTACGCCGCAATCCACATCACAGGAACATCACAGCCGAACATCACAGGTCTAAGCAGTTATAATAGATGTATTCTGGGATTAAAGTTATTATATTCCTAAGCCCCTTATTAGTCCAATCAACATACTCGATCTCTCTGTATCTATGTTTGAACTGTAATCCGATGGTCTAGACATAAAATTTGCAGACATCAGGTTATTAGCAGTATTGATTACTATTAGACTAAATTGTACTCAATTATTCAGACATTCTAAAAATACAGGGTAAATTCTTTGTAGTCAGCGATACGGGGACTTGCAAATCCGCCATTATTATATTTCACCATTTAATTCGCATACCTTTCCAATTTTCCGTATAACAGGTTTTTTTAACAATCCCCTGAAATAACATTGTATGAACGAACATTTACTTAAAAGACATTGCCTTTGAAACTCGTAAATGCAAAGAGTTTTTTACCTAAGCATACGAAAACCTTTAATAATATACTCATTTTTTATATATCGTTCAATCTCATAGCATTAATTCTAGCTATAACCAACATCGTCCACGTGACCTGAGGGTACTGTGTGTACACTGACCTGCTATACTGGAGTCCTAAGCTAATCTACCGGTGTTTCTGTGAATAATGCGCATATCTTAGTCATAGCTCTTCTTTTTTAGTGTGCTGTAGAATAGTGCAACTTTTGTTTGCTCTTATTTATTATTTAACTCTGATACTTTGAGTTGTAGTTGATATTTTAGATAAAACTGTTTCATTTCAATTTAAATTAGTAGTTCATTTCAAGTATTTTTTTTTTATTTTTAGTTATTCATTATTTTCAGCAGTACCTTATTCGCGAACATAACGCCACTAAGTTAAGCACTTATTAAAGTATCTCCTTAATAATTACACATATATTATTTTGTAGTATGATGAATAATTCTTTATTAAAATATATTATAAAAAATATTAAAATACACCGGATAAGCGTAAGTCAAACTCGTGCACGAAGGGTCCCTTACCATTATCCACAAAAAACCCCATAAATCACTTTTGTTGTTTCCAAAGGATTTGTTCGAGATTTTCAAGTTAAATACATTTGGTCAACATCTCGCAAAAATGTAAAGCCAGCAAAGTGTGATAGTTTCCCTATTAAATTCGTTCTATATAAATACCAACAACCGTTTAGTTGCTAGAGGTGGGGGAGACATTTGACTCTAACAAAAATTGGCTTTTGTTATTATTGGCGATCTCTAAAGGGGTTATATATTATATCCACTACGCGGGCGCAGCTGCTGGCGGAAAGCTACTTTTTTATATATTTGAAGGCCATAGCTGAGTGGTACACATGCCAGTTTCAAGATACTACCATCTCTGAGGTCCCGGGTTAAATTCCCGAGCAGATCAAAGGAAAATGAATAACTTTTCTGGATTATTTCTAGTTTGATTGTCCTGATAACTTAATTATTTCGGATACCTCATAATACGAGAGCTTTAGATAAGTAAGACAAAATATAGGTCAGTTCTGAGAACAATTTATATTTATACTTAAAATATAATATATTTATTATACTAAACGTAAATTACGATGGTAAATATGAACATTAAAATTTATACAGGTATACAAAATTAAATGTATATTACTCGCATATCTTCCGAACGACATAACCATATTTTATATAGTTCTTATTGTCAGGACAAGAATCGTATATAAGAAAAATTATAAAAAATAAATTTCCTCAGTTGCCATTAAAAATATTAAATATGGCGGGTCAGTTTATATTTAATAGGTTTTTTGTGTAGTGTGTTGTCTGACATATAAATAACTTAGTATTGTTATATTTACTCAAGAAATATAACAATACTAAGTTATTTATTATAATTCCGCTATATATTTTCTTTGTCGTTGAACTAAGTAATTTTAGAAATCATATACCATGAGCTATACCAATAATTAAAACCCTTGATTAAAAAACGATGATTAAATGTACAATAATTGCTAAGTAAGGCATATGATTATAATTACTAGTATACATATATTTTAAATATAATGTGTATTCTATCCCGTTTCCTAGGTACCTTAGAGACGGAAACGAAAAAATTATTAACATTACAATTACCTTTTTTAAACTACCTTGAACTCCCATTGTTTATCAAAGCGAAAACAAAGTCAACAGTTGTTGCTATACACGATAAAGTAGCAGAAATTAATCAAAAGAAAAAAAAACAATTTTGAATCAATCTTAGGGGTGAATTAATCAATGTCCTGTTTTAATTACGCTGCCAAAAGGTAGACAGACTACTTTTTTGAAGCACTCGGCCACTTCTTCGTCGAAGCTCGCGTGCCAGCTGAAGGGCCGGTCGGTGTGTAATTGTAGACCTCTTGCCGTCACGCGATTGCGTGCTGACCCATCAGCCCTCCGAGTTCAAAGCTTTGCATCATAGTGGCTCTCTAGTTTTATAAGGTGATTACTTTCTACTTAAGGGGTCATGTTGTTTGGTAGAGAAACTAGCCATAAACAGGGTTACCGAGGAGATCATAAAGATTATTCCTTTAGTCCAGCCAAATAATACTACTAGTTTTATCACGATCTTTTGTTTTATTTTTATCATATACTTGCTCGTCGTCACACCTAATCTTTAATGTGGCCTACACTCACTTAACTGTTTCATTTTACAATAGTGATTCTCTCCTGTCCCACTCGTTTTGTTTGCTCGGCGCGTGTGTTATTTATCATACTCTAACCTAACCTAACTTTTATGTTTCTGTTGCTATGCTTAATGCAAAATTCTTTAACAAAAATCTATATCGATATCGCAAAACAATACGCGTCAGAGGTTTTCTTCACTGTTGTGGCCGAATAGCATGTCAGCTGCTTCGTGGTTAATCTGTGAATGCCACAACGCATCGTGAGCGTTTCCATAAGACCCATAAACGAATGTCACTATTTGGATTTTCTATTGTACCTAACCACAACTTGTTGTGAACAATTTTTTCTCTCAATTAACGAATATGATCTTTGAGCATTAATAAATATAACGTATAGGCACTCATAATATCTATAATATTTGTAGTTGTTTTCCAGCGACTTCACCTTTGTAATTATCATCCATATAATGTAGTATCCCGTAAGTTAAAAGAATTTTTATAAGTTTAATTTCGATTTTATAAATTTTGCTGCCTTTTTTGCAGCAAATAAATAAACGACCAATCAAATCTTACCCATTTTTAATACTAAGATAGAAAAGGTAAAAACACAAAAGTG
Organism: Diatraea saccharalis; assembly: GCA_918026875.4. NCBI lineage: Eukaryota > Metazoa > Arthropoda > Insecta > Lepidoptera > Crambidae > Diatraea > Diatraea saccharalis. The sequence goes on from OU893345.1 coordinate 11,891,610, forward strand.
AATCATTTAACGTCAGAAAAACTGCCTTATGAGATTTGTGCATTTTTTCACATATAATGTTTTTGATGGGATGATAATACATTTTAGCCGGACGCTAGAAATTTGCAGACACTCACTACACCAAAAGGCACAAAAATATTCACCAATATGCATATTACGAAACCAAAAGTGACAGATAGGCTTTATATAGTAAAGAATCAGAATCAAATATCAACATATAGGTAATAATCTATATACGTGAAAGATTTAGGTAACGCAAAAGCGAGTAGTTATTCACTCATCCATAATAATAGCCAAAGTTTTAGGGGATACAGATTTTATGAATAAATAATCGGAACCTCTTCTTACCTAAGGGATTCAGGACGGGAGTTAGGAAAAGAAAACCGTCTTAATTTATTTATTACTGAAAGGCATTCAATATCGATTTACCTGGTAAATTACAACACCTTTGTAAATTACTTAGGTGACTAAACTTTTATATTGTTAATGGTATTTTGATCGCTCATTTAATATAAACTGGTCACCAAATTATTTGATTTTTCTGATGAATCAAGATTTTTTTTTATTAATTGTGTTTAAGAAACATGATGAGTTTAAAGCATGTTCATAACAAAACTAAAACTAGATAATTGGTTTGAATTTGAACATTTGTAATCACCAGCTTTTATTTGATTTGCCATGTTAGTTAATATGGACTAAATCCTTCAAGCTTAATTTAATCCAATTCCCAGTTTTGGATTGAAACTTGACTGAAATTTTGCATACACATACGAACGGAACCGATCTAATGATAAAACCGAAAGACAGTCAGTCAAATATCTTTTAAGCGATAAGGCCGCCTTTTGTGCTGAGTGATTTTATGTTATCGTCTTTATTTATTTATAATAAAGCCATTTACTTCGTTGACAATATTAGAAATTTAAAAGAAATAGCAGCCATGTGGAAATGAAGGAGGCTTAAAAAAGTTTCGTAGCGTCCATTTTCTTATGAACGCATTTTAGAAACTTTGGGCAGCGAAAAAGGATAAAGTAATGCTCAAGTTATCGGATGAATAAAATTTATATTGCTAACGCAGATTACATGTGGTACATTTGTTCGTAGCCAGTAAACTGGAAGAAACATTTGTTCGCAAACTACAACTTTAGAATCAGTTTAACAGTATAGTGACGAGGGTGTAAATCAGTTCATACTAACATGTAACATTCTATGTTCTGTAACCGTAACTTGTTACAGTATAAATTATGTAAAGGTGACTTAATGTATCAGGGTTACTTTGAAATAAATACTACATTGCGTAGAATTGATGTAAATAAAATTATAGTAGTAAAAATGAATACGTAGAATGTGTGTATTCATTTTTTATATTAGCTACTTATTTATTATAACGATACGACTCGATATCTTTACGCATTTTTTGAGTCTCACTATCGCAAACGACACAACATCTAAAAAAATATAATTTATTTAAAATCACATAGATTTGTGTGTGATAAATTAGGTAACAAAACATCTTCGAAATAATAAATTATTTCTTTACTATTTGAAAGTAAGCAGAAAGAGTCCGAGAAAGTCCACTACATTCATTATCCAATAACAATATTCACAAACAAAATTATGTCGTAACAATTTCTTTAATATTATTAATGTGTTGCTGTATTTGGTAGTTAGCACAGTTAGCCCGTTTGTTCGAATTTCATTCATTCGATAGATAAAGCAATTTTCACAAAGGCCGGTTCCTGAATTAGTGACCCAAAAATTAAATTCGAATTTAGTATTTTCCCAGTTGCGTTAACAGATTGATAATGGACCAACGAACAACAATAATTAAGAAAAAACATTAAAAATAATTTGCATGAGTTGAGTAGACCTTGCTTTATATTACATTATCCAACGTCCCTTTTAATAAAAAAAGTGCTAATCAAACATCAAAGGTCACGTTAAGTTGGTAATGCAACGACTTATCAAAAACATTGACAGAATCGTAATATTACATATAATAAGAATGAAGTGAATGGAATAGCAATGATCACAAATTTTGTCTCTGTATCAGCTAGATTATTTAATTTTTATTTTCTACGCGTATTTTTTCATTTTTTTTCAAAATCCGTAAATTACATATATACATTTTGTTGAAAAGTCGCATGATGTCGCACCTTTGTACATTTTCTCAGCTAGTTTAATAGAAATTATCAATTCAAGAAGAAATCGATGAACACACCTACTTACCTAAAAAATATACATACCCGTTGAACATAGAAATTCCTGCTTTCAGAATTTGAATGTATGCAAAATACAGTTATCTTTTGTATTATGATATTTAGATGATATCCGATGAAAAGCATTATTTGTTTGTTATAAAAAGAAAACTACTGATTCTATTTTTATTAAATTTTAATTAAACTACTTCGGACCATTAAGCTTTCGAATTAGAAAAGAATTTTGATTTGAAATCGGTAAATCATTCTCAAATAATTGGTGAACATACATAAATAATTATACTTCGCCCTCGAAAGCATAATTCTTCGATTTTGAAGTCGGTTAAAAATAATTGACATTCACCATCTCTATTTATTAGGTGTTGCATTTTCAATAAAAAAAAATATTTATCTTTCCGCCAGCGGCTTCGCTTGCAAGGCCCTGTAAAACCTTTCTCTTGAGTCACTCTGTATATTGATAAATACCGTATTGGAATCCGTTGTGTAATTTAAAAGATCTCAACGTACAGACAGTTTGTTTTATACTATGAATAGATTCATAATATCACTTCAATATAAATAAAATAGTCCATAAATTGTTTTGTATTATATTTATTATTTTTCCTGCTACTGTAAACATGTACAAATAAATTGTTTATCTCCTAAAAACTCAAATTTCATGGAATCACGTTCTTTCTCGAATAAATGAATTCATTTATTAAATAATCGGATCATGAAATTTTGAATAAATAAACGGAACATTTTCATAACTTTCTCCGAATTATTTTTATGGAATTGTTTACTTCATTCGATTATTTCATTGTATTTATCTGAAACATATTTTTCAATTCGCAAAATATTTATATAATGGTAAATAATTTTTACATAATATTGAGATAATTTTTTCCATGATAAACAGTCATAGTGGTTTTAGTAGAACAAGTTTAATTTAAAGGTGAATAGGTTTTAATTTGTTAAAATTTTTATTTTATACCAAAAGTGTTTCAGACTTCAATCAATTTTCTAACCTGCATTTGAGACTGTATGTATCGCGTCACTACCAGGAAATCAGCCAAAAATATGAAGCAACAGAAAGGAAGATGCTTTAAAATAAAGGAAGGAAAAAAGCATGAGAGATAGATTTAACTGCCAATAAATTATGTTATTGCTAATTTTGTGTTCAGAATGGTGTATGATATATAAAATATGTAACCCAAGTGCCCAAGATGATATTCCGCTAATCAATTGAGCTACCCAAATAAGTTTGTCTGTGTATAATGTCTAAACCACTGAACCGATTTGGCCTTGAGAAAGGACATAGGTTACCTTTTATCGCGATAAAGGAGCTGAAGGGAATGATGGATGTTTATAAGAAACTTCGTCATTGTCATAGATAAAGCCATGATACTTTGAATTTAGGGACTTTATAAGATATAAAATAAATGAATTTGTTTAATTGCTACCAAAAGTAACAAAATAAAGTAACCACGCGGATGTCAAACAACTTTCGTAAGAGCCAATTATAGGATGAGTGACCAAAAATTTACTATCTCTAGCTCCACTGTGCTACGGAAGGCACATTAAGCCGTTGGTCCCGGCTGCATCTGCATTCATTCATCATCATCATCATCATCAGCCCTTTTCACGTCCCCACTGCAGGGACTCAGACCTTCCTTATGGATGGTTAAGGAGGATGGGCCATGACCCTCCACGCTGGCCCAATGCGGATTGGAGCAATGCAGCCGAGACCAACGGCTTAACGTGTCTTCCGAAGAACGAAGTAGCTCGAGAAAATAATTTTTTGGTCGCCCATCCCGTGACCCTTGCGAAAGTTGCTTAACAGCAACGATCGCGGGCCGCGACGATCCTCTACGCCACCGAGCTACTTTTTCTGCATTCATTAATACCCAACAAATCCGCACTGGGCCCGCGTAGTGGATCTTGGCCCGTTCTCTGTTTTCGATGCCAGCCATAGGGAAGGCCCCCCAGCAGTGGGGCATGAGGGTAATGCTGTTGATGATGAATTTTATTTAGGTACACATAAATATTAAAACAGAAATTATTGAACGAGAATTAGTAGCTATTAACTGAATGACAGCTACTCCGAAAAATTAGCAGCTCCTTGTTTATTGCCTCTTTCAGCGAAGTTTATTTTCCAAACAAAAGACTCTCGGAATTTCTCGGGTTTGATCCGATAACATAGTCTGTTAAGAGTACGTACAAAGCTGAAAAATCACAATTTCAACTATTAGACAGACTAGGAAGGTAATTAAAAATGCAATTTTTTTTATTATATATTAGGAGGACCTCCGTAACAGACTGGTGCGCACGCCAGTTTCAATGTGTCACCAGATCTGAGGTCCTATATTCCCGGTCGGGTCATTGTAGAAAATGAGCTTTTCTATAGGGTCTGATACGTTGTAGTACCTTCGTTGTCTCCATAGTACAGGTGCTTTAGCTACTCATCTTAGAATCTGAACAATGTATATGATTTTGTTTAATATTTATTTATTTATTTTCACCAAAATTACATACTCACGTTAATTATTGAATGAAGGTAACTTAATTATTTATGATTTTTTATTATAAAATTATATTAGAAGAAATTGTACTTTTTATAAATTCATTTGAATGTATATAAATTTACCTTTTCGCAATTTAAATTATAAAAAAATGACTATTTATTTTTTAATTGCAGTTCATTTATTTTTTCACATTCACAAAATAGTTTGATATTAGAGATTTGCTTCATGCTCCCTCTTAACAACGAAGGTTTCAATTTATTTCAGACAAAGAAGTGTTTTTATTTTCACCGTAGTCGATATTTCATTATAAGGCCAAAGTGTTTGTGTTAGGGATTCGAACAACTGAATAAAGCTAAATTAGACAAACTGGCGAAAAAGGTAAGCCAATTCGTGACAGGAATAAATTATGCTGACCTGCCCCTCCCGTCATCAATAAAGATCGATGGATGCATTTGTACCACAACTTATTGACATAGGTACCTTTTATCGGTATACCTAATAGATGAGCTGATAAATAGTCCTATATTTTCATTTAAAAACATTTCCATTACGAAAAAGGACGACTATAATTCATATAAAATCAATAATTCATAGAAACCCTCAAGAAAGATAATCAAATTTTCGTACTTCTTTCATACGTATTATGTTTGATCAATTTCAATTCGCAATTAAAATATTCTTAATGAAAATGCTTAAAAAATACACCGTACTCTGAGATGGCACACAAATCGACGAAATTTCAAAATCCGGGCAATCCAACTATATGTCAAATGGTGCCACTGATTATTTTCTTAAGTACCGGTTAGTTTAACATATTTGTTATTATCATTAAAGTTATTTGGTGCAGGCTAAGTATTTAAGCGGAATAATTAATAAACTACAAATTAAATTACGACGAATTACGATACGAATTTTATTAGCAAATTAGAAAGCTAATAAAATTCGTTAAATGGAAATCAGATCAGTTAGATTACTGTCCCAGAAACTACGAACAAACAGGTTACAGTGACCCTCATCAGACGGTCAGCCTGCCGACAACACTAACCCCTTGTCTTGATACTTGTAATTACAATCTGTGATACGCGAATGATTAAATCATTTGTTAATTAGTAATATAAAAATTCTGTGGAATAGCATTGGGAATTATACCAAAACTGAGATATAAGTCGAAATTTCTAAACTATTCCGCTAATAGACAATAAAATACGTTAATTTCTAACGAGGTGGAGAAAGAGAGTACGCAATATACAATGACGCAATACACAACACGTTCGTTGTGCGATGTAGAAGTTAAACAACTTTCGTAAGGGTTGGAAATTGGATGTGTGTTCAGAAATTATTTATCTCTTCCGTGCTGCGTTAAGCCATTCTTCCCGACTGAATCTGCAGTCGTGAAGACCCACCAATCCGCATTGGGCCTCTGTGGTGGATTATAGCCCATTCTCTCTCTTCGATAGCGTCAACAGGAATGACCTACGCCTCGGCAGTGGGGACATTAATAGACTGCTCTGTTACTGTATGTCATCACCATCACCATCATCCCTTTTACGTCCCCACTGCAGGGACTCAGGCCTTCCTTAAGGATGGTTAAGAAGGATGGGCTATGACCCTCCAGGCTAGCCTAATGCGGATTGGAGGGTATTAGCGACTGCAAATGTAACCGGGAACAACGGCTTAACGTGCTTTACGAAGCACGGAGTAGCTCGAGATAATATCATACAGATCATTACATATACCATACAGATCATTCTAAGCCTGAATCAACATTATAAGCTTTTTGTTTTCTCACTAAACGATCCCTAGGGATTAATGTACTATTAAATCGTCGTGTAAACCACGCGGTAGACTTTGGTAAACTGGTATTTTATAAATATACATTGCTAAGTAGTAATTTATCATTCATAAAAATATAAATTAAGACACCAGCACCATCTCTTGGCAGTAATATGTCAGATTATAAGTAAAAGAATTTAGATCTAGATTCGGATACGCTTGTGAGTTTCGGATAACTTTGGTTACGAATACTGTTAAACAATTCAATTTCAGTGAGTTTTACTCACAAATATTATAGAATAGGCAATAATCCGACTTATTTATATAATTTTATTTACACAAGCAGTCACATTAATTATAACAATAAATTATAAATTATCTGCGGAGGATAGGTTCGTTACATATGTCGCGAATACATAAATCGCGAATACGGCATTTAGTACAGAATTATAGAGGGTACGGTCCAAGGTTCCAAAATAAAAGTAACAATTAGGTTAAAATTAATACAATTAAGATAAGATTATTAAGGAACTGCTGATTAAAATCAATCTTTATTGTCAGCTTTACATAAAAGTTTTTAAAGATTTTATCCAATATCTTTTTTTGAAGTATTCAAAGATCTTTAAATTCAGATTCATAACTAAATAGCTGTAAAATTCATAATATAGCTTTTTTTAAGTATTTTATCAATGCTACAACAAAGCTGAAATTACAAGCCATTATAAAAGCCACCTTCAACATTCTCGAAATACCTATTTAACAGATGACGATGCGTTAATAAACAACGCTGAATTCTTTTATGTTACCTATTGCATCCGTGAATAACAGATTTTAGCCGCGAGAACAGTAGTTGGGTTACAATTTTTTCACCCGCTAATATAGAAGCCGACAATAAGGAATTTACTCCACTTTGTGTTCTATACGAGAAATAATAAACTTTCTTGAACACGTCTAGTATATCGGTACGACAGAAATAAATAGACACTGTTATATCGTCTCATTAGGACTTCGCCACCATCCCAGATTTTTTAACGAGTTTCGCTTGCGGTTAAATTTCAGATATCCGGTAGTTTTAATAACGGTTACGGAACTCCTTAACATCTCTATTTAGAACTAACTGTGGAACTACGTGTAATAAAACAGTTACGTTCTTTACTAGTTTATTTAAATAACAGTTCAAAAGCTGTTTTTCTATAAATAACTGTTATCGAATGGCAATAACGTAACGTTTAGGGAGTCACTTAATGACAAAACCTCGAATAATGGCCGCGGGGATGAGAACAAACAATACTTATTTATTTTGCCGCCGCGACTGAGCTGGTCACGTCCGCTGTTCGATATTAATCTGTACGTGGCACAACATAATATTGTGATGTTCAACGTATTCAAAGTTATTTTCACTTAACAATTTTTTATTTGTTCTTATTTGCTAATGTTTTTAATAATAGACTCTTAATTAGTAGTAGATTTTAATTAACTAATTTTCAATATTGCGGTAGGTATTTTAATAAAATTGATTTACATGTAATGGATTTGTACCACCGTATTTTATATACTCTACTTTTATATTTCGATTACGAAATAAAAAAATAGTCGAATACCTATTTCTAATCGTATCTTACGCTCGGTAACGTAGAGTATAACTATAGCTGCCCACGATCGTTGTTGCTAAGCAACTTTCGCAAGAGATGGATGACCAAAAATCCATTAGCTCAAGCTTCTTCGGCAGGCACGTTAAGGTATACAGGATGCATCTGCAGTCGTTATAACCCTCCAATCCGCATTGGACCAACGTGAAAGAATTAAAACCCGCTGTAAGTACCCTCCGGGGGAAGGACCCGGGAAATTAAATTACTGGTTAATTTTGTAAAATAAAAACTATTTATTTTATTATACATAATTGAAATTAGACGAGTATTACTTATTATCAAGAAATTTAGTTTGTTAATTAAAATTATAGTTTATTACATGATAATATATATTTTTGAAAAAGTCCGCAAACGGAATCCTTGTGATATTTAATGAACGCTCTGACTGATATGCTAACTTTTTCTATTAGATTACATTTGTTAATGGAATCATCTCCCCGACCTACAGAATTTTTCCATATTATACTTTCACCACACTAAAATTAGAACCATTTTCACATAAATCCGCTCCTAGAATTAACTCTTCTAACTGGGCTAGTCTAGTTCTAGAGATTAAAGCCGTTGTTTCCAGCAAAGGTTTTGTTGCACTAAGCCAGAGACTTCCTATTTTTGATAGTAGGATATATGCTTTTCAGTAAAATCTGCTTTTAAACGCAAGTTTTATTCATCTACATCTTTTACTCAGAAATTCGATATCATGTTTCTGAGTAAAAGATTTAATTTTAACAAGTTTTTATTTAACTTGCCTTGTCAATATTTTAGTTAGTACCCAAATAAGATTTACGTACGGAACTCAAAATTGACCCACTTCCCAATGTGCGATAAACTAGAAATTTCACAGTGACATGTAAGTCAGATGATAATGCAATATTATAGTGTCAGTAAGCTGATATGATGATAAAGTCGGTAGGTGGTCACAGGAACTTATTGATGAAATGACGTAACTGCAACATATTTAAGCTTGTTAGATACGTCTTTATGAGGACTTTGGTACTGGATGCTTTCCAGACCAAGGTCTGGTGATAATGGAGCTGGAAGGTAGTTATAGGAACTTAGCAATGAAATCCCAAATACATCATGTTTGGGTTCTTTAGATCCGTCTTTATGAGAACAACAGCATATTGAGACAAAAGTAAAAATATAATAAAAAAAAGGTTTCTAAAAACAAGTTTTTATTTGTGCGCACTAAAACGTAAATAAATAAATTCTAAACATTTTGAGGCAAATGGTGTAAACACCAAGCTAATGAGGCCATCGATGATGTATATCCACAAGGCTACACGACAGGATACCACAATATGTCAATTTCACACAATTTATTTTGAATTCTACTTTCAATGTATAAAGGTTAAAAATCAAGTACAAAAATTTAACAGATTTATATAACCTGGCGTGCTGTTAACTATACACATTTGAACAATAGTATCTTTTGTTATCAGAAAAAAAACGGCTACAGCTGCTTAATGTACGAAAAAGACAATACAATACCTCCTTAATTACGTTTTACATGTTTCGTGTTGAACTTCATCAGCCATTACGACGTATTTTCAGGAATTAAAAAATAAGCATTCGTTTTCATTTTAATTTTAAAAGTTTCTTTTTAATTGTATAAAACTGCATTTTATAAAGGCATCTCTTCTTAGTCGCATACTTCATTATTGAAGGTAGTGCTTGTCCTGAAATGTAGTACAGGGATTGACGAGCTGCTTCCACGCCTTCCTGTCATCAGCCTTCGGTTATGGTGAGCCCCATCACCGCTCGCGCAGACCAGCGGGTCGGTGATCGCCCTCGTGCTTTCTTTCCATTTACCTTGCCTACCACTAGCAGTTCATCTAGATTCTAGACTATCTGGAAGCTACCTATGTCGCGAAAATAGCCAAGAATTGATAATAGATGGTAGACAGTCTGGTTTAAATCTTTAGCTGGTCAAAAATTGATTTATTTGTTCTGTTTACGGTCCACGATATCCGGAGCATTCTACGCCAACACCACATTTCAAAGGCGTCAATCTTTTTACGGTCTATAGCACGAATTGTCCAGGATTCACTATCATCGCGGATTTATTAGTATTGTCAATCAAGATATGGCGCTGATATTTTAATTTGGTGAATTTACTTATGAAATTACCAATAATAAAACTATTAAGGACAAACAACATAATTATTATAATATCAATAGACAGTAATTATCCCAAAACGGTTCCAGTTCAAACACTGAACCTCAGCGTAATGCTGATCATGCGGCAAATGCTGATCTTTCGCTGTAAGCTGCTTGGTGAAATCGCAAACAGCAGCACACTTTTCTATATCATGGCTGTACGGCTCTAGATTTGTTTATCATAAATGCATATGAAGGTGACAAAAATATTCATAATACACATTTCATTATATACTTATTTGAGTTATTGAGTTTTTCAATATTCTTAACCAAAAAGAATTCAATGTATTAACCTACACATACAGACAAATAAAATTGATTTATTTTACTTACATATGAAAATATCTTATAATTTTAAAAACAGGACCTCAATCTGTTTTTTTTTTTGCTTAACTGTTGTTTTATCTTCACTCTGTGATAATATGAAAATGGCATATTCTCAAATAGGCTATAATTTAAGTCGCGAGAAACCTCTTGTAGTTGATAAATTTCATAACTACTGAAATGATTTTAAATTAATTTACCAATAATAAGCAACTGACTATATTTTCTATTTGTTTGATATAGAGATGGTTGGACAAAGTTCCCGGGATTACATAGTAGGTGGTAATCATCATTTGTCTAGTTTTCTTTTTATGTATTTACGTTGGATCTCTTGCGGGGCAAATAAAGCCCAACGCCACAAGGCACGGTCCTTTAATACGCTTTTCACCTCCTCAGCGTTCATCGCTCTTTTCATCCAATATCGCAGGATTTGCTGCTTCAGATATCAACTCGATCGATTTGATGGTATAAAGGGTGTCTGGCGTTACGTGGCTTCTACATCCTTCCACTTTCGCATTGTATATTTTTTTCATTCTTTCATCCGAGATTATTTCCACATGCCCGAACCAACAGAGTCACTCTCCATTCATACACTGACACAATTTTTCAGGTCAATTCTCTTATCTTTTCATTACGAATGCGGTATTTCATAATATATGATCATGTATTTACAGAACAAATAATTCAGTGAAACCATCAGTCGTACCTTATAAAGGACGCACCTTCGCTGGGCCCAATTGTTCGTTGTGCAAACACAAGGTGTGGAGATCTACGTTGGACAATGGGTGCTGTCAACGCCTCTACAGAGGTATTACATCTAATTGTTAGCAATCCATCCCGTTATTGTGTAATAGTCCACCAGATTATTACGATGTTCGTTGTTTATTATTATAGTAGAGTGTAATTAACGTCTGGGTTTAATTGAATTAGGTATCCCTAATGGAGTTTCAGTTGAAGAAAAAAAAATTTAAACATGTTATTGCACTAGGTTTATATTTTAAGAACTAATTAAGGAGGACCTGAAATTTCGATCTCTTGAAAGTTCGTAATAATAATGATGCAGTAGAGATGAGCCTGCTCTAAAGTACTCACTATTATCCGTTTTATTTTATTATACTAATTGAATAATAATTAATTAATTATCAATGAGTTTGTATAGCATTGCATTGGAATCATATGTTCAATAATTTTTTACAATATATTTTTTGTTATTTGTCAATATTGTGATGAATAGTGACTTGATATTATGAAGTCATTTTTTAATTCTATATGTCTATATGAAATAAAGACATGAAGAAAAAAGCAGCCCCTTACTGAGTTTGAGATTAAGCAGACAGGCATACAGTTTTGAGTTTCACGATTTTGATTTGATTTAAATGATGATGTAGTTATTGAATAATCTGTGCCATCACACAATTACCATGTCAATTATAGAACGGGCTACATTTCTCACCAACTAAATATTAAATAAAAAAGATTTAACCGTTTTCAAGATTACATTTTAAGTATCTTGTAAAATTAAACCATTCCAAAGATTCTCATTAACATTCAAAAGAATTAACTCGTTATTGTCGCAGAAGGAAACGGGGTCCAAAATGACGACCGTCCCTCGTAAAATCAAAAGAAAAGGTCGACGATCTTGTTATTAAATTTGAAGAATTTCGTAAATCTGAGTAGAAGTATACGGGCATGTGACGACGATACGTTAATTTTGAACGAATTCTGAAAGAAAGCAATTGGTACTTGACTTGACCTACTTTATAAAAAAGATTTTTTAGGGATCAAAATTTTTTAGCGAAGCAGTGACTAATCCTCAGAAAATTACTTTCTATAAATGTTTCTAATATAACACATATTACTATTATAAGTAACCAAATTACTATTATAATTAACAAATCTTCTGATATAAACCTATTTATACAATTATGATAAGCAAATATATGTATGTATATTACTAGTTTTTTGCTGTTTGCTAGCACTTACTGCTTTGTTATCACGCTTTGTTTTCAAGTTTTGCAACAATTTTCATTGTCACACCACTCCTATCAGTCATAACGTGACATTATATAGCCTTAATTAATGGACTATTCAACACAAAAATATTTTTTTAATTCGAACCAGTAGTAGTTCCTGAGATTGGCGATATAAAAAAAAAACAATCAAACTCTTCAGCTTTTTAATATCATAGTTTAGCTTCATCTAACGTAGTACAAATAATTATTAACCTCTGTTAAAAGTTCAATTCCAAAAAGAACATGAAAACTTAATGTGTCGTTAAAAGTTTTTATTCTGCTGGCGCGTAAAATTCCATAAAAAATATTAGACTTGTAATAACGGTTTTCAATAACTTTAGGAAATTACGATTTATTGATTTTTTACGCTGCCATTAATTCTCCTTTAGGGCCTTCGCACATGGTGAATTTTAGCAGGGAAATAGTCGCTGAAATGGGTAGCTCAGTGACGTAGTGGATATATGCCGCGGCACACCATCGTTGTCATTAAGCAACTTTCGCAAGGATCGGTCACGGGATGGGTGACCAAAAAATTATTATCATGAGCTTCTCCGTGCTTCGGAAGACAAGTTAAGCCGTTGGTCCCGGCTACATTTGTAGTCGTTAATAACCGCCGATCCACATTGGGCTAGCGTGGCGGGTCATGGCCCATGCTCCTTAACCATCCATAAGGAAGACCTGAGCCTCTGCAGTGGGCACGAAATGAAGGGCTGATGATGATGATGAGTCGCGGAAATATTAAATAAGCTCTCTCTTTCATTAAATTCTGTTAAACCTACTCATTTGCGATAAAGACAATAAGATAGTTTTCACTTTGTATCATTTTAAGACCCTAGCAATTACAATTCCACTTTAGTGGCAATATTTCGTAAACTTTAAATGGAGTCGTAATGTCTTTAACAGTTACATTTCAAATGTTGGATTTTTTTTGTAATTGAGTTCTAAATCGGAGACTATATGTTTATGCCACAATTAATATACTATTTTACAACATATTTTGAATATTTTTATAACATTTATCGCTATACAAATATTAAGGTGTGAAGAATTGCTCAACGTCAATTTATTCACGAATCCGGTAACCCAGCCAAAGTCTGTAGATTTCTCAGATCTATAGGGATTGGGTAACAAGGTCTAGAATCGTCTAATTTAGATATAAATCTGATAAATCAATATTTTTCTTCTTCTATTATTTCGATCTGGCTATTAAGTCAAATACGTTAAAAAATATTTCATCGTTTCCAAGCCCCGACTATTTGCCTTTCATCGTGTGTCAATTTTCCGATTGTGATGTTAAGAAGAGCATTATTTCTATAGGTTCCAATGCTGTAGGAAGTGACTGTAGTCTTAAGATGATTCTGCCCATCCTAGATGAAATTCTCCTACCTACCTCCTATATACCTTGCCAATCAACACTAATGTATTTCCCATTAAACGGAAAAATGCCCAGATTACTTCTCTTCCTAAAAAATCCGACCTTTTTTTCTTTTCTGAATACAGGCCCATATCCATTTTACCCTTCCTATCTGAAGCCCTCAAACAACTTGCATGACAGCTGTTCATTTTCCTGCACAATAATAAATTCCTAAATCCTTTTCAATCAGGTTTCTGTCCAGGTAATAGTAGTATAGGCTTTGGTTTTGCTACTAAAATAGCGCTAGCGCAGTGTCTCCTCTTACCAATTTTAGATTATGCCGACGACAGCTATTTTGATCTCACTGAAGATCAACTAAATAAACTTGAGCGACTTCAGAACTTCGCAATAAGATTCATATTTGGATTACGTAAATATGATCATGTATCAAAATATCGTCAAGAGCTCAAATGGTTGCCTATTCGACTTCGCCGGAATGCTCATAAAGTGTCTTTATTATATAATATCCTATATAATCCTGCTTCTCCTGCTTATATAGAAAGTATACTTTTGCTCAAATATACTATCCTAAATTGTTCTCCGTATCTAATTTCCTTTTTGCGGTTGCATGGAAGAGATCGCTTTTAAACGATAAGGCCGCCATTTGCTTCGCTATCTTTGTGTTTCTTGTATGTTCTCTCTTGTTGTGCAAAAGATTTTGTTTGCATTAAATAGGTTTCGACACAACCGAACCGTTTTTTAAAGGTTCTGTCACCTCCCGGATGCATCAACATAGGATTTAATTTACGCGTGCCAGATCACCAAAAACAGGTAATAAGTAAAAAAAAGTTTGCCGTCAATCAACATTTAAAGGAAGCTATATTAACGGTTATGGGGCCAGTAATACACATAGGAAATTATTTAACGAAAATTTCTAATTTCAAAGGCCATTATCAGTAACACATACAACTGCGTTGCAAAGTTTATACTTCAATACAGGCCCTGTATTGCTATAAAGTCGCCATGGGCCATTGCTCATAGGTACAAAAAATTGTAAGCTTATTACGGTAACCCTCGATAGCTCGTAAAACTTCTTGACCCAATAAATTTTACACTTCCGAGTATATCTTTCCTAGTTTTATGAGAACATGGCCATTTTATAACTCTCATAAATAGCTGTAAACGTGAGCTGTAGTAGTAAAGAACTTTTTTTTTACTAGAAATCAGCAAAAAAACTGAGCGAAAAATTCTGACATTCTACTTGAGTTTCCTTGACAAATTATAAGTAATTAATAAACTTTCATAGGCATATTAAAACTTGTTGTATGACCTAGAAATAAAGTCAGATAATTTTATTAAGCGGAAGAGTTCATTGTGATTTTAATTGGACTGTCGTTTGCCAGCACTACGGTCTGACATCGTCCTTTTGAATATTGTACTATAATAAAACGAATCCGAAATTGTTCATTAAAATAAAAAACAAAGCAATTACTCGTTCCGTTTATTTTTGCTTAGTTCAGGAAGAGATTCGATGACAAACTCTATAGAAATACAGAACGAATTGGATAAAACGTGTAGGAATCAAATGGTTTCACTGAACTGCTTTAGGCAGTACTGAATTCTATCTACCTATATTTTATGTATATTTTAGTTTAAAACAAACTAATATAATAGCATTAGGTCGCAGAAGAAATTTGTGATACCAACCAATTTGAAAGCAAAATTTACAATCCCTGAAAACCTTTCATTATAAATGGATCAAAGTGTTGGGTCATGGAGTAGAAAGAAAATTAAAGAAAAACAAAAACCTTCCTGCGTAAAAACGATTTTTAAAAATACATGAAAAAATTAACTTAAAAACTAAAGAGAAAGAAACAAGCCCAGTAGTTTAGAATTCTGTTAAGTATTACAGAACAGAACGACTCATAGTCGGGGCCTATTCAAATTTTACCAATCAAATCATCTCAAGGGGCCTTTCTTTCTTTTTAGTTTTTAGTTTAGTTAATTTTCTCATGTATTTTTTAAAAATCGTTTTTTCGCTGTCGGGATTTTTGTTTTTCTTTAAATTATTTATTTTTATTTTATACTTTTTAGTTACGATTCGTTGACTTTGATATAAGATGGTAAATTTCGCAATCTAGTCATTTCATTGAGGAAGTTAATATCGTAGAGATTATTAAGTAACATGCGGTGGTCTAAACTACTGATGATTAGTCCTTCTAGAGACCTAACTCGGCTCAAAGCTATATATGCTTTATTTTTTTTTACCAAAATATTTGTTCTTCATGCTTTTTCACTGTTTTTTTGTTTGTATATAAATAAAAACTTAAATCAATAAGTAAGAAAATTAGCAAGAATGATTGTTTTGTTAAAGAACTTTAAATCATTAGATATCTTAAACTATTATTTAAAATGAAAAATGATAAAAGGAACCTAAAGATGATTTAAAAATACCTATTCAACAACACCCCACTTGACATAGTGCATCGATTTTTTTTTTCATTTTGACAATATGGCGTCTGGTTGTCGCTGTGGTGAATTTTGATTACTGTTATGTCTTTAGTGACACTCGCAAGGTTAAGACGAATCGATTGACGTAAGAATCATCAAAATCGGTCTACGCATTTGGTCTCTAGATCGCCACATAGAAACATACATACATACATAGACTGATAAACACATTACCCTTCTTTGCGTCGCGCAGTTAAAAAAAAATTAAAAAATTACAAACATCGGAGATGTAAATGTTGAGATTAAGAGATAGAGCAAGGAACGAGTACTCTTTATAAAAGAATAATTTTGTAAGTGGCACCAGTAACAGAATAGTTGAAAGGAAACGTTATGTTGGTAATAAACACATATTTTAAGAAGAGATGAAATAAATGGGAGGTAGAAGGTGATAGACAAAAATATCAATAGTTGGAGAACATTAGAAGGACCTTAGTAAAGGGAGATTTTGTGTTAGGAATATCAATGAATGTTAAGGAAGTAAATGATGAGATGTCGGCAAACAAAGAAGAATGAAATAAAAGGAAATACCGCGCCAATCCCATATAAATTGAGAAATTTAAATAAAATTAATACTAAGGAATCAAATAAAATACAATAAGAAAGAGAGAGAGAGAGACTTTAATAAACTTACACAAAGCTAGTTCTGTTTTCCCAGAAAATGATTATCTAATGTAAAATTAATGTAGTCTGAAACAAAAATACCTAGCTCTCCTTAATTTAACCAATAAGTTTGTGTACAAAGAGGTAAATATAAAAAAAAAATGTTTTGTCAGTTTAATAAAAGTTATATATTTTTGCGATTATCAATACAAGGAAATTTCACTATTATTGTAATTGAATAATTTAACTTACGACATAATAACAGAAGTTGTTATGCATTTTTCAATAATCTTTAATAATATTATCTTTAAAATCTCAAAATTGAAACTTGAGCTTTATGAAATTAAGTGTGTTTTTATTACTTACATTGATAGCGCAATGGTAAGCACATTCAATCTGTAATTTTATTTTTAAGATCATGGGTTGGGGTGACTAAACATTCATTAGTCGATGCTGGATATGCAATTATTATCATCCATTATTCCGCATTGGGCCCACGTGTAATTAAATAAATATTGAACAACAAAACATACATTGCTCAGATCTCAAATCAATCCGCTAAAGCACTTGTGTTATGGCAATCTGAAATAATCAAGGTATCACACAACACCCAAACCCCGGGCAATAAAGACAAAAACAATTTTTACATTGGCCTATAATCGAACCAAGCACCTCAGAGATGGTGATACCTTAAAACCGACAAGTGGCAACTAACACGCTGATAATGTTTTTAATCCTTATGTTATAAAAACTTTAGTTCAAAATGGATTGCAAAAGAACCCTCTTTTGTGGTAACCCAATATGGCTGTGCTCACCATATAATAATGAATGATACGAGATATCTTGGTATTATCAATTTTTATTTCTTTTCTTACGACAAACATATTATAACACACAAATCGACGATGGATTCGCTGTATTATCCCTTCATTCAGTATAATCTGATCCCCAAGACGATAATTTGAAAGCCATTGACATCGTTTCAAGAGGTATTTCTTTTGTCGTTCAATATATTTTATATGTTCTCATAAAATCACTAATATGAACGGATTTGAATTTATTTGATTGAACAGACTCATACTTTGTCAATTTATTTAGTGGAATATACATATATTCCAGTAAGTTTTATGGAGTATACTTATTTCTAATTATTTCACGCTCACATTTTTTTTTTATTAAAAAACTACCACAACATATAGACTTACAGTCCCATATATGTGCAAGTACTTAACATAAAGAAAAGGGTAAACGAAACATAAATATTATATATCATCACCAGTCTATTCATTACCCACTGCCGGGACTTAGGCCTTCCCTATAGATGGAATCAAGGAAAATGAGCCACGACCCATAACACTGGTATAGTGTGGTTTGGTGGGTATTACCTTCCGAAGCACGGAGGATTCAAGATAAGAAATGTTTGGTCACCTGTCCTACAACCAGCCATTGCGAAAGTTGAATAACAATCATATCGCAAATCAAGCGCGCATGACACTGCTCTATCGAGCTTCTCAACGTAGCCAATGTACATAAGTATTACATGACACCTTCGAATTAATTAAGAAATCCAGAAAATATCAAATCTTTCTTATAATTTTGTTTAAATCACATCCATAAAGATTGTCGGTGCATCGAAGGCAGTGTCAGGAGGCCTACTCGCTTTCTCGAAAACGAAATTTCGTTTACGAACGAAATTAAAACGAAATTTCGCATGTAACGCTACTCTTTATCATTTTCGTATACACGAATGTTCGATTCCAAAGACAATTTTCGTGATCGATTGCAGTGAATGGCGTTATTGGATTTCTTATAATGTCAATTCCGGTTTTTACCGTAACTTGAAATATATAATATTAAACAATACATATATTTCTTTTAAATAAAGTTTTAGTGGGTAAACATTGTTTAAACATAAAATATTATAATAATATAACGAAAAACTAAGTATATTAATGAATTTTATTTTTCGTTTCAACTGATCAAGACACTATAAAGAACTCTTTTATCCACAGTATTAACCGACATATTTAAAAACAACCTTTCAAATATTCGACCAAACTGTTCAGTGTTTTCTAATATTTTATTTAATTATTGTGAGTTCCGAAATTTATCTTGACAATTCATTAAAAAAACTTTAAAAGTAAGTATGAAAAAATATTTAGTTTTTCGGCACAAAAAAAGGTTTTTAGTAATAAATTTACTTTTTATCAGTCATATTTTTCAGGTATAATGGCATAGCCTATATGCCTCGTAAAATCTGTAATATTAATGACATAATTCTATAGGTATTTATTCACAATTCATACATAAAGCCAAAATAAACAATAAACTATTAGATACTCACTGTCTCTTAATAAGATTCCTTTCATTTTGGTTTTGAGGGAATAATATATTTTCTTATAATACCTATCTGGTGAATTGAGGACAGTCCTAACCTCCTAACACCGTGAAACTGTTTGCTGTTTCGTGAAAATGTTTTGAGATACGAATCCTTGGTAACTACCTCGGGCATAAAAATTCAACGCTGTAAGAATCATAAAAATATGAAATGCATAATGGTAGGCATGCAATTTTTTTTATCAAGAACTACGATAAAATATCTACCAACTTTAATTGTGGACTCGATGGCATGAGATCTTTCCTGTGGACGCAGTAAAGGTATAATCTCCTGGCATAGTTCTTGAAATAATTCACAACTGAGTCTGTAATTACTTACAAACTCAGTGTCAAGAATATTTCTTATATTAAGGCTATTTCGAAGCCGCCACCGATTTCTCCTACGGTCTAATCGTTCTTTACTGAGAGCTGACTCGATTAATAGTAATATAGACCCCATTTCGAAAATACAAAATTGCTAACGAAAATGAAAAGGTAACATTTTTTACTTCATCAATTTGAGGTAAGAATTCCGAATAATTAGATGTCAAACTCAAATGTTCGTTTCGTCATTTCGTGAAATAGAGTAGCTTTAGAAAATAATTATGTCAAACATTTTCGTTCGTTGAATATTCGGAACGAACGTAATTGTGGTAGGAAACGTCCGAAATTTCGAACGATATTTCGTTTTTCGGAAAATTAGAGTAGGCTTTCTGGTGTTACGTCCAATCCATTATAAATGATCGAAACTTGCGTCACTTTGGAGTCGTAGTAGCATTTCGAATATTGATGATATTTCGTTTTCGGAGATAAAAAATAGGCCATCAAATGTCATGTAAATTAGTACGAGTACAAAGAAACAGATCAACAAACAAATGCAAGAAAAAAACATTTACGCATATAGTAACATTAATAAATTAGTTACCGTGACACATTACACTGTGATATTATAGGGTTTTGTAAAGTTTATTAACACGGAGCTTGCGAAAGATCCGGAACAACTAAAAAGAACATTGATATTATACTCAATAGTAGCGAAAGTAACTACTTGAGAAATTCATCAGTCCTGTTGGGTCTCAGGTAGCCAATGATTAGAGCAGTCACCCGTATTGCGAAAGGTTGTGGGTCAGATTATCATCTCTGGGTGCTTGTTGCTGGTGAATTTTAGCATTTTCTTAAAGATAAATATAATAGTAACAGAAAAAATATTTCAAAATCTTCATAAAAGTAAAAATAATGATAAGAAATTATTCTCCGCCGCCGACTTCGATAGAAGCTGCAATTTTAAGATTTCTTTTTATTTGTTCCTTTTTCAAAATCGAATATACTAAACGGATTTTGAAATCGTTCTTACAACATGATTATATATAGATTATAGAGATGAGCCTCCAGATAATCATTCGGCGCACGCAGAAATAAGCGCGTGCTTAGTTTTCGATATCGCAAACATTGCGAGGACTGACAAGGAACCACAAATCATAATATATATTATGTGTGACACAAAAAAGAATGTTGGGGCCGTCATCGTTACTATACAATTCGCCCTTCTTTATTTTTATAACGAAATAAAATAATAAGAATACAGCAATATAAAATTCACTTAAAATAAATCTTTAAATTAATACGTGAAATCCTACTCATATTATAAATGGGAAAGTCTATTAGAATGGAGATTGATTACTCTTTCAAGTAAAAGTACTGAACGTATTTCGGTGATTTGATCAACATGTAGGCTACTTTTTAGCCGCTGGCGCTGGCGGAAATCTAATTTATAAATATATTTTTATATTTCATCGACTGGAATTCTAAGTTAAAACATTTAAAACTTGATGACGCTATGAATGAATTTTATAATTTTTATACGTCTATAAGAGATAAATATATACCAAAAAAAAATATCACAAGTGGTTCCTACCCGAAATGGTATACTACGTCACTAATAAAAGTGATAAAGGAAAAAGCAAAATATCTTCGAAAATACAAAATCTACGGAAATATTTTCAAAGTTACAGTTTGTTACGTGATCGAGTCAAATTCTTAGAAAAACTATGCTATAATAATTATTTAATGTTAATAGAAAACTCAATTGAACAACATCCAAAAAATTTTTGGAGTTTTGTATCTTCTAAAAAAAAATCTAATGGTATGCCTTGTAGTCTTAACTATAACGGTTCGACCTATAATACTGGCGACTCGATTTGTGAAGCATTTTCTAATTACTTCCTTTCCACTTTTGCCGTGAGCTCGCCTTCACTAACTCAGAATGTTCTAAATACTGATTCTACCTCTGAAATATTTTCTATAGAAATAGATTATAATAGAGTTGTGAAGGTGCTCCAAAAACTAGATGCCTCTAAATCTGCCGGTCCGGATGAGTTACCTTCATATTTTCTGATACAGTGCGCCAAATCAATCTCAATACCTCTATGCGTCCTTTTTCGAATGTCCCTGACGCAAGGATACATGCCTGCCCACTGGAAGCGGGCATTTATAACACCAATCCACAAAAAAGGATTAAAATACGAGGTAGTAAACTATAGACCGATTTCGAAACTGTGTATAGTCGCAAAGGTTTTGGAACGTTTAATTTACGATCAGTTATATCCTTGTATTAGACATTCAATAAGTCCTCAGCAACATGGATTTCTGAAAGGCCGCTCAACAGTTTCCAACCTTGTTCTTTTGAATGAGACCATCGCTGATACAATGGATAATGGAGGGCAAGTGGACGTTATATACACAGACTATAGCAAAGCCTTTGACAGAATTCCACACCATTTATTAGTTTCTAAGCTATCTGCGATTGGAATTAAGGAAGATCTTTTTAGGTGGTTTTCATCCTACCTTAACAACCGGTCTCAAGCTGTAGTTATTAATAATTACATTTCCAATTGGGTTGACATACCTAGCGGAATTCCGCAGAGTTCATTGCTTGGACCTTTGCTGTTTTTAGTTTTCGTGAATGATATTGAGAAATGCTTCAGTTTCTCTAGTCTTTTATCATTCGCCGATGACATGAAGATCTTCGCTAGGATATCGTCTATCATGGACGCTCAATCCCTTCAGGACGACCTCTTTAAATTTGAAGCATACTGTGACGTTAATTGTTTAGACCTGAACCCTGCAAAGTGTTGTCTCGTAAGCTATAGTAGGAAACGAAACCCTATAATCTTCAACTATGCCATAAGAGGCGAACAGCTCGGAAGAGAGACTAGCATACGCGATCTTGGTGTATTTCATGACTCGCGAATGATATTCGATATCCATATCAACAGTATTATCGCTAAAGCATACAAGGCATTAGGCTTTATCAAACGCGTATCTCGTGATTTTAAGCAGGCTAAGACTTTGAAAATCCTTTATTGCTCATATGTACGCAGTCATCTAGAATACGCATCGCAGGTTTGGAACCCTAGATACTCGACCTACATTTCTAGATTGGAAAATATTCAGATTAAATTTTTACGTTATCTATGTTTCCGACTGTCCGAGCCATTTTCCTCCTCTGATTACCTGCTCCATTGCAAGAAGCATCATCTCATACCACTAGAGCAAAGACGTTTAATTGCTGACCTCTGCTTCCTGCTTAAGATCACATCCAATGTCGTCGATTGTCCTCAATTGTTAGGTTCGATTTCCATTATACCGCCTCGTAAAATCTTAAGATCAAATGCGCTTATTTATCTTCCACAAGTTAATACTAATTATAGGCAAAATTCCTTTATATGGCGTGCATGTAACAACTTTAATAAAATATGTGTCGAATTCGATTTCGACCTATTTAAT
Source organism: Diatraea saccharalis (assembly GCA_918026875.4). Lineage (NCBI taxonomy): Eukaryota > Metazoa > Arthropoda > Insecta > Lepidoptera > Crambidae > Diatraea > Diatraea saccharalis. The sequence goes on from OU893345.1 coordinate 11,914,872, forward strand.
ACTGGTTTTGAGAAAGCAAGGCGTGCATTGGTGGATGGTTTTTTTTTACATCGATAATGATCGATGGAAGGATTAATTAAGTGTGATCCCTAATTTGGAACAAATTGATTAAGTATGAGTATATATTGTGATTCGATTGTTTGTTTACCAGTTTGTAAACCATCTGTGTGGACCTGTAAATGGCTTCCTATAGTCTATTTAATCGCTATGTATTTGTTATAGCTGTTGGTCTTCCCAAAATAAATAAAAAAATAAATAAATAAATAGGTATATTTATCGAAATTTTAATGAAAAGTTTATAAACTATCTGTTTTATCTATTCTTCTTATCTTTGTTTTATTTAGTGGTAAAATAACAGTTGCTTACTATCAATTCTTTATATTTTTCAAGTGGCTATTATTTTTAAATATGTATGAACATAGCACAGTGAAAGCAAAAGTTAAAACATAGACAGTTAATCGTATTGATGATTTAATACATCAAATTCTTATCATGTTACGCGAATCTTAGTCTTTCGATTGAGATCAGTTTTATTGCCGGGAAAGATTTATAATATTCCAGATATAATTTCTTTTCTAAAGTGTATCACAAGCCAAAATGCTGCTTCATGTTGTTTAATAGTATTAATTATATGTTATACTTATTAATTAACATATGAGAATGATTATATAATCTACTGATATATGTAATATATTTGAAACAAGACTGAATCTCATCAACATTACTACAGGGCATTACAATGTGTAACATTCTGGTAATACGATATTGTGGAATTCTGCGTCACATTTATGTAGCCGTTGAATAATTATCTTGAATAACATTCCTAATTTTCCTTTATGAATAATTAATTCAAACGGTATCCCACATTAACTCAATGACGGCCGGCGTGTGGCTTAAGTGCTATTAATGAAATAGCCGTTTCTGATATCTAGAATTCGATTTCTAACTAGAGTCTCGGTTCTATTAATAGTGGAGGTACCGAAGAGATCCCTCGGAAGTTAGAATCAACAGATTTTCGTAATGTGTTTCCTATTGTTGTTTCGGTAAATGCTTAAATGAAGACGTAAAAATGTAGCAACTATCGAGTCATTGAATGCAAAATAAATCATAATCTTTAGTTCGAAAGTGAAATAGTAAACGCCTGAGAAATCGTCTCTTTTTATAAAAAATCTTAAATATACAGATGTGTATTATTAGAAGTCTAATATATTGGTGAAACCTAACATTTACTAATGAAACTTTAAAATCGACATACGGGCTTTTACAGTCACAAATATAGCAACACTACATCACAGTTGAACAAAGTGAATTCAGAGCGGTCTTCCTTATTTCGAAGTGCTTCTTTTATTATACGTAATGTTCTTGCATTTAATTATCAGAGGTATATGACAACCCTGGAGATGTTACGAGGCGGATGTCACAAAGATAATTGGCGTTACGGAAAACCTTTTCTGCACTCCAATCGAATCAAATCAGCGCTCTCACTCCGTACCTTTTCCATTTTTTTTTATATTACCACTCGCTTTCAAGAAATATGCGAAGAAATGTTCCTGACAGTAAATAACTTTAAACAACATAGGAAACTGTATATTATTTATCTATACTAAAATCAATGTATAAATATTATAAAAAGGTAAAGTTTCCAGTTGTCTTTGTATGTTAAGGTAATCTTCGGTGTAAAATACTGATCTGATCATAAAATTTCTGTGACCTTGGGGAAGCTACATCATACGCGGGTGACATCATCAAAACAGCTAGTAATTATAATGTTTAAATTAATGATAATCAAATTACAAATGGAGTAGCTAGGTAGTGTAATGGATAACGCTGCGGCTCACGATCATTGTTGTTAAGCAACTTTCGCATGGGTCGGTTACGGGATGGGTGACCAAAAAATTACTACCTCGAGCAACTCCGTGCTTTAGAAGCCGTGTTAAGCCGTTGTTCCTGGCTACATTTGCAGTCATTAATACCACCAATCCGCATTGCCAGCGTGGAGGGTCACTGCTCATCCTCCTTAACCATCAATAAGGAAAGCCTAAGCCCCTGCAGTGGGGACGTAAAAGGACGATGTTGATGAAATAACAAATAATATTTCACAATTCTTATTAAAAATACCTCATCGAGTAAGTGTCTACTCTAATTACTTCTACTTTTAGCCTTAATAGTATTTACTGGCAACATTTATCTCACCTATACATATTTTTTCTTCTTGCTTGTATTTCTTTTGTTTTGGAATCCAGTAGTACTTCCACAATAACATTATAAAAGCAAAAGCCCGTGCTCTTTTTTGGCATATTAAAACAATAACTTTAACCAGCAAATGTTGGGCGGTTATAGTTAACAGTTAATGTTATGACATTATCCAATCATTGCTAAATGATAACTCATTATTATTTACTTAACCGGTAGTTTAACATTTTTTTTATTGTCAAAGTAAGTTAGTAAAACTAATCCTTACCTATTTAAACTAGCGTTTTGCTCTTAATTTCATCCAAACACATCTAACGCTTAGCATTACCGCATACCACAATACTTACCCACATATAAATTGGAAAACCACCACTCACAATAACACCGGCTCACCATTTTATTACCGATTTCATAAAAACGATTACAGCTTAATGGACGGTGGCCACGAAATAATTTACTGCCTTTTCTGTGAGGTCACAAGGCTGTGGTGTGTCAAAAATAGCTATTAGAAATATACCCGTGAGGCAAAATTACTTTTTTTATCATCAAATTGCTTTGCCTTATTCTAATTTTATTTAATAATGGTATGTAGATTTACAATCATAATAACTATGTAGATTATAAGACAAAAAGATTTATTTATGACTATCGCATGTCCAGTAAAAAACGTTATTTTTAATTTAGTTAATACTCTATTTAGTCAATTTTTGAATGGTGTAGAGAAACTGATGAGGGTAGGGTACAAAATTAAAATAGAGATTGATTAACTAAAATATACAAACATTTTTAACATACGTATAGAACACAGTAAATCTATATAGTAGAAAACAAAGTCACTTCCAGCTGTCTGTACGCGGAGATCTTATATTACATAATGGATATTAATGCAATAGATTTAATTTATTAATATACAGAGTGGCTCAAGAGGAAGCTAATGAATAATTAAGCTTAAATCCCAAACTAAGTAGCTAAAAAGCACTTGTGTTATGGAAATCTGAAACAACAAAACAATATAGAAAAGTTCAGTCTATACATCTAACCAACAGATTGATCAAAGATGTTAAACATTACCCTGCACAGGCATTCCGTATGAATGCAATGGAATCGAGTGGAAAATTGAGAATGGGCCATAACACACTATGAGTGCGTAGGTTGACATGACACACTATGGTTGACAAACCAACGCTTTAACCATTGCGCCATCGAGCAAACTAGAATCTAAAGTAAAAAGAACTTAATTATTTTTATAAAAGTATATGACGAATATTAATGTAAGTATATAACATATGTATTTAATAGCAATACATTGTTATATAACTTTTCTATATCGTGTAAGGAATTTATGTGACCCAGATTCCTCCGTTGCTATAGCAACTAATGTGTAGGCGATGAAAACGTCTCGCAACTTTATGAAATCACATGGCCCATGAATAGCTAATAGTAGCCTACGGTACGCGACTCATCTATAAATTGTTTGTAATACGAGTCAAATCATTAATACTCCATTATGTCATCAAGACAACGTCTGAATACTACATGAATTTCATAAGAAGACGTAAATGCTCTTATTTAGATTACGTACGTAATAGTCATCATCAGTCTATTAATGTCCCAACAGCTGGGGCATGGCCTTCCGTATGGATCAAGTCAAATCGAATAGGGAGACTGGGCATGACCCATCAAATTGGCCAGGTCCGGATTGGTGGGCGTTAACTGTAGATGCAGCCGGGACCAATAGTTTAATTTGCCTTCCGAAGGAGGAACTCGTTAGACTTCCGAAGGATAATTAATTTTTGGTCACCCATCCTATGACTGGCCGTTCACACTGGTCCATGAGCTCCTCATATCTTAGTATCACAACTATATATAAGATAAGGTAAAATAATTACTCCATTAATCGATTGTGAAAAGTCGCCCGCCAGCTGCAGAGGACGGCAATCCAGTGCAGTTAGCCTACGCGATAAAACCTTCACCTCTCACGTAGCCCAGAACCTGGTAACTGGTAAGGAATACCTAGGATAATCCGTGGCCAGGAGGTTTCCCGGGTGATATTTTATGTCATCAACTCGTTCACCCGATTGGGACTATAGACCTTTTTTTTTAATGCAGAGGAAATGAAGCCTTAAACCAGCGCTCTCCAACCCCGCACCCGTCCTGAAAAGGACAGGCTTTAGGCCCACAAATGTTGCTATTAAGCAGCTTTCACAGGGGTTGATCACGGGATGGGTGATCAAAAAAATATTATCTCGAGCTATTCCGTGCTTCGGAAGGCACATTAAGCCGTTGGTACCGGTTTGGAAGTCACGTGAAGCAGTTAGTCCTGGTTACATTTGCAGTCGTTATTACCCTCCACTCCGCATTGTGTCAGCGTGGAAGGTTATGACCCATCCTACTTAACCATCCATATGGAAAATCTGAGCCCCTGCAGCAGGAATGTAAAAAGGGCTGTTGATGATGATGATTTTAATTCGATCATCTAATTTTGTTAAGACATCCTACATACCTATTATAATCCCCGCAAATTGCAAATGCGCCTGGCCACCATTTTAATGACGTAATTGCATTCAAAAATCAGTACCGCTGGTTGATGAGAACACTTATTGAGTTTAGTTGTGTTGTGAACAGACATCATTTTGTTTATGTTTTTGTTGATTTCGATTGTTATTGTTACGTTTTGTTGTTACTTGTTATGGTTGACTAAAATAGCAAATGCTATTATGATTTTCACAAAAAGTAACCATAATTTCCCTAATAATAAACATCTAATGTTTCTCATTTCATCATTACATTTGGTTGTGTTATAAAATAATGTCCTTTTCGTTTGTTATCCTAAATTATAAAATAAATGTAATTTATTTTTGTTTTCCATATATTTAACTCAATATTTACATATACAATTATTCTTTTCCTCAAAATTATGCAATAAATTAACAAACTAAAAGTTATTAAATTATTATAACACTATTTTCAGGATTATACATAAATAATTTATCTCTTGCCTTTTTTGTTATCTATACTTTCTATTTTTATATGACGTCACACGGATGTTATTTAGCAAGCTTAAAATTTCCAGCATTTTAGCAATTTACGGAACTTATAGCAAGAAATATTTAACACAGAAAAAGTAATAATCATAAAAATCTTTATAGTAGATGCTTTCAAAACTATTAAAAGGTTATAATAAAATGCTTAATCAGATTCAACTTTGAACTTTAAAAAGAAACACATAAGGCACTTACTCCAAAATAAAATGGTTCTTTCTTAGAACATAATTTTGCAGCATTCGCTTCAACACCTCCGCCATAATTAATTTGGTATTAATTAGTTGTAATTGGTATAAATTAATCAAAAACGTATTACCATACCCTCAAACACAAGAAGTTATACTTAAAACATGATCTTAGAAGAAAAAAAAAACATGTGTAATATCTAATAGCGTTCTCAAGTTTACGTCATTGTAAAATTAATAATGATACCTAAAAATAAAACAGAATGCTCGTTTTTCAAGTGAAATACCACCAGCTATTACTACCCATAAGTTAAGGAGTTTGAAGGCGTATTTATTATGGATAGTGGTGCATAAATATTATAGGTAAGTGGAGCAGAGCGACCGGTGTAATAGCCCACTTAGAGCTTTCGCCCTATCTAAACAGTTGTCGTTGTCACAGGCGCTATGACCGTTTCCTTGTGACGTCAGGACAGCCTAGTGTGACACGAAATATGAGATATAGCTGTACTATTGTTGATGACACCGGACAGTTGGCTCAGATTTGTTTTCATTGTACATTTTATGTAGGATTCGATCATGTTTTCTAATTTGATGAAAATACACTCATTAGTAGCGAAAGTAAAATGCTTGATAAATTAAATCCGTTGTGTAGTTTCAAATAATGTATCTGACAGACGCAAAGCAACTTTGTTTTATACTATGTATTGTTATATTGTTAAGTAATATTTTAATGACAGTCTCAGTGTTTTTTTTCTCTTTATTTTGAGATATAGCAACTCTTTGGGTTTTAAGAAGACCGCCATGTTAAGCTGAGTGACTCTCTTACAATATAAGGATTTTGTTAAGTAAAAACAGCAATTTGAGAAAAAGAAATTTTATTTTATAACTCTGCTGCCTGCCACAAATTTAAATTATAGTAGATATCATTAATTATCATGCCGCGTTTATTAGGTCCAGGCTGATGATAAAAATAAAAACTGTAAACAGTATTTTTTTAAATGATTCTCGAATGTTTTATTTCCCGAATGAAAATTCAATAAAAAAATGTGAAAATCAGATTTAAACCGTGTGCTAATAATAATAGGAGTTTAATTATAAAATTGCCGATTCGTACTGAAAATCTAAATTGTTTATTTTTTAATATTGAACAAATTATTTAGTCAAAATAGTTACCATTATTATCTATACATTGCTGCCATCTAGTAGGAAGATCATTTATGCCTTTGCGATAGAACTCTGAGGATCTAGACTGCACAAACTGTGTGAAAGCATTTTTTACTACCTCCTGGGAAGAAAACTTATTGTCTTGTAGATAATTGTCCAGATCACCAAAAAAATGGTAGTCCATAGGAGTAGGGTATGGCGAATACGGAGGATGACGAATAGTTTCTAACTGCAGTTCCTGAAGGGCCAAAACGGTTTCTCGTGCTGTATGAGGTCTCGCGATGTCATAAAGCAATAATGATGAAAATCGATTCATGAGTCGAGGCTGTTTTACTGCTAGTTTTGCCAACATTATTCGAAGTTCGGCACAATAGACATCTGCCGTTATTGCTTAACCAGATCGGAGAAAACTTTAGTGAATAACACCATGCTGAGACCAAGAAACAGTTACCATTACCTTTTTATTGGCAGGTTTTGCTTTAGGTCACTGTTGTGGCGTTTGACCTGAGGTCAGCCATTGTATTTTTCTTTTATGGTTATCACAAAAAAAAACACTTTTCATCACATGTCACAATTCGATCCAATATCGCTTCATTTCTGTTCCGATTCAACAAGGCAACACAAGTTTCAACACGCGTTTCTTTCTGCAGGTCAGTCAAATCATGAAGGACCCATTTTTCGTATTTTTTTAATTTATTGATTTGAAGCAAATAAGTCAATATTGTAGGTAACGTAACGTTAAACCATACCGCTAATTCCTGGGTAGTTTGACTGGGATTGTCTTCCACAATCACCTGTGTGGGCTGTCTTCCTCGTGACTCATTCTTCAAGTCCAGTTTCCATCACGAAAGCGTTTAAACCAAAATCGCGCGGTGCGTTCATCAGCAGACCCCTCGCAACATTGATATTGCGGGCTGTTTCTGCCGCGTTACTTCCACGTTGGAACTCTTATTCAAAAATCACTCGAATTTTCGCAGTATACATCTTTCTTGTCCACGTTGAATAACAAAAGTAATTGAAAGTCAATATTCAACTTCATAAAAACCATGTAAAAAAAATTATTTCGAAAACCTCAAACCATGAAGATTCTATATCAATTCAAGGAACCTATTATAATAAAACGGCATTTTCATACTTTAACCCGTAATACTACAGCTTGTCCAAGATGAAAATACATTGAGAACTTTAGTATAAAATCCCAGAAATGTTCGAGAAAATGAAATACTCAGATTTTTCTATTAACAGGTTTACGTCGTACTTGACTTTTGATGCCGCTGCAAGTGATGGCAGTGGGCAAATGGAAACGGGGGGAAACACTCAACATCTTCAGTTTCTATGCAAAAAAATTTAAAATATACATTATGACCACTAGAGAAGTGAAATAGATAAATTTCATTAAATATTTATAAATATTTTATAGAAACCTTTACTGCAATTAGATACTGGCGTCTCATAAGGTCCATTGGTTTTTAATCACTGGAGCGTTAAAACCCAACTGAAATATAGTTGAACTAAATGTTTACCCGCTACTTCACTCTTGTAAAATAAAGCCTATGTGAACCCCATACGATGGATCTACCCGTAGGTGAAAGAATTTTTAAAATTGCTTCATTAGTTTCCGAGCCCATTCGTTTAAAACAAACAATCAAATCTTTCCACTTTATAATATTAGTATATAGGGAAATAGATTGCATTCTTCTGCCCTTAGTAGGTTTTGGCTATGCTGACAGCTGAATTCATAAAAAGTTTTAATGACTTCAGCAGTGAAAAATCTGTGAGCCTTATTAGACAACGTTACCTTATGATGGTGTAATCATAAGGTCCTATCGCCTAATAAGGCCCTTCTTACATATTTCAATTGGCAACTCAAACAATTTACAATCATCATCCTCAGTTGGCAGAACAAACCTTTTGTACCTACGGAATTGGTGGTCGGCAATGCAAGGTTGACCTGACCTGATCTGTTCTTTTTCACTTTATATGAGCCGAAGATAGACGATTCGCGGTAATTCGGCAGAAAAGACAGAGTCCTGTATTGTATAGCTTTGAACTCGACATTGAGCACATGATATGTGATAGCATAGAGTTTAAATAAAGCTTTTATCACCTTTTGAAGTAGGTTCTACTTCGGGGCTGTTTTTATAAAAAAATAACGCTGCTGTTCTGTCGTTTACGTAGCTACTCTTGTGCTCTGTTTTAATAGAAATACTGTTATACTAGTTTAAGGCATTGTACTGCATAATACGCCATATCAATTAGGATAAAAAGAAGTACCTTCACTATTATAGTTACATGAAACCACATATAAGGGACCAACCATAACTATTTAAGATATTCTAAACTGAATTCTACACTAATTTTAGAATGTACAGTCAACGCTTATCGTGGCCTTTGACGGTTGAATTGATTTAACAGATATATCTATCCGTAGAAAGCTTACATCAGTCATCTGCCCAAAATATGAACAGATGGATATCGGCACAATGCATCGTATCTACCTTTTCCATACTTCTCGATTATTAGCTGTCATTACAACATTTACTCTTTCTTAACAGCATCATCTTTCAATCTATCTTTTCTGAGGACTTCCCTTAATCACCATTCAGATTCATGCTTATAGATAACGCTTAATGCTTATAGGTTCAGTCACATACAATTACATCTCATATTATTTCATGTTATACATTTATATAAAGGTTTTTGTTTCTTGATCTATGTAATAAAATTAAAGTTGAAAATACATATAACATTGATACGCCAGCGTATACAAAATCTGTCAAACATCACTACGTTTAAGTCTAATATTATAACGGCTATAGACAGTTGGAGGTGTGTTATTATTTATTGTATTTATTTGAAAAACCAACAACTGTGTACAGTGATACATATAATCATTACATTATTTTGCTTTCTTGAACCTATTACAAGAGACACCAATGGGTTATCTCCACAGAACATAGAGAGAGAATAGAAGTAGTAAGTGGGCGTGGCAAGCGTCGCTGGCATATGCGCTTTTACTCATATGACGCCCTTTCCTCGGTTTTATATTTGTCAGTCGTTCGTCAATCGTCGAGTGGTGATTTTACTGATTTTTTCTATAAAAAATACCGTTTTGTGCTATTATCACTTACAAAAAGCAAAACAAAGTATACAATCTAACTAATGCAAACATTTCCTTTCACTGGTAAGTACAATTTTAGTGCTAAAATATAAAAAACGTAATAATTTGACACAATTTCAAATAAAATATACATTGTTTGCTCAAACCAACATTAATGTTTCTAACCCCGTTTCTAGACAGCATATTGTGCACTTTTGCAAAAAATAGTGCTGTGCCTGCTGAAAATAAAAGATGAATTGATACTGAACAGATGAAATAATGAACTATTCAGGCACTTTTTTACGAAGATTCGGTTAATTATTTACACGCAGATAAATATTAAAAAATACTGATGTGCTATAAATATCTAAGTTACGAAGTATATCAACGTTTTATGAACAATATATAAATCAAACGAAACTTCGTGAAAAGCTACGAGTGTTGGCCTAATAGGTCTTATTAGAAACTGGTGAAACTGGATTTCACTTATTTTGCATTACTTATATTTCAGTTTCCCTAATAACTTTACAACGGAATGCCCTGTTTACATAATTTATTTTGTCCTATCCGTTTTAGACCTAAACCTATCAAATGAATTTCAAAACAACATATTATCTATACAAACAAAAAATCATGTTTTCAACTAACGTAATATTGTTGGTGGTGTGAATTTAATTTACAAAATTAATTTATAGGCGTCAATTTAATTTACTTTATTATGCTGATTCATAATCGGAAACCATTATTATAGAAATCGAGTTAAGATAGCCACTTTAAAGAACCGCCCACAGAACAGCTTTTATCAGTTTTTTTGTTGCTTCATATTTGCACATAAGTTTATAAACGCATGTCTCAAACGGATGTGATTTTATATGTAGATTGACGTTTGTACGTACTTATCGCTTTTGTGTCTGTCTTCAAACTTTTTTGTCACGGTTTTCAAACTCATACTTGACCAGCGATTCCTTATTGTCCAGTCGTTGCAATTAAAAATGTAGGTACTATTATTATTACAGTTATAAAACTTAGAATAATAAAGTAAAACAAACATGGCTATGATCAATTTATTATTGTAATGATCATATTAGTTATTATGAATCGCTTTTGAATCGTCCAAAATTTTTTTTTTCCCTACCACTTGTTCAGGACGTCTTTTAGCTGACAAGAAGAACAAGCGAAAGAAACTTACCAGCCCTATGATATTTACATAAATCATGTCATTTCATATCTTATCACAATAATAAATACAACTTTCAAAGTCTGTAGGAAATAGGTTGAACATATAATTAGTCTTTATAGAACAAAGCGATGGCCATTCATTCCATGCATTGCGATTCTTAAAATAATCATCAACTTTATAATAGCCTTTACTCATAAGTATGTTCATTACATGAATTTTAAATTTATTTATGGGTAGGTCAACTACATTTTGTGGAACTTTATTGAACATAGCAATGTAAATGCATTGATCCTCTGGTTTTCTGAAGTCTGAAGCTTGGAACGGCAAGTTTATTTTTATTTCTTGTGTTATGATTATGAACACTACTTTTTTTTTTGTGAAGGAATCATAATATTTTCTTGCGTAGATAATATTTTCATTGATGTATTGAGAGGCAACAGTCAAAATATTTATTTCTTTAAATATTTCTCTGAGAGATTCTGTAGACCGTAAATTTTATATAGCATGGACAGCTCTCTTTTGTAGAATAAAAATATCTTGAATGCTAGCCGCAGAACCCCACAACAATAGATTATACATCATTACACTATGAAAATAACTAAAATATACTAATCCTGCCGTTTCAACATTTGTCAAGAGTCAAATGCTGCAGAACTCAGTCTACTTGACAAATTATCAATATGAGGATCCCATTGCAGTCGGGAATCTAGTGTATTACCAAGGAACTTTGTCGATTTCACCAACTCAACTTTTTCACTATTTACATTTATAAGTGTATTAATATGCCTCACATTAGGTAATGCAAACTTTATGTATTTAATTTTATTTGAATTAAGCTTTAAATAATTACTATCAAACCACTGTAGAACATTGTCGAACTGAATTACATTTTACTGTTTCATAACAAAATTTAAACCTCTTATTTCATCAACTACTATTATGTCACATCACTAATATGCACAATCGGAATGATACCGGTAAGAAAAAATTACAAATTAGGCTTAATGTAATAAATACAAAAATTCTGTTGGTTTCTTAATTTTTGTTTTTTTTTTTACACTTTCGCTCGCTTAATTATATTACTCCACAGACATATGATAGAGTTTATCATTAAGTTTTCTTAGTTTTTGTACTGCGTTTTTTAAAAGAAGTTATATAGGGAAAAGCGTTATTTTTTAATATTCACTTGGTTACAGCAAAATCTAATCTTTATTAAGATTAGATTTTGTTCGCACATAAAATGATGTCCCCAATTTTTTAAAATGAGCATTATCTTAAAATATTTTTTCCCTTCTGGTATCCCCGTATACAGCCACGTGACAGTTCAACATTCATGTTAAAGTAAATTATTTATTATCACGTTGAATTAGAGTTTGTTTTTAATCGTGTGATTTCTTAGCTTAGTATCTTTTTGGGATTCTGTTTATGTTATCACGAACGAATCGCGTGGCAGTTTTTCATGTAGTGAACAAAATGATCATTTCATCTAATCTGTATTTGTGTGCGGAGAGGCGACACTCAGTTCCCATACTAAATCAATATCATTATACTTCTATTCTCTCTCTATGTTCTGTGGTTATCTCCACTTGCATTATGAACTTACAATCTCTATGTATTTATTTCGTTCCGAACTTATACGTGCAAAATATTGATACATACATAATGAGCCACAGAAATATTTTTTATATGAAATTGTGTATTTTTATATTAGGTGTCATTCAAAATTTAGTGTCATTCATGATGAAACAAGTTTCAAGAAACTTCGGTACATGTCAAACTAGTTTCGTAATAGCATGCAATCAACAGTGTCTAATATGTTTTTTCAACATCGAAGCTTTACCATGCGCAGATGGCGTCGCGACATTAGTATGGCCAAGTAAATCGTGTTAAGATTAGTTGCGTGACAAAGGTTACATCAAAAATATGTGCATCGCACGAAACTACTCTAGTGTCGTTGAAATGTATGCATTGTGAAACTGGACGTTTATCCGTTAAATTGTTAGTAGTAATAATGCACTGAAACTAGTTTCGCAATGTAAATTTGCCTTAAGTCTACGTATAGCTAGTGATTTAATTTTTTTTTTTATTTAGCGCCATCCCCTTAATCCGTCTTTGGAGAAAGGACACAACGCGCAAATGTTCTTTATAATTTACCAATCTATCTTACATTTATTTAATTTCTTTTGTTGTTTCTGTTTTTAGTAATACTACAATGACATTCTTGCCTCGCTCACACTTAATTCAATTTAAAATTAAAATAATATGTTTTGAAATCTCAATTTTTATATCTATCATACTTTACAGGAAAACACATCAAATATGGACAATTGATATGTATATTGTTTGACAAACAATATATAAAATTGTATGAGGTAGGTACCCTTCTGGCATTGATAAATGTATTAAATATTACATACCGTTGATGTGTAATATAATGTAAGTGGTTACATAGAGTATATCATGAGCTTTCAAAAATATCTATCGTGTGGTTAGGTCGTAATTTTATTCAAAATAAAATAGCATATGTGCCATACTTGTAAACGGGTGCTATCAGTACACAGTAAAATAGCTTCTTACTTTTGACTATCAATGACCATGTGTAACACGGCATATTAAGCGATAAAAAAATAAATATATTGTTATTAAATCTATGCTAATATCTATCTATAATATATAAAGCTTAATTACCACTCACTGACTCACTCACTCACTCCATGCTTTTTTCGGGTAGTTAAAGTAGGAAAATGACATTTTCATGTATGGAGACTGACTATATTTTTTTTAAATGAGTTGAAGTACCATATCGGTACAGTCAAAAAACAAAATGGCGGCGAGTTAATTTTTTAAATTTTTCAAGTATACACTCTATGATTACGATATTCAAAATGGCCGTAGAGTGGGCTAAAAAAATGGCAATGAAAAAGAGTTTGATTAAAAAAACAAAATGGCGGCCGAGATATTTTACCTCGAAAATTGTCATTTTTCGACCTCTGTTCGGGCAATCGTCAATTCTTTTGTGGTAGGTTTGGAGGGGGCATTTTTACGCCGGCGACTCGGAATTATAGTCGATTTTCACGTACGGGGAGTTTTCATTTGCGCGTCAACATGGCGGCGGCGGGGGCGGCCATTTTGTTTCGGCAATGAAAAATCGCCATTTTCCAGTGAGATTTTCTCCAAGATGGCGGCAATGTACTGGTTTTCTTTATATGGGGCGGTCGTGGGGCTCGGTAGGATCTTTCCATATTAGTACTAATTTCTACCATTTTCGTAGTAGTTTATGAGATTTTGGGAGAAAAGTGAAATTTCGAAATACGCACTTTTCGCGGAAAACAGACTCGATGCGGTATTGTGCCGGAGGAGCCCTATGACTTTTGGTAGTTTTCGTTTCCTTGAGCTGACAACCCTGGGCTCCACGGTAGAAAACGTGTTTTTCGACATGCCCTCATAAACCGAATTGTTTGGGAACCTGGGTGGCCAGCGGAGAAAATCTGTGAATGAGGTGCCGCGCCAAATATAGTCGTGACTATGGGAAAATTATGAAACTCGGGAAAATCAATATGGCGGCGCCGGCAGCGGCCATTTTGTGATTTTTTCACTTTTTCGAAAAATTCAATCGCACTTTTAGCTCACATGGCAACATCGGAGCTCTTCGTCTTGTATGGACCGATCGTGGATCACTGCTGGCTCTTTTGTACGAAGTGAAAATTTTCCCCGATTTTAGGGTAATTTCAGAGATTTACCCCAAAAAGGTGAAAAGTAGAAGGAGCAGTTTGGGAATTTCAAAAATGCTTTTCCTCGAAGGAGGGCACTCCCCGAAATGACATTTAGCCATTTTCATCGTCGTCACCTGGCAACCCCGGCGGTTCCGGCGATTTGAAAAATTTTGCCCATTTTTTACTTTGTCGACTCTAGCGCGGTCAGTATTGCCACTAGGAAAATGGTAAAAACTGCATCGGATGCGCTATCAAGTTGGCCACACCGGTACGGAGCCGGATTTTCAAAATTCAAGATGGCGGCCAAACCAGCGCCCATTTTATCCGAAAAATTGGGTATCGTCACCACGTCGAGCCGATTTTGACGCACTTGGCGACATTTGTCAGAGTACTTCCGGGGAAACATTTTTTAGGCAAGTAACTAAAGTGTTGCCTGGTGAAAAAAAAACTCGAGAATTTTTTAATACTTTATGAGATTTTTGAGGAAACAATTTTTGTCGAATTTTTGAACTTTTTTGATGCAAATATTTTAATTTCAACTTTTCAAGATACCCGATGGAAAAAATAGAACGATCGACTGGCAACACTGAGAGCAAACAACGTTTGAAATTCAACCTCAATTTTGACCGACTTGGCAACCCCGAAGGTATTTGGCATGTATGGAGCGATTGTGCATCTTTATAGACTCTTCCATATGGTGGAAAAAAATTACCCGATTTTAGGGTAGTTTTTGAGATTTACCCCAAAAACTGTAACTGTCAAAGGAACAATTTTAGAACTTGAAAATTGGTATCCGTCGAATGAGGGCACATCCCGAAATCACACTTGACCATTTTCATCGTCTACACCTGGCAACCCCAGCAGCTACGGCGGGTTGAATATTTAATGCTCACTATTCACGTTTTGGACTCTAGCGCAGTCATTATAGCCGCTAGAAAAATAATAAAAACTGCGTAGGATGTGCTAATAGGTGTGCTACACCGGTATGGGATTCAATTTACAAAATTCAAGATGGCGGCTTAAGCAGTAATCATTTTATCTAGAAAAATGATATTCTTTTACAATTTTCACTTTATACAGTTAATATTGGCGCATATGAAAACATTTTTCAGATTACTTCCAAAAAATTATCATCAACTGAAGTGTTGCCAGATGGAAAAAAAAATTTTTTTGATACCGTCATTTTTAGGAATTTATTATTGAATAAGAATAAAAGACTAAAAGGCGATCTATAGGAAATTTATTTTTTAATTGTGCTTGCGTTTTTCAACTGAATATTTCTTTTTTTATTAAGTATATACTGGTAACCCTTTTTCTTTAATGTATGGTGCCTAAACACCTTTCATTTGAAGATAGACCTTACTAACTTTTTGTAGGCAATTTCAAACTAGAAAACAAACTTAACAAATAAAAATCGAAAAACACAAATTTTACAACGAAGGCGGACTTGAAATCCCACCGCTTCGATTCCACCAGCTACTCGTTACCTCCCCGGGCTGCTCGCAGCCCGGGGCAACCAAGCGAAGGCTTCTATTCTGAAACGAAGGCGGACTTAAAACCCCATCGTATCGTGAATTGATCTATTCTAATATCTGGGCACGACATCGGTTCCCTTTTCATATAATAAATAAATCTTACATAAATAATGTAATGTAATAATAATGCAAATACAATAAATACTATTTCTTCACATTTAATTGATTAATTAATGATAGTAACACTGATGGAAATATATGTTCGATTGTTTTTTAACACTATACAGTAATTTACTAATAAATAAGAATAAGAGAATAAAAGACAAAACTTATTTTAAGTATCTATACAAAATTTATTTTAAGTTTTGCTTGCGTTTTTCGACTGAATATTTCTTTTTCTATTAAGTGTCAACTGGCAACCCCTTTTCTTTGATGTATGGTGCTTTGTGTCCTTCAAAACCTTTTATTTGAAGATAGAACTTACTAACCTTTTCTAGGCAATTTCAAACTGAAAACCCGAAATGACACGAGGCGGACTTAAAACCCTACCGCTCCGACTCCACTAGCTACTCGTGCCCTCCCCGGGCTGCTCGCAGCCCGGGGCAACCAAGCGAAAGCTAGTCTATATCTATAATATATAAAGCTTAATTACCACTCACTGACTCACTCACTCACTCCATGCTTTTTTCGGGTAGAAGGAGGGGGAAAATGACGTTTTCATGTATGGAGACTGACTATATTTTTTTAATTCGAGTTGAAATGGAATATCGGTACAGCCAAAAAACAAAATGGCGGCGAGTTAATTTTTTTAGTTTCTACATTATTCACTCTACGATTACGATATTCGAAATGGTCGTATAGTGGGCTAAAAAAATGACACTGAAAAAGGGTTTGATTAAAAAAACAAAATGGCGGCCGAGATATTTCACCTGGAAATTTGGCATTTTTCGACCTCTGTTCGGGCCATCGTCAATTGTTTTTTTGTGGGTTCTGAGGGGGTATTTTTACGCTGGCGACTCGGAAATATAGTCGATTTTTACGTAGGGGGAGTTTTCATTTGTGCTTCAACATGGCGGCGGCGGGGGCGGCCATTTTGTTTCGACATTGAAAAATCGCCATTTTTCAGTGAGATTTTCTCCAAGATGGCGGCGTCGGACGGGTTCGCGTCGTATGGGGCGGTCGTGGGGCTCGCTGCTAACTTTTTAAGTTGGTAATAATTTCTACCATTTTCGTGGTAGTTAAGGAGATTTTGGAAGAAAAGTAAAATTTGGAAATACGCACTTTTCGCGGAAAACAGACTCGATACGGTGTGGCGCCGGGGGAGCCCTATGACTTTTGGTAGTTTTCGTTTCCGCGAGCTGACAACCCTGGGCTCCACGGTAGAAAACGTGTTTTTCGACATGCCCTCATAACCCGAATTGTTTGGGAACCTGGGTGGCCAGCGGAGAAAATCTGTGAACGAGGTCCCTTGCCTGATATAGTCGTGACTATGGGAAAATTATGAAACTCGGCAAAATCAATATGGCGGCGCCGGCAGCGGCCATTTTGTGATTTTTTCACTTTTTCGAAAAATTCAATCGCACTTTTAGCCTACATGGCAACATCGGAGCTCTTCGCCTTGTATCGACCGGTCGTGAGTCTCGGCCGCCTCTTTCGAATGAGGTGAAAATTTTCCCCGATTTAAGGGTAATTTCGGAGATTTACCCCAAAAAGGTGAAAAGTAGAAGGAGCCATTTGAGAATTTCAAAAATGCTTTTTCTCGTCGGAGGGCACTCCCCGAAATGACATTTGACCATTTTCATCATCGTCACCTGGCAACCCTGGTGACTGCGGCGATTTGAAAAATTTCACCCATTTTTTACTTTGTCGACTCTAGCGCAGTCGGTATTGCCACTAGGAAAATAGTATTAACTGCATCGGATGCGCTATCGAGTTGGCCACATCGGTACGGAGCCGGATTTTCAAAATTCAAGATGGCGGCCAAACCAGCGGCCATTTTTTCCGAAAAATTGGGTATCGTCACCACGTCGAGCCGATTTTGACGCACTTGGCGACATTTGTCAGACTACTTCCGGGGAAACAATTTTTAGGCAAGTAGCTGAGGTGTTGCCAGGTGAAAAAAAATCTTGAAAATTTTTGATACTTTATGAGATTTTTGGGGAAACACTTTTTGTCGAATTTTGAATTTTTTTCGATGCAAATATTTTAATTTTAACTTCTCAAGATACCCGATGGAAAAAATAGAACGATGGACTGGCAACACTGAGAGCAAACAACGTTTGAAATTCAACCTCGATTTTGACCGACTTGGCAACCCCGCAGGTATTTGGCGTGTATGGAGCGATTGTGTATCTCTATAGACGCTTTGATATGGTGGAAAAAATTTACCCGATTTTAGGGTAGTTTTTGAGATTTACCCCAAAAACTGTAACTGTCAAAGGAACAATTTTAGAACTTCAAAAT
Organism: Diatraea saccharalis; assembly: GCA_918026875.4. Classification (NCBI taxonomy): domain Eukaryota; kingdom Metazoa; phylum Arthropoda; class Insecta; order Lepidoptera; family Crambidae; genus Diatraea; species Diatraea saccharalis. The sequence continues at coordinate 11,933,389 of OU893345.1, forward strand.
TGGTATCCATCGATAGAGGGCGCCTCCCGAAATCACATTTGACCATTTTCATTGCCTACACCTGGCAACCCTCTCAGTTACGGCGGTTAGAAGATTTAATGCTCACTATTCACATTTTGAACTCTAGCGCAGTCATTATCGCCGCTAGGAAAATAATAGAAACGGCGTTGGATGCACCAATAGGTGTGCTACATAAGTATGAGATTAAAATTTCAAAATTCAAGATGGCGGCTTAAACAGCAATCGTTTGATCTAGAAAAATGATATTTTTATCAATATTCACTTTATACAGTTAATTTTGGCGCATATGAAAAAATTTTTCAGATTACTTCCAAAAAATTATTATCAACTGAAGTGTTGCCAGATGGAAATAAAATTTTTTTTTGATACCGTCATTTTTAGGAATTTATTATTGAATAAGAATAAAAGACTACAAGGCGATCTATAGGAAATAAATTTTTTAATTGTGCTTGCGTTTTTCAACTGAATATTTCTTTTTTTATTAAGTATAAACTGGTAACCCTTTTTCTGTAATGTATGGTGCCGAAACACCTTTCATTTGAAGATAGACCTTACTAACTTTTTGTAGGCAATTTCAAACTGTAAACCCAACATGATAAAAAAAAACGAAAAATATTAAAATCCGCTTCGGAGGCGGACTTAAAACCCCACCGCCCCGATTCCACTAGCTACTCGTGACCTCTTTCATTTGTAGATAGAACTTACGTACTCTTTGTAGGCGTTTTCAAACTATAAACCCGACATAACAAGAGGCGGACTTACAACCCCCCGCCCCGATTCCACTAGCTACTCGTTACCTCCCCGGGCTGCTCGCAGCCCGGGGCAACCAAGCGAAAGCTAGTCTATAATATATAAAGCTTAATTACCACTCACTGACTGACTGACTCACTCCATGCTTTTTTCGGGTAGTTAAAGTAGGAAAATGACATTTTCATGTATGGAGACTGACTATATTTTTTTTAAATGAGTTGAAGTACCATATCGGTACAGCCAAAAAACAAAATGGCGGCGAGATAATTTTTTTAATTTCTACATTATACACTCTATGATTACGATATTCAAAATGGTTGTAGAGTGGGCTAAAAAAATGGCAATGAAAAAGGGTTTGATTAAAAAAACAAAATGGCGGCCGAGATATTTTACCTCGAAAATTGACATTTTTCGACCTCTGTTCGGGCAATCGTCAATTGTTTTGTGGTGGGTTCGGAGGGGGGATTTTTGCTCCTTCAGCTCGGAAGTATAGTCGATTTTCACGAACGGGGAGTTTTCATTTGCGCGTCAACATGGCGGCGGCGGGGGCGGCCATTTTGTTTCGGCAATGAAAAATCGCCATTTTCCAGTGAGATTTTCTCCAAGATGGCGGCGTCGGACGGATTCATGTCGTATGGGGCGGTCATGGGGCTCGGTGCGATCTTTCTATTTCACTACCGATTTCTACCATTTACGTGGTAGTTTATGAGATTTTGGGAGAAAAGTGAAATTTCGAAATACGCACTTTTCTCAGAAAACAGACTCGATGCGGTGTGGCGCCGGGGGAGCCCTATGACTTTTGGTAGTTTTCGTTTCTGCGAGCTGACAACCCTGGACTCCACGGTAGAAAACATTTTTTTCGACATGCCCTCATAACCCGAATTGTTTGGGAACCTGGGTGGCCAGCGGAGAAAATCTGTGAATGAGGTCCCTTGCCTGATATAGTCGTGACTATGGGAAAATTATGAAACTCGGGAAAATCAATATGGCGGCGCCGGCAGCGGCCATTTTGTGATTTTTTCACTTTTTCGAAAAATTCAAACGCACTTTTAGCACACATGGCAACATCGGAGCTCTTCGCCTGGTATGGACTGGTCGTGAGTCTCCGCTGGCTCCTTCGAATGAGGTGAAAATTTTCCCCGATTTTAGGGTAATTTCGGATATTTACCCCAAAAACGTGAAAAATAGAAGGAGCCATTTGAGAATTTCAAAAATGCTTTTCCTCGACGGAGGGCACTCGCCGAAATGACATTTGACTATTTTCATCATCGTCACCTGGCAACCCTGGTGACTGCGGCGATTTGAAAAATTTCACCCATTTTTTACTTTGTCGACTCTAGCGCAGTCGGTATTGCCACTAGGAAAATGGTATTTACTGCATCGGATGCGCTATCGAGTCGGCCACACCGGTACGGAGCCGGATTTTTAAAATTGAAGATGGCGGCCAAACCAGCGGCCATTTTATCCGAAAAATTGGGTATCGTCACCACGTCGAGCCGATTTTGACGCACTTGGCGACATTTGTCAGAGTACTTCCGGGGAAACATTTTTTAGGCAAGTAACTAAAGTGTTGCCAGGTGAAAAAATATCTCGAAAATTTTTGATACTTTATGAGATTTTTGAGGAAACAATTTTTGTCGAATTTTTGAACTTTTTTGATGCAAATATTTTAATTTTAACTTTTCAAGATACCCGATGGAAAAAATAGAACGATCGACTGGCAACACTGAGAGCAAACGACGTTTGAAATTCAATCTCTATTTTGACCGACTTGGCAACCCCGCAGGTATTTGGCGTGTATAGAGCGATTGTGTATCTCTATAGACTCTTTCATGTGGTGGAAAAAAATTACCCGATTTTAGGGTAGTTTTTGAGATTTACCCCAAAAACTGTAAATGTCAACGGAACAATTTTAGAACTTGAAAATTGGTATTCGTCGAATGAGGGCACATCCCAAAATCATACTTGACCATTTTCATCGCCAACACCTGGCAACCCTGGCAGCTACGGCGGTTTGAAGATTTAATACCCACTATTCACATTTTGGACTCTAGCGCAGTCATTATCGCCGCTAGGAAAATAGTCAAAACTGCGTTGGATGCGTTAATAGATGGGCTACATAGGCCTGAGGTTGAAATTTCAAAATTCAAGATGGCGGCTGTAATAGCGGCCATTTTATCTAGAAAATTTATCATTTTTCATAACTTTCACTTTATAGAGCTGATTTTGGCGTTTTTGGTAACATTTTTAAGAATACTTTTAACAAAAATATATATCCAGCTGAAGTGTTGCCAGATGAAAAAAAAACAGTAAAGTTTTTGATACCGAGATTTTTGAGAAACTTTCATGTAATGACATACATGATGAAAAATATTAAAATATTTTTTTTACAGTGATTTTACTGTTTAACAAAATTTACTGATGCATTTATAACATAATTGATGGAATAATTTGAGTTCTAGCAAAAAATGATAGTAGTCACCAAATAAATTTCAGAATGATTCTGACCGAGCTGGCGACTCGGCAGCTTTATATTATATTTATATATTTATAGCATATATAGACCGTTTGTGTATCTTTACTCAATCTTCGCGTGGTGAGAAAAAAAAACCAATATTTTCACCAGAAAAATAAAGCGAGCGAGACATTGTCATTCGGTTAGATTAGAACTGTGACTAAAACAAAAAGCGAGCGAAGCGAGCCATAAAGAGTGACCACTTAGAGAGATTTGATTAATTGGTAAGGTTAGAACTGAGACTTAAATAAAATGCGAGCGAAGCGAACCGTAAAGAACACCATCAATAGAAATCTGATCAATCAGTTAGATTAGAACTATGAATAAAAGCGAGCGAAGCGAGCCATAATAAATGGATACCTGGTCATTCGTTTAAGGGACAGTGACCAAAATAAAGAGCGAGCGAAGCGAGCCAAAATGCGAGACCATTAAAATATACTTGAACAATCGGTTATGTTAGCACTGTGACTAAAACAAAAAGCGAGCGAAGCGAGCCATATAAGTTACTGTTAAGAGAGATTTGGTTAATTGGTAAGGTTAGAACTGTGACTAAAATAAAATGCGAGCGAAGCGAGCCATAAAGAACACCATCAATAGTGGCCTGATCAATCAGTTAGATTAGAACTGACAATAAAATAAAAAGCGAGCCATAATAAATAGAGACCTGGTCAATCGTTTAAAGGACTGTGACCAAAATAAAGAGCGAGCGAAGCGAGCCAAAATGCGAGACCATTAAGAAAGACCAGATTAATCGATTATGTTAGCACTGTGTCTAAAACAAAAAGCGAGCGAAGCGAGCCATGAGTAGTAACTGTTAAGAGAGATTTGGTTAATTGGTTTTAAGGTTTTCTTCCGTTTTTGAACTGAATATTTCTTTTTATATTGCGTGTAAATTGGCAACCTTTTTTTGTGTATGATGTTTTGCGTACTTAAAGATCTTTTATTTGAAGATAGAACTTACTAACTTTTTCTAGGCTATTTTATACTGTATACCCAACATAACAAGAGCTGGTCTTGAGACTCCAATGTCTGTACTAACTAAATATTAATTTACTTTTTATATAAAAATAAGAGAATAAATGAAGCCGATCCATTCCAAATTTTATTTTAGTTTTGCTTGCGTTTTTCAACTGAATTTTTCTTTTTCTATTTAATGTAAACTGGCAATCCTTTTTATTTTACGAATGGAGCTTTGTGTAGTTAAACATAATTCATTTGAAGATAGAACTCACTAACTTTTTCTAGGCAATTTCAAACTGTAAACACAACAAGAGGCGAACCTCAAATCCCACCGCTCCGGTTCCACAAGTGACTCGTTTATAAGTAAAGCAACAAAAACTTCCATAGCTTTATTATGACATATGGGTTAGGTTAGGTTAGTGTATGAAAAACAACGCACGAGCCGAGCGAGCGTAGCGAGCGTGCCGCGGCAGCGGCCGGCGAAGTGCCAGAAACGAATCGCTTTTGTTGATGGTAACATTTGGTTTATAATGTTTAAAAGATGATCGTGATCATTTTAATTTCAATTTTGATTTCGATGGACTTGACAATTCGGGGTCTTTATAGCGTGTATATATGTAGAAATCTTTACCCACACTTTCACATACTCAAGTATGGAGAAAAAAAAATCTAATTTTTGACACGATATTTAATACTTTAAACATATTTTTCTATACTTTTAGATTATTGAGAAACATTTTCTTTTGATATTCAATATAAAAGTGTTCTACGTATGTATGAGTTTGAAATTTGACATTTATTTATTTGGTGTATTATTTAAGGTAACACTGGGGGAAATATCTACTTGATCCTTTTTCATACTAATTCTAAACTTACTATTGAATAAGAATAAGAGACTATAATTTATTTAGCGTTTTGCTTGCATTTTTCGACTGAATATTTATTTTTCTATTGCGTGTAAACTTTCAACCCCTTTTCTTTGATGTATGGTATTTTGGGTACTTAACCACCTTTCGTTTGAAGATAGAACTTACTAACTTTTTGTAGACGTTCTCAAACTATAAACCAAACTTTACAAAAAAAAAATCGAAAGACACAAATTCCGCAACGAAGTTGGACTTAAAACCTAACCGCCCCGATTCCACTAGCTACTCGTTACCCCTCCGGCTGCTCGCAGCCCGGGGCAACCAAGCGAAAGCTTCCATTCTGAAACGAAGACGGACTTAAAACCCCATCGCGTCGTGAATTGATCTATTCTAATATCTGGTCACGACATCGGTTCCCTTTTCATATAACAAATAAATCTTACATAAATAATGTAATGTAATAATGCAAATACAATAAATACTATTATTTCTTGACATTTAAATGATAGTAACACTGATGGAAATATATGTTCGATTGTTTTTTAATATTATACAGTAATTTACTAATAAATAAGAATAAGAGAATAAAAGACAAAACTTATTTTAAGTATATATACAAAATTTATTTTAAGTTTTGCTTGCGTTTTTCGACTGAATATTTCTTTTTCTATTAAGTGTCAACTGGCAACACTTTTTCTTTGATGTATGGTGATTTGTGTCCTTTAACGCCTTTTATTTGAAGATAGAACTTACTGATCTTTTCTAGGAAATTTCAAACTGTAAACCCGACAAAACAATAGGCGGACTTGAAACCCCACCGCCCCGATTCCACTAGCCACTCGTGACCTCCCCGGGCTGCTCGCAGCCCGGGGCAACCAAGCGAAAGCTAGTCTATAATATATAAAGCTCAATTACCACTCACTGACTGACTGACTGACTCACTCCATGCTTTTTTCGGGTAGAAGGAGTTGGTAAATGACGTTTTCATGTATGGAGACTGATAATATTTTTTTAAAATGAGTTGAAGTACCATAACGGTACAGCCAAAAAACAAAATGGCGGCGAGATAATTTTTTTAATTTCTACATTATTCACTCTACGGTTACGATATTCAAAATGGTCGTAGATTTAGCTAAAAAAATGAGACTGAAAAAGGGTTTGATTAAAAAAACAAAATGGCGGCCGAGATATTTCACCTGGAAATTTGGCATTTTTCGACCTCTGTTCGGGCGATCGTCAATTGTTTTGTGGTGGGTTCGGAGGGGGGATTTTTGCTCCTTCAGCTCGGAAGTATAGTCGATTTTCACATATGGGGAGTTTTCGCTTGCGCGTCAATATGGCGGCGGCGGTGGCGGCCATTTTGTTTCGGCAATGAAAAATCGCCATTTTCCGGTGAGATTTTCTCCAAGATGGCGGCGTCGGACAGATTCGCGTTCTATGGGCCGGTCGTGGGGCTCGGTAGGATCTTTCTATTTCACTACCTATTTCTACCATTTTCGTGGTAGTTTAGGAGATTTTGGGAGAAAAGTGAAATTTCGAAATACGCACTTTTCGCAGAAAACAGACTCGGTGCGGTGTGGTGCCGGGGGAGCCCTATGACTTTTGGTAGTTTTCGTTTCTACGAGCTGACAATCCTGGGCTCCACGGTAGAAAACGTGTTTTTCGACATGCCCTCATAACCCGAATTGTTTGGGAACCTGGGTGGCCAGCGGAGAAAATCTGTGAATGAGGTCCCTTGCCTAATATAGTCGTGACTATGGGAAAATTATGAAACTCGGGAAAATCAAAATGGCGGCGCCGGCAGCGGCCATTTTGTGATTTTTTCACTTTTTCGAAAAATTCAAACGCACTTTTAGCCTACATGGCAACATTGTAGCTCTTCGCCTGGTATGGACTGGTCGTGAGTCTCCGCTGGCTCTTTCGAATGACGTGAAATTTTTCCCCGATTTTAGGGTAATTTCGGAGATTTACCCCAAAAAGGTGAAAAGTAGAAGGAGCCATTTGGGAATTTTAAAAATACTTTTCCTCGAAGGAGGACACTCCCCGAAATGACATTTGGCCATTTTCATCGTCGTCACCTGACAACCCCGGCGGTTGCGGCGATTTGAAAAATTTTGCCCATTTTTTACTTTGTCGACTCTAGCGCGGTCAGTATTGCCACTAGGAAAATGGTAAAAAGTGCATCGGATGCGCTATCGAGTTGGCCACACCGGTACGGAGCCGGATTTTCAAAATTCAAGATGGCGGCCAAACCAGCGGCCGTTTTATCCGAAAAATTGGGTATCGTCACCACGTCGAGCCGATTTTGACGCACTAGGCGACATTTGTCAGACTACTTCCGGGGAAACAATTTTTAGGCAAGTAGCTGAGGTATTGCCAGGTGAAAAAAAAAACTTGAAAATTTTTGATACTTTATGAGATTTTTGGGGAAACACTTTTTGTCGAATTTTGAATTTTTTTCGATGCAAATATTTTAATTTTAACTTTTCAAGTTACCCGATGGAAAAAATAGAACGATCGACTGGCAACACTGAGAGCAAACAACGTTTGAAATTCAACCTCGATTTTGACCGACTTGGCAACCCCGCAGGTATTCGGCATGTATGGAGCGATTGTGTATCTCTATAGAATCTTTCATATGGTGGAAAAAAAATTACCCGATTTTAGGGTAGTTTTTGAGATTTACCCCAAAAACTATAACTGTCAAAGGAATACTTTTAGAACTTGAAAATTGGCATCCGTCGATGGAGGGCACATCCTGAAATCACATTTGACTATTTTTATCGCTTACACCTGGCAACCCCGGCAGCTACAGCGAGTTGAAGATTTAATGCCCACTATTCACGTTTTGGACTCTAGCTCAGTCACTATCGCCGCTAGGAAAATAACAAAAACTGCGTTGGATGCGCCAATAGGTGTGCTACATAAGTATGAGATCAAAATTTCAAAATTCAAGATGGCGGCTTAAGCAGTAATCATTTAATCTAGAAAAATTATATTCTTTTACAATTTTCACTTTATACAGTTAATTTTGGCGCATATGAAAACATTTTTCAGATTACTTCCAAAAAATTATCATCAACTGAAGTGTTGCCAGATGGAAAAAAAATTTTTTTTGATACCGTCATTTTTAGGAATTTATTATTGAATAAGAATAAAAGACTACAAGGCGATCTATAGGAAATTTATTTTTAATTGTGCTTGCGTTTTTCAACTGAATATTTCTTTTTTTATTAAGTATATACTGGTAACCCTTTTTCTTTAATGTGTGGTGCCTAAACACCTTTCATTTGAAGATAGACCTTACTAAATATTTGTAGGCAATTTCAAACTAGAAAACAAACTTAACAAATAAAAATCGAAAAACACAAATTTCACAACGAAGGTGGACTTGAAACCCCACCGCTTCGATTCCACCAGCTACTCGTTACCTCCCCGGGCTGCTCGCAGCCCGGGGCAACCAAGCGAAGGCTAGTTATATTATATAAAGAGGGATGATTTTATTGTTTTTTTATTTACATTGAATTAGCTCCGAACTTCAGGACCAATGCCTGCCAGTTGCTATTAAATTTCTTAAAATTGACATAAGTATAAACGACATTACCGATACAAATTTGACATTCATTAGAACTTAAAGGCGATCATTAAACCTTAATAGACACTTGGGCAACTGACCATTATACGCGAACGACATATGTTATAATATGTATTGTAATAATCTGCAAAAAATGCTACTGCCGCGGGACGTATGGATCTTGAGATTTGGAGACCATGTTCAACGTAGATGTCATCTTTGAAGTAGTTCTGATCGATGGCAAATAACACGAGGTTGTACAAGAGTACGAGTACGTAGCAAGTAGACTTACTCTTAGACAACCTCGAGCGATTAACCGTATTTCAACCAAGAAATCGCTAGAAGAGTGCAGCTTAAATAGGAAGCTCTTGGGAAACTGTGTCATATCTTCTCGTCCAGACTGCCCACGAAACCTAAAATCTGAGTATTCATTCATAGCGGCTTTTACTTAATCGTTACATGTTAAATATTAAAGAAAATTAAACTTAGTATTGCGTAAAAATATATGATATTTCAATACCAGAATTTATAAGACAAACAGATTTAGTAACTTAAATGATTTTTTTTTTCTTTTAATTTAATGATTATAATATAACATTCAAGGACTATTATTTAAACCCTCCTGAAGAAATGTGTGATTATTTGCCAATTACACAAACATTGTAACAAATGTAATTACATTATGACTCCGGTCCAAATGTGTGTTAATTACTTAAGTAAGACAATCGCTTAAACGGTAAAGTTCAGAGTCCACTGAAGTAATTAACAAATATACACTCTCCTGCGATTTCGTTTACGTGGTCTTCAAAACAGTGTTGTTACTATATGTAGCAACATAATATATTCATCGATATTATTAGAGAAGCAGTATATAGGACATGCTCAAGCTGGCTTCAAGTGAGAAATAAAGAAAGAAATAATTACATTTTCGTCGACTGAATGCAATAAAAGTTTGTTAGGCGCACATGCAAAAGAACTAATGTCTAAAGATGGACTAAATTTGTACAAATATTACAATAATTTAGGTATACATATATGTATATTAAGAATAGCTTAAGCAGATTTGTCGTTTCACCAAACCTGTTGCGTTAGGTAATGCCTTACTTGAGCACTTGTTTAGATAGGCAATGTTTGATTGATTTTGAATGCTTCAGTTCTTCTTTTTTTTTTTAATGTATGACCTATTTGGGTTTACACAATTGCCCGGCCGGGACCAACGGCTTAACGTGCCTTTCGAAACTCGAGATAAAAAGTTTTTGGTCATCCCGTGACTCCAGGGAGTTTATTTGTGCAGTTTTAAAAGATTATAAAAAAGAGTTGAAAGCTTATTCTGAACAAATTTGCGAATATTACCGTAAATCTGCAAAGTGAGATTCTCATCCGAGTACCGAGTAACTCTTGACCGAGATTTAAGGAGAGGCAGCGTAAAAATGATTAAAAACGGAGTATCAAAATATGAAGACACTTTTTAGTTTATTGCATCCCCGCAAAAACTAGTTTCTTCTACGTCCATCTCAGTTTGGCTGAAAGGTAATTTATAGACAACCGTTCAAGAATCTCTTCAATAATGAACTGATTAAAAAATTGTATACAGTAGAACTTACACTCAGCTTCTATATGAATCTAAAGTACGAACTCATATGATGTATTTTATTTCAAACTTTAAAATACACGTAAAGCCATGAGAATTATGTAATTAGTAGTTAATTATAGTTGTATTCCAGGCAGATATTGAGTAAAGATGATATTAAAAACATAGAAAATCTCTCAAACCTTAAGTTTTCTTAACGATACCAAAATGTTTCCACCAAAATAAATACACTATACTTCAAAAGTTGAGTCCAACATGAATTAAATATATCTGATGCACGCACATACTCGTACAAATCCATCTTTTCTATTAATGAAACTTCTGCCTCATAAATGAAATGAGAAAAACCAGTATAATCATAAAAAATAATTCCTGCGTAGTGGAATGAACGGATAAGTCTATCGGGACCCGACCTCAACTTCGAGCAGTCATTGTTTTTGCTTGTGAATATAAAGTGAAAGCTCGTCTATAGAATTCTTTAGGTATATATATTTATTTAAAAAAATTTAATTTGCATGTCTCCATATCGAAAAACCTACTTAAAACAAAAACCTATATTATCGTAACAAAATCTTTCTTCTCCCTATTAAAATAACTTGATGATAATTAAGTTACTTGAATTCACAAAAACTTAATAACCAATAACCGTCGATTAACAGAACGGATTACCATATCGCTTTTGATGAATTCCAAATTGGAATGGAATTTATGTATTAATTAATGAACACAAGACAATTTCCAATTTCATCGAACGCTAAGTTTTCATGGGATATGATTTGCGTTTTGGGGCAATGTAACTGCATATGAAACTGTAGTCAGCAGCCTGAAAATTCAATGTTACTCGCCACCTGAATAGAAATGATGCCTGGGTAAAAAAAAAACTGTCTAGCAAGTCGCTCAGATCATAGAAAAATATTAGATACGTATTTTTTTTTGTTTCATTTTATCTTAGATGATAGGCATTAAAGTTGAGTAATGAAGGAACTGAACGCCACAATTATGTAGAAAATGTACACAGTTATGACATCATGCGACATTTCAAGTTAATGTATAGTTAGTTTTGGGTTAATAATTTTGGGTTTGGGTTTTGGGTTAATGGTAAGAAAGAGTCGAAGAGAAAAGTCGGTTCGAGAAAAAGACGAGGAATTAAGCTTGTTCCAAAAGAGGGAGAATAACAAATAAATACTACTCAAAAATGCATACCTAGAATCCCATACAATGATAGCACAATAAATAGGGAATTAACAATAAATAGTAAATAAATTTATAGGTAAATACATTTTCAACTTAAAGGACTTCACAGTTTTGATATTTGTTTTATTATACTTAGTATTCACGTTAAAAGTAATATTGGAAATTCATTTATATTAAATAAACATTATTATTTGCCAAAAAATTGATGATAATTGGAACCTTTTTTCCTTACCATCAACGTCACCAAAATCTTAGACCAAAAAATAAATTAGCGCTTACACCATACAAATTAGAAATATAGCCGCGTCGCAATGTCCGTAAAGATTTATAATACATTATCAAATTATATTTAAAACGAAGAAAACATTAATAAATTTTATATGTTATTATTTTTATTCACTGGATGATTTTTTTGTACAGGTATATTACCTGTTAAAATTAAATTGATAGAATTACTTATAATTATTTAGCATTAATAAATTGATGTGCCTTTGCAGGGTCATGTTTGTGTCCATTCGTATAATTAATATTATATAACATAATATGTATGTAACAACATGGTGCAATAAAGGTTTTGACTTTGACTTTGTAAAAAAAATATTTTGATGTATACCTTCATGTCAATATAATTTAGAAAGGATTATAAATTATGTTTTATATCATTATCATGAGTCTCTTTACCTGCTGATCTAGCTCCTTGAACCTTCTCAAATGTACAAAAATTAATATAATCACTTTTCAAAAAACTACAAGAGGAATTGATTAATGATTCATAGTGATTTAAAGTAATTAAATGAAAGTGTTTAACACTCTAAAAGCAACCTGTTATAATATGCTGGAACTTTAAAACTTGACTTTAGTTTGCGTAGTAGTGTAATTAAAGTTTGATAACGTGACGTCACAGTCAAATTAACGAAGCTATCACCCCCCCCCCCCCCCCCCCCGTTGTGCCTAAGTAATGTTGTACGTGCTTTCAATTATATGAAAATGTAACCAACAAATTGTAATTAATTTAGACTGTAGGTACGCATGTATTTGTTTTGTATGACACAATAGTATGCATGTTGTTGGTAAACATCTAGTTTATTGGAAGCATTTAAATTAAAAAAAAAGTATGTAAATGAGTTAGTGTATAATACTTTATTGAAGTTGTGATTAAAAATGAAAATCTTTTTCGGACCAAACCTAACTTATTAGAGAATAAGAAACGTGTTTTTTTTGGGAAGTTTGGGAAGTGCTTCTTTATTTATTAAGAATTGGATTGATTTGAATTGGAAAATTGCAAATGATGTGCTAAAATTATTAATATATTATAAGACCTATTGCTTAAAATAGTAAAAAATAGATGAATTTAATAGTAGTTTAAGTCGTAAAACTGTCGTAAAACTTGATTAATTGACCTCAAGGAACTTTGTTCTATTAAAATTTGAGATTTATCTTCCTGATTTTAATCAGTTTAATATAATAATAGGAACGTAGACATTTTAAAGTCATTAACGATCTAACTAGGGCTACCCGGGAAAAAGGAGATTCAATAATAAAACTTCTATCTTTACTGTTAATTTTCAGGGATGAGGAACTTTGGGCATAATTCATTTAACTTACGAACATTCGTACCTATATTTAATTAAAGGGTGCTTTCATCAATTTTAATCTCATCACCCGACTCGAATTTGTTTTCGACGTTTTTAGATACTTCCTTTGCTGACGAACGACTTGCAAAAATTACTTTATAGCCACGTAGATAAGTAACCTTACTCGTACTTTAATAAAAAAAAAAGGGGTTCGCAAAAAATTATAAATCTTATCGTGATTTGGATTGTGAAAGTTTTCGTTATTATTCTACACTACACAAAAAACATACAACATATTTGTAGTTGTATCAACACTCTGCAAAGCCTGTAAAGACCTCAAAAATGTTTGTGTTTCTAGACAAAGTTCGGGTGACTGGTGTAGAAGAACCAATTTTTCGCGTAACTGGAAATCCAATAATTAACCTAAACACATTTGTTCATTTTCAAGTACTTAGGGTGGAAAAAATATCGATATAATAGTGAGAAGGAATAATACTTAGAGTGGAAAAAATATCGATATAATAGTGAGAGAACTAAATTAAATAAATGTAAAATTAAAATCGCATAAAAATAAAGAACACCGTTCATAAACCACAAAATTACGCTCTTTCGTTATCCATAATTATAAATTAGGGCACTCACATTTAGCCATAATCTTGGAATTAAGTTATAAAATATTAAAACAGATTATGGTCTGACTCTTTGAGTGTAGTTTAATTAATTGTCTTACGTTAGTTATATTTTACAACTTTCAATATCCGGCAAAAACTTTACTTGTTTCTAGTCCCACTTTAAAATGGGTCTGATTTGTCATAACAAAATTAATCTCTATTCTAAGTTACTATGAAGTTTGGACATAGAGTTTTATTTAACGTCATATCTGTTACGTTGACGTCAAATCTGAAATAAGTGAATTAATACGGGTGAGAAAATCTATTTACCCTTTTTTTATGAATATTGATCGGACGAAGGAGTTTAAAACTATTAAGCAAAAATAAATATACCACATGTGAATCACACACTTGATTTTTGTTCACTGAATTATTATTATTAGCACTTATTTATCTGCACATAATCCTTGCCTGGCAGAGATCACTTTAAGTGATAAGGCCACCTTTTTTCGTCTCCTTTCTATAATTAAAATTGTGTTATGTGTGTGTAAAGTGATGAGTATTATATCTATTTATCTATAATCCTTAAAAAACTGACCGGCAGAATATGCCTAAAAAAATTATGTCCAGATATATACCTTTAAAAATATAGACGTTTTGAATAACAGTCTACTTTCACTGAAACAAGTTGTAGTTGTATATTTATTGTTTAAACATAAAAAGTATTTCTTTCAAAGTTAAAGTCAAAAGTTAAAGCTTATTGAAATAAATTATTAATAGTACTTTAATTTAGTACTAGTAGATATAGTACTTTTTGAGTCGACCTACATTTTTAGGTATCACGCGTACAGGAGTTCTTTTGGCTAACAAGAAAAACGAACGAAAGAAACTCGTTTAAGAAGATTAATGCAAAGTCAAAATAGATTTTTTAAAGAAATTATACTATAAACAATGTATACAGTGGTCGTTTGTACCAAGCTGTTAAGATTAACTGACTTAAGTATCCAATCAAAATTCCATGGACGGTCTGAAGGTATTTAGCGACATTGATTACGCACAATAATTTATTACTTAGTAATTAAGTTTAATTTTACTTCTGTATTTTAGTTAGGATTGATTTACTTAGTGAACAAGTTGTTTTTGTTACGGCGTAACAATATTTTTGCAAGCTCGTCATTTAGTTTACTCCAGGAGTGGAAATAGCAGAGAAATGTTTTGATTAGGTAAAACTACTTAAACTTCTACGTCTACTTTAATTTTCATATCTCATTAAAATAAATATCCTTAAAAACGATTAATTTGTTCTTTAATTTTGCATTTTGATTCCAATTTCTATAACACTAGTGTTTAGCTTTTCTAAAGTGTCAGATTATTTTCCAACTAACCATACCATAACATGATAAGGTCCATCTCCGACTTTGAATCTATATCCTTATTTTTAACATTATTTACTCGGATTATTAGATTTGAACAATTTTGCATGCACAATGTTATACTGGAAAATATTCTTAATGAAAAATGTTTAAAAAAGTCCACTTTGTCTCTGGTACCCTGCTTTTGTCAATAAGAATATTATTTGCTGTTTCAACAATTACTTTAAAGGCTAACTAGCTTGAGAATGGATTTATTAATAGTTTAAATGATAAAGTAAAGAAACTGTAACAAACAAAAAATGGATATAAAAACAGTTCGTATGTTAAACTTAATATAAAATTTAAAATTAACTAATAAAATGAATACATACCCTTTTTTGGGTTTCTTAATAGGCAAAACTTATTAATTCATATGACATGTTTCTTATATAGAAACTTCACTTTAAACACATAATTTAAAATATTTTATTAATTACAAAAATAACATGTTACGTACTGTTCTAACGAACTGACATCCATAAAGAGTATATTTGATTAGTCAAAATTTTAAATTACGAAAGTAGAAGAATAAAAAGAAATGATGTTGAATTTCAAAGACAAAAAGTTTGCATGCTGAAACCTGGGACAAAATAAACGGTGGTATGGCACACTGTTACAATACCGGGGTTATTAAGTCAATATATTATTTTTTATTCATTTTCTCATATAAGAAGTAAAATAAAAACGAAATACCAGAGAGCAATAAAAACAAGTGTAAGCAGAATGAAAATTTACGAATTCAAATTTTGATTAAGAACTACGGTATTGGTTTTCAATTAATTAATAATTGGAAGTAATGGGTATCCGATACAGCAGGAATTCGATCTCATGATTGGTCAATTATTTGCAAATATGATATTATGAATATTCGATATAATAATCGTTTGTTGCAATAGTAATGATATAACTTTTCGACTATTGAATATTTCACTAATTAGCTATTCAATGTGACGTCAAAAACCAACCTAACATATTAAAAAAAAATATAAATTCTTCTGGGAGCGTTGAAATTTTTTGACAGTAGATTAAGTCTATTTAGGCATAATGTAAATAATATCCATCATTTAAATTAATTTCGTTCTTTTGTTGTTATTATTCTCACATCGTTAACCAAAAGTTCGTTCAAAAATAAATTTCAACCTTTTCAATCCATCAATCTACATTTCACTGTCTATGTTGACGTTCTGTTATAATTCAGACGTTGGAATCTCAAAGAGTAACGCTAATAAGTCACGCATGAAACTTCAAAAACGAGTGTGAGAGCAACACGTTCCACACATTAGCTCCGAGTGGAGTCACGACCGTGTTAAGTGTGCTATCGTCGCCGAATTTTTATTCACGATAAAACCATACATATAAATGTAAAAACGTTTACGCACTGCATCCGATCCAGAAGAGTTACCCTGTTTCTCCGAAAACGAAATGGCGTCTATTTTCGAAATGCTATATGACTCCAAAGAAACCCATTTTTCAATACTTTATGATGCAACAGAGATAGGATGCGACACTGATACAAAGACGATTTTCTCGGTTATGATTTTAATATCATAATTGAAATTCGAAATATTCCAGATTTTCGTTCGTTGACAAACCGACTACCGTTTGTCAGAAATCTGAGGGTCTACTACTATCTACTAAGATAGTAGTAAATATGCAAGGCGCTATAGGTTATACAGTACTCCTGATTTTATCACACTATTTGTAGGCTCTTAGGATTTACATAGGTACTAATTAATACTTTTGCCATTCAGTAATGCTATCGCTAGTTCTGAAAAATCAATAGCATAATACAGACAATATTACAGACAGTATTCTTTAATATATTACTTCCGAGTTCCGCTTTAGCGATGCGAATATTTTAGATAATCCAACAACAGACAATTAAATCTTAACCCCATTTAATAGCTTCTTCAAAAAGTCTATTGTTAACATGGAAAGTTTTGTTTTGTATCAACACTTATTGGTACACATTTAAATAGGTCAGTATTTACTCAAAAGCGGTATCATAAAAAACCAAAATCAAAATTTATTTATTCAGTTTAGGCTTGTGAAGTCGAAAACTACGCCATCGGTTCGCAAAACTACGGCGGGAGACCCTGTACTGAAAAGAACCGGCAAGAAACTCAGCAAAGGCTGTTAATACTAATAAGTTTATTATGTAACCTCATATATTTAGAACAGTTTTTAAAGGCACTTTTAAGATCAATACTTCAAACAAAACGAAAAATGCAGGACCTCAAAAATAATTAACAATGTTTCATTTCTTTGATGATAGATAATATTCCTGAAACGTTATTCTTTAACAATTACACTGAACTGACTTCTATTATTCTCCCTCTGAGATATATTTGAGTTTTTTTTACTATGTTTTACTTTATGTACCGAATTTAATACCAGTAATCCCAAGAGTACACTTTTACAATAGCTTCTCTCATTGTTATGAGGAAAAAAATGAATTACTTCATCTAATCACTACATAGTGTAAAACAAAGCCGCTTTCTCTGTCCCTATATCCCTATGTTTGCTTAAATCTTTAAAACTACGCAACGGATTTTGATGCGGTTTTTTTTTATAGATAGGGTGATTCAAAAGGAAGGTTTTTGTGTATAATACAAGACCACACGGGCGGAGCCGCTGAAAGCTAGTTAATTTATAAATCACGTACTTCATCAACCAAGCAGTACATCTTTATTGTTGTATCATGCATTTTATAAATTGAATTTAAGCAATATGACCCTGAAGCTCGTAGTAGCTCGGTAGCGTAATGGATAAGCGCCGCGGCCCGCGATCGTAGTCGTTAAGCAACTTTCGCAAGGGTCGGTCACGGGATGGGTGACCAATAAATTATTATCCTTGCTTCGGAAGGCACGTTAAGCCGTTGGTCCCGGCTGCATTTGCAATCGTTAATACCCGCCAATCCGCATTGGGCCAGCGTGGAGGGTCATGGCCCATCCTCCTTAACCATCCATTAGGAAGGCCTGAGCCCCTGCAGTGGGGACGTAAAAGGGCTGGTGATGATGATGATGATGAATATGACCCTCTGTCATTTAGAAAGATATATATATTTATTTTCACTGGTAGAAGGTAACAGTACAAAGTCACAGATCCATACTACTGCAGATGTATTATTGTATATATTTATAATTGTATTTTTTGGTATAAAAAAAAACTATTATTATTAATAATTTATCTGGATACTACAGCGTTTTATTACTAAAAATTATCACAAAAATATTTCTAGAGCCTTTTACGAATGAATTCGAGTTGTACAGTTATATAATACAGTGTACGTTGTCGCCGAGGCCATCAGTAGCGCGTCCATAATCCCCTTAGCGGATAACGAACCAACAGCCGTCTGTCAGAACTACCAATTGCAATCGGCACAGTTAGTAGTCTTTTTTCGCGGAGATTATTTTAAAATTTCTTCTACTGAGGACGAAGAGTCTAAGGGCGTAGTGGCTTGCAAAGATCATTGAATGGGTGAACAAAAATTTTTTAACTCAAGTTACAATTGCTAGCACCCACCAATCAATACAGAAACACACGTGGCGAGTGCGAGCCGTTATTCTTGTATTTTTTTTTTACTAGAATACATTTAAAAAAATATTTCACCTACGGAAAGCTAGATTATAATCTATCTATATCGCGGGTGGTAAAGTCTCTAAAAATAGCTAGTAATTAACATCTAGAAATCATTATTTTTTGATGAAGCATTAATTGTTATACTGGTCGAAATGTGCGCGTAACGTTACGGGTTGGAATTTTTAATTTTTTTTTTCATCGATATAAATTTTGGAAAAGTGTTTAGTTTCTGTTACGATAACGTCAAAACCTGACTGTAATGGATGGATATAATCTTAAAAGGATAATATAAACATCTTTCAATAAATAATTTCATCATTGAATGTTGCGTAAAAGTATAATTGAAAACAAAACGTTATAAATTTGAATTTTCCCAACTCACATATAACATAACGTTATATTTTAGACGTTTATAACTCTCAAATGATAGACCGTTTTCCTTTCTCGTTCAAATTCTCTTTGGTCCACCTAAAATATATTAGAACGGTTTGAACATTGTCTTTCGGAGTTAATAAAACTTACTGTAACTTTATTCGATTTGGTAAACTGCTTTCCCTGAACTTTGGCCGTTTATTTCTTTTACTTCAAATATTCTATCAAGAAATGGAAGAGAGAAACTTTTAAATATTATAAATATACATTAAGTGTTTACTGAAACAATTCAAAACTTACAATTTATTCAATAGTCTTAGAATATAAATAAAAAATAAGACTAGTACACTCGATTAACTCCTCGTTATAAAATTTCACACACACATAAACTTATAACAATAAATGACATTGCTATTCTTTTATTTCAAAATAATATTTATATCTGTCACCGTTAACTTTTATTAGAATATTCGTTTATTTAATATGATACTATTTGATATTTATGTCCAGAATAATAAAACTGCCATTCATTTAGTTTAAAAAAAACAACAATAAGTAGATAAAAGTACCTACGTAGTTAATTACGTAAAATGCAGAGCACACAACTTTACACATCCAGGTCCAAACAAATAATTAAATACTGATTTCTATAATTGTTTTATTTCAAATCATATTTTAAAAATATAATAAAATTATTTATTACAAAATACAGATAAAATTGTAAGTTTCGTTTCGACCTTCGACTGTGGAATACAGATTTTCTAAATGAAGTAATATCAAATTTCTCTATCAATAGATATATAACTATTTCCATGTGCGATTAATGAACCCCATATTTATCTCATGCGTAGAATTGTTTCTATTTGATAGTGATATAAATTTGAGCCAGGGTTTTGATGATACAACATTACATTCTGATTTAGATAATTATAAAAGCACTCACTAGATAATAGTATTAGGTAAGCCTAATAGATCTCTTTGGAACATACTTCCAACCTGCATCAAAAAACATCGAATAAATTTGTCCTTAAACAGTCCGTCCGTAACCATTTTTGAATTCCTACTGCGTCCTAAGCATATCTTCCCATTGCTAGTACAATGTTTTAGCCATTTAAACATTTTTATAGCTTATTTATGTTGAACGTTCATTAATTATTTGAAGAAAAGGATGATTAATAAAAAAAAACTAAGCCTGGTTCACCGGTTGACTGAGAGAGAATGCCTAAAGGCATCAAGTTCGAAATTTGTGCAATTTGCTTGCAATAAAGTTGAAATGAATTAATGATCCATGGTTTTACCTCATAATAAACGAGCTATACTTTTAAGGGAATTCCTGAAATTCTATTTTCTACATTGATCTGGCATTAGAACCTGGGACCTCGGAGATTGCGACACTTTGAAACCGGCATGCGAACCGACTAGGTAGGTCGTCAATGTTTATAGTCAAGGTTTTTATTAATACAGACTTTCTTTATAATTATTTGATCTTAAATTTTCGATCAACAAAAGTTTAAATAATGAATAGGTTGTGTGTAATGTATTAAAAAATAACATTCTGTAGATCTTCTTTATATATACTTTGACTATTCCCAATTATATTACTCATTTATCTGCGAAAATATTCGTAAAATATACACCAGAGTTGTTCTCAATTCAATTCGAAAGAATGTTCCATTCCCGACGATACAAAAGTTTTATAAATAGATTTTAACCAAAAAAAAATTAAGACTGCTTAACACAAAAATTAACGAAATAAAAATGAGGAGTAAAACAAATCTTTTTAGACATAATAACCTTATACTAAGCTCGCCAAACAATTTTTACGCTTTACGTAATTATTTTTTTGTTTGGCGCGCTTAGGTATTAAGCTTAAAATTTCTGTATTCAGTTTCTTTTTTTATGGGTTTTCTTTTTTCCATTTCAATATAATCCAGTTAATGTTCCTTTCATAGATTTGTTTCGAGGTAATTAAAACAACAGTAACAAATGGATACAGCGTATTGCAAATCGCTCTTATACAAGTAAATGAATTCTTCGTTTTATTAATTCAGTTCTACTTCACAAAACTTGAAAGCAGTAACAGATTAATTCAATTTGTTCACCGAAATTTGCATTTATTTAAAGATAACTAACAAGAATATAAACGCATGTAAATAAGTACTGCCTCAATTACAGTGTAGTGGCAACTGCATACTTAATTAAAAACAAAACAACAACAATAGGGATGATGACTGGGTAAAAAAAATGCAATTCTATTTGGTCCGTCAGTCAGATAATAGAAAAATATTAGATACGTATTTTTTTTTACTTCAATTTATCAAGAAATAGCTTAGATAACAGACATTAAAATTGAGGAGTGGGGGCTCGCTACGTCACAGTTGAGTAGAAAACGTACCATAACGTGACGTCATGCGAAATTTCAACTCCATGTAACGCCGTAATAGGGATGATGACTGGGTAAAAAAAATGCAATTCTATTTAGTCCATCAGTCAGATAATAGAAAATATATGATATGTATTTTTTTATTTCAATTTAACAAGAAATTGCTTAGATATCAGGCATTAAAGTTGAGGAGTGGGGGCTCGCTACGTCACAGTTGAGTAGAAAACGTACCATAACGTGACGTCATGCGAAATTTCAACTCCATGTAACGCCGTAATTTTATGATTACGAAAAAATAAAGAAATACGTGATTAATATTTTTTAACACTCTACCTGACGGACAAACAAACAAAAATTAGTCATCATCCCTATTTTATGATTACGAAAAAAATAAAAAAATACGTGTTTAATATTTTTTAACACTCTACCTGACGGACAAACAAACAAAAATTAGTCATCATCCCTATTACTTATTTAAAGCAGCAATCAATCATGTTTCATTTAAATAAATTAAATCTATCCTATTAATATTATAAAGGCGAAAGTTTGTAAGTATGGATGTATGGATGTTTGTTACTCTTTCACGAAAAAACTACTGGACGGATTTGGATAAAACTTTACAGCAATATAGGTTATACATCAGAATAACACATAGGGTACTTTTTACTGGGAAAACTTCTCACTCCCACGGGATACCGACTTCCACGCGGACGAAGTCGCGGGCGTCCACTAGTACTATAATAAAAAAGTAACTGATCGGTATCTGTACATTGAACTTAATAGAACACAAACAATGTTTATTTTTTTAATTTTTGTCTGTTTGTCGGTTTGTCCGTGCGTTTGTGCACGATAATCTCAGAAAAAGATATATCAATTTGAAGTATTGCGTTTGCCAAAACTACTATGAAATATTAACTGTTTTATTACATTTCGAGAGTCGGCCTTTATTTAATAATTTTTGGTCTATTTATTTAATAAGTCACGGAGTGGACTAAGTCTTGCGAAAATTGCTTAGCAACAACGATCGCGGGCAGATTTTATAAGTAAAATGATAATTTGTATGATAGTAAATTAAAAAAAATTGTTTCCGAAATTTTGGTTACACCAATGTACTCGTAAGTCGATTATCATATATGATCAATCAATCATATAAAAAAGAGAGATATTAGGTATATGATCACGCGAGTACGAGATCCAGCGAAAAGAGCATTCCACAGCTGCAATTACAGTGAATGTAAGGTTTTGGATAGTAAATTTTTATCAGGTCGTTGTAATTTTTATCATCATGTTATCGGGGTCAGTAGAGGTGGTTGGCAGCCACCCCCGGACTGCACGTTTTTACCAGTCTCTTAGAGACTCTTGATGTACCCGAGCTTCTCTATCTGCAAGGAGACCAGTGGTTCAATACTTGTGTCCTGATGACACGGCCATGCCACGATTTCATCTCCCACGAGAGGGTTCTCCGTTTGGTGGGTGGGCCACCGGGTACCCACTGAGCAACATACTGCCGGGTTTGTCTATGAAGGAGAGTCCCACTCACCCCCTGTTGCTTTGATAACAAGGTCCCTATTGTCCCAGGTAACGGGGACAGAGTCAGAAGCATTTAAGTAGTATCTAAAATAGTGTTAGTATCTAAAATTAATTGTGTAAATGCTTAGAAAAAAGGATCACTGCTAAACGGATGAGATCTTCAAGAAGATCACAGTGAGACGTAGGAAATTTCAGTCCAGGTTGCGTACTACAGATACTTTGGCTCAGCATGAATATAGACTGAGTTTACATCGTTCTCGAATGATGGCTTCTTGGATTCGAGAGAACAGTAAACAACGTGAGTAACATTTATGTAGGACACACAGATGGAAACTCAGTTCCGTCGAGTCCGCAATATCGAATTAAATATCATTTAATTTTTTTGTATATAAACGCCTATCCCGAAGTTCATGTAGTATCAAGATGAATCTGAAGAATAGACTGTCAGGGAAAATCTCTTGAGCTCTCGGAGGACTCATATAGCAAGCGTTTGATCTCAGGAGACTTCTAAAAATCGCTTAGCACGTATTATTTCTGACCGTAACACACATGCAGTATGGTACAAGCCTGAAACTTCCTTTGATAGAGAAATGCGCTTGAACTCTGAAAGAGTTCGGACTTTGCAGTATAGAGAGAGAAACAGTTTCAGATGGCAACATTAGTTAGTGATATTTCGATTATCACTAACCAATGTTGCCGTCATCCTCCCTGTACTCCACAGGGGTACCGCAAATAAATTATCACATTATTTAATAAACTAGCTCATCCTGCCACTTTGCTTAAAATTATAGTTTATGTATATCAACTGCGTATGATGGTGAAAGAATTTTTTGAATTAGTCCAGTTGTTTTGGCGCTAATTCGATGCAAGCAATCAATCGAACCTTTCCTCGCTATTTTAATATAGCATACATAGATTTTAGAGGTCCAATGGCGTAGTGGGTTAGCGCATTCGACTAATGATGTGGTAAAATAAGTAAGTAAATACTCTTTATTGCACAACAAGAAAATGAAATGAACATACATAAATATTTTACATAACTAGTTTTCGCTAGCCAGCGATTTCTTCTAGACAACCTAGTATTCAATGTAAAACATAGCAGATAGTGCATACAACTAGACAAACAATAATTTAAAAAAGGTCAATAACAAAAAAATAACAGTTCAAACAGCATAAGTATCACTAATAATATTTAATGTAGAACAAAATGGTAGAACAAAATGTTGAGACACATTTGATAAACAGAGAGCGAGAAGCGAGAAAAAAAGATAGAAAAATAACTTCTGTAAAGACCATTCATATAATGGGTGACCAAAACATTATTATCTTGAGCTCCTCCGTTCTTCGGTATGCACGTTAAGTCGTTGGTCCTGGTTTCATCAGCAGTCGCTTATGTAAGGATTATGGGCAGCAGTAGAATTAAAAATAAACAATATTGCTTTTTATAAATTTATTCAGTTTAACCAAATCACATAGAATAAATTATATATTGTAAATTTTACACTCCGCGTTACTTCAAAAGACAACAAAAAAAATCGACATCGCGACAAGTCTTGCCTTCTTCTTAGTTGTTTTATCTACATTAATCTTTGTGGTTAAAACAGATCTATTTCCAATGATTCTTTTATTTACTATGTACAAACGATAGTTGTCCAATTCCTATAAATTTTACTTCATCTATCACATTATAGTCTGGCATTTCATGTAATATTATTTCTGGAACTTGATCAACAACCTCTTGAATAGTGTATACCACTAATTAAGTATGCAAATACGCATTGAGCCCACGTAGTGGGTTGTGGCCCATTAATCCAATTCGATTAGAATCCACCCATAGGAAAGAAACAATTCTTTTAAATGTATAGAATTAAATAAATTCCCAGAAACAGCCAAAGCGTAGCGTAATGCATCGTAACGGATTTATTAGTTTTGTCTGTTAAAATTTAGATGGTTCTTACATTCTAACATATTTTAATTTTTGCTATCGAAAAAATCTTTTGACCCCCGTTAGCCGTAATAGATGACATTCGGTGAGTTGCATAAACGTCTATTAACGTTTAATGACGCCTGTAAGTTCTAATGAATATCAAATTTGTATCGGTAATGTCGCTTTGAACTAATGACAATTTAAATGGATAACAGATTATTTTATTTCTTTGTTTGTTTAAAATCAATTTAAAATTAATGATATCTTAACAGAAGGCTTTCAAGTACTTATGCTAAAGTTAACGGTTACCCAGAACCTAAGTTGGGTGCTTTATATAACGTCAGCTCAGACATAACGGTGTAACAAACTGGTAACTAGAAGTGCTATCATCAACAAGTTTGTACGCCAGGTTGAGAACAATTTCAACAATTTCGCATCATGTTTAGCATTAAATATCTACTTACATTTAAACGGAGTAAGCAGTTTCGTTTATTTAATTGTTTTATAGAACTTTTAAGTTCGTTAGCATTACAGAATAGTTAGATACTCTTTTTTAGAATCTGAAGAGCTCAATGGCGCATTGGTTAGCTAATTCAGTCCGCCATACGGTTGTTAAACTTTCGCAAAGGTCGGTCATAAGATGGGTGACCAAAAAAAATTAAATCAAGCAGTCGTTATCACCCACCCGCATGTCATGGGAATGCCTGTAACCTAGGAGTGGGAGCATTATTAGGCTGGTGATGATGAAATGATGACAATTTCTTACTTAAGTTTCTACAGTATTCATAAACCATGAAGGTTTGTAATTTCATGTTTATTTTAATGTGTAGTAAAAAAAAGTGTAGGTATATCTACAAAAATCAATCATCAAGCTCCTGATAGTTACAGTACAATCTTTTATCTTCTTTATCTCCAATTTCAGTAGAGTAAAATTAGAGGAAATAATCACTTGACTTAGATTTACCATGACGAATACAATATAATTTTTTTGAGCACTGATTACAGATTTTTCCTGTAAACACTTCCGTAGTATTTTATGTAATTTAAAAAATGTCGCAGTAATTTACATAAAACGACATACATAATTTTTTTTCATGTATACAAATCAGGATTTAGGATCTGTATGGTCTGTTTTACCTCGTGTATTCATAAGTTCTGAGACGAAATAAAAGTTGCGAAACTTTTTTTGCTTCAATGACTCTAAGTTTGGGTGGGACTTTTGGCAGGCTCTGGGCTCTAATTTAGAATATTCCACTACGATGAAGGCCGGCACATTCTCCTTCAAACAAGCTTAGGTGCTTTTGGCCTTATGGGAGTCTTGCTGAAAAACCCAATCCTTATTGTAAAATAACGTAGCAGACAGGGGCTTCACCACGGGCTCTAAAATGTCACTCTGATAATTCTTGGCTTTCACCTTGACATCTTATTAGCAGAAATGGAGCGGAATGGCACCTTCATGCGAAACCATACCATCACACTAGCCGAACGAGACATTCCGTGCCGAAGCTGGGACATCCTTGTTACTTTTAGCATACACTTTCTTGTACTTTTAACATAATTTTCTCGTCGGTGAAAAGTATCTTCCTGGCATCGTGTCTTCTCAGCAGCAACGGACAACGTTCACGACGTAACTTACAAAGACGATCGTTTAAAAAGTATTTTTTTCTACGGCTATACGCCTTTACCTTAAGATCTTATTTCAGTATTCTGTTCACTGAAAAGCGCAAAATATTAGTTTGCAGAGCGAGTTTCTGCTGAGTGAGACATGGATTTCTCGGATGATTTTAATGTTTACAGGTATCCTCATAGAACGTGGCCGACCACTCCTTTGGCGATCTTGCAGAGAACTTGTCTCTTTGTACCGCTATATTGCGTCATAGGCGAAGTTACGTCTTACAGAAAAACTTTTCAGCTCGCAGAAAATCTGAATCTTTTTTTTTCAGCCTTAAATAGCGAACTGACAGTTGCGCGTAATTGTTTCGTTCCCTGGAGGGAACGAAACAATTTCGTGATGGATCACGAGAAAATATAAACAAATGAATTTGCGATAAAAATAAACTAAAAGTAAAGATTCCAAATTCAAAATCATTTAAAAAAATGAATAACAGCCAGTAACATTTTATTTTTTTTCAGTAAAACGTTTGTCTCAAAACTCATGAACACGCGAAATACACACAAATAACCCTAACTGCATTTTCACATAAAATATCCAAAATGGATATAAGTAGCTAATTTCCTTATATAGCCTATGTCACCCGCATATGATATAGCATCTCGTAGGTGAAATAATTTTTAAAATCGGTCCAATAGTTTCGGAACTTATTCAATGCAAAGAAATAAATAATCAAACCTGTCCTCTTTATAATATAAGTACAATATATTATTATATCATTACTTTAAAGACACTAATTTAAAGTAATTTTGGAATAAATAATTAAATTCTCGGCGAATTTCGAATTGAAAAAAGTTTCTGAAAAAAGAGTCTTCAAATTCTAAAATTCTATTTTTAAACTTATAATATCTTTTGCAGTTGTCTACTGTAAAAATAAATTTCAAATAAAATCAAACAAGTAACAAACGAAAACTGTCGAGACAAAATACAGGCTCTGAGACAAAGAACTCCCTCTGTACACTGCGACGAAAGAATTTCCCAAGAAGCAAAATTTAAACAATTGACGTATCTTTGAGGAATAGTGTCTAAAATTGCTTGGCATAACTTTAGAACTGGCTGTAATCTACATATAGTGAGATTGGCCAGTTGGTATCGACTTCTAAGAATATCTATAGAAGTATTTGAAACTGCTGCTTTCATGTTTTTCATAACAATTCAGACATACCTACCTTCACATAAAACGGAAAGGATCATCGAATTCACAGTTCGGATGGGAGTTCCAAAGACCCAAAGCTTTAATTGACTATATTTTATTAAGATTATATTTTGTAAATACCTTCGACATATTCACCTTGAAAATAAATAAGTTATGACTACAACATTGTACAATATTATAGTCATCTACATATATGTTGCATTGCTGGAATTCAAGCCTACCCTATTGGAATCCCTACTAGAATCGAAAAGGGAAATTGGGCCATGCATGACCCACCACGAGCGTCCAGTGCAGATTGGTACTTATTAACGACTACAGATACAGCCAGGACCAACGGCTTAACACTCGAGACAATACATTTTTGGTCACCCATCCTATGTCCGGTCTTCGCAAAAGTTGCTTAACAAACGTATCGCAGACCGAGTACGCTAACGACTGCGCCATCGAGCTTTTGTCATTGATTTTGTTACGATCCCCGTTTTTGATACCTAGGTAGGAGTTAGTGTGTTAGAGCAATTACCCTAACATAAATTAATAGAAATTCGAATTTGTGAAACTTTATTTACTTTTTATTTTTTATATTATTCGATGCCAGTGCAAGAGCAAAAAATATGTAAGGAGCTGCTTTAACCTACCATAATTTTGTGATAATCTTGACAGTGCCCAAATATAAAACCTAGATATTATATTAGTTAATAGTCTCTGAAAACTTATTGTAAATTTCCTAACTTTATGTTTTTCATAATTTTAAAATTTATAAAGCAGCATTCGATCACGTTCAACCGATGAATCTCAATATTGCTCTCTCACGTCGAGACAAAACGTAAACGCGATAAATTCTAATTTAAAAAAACATTTACTTTTCTATTTCAAATGTTAGGTATTCGTTGTCACAGAACGCAAAAAGTAACGGTACCATATTATATGGTCAAGTGGTCATCGTGAATATGCCTAAGTATAAAAACTAACTTTATGCTACTCTAAGAGGAAACGCTCGCAGCCTTTTGGGTACCTTACGTGTTGGCAATGATCTGGGAGACATTTTAATTTAGTATAGTTATTAAGACATAATTTAGATAAGTAGTTTTAATTTATTTCCTACTATCTTAAATTAGAATATCGTTATGTGTTTACTGCTCTATGCTAGCTTTTGTATTTAGGTAATTAGATTTTTTAGATAAAGGGTTTACATACATATTCTGTTACCCAATTTCGTCTAAAAATAAAAGAGAAACACTAATAACTACCACAATATTATAACAGAAATAATAAACGAGCATCAAAGAAATTACGGTTAAAGGCGAAAACTTTATTTATTAAATCCTTTTGCAAGCTATTTCGTTTGTGGAATTCAGATTGAGCCCAGAATTTGACGACCCAAATGGGTCTTGTGGTGAGAATGCCACAGCGACCGGCACGTTTCCATTATAACATCCATTGGCATTAACGCTTAGATGTTGCTGACACTATATATCGACGCAGCGTAGTTGGAATACTATTTTTATTATTGATGAAAATGAAATATACGGTAGGGTTGGTTTTCAAATGTTCTTACCGCAAAAACTACGCCGATAAATTTATCCATACAACGATTTTATTCTTAACCTTAACGAAACAATAAGTTATTTATTTCTATTTTGTGTAGTGAATTAGGAAGAGAGAAATATCGGTGATCTAACGAAAAGTGGACCTTCTACGAGTAAGGCGATGTGCGTACGTACACCAAATGAAATTCGATTTCAATCCACCTGAGACTTAATTCTGCTAAAATAAATTGAATTATAGCATGTCAATTACGTTTCAATATCAAATCGTTCCAATTTGAACACTTACTATTGATTCCCATCTATTTAGTAAAACATGCTAAAACACTGTTATATTAATAATAAATAGACTTTAATGGGCAAATTCAATTACCAAAACACCTTCAATTAAACAAACATTAAGAAACGTTCCATTTTTACGTTAATATTAGCAATTTCGAAGCCTTAGCTGTATTGTGTTCGTTTTGTCTGTGGTATTGTTCTCCTATAATCTATACTACAGTTATAAAAAAGACGTATTATCTGTTTGTTTACATTGCCTTATATATATAGCCTTCGAAACTACTGGACTGATTTGTAAATTTTCCTTTACCATGTGAATATTTAATTATCCCGATCAACATAGGCTATTATAGAAATTTTTCATAAAGGTTGGAGATCCGTATGACAGATATCGCAGGTTTTTTTACAAAGACAGATGTCATTTTGCATTAGCAACTCAAAGTCTTTGACACTAACTGTCTTCCCTTTCTTAACGCTCGTAAATAATAGCCTATGTCGACCGCGTATGATGTATCTTCCCGTAGATTTTTTTTTTTTATTGGTTCAGTACTTTTTAATATTACTGTTACTACAACCATGCAAAGTTATAAACTTTACCTGTATATAAAATTAGTATAGATTATGTTGATAAATAGGAATTTGTACCGTAATTTTTATGTTAAGGATACATCTGACAACTGTTTAAACTGTAGAAGTTCTTATATGAGATTACCCTGTCAAATAGATAGACACTTTATTGCTTACACATAATTAGTGATATTAAGTTAACAATTCTGCTTCTAATACTGAATTGGGCAAAGGTGGTCTTATCGCTAAAAGGGATCTCTTCTAAACAATGTTAATTAGAAGTGTACATGTAACGTAAAGAAGCTATTACTTCTTCTTGTGCCAATAGTAAAGGAGTAAGCAAAAAATAATTTACTATAATATATAAATAAATTAAGCCGGTTTCATGGTGTCACCATCTCTGAAGTCAATGTAGAAAATTATCTTTTCTATATTGGTTTGGATCTAGGTGTTGTGGTACCTTCGTTGTCTCAGATACTCCATAATATGAGGGCTTTATCTAATTTCTTGGAATCTGAGCAATGTATGTGATGTGGTTTGATATTTATTGAAAGGTAAAAGATATAAATATATAAAATACAAAACGAATAATATTTTACAAATACATACATGTTGGAAACTAAGTTATGCAATCTAAAAGATGCAGCAAAATACCAAATACTAATAAGTTAGTATTTGGTGTTTTGGTGCATCTTAGATAAGTCTAGGTACTCCAATTTCGGTGGGATGAATATTGCTCTCTTTAGGATTTTGTGCTGTTATCAATATTTATATTAATATTAATATAAAATATCTCTATAAAAACCTGACCTGCATTTTCGTAACGTATATTTAAAACCTTCACTATTGTTTCGAATGTACTAAATTTTTTTTAGTGGCCGATTCGCTACAATTCTTTCAGTCCGAAAACATTCGACTGAAACCGATCAATAAATCTTCGTGAACGAAAGCCGCTTGAATAATTGAATCGAAACGCATATGTTACAACTCTATCGAGGAACGCTATCACGGAACACAACCGTTGGTGTTGCAAAAAGGAAAGTAATTAATAATAAACTTCGTATTTGTATTTTTTCTGTTTCCATTGTTTTATAAATATATATTTATAAAAGTTCGTTTGTCTTTTATAAATATATATAGTTTTATGAAACTCTAGAACGGCTGAGCCGATTTAGCTAATTTTGGTTTCGATTAATGTTTGTCGTAGCCCAGAGAAGGTTTTTACTGGAACAAAATAAAAAAGATTCCCATACGTATAGAAGTAAAAACAAAGAAAAAAGTCATATAACATCAAATAGGGTTCTGCCCAATCGGCACATGAATGCTTATTAGAATTAGAGAAAGCAATCCAAGAATATCCGCAACGAGACGGCTTGGTACCAAGATCTTCAGTCTCCTATCTCGGTACCCAACCATAAAACGAGAAAATAATACTATAAAAAAATCATAACATTAAAAACATATTAAAAAAATCAACATTGTTTATGGTAAAATGCCTCGTGATTAATGAAAGAGGTCCATTGTTTAATAAATGCGCCGTATGAAAAGCATATAAAACGAAAACGAAACTCATTCTTTCTCGATAAAGAACACCAACATTGTGTATAATATTTACTCAAATCGTGTTGTTCTTGGTGTTTTATTTTGAAATATATACTAAAACTGTCCGCCAACTGATTCGTCCGTGTGGATTATTTGATTCATCACCAGCCTTTTAATATCCCCACCTCTGGGCTCGGGCAATCTAATAATAAGGACTATTTCTGCCTTCGGATATAAACTTCCAACCCTGATTTCACCCCTTAGAGATATCTACAAATACTCAAACAAGTGTTTGCTTATAAAAACGTAATCAGTAACATAATAATAAACAATCGGTTTCTGATTTTAGTTTTTTTTTATAAACAATGATAGAACTTTTTAAAAGAAATAGGAAATTTTTCTCCTTGTGAAAAGTAAGAAACTTAAGTTATTGAGAATAATCAGTTGAGATTTTGTACTTTTCTCAATTCACAAACCGACCAAAAGTTTCCTATTTCTGATATCATAAATGACGGACTTCCATAAAACTTGCCACCCCTTTTCAATTACTTAGAGATAAAA
Source organism: Diatraea saccharalis (assembly GCA_918026875.4). Taxonomy (NCBI): domain Eukaryota; kingdom Metazoa; phylum Arthropoda; class Insecta; order Lepidoptera; family Crambidae; genus Diatraea; species Diatraea saccharalis. The sequence goes on from OU893345.1 coordinate 11,965,575, forward strand.
TTTTCAGAAACCATTCCTTAATGAAAATATTCTACACAAGAAGTGACCAAATTCAATAGTTTCGCCCGGTTATAATGAGTGAATGAACAAGTACTTTTGTAAACGAAAGGTGAAAATATTTATAAGCTTGTAGTTACGTATAGAGGATTTACCGTATCCACTACAAAAGTTTTACCAATTAATTTTGAACTTTATTATTAGTGGATAAAATTGGATAAAGTGGCATTTTAGCTAAAATAATGATACACTCCTTTTTTGGACAGTATTATTACACACACTCTTTTTTGTTTTAGCGTTTCGAACCAACGACGTTTTCGTAGAAACTGAATAGGTCTTCTACGATAGTTACCAATCAAATCTCAAAAATCAACTTTGACAATAGTTTTTTATTTCTATTACTTCTTGCAAGACTAGTGACTAAATTTCATAAAGCTCGCGCAATGGCATTTTATATTTATTGTACTTAACCCAAATATAATAACTTAACCCAAATAAACGCAACAACTGTAAAACTACGAGTAATTTATAATTAATAGTTAGCTGTAACGTGCATTTGTAGTTTTGCAGTTATGACAACTTCCATAAGTCATCAACGTAAATATGTCACCACTTAAAGAACGAATTATTTATTTTTTTATGTATACAATAAAAACAAAAAGACTTTATTATACATAAACTAAAATGTAATATGAATGGAAGAAATATAACACTTTACTGCTTGAGACAACCATATAATATTAAATCAAGAATTGTACATTATTTCTGGTCTAGACTTTCACAAGTGCTTGTAACAGCCCAGACTGAATAAATAATTTTGATTTTTGTTTTTTTTTTATTGGTAGACAAATTGTGAATTGATAAAAACATTTAGCAACATATAAAAAAGAAAACCTGTGAATAAGTTAAGTACGCATATTTGATATTGTTCCCCACATAAAAATATGAAATTTTCCAAAGTATAAAATATAATAGCTTTAACCTGGTCAAAAGTTGTTTAATAAAATCAGCAGCAGCAGCAATTCTGCTAAGGATATTAAAAAATAAAATTAATTGCGCAACAGATTTACGCCCGTTTCCCGATGTTGATAAGCAGAATAAAATTGATTTCTACTCTTAAGAAAAAACCAATAATTTAAAATCAAACAAGAGTAAATCTTGAGTCCACTGTCTACGTCAGTAACGGCTATTTTCGTAGTAAGCAACACAAGCTTCTGTATATCTGCTTATGTTTAAACTGAAGGTTGAACATAATAATACGTTACAAGTTCTAAGAAATAGTTAACAAAATGCAAACAATAACTTATGAACCAACTGACTTTGAACACGCGAACATTCCACGTCCTATAAATAAATATTTTTTACGATTAAATCGACTAAAACATAAAGCTCAGCTATATTTAGGTTATAAATCCGTACTTTTTTCATTACATAAAATAAAACACTTATGGGTAATTCTAAAATTTTGCGATAAAGCTAAAACCAAGCTAAAACAATGATACAATGACAAACGTACATTTTGCATTCATTTTCATTCAGTACATAATTAATGAAGTAATTTTTTGTGATATTTTATGATTATTACCTCTATAATAACCACAAATTTTAAAATATTTATTTTATCTTTCATAATAAATGTTTTATCAAGTTGCATTAGCACATTTTCCTGTCTTTCATAACAAGAAAATCAATTTGATTTAGTGGCCTACGAAGAGTTTGCAGTATATGAACGTTATTTAATTAAAACTGATACTTATTATAACTCAGAAAAAAAACAGTTTGTTAAATTTGATAAGCTATTGACTGTTAATGCCTAAGATAGCTAAATATATTTTCCTTTTAATAAGATTTTGATAAATAAGCAATAAAGTAGTATATTATTCAAAAAAAGTGAATGTATCTTTTTCTATTCATACAAAATTTTCCTTCTGACAAAGACCTTCTTTGAGATCGACTCGGAAAAGGTTCTATTTTCAAACTCCACGCAAAGTAGCGAGTAAAAACTTGTGTTATAACAATCAAACAGTTTTGCTGTAGTAGCCGAAAAGTCCCACACACACGTTAGAACGTGGACAATGGGTCTCATTCTACTCCTGTGTTGCTCCCAGAGCTTTATTATGCAGTTCTTTTTCTTTTTTATTAAGAATTTATCGAAATTTTAATATTTAAAAAAGATAAATAAATTGCTATTACATATTTTATACCAATGAAGTATAAAAGTCTAAAACAATCCAAAACTGCTTTTCAAATTACTAAGATATTATTAGTTCGTTTAGTCTTATAATTAATGCTGAAAGAGACATGTTTTCCTCACATTTAAAATACATTTCACATTAATTTACAACAAATTGAGCCCTTACCTTGCGGTTAGAATCACTTTCATTAAGCCTTAACATCGTTTCAAACGAGTTATTTCTACGAATTTTCACAAACCAGTTTCACTCAAAAACTTTTGGAACACAGCACACAGAACAAGATAATGTCTGTTGATTTTTGTTTGTATGTTTTTAAGCACCAGGTGATCTCTACATTGAAATATGTTTACGATGTTTAATTTTTCTCGTTTCACGAGACGTCGAGCCTCCACGATCCCGTTCAAAGACTGATTCCCGCCCACCCAAAAGTCCCGAACAAGTACGACCATTCCCGACCACTCACGAGCGGTACACGATTCATGAAACCCACTCGATGAAGTGGTAAGTTTTTACGAGTACCCAACCGGCGAGTGCGGTTGGGACAAATATAAAAGGATTGTATGACAGCTATTCCTGATTATATACTTGTACGTTGTTTTTGCAGCGAAACGAAACAGACATATGACACGGAAAACCTTTGTTGGATAAAGGTATTGACGCAGGTGCAAGCCCTTCCTTTTTATTAAATATCTCGGGACTTGTTTCTGAAAATTTATGAATAATTATTTATGATGAAAATATTTTAATGATCCAAACACTTTGCATATTAATTGCTGACATATTTGAAATAAATAAGAAACCAAAGATTATTGAAGTATTAACTAACACCCAGTTTCACAAAGTCCGTTTAATTTGATATTAGTTTAAAGAGACATTCACACAGCTATATTCCATCCATGTGTCCAACGTGTCCATTAAGGCTGAGTGAAGACTATTACCCATTTGCACACATGCACAGTATAATTGACATTAGTTTATAGCGACATTACTGATACAAATTTTCATATTAAGAACATTAATTAGAGCTTCAAGTCGTCGTTAAACTATAATGGAGGTTTGTACTACTCGCTGTATAAGCTCTGATGTATCGGTGTCCAGTCATTTTCACAAAGGTCCATTAAAGGTTTAATGACGATTTTCAGGAGTAATTATTTTCCCAAATTTGTAAATTAGTATCGGTAATTTCGCTTTAAGTTAAAGGTAATTTCAAAGGACCGCAAAGCTTGTGCACAAACCGTTTCAGCTCCTCTCCATACAATGGTATGGTAATGTAATTTTTTTTTTTATAAAAACACTTTAAAACATTATACTTACGAGTATACTACTCGTATACATTATATGTAATACGAGTATTGACAAATCTAGGTATATAAACCAAATGCCTTTTTTGCAATGGTGTCTTACAATGTCTCCATAAAAAAAAATAGATTTATATAGTTACTCCAAAAATTAGAGACACGTTTTTATTGACTGATTTACTGTTTCTGTTACATATATAAGTAGACTTTAAGTTTCTTTAAGATACCCAGGTTTGAGATCATCGTAGAACTTAAGGTGGAAGACTCCAGTTAATTCCTCGTATAAGCCATCACTTTCATGGATGAAGCAACCCATAAAACTGAAACTGCTGTATAAACCAGGGTTTATGCGAATATCAGCATCAGCATCAGCATTCGCTGATTATTAGCATTGTTTTTAATATCAGCATCAGCATCCGCATCAGCAACAATCGATGCTGATTTTTTATGCTGATGTTCAAGTCGTAACGTGTTCGCTAACGGCGGGACCTAGCGCGACTTACACAGAGTTTTAACCAATCTACGAGCGCCATTCATGTACAGTTTTAACCAATCTAGAAACAGTTTAAAAACAAGCTGTCACTTGTTCCCTCATTAGATTGTTTTGAGAAAATAATTTATTTGGGATCATTGCGAGTTGTGATTTATGTTCTTAGTGCAATATAATAAGTTTTCAGAAAGTCAGTAACTATATTACAATTAATAATGCCTCCACTGAAAAGCGCAATATGGAAATATTTTTCTAAAGTTAATAATGATACCGCGCAGTGTAATATTTGTGAAAAAAAAATTTCTCGTAAGGGAAGAACAAACACGTCATTAAAAAATTATTTAAAATCCAAGCATGCAGAACAGTATACCTTGTTTTTAAGTTGTGAGATCGAAAGTCAGGTGGCGTTCTCGCGGGAAATTTTGAATTTAAATTAATTTTTAAATTTCAACTTATTTACTTAGTTTTTATAATATATTTAAGATATATTTCATGTATATCTATAAAATAAAAATATAAAAAGTTGTCTACACACGTATTTAATTCAAAATAGTATACATACATATAACATTTTCTAATAATTTAGTAATCGGATATGATTTATCTCAATAATTTATTAATATCAGCATCAGCATCCGCTGATATTGATCTGAAAAATCAGCATCAGCATCAGCATCCGCTGATATAGAAAAAACCCGCATCAGCAGCAACCCTGGTATAAACCATTGCAAAGCGCAGTCCGTTCTCATTCTTCGTTGCTTCATCGTGGTTTACAGACGTTTCGGTAATTTTTTATATTAACACTGTCACTCTAACTGTTGTTAAACAGTTCAAGAAGTTGTTTAGATTAGTTATTTGTAGTAATTGATGTTCTTAGTATTCAATAGTTATTAGTAGATTCATATTATAAAGCTACTCTAATGTCTCGCAGTTGACACTCGACAAATATCAAGTTCAAGCTGCCCATATCTAGAATGCTTTGCCAGAAGATATAAATTGTGCACAAAACATTGATTGTTTTAGATATTGAGTCAAACACTACATATCTGTAATTATAAATTTAATATATATACGATATTATCTTTAGCTATATTAAAGATGAATTTGTAAAATGTAAGTCCTAAATACTTCTACCTAAATTAAAGTTACCTAAGTTATCCAATCTGTAACGGTTGCCTGGAAAAAATCACTTATTAGCGATAAGGCCGCCAATTGTACTTTACATTGTTTTTGTTTGTACTATTTATGTCCTCCAGTTAATTGTGTTTATACAATAAAGAATAATTCATTCATTCAATGTAAACACGACACTTATTTCTTTTTCTTGGCTCGTAAACATTCTTTACTCAGGGAACAAATCCCGGAAAGGCGTACAATGTAAATCCAATTGTTATCTGTTATCGACCTAGCTTCGCTTGCTAAAGTGTAAACACGTAGTTGCATATGTACCGCCAAGTGAATGCAATAAAATACCGATTGAAAACTTTTACGGTCGTCTAAATTTTCTTTTCATTTTATTATTCTATTTTGAAGGAGGGAGGGTTACCATTTTATTTATATTCACAAAGACCGTTTTCAGCTTCAACAGAAACGATTCCAATTCAATATTGGCAATATAACATAAATAATAAATTAACGACGATGAACTCTAGTATGTCTGCGTTTACTTTGCCTTCATTCCATGATAACATTAGACATACAATTATATTGCGACGTTTCATCCTCGAAATTTATATTCGTTACCACCTATTGCGACGTTGCATCCTCGAGATTTATATTCGTTACTATGTAGATAGATGTTCAGCTTTTCATGAAATAGGTGCGAAAAAAATTAAAGCAGTTCAAGAAACATTAAGTATATAATCACTGATAGCATAATGCTTAGCGGGCATCAGTATGACTAATTTTACTAGCTAAGAAAATGTGAACTTATAAGTTTAAGTTTTTTTCCATAGAAAAAATTTGAAATACTAATAACTTATTATTGCAGAAGCAAAAAGTTTTCCCATGTACTGGCATCCTGCACACAATTTGAAAGTTGAAATGCTAAAAAATAAAACACGTATGGCGACACAGCACCCATCTAGCCGACAATATATTTCCTAATATCGTTCGTTTTTCGTGATCATCGTTTTGGTTTTAATAGCTTACATCAAAATAAAAAACCAGTTGTCTAAAAGTGTAGTGAAGTATACATGAGTAAGTTTATTTCAAATTCCTTAATGGAATATGAAAGAAAAAAATATTATAACCTAAAAAAGTTCTACAACTAAATCTAAGATACTTTACATAGTTTGAATTAAACTGATTGTAAAGTATCTTCAAGACAGATATGTGCTATAAATGTAGTTTTAGTAAAGAGAATAAAAAATAGCTGTTAATATATTTATCTATCAATAAATAGATAGGTAGATCGTAAACGTACCTTTAAATTTTTATCCATTGTTCGTAACACATTTCTTCAGTAGATTTACAACATAAAAAATGTAAAAACATCTATCAGGTAATTACGATTTTGAATGGTGATGAATACTAATTTTCGGAAAACTTTTGATACTTTAATCGTGACTGGATCACGTTTTAAATTTAGGCAAGGTTTTAATTTAGGCATTATGTGCTAAGTACTTTTGAATCAAAAACTCTGGTTAACTCATGACAATACTATAAAATTATATACCACGAATATAAAGGTCTAATAATAATTTAGTCCTATCACATAATGCCTCTTTGGCTTTTGGCACAATATAAAGGTTAAACAATTCCAGCTTTTTTAAAAAAGGGGAAAAAGGATGTTTATTTTTCCTTCTGCAATAATAAGTTATTAGTATTTTAAATTTCTATGGAAAAAAGTTGAACTTATAAGTTAAGGATAAGGATAATATAAGGATGTAACGTCTCATATAACTATGGTAAAATATCACTCGAAGGTAAGTTTGTTTAACCATTAATTTTAATGTTTGACAACATCAATTGTATAAGAAAGCTGACAGTTTTAAGTGTTTGTATGCTTATTACAAAAATACTTATAAATTATAGTACTTCTCTAAGTTATTATGACCTACAATATAGAAAAGACTATAAACCTGTAAGACCCTTAAAATCACAGCTGATCAAAAAGTTAATACTACTCATCGAGCTTTAATATAAAAAACCGGCCAAATACGAGTTGGACTCAAGCACAAAGGATACGGAATCCTTTGCGCGTGAGTCCAATTATCATTAAAAAGTTTTCATTTCATTCAGTGTTGTTATAGCGGCCACTGAAATAGATTATGGTCAAAATCTCAACGATTTATCTATCATGGGTCCTGAGATACAGCCTGATGGCAGACAAGGACCCAACGGAGTCTTTGACTTTCATATCACAAATTAAATTGATATGTTACCCGTAATACTAACATTTAAATACAGGTTTTGTACGAGTAGATGTCAAAAAAATAAAGCCTTATATTATCACGAAGTTATATGTCTGTTACAGCTACTATATCCGAAACTACTGGACCGATTAAGTTAAGTTTTGGCACACAATGTTAGTAGATGACTCCAAAAACCGCGAGAGCTATGCGTACGCTAATTAGCGTTACGCTAATAAAAAAATTTTAAACATGGAGATTTTTTGGGGGGCAAATTAAAACATTACAAAAAAGAGTATATTTTAATATGTGCCATAAAGAGTTATTAAAATCTCAAATAAATACTTTTTAAAATTTCAGAAAACTACTTTGAAGTTTTTTAAGAATGTAGGCTAATAATGAACACACTCCTGACCGGACTCCGGATGCAATATTTTGAATACATACAGAAATTTTGTTAGTTCTTTATCTATCATCATTACCTATTATCATCATTGCCTATTAACGTCCCCACTGCTGGCGCTCAGACCTTCCCTATGGATGGAAACCAATTACATCAAATAGGTATAATATAAGCGCCACGGCCCGCGATCGTTGTTGTTAAGCAATTTTCACAAGGGTCGCTTACGGGATGGGTGACCAAAAAACTATTATCTCAAGCTACTTCGTGCTTCAGAAGGCACGTTAAGCCGTTGGTCCCGGCTGCATTCGCAGTCGTTAATACCCACCAATACGCATTGGGCCAGCGTGGAGGGTCATCACCCATCCTCCTTAACCATCCATAAGGTAGGCCTGAGCCCCCTGCATTGGGAACGTAAAAAGGGCTGATGATGAGGTAGAATGTCCATATGGTCTCGCGGGATCAGTGCAGATATTATTATTATTAGTATTAACGACTGCAGATGCAGCCAGGATCAACGGCTTAACGCGTGTGTTCCGTAGCCCGAATGAGCTCGAGATTATAAATGTCTCATCACCCATCCTATGATCGGCTATCACGAAGTTGCTCAACAACCGTATCGTAGAGCGAGCGCGCTAACAACTTTGCTATCGAGCTCCTCGATTTATCTATTATTATTTATCTATAGATTACATGAAGTCCTATCAGAAGTCTTTCAAATTGAAATTGAATTGGTTTTTAAAATCGAATATATAGCGTATTATTAGCAGAACCCACGAGAGTTCGACTGTCTCTTTTTCGGCTTTCTTTTTAGAGAAACAGAAAGAGTTGCAAACATATTTTTCCATTTCGATTGCAAATTTCTCTTGTTACAGATAAATTATGACAAACGTGAAAACTTAAACTTTTCCGTTTCAATATCAGCCGCGCACAGTTCACAGCAAAACACACACTCGAATATAGCTGGGAAAGCAGCAATAAAAACGGGATCAACTGTTATGAGGCCTCTTGTGAAGCTGTAACAATGGCACCACAATGTTCTCCTCGCTTTGTGTGCTGAGCTTCGAAAAACTATATAGTTCTCGTGTAGGACACTATACGTTTATTATGTTCAATGCTCTACTCTTTTATTGTACGCGCCTCTAGTGTAAATATGGCCATGATTGATTGTCAAAATTCATAGTGGATAATTAATGTAGTAATGCCCAATTCCACAAAAATTTACTTAGTCATCCAAATCTGTCACCTAAATATTTAGAAATTGCTTAAGGTAAAAATTCATTTCACCAATGAAATCTAACAATATTATTAGCATTGTCTAATTGCCCATGATGGACGATCACTGAGTACCACCATGATTGTAACAGTCATTGCGCCGCTATCCACACGATCGGCCATCCTACATTTGTAAATTGCCATCTGAACTATATGAACGTCGAAACAAGAATCCAAATTGTCCTTGTGGAGCGTCCCTTTGCTAGAATTCTATAAACATAAAGGGTTCATTATAGGTCTTCTTCGGCTACGACATTTTAGCATCGATTACAGGCGAAACAGCCCGCGTAAAATATCGTAAAAAAAAAACGAACTGAGTGTTCGGTGATTATGTAGACGTCACGTACGAACATGGCCAAACTACCTCTGATGGTTGTCCCAAAAACCGGCATAGTGGCGAGCATACACGATTATCGCCGAACATTCTCCACTATAAGCTATCATGCCATCTACAAACTGGTAACGGCCTATGATCGCCCATCATGGGCCATAGTGTGGGAGCCGGTGAAAATTATGACATACGTTATTATATTTAAATAAACCCGAAAATTAATTTAATAAAAAATAAGTTCAGAAACTAAAACCCGACTATAGCTAAATCACGCTCTATAAAGTTTAAAACAAGAACATAATATAGCGATAGCTATATTTTTTTCGAAACAAGAGATTTATTTACAGCGATGACCACAACAGTTTGATTTGTTACGATCAGTGGCATACGACTACGCTGTCCTTTGGTCATGGCTATAACAAAATACCTATCGCTATAAAATAAATTTCTTTTGTCAAACTTTGTAGAGCATAATTTGGCTGTAGTCGAGTTTTAGTTTTTGATTATTTTTTTAAATAATATTAATGCTTATAATTTATTTTAAAGTTTGCTAATAATTGGCAAGCCTATTTCATTATAATTTAAATAAATTCCTAGCTATAATTTCTATATAAACTTGGAGCCTTCTGTTACGAAGTTTTGAATAAATTCGAAACTTTGTTATAATTACATTGAAGTAATTTCATAGAAGTAATCAGCACATCAGAGACATTGTCATGCATTACTCTCGTTACATTATAAATTGTCAAAAGGGAAAGAGATTACGCTTTCTGAAGTAAATCGTCATCACAGTCTGCACATTTATGTCCCCACCGCTGGAGCACAAGCTTCACCTTTGGATGGACTCAAAACGAGTCATAAGTTATGACTCGTTACGGCTCATATCTCATCACGTGGGTCTAGTGAGTATTGGTGGATGTTAATGACTACAAATTAAGCCACAACCAAAGGCATAACGTGCCAACTGAAGCAAGTAGGAGCTCAAGTTAATAAATAAATATTTCGTCACCAATCCTATGACTGGCCCTGAAACTGCGCCATCAAGCTTCTAAAGTAAATGATCATTGTAAAAAGATAAAATCAGAGAGCTGTAACGGAGAATCAGTTTCAAATTACAAAACGCGTACGTTACCGTCTTTGTTACAATACACCTCAAGTCTAATGAGAAACTTTAAGCCCAGTGACTTTATGAGATCTTAACTTGAGTAACAGCGTTACCAAAGTTACTTTGGAGTCAAGAAAATTAAATACTTATAGCTAATTTCAGTGAAGCCAACAATCTTAAGTCTTATTACGACCTAAATGTGTTTTGAGATAAATAATAAAGTATTTGTTGTCATTATAATTCTAAATAATTACTGAACGCATGTGTCGTTTCATTCATTATTCGTTGATATTCATTACTCCAATAAAAATCTGAAATGTCTAAACACTCGCTAGCCATCATATTTTCTATTAAAACTTATAATAAGAACCGTATCAACAATCAAAAATTATTATTTTAATCGTTAAATGTGTTACATATCACACTAATAAATTACGTAGTAACTTAAAAACTTTACAGCACACTTTCTCCGTATTTTAACATGAACAAATATCCACTTGTTGAAATTGGTTGTATTATAAATCAACAGTCTCTTTTAGAGCAAAGCCACAGAGTAGATGGAAATATCGTAGGTAATACTTAAATGAGAAAAACTGACGCCAAACCTTGGTGACAAGCCATGAGCGATGTATGTAAATATTAAGCAACATTACATACATTGCTCAGATTCCAAGATGAAGCTAAAGCATCCGTATTATGAGTATCTGAGACAGAAAGGTATTTTTTCTACATTGAGCGAGAATCGAAAGATCTCAGAGATCAATTCCTTGAAACTGACATGGGAACCACTCGACTACGGAGGTTTCATCGATTGCCGTCTGTCATAGCAAAGAGGTTTAACTAAAAAAAAGACTACTCCAAAAGGTTTTATTTTTATGAAACTATGCTGTCAAAGCGTTCAATTGACGACGGGACAACTCGGGACAGTAAAAAAAAAAATTATAATAAATTTGTAAAACAAAATGTCTAATTTCGCGATCAGATACAGTGAATGGATGTATGTCGTGAATAGGTGCGAGTTATTGGTGACATAGCAAATAGTGGTACAAGTATCGAAAGTTAAAGGACTCGAAAGGCGGTCGATATATTTACCAATAACACCCATCCACAAAAACTTTAGTTACTCCGTAAAACAGTGCCAAAATAACGGAAACTTGGGAAATAAAAATTACATGGTAGCAATCCCGTACTCAAACATCATTGTAATAAAAAATTACTTCCACATCTTCGTAGAAGAAATATCACCTGAATATTTACTAAGTACTACATTGTAAGTAAAGCCCTCTAAATCTTCTTCGTAGCTCCATGTTTCCGTAATATCCCATAGTACACAGGAAAGGTACCACTCGTTTCGAATAGACGTGAAAACTGCGGACGGATGTTATTACGACGGGAGTTATGATGGAGCTGGGCAAAGTCTTATATCAAATAATGAAACTTTTCTCCGATGCTGGTTTTATATTTAATAATCCAAACTGAATATTGTGATAAAATATAAGTTAAAAGTCTTTCGATGTTTTAAAAAGAGTGGCTCAATATAAATATCATAACAGAAAAAAAAATCTAAGGAATAAATAAGCTCAAAAAGCAGTTGATTAATATTTAAAATTATACCTATCACATTATTTCTAAGTAATTTAGTTTATTTAAATCAGACACAGCAGGGAGTACAATAAATTAGATAATACTTTGTTTTATTGAAAATGTTTTTATAATAAATTAATTTCGACTACTTTTTTGGGATAAATAAGAGAAATAAAACTTAGCAAATGACACCGTGCATTATTTTCCAGTGGAAGTTTTCACAAGAAATTCCAATATTTGTCAAAGTGGAATATTACAATATTTTAAACAATAACTTATAAGAAGATGATAAGATGTAGAGAAATAAATGTTTATATTGGTTAACAAAGCATGTGATTTTAAGTTGTTTACTTTATTGTACTTAAGAATGTTAAAAGATCTTATAAATAAATAAAATTCGGGATTGTCTTCAGAACTTGGCACCCATTTACCTTTCAATATATTGACCTTGGCTATCATTTTTCACAATTATGGTCTAATTTAATCAGAGTAAACCAGCCATTAGTAGAAGTAAAGTACTTACTTGCTCCCTCTATATCAACGTACCCATCTATCTTACACCAACTGTACCAATTTAACTAACGTCATGCAGCCCTGAATTGCACACGTGAAATCATACAACAGAACTGCATTCAAAGGCCCAAGTAGCTGGACGTGGTCACTCGCGTCGCGTCGGTTCGTTAGCTCGATTCTGTAAGCACTCGTCCCCATTCACTAACATTTCCAGTCAGGAAATACTTAACTTAATAATACATACATGCGGAATATGGAGGAATTACTTTTGTATGCCAAATGTTGAGCACTCGTATTTCAGTTAATCGAAAAACTGCTTGGTATATGGCTAAATCGGTATAATATTTTATGATTAATAAAATATAATATATAACATAATTTGAATCTGCCGCATCAATTATATGGGGCCCTAAAAAAAAAAGACGTAAAGCATGCGTTTCAAAATTGTCAGCACCATACATCGGTTTTCGCGGACTCCGGGATTTCTCCGTTTAAGTCATTCACTTCAACGGGGGAATCTCACAATCATCGATGTACATACTATTAAAATTCGCACAGTTTATAATAATAATAATAATCATTTAATGAAACATTTATTTTCCTTTTGTGAGAAATCTATACCCTTCAGAAGGGCCCCCAAACTAATTTTTATACGGAGCCCCGCTAAGGCACGCTATGCCACTACCAAATTTGGATGTTGTAGTCACTGATAATATATAATTTTAGGATTAATTTGTAAATTTATTGTGATTGAACTGTTATTTGATTGTAAGAGGATTTATATCTAAGATAACATCATCAACAGCCTTTTAATGTACCCACGGCTGCGGACGTTAATAGGCCTTCCAATCAAATCGAAAAGAGAGAATAGGCCAGTCCCACGACGCGGGGTGACTGCGGATTGGTAGGTATTAACGACTGCAGATGCTTACGGCTTAACGTGCTTTCCAAAAAACGAAGGAGATCGAGGATAATATATTTTTGGTCACCTATCCCATGACCGGCCCTTGCGAATACCTCTTGTAACGGTACTTCGTAACACACCGTTATTTTGTTCTTTTTATTATATGTTCCACATCAAAACTATTTGTTTTTGATCTTTAAAATAATTTATTTTTCTTATTCGCTTCTCGTAATTTGAAATTTTGAGAAACAAGATATGCTCTTTTGAATATCAGTTCGTGAAAATTCTTCTGACAGTATCATACATGTTGATTATTGTAATTAATAAAATATTTTAAATTATTATGTTTGTAATGTGAATTACCCATATAAGAAATACGTTAATGTAAATATCTACGTGAAATAATAACTTCTACATATTAAGGATAACCCACAATTGATTAATTTAATTACTTATACTCTCATATTTTTCGGACTCATGACGAACTGTTTTTATATTCTTTTGTCTTTACCATAAATATACTTATTAAGCCTAATCAGCCGTTTCATTAACTACCAACACCAAAGCTTTTTCTCATTACGTGTCAATGTTCCTACTAGGCCCCATAAAGTTAGTTCTTTACTATATTTTGTATAGCTCATACGAATTAGCATGACACCTGAAGGTCTGTCTCCGTCTCTGTTCCGTTTGTATCTATATTAATACTAATATAATATATTAATAATTATGGTATATATATTATACATACCATATAAATCATGGTAATTATGGTATATATATTATACATCTTGTTAAAATACTTATCTTATATTGCCATTGAAAAAATCTTTTCAGAGGTCCATTAACCAAACAGGATGTATTTTTAATTTTTTAAACTTTCACTTACCAATATACCAGTATTATTGACTTTTAATGTATAGCCCACTAATAAAAAAGCTACAAATAAAGTATAAAGACCCTTAATGGCCCATAAAAGTGGGCCACAGTCGATATTTCAATGTACATTTGCCGTTATATTACATTTTACTGTCTAAATCGGGTTTTCTGCTCGCTATAAATGAAAATTAACTTTATTAGAAACAAAGTAAAGATGAGTTTGATTTTAATTTCTTGTAAGTACTTCGCTCAAAGGGTGAACAACTCTATAGACTGATGATAAATAATTAATTTATTATTCCATCAATATTGTTGTTTGTAGAAGCTAATTTTCTGGAAATTGCTAAGATTGTTAAAGGATTATGTATTTATTACACTGTGAGTAATTTAATCGGCTTAGCAACAGTGTTCTTTTTTTCTTATTTTTACTCTCACAATATTTTAGACATTCGTTACAGATATTTACAAAGATTCCAATGAATTGTCGTCTATTTATAAAATTTTGAAATCAATGGGGACTATAGTTTATTTCCATCTGTGTGTTGTATTTTTATTTATGATAAATTTTTAACCCATATATTTATGATATGGGTACTAATAGTACCTACTTGAGAAATCTGACATATAGTTCTAAATCTTTCAAAAATAACAAAATATACATATAAAATAATCGCAGACCAAGTGACCTAACCGCCGCACTAATGAACTCCTCTAAGGAATGAGCCTCTAATGTGAAGTCATCGGCCATACCGTGAAGGAGACACACGATAGTATAATGTAATGTAGCAATAGTTGCACGTAATATATGTATATTATAAACAATAGGAATGGTGACAAAATTTTGTTTGTTTGTCCTTCAGGTAGATTGTTGGAAAATAATAGGTCTTTTACCTATGAAATTGCCATTCTGCCGTACTGGCCATTTCAAATCAAAATATTTTTTGTCTGATAATTCTAATTTCAAATTAATTTTATTTTAAAAATATGGAATTCTTTTTTCTAAAATCGTCATTTGTTTACTAGTTAGTGTCTTGTTTTCAACGCATTCGAACATGTTTCGAAAAAATTCGAGTTATTATGGAGTATGAGTACCGTCATGGCAGCAAAGCGGCACAAGCGGCAAGCAACATCAAAGACGTTTACGGAACGAACACTACAAACGAACGCACCACCCGTTATTGGTTGGCCCGCTTCCATTCTGAATATTTTGACCTGAAAAATAAACTCCGTGGTTGTCCAAAAACTTTGGTCGACAATTACGAATTAAAGGCGATTATGAAACTCAATCTACGGCTGAATTAGCAGCAGCTTTCGACGTTAGCATCAAAATAATATTGGTCCATTTGTATCAAATTGGCAAGATAAAAAAGCTTAACAAATGGGTACCCCACGAACTCAACGATCGCCAGCAGGAAGTACGCGTCAAGACTTGCGTTGCACTGCTCACTCAACAGGCATACAAATGAAGGAATGCTGAACCGAATTGTTATTTGTGATGAGAAATAGATGCTGTTCGAAAATCGTGCTTACGATTGTCGAACAGCAAGTTGGTTGGACCCTGGTTCAGCACCCAAACAATGCCCTAAACGAAAACTAACCCCTATAAAAGTGATGGTCACTATTTGGTAGTCTAACGCGGGTGTAATCACAGCTTCTTACCAAACAAGACGAGCATTACTGCAGATATGTACTGTGAAGAACTGAACACAATGATGGAGAAGCTCGCACGTCTCCAACCAGCTTTGGTCAATCGTTCGGCTCCACTGCTCCTGCACGACAACGCGCGACCTCATACTGCACAGCAGACGGTCTACAAGCTACAAGAGCTGGGGTTGGAAATTCTCCATGATCCGCCATACTCACCAGACCTTGCGCCTGAATTCTTCAAGAGGGGCATCAATAAGCTAGCAAATAGCAAAGATGCATTGATTGCATGGGTGATTACTTTGATTAATAGAAATAAAAATGTAGAAAAACAAATACGCTTCATTTATTTCACGAAAAACGGCAATTTCATCACCCAATATTAAACACGTATTTTTTTTATAATAATTAAATTACGTCTATATACATTGAGATAAAATGTCGTATTATGTCACGCTTTGTACTACATTTTATACAAAACTGTAACGTAGCGAACCCCCATTCCTCAACCTTACTGCCTGTTATATAAACTATTTATTGAATTTATCGAAGTAAAAATGTACGTATCTAATATTTTCTATTATCTGACTGACGGACCAAAATAGAATTTCTTTTTTTTTACCCAATCGTCATACATAATAGGGATAACGATTGTTTTTCGATTGCTTTTCCTTATCCAAATCTAACTTTGCAATACAGCGCAAGTCTGTCAAAATCCTAAATTGCAAATAAAGAATACAAATATTATCCAACCTTCTTGATTGGTGTTCACCAAAACGCGTCCAAAAATAATACGCGTGAACTTAGCGAAAAAGTTTTTGGATATATTTAGGGAGATACAAGCATTGAACATATCACCCTATATGATATCACTATACAATGTTTTATATGTTGCACCGATAAAAACCAGAAAAATACAACAAACACATCAACTCATTTCTTTTAAAAGCAAGTTAATATCTTTTCAACTTAACTGTGAGAAATTTGAAGGAAAATAACGACCAACTTCTATTGATTTGACAAATTGACTGACACCCAGTTCCACAAACAAACATTCAAATTATCATTAGTTTAAAGCATTACCGATACCGAGCAAAGACATTACCGATGTCAATTTTCATATTAATAACATTTATTAGAGCTTAAAGTTGTCATTAAACTTTAAAGATAGAAGGCAACCAAGTGTGAAACTTTTATTTTAAATACATATAGTGTCATAAGTTGCATAGGTACAGTCAACACCACGTTAGACGATACAAAACTGTCCGATTTCTCCATTTGATTTTAAACTTTAATCCGTTATAGTGTTTGAAATCAATTAGCCTGATGTGTAGCCGTGTGTACAAAAAAGTTTAATATATACGTACTAAAAGAGTTCCCAACAATACGATTAAATACTATATTTTACATGATAGAACATGATATGTCGTGTATGTATTATTTAAAACGACCATTAAAAAAAGAACCTCTTAGCATCGTCCTAAAATTTCCTTTAGTTCAGATAGGGAAATTTGAAAGGGCCTCTTCAAAGCCGGGACTTACAATGGAAAATTATACCTAAGTCTGTTGGAAACTGTCCACATGCGAGATGCCGTTTTAATTGTGTTTGCCAAGACTTAGTTACCAAACATTGAGCTACTTAATTCGGGGATAACGGAGGGAAGTCTTTGATTAATTCTTTATACTGAAATATTTTATTCGAGCTCAGTTTCGCCATTCTGCCAAGTTCCGGATTAGAAAGAGACTTCATATCTTTTTCCTGGGCTTATTGTTCATTCGTTTTACTTATTATTTAGGTTTTAAAACAGACACAGCATTATCATCGAGTAGTTAGTTACACTTGTAGATCACTAAAGTAAAAAGCCGAAAAAATGTCCTTGTCTTTATCATTGCGCCCAACAGCAGCAGATAGCGACAAAAGACGAGCCATGAAACTTTTTGGTTCTTGCTTCGAAAGTATTGGGTTAAGATACTCGTAAAACAATTTTACTTTAACAAAATCTATGTAGACATCTATGAAATACCTTACTACCTGTAATATGAGTTCTAAAGCTCTTGGTAGATTTTAACTGAGAGGAGGTTGCAATATGAATGCTCTAATGCATAAATGAGTTACCTAATAATGGTATAAACAAATCTTTTAATTTGTGCTTTCAGAGTTGGACAGGATCAACCATGTCGCTTACCGCGCGAGCTTAGTAGATTTACTTGAGCAACAGAAAATGTTTGTTTAATTTATAGCAACATTTACTACGAGTATATTACACGCATTGGTTCAACTTTAAATTTTAATTAACTAGATTTATTTATTGAAGTGTACCAGGCGGGTAAATAATCAAACATACAATATATACTCGTACTTTTATTCTTGCATTTCTTTTGATTATTCTATTACTCTAAAATTTGTTCCTCATGGAGTAGGTCCCCAAAATCTTATATATAATAAGAAAATAAGTCATTAGAATAAAAGGTTCTAATGCAAAGTACCTGTAATAGATATATTTTTTTTGAGAAATTTTAATACATAGGCTAACCTAGCTCTCTCAGCTAGCTAGATTAGCAAGAATCACGATACTAAAATTTCTCAAGAAACGTTCTTTCCACGCTAATGATTGTGTCAAAATCAATTATCATAATTATTCCATATCCAAAACTTGACGTCTTATTTACAACTGTTTTACCCAACCCACAGCTCTATGATCCAGCAACGATCCCAGCTTCTTCACATCTATAATGGCCTACCGGTTTCCCGGTAAGCCAAGGCATCTAACCTGGGACTTCAGTGATGGCGAATTGTTGCGCCTATTATTTTATTTATTGTAAAACCATAGTTTTCTTTTCGATAACCAACTTTAACCAGCATCGTTAATATGCATTGCAATGCAAAAAATACTTGGACGCTTATAGTCCACAAGTATAACAGGCTTAGGATACTCGCTCCCAACATAAATTTTATGTGAAATTTTGTCTATGTGTGGATGTCTATAAAACGGACATAAAATTTGTGCGGTACCTATTTTATAGCATTAGCCGTAAAATCTTCAGTTACTACATGAAATTTACATTTTAGGTTTTCGATTAGATACAACTGTATCACGTTTTTAATATTGAAGACAAGTGGAATGGATATTGATAAATGAATCGGTATTGTTCCCTGATAATGTTCTGAATAGTAGAAGGTGGTAAGGCATTTTACTTTTTATGCAGGAATATTTTTTTTACATCGAAGTGACATCAACAAGGGACCAGGTATTTTGTTCTTTATTTCTTCATATGCTTAGTAATAACTTCAACAACCGTGAATTGATTAGGATCTTTTTTTTATTAGAAAAATATATTTTTATGTCTTCCCATAAAGATATTGATTTTACAAGTAAATTAACTTGCATTATACTTATGTATATAATGTTATTTACGTTCTTCAAATATTGTAACTGAATTTCAAAGTTGCTATTATCATACTTTATTCTTATTTGAAAGTCACATGACAAAGTAAAAATAACACCTTTACTAAATATTCGTTTATGGGTACAGGAATACTTTTTATATTCTCACTATTTTTACTACTAACCCATATTACCATGTAACTAAAACAGATATGAAAGTCGAAGAACTTAAAATTCAAATAAAATAATTATTTTAAATTTAAAAGAGCTTTCTTGAATGTCATATCGCTGTTTCATTTTCTATTCTGAACTCTCTTAATTATTTTAGATACCATAGTATATCTACAGGCTAGCAAGAAAGAGAAATATGAAACTCACTATTCATCTAAATTTGTTTTAAAGGTTTCGTTTGCTTAATCGGTATTTTTATGATAAATGTGTTTACCGACTGTCATGACTTATAAGCTAGTGGACATATTTGCCTTCACAATATAAACGTACTCTTAGCTAGAGATTCCCTCAAGAGTGCTTTTACACAATTTCCTAGCACACCCTTTTTGCCACTTCACCTTTTTGCCCCTTAGCACCTCTCTTCACCTTTTTCATAATCAAAGAAGGCCAAGTGGCTGCATTTATTGAACAGGTTTTTAAAGGAGATCGATTCTGAGTTTATTTAGGCGGGTACAATTTGTTCAATATTTGACTTGCCTTGATTTAGGAAGCTTTATCTCGAATCCAACTGTGAATCTAAAAGGGACTTCACAATGGGATTGTATTATGAATTATTAAATTGTTACTATTTTGGATTCATTAACGTCGTTATTCTGAAAATTTATGAAGCTGTTTTCTGTGGCTTCGCTCACATTATCAAATAGAAGATTATAATGAATCTTTCTATTGAAATGAGTTGTAACATTTACATTGGTCTATAACGCATTTTTCCTACCGCTCCCTATATAATCTAAAGACGTTACTATTCTAATTTTCTGTACAATTTATCTGTTATAAATGAATTTTTATAATTTTTTAAATATTAATAAGTACATTTCCTGCACGACACAACCAGGTATCGAACTTGGGATCTCAATGGTGAATTGTGTCTTCATCTTGGTAGATGACTACCAGGTCAAATTAGTATTTGGACTTGGCTCTCAGTGTATGTTTCTGCCCGGATATTCAATTCTGATAGGTACCATCAGGTACGATGATGTAAACCAAACCAAACTATAACCAAAGTATAACAATAAAACATACGAGTAATACACACCTTTGAAGGTTAAAAAAGTACTAACACCAGATAATTCTTTAAAATTGACGGGAAAAAAGCAATTACTAAGCTTCATATAGTTTTCATTCAAACATTTTATTAACATTTTGAAATTAAGTACAAACCCAGTTACGAAATTAGATCAGTATCATAGCAGAATAAAGGCTGAGTAACGTAAAAATTGTGCTGATACAATCTATTAAAAAAAATGCTGACTCGATTCCCGAAACTATTGCATGAATTTATTGGTAGCGAGATTTTGTTTTCGGTAAATAAATTTTTATTCAATTCGACTAGCATTTCGGAAATCGCGAATATTCATTTACTTTTCAGAAGGATATTTATTAAAAAAAAAAAGAACCCGTGTTATTGGTGTTATAGATTTTTTTCCTATAAATCAAAGAAAATGTTATTTAATTACCGCAGACTTTATAAAAACAGAAAAGCGCCTATCGTACAAGAATTACCTACAGAAATTCTTCAACACCGTTCTTCATTTTGGGAGCACTCCGATGGCGTAAAGCCGAAGCTTAAGTTGGTGCTTTTTTTTAAAGATGTGAAAAGCAATAGTCTGTATAATTATTATACTGCACACCACAACGTCTTTTAATTTATAATATCGTTAACTTTACTTTCGATTTTTTATACTTTCATTGTTTTCATCGAGTGAATTACCTGATGTTCAAAAATTTAATTTTGTAATACCTAAGTACCAATTATTGAAAAATACGAAATAAGAAGAATCAAACACAACGTTTGGGATCATAGACATATGGATATTAAGGTGCAAAACGCAAGCAAAGAGGCCGGTAGCGATGATACACATCTGTAGGACGTATCGTACTTCTCCAGGACGTTATCAACAGTAATCACCAATTGCCTTGATAGAGCAATCAAAACATTTCGACCACAGGCGAAGTTTCGAGAAGGTTATGGCACTATAGATTACGTTCACATAATGAGGCAGATGAACCAGAAGTTGGATGAGTAAAATCGATCCGTTTGTTTTATTTGTAGATTATTAGAAGACCTGTAGAGTCAATCCATCAAGAACTGAAATGTACTGAAAACACTACAGCGTTGCCAAATGGACTAGTGTCATGTAAATGTAGTGAAATGTTTATATAAATCTATCACTACGAAAGACCAAGTATAGGAACAGTCTAGGCTTAATCAGCTATAGAGGTGTGAGATAATGGGGTATCATATCTCATTTTGATCTAAGTATTTGGAATGGATCGTACATTAATTTGAAATACAATATCATGTCATACTTGCGCTTTGCAGACGGTATACTAATGTTGGATCTGTAAACAAATGCTGGACAGTTTTTCAGGCCGCCGTTAACTTTTATAAGGTTTACGGTGGAAAAGGAGTGTTTGGTTTGCTATGCCAAACTTCTCGTCACCTCTGCCACAATGCTTAAATTCAGTTTTAAAAACATTCAGTTTTAACGATATTCCACGAATCCTGTTAAAAATACTGTGACAAATATCAATTTTTCAATTGACTTTTCCCTTCAATGCCAACATAAAAGGAAAACCGGCTAAAAAAAAAGAACAAATAAAATCTGGTTTGTTGTATGGAAGCCCCCTTAAATATTATTTTTTGCTGGTTTTTAGTATTTGTTGTTGAAGCGGCAATTGAAATACACCATCTATGAAAATTTAAACTGTGTACCTTTATTTCACGGACCGAGAGACAGCGAAGTCTTAGTAAAAGGGCTCCCGTTTTACCCTTTAGGTACGGAACCCTAAAAACCATTTAGAATAGTACATATAGATAAAGATTGAAGTTGAATCGTTAACAAACGTAAAACGAATCGCATATATGATAAGAGTAACGACAGCCCCAATTTAGCAGCGAACGACTGATCCGACCAGCGCAGACGTGATGTCGTTAGCTCACGCTCATGCCATCGCTCCAATATAAACTTGTTATGACAGACTTTAAAAGCATAGGTAAATGTAAAAGTTTGCATACGAATTTCGTAAGTAAAATAAGAAAGACGTTATTAAATTTTATCATAATCGAATCATTAGTTTTCATATTATAACAAAACAAAAATGTTGCCATAAAATATCTCCAAATTACATAGATGACATGTTTATATCAGCGAAAAAACAAAAGATAGCGTGTCTATTTTGAATTCATTGAAAGTTTAACGGGTATGTACCTATATTTTTATGTAAGTAGGTATATTCCCAGATTCCTTCTTGAATTGGTAATCAATTTGTCTTAAAAAAGCTGTTTCTCTGTGACTTTGCCCGCGTAAATCAGCCTATATCACCCTTGGATGATGGAGCTGCCTTTAGTAATTTCGAAGTATATTCAATGCAAATAAACAATGAAATATTTCCTTTTTATAATATCTGTATAAATACAATCTTAATATATAAGAAAACTGACTGATATTTCGACGAACAGCCCAAACTACTAGGTTTAGAAACTTCAAATATTAGAATATGCTTCTTTTTATAATATAGGTGACTACTAATAAAGGATTTTTGGATTTTCTCTCTTTAAAGGGATAAAATTGAGGGAGTAATTTTCTATGAAACTCCTTCAGCTTGAAGGTAGGCTACTAATAAAATATTTGTGGGTTGTTTCCTACAGTTGAAAATACAGATTTCGGCCATATTTTCAGAAAATATGAACCATTTAAAACTCATAAATATGTATAAAGTAAATTTTATCACACTTCTTTGGAAACGATTACTCTTTAAGAACTTGAAAAAGGGAAGGGAAAATAGATTATAAAGTTTTTCTATTTTTTATTACATATAGCACATAAATACTCACTTAATACATAAACGCATAAATAACAAAGACGAAAAACGTATGGATACCCATACGTTTTTCGCCATCGCAATAAGGCGTGACGTCACCTCGTGGCTTGAATTTGTAGGGAGCGTTATTATCGGCCGACTAGCAGCAATTACACTATCACCGAAACTATTAATTCTACATTATTTCTCAGATATAAATGAGGTATTTAATTATAAAAAAGTAGTCGACTAGCCTAAACCGAGTTCCAGATTCTGTGATTCCAGCGTGTGTCGATTGTCATGTGTACTACGCAAGTGAAACCATCGTGCTTACATATACCGTCTTATAATAAAACGAGGACATACTTTAGTATCAGGTTTAAATCATTATCCGAGCAAAATAAACAACACTTCTTATCTAAACGTTTTCTTTTCTTTCTGTCATTGTCTTGTCAATTTGCCTAATTTTAGTCCTCGTGTTTATAACAAGACAAATACTTACTACCTATTATACTCCATTCATTATAAGATTAGAAAAAAGAGGGTCACAGAAGCACCAGTGCAGAACATTTTATTTTCAAGATAGATTTTAAAAATATACATAATAGTTTTGTTGAAACTTTGAACGTTAGGTAGTCTGAAAGAGTTGGGCAATTTTCCATTTTCTTTTGCGATGAGGCTAGAATTTTGTAAATTCATCTTTTACTCCCAAGCCAGTATTGAACTATAACTAGCTACCTACTCTTTTGATAAATTCTAATTGTAAGTGTATAATTAGAATAGAATTTAGTTATATTTATGCCCATGAAAGAAAGGTAAACAAAATGAAATTTTTATTATTACTTGTGACCACCCATTCATTCAGACATTGGAAAAACTTCCTGAAATATCAGAGGTAATTGTTGTAGGCCATTCGGACCTGCACCGGAATCGTCCGTATTTCGCAAAACTTAACTTCAAAAAGATAACAACTAAAACAAAACTATAAGAAAACAACTCAGTCACGGAATACGGTAAAACAACAAGAAGGGCAATAACATTCACAATTAATGAGAATCCCAGATTACGTATTTTGACTATTATAAATACATCATAATCTGACAAAATTAAAAAGCTGTACTACCGAAACGTTTGAAGGGATTAGGCAACGTTTTAAATTTGGTAGAGTTATAGTGACATGAGAATCGTGCCGAGAGTATCCAACCCTGCTTCTCTAGGTTCTTTAAGATGAACACTTTTTATTGTAAAAGTTATTAAATCTTTTAAGTTAGTCGAATACTCATAATTTTGTTTAACAGATAGCTTAAACGACAACTGTTAAGTATAGCAGCTGGTACTTAAGTGGATATGTAGCAAATAAGCCGTCAATCTTAAGAGTAACATGATTTAAAATTTTATTTCACAAAGTATACCATAAAAAGAACCTTATTTAACTTCTGTCTAATGCTATAATGAATGGAGTATAGTAGGCTTTTAATTAAGGTAACTTGTTTATTTGCTTTATAAAAATGTATATCCAATAAACGAAGGCATCGGTGAAAAAGAGAAATGAAATATCTTATTCGAAACGTAACTTATTTTGTTACAGTACCTATATTACACAATACGTTAAAAAAGAATTTCATAACGCCCGCAATCACAATTCAACAGGTTATATCTCACCTACAAAGGAATGAGTGATTTATGAAAAGAACATTTTTCTCGCTGAGTACGTGCGAGCTTATTTCCGTTCAAACATTCGGATTTCGGAAATGTTGAGAATATGCTCCTTAATATATAAAAGCTTGTTAAATCTTATTTTCTATTTTAAAATATAAAAAAAGGTTTAACAAGCTATACATATATCTAAATATATATAACTCAAAGGTGACTGACTGACATAGTAATCTATCAACGGATACCCCAAACCACTGGAGAGGTCGGGCTAAAATTTGGCGTACAGGTAGATGTTATGACGTAGGCATGCTATGACGTATGACGTAGGCGTAGCGGATGCTAAGAAAGGATTTTGATCAATTCTACCCCCAAGGGGGTGAAAAAGGGGATGAAAGTTTGTATGAAACTTTGTCAATTTTAAACCCATCGGTCTGAGTAGTGGTAATGACATAATGTAAATATCAAAAAACCCGACTGCGTAAAAACGAATTTAAAAAATACATATAAAGTACAACAAAAAAAATAAAAAGAAAGAAAACAAGCCCAGTAGTTTAGAATTCTGTTAAGTAATACTAAATAACTACACAATTGAAATAGTTTGAAATAGAACAACTCACAGTCGGGGCCCATTCAAATTTTACCAATCAAATCTTTCCAAGGGGCCCCGACTATGAGTCATTCTATTTCAAACTTCTATTTCAAACAGAGCAGCAGCTCCATACTTCTTATTAAACTTTAGTGACATAGAGTTAGTTGCACAAACGTCCATTAAAACTGTCATTAGTTTAAAATGGCATTACCCATACAAATTTAACCTTCATTAGAACTTAAAGGCATCATTAAAACTTAATGGACGTTTGTGTAACTGACCGTAAATAGGCTATACAAAAGTATTTACTATTAATAAAACCTTATTAAACTGGGTATTTTACAATACCTATAAACGAGTAATTATTATATCCCGAATCGGCTTAAATGGTTTTCATGAAATTTAGAAGGCAAACAAGAGGTTTCGGGGATAAATAAATCGATCTAGCTAGGTTTCATTTTACCAAAAATAAATATCGAGTATGTCATCCAGGTACCTATTATGCTATTTCCTCAGGCCTTCTTCTTGTATGTTTTGTATATATATTATTATTATTTATTTATTATTAATGTACTAGCCCGCAGTCTTTTTCCGTAGTTGGTATACTTTCCTTTAGCCACTGGTTGCCTGGTAGATATTGCTACTTTAGCAATAAGGCCGCCTTTTGCATGCATATTATTTTTTTTTATTTGTAATAACTATTTATTTTTAGTGCAATAAAGTGTTATCATTTATTTAGTAATTTTACCTTTATTTAGAGAAACTACAAGTTACATAGGTAATAATTCTTATATTTAGTTTTTTGTAGTACATTTAAAAGATAGGTAAAATATTCTCAGTCACTGCAATTACCTTGGCGAGCTTCAAATACGCCTACGGAAAAAAGATAACATTATTATCGCAATGTCTACAGAAAACAAAACCGGAATGATGGTAAAGAAACAAAAATGTATCGATCATAATTAATAATAAACAAGATCTTGATGATGTCAGAATAATATCTCAATATTAACACACTTTTATTATCTATTTACAAGTTATTTATCAAAGACATTTTTATATTAAAAATGTGATAGCTTGTCATGAATATAAAATCAGACGTTGGAAAGAGGAGTACTCTTCTTAATTTCTCATACTTTTTCTGATTTTTATACCAATTATAATATGATTGATTTGTATTCCCGTATCATATATCTTTTTATTTAATTAAAAACCACCAAATCATTTGCTGTCCTAAATGTTCAAGTGGCCGGCTTGCTGGTTTCAAGGTGTCGCCATCTCTGACGTCCCGGGTTCGTTTACCAGTCGAGTTAATATAGAAAATTAACATCTGCGAGTTATAGTACCTTCGTTATTTCAGATTGCCATAGTAATTTGAGCAATGTATGTGAAGTTGTCCAATATTTATTTATAGTTACTATTTCTATATTTAGTAACAAACTTCCTATTGTAATAAATAATAATAGCCTAAGAGCCCGCGACGGGCGCACATTCGTTATTTTATAAAATCTGAAAGTTTCTCTGAGCATGCCACCCAAGAAAGAATGATCAGGGAACGATCGGCCGATTTCTGAATAGAGAAAAGGACAAAATCTCAACTGATTATTCTCAATAACTTAAGTTTTTTTACTTTTCACAAGGCAAGGTCCTAGTTTTTATCGAACAACTACCAACTGATCATTAAAAAAACTAAAATCAGAAACGAAAACTTGTTTAAGTGATGTTTGAGGCGTGCTTAGTTTTGAATATTCAATTCAGAAACCGGGTGAAGGAAAGTTTGGCGGTTACTTTAGTAGTATTTAGAAGTTACTTTAGTGTATACAAAAAAAAATATCGAATACCATGGACGTCACTGAATTCGGTATGTATGTATGTATGTTCAGGACGTCACTGTTTATCGAATATATTACGGGAATCAGAGAGCTGTCACTGTGACTTTGATATTGACATAAGAGGAGATTCGCGCCAAGATACCGCTCGAATGAAAATATGGAGATAGTGTTGTAAAATTAAAATAAAATTGTTTTTTTAAAAAGTATGTAACAAAGAATAAACATTTATAAAATAGGGATATACTTACCTCGAATCCTTAATGTATAAAGTTTAATCTTTTCATGTTTTCTATTGTTTTTGTATTTTATATTATGTATTTTTTGTTTCCGAACGTTCTTACCTGTGTTAGTGACAGACGTGACTTGCCCAGTGACACTTTCAGTTTGAAAATAGCGAAGATCGGACCGTCATCGTTGACTCATGCTCTATATGTAAATTATTTACACTTACTTATTCCACAATTGCGTGCACAAATCAATCTTGCTGGATTGAAATAAGACACATTATCGGTGCCACATACAGGATTGTATTCTGATGAAGTTGGACAGTTTTGTACGCATTGTTTTTGCTCAGCCGTTGGACTGTCACTGTTCAAGAAATTTTATAGAGTAACATATAAATTACATACAAATTCACAAACTCATAATTTTTATCATAAGCTATCCACGATTGTATTACAATTTAGGTGCGTATTATTTTAAACAAAGCCACTCGCTTTTAGATTTTTTCAATGCACCATATATTTTTTAATTTCGATGATAGCTTCAGTATCTACCATTTCATTTTATAATATTACTTTTTGTTAATATATTAGTTTGTTTGCAAAGAAAAATAACATCATATTCTCATCTTTATTAGATTAAAATTACCTTTAACAACTACTGCCAGTATCAAAATGAAGAACTAAATTTTCGACGCCGAATTATTATTCAATGATTCATCAAAACCTTGATCTTTTAACATCACATCAAGAAAGTTAAAAATATTGATTATATATTCAACTGAAGTATCTCAAAGGCACAATTTGTCCAAGGCCCGATGTAGATATTTCGCCGCTTCAGGCAAATTATCATATGTCAGCGTACTCGAGCTTTTGTATTACAAAGAAGTAGCGTTTTTCAAATAAAAAAAAATATATATTTCCAAACTTTACGCCTAGTTATTTTCACTCAAGACAAAAAGAAGAGCGGCTATAAGTATGTACAAAGTTCTAAATTCATCAATCACAAAAAAGTTTCTAAACTCATAAACAATATTTCAACTCAATATCTATAGGTACACAATAAGAATTAATTTCTTCGATATTCATTAAAAAGTGTGGCGAATATATCTAATCATAGAAATTGAAACAAAAATAAACATAATACCTAGTTACCTACTTGTTTATGAATGCAACTTGATCTGAAGATACAGTACTGGTCGGTATAGAAACAGGTTTTCCCACAATTGCAATTCTCTTTGTCGACGATATGATTTGAGGTGGTCTTGTTGTTGCAATTCTGGTTACCATTGGGTTATTACCACTGTAATCATCATCCGGAAACTTTATTGCTCCGTCGTTAAAATTTAAATCTTGACCATTATTTATAGTTTGTTTGTTTTCCTTAGTCAAGTTGTCATTTCTTTGATTATTCCACGAATTGGAACCAGGAAATGGTTGATCAGATATGCCATTGTTAATATTTACCTTCGTATCTTGTTGATTTAAATTTTGTACTTGATTATTATTGATATTAACCTGCGGTTTATACATATTGTTTTGGTCCAAGTAATTAGGTTCCGTTCCTTGCTCATATTGATTCCGAGGAGCGCCTTGCTTCTGAAAACTTCTGTCATTTCCTAGTAACTGACCGCTTGGGTCTTGGCTCTGTCGATTCAAATTATTTAGTGCTTTTTGGTTGAAATTCTGACCCTGGTTGTTTGGGTATGGAGGATTCTGGCTATTCGGTCGATTGAAATAATTATTATTGAAACCATTTTCTTGATTACTGTTTTGACTCATCAAATTTTGTCCTTGATCCGGTGTCCAATTTCGCGGATTATTGAAACCATTTCTGATCGGTCCATAATTATTATATTGATTCTGGTTGTCATATTCATTTGGCCTACTATTAATATTAGAACCTTGACCCTGTAGAGCGCCTAATTGAGATTGACCTTGTTGAAAGCCTGAATTTGGAAGATTCCCCCCCTGTCCATTCTGATTCCATCCACCATTTATTGGATTACCATTTAAGTTGGCGGGGTACCGTCCTAAACTACCTTGATTGAAATTTTGTCCGGGTTGATTAATGTTATTTATTGACCCTTGCCGATTAAAGTTGACATCTAACGGCAATCCTTGATTCTGTGCTGACGGTTGTTGAATATTCTGTCGATTAGAATTCCAGCCATTTCCTTGATTAATAGGTACTTGAGAATACCAGTTCTGTAAAGTTAATATTAAATTTAAAAGCAGAAACACAAAATAAAAGTAATTAAAAAGGAAGAACTTAATTGCGGACGCCACCTGACCACTGTTTAAGTAAAAGTCTAAGAATCTAGTGAGGTTTACTTACCTGAGCTGGGACACCGGGATAAAACTGCGAATTAGATGGCAAATTAAAGCCGGGATTCTCACCGGCGGCGCCTCCTTGATTAAAACCCGAGAATAGTTGGTTAATAACTCCTCCGAGGTCGAAAAATCTTGATTCCACCTTGGTCGGCGTGGAAGTTGTATTTTCCTTTTTAGACTCAATGTCAATGTGTTTTGTTTCGTTTTTGCTATCACACAGGGATGATGAACAGAAGCTAACTGTAAAGTTATTAGAGTTATATTGTTAGAATTCACCAAACAAGTCTCCACAGAATGACAGCAATCTTTATTTGTGTATTATAATAATAGGTATGTAATCCGTATATAATCTGTAATATTCACTCGGGTTAATTAATATGACAGAAAAATCTGATTATCTGATATTCACGAATTAAGCTAATAAATACTGTTATATTCTGAGGAATAAATCAATAGCTCTGACATTATTACAAAACAATTCGAATGAACTTTAACCCTTCCAAAAATAGATTCCACTTCCATATTTAATAGTCTCTATTTTATAATTTCGATAGATAGGAAAGATTTGATTAATTTTTGGTTCGTTTATTTGGAGATGTTTTAAGACGACAATGATGCATAAAAAAAAAGGTTTATATCTTACATTAATATGACATTTTAATTTGATTTTTTAATTCCAAGCCTAAATAAAGAGATTTTATCTTGTTTCATTCTATCTTTCTCAACTACCTAGCTCTGCAAATTGTTCAAACTATTGAAACGGAAAGCCTTTAAAATGAATCACTAATATTAATTTAATTGTGAACATTAATTCCATTATAATTAAAAACGAGATAACATAATCTTTCTAAGATAGTAGTATTAAACTTAAATAGATATAAAACATTGTTGGTGCTAGCATACGAAGATACTTCTCAAGTAAATACAACTATATTCAATCAGTTCTCACAAATTATGTTATATTTTAGTGAAAATTGATATTAGATATACGTAACATCATATCACATAGATTGCTCAGATTCTCAGATCAGTAGCTAATGCCCCCGTATTATGGAGTATCCGAGACAACAAGAATACCATAACACTCAGACTCCAAACAATACAGAAAAGTCCATTTTCTATATTGACCGGACTGGAAATCGAATCCGGGACCTTAAAGATGGCGACACTCTGAAACTGGCGTGCCAACCACTCGGCTACGGAGGTCGTCATAGGTTGGTAGTTAAGGTTTGATACTTGCCACTAATCATCACAAAACAAACTGTTGTAGCATACGAGTACGCTGTCCTTTGGTCATCGCTATTATAATATAGCCTTCGCTATAAAATAAATTTCTTGTTTCAAACTTTTTAGAGCGTGATTTAGCTGTAGTCGGGTTTTAGTTTATGAACTTATTTTTTGTCTATAATGAGGGTACTTCAAAATTGCTGAACCAATTTTTAAAATTCTTTCGCATATAGAAATCTATATCATACGTGGATGACGGCTAATTCACATGGGTGAAGTCGCGAGAAAACTGTTAAAATAAGAATATGTTAACATTTGATGTTAACATAATCTGAACTTTTTCGAAATGTCAATAAAAAAAAAGTAAATCAAAAGCTCATTACCATAGGCATGCACACAATATGCTGTAATCTAGTAGGTAAATTGAGTTACTAGTTATTATGTAAGTATTATTATACAAAATATATAAAACTAAAAATTTCTTACCTAAAATTAAGATCAATGCAATCGTGTACTCCTTCATATTCATTATAAAAATGAATAAAACACCTACTAAGGCACAATTAAATTATTTTATATCAAAACAATATCATAACAAACAATATTGCACATGTACAGTTTGACCACGACTAACTTGATAATGGAAGAGAAAACATTACCTTACTGACCACAACCGCATACATTAATTAATTTAAAATCGTTTACTTAATTTTCAACGCTGTTAACCAATGTATTAATTATAATTCGACATTTACGTATCCATGATTCTGAGTCATTCCCTAATGTGTAAATACCCATTCATTAAAGAGCTTTGACCTCTATTTATAAGAGTTTGGATGTTTATATTATTACTTATTCCATGATGTATAAGTACTTCTTATTTATCAGCAAAAAATAACACCTATAGATTATCTCTATTATGCACAATCAATTATCTTAGTGAGTATGTATATACGAGAATCTCATAATAATAGCAAACAAACATTGCCTATATGAAACTGGTTTTCGCAGTGCTGTTTGGATTCGGGTTTCCGAACAACTGTTCGAATTTAGGTAGGTATCCGATTATAAGTACACTATCGGATGAAAAGTGTAAGAAAAGAGTGTTGAGGGCAAATCCCGATGTGATCTAAAGAAGGAAAAACCAGCCAGAGATGCCCAAAGCGACAAAAGTAAGAAACGGCTAAATTGAAAGCGCCCGGCAGACGAATAATCTAGAAAGAAAAAGTACCTAATGATAAATTGGGTTGACTCAAAAATATGCACTCATATAGGTACTCCTTTAGAAACCACAGACTATTCCCTAAAATAACAATGCAAATTTTATACAACAATATAACATTGCGTAACAAATTTTCAGAGATGTGACTTATCTTAGATACAAGTATTTGAAATACAGATACAAGATACAAAATACGTATTTTCATCTTGTATCTAAAATACTTTTTTTAGGAAGTATTTTGTATCTTGTATTTAAATACTTTTGTTTAGTATCTTAGTATCTTTTAAATACTTTTTCTGATAAAATACTTTATAAAAAGATTATTTCTTACATTTTATAAATATCACAAAACATTCTTTGCCTAAAACATACATATTTACAAAAAGAAAGTGTTCAATTATCAACGCAATGAATATTTAGTTAAAAATAACTCGAATCCAAACATTGTTTGGTGCCATTTAAAAAGTAAATGCGTAGAACTGAACGTATGCTTATACCGGTGTAATACACCCTCCCTAGTAAAAATTGATAGATGGCGCATAGGGCTTGAAATCGAATAACCAGTTACAAGCAATAGAAAATCTTGATTTATGTAAAAACCCGGTTATATGCTATAAATAAAACTCAGTATATCAATTAAACTCATTATTAAATTTTATTATTTTTTTGCACATTATACTTTTTCCACTAACAACAGCATTCAAAAAGTTTATTTTTAAAGAAATTTCACTGTGAAATTCGATACATGGCAAATGCTTGTAATTTTATCCCGTGAGCAAAGCAATATTGCCTTTATTGACTTAACAGTTAATCTTTTTCTGTCTTTTGACTACTGCATATTCATGAGCGAAATAAAAAACAATATTCGCATTATGAGGCATAATACAAAAAAATACTGACAAATCTTCAGTAGTTCGGAAACGAGTGCTGTCATTGCATATATTGAAAATAATTACCCACTGCTTTTCAACTAATTCGTCATAAAAATAAATTTGTTAATAGAAAAAATTCTTCAAATAATTTCTTTGACATCCTTTATTTTTCAAAAATACAACACAATCTGTGATGTAATCGTGTGGTAGATTTTGCTTTAATAAGTAACCATTTAATTCAAGGGATCTTTATTGAGAAACAACAAAAAAATGGGCGGAGTCCTGTCTTAATATTAGGTCTTTACCTATGTAATTGCCGTTCTACTGTACTAGCCATTTAAAATCAAACTATTTTTTGGCTGATAATTCTAATATCAAATTATTTTTTCTTAAATCGTCATTTGTTCAATAGTAAGTGTTTTGTTTTCAATGAATTTGAATATTTTTCGTCGTCATGGATAAGTTAAAAATTCGAGTAATTATGGAGTACGAGGGTCAAACTGAAAGTTCTTAGAAAATCAAAAACTGATTACATTAGCCAGTTATTAGTTTTATTATATCTTTTCAAAATATTGTCCATTCACGTCAATACACCGCTGCATGCGATGGAACCACTGGGAAAAGCACTTTGCCCACTCGTCCTTAGGGGTCTCTTCAATGGCATCGCGATACGCAGCCACCGCTTCTTCAGCATTCATAAACCGCTTTCCTTTAAGTTTTTCTTTAATTTTTGGAAATAAATAAAAATCACAAGGCGCGAGGTCGGGGCTATACGGCGGGTGACCCAGTAATTCAACGTTTGATGTCGCCAAATAGTCGATCGTTCGCTTGGCGGTGTGCGACGAGGCGTTGTCGTGGTGAAGGAGGATCCTACTGCGAGGTCGTTTCTCTCGAACTTTTTCCAAGACAAGTGGCAAACAATTGGTAGTGTACCATTCTGCAGAAACTGTTTTTTGATCCTCTAACACAATTGTTGCAAAATGACCTATCCTTCCAAAGAACGAGGCCACCATTTTTTTTCCCGCACTTCGATCTCTCTTCACTTTAGTTGGCAACTCCTCGAAAGGAAACACCCACTGAGCAGATTGTCTTTTGGTTTTAGGATCATAACAGTAAATCCAGCTTTCGTCACCTATTAGTATGTCGAACACAGCATTTGAGTCACCTCCGTTAAATCTTTCAATCATTTTACGACACCAATCCACACGATGGAGTTTTTGAGCCTCAGTCAAATTATGAGGTATCCACCGGGCGCAAAGCTTCCTGACCGCTAAATGTTCGTGGAGGATTTTGTGCACTTGACTCATACCGATGCCTAAGCTTGTCCGAATCTGTTGATAGGTCACTCTTTTGTCAGTCTCTATCATACGCCGCACAACACAGATGTTATCTTCAGTCGTCGCCGTAGAAGGCCGTCCCTCACGTAAATCATCAGTGAGATTAGTGCGACCATGTTTAAACTCATTAAACCAGTTGTAAACAGTCGCACGAGATGGGGCTTCATCGTGAAAGGCCAATCGTAGTCTATCATAACTTTCTTGTTGACTTAAATGACATCGAAAGTCATAAAAAATCATTGCACGAAAATTTTCTCGTGTTAAATTCATGATGACGTGACACAGACAATTTTCAATTTGCCGCCAAATCGTAAAACAAATGACAAATGAATGAAATATATACTCAGTAATATTGGCAAAGAGTTATATTTTCAAATTTTAGAATTATTTTTTTATTATATTGTTTATAAGTGGCCAGTTCTAAGAACTTTCAGTTTGACCCTCGTATGTGTGCCATCGAGGCAGCAAAGCATCACAAGCGGCACGCAACATTACAACGTTTGCAGAGCGAACACTACAAACGAACGCACCACCCGTTATTGGTTTGCCCGTTATTGGTTTACGAAAAGGTTGCTGTTTGGTGGTCTAACGCGGATGTATTTCATCACAGCTTCTTAACAAACAGGACGAGCATTACTGCAGATTTACTGTGTGTATTGTGAAGAACTGAACACAATGACGGAGAAGCTGGCACAACTCCAACCAGGTTTTGTCAATCGTTCGGTTCCACTGCTCCTGCACGACCACGTACGACCTCATACTACACAATTGGCGGTACCCAAGCTACAAGAGCTGGGGTTTGAAGTTCTCCGTCATCCGCCGTACTTAACAGACCATGCGCCTACAGACTTCTTATTCTTCCAGAATTTGGATAACGTCTTAGCGGGAAAAAAATAAATTCCCGAGAGGCAGTACAAAATGCCTTTGAAGTATTTGTTGCCTCCCGTCCAGCTGATTTCTTCAAGAAGGCATTATTAAACTACCAATGCGTTGGCAAAGATGTATTGATTGCATGGGTGATAACTTTGATTAATAGAAATAAGAAAATAAAGCTTCATTTATTTTATTAAAAACGGAAATATCATAGATAAAGACTTAATTAATACTTCAAATCCGGTTGAGACCGGATTTATCCGATCAGATGGTAACTAATGGCGCATTACCAACAGTACCAGCAATACCAACTCTACGTCTTTTTAGGTACATCTACGTATTATAAACATTTCCTACAAACCAACGTACTATAATCAACCACAGAAGCTAAGTATTTTCCACTAAAAATTTTCAAATTTGCTTAACACACTAAAGGGGCATAATTATCGGTAATTCTGCAAAAAAAGTTAATATACGTTCCGTTACATACTATCGCACATTCACCTCGTCACAAGTCACGCCATTAATTTTAAAAACCAAGTACTGTCTTTATTTTTACCCATTCTCTTCATCTCACTAGGAAAAAATGAATTTTCAGTTCTCCGTAATTTTACGTCGTACGTAAAACCACTTTTTAAATAAATAATAATTTTATAATAAATTTAAATAATTATTGTTGTTGTTATATTTCAGCAATTTTTCATTCACCATGCTATATTGAAAAAAAAATATTATTAAAAAGGAACTAAAAAATTTAAAATAATTTAAACCTGATGTATTAAATATTTGCATTTTTATATGTTACA
This sequence comes from Diatraea saccharalis, assembly GCA_918026875.4. Taxonomy (NCBI): domain Eukaryota; kingdom Metazoa; phylum Arthropoda; class Insecta; order Lepidoptera; family Crambidae; genus Diatraea; species Diatraea saccharalis. The sequence goes on from OU893345.1 coordinate 12,001,930, forward strand.
TTGTGATTGACAAACAAATAAAACGGAGGAAAAGTGGGTGAAATTTAGCTTGTAAGATTTGAGTACAAACATAGGTGAAACTAAATAAAAGCTTACAAAAATTGTTTCTAATGAAAAATGCTTAAAAAATCCACTTTGTCCCTGGAACCATCTGGTCTAAGATTTAGGTTTTTGTGGTCTTTAATAAACAAACTGAAATTCAAATCTTTTTTTAGAAAAGTATTTGTATTTGTAAAAAGTATCTATAAGATACCTATTTTGTATCTAGTATTTCAAATACTTTTCTCGAAAGTATTTTGTATCTGGTATCTGAAATACTTAATTTAAAAGTATTTTGTATCTTGTATTCCAGATACTTTGTACAGGGTATTTTGTACATCTCTGCAAATTTTATACAACAATATAACCTTCTTTATAATAGAAAGCTAAATATTAATCATCATTCATTCCGAATGCGATTGCGCCATTACCGTTACGTAATTCCGTAATCGCTATCACACTCGTTATACGTTCGAAAAGAATTAAGGTAGAATTTAAATTAGACGATTGGACCACAGGCCCTGATTGATCTGGGCCTTACCCACTTTTCGCCTTCGCGTCTTCTCAATACCCTGATCTCGTAGCATTGAAGATAAACGTCCTCCCAATACCCAGATCTTGTAGCATCGACAATGAACTTTAAAGATGTACGTGATATCACTCATGAAGTTTATAGGGTTTGTAGTAGTGTGAAACCCAGTTGCCTTCATCAAGATAAGGTCCCCCTTCACAAAAATCAGTTCCAAACGTGTTAACGTTAAATTAATGATATTATTCATTCAATACAAATGTCGGAATCGCAATAGATTACACATGTCAAATAGTTGTAGCCTGAAGTTTTTTAATATCTTTTAAATGACAAATTGAAAGGGTTTGCGATAAATTTTAATATTAGACAATTGGACCCCTGTGCAAAGCTTCATTCTTACCTATTTATATTCATTCAAGGCAGCCTTGATTAATCAGAGGCGTTGGTCGGCATGAAATCGAATAATAAATTAAATCATTCACTATTTGTGTATGCCTCCGACCTCCGACCATAATATAAATACATTATTGAGACTTGATGTAGTTTTGTAAGTAAGTGCAACTAACAACTAAGAGTTAATAAAACTAACTTGCCTAGTTACTAGTTGTTATTATTTTGAGAACTTTTATTAAATATTATAATGAAAAATGCCTGCAATAGCATAAGTATTTTTTTTTATAAAAACTATTTACGTTTATATTATTTTATACCGTAGCTAAATGCTACTTTTAATAATTTAACAGCATTAATTCTGTTAATTTCCATAACTTTTTATAAACCTTCTCTATACTCACTCCCATTAAGTTAGTTTACATTTTCCTTTATACTAATAAAAAAATAAAATTATTCAAAGTTTTGTTCGTATTAATCGAGTTACGTTTGCGTAACTCAAACTAATTGAATTTCAACTTGATATTTATCCGAATTATCAGATCCATTACAACACTGAGAATTTTATTGTAACGTCATGAATTGACATTTAGATCCTATAATTTGTGCTGCCATCTTATCACGTAAATCTTTGGTTTTTCTTTATATTTTTTTAAATACTTCCCCATTGCTACCGATGGCTAGGCTGTATGAACAAAGATCTTTTGTCTTTGTTTAAAGTGTATTTTATGACTTTGGTATCAAGTGAACCTCCACAATATTTTTCAACTTAATGAGAAAGTATTTTAAGAAAAAAAAAGATAGCACCAAAAGAGCACCTCCACTAGATGGTGACTCTACCAAAAGTTGACTTTTGCAGGAAACAAATGAACCAAAGATAGTCATTTCTGTTCCTTTTAACTAACATTAAAAAACTGAAATCTGCAAAGTTTGAAACTTACATATCAATACAAATACGAAAAAGTACAAATAGAATATGAGTTGTTTAATTAATTTAAAAAATTAGTTTACTTTTATACATGAAAGAAACCCGGAAGGGTTGTCATGGAGAAATTAAGAAAGTATGGTAGCGACATCTAGTTTAAATTTTGGGAACTGATTTTTGTTTAAATACTCTCTCATTCTCTGAAACGCTTTTACTCTTTGCACTTCATTCGATTCTATGTTTCGATAAGTTGGTATTGTATGTAATCGATATTGCTGTTTTTTCGCAATCGAAATATATCCATACGTTTAGATTTCGATATATACCGATTGTCGGATACATCGTTGTATCCTTAAATATGACGTATTACGGTAACTGTCCACACGGTATGAAGTACGATAACTTACTATTATCGTTCACTGATAATACGAATTTTTCATGTATATGCAAATTTTAAAAATTCACTTTATTTCTATCTAAATAGCCAGATGATTTATCCTTCCCGTTTGTTCATAGCACGGACTAATATTTCCAAATTTGTCCGTAGACTAGAGCAAGGGAAACTTTATAGTATTACTGTTAAATGGTTATTATTACTTATCTTATAGAACGAAAAAGTACCAAATTGGTTCAAATCAAAAGTATTGCGTACTTATATCGAATAATGATGTATGCTTAGTTACTTTTTTATATGCAGCGGCGAGATGTTTCGTCTCCTCGCTGACTGTCGAAACAACGAGTGTCATATAGACGTCGGAAGAAAGGGACAGTCAGTTGTTTTAATGGGGTAATACTCATTTAACAACGGGATCGTTAATTAAACTCGATAAACTCACAAATCTTTCAGCGATTCATCGCTAACACAAATGTACTTTGTTTTAAAAATTGAGAAATTTGTTATTAAAATAGTATTTAAGTAATTGCATTTCAAAAGAACTTTATAAAATACGTGATATCAAAAGACAAATAAAAAAAGGTGAATCGAGTTCGACCCTGGATAAAAGCCCCACCCGCCCGACAACCGCCACCCCACTTCATTTTTCTGTCGGGGATTCCCTTACTCAGTCGTATAAAATAATAGTACAATTCCTATCAGAGCTTAGTCGCCGCTGATCGTTTGCGCTGGAGTGCTGTTGCGCATCGCCACCGACGCACCGCTGCGAAGCGCCTTTTTGTCGATTTTTGTTTTGTTCTAGTGCATTTTTAATTGAATTTTTGTTAATAAAATACTACAATGTTCGTCTTGAGTGTTAAGTGTAGTTTAGTAAAGATTGTGTTTAGTTTTGTGTGAAATGTGATGTGTTTTGCGCATGTATGCACCGGCATGCAAAAGAGCTTGCTTAGCTCAATCTTCAGAGTCCTCTCTGACAATTGACATTTTCAGCATCGACTATCATCAAGACATCGGTAAATAATTGAATTAAATTAATGTATTTCGTGGTCCGTTGTAATCTGCGCACAATCGATATTGCGCATGCGCGTTATAGGGCTCTCAATATATATATAAATTAAAAAATTTAACTTCATTTTTACACCTTCTTTATTTTGAAATATTTGTTAAATAAAATGATGTTTGCATGTAAAGTGACTTGAAACTTTTGGCTGTGTCGGTCATTTTGTGGCTCCCCATATATGTTTTTTTTAATGATAGATTTAGATTGTAAGTTCATTTCAATACTGATTGTTATTCATTTTTATATGAATAGAAGAGTTTAATGAGAAAGTAATTTAAAAAAAACATTAGATCCCGAAATCAAACTAGATGTCGCTACGATACTTTCTTATTTTCTCCATGATAACCATTCCAGTTTTCTTTTATGTGTATTCTATTTGTACTTTTTCATATTTGTATTGATATCTAAGTTTCAAACTTTGGAAATTTCAGTTCTTTAAACTGAAAAGGAACGGAAATTACTGTCTTTGGTCCATTCGTTTCCTGCAAAATTAACTTTTTGTAGAGCCTCCATCTAGTAGAGGTGCTTTTTAAGTGCTTTCCCTTTTTTTAATGCTTCCTCATTGCAAAATGTATTTTTGTCACTTACCGATTTTCAACACGATTATACCAATTTAAGAGGGCAACAATACCGATTCCATTCTATGGGGTTACAGACCGTTGCACTATTTGTCTTCTTGTCACTTGTTTAGAATTCTTTTGCGTTGTTAACGTTTTGTCTCTATAATTTCATTACAAGGTAAGTATAATCCATTGAAAACAATCTGCACAATACTTTACAATTTATTGCACACATTACTATGTACAACTTTAGTAAATTAAGCCCCATGTAAACTACCAAATTTGTTATGCCGGTAGCCCATTCAAGATGAGCTGTCCATTCAACGAAGAACAACTGACTCAATTAAAAGCGTTTGTGGAATTATGCAAAGCGACGCCGCAGATTCTACACCATCCAAAACTGGTATTCTTCAAAGACTATTTGGCGTCTCTTGGTGTCAGTATCCCAACACCTACCTTCGGCTCGCAAAGCTCCGCACCGTCTGGTGATTCGTATGTATATTTTTGAATTTTTATGAAAATATAACTATATATTTAAAGACGTTCCAAAATTGAGGAAGTTTATGTGCATTAATGTGGCTGGTAAGAATACTTTTCAATTATTGTGATTGTATTGCCGTCTGTATATACTTAGAATTACAGTAAATTTATGGTAATTTTAAATAAAATAAGGAAGTATGATAACAAACTGAAATTATGAAGATCTTTCCTAACCTTTCAATTAATAGTGATGCAAATTTATTTTTAAACTTCTATTGTTTTTAATCACTTTGTCAGCGACAAAGTCTATCATTACTATTAAGTACACAAATAAATAACATAAGCTTTTGATATAGTATGTTTGTAAATCTCTTGGCTCCCTCAGAATCAAATAATGTATTACTTCAGTAAATGTGATTGTGCTAGATATTGAATTTGATTTATCACAAAATAGTGCTGCTGAATACAACCTATCTGAAATGTTGAATAGTCTTTGTTATTAGTTGTTGCTTGTATTGTTTTCTTGCAATTTCTTTATATTTGCCCACCTTCCTTCCTTCAAAAAGTTAGCTAAATCAACAAGCTTACTGTTGATTGCAAAGTCAATCTCAATCCAATCCAATGACTATCTCAATTTTCATTGAATCTTAACTCTAATCTTGAAACATACCTAGTCTCATTTTGTACATTCAATTACCACTGAATATTGAGCCAATTGGTGCTGGTGTACCAAATCAATAGTATGAAATGACACATCAGTCAATCACGATTGTATTCTAGCGGAAGCCTGTTGGCTGCCTATTCTCAATTTTTTTTTGTATGTTTAATTAATAACAATATTTTTTATTCTAGAAACACCAGTAACATTAATGCAGAGGAGAAAATGGTATCTTCTGAAGAAGAATCAGAACCAGAGTCAGATGTGGAGCTGGACATGGAAGGTATTAATTTTAATTAATTAAGCAACATCTTTAAATATTTTCTGCCTTTTTTAGGTTATTTACAATAGAATCTTGTCTTAATATTATTTTTTTTTAATTTTTATGTATTTTTATTAAACTGAAATTGATTCACCTGTCATTTCACCTAACAATTGCATATAAAAACATGTAACAGGTGAATGGAATTGTATAGTCCTTTGTATCAGTTTATCATTTTGTTTTCTAAATAAAACAAAACTATCAAAGGTTATTAACAAAATAATTTAAAACCTTACAGAAATATAGTATAATTGAGCTTTATATATTATAGATATGATTTGAAATAAGATAAGTAACATGTTGTTGAGTTCAATAAAAAAAATACAATAAAAGATGATAAAAACAATTACAAACAAGAGACCTATATATTTCTACACTATGTTTATCCCATAAACACATGATTTTATAGCCTTATTGATTAAAAAATGTCAATTTTCTTCAATGGCAGGAGTTATTGAACCTGATACACTAGACAATGAACAAAACAAATTTGATTCAACAAAAGAACCCACTGATGAGGAGCGTGATCAATCTGATGAGAAACGATCTGAAGCTATGCGAGCATTCTCAGAACAACAGTTTGATGAGGCCATAAAGCTTTACACTGAGGCTATACAGCTCAATCCACAGAGTGCTTTGTTATTTGCTAAGAGAGGGCAGGTGAGTACATTAAAAACTTAACCAAAACAAACATTTACATTACATACCAGTTTGAGCATTGACATCACAAATCAATAAATATGAGTACAGTAGGGTAATTCTACTAATATTAATGTGATTATGGAAAGTCAACAAATAGTGCTTCAACTACAACACTTTATAACACAGATCTTGTTATTAGACAAAAAAATAATACATTTTCTGTCCCTATTGATTTTGTGATGATGACATTACACTAATAATATTGGACTTCAGGTAGATTGTACAATGGTGGTAAAAATTAGCAAAATAGAGGCCTTTGTTGCATTCTCAACAAAGACATTGACATTTAGTTTATTGAAATTTCACATCACACAATTCTCTGTTATGACCACCAGTTTCAGTTCAAGTAATGCAGAAATTGTAAATCCAAGTGTAATCCACATACATTTTAAAACAAATACTTATTATTTACTTGTAAGTTACCATTACCACAATATTTCATAATCATTTATCATAACTGCTTTTACAATTTTGGTGTAATACTCTTCAAAACTTTTAGAAATAACTTAAAAAATATCACAATGGTGCCTACTATTGCCATATTTTAATTATGCTTACTCGTACATTATGTGCTGTGTATTATACTTAACAAAAATCATGCATCTTGCAGGTCTATCTTAAACTCAACAAACCCAATGCCTGTATCAGAGATTGTACTAGAGCCTTAGAACTGAACTGTGATAGTGCTGCTGCCTATAAATTCCGTGGACGTGCTTACAGGTATATATATTTTTTTATTATAGGCTCTCTTGACTTCAATCTGGGCCAAGGACATGAATGAGATCTATGGAGCTTATAAGCTTGCCTAAAAGGAAGCTCAACCCTTTAAGATTATATTTCAAAATAAAAACTTTCCTGTGTCCTTTTCTAAGGTCAACTTATTACTGTGTATCAAAGTTCATTATTTTTGGTTCAGTAGTTTAGGCGTACATTCGCAATAATGTTAGTATATTTATAAAAAGTCGATCAATTTCTTACCTCTTTTTATAACAACATAAATTTTACACAGATTTTTCTTACCTGAAAATAGTTCAAAAATTTTTATTCTACCAAAACATTGAAATCTGAAATCCACATGAACTGATTTCTAAGGAAAAATCTAGTTCTCTGGGCTACCAATTTACAGCTTGAAGGGACAATTTCCCTTTTGTCCCCCATACCAATTTCCCCGTACCAAAGGATGACTACACCACATCTTACATAATCAACATTTGTTTACTTTATTGGTTATTTTCCATGCATGTATTTTTAACTTTGATAACATCACTTTTTAGATCACTCACAAGTTAACAACTTTAAAAAATATACATAATGTGTTAATTCAGTCAGTCAAGACAAGAATCCCACATCTTAGAGAAAAGATGCTTTATTAGCTTCATGAACTTGCCTGCATTGACACCACAGTACTAAACATTCTATTATCAAAGTAGTAAAATTTCATTGGGTTAACTGCAAAAATATTTATAGGTTACTAGGGAAGTTTGAAGAAGCATCGCATGATCTATGTGAATCCTTAAAGATTGACTATGATGATCAAGCCAATGAGTGGCTTTCAGAAGTAAAGCCCAACGCTGAGAAACTGCGTCAACACAAACTCAGTGTACATCGGAAGAAGGAAGAAAAAGAGGTATGTGTGCTATTTGTGATCCGTTTCACATAGGATGGGTATAGTGACGTTTGTTAACTAAGCCATTTAAGGCAATTTGTTTTTTCAAAAAAAAATAGAAATCATCCTTACAAAATATAGTTTGATGTGTATTAGATATTGTGGATGTACTGATTTTTGAACGCAATTACGTCATCAAAATAGGGGCCAGGTGCATTAGCAATTTGCGGGGATTATATCATGTTTTATTTATAGTATTCAACGACTTTCATTTTTGTATAGCACCGCGCGAAGCTTCGTCGTGCTCGCAAAGCGGCTGAAGCGCGGGCTAACGCTGCGAAGGCGCAAGCGGGGGCGGGGATGGGGGCGCGTCCTCCCCCCGCTGGCTTTGACCCGCAGAACTTCAGCAACCTACTGTTCGACCCGGAGATCATGTCCGCTTTTCAGGTCTGTATAATAGAGTTAGATGATATACATATCCTGGGTGAATTGGTAAATTAGGATCACATATATTCAACACACGCACGCACGCACACACACACCAAACACACACACGCGCGCGCGCATGAATGAAGTATACGCAAGAATGTATGATTAAGATAACGCCACAAGATCACCGTAACACGTAAAAATTAAGATGATTGATTAATACCAACAAAATAGTGATGATGAGTTCGTTTTCCTTTGAATTCTCACACTCGTATCTATAGTCGAGTGGAAGTAAAATACTTGAGTAAAAGTAATAAGTAAATATTTTTTCCAAACAAGAATTTGAATAAAGTAGCTTGGTAGCATAGTAGATAAGCGCCGCGGCCCGCGATCGCTGTTGTTAAGCAACTGTCGCAAGGGTTGTAGGATAGGTGATCAAAACTATTATTATCTCGAGCTAATCCGTGCTTCGGAAGGCACATTAATCCATTGGCCCTGGCTGCATTTATAATTGTTGCCTATCCAGCATGGAGGGTCATGGCCCATCCTCCTTAATAATCTATAAGGACGGCCTGAGCCCCTGTAATGTGGACGTAAAAAGGCTCTTTATCTGAATTTTACTATTTCATTATTTTTTTTTTAATTAAAAATATTTGCTTAGGTTATGTATGACTTTTACTCAAGTAATTCCTTCTAATTGACTATAGATATGAGGCTTAAAGTGTGAATTGTACTATTGCCTATAGTTTCAGGAATAGAAGAACTGTCATCCATACATAGTATAACACAAAGTCGCTTCTTGCCGTCTGTACTCTGAAATCATTTAATCTACACAACGGAAGTTGAATATACACTAATCATTTATTAAATTACTAATATCAATCTAAGATTCATTTTTAGTGATTCCTCATTCTCAATTCCCAGGATCCGGAATTGGCTGCGGCATTCCAAGACGTATCTGCGAATCCAGCCAATTTCGTAAAGTACCAGAACAATCCTAAAGTTGCTGCTGTCATCGAAAAGTTACAAGCCAAACTCGGCAAAGGAGGCGCTGGCGGTTTCCCTGGAGGATTCCCTGGTGGCTTCCCAGGTAATTAATAAATATTAAACGAAATCACGTACTTTGCACGATTATTGATGTTTAGGATCTCGATGGCGCGGTACTTAGCGCGTTCGGTCTGCGATACGGTTTTTAAGCAACTTTCGCAATGGCCGGTATGGGATGGGTGACCAAATATTTATTATTTCGAGCTCCTCCGTGCTTCGGAAGGCACGTTGAGTTGTTGGCTGAATCTGCAGTCGTGAATACCCACCAATCCAAACTGGGCCCGCTTGCTAAGAAATAGGGAAAACGTGAAAATACTGGGACATTAATAGGCTGATGATGATGACATTCATTGCTCAAATTGTAAAATTAGTAGCTCAAAGCCTCCATTTTTTGGAGTGTATGAGAAAACGAAAGTACCACAACATTCAGACCCGAGACAATATAGAAAAGGTTATTTTATAAATTGTCCCAAACGAGAATGGAACTCGGAACCTCAAAATTCCCTAGACACCCGCGTGCGAACCACTTTACTACGGTGGTCGTAATACAGGTGTAGAAAGTAAACTCAAATAAATGCATATTATTATTTTTTTTCTAGTAGTATTACCATAAAGATACTACAGTGCTTATTATATTTATAATATTAACTTGTTTAAGAAAAAATAATTACTTTAAACTCGTTGTCACGTGACTGTAAACAGGGTGTGACGTAACGCCCGTCTAAGCAAGATGTCATAAATTTGACGTTTGTTTTCTTATAAAACACGATTTACTTGAGCAGTCTGAGTTTTCATTACGAAGCGAAATATACGGATTACGGACAATGGAGTTCGGTTTTATTAGAGCCAATAGGTCAAATATGCTGAGAATAGATATATTAATGGTGGAATGTACCTCGGGAGCAATATTAATTTCTGTGTCATCAGAGTCTCGGAATGTGGAGACATATAAGTAAGTAAAATATTTCCATATCAACAATTACTATTTTTATTTTGTGGCACCAATATAAAATTATAAAAATTTAAATAGTACTGCAAAATGGCGTGTGCGTCCCGAAGAGCGATTCCGTAAAAATTAGAAGAATTTAAATTCACTCAGGTGTCCGAATAGGGAATATGCACATTGTTGGAAAATGTTTTTATATGATAATTTACATCGATATATAACTGTAAAAAAATACCCGGCACCGAAAAACTAAAATTTTGAAACATTACATTTTACATTTTAATTTATGAAAATAAGTAATAGTTACGAGCAGTTTAAACACCTGAATTTTTGGCGCACTCGTGACGTCAAATTACACGACTAGTGATATGACATTTTAAATCAATATGGATTTTGAGTGATTGATTATTATTCAATTACCCTAATCGATTAACGACAAATCGATTTTTTAAAGTATAATAGACTTATTTAATAAATCATATAATTTACCATATTGGTGAAATAAAAATAAAAGCCTAAAACATCATTTAAATTGTAATCAGTTGTTATTTTGCGACATAATACATTGATGTTATTGCATCGATGTTAACTTTTTGTAATAACGACATCCCTATACGTGTACATTTTCGTCACATCCGCTCTGACAAGTAACATGGCGTTTAAATATTTTGAAGTTACCGCGTTTATTTTGCACTTTTTAATAATTATTTTCAAGATGAAAACGAACTAATGTTGAAAAATAATTAGATATACTTTATTCTAAAGCAATAACGGTTGTAATAAAATATATTTAACCCCTTTTTGAATCAGACTCATATTCCCTATTTACTTGGAAAATGACAATCGCTTAACCTTGAATTGGTATTAACGTTTCGTGGCGTAAGTCAATTTTGAGTTTGGAAATGAAAGGTATAGAATATCTGAGACATGTGACTCAATCGTGTTTTGTATTTTTATACAAAAAAAAATGGAATTAAGAGAATTTCTTCACTAGATGACATGAATTCGGACCCATGAGAACACTAAGTGAGAATACAAAGTCATTTGTTGTCATTATGGTTGTTGAACGAGACAGCGTTGTTCAGAGTACAGAGATTCTGGACAGCGCTGCGTCACCGGTGGATATAAACATGAGGTCGCAGTTTTAATGTAATTGCATATAAGAAGTGAGAAACCTTCTTGTACTGAAATTTCACTCAAATTTTGTTTAGCATCTGAACTGTCCAAGAAAAGTTACACTTATCTTTTGACAGTTTGTTAATGTGCCATTTGATTCAGGTGATGAAGTTTGATGCAGAAACATAAAAAGGAAAATTACAGACAGAAATTATAAAATACCTATCAAATCAACTTTCAAAATGATATCGAAGAGTATTCATTGCATGAGCTTATATTAAAATATAGAGAGCCTTGCATTGCAAACATTGAAATTCATACCAAATATCAAAATATCAGCCTCAAAGGCATATGAAGTAGGCAGATGTGAGACTGCTGATGGAGCGGCAAGGTGCCCGAAATAGCCAGCATAAAGAGAGGAACTGTCTTGGAAGACAATGTTTTTCACATGATTAAGAAAGATTGGGAAAAAAAAAACAAAAAAATGGGGTCTTTTTATTTCAAAAGATACACCCATAATCGCTGGTCTTCCAAATGGTATATATGGTGATGATTTTGTAATTGAAACTATGTACCCGATAAATGAGAACACTAATAAATTATATTCAAGATGGAAGAGTGTAAAATAAATTGTGTTAAAGTTCAGTCTCAAATATATGTGATGGAAATAAAAATAAATGTTTATTCTGTATAGCCTATTGGGATTTCCGCAAAAATAATAAGTTGAAATTATTGTTGTTGGTTTTGATCATGATTATGTTTTAAAAATGATAAATAATCTGATAAGTTATTGGAAAGCAAAATATATTTCCATTATTACACCAGGTCACCCCATATACCTAATAAAGTGTAGCTATGTATATGATTAAAATGATTTAGGTTACAGAAGTACAATAAAACACTAAGCTTAGTTTATTTAAATTATTGTTTTTATTTCTTAATTAAAGATTTTTTTAATTTATTGGTCCACATCCAATGACTATAACATCATCTAAATATTATGTATTTTACTGTATTAGTCTTTTTGTATTTTACCAAGTCAGTGATTGGTGGGTGGAATAGCTTTATAGGTAATCTTTTTTTTTTTATAGCATATTCATCTAAAATTATTATAAACTCTCGCAGGAAATTTGAAATGATATGCAAAATCAACCTGCATATGACTAAGTCATTGCAAAATCATGACGAAATTCAAAGAAGGCATTATTTAAACAACTTTTTTAAACATAATATGCTCTGGAATTCCAACAAATTGATTCATAAAAAAAAATATAGGAACTACTTGGAATACCTATAAAGTGGTTTTTTCTATGTTATTTACAGTTAATTTTATGATTGATTGTGATAACTCTTCATGTTTTAATTTCTTTTTTAAAAATCACCACTTCTCTTGAAGGGAACATAATAATGGAAATATCATTGATAGGTCATATTCTACATGTTTATTTCTACAGGATGGTTTTTCTTTTGCATTTGGTTTTACGTAATATATTTGGGAATTGAGATGTAGAAGAAGCAGATGTGATTGATATCCTAATTGGTGAAGTCTGCTTAGTATGCTGGAAAATAGAAGGTGTTTGAGTGCACTTGCTTCTATATTTAGTTCTGATATTCACTTGAACTCCTCTGTTAATTTTCAAAACTTCAGTTTTTTGTTGTTCTGTAAAAAATAAGTTATGTTAGATTAAAGGTCTTCATGACAGGGCCCTTACCAGATTTTTTAAGAGTAAACATTAGAAACATTTCTTTGGATCTAAATAAATTACATTAAAACATTGTTTTGAGCTTTAATAGCCTAAGCTAGTTTGACAATCAATCCAGTTGGATTCTACAGTATGTCAATGGGTTCAACTACTGGGCTTTTATAGAAAAGTTGTGCTAGTGCTTATACACACACACAGAACAGGTGATCAGATCTAAATAACAAATGCCTTATATCTGCACTCATGCTTAAAAATAAATTTAAAAGATGGGTATTGTTTTAGTACCAGAACACCCTGGAGCCACTTTACTATCTTCATCACACCTTTGAGTTACTAATCCTTGATTTCGTTCTTCATATTTTTTTATACATTCTTCGATCAAAGATTTTCTTTGCTTTTTATCAGATGATTGGCTACTCATATCAGAAGTATGTTTTCTATCAGGTTGACAGACAAATTTAGTAGGAAGGCTATCTGGTTTCATCCGTATCTGAGACACTGAACCCGTTATATGATATTCCATAAAATTTTCCATGTCATTTGGCAACTGAAATAACAATGTTTAACGTTAAACATAACCTATAAACATGTATATTTTATTTGAAAACAAAATAAAAAAATATTTATATAATGCTTACATCAAAATGATCTTCACAGAAGTAAACATTTTTCGCTATTGGTGGTTTTTCTCTCCTCGCAAGTCGATACCACTGTTGTCGTCTTTCTTTATGCGTTGGAACGTATATAAATAGTTTTTGTGGGGTTTTTATAGTTGTGTTATGACACAAGGGCACTGCACAATACTTATAGAACTTATTATCCATTTTAGTTCACTAAACAAAAGATTACACTCTGAAAAACACTGATTACCGACCGCTTATATAGAACGTGTATAAAACGATATTTGTTGTTGTTATGTTAGGTTTACAGGGGCGTGATGTCACATAGACGCCATGACAGAAGATAATAGGGTGGTGCAACGGTAAATCGGAAAATCGATACCCAAAAATATCGATATCGAATGAAATCCTATAAGTAAATGTATATCAGTTGTCCAAATTTTAACATACAACTGTATTTTCACACGTATTATTACATTAGTAACACGTGTGAGATTACTTCGTAACCCTGATGTTTTGCTTTGTAATTTGTAGTAGTTTATATTATTATAATACCGGTGTAGACATATAACGAAAATAAATACCTATTTTTTTCTGTAGTAATGTTTAATATACTATTACCAATAATCACATTTTTATGCGTATTAAAATTAAAATATTGCTTTATCTAATTATGAAAGAAACAAATAGTTTAACCGCAACGTGACCGCAAACAGCGCGTGACGTCACGTCCTTCTTACTCATATTAGAACTTACAGAATGCAACCTTATGCTTGCATAGAACGATATTCGTTTCTTGCCATAAAGTCATAGCGACATCATGACAGAAGTTGCGTTAATTGGGGAAATTTATTTTTAGATTTTTACGTACTATCATGCCCACATGTGGGTGAATGTGTCAATTGGAAACCTTTTTAACCTATAAAAACTTACTTTACCACATTCACATCGTGTATATCTATAAAATAAAAATATAAAAAAATCGTCTACTCTTAATTCCATTTGTACTTAATTAATTTCATAACAAAGCGTTATTCCCTATCTAGACGCAGTCTGTTTGAAGTGGCAATAAGACATTTTTCCATTCTGACCAGGAACATTCCTTCTGAACGCCTGTCTTTAAAAGCAGCACAAAAAGAATGACAAGATCTATGAATACTTTGTCTGCACCAAACGTCACGATTCTCGAGCAAGAGTGAGATATCATTATGGGCACACCGGACAAAGGTGACATTTGGGTCAAAAAAAAAAAAAAAAAAAAAAAAAACGAATAACAACATCAGCTGATTCATTTTTCCTATGATTAAATATCAAATAGTGAAAACTTTACCTCAAATTTTAGTGGAAAATTGATATAGCAAATAAACAAGAAACTGCTATTGTTTTCAATTAAAACGTGTTTATGTGCAAGTGTAAATTAGTGAAATATGGATGCACTATGGGAAAGCGAACACTGAGAAACACACTTAAGCACCAATAACTGCTTAACAAATATATCCAAAAAGGTGAGAAACAGAAATATATATATATATAATCGACAAATCTAAGCAAAATAGAGGTAAATATATTGAAGTAAAAACTGTCCAAACTGATTACTCTGTCTACCTACAATTAAGATTAAATATTATACATTACCGACGCACCTGAAATCTTTACTTGTTGTTTACCAATAAAAATATCAAATCTGTAAACCAACATCTGGCGTCATACATAGAATCCAAGACACACTGTTTTGACATTGTGTTGATTATTGACCTCTTTGTGAAGCATACTTATTCATATCCAAGCATATTTAAACTACGAAATAAACCACTAGACAAAATGGACAAATCACAAGAACATGTAACACACAGACGCCGTTTACAAAGATCAAAATCAATAGACCGATCTAGATTTTTAAATACAAGTATGGACAATACTTTGGACAACACAACTATTTTTGACACAACCATGAAAAGCTTACCAAATACATCATCTTTAGACGATAGCACATATACAGAATTAAAAGTGCAAGTGGAAGAACTGAGCTCACAGCTAGCATTGGCAAACAAAAATATAGAAAATTTGAATTTACAGAATAATACACTAAAAACAGAAATAATTAATGTTAAAAAGCTGTTACATACATACAAGATATTAATCCCTGATATTGAACTTCAAGAACATGTCAAGTATATGAACACAGCGCCATCTGTCGAAATCAACAGCAAGCACGATAAAGCACCTCAATATACATCTACACAAGAAGAAACCAAACAACGTGACAATACAATAGACAAGAATTTGACAAACTCACATACAGAGGGCGTTAGGCCGCCTCAAATAGATTGTAAAAAGAAAAATTGTGATTATATATACAAAAAATCAAATATTATAATAAAGAAAACTCAAAATAATCAAAAAATTATGATTTTAGGGGATCAACAAGCATTAGGATTATCAAAATTATTAAGTAAAAAACTATCTAACAAAAAATGTTGTATTACCTCTTTTATTAAACCTGATGCGACTTGTCATGATGTTCTTAACACAAATCTTCATAATAATTTTACAAAGGACGATTATTTGATACTGTTAATTGGTGCAAATGACAAAATACCCACAAATATAATTTGTGCATTGTCTGTGTTTTTGGCTCAATCGCCTAACACACACATATTTCTTATTCAGACAATGATAAACCCATATCTCAATATAAATATGCTTAATAATCAATTAAAGTTAATTAGTAAAATATATAAAAACTGTAAATATATAGGATTATCGGAAAATAGTCGCTTTAACGCTAATTACTTACATGATATTTATTCTAGAATAAAATTGGAAATGGAAGCTATAAGCTACTATAAACTTTCTATAGAAAAAATTAAATATCACAAGAGTAATATGTCAAACATTGATAAATTTGATATCTTAAGACGGACAAAGGGTACAATCCCCTACTATTTCTTAAAAAATCCAAATGAACTAAATAAAAAAAGCAATAAACAGAATAATAAGAGTATAGAGTATCAACAAATAAAAGCACAAAAGGGTACAATTCCTTATTATTTTAACAAAAAGAATGATATAGGTAGTAATTTGGAAAAGTATTTATTTCGACATGCCACAAAGCTATAACTTTAATTTGTTACATCAAAATATTTGTAGTATTTTTAGGAAAAAAGATCAATTAGAAATTACACTATCAAATTATAAAAAAGAAAACAAAAATATTGATGTCGTTTGTCTCTCAGAGACATTTATTAAAAGGGGACATGAACAAAATTTGACACTGAACAATTATAAAATGGGAGCATCATGGTGCCGGCAATATGAAAAAAGAGGAGGTACGTGTATTCTACTCCATAAAAATAGTGATCATAAAAGGATACAAATAACAGATACAATTTCGGAAAAACATAACTTTGAGTGCTGCGGAATATTAATAGAAAAATTTAATTTAATTATAATATGCATATATAGGACCCCTACATCAAATATATCAATATTTTTTGAAAAATTGCAAAAACTATTACATTCTTTAAATAAAAAATCAAATAAAATAATATTATGTGGTGATTGGAATATTAATATTTTGCAAAATAGCGAAAATACAAAAATATTAACAAGCATTTTATATAATTACAATCTAACATTGCATATTACTACTCCAACAAGGAAAAAAGCCTGCCTAGATCTAATAGTGAGTAATATCTACGGAGCAAAAGGTTATACAGATGATATGCTTCTATCAGACCATGATACGTGCCAGATACTATCAATTCCATTTGACAACTATATTAGAAATTTTCATTGGTATGAAATGAAAAGAAACTTTGACATTGAAAATAAAGAGAAATTCATAAAATATATTAATTCTTTGACTTTTCAAAATGTATTAGAAATAAAAGATACGAATGAAGCCTATAATATGTTTCATGATACTTTTACCATGTTTTATGACCAATGTTTCCCCATAACAAGATTAAGATTAAGTAATAATACAAAACAAGTTAAGTGGATTACAAAAGGATTAAGAAAGAGCTGTCGGGAAAAGCGTAAATACTATTATAAATATATGCATTCGAGTAAAAAAGATAAGGAGAAAAACAAAACATATTATAAGAAATATAATAAGATACTAAATAAATGCCTCAATTCGGCGCAAAAAATAACAAATTCAAAATTCATTATAAATGCTAAAAATAAATGTATGGCATCATGGAAAATTATAAATAATAATATAAATAGAAAACCAACAAAAAATTTAATTAAAACCATAAAATATAAAAATAAAGATCTAAATAACGCTCATGACCTATGTGAAGCATTTAATGAGTATTATACAGAAATAACTGAAAATAAAAACAAAAAAATAGAAAACACAAATCAAAATAAAGTCCAAAACAGTATATTTCTATATCCAACTACAGAAACAGAAATAGAAAGAATAATATTAAAGTTGAAAAATACAAAATCAGTGGGTTATGATGATCTGAACACAGATATTATTAAAGCATGCTCCAAAAGTATTAAATCTCCTTTATCACATATAATAAATGCTTCATTAGAAAGTGGTACATTTCCGGATAGACTGAAATTTTCAGTAATAAAACCATTATTCAAAAAGGGAGACACTAGTGATATAGGAAACTATAGACCTATTACACTCATACCAGTATTTTCAAAAATATTTGAGAAAGTAATGGCTGAAAGGTTAAAATCATTCATTAATAAACATAGTGTAATCAATAATAATCAATTCGGATTTCAGGAAGGAAAGTCTACTACACAAGCTTGTTTTGAATTGTTAAAAAAAGTAATTGAATCTTTAAATAATAGAGTCCCTGTAGTGGCAGTATTTCTTGATATGTCAAAGGCTTTTGATAGTGTGAATCATGACATATTGATGAAAAAACTTTTTGACTATGGCATGAGAGGCTCAGCGTACAAATGGTTCGAAAGTTATTTGAGAAATAGACAACAGTGTACAGAAATAATAAGAATGGAAAGTAATATCAAAGAAACCATTCGTTCAAATTATCGAAATATAAAAAATGGTGTACCACAGGGCAGCATCTTAGGACCTTTACTCTTCTTACTATACATCAACGACCTCCCTGATATAACCACAAATGACTGTTTCTTATTTGCTGATGACTGTACACTACTGTTTCAAAATAAAAATATTGACCAACTAGAAAACAAAATTAATAACACAATTTCCAATGTAATAGAATGGCTAAACAAAAACAATTTAAAAATTAACATATCAAAAACTAACATAATACAATTTCATACAGCTAAATCTAAAAGAATAAACTTAAATATACATTATAAAAATTCCAATATTGACGTAGTAAGTACAGCGCGGTTTTTAGGCATAACTCTGGATGAACATTTACACTGGAAAAATCACATTGATAGTTTAGCTACAAAAATAGATAAATTCGTTTTTGCACTTTATAGAGTCAGAATAGTCGCTTCTAAAAATATAGCCTTACAAGCATATCATGGATACGTGTCGTCCTTGCTACGTTATGCTGTAATAATATGGGGTAATAGCGTGGATATGAAAAGACTATTTATAGCTCAAAAAAAATGCATACGAGCAATATGTGGTATAAAAAGACGTGACTCCTGTAAACCTATGTTTAAAGAATTAAAAATATTACCTTTGCCTTGCATTTATATTTGTGAACTGTGTTTATTTGTAAAAAAAAATCCACAATATTTTACTAAAGTCAGAGAGATAAAAAAAGACCCACGAAGTTCGAGACAAAATAAAATTGTTATTCCGAAATGTAATTTGACATTATTCAAACAAAATGTATATTATATGGCTATAAATATATTCAACAAGCTTCCATCGAAACTAGTAGACTTACCGATTAACAGAAACATTTTTAAAAAAGCTTTGACGGAGTGGCTTCTGAACAAATCATTTTACTCGATACAGGAATATTTGGAATGCAAGCAATTTTAGTAGAGTAAAAATCGCTTATAAATAAATAAATTATTATATACAACGACACTATAAATAAATTATATACAATGACATATTTTATAATGTGTATGATAAAATTATTTTGTAATTGACATGGATTTATGTATTAAGCTTACTTGACTTATTATTTTTGTAACATATAAATTGATTCGAATTTTGACATTATTACTATTACTTAATTTTAAACTATAAGACTGAAATAATATGTAATAGGAACTAAATGAAATGTTTTTTAAGTGAATGATGTGCGAATAAAATAATATCATAGTTAATGCATGAATAGATTAAAATGTAAATTTATATAACTACTAAAACTATTGCACACTGTCAAACAGTAAATATGTGATACGCTTATTTTATGACATCTGTTACACCATATTTTATGCAATAAATGATTGATTGATTGATTGATTGATTGGGTGTAAACCAGTGTCTTGTGTTCGTCGTCAAATATTATTTGCCCGATAAATGCCCGGTCGTTGGGCATAAAAAATTATTTTGTTTTAAGGAAAGTTTTTTAACAAATAAATAATTTATATCAATAATTTAGCTATTAATATTGGATTATTTAAAATAAATGAATATTTTAGTATACATACATTATTATGACGTATATAAGCTAGTAATCAAACTATACATTAAAAAAATCTTGTTCTGATTAATTGACAAATTCAACATAACCAAACTTAAACTATGAAAGTTGGACCCATGACATTTGGCTAGATCCAATAAACTAAGCAATCGGCAAATGAAAAAGATATTTATGATTTTTTTTTAATAGTAGCTCAAAAATAAAGTTTCACTTTTCCAACTTCAAACATGACGGACTTAAATACTGCAAGTTTGTATTTAAGTCCGTCATGATTGAACTTGGAATTGGACACCTATTTCTTAACACGGTGAAGCACTTGTTAACTATATTTTATTAGTAACCTAAAAATAAATTTACATGTTTCTAACTTTAAAACTGACGGATTTCTATACAAACTTTCAACCCTTATTACGCCCCTTTAAAGGTTGAATTTCCAAAAATCCTTCATAGTGAGTGAGTGTTTTCACCACAAATAACTCTACTGGCTAAAGATCATTCATCAAACTTTAATAGTTTATGCTAGGCGATTAAACATCAGTCATTGAATAAAAAATATATTTTATTTGTATAGATTGATATAGATATTTATCATTGTTATATTATTTTAAACTACAAAACACAAGTTGATCTTTCGTTTAATTTTCAAATAAATATGGTTAAAAATATAAATGGCCAGTGGACTGGAATTTAAGTGGGCTTATCGGGAAAAAAACACCAATACGCCCGGGCATTTTCCCATCACTGGTCAGTGTTTGTAATTTTATCTAACATTTATTAAATATTTACTTTGTTATTTTAGATTTCGGAGGTGCTGCACCCGGATCCGGTGCACCTAAACCACCCACAGACGACGACGTAGGATTGGATTAAATACTACTTTTTGGAATGCTCAAGTAAATTACCAAACAATAAGCATTAATTGTAGTTTAAGAGTGTTAAAGCTTTCAATTGTATTATTTGTCCTCAGAGTTTCAGAATAAGGGGGCAGATCTTTATTCATGTTTATTTTCATTCGTGTTAAATCTAATTTGGTATTCAATGAGATACTTCCTTTTAGTGTTTTTGGTATTATCTCTTTATGTGTAAAGGCCGCTAACGCGACATTGCCGGAATTGTGTAAACATGAATTAAAATCTCTGTATACAATGGTTACAGTTGTTTCCTTTAAAAATGCTAGGAATCCATACCGTTAGCCATGTATGATCATGATTTTAACAAAAGGCAATAGAATCGTTTAATAATAATACGCTCATATGAAGTTTTAACACTCTGACTCTATTTTATTCACTAATGCCATAAACATTTGTTAAAATTTGTACACTAATTATCAGTTGATATGTCAAAAAGAAGATTATGTATTTTAAAGGTATGGCGAAATATAAATATTAATTTGCGGTGCATATTTTTACGTCATTGCCATTTCATATAGCTTTGCCTATATCGATGACTTATTGTATTGCTAAAATTGTTTGTGCTTGTTTATTGTCAATTTAATGCTATTTCCTATAAAGTATAGCCGCTAATAACAGGCGGTAGTTTTTTTATCTGTTTTAAACTAGTATGTATCTATTATTATCTTCACCTCGGGAGACCACATCAATTTCAAAATCTATGATCGCTGTTGGTGTGTTTTTTAACGCAAACAAAGACGCGCAAGAATCGAAAAACCATTTGCCATTTTTCAAATCTGTCGCATACTCGTGTAATTATTATTATTATATGGTAAATAATTAATCTGGGACAACCACCCAGTTTCTGAATTGAGAATTCAATTAAAAACATTTGAAACAATACTTAAACATATTTTAAACAGGTTTTCGTTTCTGATTTTAGATTTTCTAGTGATCAGTTGACAACAGTTTTATAATAGTAGGACTTTTTGACATGTCAAAAGTATAAAACTTAAGTTATTGAGAATAATCTGTTGAGATTTCGTACTTTTCTCAGTTCATAAACCAGCCAAAAAAATGTTAATTCTACTATTTCGAAATATGAAAAAAAAATATAAACAAGGTGTACAGTTTTATATCTAATTACTACAATTTGTAGCTAATAACGTGACAATTATGGCTAATAGATTTAATGCATACCATATATTTAAAAATATATATTCATGCTTAATAAAATCTTTATCGATTGCCAAACGACGTCGACAATGTATCAACATTCAACAATGCTACAAGTTTCTATGATTTAATTTTTGGTGATAATCATTCTCTTTGCATTTATTTTAATGTTTGTTATTATCTCAGCTAGACTGTTGTGTGAAATGGAAGAGTGGCAACGTTATAACGAAACATTTTCAACCCCATCTATATTATCTTTACCAATTAGACAGATAAGTTTGACTTTTTAAATCAAACTAAGAAATAATTTAAACATTATTATTATGGACGGTGCTTTATGTTATAATTCTGTTTTTACACTACAGTGACATCATGTTACTATAAAATTCCAAAGCACAATTTATTTTATAATTCACTATCATGTTAAAGTTTAAAATCAATTATAAAAAACGACTGTTTTGGGTAACGTGATGTGCTGGAAAATTAATGTATAAATATGTATCCATTTACAATGGAGAAAGTAACATATTCAAATTTATTACTTTATATAAATTTCTCTTGTTTTAATTCCCATTTGCACTAAAGTTAATTGGCCAAATAGAAAACCAAATTTAATTATTTTTATTATCGATCTGTAACTGACAATTTCTAATTTATGTGAACCATTAATGGTTCACTCTTGGATAAAATTCATTTTTTTTTGTTAGTATAACAATTAAAACTATTTTTGTATATACCTAGTTCTAATACTAATTTCTTTTGCAGTAATGTCTAACATTGACAATGAAACCAAAATTTTGTTTGAATAATTGTTTGATGGTGACTGGTACATATTATTTTATTAAATAGGTTTCGTCTGATTATGCTAGTTATTTTTGTATGTGAATGGTTAATAAAATTGTCTAAGTAATATAAGTGTTTTCATTTATCATTAAGTTAACCCCAACAACTCCTTTATTATATGCATTATTTGCAAGTGTTTTAAGTAGTATGGGTATTGCATTATGCTACCTGCTGCAACTCTTTTAATGGTATACCGTGGAAGAACAAGGTCACAATATCCCTCCTCCTCCTTCAGTAGGAGTAGGATAGACTGCTATTATCTATCTAGCTAAAGAGATAGTTTAAAATTTAGTAATTTTACATACAGGCAGCTACATCATAGACAGTTATTTACACAGGTGAAGTGATGGGAAAAAACTAATTTTTTGTAAATGAACTTCATCTCAGAAGTAAGAACTAATTTCTCATCTTGCATAAAACATGTATTTATTTGTTTTTCTCTCATTATTATACATTTTTTCTTCTCCTTCTATCTGTCTAATATTCCTATCATTATTGCAACCCCATACTTAACTAATTTATTTTTCCCTACTGCTGTTCGTTTCCTGGAAGAAATTGCAGCTAAACTAAGTCTTGCAATAAATATTATTATTCTTATAATCAATTATATTTTTATTATTGATTGCGAGGGATGGTATGGTACCCAATCAGCTTTTAAAATTGGCCAAATATTTTTACAAAATCCAACAAATGTGGTATCAGTAAAAAATGATTTGTGTATGTACTAAATTTATCATTTATTTATATATTCTATACACATTTATACATCATTCACTCTTCCCCAGCCCAGCCTTATCTTTCGCTCATGGAGTTTTAACCATGATGGCATGCCCTTTGGAAATGCATGAGCATTGGGGAATTTGAGAGGTGGTGGTGGTTTCTTGAATGGATCTTCATTCTTCAATTTCCGTAGGAAATACTCTTTATTTATTTGTTTCGGATCCCTATATTTATCCATATAAAGATTGAATGGCTTCCTACGTGGATACCATTCTTGTGGTCTAATATATGGTGCTGGGAAATCATATTCATAAACTGGAAAAGATTTAGTACAGCATATTATATTACCATGTCAAGTGTAAACACAATATTACTAGATTTCAGTATTGTGACTGTTAAGCTGAATCACCAGTGCTTTGTTAAATTTTTTATTCATTAAATTAACAAGAAAAGAAACATCAATGATTTGAAAACATATGAAATGATTGACAAAATCTATGCAATTAAAGTGCTGAAAACTGTATCAGAATAATATTTTCAAATCAAAACCTGCTATAATTTGAAATTTCTACTTTTTATCCTTACAGTTCACAATCTAAGCTACCTTAAAAAATAACAGCTATATGCCTATGAATACTGTACAACAATCTGTTGCGCCATAGATATGAGCTGCAGCTCTAATATGTCAATTCTTTTTTTCTGCAATATACCAAAAGTATACTTTTGAATATGATTTGACAACAATAATATGTTTAATAGTTTTTAATAAACAGTTGGGCACAGTAGAACAACTTTAAACATTAAAAAATACCAAAATCAGTAGATTTCTTAAATATACTTCCAAAAATCATAGCTTTAAGCAACTATATTATTAAACAACTTACTAGGTTCTTTAGTATTTAAAGTTTTATGGAAGAAATCTCTAACAGTATCATCCCAATCACTCTGGTAGAAAGCTAGTCCTCCAGGAGTGATTTCATCTTGATTCTTCTTGTACCAATCTCTGGTCACAAAAGTCCTGTTCTCAAGTGATGCTGATGTGACTGAAATTATTTATAATAAAATCAACAGTACACAAAGAAACTAAGTAACAAAAGGCTGTTTCCAATTAATTTGATGTGTTGATAGAAAAGTTTAAAATTAATTAAAGTAATTTGACCTTTGCAATATACTAATCATTACCATACAATAATTTAGATATAGTATAATGAAGAATATTTTACTAATCTCACCTTTTGGCAAATCATATGACATTTTAGCATTTTGTTTATACAGTACAAAAACATATCTATGAAATCCTGTTCCTTTTAATGGAAACGGTTGCAAGTATTCCACTAATGTATCTCCTTTTTCAACTTGATTTCCAGGTATGTTTGCAATGAACCAATGTACATATTCTTTATCACTTTCTGTTAAATGCCCATCGAGACTCGTCATTACGAGTGTCCATAATGTGTCATTGTCTGACTCAAAAGAAACATAGGGCCTCTGTAGAGATTCCCTTGGTTTTATCACATTCCCTGTATAAACAGGCAATGTTGAACCATTGTCCATATCATAAGATATATCCAAGTTTACACTTGGTAAAAAGTAACCCTCTCCATATAAATGCTCAAATACCCCATAGTGATCAGCAATATCTTTTTTATGGAATGGTGCTAATGTGTTTAGCCATTCTTTTCTTGCATCTAATAAATCAACCGTTAATTTATGTTCACGTGCCAATTTTTCTAGGGTTCTGTCACTTTTTATCTTTTTTATATGTTCTAATCGGCCATTGCGTTTCTCTGATGATGAACTCCTGCACAGTATAAAAAAAATCTGATCATTTTCATATTTATAAAACAAATAATTAATGAGCTAGTATTTATTATTACTATCATCATATATGTCGTAAGATTATTAAATAAATCGTTAGGTAATAAAATTTGATGGCTATTATACAACACTTACTTGACCATGGGAAGGCCTATATCAATTCTGGTAGTGTAAATTTCATCTTTATAATTTAATTCGTCTAAGCGTTCTTTGATAGTCCGACAATAAATAGGAGCTTTTCCTCTGATTCGATGGCCAAGCCTTATTTGTTGGTACTGAATATTAGTCACTAATGCTCTTCGAAATGTATTAAGCATTTTTTTTATGTTATCAGGAAACGTTATGAAAAGAATATTTATTTCATTTATTTTTATTTTGTATTTTCTAACCTGAAAACGTCGTACGTAAGAGCAGTGTAAAATGACATTTCTCTGTTGTTTAGTGATGTGCATATCGATTCCCATTAATCGATGTTTAAAATAATCATTGGCTATCGATTTTGATTTCCTAATCGAAAATTAACAGTTAGTTATTTCTTAAAACGTTAGCAATAGCAATAGTTTAAAACGTTAGTATAGTACCTACTTACTTTAGTTCGATAACTCAGCAACCTTTAGCGGATCTCGAGTGTGAATATAATTGGTAGGTTTTCTATTACTTATTATGGCAAACCTGGAATACTCGCACAAACAAATATATAACTTTACTCTTTGGTCGGGAAACTCCCGATGAATGAATGAACGGATTTTACAGTTTTATTTTAACAAATACATATTAACTGCTTTTTACTAAATGCACATGTATGTATATGTCGCAGCCAAGTGGTATAATCAGCCGAGCAAGTGGGCGGCTAGCCCTTCTATGAAATTAAATGGCGCCATTCAATTAAAGGTATTAATAAACTTTTTGGGTAAAAATATTTAATAATCATTGACATGAATGGATAATTATCAATTGTTAATCGATTACGAGTAATACTATAATCAATGTGTATAAAAATAAGGAAGTATTTAAAAAAAAAAAGAAACTACAAAAATTTATGTTACTAGATGGCAGCACAAATTGTTGGACCTAAACGTCAATTCATGACGTTAAACCAAAGAGAATAGAATTGTCAGTGTTGTTATGGATCTGAGAACTCGGATTAATATCGAGTTGAAATTTAACTAGTTCGAGTTATGCAAACGCAACTCGATTAATACAAAGTAACCTTTGAATAAATGTCTTTTTTATTTGTATAGAGGAAAATGGAAACTAACATAATGGTAGTGAGCACAGAGGTTTTTTTAAATTTATGAAAATCAATTGAATTAATGCTGTGATATAATTAAAAGTGGCATTTAGTTACGGTATACAATAATATTACTACCGCCAAATAGTTTTTATGAATACAATATGTACTTATGCCTTAGTACGACTAAGAAATTTTCATTATAATATTTAACAAAAGTTCTGAAAACAATAACAACTAGGTAAGTTAGTTTTATTGCTATTAGTTGTTTGTTGAACTTACAACAACAAAACTACATCAAGTCTCAACAATATTTTTTATATTATGTATGGTAAATGGATGAATAGGGTTTATTAATCAGCATCAAAAGTCATAAAAACAATAAATATATTTTAAAAAAATCGTGCTAAATAACATGACTTGTGGCTAAAATGACGTTTGTGCAAAGTGTAACGTGCAAATAAATTGAGCTTTCGAAATTAAGACTAAAAAACTATGATCAGTTATTTAATCTTATATTCATAATTAAATCATCATAATAAACATTCAGCAACTAACAAGAAATGTCTATTCTAAACTAACAGCAAGGGCATAACTTTAAATTTCAAAATCAAAAAGACACGTACAGTTATTATACTATTGCTATTGATCTTGCATGTCGACGGCGGACGTCGAGCCACGTCGAGCCAGGTGGACGAGGACGTCGAGATGGATATGTGCTTTTTGGTTATTACAATAATGTTGTTAATAATAGATTGACTTCCTACACAACCTACTCTAAAAATCAGTTTTAATGAAATATATTATTAACTACATAATCTAAATGTAATTGTTAATGTGCTATTTTTTACCTTATGAAGAAATCATAGTTTTTCAGTAGTTAATGAAATAAAACGTAGCAAACCGTCATTGGGTCTGAATCGCATTGGGGTCTTAGGTTTAAATAAGATACCTTTGTTTTTATTTAGAGTAATATCAATCCGGGAGAAATATCGACGGCATAAGATTGATCTATCAATAATCAGCCGATTCTCCTAATGTCGTATGAGTAGAACAAACAAAAATCTCTCTGTCATAATTATAGGGGTTCTTTAAAATTAATACATTTAAAAAATACAATATGATATTATGCAATACGAAGAGGTGACGAAATAACCTAGAGTAGTCATGTTCTCTTAAAATCTTTGCGGTGGTGTCGTGTGCATTAGGTCGTCACGTTCCCTCAAATATATGTAGTATTTGGAGTAGAGTTGTATAGTTGAAATTAAAAAAGCAGCCCTTGCTGAGTTTTTTGTCGATTCTTGTACAAGATCTCCCGCCTTAGTTTTGCGAACCATTGGCAAAGTTTTGGACTTCCACAAGTGTAACAGCCTAGACTGAATTGATTTTAATATTTATATTAACATCATTCGTTTTGTGGATGCATAATGACACATACAAATACAAGCTGAATTCTGCGCTCCGCTTTTTGTTCTTCATTTAAAACCTGAATTCGGATGAAAGTTTCGAGTAATCAATAAGTTGGCTCATCACTAATGTTGACGTATCAACCAATCATCGTTCCTTTACACGTAACATAATAAACATCTTAAATTTACGATTAAAATAAATTAAAATTAATTTGAAAGTTAGATATTGAAACACAAAACGATGTCATATTTATTAATTTTCGATACTCAAATTACTTTCATTATGTCAGAAACAAAATTTGAATGAATATCATAAACAAAGTCCAAACATCGCGAGTGACATCTAGTATGATTTCAGGAATTCATTTTTTTTAAATACTCCCTCATTGAATCGGCACATCATTACTTTTTGGTTTATTAATCCCTCTCGTTTGGGATGTGCAAAGGATGTTAGTTTCATACAGCCCTCATTTCTCTTTTTTAATATTTGTAATTTGAAAGGCAAAGAGCTGGCATACAGGCTAAATGTAATTTCTTTTTCTTATTACGGAAGACGTTGTTGCCACATTTTTTACATTACGTATGCTCCTAAATATATATATATTTCATTCAAATTGAATGAGGAAGTATTTTAAAAAATAAAGAAACTACAAATTTTTTTCACACCAGCAAGAAACTCAGCAAGGGCTGATTTTTTCTCTCTGTTTTATTTCACACAGAGAAGTGTTATGAGGAAGTATTTAAAAATAAAAAGAAAACACCAAAAAAAGCACCTCCAAAAAAAGGCGACTCTAGCAAAAGTTGATTCTTGCAGGAAACGAATGGACTAAGGATAGTCATTTCCGTTCCTTTTAACTAACATATTAAAAAACTGAAATTTGCAAAGTTTGAAACTTAGCTATCAATACAAATACGAAAAAGTTCAAATAAAATATGAGTTGTTTATTGAGTTTTGAAAACTAATTTACTTTTATGCATGATTTGTCACTGAGTATGTATGACTCGGCAACCGGCATATTATTCAGTAATCGAAAAATATATGTCCTTTTCAGATATTGTAATGGAAAGTGACTTCATAGTCTAATTAAGTCACATTAAAATTCTACCGAGTTGAAACCGGGTCTGCAATAAAACAATTTTGTCTAAGTATCGGGTCATCATCATTAAGACTGATTTCATTAAACTAATGAATTAATAAAAAAAAAACCTTCTTAAATAAGCTTATTGCAAGCACTTTTGAATCATCCAATAATTATTTTTATATGTATACCTACAATACCATCCCTTAAGGATGTCTTTTGACTAACTATGCCAGCTCTTGACAGAAATAAAGCAAATTGTTTTACAATAGTAAAAAAATAATAGTAACGTTGATCAGAGTGTAACACAGTGATTCCCTTCAAAAGGGATTCAACGGGGGTTTACGTTGGCGTGAAATAAAAATAGGGGTTCACAACTTATAGTGGTGGGTTCAGTAGTAAAGAACAAAAATGTTGGCTTGGCTTTACCTACATATCAATGTGCAGGCGATAATATTATAAGAAGGTCAGCGTGTGTTACTTGTAAAAACTTGCTTTTTCAATATTCAGTACGATGCGTGTAGAAAATTGCATTGCGCCGCGCCGCCCGCCCGCCCGCGATGCTTGTTCAGACGTGCACAGCAACGAAATACCACTGTCTGCTGTGATTACCATCTTGTATGAACTTATTTGATTCTTCACCAATATAAATCCATCCATCAAGGGCAGATAAACGATTGCCCACATGCCTTTTATGCAACAAAGTTTTGAGCAATGACTCTATGAAACCTTCGATGATTTCTGTGAAACCTCGAAGACCATCAAAGAAGGTGTCATCCTGATAAAATAGGTAAAGATTTAAAATATTTTCAATCATTGAAGGAAAAATATGAATAGAGACCCACCGTGCACAGTATGTTCATTTCAACATCTCAAAGTAACGATGATGGCTTGCGGGCAAATCTGGGAAACCGCACACCATCGGAGAACAGTTAATTTTACCCGATGTTGAAGAGGTTTTAAAAACTGTTCTGCACATGCCTTCACGTTACGTACTTAAAAGAATTCCTTTAAGTAACAACACTGTACAAAGACGTATTAATGAAAGGAGTCCTGATATTGAAAGTTTCTTGTGTAATTATCTACAAACAAGTCATTTTTCTATTCAACTGGACGAGTCAACTTTACTTGGTAATGAAGCATTATTATTGGCACATATTCGATTTATTATGGACGAAGAAATCCATGAAGAGCTGCTATTCACGAAAACTTTAGAGACGGACCCTAAGGCGAATCAATATTTAAGCTTAATTGATTTTTTTAGGAAATATCTATTCCATTTACAAATATCATTTTGGTGACAATAGATGGAGTTCCTGCCATGGTCGGACGTAATCGTGGGTTTATAAGCCATCTTAAAAGAATAATACCAGGAGTAACCGCAATACACTGTGTCATCCATCACAGTTATCCACCGACAACACCTGGTAGCGAAAAATTTGAGTAATAGATTGCATCAATCGCTTCCACTTGTGATTAAAACTGTTAATAAAATAAAAAGCAGTGCGTTGAATACTCGTTTATTTGCCCAATTATGCGACGAAAATGATGAGGACTTCCGACGATTGCTTTTACATACTGAAGTACGCTGGTTGTCGAAAGGTGCGTGTTTAACAAGGTTTTACTTGCTTTTTGAATCAGTTTTAGAGTTTCTGGAAAATAAAGATCCAGATTTAAAAGAAAACTTGAACAAATGGATAGCAGACATCGCGTATTTGAGAGATTTGTTAAAAAAGTTAATGACATTAACTTGCAGTTACAAGGGGATAGCCTAAATTTAATAAAAAACAAAGATTGTAATTTCGGCTTTTCTTGGAAAATTGAAATTTATGAAGCAAAATATTAGTGGGCGCGAATTTTCACAATTTCCAAATTTGTCACATTCCTCATGTCTTGATGAAGATATTCAGACATACATTCAATATTTAAATGCGCTGCATGATGACTGCAAAAACAGATTTGAAGATATTTTGATGATGGAAATACCACCATGGATCATAAATCCATTTGATGAAACGGAAGTGGCGGATGTGGTATTACAAGAGGTACTACTCGAGCTCGGCACCAATGACGAGCTGAAGGTGCAATTTAAAAAAGGCTATCAAAGATTTATGGCTGCAGGCGGAAATACCTCGAAAAATATGGGGCTGTGGGAAATTGCGAGAAAACTTTTGATAGCGTTTCATTGTCAAAAAATGTTTAGTGTCGTTGTCGTTACAAACCTATTAACAAAAAAAAGGAGCAGATTAAACTTTACAGAACGCGGGAGATTTGCGGTTAATCCTTACAAAACTGAAGCCAAATATTGATAATTTGCTGTCTATCCATCAAGTACATCCCTCCCATTAAAATTATGGGTATTTTTTTATTATTGCTTTGCATTGTTGAAGTTACGTACGTGTTTCATTTTAATTCTATTAAGTCTGTTATCATTATTATTTCAATAAATAGATCGCAAGAAAATATGCTATTTTTTATTGATTTTTACCACTTGTTGGAACTCACCCGCGACGCCAATTTCCATCGTTAGATCTTCACATTTTGGACGAATTTTGGGAATATGGTAAAAATGTAGCAGCAGGGGGTCCACCGAAACAATGGTATACGAGAAAAATTGTTTGGGAACCTCTGGTGTCACAAAACGAACGTTTTTGTTAAACATCTAAACATTACGCTTGTATAAAGATTATTAGAATATTATTTAATATTCTTGTTATCTAATATTCGTGTATTATTATTAAAATAAAATATTCTATAGTGTATATTATTTAAGACAGTAAGAAAAAATAAAAAGTACTTTACGCAACTCTATTAAGAATTTATTGAATACCATAAAATATAAAAAGACTAATATTAGTATGTATTTAATGAAAAGTGATTAAACTTAGTTTGAAATTCATTTACGCTTTTATGGAAGATTTTAATCAAGAATTGGCAGCCCCGTATACAAACATATCATAAGGCAAAATTATATATTTTTTAAATTATTTTTTCTTCTTATGTTGAAATCTATTTAATCTAATCTAAAATGGTAAAAACAACGTTTTAAATTATGTAGGTCATAATTAAGGAATTAACAAAAATCAATTCAAGAAAACTTGAATTGATTTCGCGACTTAATATATTTGGTTTTATTTGATCTGTCAATCTTAAAATTATTTCATATAAGTATTCACTAATTAAAATACTCATTGCAATATCTAATTAAATTAAAACATGTTTACATAATTTTGATAAATAAATATTCTAACTTCTGGATTGATTAGTATGTTCTACAGTCTTTCCGGTTAGTAAGAATGGCCAATAGACAGAATATAAAGTGAGTGAACGAATGAGTTGTTGCATTGTTGGTTGTTCATATTAAAAATAAAAATCGGTGGCAAAGACTAGTATATCGTTTGTCTGTGCTTGCTTGAGTTTTATCGTTCGTGAAGCAATTGATCGTGAACGAAACGAGTGAGTGGGGTTTAGTTGATTTCTGTTCATGAAATTACGAATACGACCTATGGTTTTATTTTCGTGTGTGCAGTGAAGTGATTTGCCGGATAATCAATAAACTCTGTTGTAAATAAAAACCTGTATCGCCTTAACCTACTATCTAGTGCTTCTGAAAGTGTACTGATAAAATAAAAATTCAAAAAGAGCAATATAATGTTGAAAAAACATGGACTAATGTGATGTTTATTACTATCACGATTCTAAAATTTTAGGGGCCATTTACACATGGCGAGAAGTCACGTAGACTCCCTATGTTGATAAAATGCGCGTTGTTCGTACTTTCTTCTAAAACAAATCCCTGACGTTTATTTTTTGAATAGTTCGCGGTAAACAATGGATATAAAAAATATTCAGAAAAATGCCATGCAGAAAAGTGCAGAGTTTACTTTCACTCCACCTCCAGAGGCTCCAGTATTCGAACCCACACCCGAAGAATTTTTGGATCCATTGGGATATATTGCAAAAATCCGTCCAGTTGCTGAAAAAACTGGCATATGTAAAATAAAACCACCTGCGCGATGGCAGCCACCATTTTCATTAGATGTGGATAAATTGAAATTCGTCCCACGAATACAAAAAGTAAACGAATTGGAAGCTATAACGCGTCTGAAGCTTTTATTCTTAGAAAAGATATTAAAGTTTTGGGATCTTCAAGGTTCTCCATTAAAAATACCTATGATTGAAAATAAAACTTTAGATTTATATTGTTTGAAGTTTTGGGTGGATGAGGAGGGAGGCTTTGAGACTTGTAATAATCCGAAAAAATGGCGTAAGATCGCTAATGCTATGGGATATAGTCAAAGTACCAACACACTAAATTTTCTCAGGAGCAATTATGAGAAAATTTTGCTTCCTTATGAAATATTTGAACAAAGTAAAGCTGATATTTTGAAAACTGTTAAAAAGGCTGAAACCAAAATTGATTGTAAAGATGGAGATGGAAAACCTAACTTCAAAGAAATATGCATAGAATCTATAACAAAAATAAAAAATGAAAATGATGATTTTGATAAACCTCACACCAGTATTAAAAAAGCTAAAACAGGCTCAGATATCAAGCAAGATGACTGTAATAAATCAAAGATTGACTCTGAGGAAACAAAACGAAATAGAGAATTAAGGAGACTAGCTTGTTATGGACCAGGACCAAAAATGCCAGGACTAAATGATGAAGAGTTTGATATTACAAAGTCAAGGAAAAGACCAAGATACGACTTGGACCCCCTAGCAATCTATGTTTGTGCTATTTGCCAGAAAGATAATAGAGATGACCTACTTTTAATCTGTAATGGCTGCTCTGATACCTATCATACTTTTTGTCTTAAACCTCCTTTGAATTCAGTACCTGATGGTGATTGGCGTTGTCCATGTTGTATAGCAGAAGAAGTGCACAAGCCAGCTGAAGCATTTGGATTTGCTCAAGCAGAGAGAGAGTATACTCTTCAACAATTTGGTGAAATGGCTGATAAATTTAAATCAGACTACTTTGGTATGTCTGGACACTTAGTGCCAACTAATGTTGCAGAGAAAGAGTTCTGGAGAATCATATCATCTGTAGAAGAAGATGTAACAGTAGAGTATGGAGCAGATCTTCACTCAATGGATCACGGTTCAGGTTTTCCTACTAAGTCATCAATAAATTTGTATCCAGGTGATCAAGAGTATGTTGATTCTGGATGGAATTTAAATAACTTGCCTGTCCTAGAAGGTTCCGTGTTACGTTTTATTAATGCTGACATCTCTGGTATGACAGTCCCATGGATGTATGTGGGTATGTGTTTTTCAGCATTTTGTTGGCATAATGAAGACCATTGGAGCTATTCTATTAATTACTTACATTGGGGTGAGGCTAAAACTTGGTATGGAGTTCCAGGAAATGGTGCTGAATTACTTGAAAATGCTATGAAAGCTGCAGCCCCAGATTTATTTAAGTCTCAACCAGATTTACTGCATCAATTAGTTACAATTATGAATCCTAATATCCTAATGGCAGCAGGAGTGCCAATATATAGAACCGACCAAAATGCTGGTGAATTTGTCGTTACATTTCCTCGAGCATATCATGCTGGTTTCAATCAAGGGTATAATTTTGCAGAAGCTGTTAATTTTGCTCCACCAGATTGGCTTCATATTGGCCGTGAGTGTATATCTCACTATAAAAATTTGAAGCGTTTCTGCGTTTTCTCTCATGATGAGTTGATTTGTAAAATGGCACTAGAAGGTGACAGACTTGATTTGGAAACAGCTTTAGAAACACAAAAAGAATTAGTCCATGCAACTGAAGAAGAGGGTGCTTTGAGAGCAGCAATAGCTAAGAAAGGATTACAAAATGTTTGTAGAACTGCATTTGAGTTACTAGGCGACGATGAACGTCTCTGTGAAGTGTGTAAAACCACATGTTTTCTCTCATCTGTATCTTGTGCTGATTGTAAACACATGGCATGCTTACTGCATGCAAATGAGTTTTGTCAGTGTCCCATTGGTAAGAAAACCTTGAATTACCGTTATGATATGGATGAATTGCACATTATGTTACAGACTATTGACTTCAGAGTTAATAGTTTTGACAAATGGATGACACAAACGAAAAATATACTTCTTCCTACGGCACCTGATATTGGCAGACTTCAGAAACTAAAAGTTTTGATAGATGAAGCAGATGAACTTAAGATACCAAAATGTACTTTGTTATCACAGCTAAAAAATGAGTATATGAAAGCTACTGAAAATGTAGAGCCAATTGTTATAGAATTAGATGATGATTGAACATTGTCTTTGCAAGTGTAGTACAAAATAATTTCACTAATAATTATTAGCAAATAAGTAATGAATTGATTATAAATATTGATTTCTTTCCACCACTTTTAGGCAGCACAGATAGATAAGTTTGCAAAAAATTATATTTTATGTTGATAATTTTCAACCATAACAACCAAATATGTTTTTTATTCACTGAAATAATATCTTTTTAAAATATTAGCTTTGTTATGGCACCTAATATAAGTTTGATTAATTTTCTATGTCTGTATGATTGAGTGTTACAAGATCAATAGCTTTAGTGTAAATATTTGGTGTTATTGTTAGTAAATTATTGTGAAAATTTGAAACTGAAGTCAGTGAGCGAATGTATAATTTTTTTATTACCTATTCATGTGAATTCCTTACATTTTGTTATGTTTAAGTAAGATAAAGGTATGATTACATCCCACTGTATCAAAATAAAAATTAAAGCTGGTTGTAGGTATAAATTGTATTCCTTTGATCAGGCAGAATATATGATAAGAAATTAATCATATTAATATTTTTTTATAAATTTGATACACAATAATATTGTACCCATTGTGTGTTGTAATGGTTAGAAATAAAGTAAGTTAGCCTATAAGCATTTTTCTTATATTAATGTCATTCAAAATCACATTACATTAGTTTGATAATTCATAGACATGTTCAAGAAATACAAAATTAAATTTATACTAATATAGTGTATATGTTTGAATAGAAAATCTTTAATAATTTTTATTTTTTATATGATCTCAAGTCTCATCATACTAATTTATTGATATCTGCTGTCATGGTACCTATCATGTACTAACCATAGGTATATTCTATGGCATTAACTGACTGGTCTAATATCACAGTCGATTAACTTACTGTATAGAATTTGAAAACATCTTTTTAATTTTTTTTGTGTATGAGGGATGTTGTGAAATATAACATTGTCATATGCTTTGGGTCTAGCTTAGTTGTAATTTGAATGGTAAAATATTCTATCCAAGGGACCCATCTTATACATAGAGACACGGATATAGGTATCTATGCACATCATATTACAACTAAGTTTCTATAAAACATGTCTCAAATCAACTAAATATTTTAGTTGCTAACGAACAGGCAACATGAACAACGACGATAACTTACTTGTTCTGGCGACTTACGTCTACGCAATAAAAGATAATTTTATTAGGTATTTAAAAGTTCATAATGCAGTAAATTCCAGAATCCAAATATTGGATCATAAAAGCCGGGCGCGTCTCATCCTATTCCTTTATTTGTTATCATATTCGGTTAGGCGGTGTTTCTTATTGGACACAATAACAGATACCTAGGATTCATAGTTCCGAGATTACATCTTGCTTGGTACATGATAATCATCGCAGGGCTCGGCCATCTTGGGTAACGAAAAACTGCAAGAACATAATCCAGAATTGGACACTTAGATAATAACAAAAAGGGATGTTAAGTGAAGAAAATAAAACAAAGCTAATGTTTTCACATAAGCTTATTTGTCATTCGCCATTAGAATAGTCTCATTCTCAGCCAGTTGCACGAACGTCCATTAAATTTTCATTAATTAGAAGTAAATTACCCATAATAATTATTAAATATTCATTAGACCTTAAAGGCGTCATTAAACCTACATGGACATTTGTGCAACAGACCGTATGCCATATTCAGAAAAGCTAGTAAGTAAAATAATATCGATTAAATATGTTAATTCACTAAAAAAACTTTTTGTAGTCTTTAGCACGATATTTTCATGCCAATATTAAAGTTAAATAAAGTCAGTGCCGCAGTTACGCAGAAAAAGGCATTGGGGACACCTAGACCGTTACGAGTACAGATGCGATCTTTGAATCAGGAAGTCTTACATCCGCAGATGTGGATGCAAATGCGAGAGCCTCTTTAAACTTTGTAATTGGTGCAAAAATAAAATAAGAAATAACTTTTTGGAAATTACGTTCCGCATCTATATCTCCATGCGCATCAATATCCGCATCTGCAATAGTAACGAGTTTTCTTGTCAATCTCATCGCTTTGTCCCAATCCCTTTGCTAACGTATATTTTAGGTGTTTAAGTGAGGTCATATTTTGAGTTCATTGATTCATTAATCTAAAAAGTAGGTCTTCTTAGAATATTTCCCTTTTTGTTTTTAAATAAGTTTGGAAAGT
Organism: Diatraea saccharalis; assembly: GCA_918026875.4. NCBI lineage: Eukaryota > Metazoa > Arthropoda > Insecta > Lepidoptera > Crambidae > Diatraea > Diatraea saccharalis. The sequence continues at coordinate 12,039,651 of OU893345.1, forward strand.
AAACATAATATAGAGATTATTAAAAATATATTTACGTAAGGCAGGATTATTGAGGGAGGCTAAAAGTTTGATCAAAATGGTGGTTTCCCGCGCAGGTTCTGGTAATTTCGTTATTATGGTTAGGCCCACGTCTCACCCCCGCACATCGATCGAGACCCGAAAATGTGCAGTCTTACTGCAGTCAAATGCGCAGTCGCCATTTTAGTTTAACTTATAGCATCACGAACTCAAGAAATATTTTTGTACCATACACACTATAGTTCATCAATGTGATTTCGAAGTCGCATAGACGATTTTCCAATATAACGAAAAAGAAAACAAACCAGAGCATTGTCTAATCTAACTACTTCCTTAATTTTAAATGGATCATAATGAACATCATCAGTTTTGTCAGTATTCGTGACACGTCGATAAGCATGTCGTAATTTTACATTCTTTAAATTAAGTAGGTATTAGATATTATGTATGTATATGATGTAATGATAAATTTATTTTTGTTTAAAAGTTGGATTTTTTTAAATGATGACGAAGAAATTTTACTTTTAATATCAGGAATACTGGCTATGAATGTAAATAATTTTGCGCTTTAGAATAATTTCAGACGCCTATTATGAAGAATTTAGCTATTAAACATTTTAATATTTTCAACTACGATTTCTTCCACATTTTGCATTGATATTTAACTCAAATTATAGTATTAATGCCATTATTTTGACTGATTGTGTTTCTAGGTTAAGAAAGTATTGAAGAAGCTTGTATTAATTTGTTAAGCGTGAGTTGCACTGTGATTATAATAATTTAGTTCTATATTTTGTGAAGTATGAAGACAAAACTATTAAAATGAAATGATTAGAACTTTAAAAAATTCGCGTTAATGAATAATTAAAAACTTAGTCATTATCTCAGAATGTGTTTTATTTATTAAATTAGGTTATTCAAAACATTATTATTCTAACGAGGGGAAAGAACGGAAATTTAGAATTAAAGAATCAAAAAATAAATAAGAAACATTAATTTGAATCGTAAGAATAATAAAATTAATTTGGAAGGTGTAAATTAGTTTCGTCCGCCTTCTTCGGCTCTTGATAGAAATGCGATCACCATTTAAATGAATTTTCGAGCATTAAACTTCATTATGCTCTTTCTAAGTATGCAGCATTCCCTTTGACGACGTGCGAATTAGTTCAAAAGTTTTGCTACCACTTCCATTAACAAACCCCAAAATGAAAAGAATTATTTATAAAACGGTGCAATTTATTAAAATCAGTAAAATTTAAAGCATATTTTACAATAAATAATATTTGGTGTAAGTACAATAGTTGAGTGATTAAATCACAGCGGTCATGAACAATTCATTATAATCTGGCCAAATGCGACCATAAAGATGATTTTACACCGGCATACGAAGCGAATATGCCAAATTATACCAAGTAAATAGAATCTTTGTTTGTTAAGCTTTACAGTACAATTTTGTACGTCTCGAAAGTATTAACAAAATAGTCATTCAACTGCAATTGCTATGCATTCGTATCCATAGATCGCTCAGGCCGATGTAAAACCATTAACAAACAATATACATTGTTAATAGGATTTAGAATAAAATCCATTGAAAATATCCATGCATACATTTAGTGTTGCCGTTCGATAGCCAACTATCGATAGTTGATACAAAAGCAACAGTATCGAAAGCTCTGTATAAATATAATAATAATAAATTTTTTATTTCTTTACCAGAAAAATTATTTTTAAATTCAAAGGTTGGCTCTTTCTTTATTAATCGACACATTACAATACTATCATCGCAATTCAATATCAAATGTAATAATTTCTGCTATCGATATTATCGATTCATCGAACAGCTATCGAAATAAAAAAAATAAGTTGTTACAAATTATTTTTATAAATAATATTAAAAAATAATAGTTTTTTATATATTTGATAGTCTGTGTCTTGGTAAAAAAATACAAATCAAGGCGTGTCATTTGTGGGTAGTTTGGTAATAAAATTATATAGGAAAACAGCGGCAATCATTGAAAGTGTAAAGTAATTAAATTTAAAACTGAAAATTTTAAATCCCTTTTGTTTATTCCACATCGTTACGTCCAGAGTTGCCGTTTACGCGGTCTTATTAAATGATTAAAATTACTTTTTCCTTCCTAGGAAGGAAAAACAATTTTGCAACTTTTTCCATCGCCTATTGCAGGATATAGTATTGATACCAATTGTATACCAAAAACATGAAATTAAACTAAAATGTAACAGTTTTATAAATAGTAGCTTAGTGACTCGGCGACTTAACACTACGGATAGTTAATTTTATCGTTTCGAAATTATGTTGAAATAAAAAAATAAAGTTGTTACAAAATATTTTTATAAATAAAATTCAAAAATATAGTTTCGTAATAAAATTATATAGGAAAACAGCGGCAATCATTGAAAGTGTAAAGTTATTAAATTTAAAACTGAAAATTTTAAATCCCTTTTGTTTACTTCACATCGTTACGTCCAGAGTTGCCGTTAACGCGGTCTTATTAAACGATTAAAATTACTTTTTCCTTCCCAGGAACGAACAACAATTTTGCAACTTTTTCCATCGCCTATTGCAGGATATAGTATTGATAATATCAATATAGTATATTGGCTTATCGATATTATAGATAATATACCTGGTCAACTATCGATAATGTGGCAAAAACTACATACGCATTATCGGTTTGTGATTCTGTTGTGTCGATAATAAGTTACAACGGTGATACGACCTTTTTATAATAAACGAAGTAAGTGTGACTGTAATTTTTCACGTAATATTTTCCTTTGAGCACCATTTAAGTACAAAGTTAGTTATCACAACTCTGTTCAAAATAATGTTTATGAAAACTAAACAATATTTACAATATTTTGTAAAGTTATTATCAAATGTTATTATGTATAAATTACGTAATTATTTTTGGCATATCATTTTAAATCACTTATATATTTTTTATTAATATATGCTCTCAAGTTTTAATAAATATAATTTATGAAAGCAAATATAACATTTCAAACATTTATTGAGTAATGAACATTTTCAATTAGACTAAAATTAATATCTGCCTCGCGATTCTGTGAAAATCCAAGCCCGAATTCGAATTCACTCGGATTTACTTTAAAAAGCGGCATCCGCTCAATCTTAAATAATTAATACGTTTCGTGGCATAAGCAAAGCGAGTTTCGAAATGACATAGGAATAGAATATTGAGTAGCTCGGTAGCGTAGTGGATAAGCGCCACGGCCCGCGATCGTTGTCGTTAAGCATCTTTCGCAAGGGTCGGTCACGGGATGGGTGACCAAAAAATTATTATCTCGAGCTACTCCGTGCTTCGGAAGGCACTTTAAGCCGTTGGTCCCGGCTGCATTTGCAGTCGTTAATATCCTCCAATCCGCATTGGGCCAGCGTGGAGGGTCATGGCCCATCCTCCTTAACCATCCATAAGGAAGGCCTGAGCCCCTGCAGTGGGGACGTAAAAGGGCTGATGATGATTATGAGAATATCTGAGATAAGTATCAATGAATTTTATATAAAAATGGATTTAATAGAATTTCTTCACTAAATGACGTGTTTTCGGACATCTGAGTGAATTTGAATTAGAGTTTTTACAGAATCGCCCTGCTGGACTAAAATGTACGACTCAGTCCCAGGATTTAATGCCAAAATCATAATATAAAATTATCGAAAGAACAAAGAGGCTCACAACAAAGTATATTCAAAACAAATTGTTGTACTTAATAATTATATATGAATGAGAAATTATAAATAATATCAGGGAAATTATCAACAATATTGTGCTAGACAATATTGTTTGTATACCAAAAACATGAAATTAAACTATAATGTAACAGTTTTTAGATAATAGCTTAGTGACTCGGTGACTTAACACTACGGATAGTTAATTTTATCTTTTCGAAATTATGTTATAAATATATCTTAAGTAACGTTAAGGAAGACCTTATGTTAGGACGGAATAATATTTGTAAATGTCTCTGAAAAATGTTTTTCTACAATTTTATATCTAATTATTAATAAAAATAAGGAATATGTGGACACCATCTTACCAAAGGCCAAATTCCTACAGTTCCATAGATTAAGGATAAATTGTAGTTATCTGAAGTGCTGTCCACTACAACATCGCATAACTTTGCAAGTATACAGTGCGTAAGTAAAAGGGTTGGCCAAAACTGGTACCGTTGACAAAAAAAAACAATTCTTTCGTTTCCACTGTGCATAACTTTCCATCAATAAATGTAAGTTGGCGGGTGGATATTTTTTTTTTACGTAAAGTTAAGATAATAAAATTTTAACAACATACCACTAAAAGTATCATAAAAAAGAAGTAATATAATAGTAACCTGCACTGGCAGACGCACACTATAGCGTTGCTATCGGTACTTATAGGGTATGCTTGGATGTGCGGTGCGGGAACTGCTAGTATAGTCAACAGCACGTCAGGTTATACAAAGCTATCAAATTTCACCACTCAGTTTTGAATCATAATGCCTGCTTTACATCTGTATCTGTTGTGTATCTACACACATTAGATTAGCATTAATGTCAAAAACTTCGCTATCTAAATTGATTGAACTTAGCTGCCAAAGTTACAAGATTTTAAACTTATTTGCCTAAGCTAGTTTTTGATAAATTACGTCATGTAAGCAATAATATTTTGCACATAAAGAATATCGCAGATTATTATATATTATATATATTTCCGTATTTTAGAAATAAAAGTCCGTCATTACACTAAAACACACCAAAAACAATTATAGACATTCTCTTAGTTATTAAAAAATCTAGTATTAACGTTAATTATATAAATACTCTAAATATCATCAGTAAGCGTGTACATACATACATTATATTGTCACTTATAAATAAGAGGTAAATGCTAGACGCAGTCTTAAAACAAGAATATGAGATTTTTTAATACTGAAAGCAATAATATAAAATAAAGCTTTGCTATTGTGCTTACACTTATTTTAAAAATAATATCACTAGTGCATTGTAATTATAATAAGTACGTAGTTTAAAATTATGCAAACCTGTTAAGCAATTAATTTAAGCGACAGCGTGGCAATTTTAATATAGTCACTTAGGAAATAGGTTCCACATTTGTCATTAAGATAAAAAAATATTTTGTTTGTCAAAAAACGGGCTATTATTCTCCCTTTTCATATTAATGAAATATCTATTCTAATCAAATATGGTTACTTTAAATATAAAGACGATCAAATAAAGGAATTCAAAAAACAAAAATTAATATAATAATACCACTGTCAATTTCAACCATAATAAAATGAACGCGAACGCCATCTATTATTAATTAACAAAGAATGAAACCGTAACATTTTACAATAAGATTCAACTAATAGACATTTGTTGAATAACAAAATGTTCCAAGTAATGCGACGTTGAATTTAATGTATTCTGTTTTACAACTTATAGGGTATGTTCCGATATACACTGCGAGCACTGCGCAGTGGTCTTACTGCTGAAAAATCCGTTCCGTTATGGACTGCCAGTACACTGCTACAGTACCCTAGGGAAATTTATGACGTCATAAATTGCCGCCATATTTGTACTGTGAGCACTGGAGATTTCGAGGTAAGGTGCTCGCAGTGCTTTTGATCACGTGATCAGTCGAAACAGAATCAGAAAATGATAAGTTTCTAAATAAACAAAAAAAAAAAATACTTACGTTTATTATAAGATGGATTTAATTGATAAATAATTTTTTTATACACAATTTTATAATATTTTCTTTTGAAAAGAGGGAATCTTTATATTATATTCACCTTGCATTAACAAATTTGAAAATGGCGCCAAAAAAAAGGATTAACAGTATACTGGACTGCGTTCCGTTTTAAAAAGTCAACAGTATAACTAGCTATAAAGGAACGGGCGTCCAGTATACTAAATTGACGTCATACTGTTCAGTGGTCGCAGTGTATATCGGAACATACCTATAGTTATATAAACAAGCATTATTATAAATTTAATAATATGTTTGGTTATCGTTGATTAGCAGTTATGCTGCTTAATGAATGTATTTTTAATATACTATGAAGATTCACCACAGGTCATATTAGTTGGATCTTACTGTACCTCGTTCCCAAGGCTACAATCCTAAAGTTGCCTATCACATCCGTATTCTGGTTTTATCTTAGTAAAATACGCGAGATGTCGTAGTCTTGCTATTCGATATAAAAATATATATTTTTTTTTATTTAAATGGAGAAAAAACTCTACTCTACGCAACATTACTTTAATGATAGAACACAGATATAGTAAGCAACTTTTTATGACAAAAAGTTTCATTCGATTATAGACTTATTGCACAGATTTTAAGATATATAATCTAATAACCAACTCATCTTTAAAATGTAACATTTCGAAAGATAAGTTAAATAGCTTAATTCATAATCAGAGGTCGGAATTAGGTAGAGTTATTTATGTACTTGCATCGAAATGTTGATATTAATGTGGACCTTCCCGGGATTTCTAATGGACTATCTTGGACATCTTTGGACATCTGATGTCATTGATGTAAGTTTGGCAACGTCGTGCGTGCAGTAGTTTAAATTGTGTAAAAGTAAATAACTGTTTATTTAAAAAACCACGGGATTTTTTCTGCTCTTTAAAATTAATCTCTGGATTTGAGGCATATCCACTTTATTCTTTCGCTGTATAAAATCAGTGTAAGTACATGAATAACTCTACCTAATTCCGACCACTGTTCATAAAATAATATGTTGAAATGTTAAATGCTTACAATTGAGGTATTGTTTTTATATAGTAACAGTTACGATACAGCAGATATTTGGCATATTTGGCCATGACATTTTGCCTAAACTATGCATATGAGAGATTCTATTAGAGATTATATTTTCGATCTAGATTCTCGATTTAAGAAAAATGCATTATTTTTTTGTAATACATGACTTTTATGAGAAAATATATTTACCATATTTGACTTTTGAAGACTTTGATCATCCATTTTGTTACCCTGTAGCCGTGACTGTGTCTCTCATTTCACGTCCCTTTGTCTCGATGGGTAACGCGAGACAAGCGAAGGCAGCTAACACTGCTGCCAAAGAATACACCCCAGTCGCTATCACGATCGAGTTCTTTAATAAAACCTGAAAAATATTTTAAATAATATAACATAATTAACTTTTCTTATCACAAAGAGAATCAGACTAAACAATGCCAAAAAAAAATTAAGGAAATATAAACCTACATTAAGACTAACAAAATAATAATTTTTGTATTGAAAAACAACAACAAAAATATAAATTGAAGGAACAAATAGGTAAGAGTTTTCGTTGATATAGTTGATGAAATATAAATCTGAAGCATGTTAAAGTTATAGATTTCATTTAAAGTTTTTATTTGAAAAATATTTCTTTCAGCTGTTTGGATGTATTGCCTGTACAGCGAAAAAGTGACAAATACTTGAAAAATTCGTAGGTAGTTCAGTGGTTAAAGCAGTTGCCCGGCCTGTGAAAGGTCACGGATTTGAATCCCATCTCAGAGTGCCAGGGACAAAGTGGATTTTTTAAGCATTTTTCATTAATATCTTGTAGATCAAATGTTGGTTATGATATTGCCTGGTATTTAACAGATAATCCTATATGAGTGTGAGTGTGCGCACATGTGCGAGAGTGTATAAGACAGGTTCTAAAATACTTAAAAATTAAAACCGTCCAAGTCTCGAATTGCCTGTTATATGGGAGCTTATTGTTTTAATTTTTTTATTTGTTGTTACAGCGGCATAAGAAATACATTATCTGTCAAAATTTCAACTGTCTAATTATCACAGTCCCCTTAAATATTTATTTAATTATATTTTTAGTTGTCGTTATAGCGACAACAGAAAAACATCATCTGTCAAAATTTCAACTGTCTAATTAATTATCAAAGTCCCCTTTAATATTTATTTTTATATTTTTTACTATTTACAGTTATAGCGGCAACAGAAATATATAATCTGTCAAAATTTCATACTGTTCAGACAGACAGTGGAGTCTTATTTTCTATTTAGAGACATTAGATTCAATTTACCTGAGCAACATACGGTGTGATCATTGCTCCTAGTCTGGCCACTCCGCTGCAAGCACCCACTGCGGTCGATCGTAGGGCGGTAGGATATACCTAATAGATATGATAAATGTTTATACATTGGATTGAGATTAATAAGGCCTGTTACAGACGGAGAGCACATGACAAAAATAAGGCCCGGAGCACTATTTTTGAATCACTCGTCTCGCGTCGATCACTCGTTTTCTACCGATTTTTGATGATGATGATTCTTACTTGTTATGAGTATCGGCTAGCATAGAATTGCATCACATCACACGGCGAGCACAGTATCATCACATCGTGCCTAACCCTTTATAATTTCGATGTATTTAGTGTACATTAGTATAACGAAGATCATCGTATATGAAACTGAAAATAAGATAAACTAAAATTGCGATGAAATAATCATCCACTGCCACTGTTATGTTTATTTGTGGTGTATTATTTTTTTCTTTGATTGTGAATTATTTTACTCTTTGTGTTATGAATTTGTGCATCATAATATTTAAGAGCATTTTAGACTCATTAAGAAAGTTAAATTTTCTTTGTTTCTTTTTTTTCCTATTTATAACGGTGTCATGCATCTTAGAAGTCGAGCGTAGCTTAGGTTGTATACGACAAGATTTTAAATGAGTGAATCAAAAATAGAGCTCCAGGATCTACACTTTATTCCAACCGGCGACAAAACTTGATATTGCGGCAATAACCTCCTCCCCCCCGCATGACCCTATTTTTGGAATGTATGATTTCTTCTTTATTATATAATGTTTCTGATGCCCTAAAAAACGATGAAGCGTTTCGAGAAAAGTAGAAAATGTTCTGGCACTTCGTTCTTTCGTCTCGGCCGCCCACTACCGTGACCCCTAGATTTGAATTTAACAAAACTAGTTGTATAGTTTAAATCGTTATCTTTATTATTCTGTATATTTGCTATTTCAGTACTCACCTCTGGTGTGTATACGTATGCCGCTTGAAACAGTCCAGCGATGATACCACGCGCGACGAATAAAATGCAAGTTAGGAATGTTCGACTGTAAAATAATATATTATTTATAACAATATAATAGTTATTTAAGATACGAGTGCGGAAAGTAAGGTTTTACGAATAAGGGCCAGATTGACACGAATTCGAAAAACCTTTTACGCTAAAGTTTCTTACAACATTTTCAATGCTTTTTGCGAGGAAATAAAACAAATATATACGTTAATAAAACTAAGTATGTATTAAAGGTAAAAATTATTTGTTAAAATTAAACGTGATATTTGAACATGTTTTCGTGTCTGTATGACACGAAAATTTATTTATACACGAAAATTCATTATTAGAAAATATTCGTTCTAGGCTCATTAAAATACTTTTGCCTCTAAAGTTTGACATATTCTCATCAATTTTTTTTTTAATTTCTTTGGGGCTCAGCCAAAAAAAAATAAAAAAATACTTTTAAGCACGTGTGCAGTAAAGGATTTCAGTACATTTTTATTTAACACGTGTTTAAAGACTCACTTTCGGTGTTTACAATGGATTAAAAAAATAGCGCTTTATGAGCAACTGCATTAAAAAATATATAACAGTAGACTACAACTATTTTTTTCCATCTTCAATAGCAGAGTATATGCATTTTTTAAATGTCAATGTATTTAATGATTTACTTATTGAGATATGGGTTTTAAAATCTTTCTCAATGTTTTTCAGTTTGTCATTTGGAAGATATGATCACGAAGTTCGGTAGCTCGGTGGCGTAGTGGATAAGCGCCGCGGTCTGCGATCGTAGTCGTTAAGCAACTTTCGCAAGGGTCGGCCACGGGATGGGTGACCTAAAAAATAATTATTATCTCGAGCTACTCCGTGCTTCGGAAGGCACGTTAAGCCGTTGGTCCCGGCTGCATTTGCAGTCGTCAATACCCTCCAATCCGCATTGGGCCAGCGTGGAGGGTCATGGCCCATCCTCCTTAACCATCCATAAGGAAGGCCTGAGCCCTTGCAGTGGGGACGTAAAAGGGCTGGTGGTGGATCATGAAGTTCACGCTGCTATTATATATTACCGCGACGTTTTTTTGAAAGATATTGAATGAATAATATCTCTAGTTTGACATTAATTGGAATTGTTCAAGGCAGGCATTAGACGCAAATATTACTTTCAGTTACTAAGTTTGTATTGTTTCTTATCAATTCAAATTAATATTCGTTCCGAATTCGATTGCGACTTTAAACGTTACATAATTTCATATATCGCTATTAATATATTTAAAAGGGTTTGAGATAGATTTTTTTTTAGACAATTGAGCCACTGATGGCAGAATGGGTTCACGGTGGACAGTATCAAAGAATATTACTCTCCAAGTGGTAGGTAACCCATCTACTTTAAAATCCGATATTTATAATAAATATCAAAATATCTGATATATATCGGATATATAATAAAAGCTGCTATTTTTAATATCTGATATTTTTAAATTTCGATATTTCTAGTGAATAAGATTGTTACTTCGGGCCAATGTTGCCAGTGTCACATCGGGTTAGTTAATTTTCTAGCGGAGACTCATATCTCAAACTCAAAATAAATATTATAAATATCAATACTTATACTTATGATACTTATCAGCGAACTTTTACTTTAAACAGTCACCTTGTATTGGCACCGTTTACGTGCCACACTTGTAGATGTCATGAGTTTTATTTATTTATTTATTTATTAGGTAACACAACAGACATTAATCAAAATATATATGAATAATAAGTAACAACTGTGTAGTACTAAATTAATATCCTAATGGTGTTTACACAATGAGATATGATAAAGAAAAAAAAAATTTTTTTTACGAATATAAAAAAACAGAAAGAATTAGTAAAAATCAATCTGGATGATTAAAAAGATGCAACATTTAGGTCTTCCACAACTTCTTTAATACATTTTTTGATTTTAAAGTGATTGGCATTAAATATGTCTAATGCCTGATGCCGAGCGATTAGATTATGATAAGATATATTATTTATATATGTCGGTATGACAAAAGTTGGGTGCCTGCGCCTTGGATTATATTTGAAATAAGAGATGGAAGAAGATATTCTGAGTCAATTACGAAATGAATTAATTTATGAAGTATTATTAAATCATGTTGATAACGACGTGTGTTAAGAGATGTAATGTTGAATTTACTCAATCTGTCCTCGTATTACATCAAACTACGGCTGATACCGAACTTTATACTCAATAGTTTTGTGAATTTCCTTTGGGTTCTCTCAATTGCCATAGAGTGATTATTGTAGAAAGGACTCCAAATCGTCGAGCAGTATTCGATTTTCTGACTATCAATTAATATCAATTAGCATAGTTAATATCAATTATATTTACACTTACTTTCCATTATAAATCAGCACACACACACAAACAGCGAATATGACGAATTGTGCCGCCATCGTTTTTTTCCTTCCAAACTTTTCAATCACGAAGATTGTTGCAAATATTCCTGTTGAGTTAATATTTCATATGATTCTATTTGAAATCTAAGACGCAAACCCGATTATTTTCCAGCGGGAGATTCTTAATACATTGAACACAGAAAGCAAACGCATGACATAAAATAAAGATTTCGTTAAATTCGACTGTGGAAATTTAATAGTATTTCATAATCTGATGTGATGTTGAAGGTTAGCATTAGACATGTAATCTTAAGTGGGACTTGACGAGGAAATTATGATAAAATTATCCATATCATTAAGAAAATAAGTATAATGTAGGAAGTAAGAAAAAACCCTAGTTTAAGACAGACTTTTAAATTACCGGGAAACTCTGCTAAAGTGGTCCATAATAGGTCCATATAATCAGTGGTGTGTAGTGGACGACAATTAGCCGCGCATACTGGTTCCGTCGCGTCTGTGTCCGTCTCAAATAGTTCTGTCGTCATCAGTACCAGTCCATAGTAGCAGAACGCGCATGACATCCTGTTGTCATTGTCGAAATATATTAATTAACCCAGATTTTTACCAATAATAACGACATTAAACTATATAAATAAACTTAACATGGAATGTTATGATCAGTAATAATGGTGAGTGTAGTACACTTCTTATTTTATAAATTCTTTATTGTACACATGCAAAGGCTATGTATACTAACTATTGGACACAGTGCAACAGTACTGCCTGGTTAAGGAAAAATCAGTTCAAGATCTATTCAAGAGTTTCATATTTTTAGAACGAATTACCTAGTTTACGTACTATGTGGATTTGGTTTCTTTTAAATTTCAAACTTCTCACCATCGTCTAAATAAAAACAATTTTTCGATATCGAAAGTATGTATAAGACAATGTAATTTTGATATAAATTACAGGTCCGCATCTACATTTTATTTAACCAGAGCAGAAATCTCGTGTGGCGCCCTCCTCTACTCTCCTTCCCCCACGCTCCGTGAAGGCGGATTTTATATTATTATAATTTTGCAATGTACCATCGTAGCCTATAATGTGTATGAAGAGATTTGTAAAACTCGTTTTTTGGCATCCCCCTAACACAGGCGCCCGGGTCAAATGCCCCCACTTGCCCCCCCTAGATCCGGGCCTGACAAATTATAAAACCAAATAATACGCAGTGTGTGTGACATTTCTTATTTATCTTACTAACGTATACCAGAATGTATATGTTACTACTGACCATATAAACCAGAGTAGCAGACTGGTATTGCGGAGATGTGGGATGAGAAGATGCTTCAGTCGTCCTCGTTGGCCGATACCCACCGAATCATCGCATACCAAGCGGCCCAACAGCATAGGACGCCCGTTGTCTTGTGCGATCTAGACATTAGATGATTCTATCAAATACCAAACTATGACGCAAGTTTACATGACAGTGCGTCATTTCGTTTGAATAATAGATGAATGCGTTTTCACTCTGCCTTTTAAAATTGGATGACAGGGTCTCAGTAGGGAATATGCATATTGTTTTATAACGTTATATAAATAGCTGTTGTCCCGCGATTTCACACGAGTAAATTATAGCCTATGTCAACCCCGTATGATGAAGCTCCCCGTAGGTTTTTTTTTTTAAATTGGTCCAGAAGTTTTAGTTTCGGAGCAAAAAATTAATATATACAAAAAAAACAATAATATCATTCCTCTTTATATTAGTATCTAGCTGTGCCCGCGACTTCGTCCGCGTAGATAGTAGCCTAAGTTACTCCTTATTACATGAGCTATCTGCCAGTGAAAGTCCCGTCAAAATAGATCCAGCCGTTTTAGAGATTAATCGTTACAAACAGACAGGCAAAAAAGTAAAAAATGTTATTTTGGTATATGCACCGTGTAAACATACGTATATATTAAATAAAAAACGATTATTTTAATATTACAAACAGACAGTCCAATTTTATTTATTTGTATAGATAAGTAGTTTAACTTATTAGTCTTAATAGGAGCACAGATACTATAGTATAGGGTTTTTTTTCGTTAATTGATAGGACCACAATCAAGTTTACAATAAATGTTAAATGAGCTTATATACTAACATTTATTACTTATTGTAAACTCAACAAAGGACAGGAAGGTATAATCTTCATTTATTGGTACTAGACCCATGATGACAGAACGCAAGATCAAAATGTATAATCATTTTTATTTTAATAATCCAAAGCAGTAAATTTCCATTTTATAAAGATTAGGCACGCGAATCATCCAATAAAGTGCTGCATGAATGATTCTAATTGGTACCTAAGCATTACAGAGTTCTAAATTGGGTCGTTACGTTATTGCTAGCTAAGAAAAATAGTCGCTGAGACAACACTAGCTCATCCCTTACACGGAGCCACCAGATTGTTTATGTCAAGTATTCTATAATAAAATAAGAATGTCAGCATTTGATTTATTTTTAACTTACTTGTTCCAATGTTGTCAAAGCTTTGTCTGGCTGTCCACTCGCGACGTGGAACCTCGCTGACTCCGGTAACCACTGGTGCATTACAAATTATAATTACTGTTTTGTTTATTCTGAATATACATGAACTCAGATTTGGTATTGGTATAAGTATTTAGTATGTTTATATTATCTGACCATGCAATATTGTCTGTCCACATTATAATCGGTTATTAAGTAAATGTCACCTGAGGAGATCTTTGGACCACAGTTTTGATATTGCTGCAAGTACAGGTTTAGTAATTTCCAAGAGCTCAAACAGACTAACGACAGTGAATCGGCAACGGCGTTTTAACCGGGGCGTTAAAAACGTATGGCACTCTTCCTCTTCCTCGCTCGGTGAAGCCGGACTCTTGTATTCTCATATTTTTGTAGTGATATTTTGCTTTTATTTCATTTAGGGATTTTGAAGCATATCAGTCCCATCGTAGCTAGATGTGTATGAAGGGATTTGTTAAGCTGGTTCTTTTTTGTAACTGTAAAAAGGCATTATATGATGATGATTATGGCATCCCCCTAACACTGGCGCCCTTAGATCCGGCCCTGGTAACATAAGCTGTGCTTCATATTGCACGCTAGCTGGCAACATCAACCGCTGCAATGCAACATTAACATGTTAGCATCATGTGTTAGGCGTCATGCGATGCCTAATGGACATACGATATACTATTATTGAGGATTTGACAATATAGATAACTTACAGGGCATATAAGGGCGAATATCAGTAGAGGAATCGTTGAGAGCGCTAGTAACCAGTGAACGCCTAGTGTAGGCATCACAACCAACGCCAGGGCCACTTCCAAGCACGCGCCCAGCGCCCAGAAACACTAAAAATAATATCAAATACTTTACATAAATACAATTTTGCATGAAAAAAAGTTTTATTAATATTTACTCGCTAGCCGGTTTCAATACGTCATAGTCACACTAAGGTCCCGTGTTCTGCAGTCCCGGTCAGTGGTCAGACCGCCAAATATTTCGTTTCTATTTATTACTTTGACATGAAATGAAAATGTCTTTATTCAAGTAAGCTCGTTTCAAACACTTTTGAATCGTTAAAATTATTTTTTAACACTTTTTCAGGAGGTCTTTTAGCTGACAAGAATAACAAGTTAAAGAAACAAAGAACATGTCTTTTGGTTGATAAAGGGATAAATTACTAAGTTGGTGACACTGCTGTCAAATACATAATTATCGTTCCTTATCAAGTTCGTCGTTACATGTCAAAGTAGTAAAATGAAACGAAATATCGCTATAACATAGATGTCGTATACTATAGAGAGTTAGGCGGTCACACACCTGTAGGCCTAATTCTGCTAACGTTTACGTAATTATAGCATCTCAATAGAATGTCAACAACTTGCTTTTTGCCATTGTACTATCTAACTATAGTTTTACAATATTATTATATCTGTCACCCTTGATATGTGAGGAAGACATTGCACTAATAATATTGGACTTCAGGTAGATATTAAAATGCAAGTAGTTGAGATCAGGGGAGTGCACAGAGGTTTACGGTAGGGTTTGCAGCATTTACTTATATTGAAAAAACTTACCAAGTTTCATCATAGTTTCAGTACCTTCTAATGAGTTACCTTCATGTGATCAACATGGCCTGTCCTGGCCAGGATGATGATCATTTGATGTTTGTCGGTCAACATCGATATTAGTTACCAAAAATAATTTGGTTTTATGGAAATAGTGAGAACTACTGAACTGTTAATATTTAAGTGTTATTAATAAACAAGGTTTAGCGTTGGAGTAAATTTACGCTGAGACTACACTTAGTATTAATAAAATTCATATTATTAAACAGAGACTTAGCAAAGGCCTAGTTAGAGGTTCTACGGGAGTATACTTTCCGATAAGCAGTGCCTCTCAAAACCGTAACACATGCATGAATTGTACACACACATAGAAATATCTTCTGCGTACAACACGGATTTTGAACTGTCGTGTTTGTGTGGCGGCGGCGCCAGCGTAGCGATCGGTTGAAAATATTTCGCTAACTAGAACAATACTACTATACTACTAGTTTTGTCCATCTATGTGAATACTCTCTGTGAATACTCGTATCGAGCTAATGTATGATTATTTAGGTAAGAATTATACAATGTAAGTTTAGTTGGGTTTTTTATGGCAGTGCTTATTTGCATGTTTGGTGTGCAAATAAGCACTATAAGTTGAGATTCTGTTGACATCTGGCAATTATGTAAACATTAGCAAAATTGACCTGCTGGTGTATGTAGAACTAGAATATTTTCTGAGGTCTGGGTGGATATATTCATTGTTTGAAATTTCCTGACACAATTTTGTAGTCTGAGCAATGTATGCAATGTATAATTTATTTTAATTACTATTCACATTATTATTAAACGGACGCTAAAAATTCTTCTGCATAATTAAAAAAAAAAACTCCATATTTTAGATATGTATATATACTCTAACTACCCGTGAGCTATTTGTTCAATCACAACTGAAGTTTTTTTTTGCCATTGACTTATAATAACTGTTACATCTAACAATAAAATTAGATACTATATATTTCATAGCATATAAATAATAAGCCATTTCATAATAATTGAATAAATCCATTACTTACATCTAATAGGACTACACATTTAGCTCTCTGTTTTGTTGGTAAAAACTCTGCATATAATGTGACACTGTAATAAAAAAATTAATATCACTTAGATACAAATAATAATCTAATTAACATTATTATATAATATTATAGATATTTATTTATCTATTTATACTCACGACTGCGGTACACATCCAATAGCAAATCCTACTAGACCTCTAAGGAATAGAAGCCAAAGGAAGTTTGGAGCTATTGCACTTAACAGCCCATAGTAAAACAATAACACACCACACATACTTAAAGCCTGAAAAAAAAAACATGGAGTAAAAAAAATCGAAAGTGCATTACCGCATAAATAACACATACTTTTATAATTTAATTACATTATAATTTAAAACTTGAATGCAAGTTTTAGATACATGGTGATGATAAAAGATTTTCAATCAGGAAGAATTTATTCATTCAATTTTTCATACCTTTATTGTTAGAAACTTAAGGAGTATCCTATCAGAAAAGCAGTTTCATTTTTTAAAGAGCCTTTATAAAAACTCATTTGAATGAATGGTTGAAGTCATGTGAAAGATGATAGTTGATGGGTGACAATGCAATTATCTGTTTTAATTATTTTGCTTTAAAAGATATTCTACAGTTAGTTACTTACAGTTTTCCGTCCATATCGATCACTAATGTTTCCCCAAAATGTCGAACTAAGCATCATTCCCATGAAGACAACAGTTGTTGTAAGCGCTTGCTGGTACCTGCATTAAAGTGGTGAATTAAAAACCAGAATTATTCTTGTATACTTTGACATGTGATCAATATTAGATTTAGAAAAAATAAATAAGTTTCATTTTTTTTTTAAATATCTTTATTCAAGTAGGCTATTTATTATACAAGCACTTTTGAAACGTCCAAAACATTTTTTTTCCCCTACCACTTGTTCAGGATGGCTTTTAGCTGACAAGAAGAACAAGCGAAAGAAACTTACCAGCTTTTTATCATAACATGTAAATGTCATTACATTTACATAAATCATGTCATTACAACTTTCAAAGTCTGTAGGACATAGGTTGAACATATAATTAGTCTTTATATGTAGATCAAAGCGAAGGCTATTAATTCCATCCATTGCGATCCTTAAAATAATCACCAACTTTATAATAGCCTTTACTCATAAGTATGTTCTTTACATTATTTTTAAATTTATTTATGGGTAGGTCAACTACATTTTGTGGAACTTTATTGAACATTGGCTAGTTACAATAACCAAATAAATAAAAGAAGGGTTAATATAATTTTTATATAAAAATTTACAGTGTCATGGCTATACACAAAAAATTGGCAGTTGTGTGAACTGTAGCTGTACTACTAAGAAGAAAGAAAGAAAAAGACTATCCGAATTTTCTTATTGCATACAAAATCAATTAGTTTCTATAATCTTGTCTATGCTTAATCTTTAGTAATAAAACTAGTTGGCACATTTAAGAAAAACATACAAATAACTTAGCATTTCTAATGTTTTAATCATAAACAAATTAAGTAACTAAGTAATTACATAACAATACCAACTTGCTAATATTCCATTCACAATGCAAGGCTGGTGAGAGTATACTCAATATTGTCATTTCCATTGAATCAGCCATCCAACATAACCCAGTGCATAGTGATAACTTGACTTGGAACCAGCCAAAACCAAGTGCATTCACAGCTTGGGTAACTGTAAAGGTGTCTGGGAAAAAAAAACTTTACATCATTAAAAAACCAAAGATAATGTAAAAATACCTTATATTAATTATAAAAAATAACAACCAAAAAAACATTCAATATATTATACTAAATTATACTAATAATATATACACACCTAGATCTAAACTGAGACAACTCAAAAATTTGAGTGAGTTTTGACTTAGTACAATATTCAAATACTCAGTGATCATACGCACCTATCCAACATAACAGATTCAATAACGGGGATAAGCCGCTAGATAACGTAAGCTTTCTTTTGTTGAATCAACAGTTGTCACACTCCTGCCACGTGAACAAATGTATTGTCAGACCTCCACATTAGTTTTTTGAGTTGTCTTAGATTAGATCTAGGTGAGCAATATATATATTTAGTATAATTTTTATAGTATAAAATAATAGAAAGTTGATTAAATTATAAATACTCTTCTGTTTTCTTAATAATATAGAAATTGTAGCCGGTAACTAGGGATAATTATTAAAAAACAACCAAGTGCAAGTCAAACTCGCCCACAAACCTGTAGGTATATTGTGTTACTAAAATTTAAGGAATAAATATGAATCCCATTGGTGTACTACCTGAATACCCAGTATCAATCATTATTATAATAATCTTCATAATGCTTATGTTTTGTGCCTTAATCAGTAATATAACTTGTGTATGATAACTACAGCATAATAAAAACTTGTATATCTGTTTAATTTCCCTACCGTCCGGAACGACTGAAACTGATGCCATTTCAATTTCTTGTGGAGGTGGCATTGGCGGTGGAGCTGGTCTTGGCGCGGTGGCATTATTGTCTAGATCCTGATAACCTTTTGCTCGGCGCATATTTTTATTTTAGTATTATTATCTTCTTATTTAACTGACGTGGAATACCGTAACAGAGTAACGGGAGATGAACGTATAACTTTGGTTAACTAACTGTTTATTATTCACATTATGAATTTGATGAAATAAAATTGTCACATCTATTCATTACATTACATGAAAGTTATTTATTTATGATTTAACTATATTGTAATGCATATAAAAAAGCATAAATAAAAAAATTTGAAAAACAGCACAACACAACACCAAAACTTTTTACAACTTTTTCTTTTTTGTTGGTATTAGGGATGCTCAAAAACTGTCGATACCCGTTTCAATATCGTTGTTATATAATCGATCCTTTTGCTACTACAGTTTTAAAAACAATAATAAAAAAATATATTACAAGACCCAGAGATAAAATGGGAAAGAATTAAATTTTACATATAAAGTATTTTATGAAACAAATATTTTTAAACGTTGACATATAAGAAGCAAAACTATTAGGTATCTGTGAGTGATGTTAGCAAAAGTTAAGATCAAATTATTTCACATTTTGCAATAAGAAAACTGGACTCAAAAAGTATATAACATATAAAATGCATTTTTGAAACGATATTTAAAAATAAAATAGAAGTTAGATAATTTATAGTTTCATTTAAAATACTAGTATTTGAAATAAGAATTTCATTATTAGTCAAGTTTCAAGACACTGTATTCCGTAAGCATTATATAGTGCTAGAGAAGTAAATCAATACAAAAGTATCTGACAGATACTTTCTGCCTAGAAGCTTGAATATTATTGAAGAACATAGGAGCAGAAAAAGCAATCCATTTTATAATCTTTATGTGTCTAAAAAGTACTCGATGCGTTTCAGTATCGATATTTTTGAAACAATCCTTTTTAGTATCAATCATATAGAGCTAGAGAAGGAATTCAATATTTTATATAATTTGTCACATAGTTTCTAGCAAAAAGCTTGATTTTTGTTGCAGAAATTAGTAGTAGAAACGGTAGTATAAGTATCTAGGAAGTATTCGATACCCTCCAAGTATTGATATGATACTTTTTGGTCTCCATGCTTTTAATAAGAGGATACTGGACTAGTAGGATACTTTTATTTGCGTATCCGTCATTGACGTACACGCCACTGACTGAGTTTATAGTGATGTGGTCATACCAAACAAAGTTTCTTGGTAATATTTGATCATAAATATGTTTTTGTACAGCGTGGGTAATGTTATAGAGTTTATTAAAAATATACAGGAATAATTTAAAACCACTGCGAATAATTTGTGAAAATTAATTTTAAGTAATTTAAACAAACACGTACTTTTTTTGATACGTTCTAATACAAAAAAATTAAGTTATCGCTTACCAAAGATCGAGATTTTAAAACTAAATCTATGGCCACCGCGCGCCATGCGTCAACTGAGCGCGCGCTCGACGCCGTAGGTATGTATATAGGAATATTTTTTTTCCACTGCAAATATTTTTTCTGGTGTTTCAGTAGCAGTGATAGAACACTTTTCCGTAATTAGTTTAAATTTTTTTTTAAATATTTTTACCCCTATCGAAACGGTAGCAAATGGACACATTTTCTAAACTTAAACTTCAATGAAAACGTCTTCTCTTGCGTATACCACCGTGCATCCCCGCCGCACCCGGTAGCCCCGCGCCACAGCCCCCGCCGCCTCGCCGGGACCGAGCGACGCGCGCGATAGTGGTGGCGCAGTGAGACTCATACGCACGCGCCGATGTGACGTGCCCTCGCGTTCCCACGCACGCGATGCGCCCGCCGTCGTGAGTTTCACGAGATGGTACGAGTTTATCTTCTGAGTGGTGAGAACCTACATAAGTGCAATTCAGAGAAAGTATGCGACGAAGAGCATACCTCGTATGCGGGCCTTTGGGATCCGTAACCCCGCGGTCCCGCGTCAGTACCCACGATGCGGCATGTCTCTTTGGTGTGAGCCAGCCTGCGGTATAAAAGCTGCTAAAAACAGCCGGACTCCATCCGTACCACTTTCAGCCGGTTCAGCAGTTCCATGACCTAGACCCAGTACCACGTCAAGCCTTATGTGAGTGGCTTCTACATCACCGCGATGCAAACATCTTGTGGACGGATGAGGCATTGTTCACACGTGAGGGACTGTTCCTTATGGGAAGAAGTCGAACGCCGGGATGTAGAGGAGGCACAAAGTCTTAACAACAATATTTTAATATTTGTTCAAAATGAAGTCCACGTCTGTCCAGACATAAACGTGCACATTTAATTAAATTGTCATTTAACGGATCCTCACCACTCAGAAGATAAACTCGTACCATCTTGTAAAACTCACGATTGCGGTGGGCACTGCGCTTGCGCGAGAACGCGATGGCACGTCACATCGACGCGTGAGTCTCATTGCCGCTACTGTTGCGCGCGTCGCCCGGTCCCGAGCGGCGGGGGCTGTGGCGGGGGGCTGCCGGGCGCAGCGGGGATGTACGGTGGTATACGCAAGAGGAGACGTTTTCATTGAAATTTTATTTTAAAAAATGTGTCCATATTCTACCGTTTCAATAGGGATAAAAATATATACGAGGGTCAAACTGAAAGTTCTTAGAAAATCAAAAACTGATTACATTAGCCAGTTATTAGTTTTATTATATCTTTTCAAAATATTGTCCATTCACGTCAATACACCGCTGCATGCGATGGAACCACTGGGAAAAGCACTTTGCTCACTCGTCCTTAGGGGTCTCTTCAATGGCATCGCGATACGCAGCCACCGCTTCTTCAGCATTCATAAACCGCTTTCCTTTAAGTTTTTCTTTAATTTTTGGAAATAAATAAAAATCACAAGGCGCGAGGTCGGGGCTATACGGCGGGTGACCCAGTAATTCAACGTTTGATGTCGCCAAATAGTCGATCGTTCGCTTGGCGGTGTGCGACGAGGCGTTGTCGTGGTGAAGGAGGATCCTACTGCGAGGTCGTTTCTCTCGAACTTTTTCCAAGACAAGTGGCAAACAATTGGTAGTGTACCATTCTGCAGAAACTGTTTTTTGATCCTCTAACACAATTGTTGCAAAATGACCTATCCTTCCAAAGAACGAGGCCACCATTTTTTTTCCCGCACTTCGATCTCTCTTCACTTTAGTTGGCAACTCCTCGAAAGGAAACACCCACTGAGCAGATTGTCTTTTGGTTTTAGGATCATAACAGTAAATCCAGCTTTCGTCACCTGTTAGTATGTCGAACACAGCATTTAAGTCACCTCCGTTAAATCTTTCAATCATTTTACGACACCAATCCACACGATGGAGTTTTTGAGCCTCAGTCAAATTATGAGGTATCCACCGGGCGCAAAGCTTCCTGACCGCTAAATGTTCGTGGAGGATTTTGTGCACTTGACTCATACCGATGCCTAAGCTTGTCCGAATCTGTTGATAGGTCACTCTTTTGTCAGTCTCTATCATACGCCGCACAACACAGATGTTATCTTCAGTCGTCGCCGTAGAAGGCCGTCCCTCACGTAAATCATCAGTGAGATTAGTGCGACCACGTTTAAACTCATTAAACCAGTTGTAAACAGTCGCACGAGATGGGGCTTCATCGTGAAAGGCCAATCGTAGTCTATCATAACTTTCTTGTTGACTTAAATGACATCGAAAGTCATAAAAAATCATTGCACGAAAATTTTCTCGTGTTAAATTCATGATGACGTGACACAGACAATTTTCAATTTGCCGCCAAATCGTAAAACAAATGACAAATGAATGAAATATATACTCAGTAATATTGGCAAAGAGTTATATTTTCAAATTTTAGAATTATTTTTTTATTATATTGTTTATAAGTGGCCAGTTCTAAGAACTTTCAGTTTGACCCTCGTATATTTTTTTTAACTAATAATGGAAATGTGTTCAATTACTGATACTGAATCGTCAAAAAAAAAATTCGCACTGGAAAAAAACATTCCTGTATGTCCTATCGTCCTGCCTGTGCATTAAATTATGAATAAAAGATGTCAATAATAGGATTTCAACATATCTATGTTTAAATCTTAACTTGTCTCGAATCTTGTCGAATAAACTTGGTTTTGCTGTTAATTTTTTTTCAAAATGGAAACGTAAGTTACTTCATACAAAATAAAATAAAATCATTTTCGACACACAAACAAATCGATTTCTCATATTATAATTGATATTCGATAATCAGCTCTCGATATTGTACTAGCGTCCCTATTAATGGTCTGATGACATGTGTGATAAGCAAACGAACTCTGCAATGTTACCTACCAATTTAGAATATTTATGACAAATTTAGCATATTTTTTGGCATTTAGCACATAGCGTATTTTTTTAACACATTTTTATTTTTTATATCATATCTTGCAGGTTATATAAAAATTACTTAAAATACGGGTACGGAACCCAATAGCAAATAAAAGCAAATTTAACCTATAAGCGGTAATACTTTAAAGTTTAAAAAGGTATATTAGAATATATAATGTAAAAAGACGGTACATAAAACCACCAAGACTGCCAACCAAATAAGTAAATAAAATAAATAGACATTAAACAATATTAATACATATATTGCTCCAATCCCAGATCAAGTAGATAGTTTTTAGCATTTAAATGATGAAAATCCGTAATAATTATAAATTCAATGTTAATTAATTCGCAATACATATGTGAAGCTACTAAAACTAATTTGCGTCTTAGATTATTCGTTTTTCACTTCAATACTCATTCAACTCTTGCAGAGAAAGTACAAAAAAATGCTCCGCAGAAAACTAAGAAAAACAGTGGATAAAATACGATTCTCTTTCACAAATATACATAATATTGAAGAATATAATTTTTACACTTAAATCATTCACATTTTTGTCAACAAAAACAAAATTAAAGCTAGTTTGAGAAATAAAAATATTTAATTATTACAAATAAATTTTTGACATTTTGTCGTCAGTGTTGCCACTGCTATTTACTTTCAACTTTCCCAACTATTTGGGAGCCTTTCCAAATATCTTCTTATTAATTATATGGCCCTGTTTTAGTTTCGGCGACTACGCAAATTATGTTGATATTTTTTATACACACACAGAGACACTAAAATTTTTTAACGTTTAAAAAGTTAGTTTTCAAGATATAACTTTTTGAAAACACGTAAAATTGAACTTTGTTTGATGTTTAAAAAACTTTAACAAATGTTTTTAGATTAAACACTGACACGGCAACGGATTTATATGCATACAGTCTACTTTATTGATTGCTCTTTTTAAACAGACATTTATTTTTTTAAATTAAACAAAATCTAGGTTTAATAGTTTTCCTACTTTCGTATATCATGTTTCACAAGAAAACGAAATTTTAATGTCTATAAAATAAGCTCTAAATTTTTATTATCTGGATGATATAAAAGTAAAATATTACTTTTCTTTTTTCTTCTTAACTATGCTTTTCTGCTCTTTAACGTGTGATGGGAATGAAGTTTTCTCACTCTTCCTCTCTGGCGCACGTTAGTGTAGACACCGATTCTAAAGTGTTATTAATATTTAAATTAATTTTGCTTTTGATTCTAAAAAATTAAGTTGATATTTAAGTTACATTTATATTATCTCTTACAACTGCTGGTAAGGTTTCCAGATGAACAATCTCTGTTCATAACCGTAATCACAGTTGCTGCTTAAAAAGATGTTGAAAACTATAGACTGTATATAGATTAAGAAACAATTAGTACAAATCAATGGGTCAGTTAGTGAAACAATTTAATACAGATGATGGCATATTGCCTGAATTAAAATATCTAAAGTATTTTTATGTAAAATTGGTTAATCACGCACCTTGCTTATATTTATTAAATTATTAGACAATAACATATACATTGTTCCGATTTCAAGATGAGTAGCTAAAGCTTCTATCTTATGAAGTATCTGAGACAACAAAGGTACCACTTCACGCAGATCCGAGACAATATAGATAAGTTCATTTTCTCTCGGGACCTCAGAGACGGTGACACCTTGAAATTGGAGTGCAAAAATGATAACGAAATCAGATTTTACAATGATCTTCTCGGCTAACAGTTTCATTCCATATCCATGCATAAAGAGTGTTTACAGATAACTAGTACATCATATTCGGTGTTCCGCCATATTGGATTTAAAATGAAGAAATGTTATTATTTTTCTTAGCCAACCATTTAATACTCATATCATGAAAATATACTTTTTTTTGTGCACTGCACTGTAATAGTGACTATAGGCTGTAAAAACTGTAACTTTTGGCAAGCTATTGCAATAGTTACTGGTTCTGAAACTTGGACAGAGGCTAACGAACACTCTTTCTAAGCCATGGGTCTCTTTTATGAAACGCTACGACCGCATTTGGATCACAGTTTATGGATGTGCGTGGGAATTTTATTTTGTATTCGATAAGTTTTGTCAAAAAATAATTCCATTTAAGAAACTAATCCATACTAATATTAAAAAAATCGTAAGTGTGTTTGCTTGTACTTCACGTTAGAACGGAGCATATATATAGGCTACTATTTGTCTCTTTTATCCCCCCCCTCCCTCAAATAGGGGATGGAAGTTTGTATGGAGAATCCCGCTATTTTCAAGGTAGATAGTTAAATCTGTCTCCATTCCTTTAAAGAGCCGGTAAAATTTTGTATTGGACTTTCCGCAGTGTTTAAAAAACGCATAATTGGTATGCGGATTATTTGTTACTATAGAAAAATATGTTCTGTTTGAAATCGGCCCCAAACTCCTAGAAAAGGGGTTGATAGATTCGCCAGTTTTCAACGTAAATAACCGAAAATTTGTATACAGGCTCTTTTGTTGCAAACGAACTTTTGGGAAACATCAATATCAAAAGATAAGAAGAATTGTTACCCGCGTCCTCCGATAGATATATTTGTTTTTGCGTAACAAATATATTTAAAATCCTAGTAGCACAAAAAGTAAGTGTACAACGCGGACGAAGTCGCGGGCAATAAGTACATAAATTATAATATAATCAAGTATAACCTGCCTGAATCTGGCGTCGTACGTCAGCCATGTTTGATTTTCCTTAACGTCATCAATCTATCGTTACTTTTGTTTTAGCACTTGGACAGTTAAAATAAAACTAACGATATTTCAATTATATACATCGGCTTAGCAGTTCTGGAGATATGCGGTAATAAAGATCATTACATACATACACCCATACATAAAAGATATACGTATGCGAAAAATATAAACCTTCCTTTGCAGTCGTTAAAAAGTAAAGACTGACTGATTATAATAATAACTTTATTTTTCCCTCAAAATATGATTCTCATAAGGAAGTTTCGGTATCGGCCGTAACTGAGACTGTTGCCGAAAATTCGGTTTCGGTTCGGTCGTAAAACCAGTTGGCATCATGTAGCGGCATTAGCTAATTATAACATTTCTGTTTAATTTACCCAACATACAGCGGCTTCCAATATTTGCGACAAAAAAAAAATTACCTCCTTTATGACTCCTACATATTTTAACAATTGATTTTGATAAGGATATAAATATCACGTTTCCTCTTACCATTTTATCCCATGAAGTTCTTTCGGGATAAAATATATCCTTTCATCTTCCAAGGTTAGTTTATCTTTACATTTTATATATTTTTATATATAAATCTTACTTATATATTTAAATATACGAATTGTCATTGATAAGTTCAAGAACAAATTTTGATTCTTATGACATCCATTTATACATTTATCTTATTACCTACGTACCATCATAAGATAAATTTCTACGACTAGTGGTTCTTCTTCTTCTTCTTTATTTTAATGGCACTTTGCGTCACCAAAAATACTGCCAACTTCATGTAGGAAATCATTACACGATTTAAATACATTCATTCAAACAAACAATATTGAATTACCAATTCTTATTATTTTTTAATTAATGGCTTATCTGCGCATTTCGCACAATTCTGCCAATGTCAAGTAAATTAATTAATTTTTACATGTAAAATGAAAATGAAATGAATGAAAGATGGCGATGATTTTCTTGTAATGAATGAATGACCAAATTACCATTTCTATTTACCAAAACCAACACGTTAAGTGTTGTTTAACACGTGCCAGGTTGTGCGTTATGACACTCAGTCAGTCTGTCAAGAGAAATTTTTCATAAATAAGTTTTCGAACATAGTATTATCAATATTTCATTTTGTCTATGCTGGCAAATTAATATCTAAGTTAAGAAAAAAGAGATGGGCGAAAAATAAATAAGTAGCAACATTTTCTGCTGATAAAATTTAAACGAAAGGTTAAAGGTTAACTACGCAAGGTGAGCGAAGTCGATCCAGTCTAGGCTAATATTACTGAAACATTCGCATTTCGTTAACATTATAATGAAGAAAATACAGGTACTTGAGAGTTTTATAAAAAAGCAGTCTATTTTTACAATCGCGGATATTTTAAATCGGCTAAGAAGTTTCATATATGTTCAATTAAAAAAAAAACAGGCAATGATTAAATACATATTTATGTCATTGAATAAATCGATTTTCAAAAGTTTTCACATCAAAAGAGATTCATAATAATTCGTATTTTAAAATAGAGTTCAACGACTTCTTGCTTATTATATAGTGACATGACGCCATGAACTATCATAATTACCTGCATTGAATTTTCTTTTCGAAATGTAGTTGAATTCATTATCCATATTTTTATGTCCCTTTACCATATAATTTACACTAATTTCGTATAAATAAGTATTGCTAATTTTGTCGATGCAAAGAAATGGTTTGATCGATAATTAATTTTAAATGTTATCTATAAAATTGATTTTTATATCGGAGTTTGTTATTCAGCAGTTCTTATATTGAAAAAAAATATTAAAGTTGACATAAATAGTCATCTAAGGATTATTGGGGCCACCTTAAAAAAAGTTATTATATACAAACAAAGAAATGTTTCCTCTTTTTAATATTAATATAGATGATATGCTTATTGAGAACTTTAAAGTATATACGAGTTTCAATTTCCATTTTTTTCTGCGTCTCAATTTTCTCGAGCGGTTTCTTTTTAGATTCTTTATAACGAATGTACTTTTTCACTTGAATATCTACTACCTTAGAGAATACACCAAGCTAACGCCTACGCAATGAGTGGGTTTCATCGGTACCTACTATGTTTCTGGAAACATCATCCAAGCGATTCACTGAATAATTACGGTGTGTTTATTCAGTTTCCATTCGCATTTAATTCATTATAATCAAGTAATTTTATGTTATATAATCTACTAGCTTTCCGCCTACGACTTTCTTTACAGCGAGGTTCTACGAAATTACCACTTTTTAAAACAATTTCATTCTAAGGCAATGCTTATATTTGCCAACTAAAATTAATTTTATGAAAATTAAACATATGATTGATTGCTTGCTAAAAATAGGAACATAGATTTCAATAATTTGCTCGTCGGAAAAAAGTCTCAAAGATGACCCTAAATACTTATTTAGAGCCATTTTTGAGATTTTTTTCCATCGCCTAATATATATCATCTTTACCATATAAAAATATATACTTAAACCTAACGATGTTTCTCTCCATGAAGGCGATGCACTGGTATAGCCCGAAGACCACTTTCCGCGCCGTTGGCTCCCATTTGGGTCCAAAGTTACTGCAGAAACCGCGTAATATATAAGACACGAGTTTTCATTCCCATGATACGTGATTGGGGTGCCAAACTGGATTTTGAAGGTAATCTAATCACGAGGCATTATTAGACTAGGTATTATGAAACAAAACAAAACTCAAAACCTAGTCTAACTGAGTTGAAGCTGAAGCAACAAAGACATACACATAATCCTTTATAATTGGTATGATTTTAAACCAATATAAAGGATAATCGTCATCCCGTTTGAAAATTATCGTTATTTTTATATCTAGGCATTTTTCAATAACGATATTAGTCGCTTAACTTGTCAGTTAGCGGCATCAGCTAAATATTTCGGTTTACATATCCAATAGCGATTTGCAATTTATACAACAATGAATTTACTTATTCAAAAAATATTTACACTTGTTTATACATAATATTATAATCGATTTGAATTCATATTATGATTTGAATATAATTACAATGATAAATCGAATAGTAAACGATTCACGTTATGTAATCTTAGGGGTTAAAGTATGAAATTGCCGTTTTATTGTAATAGGTTCCTTGAATTGATATAGAATCTTCATGGTTTGAGGTTTTCGAAAGAAACTTTTTTCACATGGTTTCTTTGATGTTCTTCTTTTAAATAATGTGAAACATTTAAATATCGATTTTCAATTGCTTTTGTTATTCAACTTAGACACGAAAGATGGATACTGTGAAAATCGAGTGATTTTTGAATACGAGTTCCGACGCGGAAGTAACGTGGCAGAAACAGCCTGCACTGTGCGATTTTGGTTTAAACGCTTTCGTAACAGAAACTTCGACTTGAAGAACGAGCCACTAGGAAGACCGCTCACACAGGTGAATAACGATGAATTAAGAGAGATGATCGAAGCCGATCCTAGTCAAGCTACCCAGTGATTAGCGGCATGGTTAACTTACCCACAATATTGATTCATTTGCGTCAAATCAATAAAATAATAAAATACAAAAAATGGGTGACTCATTTAACGGATCTGCAGAAAGAAACGCGTGTTGAAACTTGTGTTGCCTTGTTTAATCGGTGTAGAAATTAAGGAGTATTGGATCGAATTGTGATATGTGTTGAAAAGTGGATTCTTTATGATAACCGTAAAAGAAAAATGCAATGGCTGACCCCAGGTCAAACGCCACAACAGTGTCCTAATGCAAAACGTACCAATAAAAAGGAAATGGTAACTGTTTGATGGTCTCATCATTCACTACAGATTTCTCCAATCTAGTCAAGAAATAACGGCAGATGTCTTTTATGCCGAACACTGATTAATGTTGGCAAAACTAACAGTAAAACAGATCTTCACCATTATTGCTCCATGACAACGCGAGACCTCATACAGCACGAGAAACCGTTTTGACCCTTAAGGAACTGCACTTAGAAATCATTCGTCATCCTCCTTATTTGCCAGACCTTGCTCCAACGGACTACCATTTTTTCTTGATTTGGGCAATTATCTACGTGACAAGAAGTTTTCTTCTCAGGAGGCATTACAAAATACTTTCACACAGTTTGTGTAGTCTACATCCTCAGAGTTCTATCGCAAAGGCATAAATGACCATCCTATTAGATAGCAGCAAAGTATAGATAATAATAGTAACTATTTTGATTCAATAAATTTGTTCAAAATTAAAAAAAATAAACAATTTTGATTTTCAGTACAAATCGGAAATTTCATACTTTAATACCTATTATTTAGGTGCCCGTGCCAATCCAATTTTCATCTTTTTCATCAATTTAAGTGCTGGTTTTTGGGATAAAACATCTTCTAATACCTGTCCATGGTCTTAAACTGCTTAGATACGAATTTTCAAATTATTTCAATCAACTGAAGCTTCATGTACGAATGTTTGATGTCCCTACAGCTAAAAAATAAAAAAAAATGTCGTCCGTCGTTAAAAGTTTATTTATTTAGTACAATCAGTAACAGATACAATAATCCAAGCTTATAACGTTTAACTATTACAATATAAAATTAAGAGCTCAGTTTTTAGTTGTCACAGTATTTTTTTAAAGAGTAATAGCAATTAGTTAGTATAACGATTAACATCAAATACAGGTTTATAAGTGAAGACTAATTACTCAAGAGTAATGCTCTGAAACTGTCTCAATGGATTTTCATAAAAAGGTTTCACTACTTTTCGTTGTCACCTGGTCGTAGAGACCTAAATTTGAAGTCTCTACGACCAGTGGCTTAGTGAGTGTCAGGACTAATATTTACAGAGTATTACCTTGGTAAGATAATATTTCAAATAGATATAAATAACATAAGAAGTAAATTCCCTGTAGGCTTATATTGGCAGCTGACATAATATATTACTTCAAAAGCTACCTACCGTAGTTAGATCAATAATAGACATTTGAAATTCTAATAGCTTGAAATTTGGTGGCATGTCAAAGAATATATAAGCCCACCTAAAATGTAATAGATATATGCTATGCTCAATGGCTTATTAAATCGTATCAATTTAAAAGTAGAAAGTTCGATTTTATTTAAATACTTGGTAACATAAAGGGGAATATATAAAATATATCTTCACTAGAAATTATGTAAATACTTAATAAGATAAACTATGTCGGATAAATTCCTACACTCGTACATTAATGGTAAAATCGTTTATAAATAATATTTATAGGCAGCTCTTTTATTTTATTTAGTAACTCAATCGTTCATCATTTACTTAATGTACTGTTTTAATGTAAAGGGAACAAACACTTTTTCGCTTCAATTTTCGTTTCAACCTTCGCTATCTCAGATGCTCAGAATACGAGAGCTTCAGCTGCTTATTTTGGAATTGGAACAATGTAGAGCCCAACGAGCAAAAGTGGCCTAACCTAATTTTTATATCTATTGTACTATATTTGTCTATAAACTTCCCATAGGTTAGGCTTTGCCTAGTGTGGAGATCACTAAATCATAAATTTGTAAATGTTATCTTGGGAATTAAATAGTATCAT
Organism: Diatraea saccharalis; assembly: GCA_918026875.4. Lineage (NCBI taxonomy): Eukaryota > Metazoa > Arthropoda > Insecta > Lepidoptera > Crambidae > Diatraea > Diatraea saccharalis. Next base: position 12,071,430 of record OU893345.1, read on the forward strand.
TATTTAGAGAACCTTATAAAACATAATGCATAACCAGCCTATCCTTATTTTGCATGCAAAACTTTGAATCCTACTTTATTCATTTATTGGATATGTACGAATATTAAAAAAAATTTTTTTTGCTCTGACGACGTCGTATGTGATGTTGTCTATTTATTATATTTATTTAGTTGTATGTGTTTTTATTAATTTTATGTTATTATGAAAATTGGTAGGAGGAATCAACGTCTTAGTAGACACAAGGTGTTTAATGAAATGGCAATACCGTAGGTGAGGAATGAGTTTTAGTGTAGGGGTCACAAAATTCGTCTGAGTGGGTAGGTGCTAGGTACTTTCTTGAAATTTTGTCGTTGCTCATTAAATAAACAACAACGATATTACAATAAAAAAGGGTAGATAGGTTATTTGTTTTGTCATCTTAAAACTATGCTAACTAGCATACCTGAGCGCAGTCTGGCGAAAGGGTTGATTGTGTACGTTTATTTATTATAATCATGCCATCCTGTGTTATGCTAAGCTGTATAAACAACATAAGTAAGTCGTGTGACATTTTTAATTGATTTGCGTTTTAATCAGAAATATAAATAATATGTCATAAAAAGAAAGTTACAAATTGTGAAAAAGATCTGCCAAAGATTATGTAAGTAACAGAACAGACAATTCGACTGTAGTGGCTTCGCTCTAATTTATATTTATTTGAAAATCTATTTAATTAATTTTTGATATCGTATTAGTACTGGCATGGCCTATCTACGCTTTATATTGTAATATCATTGATCAACAACGCTTTTTTTTAATAGCTGACCATTGATGTTTGATCAACTTTTGAGTAGGTATGTATCAACTTTTGCTAAAAAATCAAAACAATTTAATCTACTCGTTTCATCATTCATAAAAACATTAATTTAATATTTTTATGGTTCGCCTCAAACTAAATGAAAGTGTTTTAATTGCGAATGACCAAACATAAGAATAAACAATTTTAGCTGTTGAAGTAGTAAGCAGAAACTCCTTTTAAAGTTACATATTCAACAAAGACTAGACTTGTGCAATTAGAGTCATTTTTTTAACTTATTGTCATGCGTCAATGTATATCTAATAAAGTATAGAATATAAATTAATGTGTTTTTCGAGAACAACCTCGACGAAACTCGCACTCTATACATATTATTAAAAAAGATCCTGGTGATAGGACTAACAATCTTCACCACTCCACTGGTAATAAAGTACTGTCACTGCATAATTAATTAGGTAGGTGGGCTCAGCAGACGCAACAATGGATTACGTTAATTCAAAGTTAATTCAAACTGGCTTGTTAGAAGGAAAATCTAATGGACACATGGAGAATGACAGAGGGATGTATTATATAGCCTATGTCAACAGAGAAGTGACGCTAGTAGGAAAACATCAGAAACAAGGCGGTCTCTATCGATGAGATATTGAAGTGATATTCCATCTATTGTATCTGAAGTAAATGCGACAACTGCCACCATGCAAATCTACCACGAAAGACTAGGTCACCAGAACAAAGATGCACATGAAAGCCACCATTAAACGAGAACTGGGCCTAGATCTTCCATTGGATAGCGAAACTTGAGAGGGCTGCTGAATATAATGACCACATAATACTTATTGTATATGCATTCACCGAGCATATTTAAATTCATATTTATGTTAATCCACTTCCTTTTCGTCATCGACTCATAAATTTGCCATACATATGGCAAATTTTTATAGTTGAATAGTAATATAATGTTAAGTAGTAACGAAGAATATCGGTCGTGACGGACGGTCAGTCAGAAAACCGAGTGATAAAGGTTCCGTTTTTCTTTTGACCTGCTAAACCCTATAAACGTTAACTTAAGCACTACATAGTATAAAATAAAACGCTTTCTTTGGCCCTATAAAGGGATACATAGGGATGTATGCTTAAATCTTTAAAACTACTCAATGGACTTTGATGCGGTTTTTTTCATAAATAGGGTGATTCAAAAGGAAGGTTTTTATCTATAAAACAAGACCACGCGAGCGAAGCCGCTGGCGGAATAGAATATAAATATAAGTACATATTCTTAAAGTTTCATTATGACTAGGAGTGAAAGAAATACTTTGTCTAATTCAAATATAATAACCGAGTAGCTTGGTGACGCAATATATATGTAAGCACCGCGTCCCGCGACCGTTGTTGTTAAGCAACTTTCGCAAGGGTCTGTCACGGGATGGGCGACCAAAAAATTATATTATTTCGAGCTACTCCGTGCTTCAAACGTTAAGCCGTTAGTCCCAACCCAACCTCTTGGGACCAATCCGCATTGAGCAAACGTGGAGGGTCATTGCCCATCCTCCTTAACAGTCCACAAGGAAGATCCGAGCCTCTGCAATGGGGACGTAAAAGGGCGGATAATTATAATTTAATTTATTATAACTTAATATGATAAATTCTCTACGATAAATTAATGAAACTAATAAGAAATACAAATAAAACATGTTCTATATTCATTTCCCTTTTATTTTTTCATATTTTTTTTCATACGTATGTAGTTAGATACATTATTTTTACAGTATTCTAAGATACACTTTTGTATCAAATAGATACGAATCTGAACAGTCATTAAACATAAAAAGATCTATGTATTAAAATACAGTAATGTCTTCTATATAAAATATAAATGAATTATGTTTCTTGTATCCTATAGTTCTGAGCAACAATTAAATGTACTATCGGCCTCTAAAAGTGGACAGGTTTCACAAACATTTTAATGACAGATATTGAGAAGTTTTAATCTGTTAAAAATGTTTATCTACTATTTTAACAGATAAGATAATATATAAATGACGAGGTTTATAGACACTGTGTTATTATAATGTCATGTAATCTTGACAATAAGTATTAAACCCAACTAGTAATACTTTATAGGTCATTCTAATTTATAAGGTACAAACTAATATTTTACAAATTGGATACATTTTATTCTGAAACACACAAGATTAATTTGACGAAGTATAGATAAACAGATATGTACTTGAAAGATAATATTACCTACATATTTAAGAATGAATTTCAATTCTCAAAAATATTGATAGCAAAATCGAGAAAATATCTTAGGTACTAGATAAAAAAGCTAAAGCTGTCTGGTTTTGATGGGAATTTTATGAGGACGCAAGTACTTCAAGTGTTCCATTTTTTAAAGGTCTTTAAGACCTCTGTAGTTACATCAAAAACATTAGTTAAGAAGCTGTAAAGCTAAGATATCACCTAATCCTCTGCTCTTTGAGAGAATCCCTTAGACCTTAAGATAAATACAGGTATAATACTTTATAGTTTTTGCTTTGCAAAAAGATTTCGTGGTATTGTCCAAGTTTGAACTAAAATAACCGGTAGCACCTAAGTAAACAGTATAGGCCAAGAAATTGTTTTTTAAATTGACAAATTATAAACATTTTACTGAGTGACGTCATCGCCATCGTTGTCTTTCGCCACAGTAAATAATGATTGATTCATGTGTGCATTTGTAAATCATATTTACTTTATACAATTCAATATACAATAGAAGATTTAAGGTCGTTTAGTTCTGAATATCACAGAATTAGAAATTTACAATTCGTTTTAGTTACATATTCGTGGCAGAAATGAATACTTACGAATCTATTTGCATATATCATATAATAATTTATTTGGTTTGTATTATTGAAAAACTGTATCTTGAAGTTTTAATTCCTTTAAAATGGGCTGTAGTTTATTATGGAAAACTTGTAATCCAGATCTGCCAAAAATATAACCAATGTTGCCGACTTGTGAAAATTAAATTTTCGTTAAATATTACAATATTTTTCAATATATATCCATTGGTTTTCAATAAAAATATTTACAATAAATCACTTAAACTAAATGAAATGTACCTTAATACTTTTTTCGAGAGCATTGCACGTACTTTCATTCAACTAAAAGTAAAAGAAAATATAAAGTTTGATTTATTAATTTCTATCTAAACAATAATTACTTCTTAAACAATCAATACCTACAATATTTACAAATGCACAATTTTGTGCGATATAATAGCTGCCGATTGAAGGGAGCAACATTATTTTATATATATATATAACTATCATGCATAGTAATCATCAATTCATTCGTTAATGGAGATTATAGTCACATTTTGTACGATCATTTTCACAAATTACCACGACGCGAATTCACAATCACATCAGAAAGAAATTTATATAATACGTTTGAAAAAACATAAATCTAAAAACAGTCTGTATGTTGAGGAAAATTTTAGGAAAAGAGATAACTTTTAATGACTCGGGCGACGGAATAGCAAGATTACTTTGCGACAGATGACATTTTTTTTTTATTAATTTAATTAAACAGTCGCGGTTATTTGTAATTTCGCCGTTATCGATATCTATTTAGTCTACATTATACTCAGTCTCATAAAGTTGTTGGCGATTATCCGGCGTTATAAGCTTAAGTCGCAATACGATGTTTCAGACCTCGTAGTTCTACCACCAAGTCGCTATCTCCAGCCACGAAGCGCTTATCGATCCTTCTCTTCGGTGTTTCCTGCATACAAAATAGTTCAGGTTTAGAATGACCTTGTCTAATAATAAAATGGAAGTGTGGCGTTAGAGAGAATAGAGAGAACGATTTTACGTGATATTTAGTTGTTCGCTCCCACTTCGATTGACCCGGCCTCTGCGCGTCGTGTCACCCACCACCCCCCAACCCGGCTATGCTATTTTTAGATCAGGAGGTTTCCATAGGCTTAGTTTCAAAACAATTGATATGAATGTTTAAAATAACGATTGGTTGATTAGAATGCATTACTCACCTTAACATGTGAATTCTGGGAGTTCGCTAACAGCTTTGCAATAGTTTCGTAGAAAGCCGAATCCCGTTTGTTGGGAGATTGCTCGTGGTTCTGGTGCGAGTTCTGCGTGGGTCTCGGCAGTACTTCCTCTTTTTGTCCTAATATCGGTTTCACTGTGGTGGATACCGGAGTAGGTGTGGAGAGGCTCCTCTTGTTACCGTTCCAATTAATAAAGCCATCGTCGGATGCGTAATCTTCATCTTCGATTCTCGGGACAGTTTTTGGTACATGATACAGAGGTTTACCCGCAAGTGCCTTCAGTTCACGAACATCTTCGTCTTCTGTCTCGTGTTCGTCATAATCAACAGGCGGGAAAGCGGCACGGGCATTTTCGCGCCGTCTCTGTGCGTCTTGAGCCATTTGAGTAAGGATTAAATTGTCTAAGAAGGCCGCACTGACGTCATCTTCTTCGCTGGACCGCCAGCGGGGTGTGGTGTCACTCTCGAACCACGTCTCTTGCCCGATTGGCAAAGCAGCAAGCCTTTCTTCTTGTCTCTTAGGTGCCTCGTTAGATGTGAAATGACCATAAGGATCATAGAAGTAGGGGTAAGGTAGTTGTCCGTAAACTTCTGACATGCTTATCGCTGGGGCGTCGTAATAATATTGTATTTTAGGCGCGTAATAATATTCATCGTCTGGATATTCTCTCGGTGCTTGAGGATAGACTGGCCATGCTTGCATAGGATAAGCTTTAGCTTGGGCTACTATGTAGCCAAACAAGACTGCAGAAAACCTGCAATCGTTTAAAAAAAACATGAAATTAAAGTTTTTATTTATAACTTATATATAAAATTCAGTGATAAATTAAATATTTTTTATTTATAAAAGATGAAGACTTTTTAGGAAAAGTGTTTCTTTTTTTATGAATAGTAAAAATACAAATAAATAAATCAGCAATCGCTTATTATAAGTATTTATTGAGCACTTAATTATAATTTAACAATCGTACCTTATGCTTGAGGGATACATGTTGCACATTTCACTGTTACTCGGTCTGGCACTATCTCACGACTATGTTGGGCCGAGGGTTGGGCGGCTTTATAAGGGGCTCGCCCACGCTGCCGCCCACACGTTGAATGAACGACCCCCTAGCGTTGGTAGGGGGCCCTTTCAGCCCCCGGCATCACCAAACCTCACACCACTGGCATTATACTATCGATCGCTCCGACAGATTATTCATCTTGCAAAACTGTGACACTGTTTATTCTGAGAAATATTGTAATGCTATCGAATGTTTGAATTTGTCATTGAACATGTCATTATTATTTTATTGCTATCTTCGCTCTACATTCCGTTAAGAGAGAAAAGCGTATTATGTCTGTTAGAAAGCAACTACCGTTTTCCAATAGAGTTCGTAGCCATTTCTGTTCCGATCTATTTTTAGATTTGTGCCTATAATTGAATATGATTTATTTACATCGTCTTTGTTTACAAGTATATACTTTCTCTTAGTGTTTTCTTAGTTTCTTATTTTATACTGACTGTGGGTGATTTATTTGTAGAATATAGGTAATTTAAGGAGCGTGAATAGTACTTATCCTATCTATAAGGGTGACATGTGTCAAAAAATTAAAAAGATAATTTTAGGTCTTTATGTATTCTTTGCTTTATTGTTATTAAACAAGAAAACAGGTGAAAAAAATTTACCATCATCCTGATTTGATATCAAAAACTATTGGCACGAAAATTTTGACAAAAAAAATAAGAAAGCAGTGATTTATTTCTGTATTATAAAAAACCTATCTATGGTCTTTTAATATTTGTACCGAACTCTCGGTGCGCTTGTCAGGTTGGTGGTTCAAATGCTTTTATATACTCATATAAAATTACTAATGCAAAATATTAAGAAATATAGACAAAGCCATTTTTATCACTTTCATCTATCAAAAATTGATAGAATATTTTTGTTTGTAAACTTATTGGACAATCTTTTATAGAGAAACACATCGTGCTCTTATTATCTACTGTAATATATAAAATACTTATAACATCTGTAGTTATTACGATAAACACATACAAAAATTATATAACATACAAGTCGAAATTCAAAGAAATGTGCGTATTAGTGTAAGAATGTAATTAAAAAATATTTGAACTAAAAAATATTTTAGATATAATTAAAAAATATTTGAACTTTATTCTAGTTATTTTCAAATTTTTAAGTCAATTGTTAAGTTTCAATATCAGTAAGATTGACAAAGTATTGTTTACACATTTGCTCTTTAAAGTTTGATATCTATGTAATCGAAATTTGAATGTTTTAAAGACGTTGAACAAGGTTAAATCTATACTAATATTATAAAAAGGCAAAGATTCTAACTTTGTTTGTTTGTACGGAGTAATCTTCAGAAATACTGATACGATTCTAAAAAAAATCACTTACGGTAAGCTACAACATCACCGGTGATAGGCTGTAATTTATGCGTGCGAAGACACGGAAAACCGTTAGTGATGTTCTATAGCGGTTATTTGAGAATAATTTATGCATTTCAGGTAGAAGTCTAGTAAAGTTGCTTCACTGTTGGTATTCTACAGATTGTATTCCGGAGATTGTGCTTCTGAGGTGCACCGCTCATTCCGCCAGCACCTTTTTACCACCGGGAATCCAGGCGTACAGCAAATTATCACGCCCACCTGATTCACATTCCACGTCTCCGAACAAAGCGCTTTGGATCATCATTTATTATACACACAGCCAAGGAGTGGAATAGCCTACCTGTCTCTATTTTCCCGGTATCCTATAACCCAGGAATATTTAAAGCACGAGTGAATAGGTATCTTCTGGGCAAACTCGTCCCATCTTAGGCCTTACGCTTAATATTATTACGCCAGCGGTCAAGAGTGAGCCCATCTCGGATAAAAAAAATAGAATTGAAAACAATAGTAGAGATATATAACAAAGAGAGGGGCCCAAGAGGGTGCCCCCTTAAGGGAAAGTAAAAAATGGTTTCTGATGTAGCTGCAATGTGCCGGAAGTAAAATTGTTGTTTAAAAATCAAATTGTATTTTATCTTGGGCATTAAAATAGAAACGGAGATTTCCACATTTTGCAGGAAGCAACAAAGTTTGAGTAACCAAAACGTGCCTCTAAACGTGCAGTATATCCTTTCATTGCTCCTATTTCAAAATTTTACTTGCGTAAAAGAAAAGTTGAATCTTTTAGGGGTGCGGACTAACTTTTTTATTTGTAGAGTTTCAATAAACAAACTTTGCAAGACCACTATATACATATACCACTGTATAGACCATTATACTCGTATATATATTTCTATATCCCTCTTTCAGTACCTAAATATTTACATATAAATATCGGGATATTAATATCGAAAAGCTTATTACATATTATACTCGTATTTACTTATTACAAGAACGTATATCAACTTTATCATATTTCTTAAATAGAAAATACCAATTTGTTTCTTTATTTCATTAAATATTTCTTCCGTTTTTTAAAATATGATGCTTTGCTATGATTGGTTGATTCACATCGACGCTTGCTTAAATATTTATGATTTATAAGGGAAAGCTCCGTGTCGGCATAATTTTCACGACAACTCCTACAATAATTGTAAAAAGTGAATGAAAATTTACAATATCTGGTAGTTTTTGACTTACGTTGTATGCTATATCGTATTATACTGTTACCGTCATAGGAACGTGCCAGACCAAAACCCGTAGAATACCTGTTCACAGCCAACACTTCTTTATTGAAAGAAATTAATAGTAGAATAATAATTTGAGACGACACTCACTAATACGCAAATGTTGTAAAATATTTAAGGACTAGCTGTTTTCCCGCGACTTCGCACGCGTTAATTGATCATCAAGATTGTTAACATAAAACTCTTTAAGTGTTATAGAATGTTAAAATTTATTATCAAGAGGAATCGTAATATAAGGCTAAGAGAGTGTACTAATAGTTTTCCTCAGTGTTAACAAGAATTTATAAAACTGATATCAAAGTTATTTCATAATAAATGTCATCGGTTGACCTTTTAGCAAGCGTATTGCTATACGTAGATCAGTAAAAATGTCTGTTTACGACAGACGGGCTTATGAAGTACTTAAAAGGAATAACTTCCTTGAATTCGTTCTATCATATATATAATTCGTTCTATCATATAGCTAATAATAGACAACGAAACTAATGTGAAACATTAGTTTTGTTGTCTATTATATGCTTCGGTGCCACGCGAATGAAATCTTATTTCCTAAGGGATTGAGAAAACTGTGTCCCAGCCAAGTTTTTTATTGGATAAAGTTTTTACAGTTTCATTATACTTACTTTTCAAATCATATGTCAATAAGGGAGGCTGGGGCCACAATTAAGAAGAAATGGATTTTTGGTTCGTTCATAACTTTTTTTTTATTTAACTGTTTAAAATAATTGTATAAAAGTTACTTCTTTGTTTCATTAATGAAAAATGCTTAAAAAATTCCCCAGCCTAACTTCTTTGTGAAAATAGTTAATAAATTTCACAAGGTGACTTCTACTGACGCAGATGTTGTTTTTTCTAATTTCATCGACAACGTGTCGTAGGTATAATGCATTGTATATTAATATTCATAATTGATTTTATGTAACACCTGTTCTAATATTATAAAGAGGAAAGATTTGATTGTGTGCTTGTTTGTTTGCTTTTAATATACTCTGATTTTAGAAATTCTTTCACAAGAAATTATATCTTACGGTTGTGACATATGGTATAATTTACATGTTGAATAATTTTGAACACAGTTGTATCTTGTATATAAGATTGGTTAGCATCTAGCATTTGAACTTTGACATTTCACGGCGGAAGTTGGTTTACCAAACATCACCCCCTACGTATAGAAGACTGGTATCGTCAATGGGGTAGGTCGGGAGGAACGGGTGGGTGCATTCCCGATGCATCTAGGGCTGCCAATTCTGCAGTTAAAATAGTTCGTAGAGAAAATAATTCATTAGGATATCGCATAAACTAAAATACTTACTGTGACTATTAAATATTGAGTTCTGGTATAGAAACACCGATAGCTAATCTTTGAGGAAAGTGCTAAATGCATATTCATTTTATGATTAGTTTTTTGAAAAAGTGGACAACAATGTCATGCACGGCTGTCAAATTGTTGCAGCTGAATTGAAATTAAATATTTAGAATCACCTTTAACCGATTCATATACGAAAATTGGTCGATTTTAAAATAATTCAAGATTCATATTACGGTTATAAATGCGGAAGTTTGTGAGAAGGATGTATGTATTTTGATGAAATTCGATATAGGGATAATTGTAATTAAATATAGCTACTTTCTATCCCAACGGTTCCATAGGAACCACACGGGATATCGGGAAGTGGCGATAAGCTAGTATTTTATAAATATAAGAATGAATAAGTAAATTCTCAATAAACAGTAATATTTGTGCGTTAGTGAAAGTGACTTTGTGTAAGTGTAGGATTAAATTTTATTAAAATTTAATTCCAAATTAGTCTAGTCTAGACAAACCAGCTAAATCGTAATATAATTATTTTAGAGGGTAAACCATTTTACCCAATTTTATCGACCTACTATAAAAGTGAGAGCACAGATTTTTTTTGTTCTCTAATTAGGTCGAAAGCCGGTTTCTCGAATCTGGATCAAATTTAACAACATTTTAAAATTAATTAATTGGTAGGAAAGCAAACGAGATCGGGAACACTTTAGTTTTCCTAATCAACAGTTTGTATTAAATAATATAGTTTACTAGCCGTCAGCTAGCTGAGAAGCTTGATGCAACTTTGGCAGGGGGTGGGCATAAAAAAAATTACCTTGAGGTACTCTGTGCTTCGGAAGGCACGTTAAGCCGTTGGCCCCGGCTGCATTAATAGTTGATGCCCTCCTATCCGCATGGAGAGTCATGACCTCCTTAACCCTCCATAGGGAAAACATGAGCCTCTGCAGTGGGGACGTAAAAGGGCTGATGATGGTAATGCCAGCAGCTTTCGCTACATTTTTCATTGCTGATTCTATAATGCAGAGAGAAGGCTGAACTTTTTAACTCAAAAATATTTTTTTATTCGAACAAGTAGATTAATGACTTCAATAAAACAAACTCTTCTGTTTTATATTAGTATAGATTTAACGATTGTGCTTGTCGTAATTTCGACAACCCTGAAACTCAAATTGCATCAGTTTGGTGGCGGAAGTTCTCGCAAACATCAGGTCGTCGACCGAACGGCGCCTTGCAGTCCCAGCATGTCAAATGCACAGGGCTTACGTAAGTGTACCCTAGGCATGAAGTTTCATGTTATTATATGTGTGTTACATATAAGCAAATACATGAATGGGTATCGATTCGCGCAGCGTACACGTCATCTGTCCTTTGTGAAAGGAAGTTGCATCGCTCCAACTAAATTTATTTTATTCGAGAAATAAATATTATTTTCTTTATAATTTGCTAATATGGTCATTAAGGAGCTCGCTGGCGCAGTGGTTAGCGCATTCGATTGTTAAGCAACTTTCTCAAAGGCCGGTCATAGGATGGGTGGCCACAAATGATTACCTCGAATTTCCCCATGCTTTGGCAGGCACTCTAAGCTAATGGTCGGCTGTCGTTTGTCGGCGTTGGTTGGTCGGCTGCGCCTACAATCGTTAATATCCACCAATTCACACTGGGCCCGCTCGGTAGGCCATGGCTCATTCTCCCTTTTCAATTCCATACATAGGGAAGTCCTGTGCCATAGCCTAAATACCTGTGCCGTAGTCTAAAATAAAGTTAAACGATACTTTACAACGGAACAGCTTCTTACCTTGTACAAAAGCGCAAATTCGTCTGTGTATGGAATGCTTTTGAAAAGTTGCTTCACTGTCGGTATTCTACAGATTGTACTTCAGAGAGTGTACTTCTGAGTTGCATCGGCTCATTCCTCCAGCACCTTTTACCACGGGGAATCCAGATGTACAGCAAATTATCACGCCCACCTGGTTCACATTCCACGTATCCGAACAAAGCGCTTTGAATCATCAATTATTATGCGCACAGCCAAGGAGTGGAATAGCCTACCTGCCTCTGTTTTCCCGGTATCCTATAATCCAGGAATATTTAAAGCATGAGTGAATAGGTATCTTCTGGGAAAACTCGTCCCATCTTAGGCCTTACGCTTAATGTAATTACGTCTGAGGTCAAGAGTTAGCCCATTTCGGATAAAAAAAATAGCTAGCAGTGAGGACATTAATAAACTGGTGATGAATATTATGTACCGAATTTAGCGAAAGACGTAATGAAGTTCGTGTTGTGATTCTCTCTGTCTTCGACGACGTCACTTCAATCAATTGTTGTAACTTAGAGTTGTTCAAAACGACAAGAAATACATTAACACACTGAAGACTAAATGCTTCGAAAAATTTACGTGTTAATTAATACGTTAATTTATTAACGCACTAAGTATATAACAAAAAGGGTGCGCGATAAACGCATTAAATAAGGCAGTACACTAAATCTCGTAGCACGTTATGTATTACATGTCTTCTTGCGTGAAATAATAAAAATAAATAACTATATTGCATTACGTGTAAATATTTGTTATTTACATGTAATGCAATGTTACATCCCTTCACTAAAATTTGTCCTTATATATTTACATTATCATATTTATTATGAACACGTGCTTATTATAAATAAATATGTCAAAAATATGTATTTATTAATTATTTCTTGACGTAAATTTTTATTTAACTCACATAATCGCAATTTATTCTAAACAATTAAAAAGATGAACTAACTATATTATGTTAATAATAATGAATTTATGAATGAATACTTTTAGTGTACACCATAATTATATAAAGGAAATGAAAATGTTTTTATTCAAGTAAGCTTGTTACAAGCACTTTTGAATCGACCAAAAATATTTTTTTCCCTACCACTTGTTCAGGACTTCTTCTAGCTGACAAAAAGAACAAGCGAAAGAAACTTAACAGCTTTTATCATAAGGGAAAATCGATACAATTTTGTGGTACAATCGGTGGCCTTATCGCTAAAAAGCAATTTTTTCTAGGCAACGGCAGGTTAGACTGGACTATTACTTAAGTAGATATTTAACATGCTATGTGAATAAATTGTTAATGCGTCTATTAACATTTGCACCTTTACGTTGATGCAAGTTCGATCTTTTTAACACGTTATTAGCTTTCGCGCCCACGCGAATAATGCCCGCTCGGCTGCGGGCATTAATGATCAATACACATTAACACGCTAAATTTATAACGCCCTTAACAGCATTAAGCACTTATCGTGTTAAACTAACACGTTTAGCGCTTATTTAAACACCTCTATTGTAACTGCATGAATTATTTTTATTATCTTCATTACATGACCTCACATTAGATAGGTCTAATAAACTGGTCACAAAAGTTATTTCATTTTTCTGTTGCTATTACAGAAACTTTGTGCATTTTTTGTCTTTCCAGAACGCGTTCTTCATGAAGTCGTACTATTAATGGGATATTTCCTTTGGGTTCTGATAGTGTTATTTATTATATTTGTATGAAATAGAACAGGGAGAAAAAAGCTGCTCCTGTCGAGTTCTTTCGAGATTATGAACTGATGGCATAGAGTTTGAAATTTCACAAATGCTTGTAACAGCCAAGACTGAATTAATTACTTTGATTTGATTGATTTCATCATATCTGGAATCGTATGAATCAAATTTGTAATTAAATCCTATATCGGGCATCCGGGTCTAGTTAATTTATTAAGCATTTTTTTTTATTAATGCTACTAGCATTGTAAATTGTCGAATGATGTAGCTAATGTTTTCAATCCACTAAACCTAGGTGTTTAAATGTAAGCATAGACAATCACAAAAAGTTTCATCTTTTAAATAAATATATATTAAAGGAGGTACTGGACTAAGAAATGAGGTTGGAATCAATATTCTCCATCTATGTGCTCGGCCTAGGCATCATGGCCTGGTCGATGCACCAGGTGTCCTCAGAAATCTGTGTCAGGCCGATAAACTAGGTCATAAGTTCAACTTAAGTCGCTTCTAGGATGCGGTAATTACCTATATTTCATAGAAAAGGAATACCTTTAGAAGCAGAAGTAATAGAATACGAAGGATACTTATTCATTTTATTCTATACTTTCTTTAAAGCTCTTTAACCGCGACTTCGCACGTGTAAATTACAGTCTATATAAACCCCGTATAATGTAGCTACCTGTAATAAAACTTTTTAAAATCAATCCAGTCATTTAGAAAGTCTATTCGATGCAAACAAACATGCAATCAAAGCTTAAACTCTTTATCATAATAGTAAAGATAAAAAGGCATATTTTGATTAGTTTTGTCACAATAGGTGTATTTGTAAGAATTTATATTATATTCATATTTTTCATAGCAAAAAAGACATCGATGTTCCTAGGGAACCGTTTAGTGGGACAAAAAGAAGCCAGTAGGTTAATTCAGGCTTAGAATGATCCATATACCAAATTACATCGTAATAAACATACATACATCAGCACAAACTTAAGCATTCTTTTTATATTTATGACATTAGTATGATTGTAGGAATCATATAAATAATTATATACATCTACATACCTATGACGCCGGGCCGATGCCCGGCTTATAAAAAAAACTATATCTTTATAAAGAAAATATGTAGTAGGTTGCAATAAAATTAGAAATGTTTTCCCAACATTATTCTCTTGACAGTAAAAACTAATGAAAATATAACGTTCTATATTTTAAAATATTCTTTATATCATTTTTCTTTAGTTTTTTCAAATAAATAATATAAATAGGAAAGATTTGATTATTTGCCTGTTTTTTGTATGAAATAGGCTCCGAAACAACTGAACCGATTTTAAACATTCTTTCACCTACGGAAAGCTATAAAACACTATATTTATAACGCGAGCAAAGTCGCGGCAACAGTTAGTTTAATAAATAAAAGGAAAAATCGTAATTTGTCCCTTTACACTTAAAATAGAAATTCGATATTCGTGGACTGTTTTGGCATCTGCCCTAGAATTATGTAAAAATCCAAACCCGAATTCAAATTCACTTAATAAATAATTCGGAATTCACTTTAAAAAGCGGCATCCGCTCAATCTTGAATTGGTAATAACGTTTCGTGGCATAAGTGAAGTGAGTTTCGGAATGACATAGGAATAGAATATCTGAGCCACGCATATTTAACCAATTTTGTTTTGTATGTTTATACAAAATTAAAATACTAGCTGTGCCCGCGACTTCGCCACGGGGATAGTGATTATCGGCAGCATCTTTAATTTTTAGGGTTCCGTACCTACCCAAAGGGTAAAACGGCAACCCTATTACTAAGACTTTGCTGTCTGTCACCAGGATGTATCTGATGAACCGTAATAAATAGTTGAGATATAAACAGATGATGTAGTTCTGTTGCCGCTATAACAACGAGTACTCCTCCCATACAACAAACGTGATTTTTTTTGTTCGTTTTCGATACGGAGTCCTTCGTGAACGAGTTGACTCGCATTCGGCCAATTTTTGAAGCTAATTATTTTACTAATAAAACACGTCGTATTCATAAAATAGCGCTATTTACAGTATTCCACGTTATTTGACCAAAACAAATAAAATAATGTTCAACTACTTTAGTAAACCTAATTAATCAAAACCTCTTTAGTTTTTACAGTTATATTTGACTTGTGAACGTAAGCAAAGAAAAATATTAAAAATAGTTTTGAAAGCGAAGAAACATATAATTCCTTTTTTTAAACATAATGCAAAGATTATGGAAACAGGTACTCTAACCAAATACTAAATAAAAGAAAACAATATAAGTATCTCATCTTCTACTGTTAAACTCCATGCAATAACTTAAACTATTTGTAGGTACTTAGTTATTAACTATTACAAGTGTTCAATTATAGTGTTCCAAATATGCAATATCTTTTATTTAAAACTCATTTACTGTATAAAAAACCTTATATAAGAGATCAAATGTGATATTTATAATTTTTCTGGCAAGAATTTTAGTTCATCCGGTATGTTATTAAGTTATTATTAAATATCTGTATCGACATTATATATGAGTATCTCTTATTATAATCGGTTCTAATAAATGTCAAATGTAATATATTAGGAAATCTTGTGTTAAAATTACAAATATTTCTTGTTACATACAATTCTAAGTCAAACAAATACGTCAGTTTTAAAAACACAGTAGCAATTTTATTATTTGGCCAGATTAAAAATTTCCCATTCAATTATGTTATTATAAATACCGCAAAACTAAAAACGAAAGCTACTTACATTTTTTTATAAGAATAGGAAAAAAATAAAGACTACAAACATAATAAAGTACAGTAGCGTCATCTAATGATCAGTAGAGGCAGCTAAATGTAATATTTTCATGTATTTAATCAATATAATTTATGCATTTAATATTAGTGGAAAAAAGATTGCACCGATTAAAATTATTCACAACATTATTTAATCCCGCGTTAACAGTTTAAATGATTTACTATTAAAGAGGATCAATTTCGTAATAGATGATTTTTGCGTTACGTTCATCATTTATGCAGCGCACGTGTAGAAAGAATTAAATTATAAAAAACAAAAAAACCCGACTGTGTGAAAACAAAAGAGAGAAGTGAAAAAAATATATAATTACTTTTACTAAAAACTTGTCATTTTATTGAGGGAATTTATATCGTGAGGATTATTAAGCAACTTGCGGTGATCTAAACTACTGATTATTAGACCCTCTAGAGACCTCACTCGGCTCAAAGCTACATATGCTTGACCTTTAGCAAATATATAGGTTTTATATAGTAAATACCCTTCCTTGATAAGTGGACTATTCAACACAAAAACAATACTTCAATTCGTTCCAGTAGTTCCTGAAATTTTAGAGTTCAATCAAACAAACAAAACTCTTCAGCTTCATTATTAGTTTTGGTATAGATTGAATTTAGAAAAAAAATGTTATACGAGTACCTATAATTAAATATCAAAGGACATTTTGAGCAATATCCTTTCGAAAAGTATGTTCTTTAAAAACGATACTCAGTGGCAAGATTCAGATTTAAGGTTAGCATAGCACATTCACACAAGCATTGAATTTTATATCTTTTATGTAATATTTTTCATAATGACAATATAATTAAGCCAATGGCAGCCACCAACTTCTAGTTTTTTATATTGACGTAATTAAATTTAGAATAAAAGGTATCCCCACAGCCGAAACTACTGTATCTAGAAATTAGAACTTTGTTTCACGGATAAGCGAGCACTAAGAAAGGATTTTTAGAAATTCAAACCATAAAAATGTAAAATAGAGGGGTGAAGTTAATATGGAGTTTTCTCATTTCTAGACTGAAGCTACTAAAAGACTGAAAACTGTCAAAAGGTATATAAGTTCTTGATTAAAATCAAAAATAATTTGTGTAGGTGAAATGGACAAAATATTCTCCCTAAAGCGATGAAATGGAGAGGAAAAGTTAGGACCACGCGGGCGAAGCCGCGGGCGGAAAGCTAGTATGACATTTAATTATTTAATGGTCTTTAAATAACAAGTTTTTTGCTGGGTTGGAGCTGTGCCGCTTCGGTGTGCTATAAGCTTTACCCTGTTTACTTATCTTATATTGTAATTCTAAGAAATCATGTGTGCTTAATTTAACAGCTACGTTGGGTAAGTATTCGAGTGTAAACAAAGTTTGTTGACATCCCTGGCTCCGATAATCTTCATCAAGAAATCGTTGTACTTAAATTGATTTACATAAAAGCAATATAAATTATATGCCACTTATATGCTTTATGAAATTTTTGGAACCTGATTAAAAATATTTAATACTGTTTTATTTTGTCGCAATGGGACATACGAACAAACGCGGTGTGAGGATTTTGTTTATAATAATACCAGCTGTTTTCCCGCGACTTCGCACGCGTAAATTATAGTCTATGTCAACCCCGTATAATGTAGCTACCCGTAGGTGAAAGAATTTTTAAAATCGCTCCGGTAGTTTCGGAGCCTCTTTGATGCAAACAAACATACAACAAACAATCAGATCTTTCCTTTTTTGATCTTATGATCGATCGAAAACTTTTGGAAACGCTTTTGAATACTATTGGCTTGGACAAATAATTATAACTTATTCATCCATGCTATTGGATATGAAATATACTGCAATATATCAAATGTACACCTCCATGTTTTAATGATTTTATCATATATATCATTCACGATATTGTAATATGTACCGTAAATACTAATAAAATATGCATAACATTAGTACCTAGAGTACATCTTTTGTATGAAATGTAATCATTACAAAGATGATCTATTTTTCTAATAAATACAAATGCGATTGTAAGTACCAATTGACAAAGGATAATTACTTGAAAATCCGAATCTTTCCCTAAGACGTTATAATAAGCTGTCTATGTGAATCTTCCTGCGCGTCCTTCTGATGTTCTGTCTTTTTCATCCTTGTCTGGAACGATCTGAGTGAAGTGCGCAGGTGAATTTCTGTCCTTACCCCCCAACCTCGCTTGTGGGGATGCTTTATGCCGAGCACGAGTGTAGGGGGCAGCTGATTCTATTTTTAGACAACCCCGATAGGTCCCCGTTTCAACACTTCAGCCTTTAAAGCGTCGAATATCGTGGCACGGGTAAAAATAACTCAAATATCAACGTCACGGCCTTTTAAGATATAACTTTAGAACATTCATCTTGAATCGTTCTCTTGTACGAGAAGCGATTTCCAGTTAATTTTGAAACATTATTGGTAAATTAATGTTAATAAGGTTATATTAAACTTTGGAGACCTTTGGAATTTTTAAACAATATTTAATTAAGAATTTTACTAAAATTTAAGACATTTTCCCGCAATTTCGCCTATTTTAATTATAGCCTATAGCGTTCGCGTATGATGTAGCTTCCCGTAAGTGAATTTTCATGATCAGATCAGCATTTCTAAAAATTACCTGCTACAAACATACAAAGTTGGAAACTTTACATCTGTATAATATTAGTTATATTTTATCTGCTGGTTCGAGTGACTGGAACAGTTTAAAGCCCAGTCAAATATGCTAATTTTTACGCACATAGTTTCTCAACTACTTACATTTTGTCATTGTACTATCAATCTGAAGTTCTATATCATTAGTGCAATGAAATCAATGGTGCCAGATATATTTATTACTAGTGGCCGCCAGCGACTTCGTCCGCGTTCTCCATTATTTCTTCGCTTCTAATAGTTGCAGCGTGATGTTATATAGCCTAAAGCCTTCCTCGATAAATGGTCTATTCAACCCAAAAAGAATTTTTCAATTCGAACCAGTAGTTCCTGAGATTAGCGCGTTCAAACAAACAAACTCTTCAGCTTTTTAATATAAGTATAGATTTTGTGATCTAGTAACAAGAACTTCGTCATAAAGGGTTTTAGTTGAAGCGCTATTGGCTTTCGATAATTACCCTAACATTAGCTGAATTGCCTACTGGTAAATGGTGTTTCTATCTCTGACGTTATGCTTTCTATTTTCAAGATGTTCGTACAGAATATTTTTTTTACTCTCTTGGGTTTGAGTGATTTTTATACCTTATCTGGTCCATAATACTCATATAAGAATTTCCAACCTATCTGAAATATTTATATGTACCTATGCGATGTCTAATATTTATTTATTTATTTAACAAATATTAATGACCATTGCATTGGTATTAAAGTTAGACTTAATGCTAATAGCATTCTCTACCACTCAACCTTTGGGAAAGAGAAAAACATGATGGCGACATAGTTAACAAACAAATATACTACTTAAACTATACTACAAATGAATTTAAATGCAATTATATATTATACATATGAATAAACATAAATAAATATTATACCTACGCATAAATACAAATAAATATATATATACAAATATTCATGATATTCATCAATATTCTAACACAAAAGTGTGAGCTTTCCGTTTAATGATGAATTTGTTAGGAAATCGTCAGATGGTGGTAGCCATTCCTCAGTCATGTAGCGTGAAGCGTGAAAAAGAGTCGGTCATAAAGCCAGAATGCAAAAGTGGAGTAGATAGGAGCTAGTATATGAGCAGAACGCAACAATAAACACGCAATAATAATTGATATTTTTCTATATTTATATTAAGCACCTATTTAATCTCAGTAATCTAAAGCAATATCGGCCTAATATAGTATGGACGTAAGCACTTTATACAACTTACTCGTAACGTTCATCAGAGAGGATTACCTGTGTATAGCTGCTATCAGTAAAGTATTTTAATATCTTTGGTACTGGTATTAAACCTCATTAGCTGTGCCAGATTATAAAGTACTGTTATACGGTAGATAGCAATCTATTGATCCTATTTGTTTGTATGATTATAATATTTCGGAAACTAGTGACCATAGATGCTATTTACGTGTAGTAAGTTCTAAGTAATAATAATCGATTATTATTTTAAAACTTCTGTAGTCCCATTGGTGAATTTTTAAATATTTTTCTTTAATATAAATCAACTGCCACCTGGATCAATCAATAGGTTACTATCAATAGGTATACCTGGAACGCTTTTAGCGATAAAGCCGCTTATTGCACAACTGTAGTAAATTTTATTTATGTAACTTGCTATGTTTTTATTTTTACTTTTTGTACAATAAAGTGTCTAAATTAAATGAAATAAATATCAGTCATCCCCACTGCAGGGGCTCAGGCCTTCCTTATGGATGGTTAAGGACTTCTTCTTCTTCTAAAGGTGCCTCTCCAACTAGTGAAGGTTAGCGATTAGCATGTTCAGGTCCTTCTTGTCTTTAGCTCGGCGGAACAGCTCAGCAGCGCTCGCTATCCCGGTCCACTCTCGGATGTTCCGCAACCACGACTTCTTCCTTCCTCCGACCTTTCTCTTTCCCGCAACTTTGCCCATCATGATCAGCTGCAGGAGATCATATCTCTGATGTCTAAGAACATGGCCTAAATACGAGACTTTATGCAGTTTAACAGTTGCCACAAGCATGCGTTTTTGGCCAACTCGTTGGAGAACTCGGACATTGGTCACCTTCTTGGTCCAGCTTATTGTTAAGGACGATGGGCCATGACCCTCCAAGCTTCCCCAATTGAAGAGTATTAACGATTGCGAATGTAGTCGGTACCAACGGCTTAACGCGCCTTTCGAAGCACGAAGTAGCTCGAAATAATAATTTTTGGTCACCTATCCCGTGACCGACCCTAGTGAAAGTTCCCTAACAACAACGATCATGTGTCGCTGCGCTTATCCACTATGCCACCAAGCTATTTGAATAATGGATAAGAAAAATAATATAGTGAATGGCACAATATTGAAATTAAAAAACTATTTCCATTTAAATACTTATTATTTCTCATGATGACGACTGCCTTACTCTCTCTCTCTCTTTCTATCTAATTACAAAGTTCATTCTAAAATTCATAATTTAGTTCGTTTGTTCTAGAATTTAGTTGATAAGAATGTGAGTATTCCGTAGCTGGGTGGTTCGCACGCCGGTTTCAAGGTGTCATCATCTCTGAGGTCCCGGGTTCGATTCCCGGTCGGGTCGATGTAGAAAAATGAACTTTTCTTTATGGTCTCAGGACTGGATGTTGTGGTATCTTAGAATCTGAGCAAATGTATGTGATGTTGTTTCATATTTTATTTAATTATTATTTTACCTGGAGTGCGTAACTCTAGCCATAGGATACGATATTTTACTTTGACATGTACTTTGACGAACGAATGATAGAGAATGATGATTACAGATTTGACAGCCGTGTTACCGACATAGTCGTTTAATGGTTGTTTATCCACAAAAAGAAATGTCAAAGTAGTAAAATGAAATTATAATCGTCATAACATCACTAAGATCCTATGGCTAGAGATACACACCAAGTAAAATAACTCACATACTTATCAACTTTCCCTATTATAAAGACTACTCTTTATAATAGGGAAAGTTGATAAGTTGTAAAGTGTTATTAGTGACATGAAATAGTGAAGTTGAGGTGTGATTTTTATAGTTGGATTATTGTTGTAATTTTATTGTATCAAACGAAGTCGGATTGTGAACTATAGTTTGCGTAAATTTTTAATCCCGAACCCTAAGTCGTAACTTTTTTATTCTAGAACAAATGGATTAAATTATGAATTTAAGAAGAAACTTTGTAATTCTTTCATATAAAACTTTATTAGTTGGTGCTTTGACTAAATTAAATAGATGTAACTTACTCATTTTTTAATTATAGCATATTTCTACTTATTCTTTTGTTCAAAATCAATTGAAGTTACTGATTTTTTATTCAAACACATTTAATATAATATTTTTATTTCACCTTCATGCTCCCTGGGGGTAATGATTCTGAAATCCACGCGAAATCTTAGTAATTAAGCAAATTTTATTATCACAAAACTAGGTCAAATTGAAAATGGATATTATTCTTACATACGCTACCTATCGAAAGTTAATTAACAATGCAGGATCAATAAGGTTTGATGGGTGTTATTATCTATTAGAATAGTTGGTTATAATAATAATTATTTAATATGTAAATTACTGTTTATCCTTGGTATCTCATACATACAATGAATATACATCAGTACATAAGTTATTTACGGAAAGTTTTTATGTATTTATAAATTTTTAATTTACCTTTCATCAGATAATCTACTTTAAAGATTTCAATCTTGATTTCAGTCTTGAAAAATCTTGAATCAATATTGAACTCTACTTGTAATGTATTAACGACTTAATACTAAAGTTCATATGTATCCGTAACACTAATGCCCGCCCAAAAGCAGTTCTGTATTTAAGTCTATTAAAGAAGTTATGGTGTAGAAGAAGTATATGGTGAGTTGTTGACGGCTATCATCACCAGACTGGTGATTAACGTCCCCACTGTTGGATTCAGGCCTTTTCTATGGATGGAATCGTATCAAATTGAAAAGAGAGAATGGTTCTGACCCTTCACGCGGGCCCTTTGCGGCTTGGTGAGTTTGAACGATTTGAGACAAACGTCTTATCATGCCTTTTGACGCACGGAGGAGCTCAAGATGATATAAATTTTTGCTCACCAAATAATAAGTATGACTGGCTTGCAAGAAGTAAAAAGTATGTTACTATAAGTGAGATAAACAAAAATATAAAAACCACGGACTCAAACATATCTAACGAGGTTTCATCGAAATCAATATCGATAGACAGACAATGTGTTATAAAACATGCAAATATCTATTTCTTATTTTATAAATTAGTTAAAGCATAACTTGAAGTATTCAAAGGAGAAGATCTAACATTTCTTAGAATTTAGAAGTTTCTAGAAAAAAATATATATTTTAATTCACATTAAATCTCTATCTTAGGCATCTTTATCTATTACTGTCGAACCTGCATAAGAGAGAGTTCCCGAAGAACCCGAGCTAGAAAAGCTTACAGAGGTATTAAGTGGCCCATCTCGTGAACGCTTTGAAAACCACGTAATCCTTCACAATTAAATTAGGTTTTTTAATTATAACTTGTTCAAGTTTCGTCATTATTTAACATTAATACACACTTGTTTTAAATACAGTATACAAAAAATAAGCTACAGAATACATACTTGTTTTAAAAATGATCATGTTTCTCTTAAATAGTTTAATGTTTTTGTAATAATATAGTTTAAAAAATAGACTTAGCTTTAGTCACGTCAAATTACGTTTTAAATAAAAATAAATACCTACGATAAAAGTAGTTAGCTTATTTTTGGTTTCATTAAAGTTAAATTGTATATTAAGGTTTATATATCTGGTTTCATTAACGTTAATACAACCTCAAATTAAAGTGAGAATTATTATTGTACAGTTTAGTTTGGAGAGTGGGACAGTTACATCACAGCTTCATAAAAATATGAGGTGCCAATGTGGTCAAATATATGTCAAGAACAAAAAAAATAATTTTATCTTTTTATTCAGTTATCCTAATAAATTACACAACCAAAGTGTTTTATATTTCAGATCATAAGTCTCAAATAATATTTAAGCGCTTAAAATGTTCTCTTACACTTCGTAACCGTTCATTGATTAAGCGTCCAGTCTACTCATAAATATCCTTGTTGACATAGATTATACGAATATCAAATTGTTGTGATTAATATGGCATACGTATACTTATTGAGCTACCTAACTAAAGTAGCAAAAGTCTATTTCTAATCATTAAGCGCTTAAGGTGATTAAAAAGTTGTTAAGTACAGAAGTTCAATTATATTTGGGTAACCAAATTGCGTTTTATGTAAGCACGCAAAGTAATCAAAAGTCTTGGCACCTTTTCTTCAATTTTATCTACTAACAACTCGATTCGAATCGATTCGACTCAATGAGGAAGTATTTAAAAAAAACGAAATCACAAGAAAAAGCATCTCCACTAGATGGTAACTCTAGCAAAAGTTGATTTTTGCAGGAAACGAATGGACCAAAGACAGTCATTTCCGCTTCTTTTAACTAACATATCAAAAAACTGAAATTTGAAAAGTTCGAAACTTAGATATCAATACAAATACGAAAAAGCACAAATATATTATGAGGTGTGTTTTGAAAATGAATTTACTTTTAAACATGAAAGAAAACCGGAAGGTTGTCATGGAGAAATCAAGAACGTACCGTAGCGACATCTAGTTTGATTTCGGGAACTAATATTTTTATAAATACTTCAGCACTCTTTGTTCTTCTCGAATCGAGCCGATTCAAAACAAACAAGTCCGCCGTTTTAGATTTAAAATTATGCAACTTTGCTAAAACTTAATTGCCATCTAAAATAAATAGGTTTGTATTATTTCAGCTCAATAGTTTGTAGAACACCGAAGAAATTCATTTGTAAGATTTGATGAACATTCCAAGTAGTAATTAAAATTTTGTAACTTTGATATATATTGATTATATTTTTACGTCCGCTGCTGATACTTTCTTTGGAATTACGTAATTTTTCGATTGGATGAGCGGCATATTGAAATTCTCTTGTGTTTACTTTATTATACGGTGACTGCGAATTAATGAGTTTTCCTGTTACACGTGGCACGCCTACATCAATAAGGTCGATGATATTGACAGCCTAAAGTCTTTTGACAGGCTAAATGGAAAATTCGAATGAAGTGCCAGAAAATATAGATAAAATATTGAGCAGGTGATATTCTGATGAACGTTTCGTATTGAGTCACGTAATTCTTTACATTTAAAAATTTTGATAAGATGATATATTGAAACAGATGGATTGATGGCAAATAGATATTTGATTTTTGCCTACATATTTACAAACCAGATATGTAAATCTTTTCATATTAAGTTAATAAATGAGCCTCTATCTAAGATGTCAACCTAAATGGATTTTAGATTATGTAACTTAAATTTAACTAGCTTTCCGCCAGCGGCTTCGAATGCGTGGTTTTGTATTATACATAAAAACCTTCCTTTTGAATCATCCTATCTATGAAAAACAAACCGCATCAAAATCCGTTGCGTAGTTTTAAAGATTTAAGCATACACAGGGATATAGCGACAGAGAAAGCGACTTTGTTTTATATTATGTAGTGATGCAACATAATTTATAAAAAATCCATGAATCATCTCCAGCTAGTGGATTTTTAAGAGTTTTTGATTAAAATATATCAGTGTAAAATTGTGAATCCAAAATTGATTAAATATAATAATTGAATCATCTCCAGCTACCTGAGGCTAGTGGATTTTTAAGAGTTTTTGTTTAAAATATATCAGTGTAAAATTGTGAATCCAAAATTGATTAAATATAATAATTGAATCATCTCCAGCTACCTGAGGCTAGTGGATTTTGAAGAGTTTTTGTTTAAAATATATCAGTGTAAAATTGTGAATCCAAAATTGATTAAATATAATAATGATGTAACTTGGCTAATAATGTAATGTTATCTTAATAAAACCTGCACGCAAAATTTCAGCTCAGTCGGTTGGCGTTATCTGTTTTGTTAAATTTCGCTTAAAAGATATGTCGAACCTACGTCAACGAATTCTACGAACCACGAAACTTTAACCAGCCTGATACGATACTGTGTGTATAACTCATTCGATTAATACGAGAATTGTGATAACTCAAAATTATAACTCATCAGCCAAATGTATTTTGCTGAATCATCAAGAACATTCCAACTAAAAGGTTATCATAACGTTGAAAGATATATTAGTATATGTATTATGGAAATAAATGCGTTCATCAAATCAACATTTATTTGATGGCTATCGAATCGCCGATTTTTTAAAAAAATATTTTGAATCAAAATGAATTTCCTTTCTGTCCTGTCTGCATAAGTTTATCATCCGCATAATATTATTTTTTAACACAAAAAAAAGAAACAAATATGTCGTAACGAATTAACTAGGCTTGGATGGATGGAACTTAGATATATTTTTTCCTGTAGATTTTGATCAAATAAGTTGACTGCTGTAACATTTGATAATACTAAAATTTAATTAATGGATTCTATATTTATTTCTCTTCCTAACATTTTGATTCAGATTAACTCAATTCTACGCCATAACTCAATTCTACGCCATCTTGAATATGTAAATATCCAAAGATCTAATAACAAAACAAACAGTGAATAAAGCAAGTCAGCTGCGTCGACATGATGACGGTAGCAACCTCCTATCTATACTAATATTACAAAGAGGTAATGTTTCTAACTGTTTTTAGGATGTAATTTTCAGAAATACTCAAACAGATTAGTCGCGGGAAAACAGCTAAATGTCTTTTTCTATCTGGGTAAAAAAAAGGAAATTATTTTAATCCGTCCGTCAGATAATAGAAAAATATTATAAACATGTTTTTTCAATTTCATCAGATAGTAAGCATTAAAGTTAAGGGAATGGGGGCTCTCGTTACGTTACAACTATGTAGAAAAGTAGAAAATAAATAAAGCTATGTAGAAAAGTAGAAAATATATACGCCGTCATTTATAGATTACGCAAAAAGAACTTGTAAAAATACAATAAGAAAATTGTCATAGCGGTGACAATTCTTTTTAATGTATTTCATCATAAACAACCAGATAACAGCGATTGGGTTCACGCGCCGTAAGTTCAGTGCAAGTATTTGAATACGATTAATACTAACCATGCTGAATTAGGAACGAATTGTGTAGAAAGTTATGATAAATAAATAAATAAAATAAAGAAATATTTAACAACATCACATACATTGCTCAGATTCCAAGATGAGTAGCTAAAGCCCCCGTATTATGGAGTATCTGAGACAACGAAGGTACCACAACACCCAGACCCGAGTCAATATAGACAAGTTCATTTTCTACATTGACCCGACCGGGAATCGAACCCGGGACCTCAGAGATGGCGACACCTTGAAACCGGCGTGCGAACCACTCGGCTACAGACGAACAGAGTAACGCTTTGCTTCGCACCAGCATGTGCAATTTTGTTGACGCTGGGGAAATATAGCTTATGCTTTAAATCAGGATTCCCCAACCACTAGGAGCTAGGGTCAAGTGTGGTTGGCTTATGCTTTTGTGGCATAGATGTCGGGTGTCATATGCACTGTCCCCGGCGGCGGTATGTGAGACTCCATTCGCACGAACCTACCCGATGACTAGTCGAAACGCGGATGGTATAGGTACCCACTAAATGCCCTCAGCGCATCCTCATTTTTGGAAAAAGGGCCTGGGATCCAGCAAAAACCACTCCACTTTCAGGCTTAGTTCAGGCCAAAGGCCTTGTCTACAACGGAGGAAGTGTGACTGGTCTACCCGACAAAACCCACTGCGGTGAACGTTACTATAGCCAGCAAGGAGGGCCAGAAACCTCATCAAACCAACTTAAGTGTGATAGTTTTCCATTTAACTCCATTTTATATAGGAACTATTGCCGTAACGTTGAATTTGCACCAACAAACGTTTAGTTGGACACTTGACTCAAATGATAATTGAAAATTAGATCTTTCAAGCTTAATAAGTCACAAACGGCTTCCTAAATCGAAAAATAGCCGCATCGAGAGGACGAAAATAATTATTATCCCCACTATATTTGTAGGGACTTCCCCTACATGTAGAGTGGGGATGATAATTTTTTAACCAATAAAAATGTTACTTTCTTACTTTTTACTTTACCACTATGTCGACGTAATTAAAGTGTATACTCATGTCAAATTACAATTTTCTAGTATCAATAGTTTTTAAGCTAAGTCGCGGATGTATGTACGGGCGGACGGACGGATAGACGGACATGGCGAAACTATACGTTCCTTGTTTACTATGGAACCCTAAAAAGGTCTTATAATCACCTTATTCACATTCGCAGTTGCAGAAAGATTTCAAAAAGTATACTAATATATATTACTAATAAATTTTAGGTCATTCATGATCACCCAATACCAAAAATAATTAACTTCATAATCTCACAAAGAAAGCACTAACGATAGGTTTTATCACGAATTTATTACTCTTCGATTTGACGGATATTCTTAGGTCACAAACAACTTTTATGATGCCTTTTACCTAGTCTCCATTAACGGTCAATGTCAATCTACTCATCATATTCTACAAATCTACAAAGCAATCCAGCTACATACCTATACTGTTTAAATTTCAAATTGAATTCTACATTTTTTATTATAGACTAGACGACCCAATGTACTTCTTGTTACCACTCACCTTTTAAACACTCCCTGGAATACGATAAATATTAAAAAAAAACATTTAAAACAATCACATCTTTTTTCTTCACAATGTTAGTATAGATATACCCTAAATGTATTTGATCTCGTAATTAAATAACATAGCGAAATAATAGGCAGTGTCAAATAATAGTCTTTACAGAACAAAGACAAAGGGACAGAAACAGAAATTTGTTGCGATAAATTAACAATCTATCTGCTTTATTAACTATTGTATAATAACAGGATAATCTTCAATAAGCTCAACAACGTCAATTACAGTTCTCTTAAACAATAATAGCCCAGTCGCTTTTACGTCATTGCCGTCTATAAACGAAATAACGGATATAACCCACTCAAATAACAATAATAACTAGTATACGGTTATGTAAATTTTAATTATAATAATATTAATTGAAGTGTTATATACTAAACTGCTCTTACGTTAGATCTGGGATAGGATGGTTCATGACAATTTCGGGTTCCATTTCATTCATGAAAGTAAGCCCTTACGTCAGCGTTGGTGGGGGTGCGCCCCCCCTCACCAGCACGGTCATTGGGAAGGGGAGCTGACGTCAAGCGTTCCATGCAACAAGTGTTCCGATAGAATATAATAAGTTGGTCCCTAAGAATTGAGTACAAGGCTATTTTTAACCAAAAAGGTTCGAGATGTATGAACTCTCAGGCCTGAATCTTGATACGTAGTATATTTGTTGTTTGAGGAAAAAGCTTTATGTTTACTGTTTCTCAAAAGTGGGGCAGGACGATTTGTTCAGTGTAGGTGTAGGTATGTACGTTAACATAAGTCTTAAAGTACCGCTGATTTGAAAAGAGTGCTACAGATGTGAGATTTTCCGAAAAAAAATAACAATAAAAAATAATAATAACCGTATATGCGGATATAGTATTATAGTACAGTCAACTGTGTGTCAGAATATACAAAGCAGTCAAATTTCCCCACTCGGTTTTAAAACCTTAATGCATTGAGGGTAGATGTCAAAATTCATTGCTGAAATTTGAAAATATCATGGTAGCTTGAGCTGCAGCTGTGTGTATATACAGGTTCAGTGTTGGAGGCCTTTAATGCAATTGTCGATCTTTCTATTAAGCTTTTTGCAGTTTTTATTTTATTTAAAATAAATAAATTTCAAGTATATAAGTAAAATATTTAGGTACTTGTTACTACAGCAACTGTCATTTTTGTCGTTGCTGATGAATATTATGGGCGATCTAATCTATAGATAAGACTTGTCGCTCTAACAATATCGCCCAAGGACTCATGAATGATAAATTGAAAATTGTCGTGTTATTTTTAACTTTCAAGGATACCCAGTCCTGTTTAGTGTCAAAATTGTCGTCAGCCTTGTAATCAAAAGAAAACGGCATCTACTTTTCAACTCCTAAATATAGTTTTAAGGCAGTCTTTTTCAGTCAGCAATTTTTTAAGTTTGTTGTTTTCCAGAAGAGGTTCTCTTTGTTTGGAAACAGAACTAAAAAGTTTCCTTCCACTGATAGAATAGATTTTATATTATCTAGGAAAACCTATTTAATAATACTTCATAGACTTTAACATTGGTAATACGCTATTATATTAAGTAAACGTAACTTTTTGTGTCTAATGTCATATGTGTCATATGTGTTATATCATATCACATATTACATTTATTAAAAGCAACCCACCAAGCCGCCCGTTGAGCATAAATTTTCCAAATGCCTTTGGATTAATTGGAGGTTAGCAATTTATATTACCGTCGCTTTATACGAAGCCATTCCCCATTCCTACGCATAGCGTCATATGACAGAATAGTTTACGCCACAGAACATAGAGAGAGATTAGAAGTATAATGATATTAATTTAGTATGGGAACCGAGTGTCGCCGCTCCGCACACAAATACAGATTAGATGAAATGATCATTTTGTTCACTACATGAAAAACCGCCACGCGATAGGTTCGCGATAACATAAATCAAATCCCAAAAAGATACTAAGCTAAGAAATCACACGATTAAAAACAAACTCTAATTCAACGTGATAATAAATAATTTACTTTAACATGAATGTTGAACTGTCACGTGGCTGTATATGGGGATACCAGAAGGAAAAAAATATTTTAAGATTATGCACATTTAAAAAAATTGGGGTCATCATTTTATGTGCGAACTATTAATATTAGATTTTGCTGTAACCAAGTGAATACTGAAAAATTAAGGCTTTTCCCTACATAATTTATTAAAATATCTTTTAAAAAACGCAGTACAAAAACTAAGAAAACTTAATGATACACTCTATCGTATGTCTGTGGAGTAATATAATTAAGCGAGGGAAAGTGTAAAAAAAAAACAAAAATTAAGAAAACAACAGAATTTTTGTATTAATTACATTAAGCCTAATTTGTATTTTTTTCTTACTGGTATCATTCCGATTGTGCATATTAGTGATGTGACATATTAGTTGATAAAATAAAGAGCTTTAAATTTTGTTATGAAACAGTTCAATGTAATTCAGTTCGACAATTTTCTACAATGGTTTGATAGTAATTATTTAAAGCTTTATTCAAATAAAACGAAATACATAAAGTTTGCATTACCTAATGTGAGGCATGTTAATATACTTATAAATGTAAATAGTGAAAAAGTTGAGATGGTGGAATCGACAAAGTTCCTTGGTATTTTGGTATATTGATAATTTGTCAAGTAGACTGAGTTCTGCAGCATTTGCTGTTAAGAAAATTAGACTCTTAACAAATGTTGAAACGGCAAGATTGGTATATTTTAGTTATTTTCATAGTGTAATGAATGACGTATAATCTATTGTTATGGGGTTCTGCGGCTAGCATTCAAGATATTTTTATTCTACAAAAGAGAGCTGTCCACGCTATATATAATTTACGGTCTAGAGAATCTCTCGGAGAAATATTTAAAGAAATAAATATTTTGACTGTTGCCTCTCAATACATCAATGAAAATATTATGTACGCAAGAAAACATTACGATTCCTTCACAAAAAAAAGTAGAAATAAAAATAAACTTGCCATTCCAAGTGCTTGTAATAGCCTTCTTGAATAAAGATATTTTCATTTCATTTCATAATAACTAAGATGATCATTACACTAATAAATTGATCATAGCCATGTTTGTTTTACTTTATTATTCTAAGTTTTATATCTGTAATAATAATAGTAGCTACATTATTAATTGCAACGGCTGGACAATAAGGAATCGCTGGTCAAGTATGAGTTTGAAAGCCGTGACAAAAAAAGTTTGAAGATAGACACAAAAGCGATAAGT
Source organism: Diatraea saccharalis (assembly GCA_918026875.4). NCBI lineage: Eukaryota > Metazoa > Arthropoda > Insecta > Lepidoptera > Crambidae > Diatraea > Diatraea saccharalis. Next base: position 12,103,225 of record OU893345.1, read on the forward strand.
ACGTACAAACGTCAATCTACATATAAAGTCACATCCGTTTGAGACATGCGTCTATAAACTTATGTGCAAATATGGAGCAACAAAAAAACTGATAAAAGCTGTTCTGTGGGCGGTTCTTTAAAGTGACTTTCTTAACTCGATTTCTATAATAATAGTTTCCGATTATGAATCAGCATAATAAGGTAAATTAAATTGACGCCTAAAAATTAATTTTGTAAATTAAATTCACACCACCAACAATATTACGTTAGTTGAAAACATAATTTTTTGTTTGTATAGATATTATGTTGTTTTGAAATTCATTTGATAGGTTTAGGCATAAAACAGATAGGGCAAAATTAATTATGTAAACAAGGCAATCCGTTGTAAAGTTATTAGGGAAACTGAAATATAAGTAATGCAAAATAAGTGAAATCCAGTTTCACCAGTTTCTAACAAGACCTATTAGGCCAACTCTTAGCTTTTCACGAAGTTTCGTTTAATTTATGTATTGTTCATAAAACGGTGATATACTTCGTAACTTAGATATTTATAGCACATCAGTAATGTTTAATATTTATCTGCGTGTAAATAATTAACCGAATCTTCGTAAAAAAAAGTATAATTTTCCCTTGTAAACAGTATTTTTTAGTTTTATATAATTATGGCATATATTTATCGATAACGTTGTTATGAAATGATGAAAGAAAAGCTCTAAATAAATATGTTTTAGTTATCGATTACGATCCATATAATTAACAATACGATTCCGAGCAGCAGCAGCCTATCGGTACATTTCAGACAAATGGAGGCACAGCACTATTTTTTGCAAAGTGCACAAAATGATTTACATTGCTGTTTAGTAATGGGGTCAGAAACATTGATGTTGGTTTGAGCAATCAATGTATATTTTATTTAACATTGTGTCAAATTATTACGTTTTTTATATTTTAGCACTAAAATTGTACTTACCAGTGAAAGGAAATGTTTGCATTAGTTAGATTGTATACTTTGCTTTGCTTTTTGCAAGTGATAATAGCACAAAACGGCATTTTTTATAAAAAAAATCTGTAAAATCACCACTCGACGATTGACGAACGACTGGCAAACATAAAACCGAGGAAAGGGCGTCATATGAGTAAAAGCGCATATGCCAGCGACGCGTGCCCCGCCCACTTACTACTTCTATTCTCTCTCTATGTTCTGTGGTTTACGCCCACGCTCGCTTGTACGACGGATGGACGCTTTGTGAAATTTATCAATGGTGGGTAGGGGCGCTGGAACATTTGCCAACATGCGCATTTTATACGCTCACGAGAATGACGCATCATATTGAACAAAATATTCTTGTTAATATGATAAAGGAGGGAGAGGAGATAATGTTTTTAACGGCATTTTTTATTCCAATAATTTGCACAGGATTTACTTATTACTAACATGCAGCGAGATGAATTTACCTTGCTAATAATTTAGCTTAATAGACTACATATCACACGCTAGTCTACACATCATTTTTTTAATATTAACAAATAAACTACTTACACATCTATCACCTATCGTGAGGCTCCTAAATCCATTCAAATAGTAAAGAAGTAAAATTTTTAACATTATTTGTTTGTAGGAGATAATCTTTGGAAATATATTATATTCGGATGCTATAGACTAAAGGCTATAAGTTACAAGAGCGAAGTCACGGGACATAGTAGGTTAAATATTCTCGTTTTTATTTTTATAAGTAAAGAACTCAAGACTAAACCTGAAATAGTCTTGTTGATTTAGTTAACTTGGGCGCTAATTATAGGATATATGTATATGTACCACTATTAGAGACAATATAAAAAGTCAATTTTTCTATATTAACCCGACCGGGAATCGAACCTGGGACCTCAAGGATGAAGGGGGTGAACCTTGGCATCGGCTGACGAGGTCATCAATTACGCGTTCGATAGCTATGTTATGTAAAGTATCCTGTGGGGTTTGGACTTGCGCACAAAGTTTTGTAATTTTTATGACTTCTTTCCCTGTTGTTCAATAATCAAATTCTAGCAATTTCTCAAATATCTATATATTTACGCGGTCAATAGAATTCACATTTCACTCAGTAAAGATTAGATTTTTTCTTCAACTATATTACATACGTTGTTTATAAAAAGGTGCTTAAGTTTTTTAACTAACAATAAGAGATTAATTCGAAAATAATATATATTTAACAAAAACTTGTTTGGTAATTTAACCTAGTATTATATGATGTTGTATATTACACATAGGAAAATCATATTTATAATGAATGAAGATCGAAAGACCTATTCCATTGGAAATCAGCAAAGACTATTATAAAAATTCGATTTTAAATTCTTTCCTTCGTTGTTATAATATAAAATGTCAGCTGTTTTATTCATTGGATTTGCCGTTCACAATATAAACGTGTAACCTTAAATATTTATAATGCCTCCAGTGTACGTCACGCCATCTATGAAAGCTTTTGGAATCAACTAGTAATGTAAAAAGCAGAGCCGTGTATTGTTAGCTTTTAAGCACAATGAAAACGAAAAAGCTCTTTGCCTGTATTCTGTCTACATCAAAAGCTTTCTGTAGTGTAAGGTTTCCATTAAATATATAAAGATGTCGCTACGCTATAAGATTGTAGTTGTTCGCAAAAACGATATCAATAAATTTCGACCATCTATTTTGAGTATCCACCTAGAGAATACCATTAATGTTTTAGGAAGGATTAATGCGTTAATGTTTACTTTGAATTGGTAAAAAATTCCCGAAGAATTTTTGAAGGCCGAAGAGCACCTATCGGTGCATACATATCGCTGTTAAAGACAATAAAAACTAAACAAATATCGTTATATTTCATTATTTTTAGTGATATTAATATTTTTTATATAATTGGTAACACTAAAAATATTGAATATCTATTTAAATAAAAATATTCATTAATGACAGTCAAGATGAGATTGAAAACAATATAAATTGTTTACTGTTGACAACTGTCAAGTGCAAATTGTTATGAATATTTGTGAAAATATTAATTTATTTTGTGATAATGCCCGAAAGTTATATTAGATATTCTTAATGAAAAATGCTTAAAAATCCACTCTGTAGTCTGTACTCTGAGATGATTTTTGTCCTTTGTCCCTTTTACCAGGGACATAGTGGATACTTTGAGCATATTTCATTAAGATTTTTTTCCAGTATAGTATTGTGAATGCGAAATTGTTCAAATATAATATCCATCCATTGAGATCTCAAGCGACAAATATTGCTTTTTTATGTTTATAGCAAAATTTATGAGAAGAAGCTGAAGATCAACGACATTTTATTTTTATTTTAAAGTGTGTTTATAAATAGACCATTAACTAGCAATGACGAGTCTTGATACTTTTTTTTTTCAAAGAAATAATACGTAATTATTCGTTGGCGTGTCGACTACTACAATAAAACGAATTATGAGTGAAGGAGAAGATAAGACATTTTTGTACACCGGCACCGGGTAAATATAGGAACTTTGAAGAGATGAAAATGAAAGCAGATTTGGTTTAGATGTGTAAGCGTAACTGCAGTTGCAATTTTAGTAGAGATTAGCAATAAAGGAATATATAAAGTCTCTTATTTATTTGTGCAAGATTCCGAGTCAGGTAAAATATTATTGATTTTTTTATGGGCCGGATGCTGTCCCGTCAAAATATTAATCAGGTGTATGTTGGTGCACTATATTATCCCACACAGATGGTTTATCTATGTTTTGTCGAGATAAGAATATGACCAGGAGTACGTTCAATGCTATGAAGCAGTTAAAGTGTTTATTATATTAAAAATATTACAAGTATCAAGACATCTTTATCCTACTTCCGTAGTATTGCCTTCTATAAATTAAAATTTCTCGAGTTGCCATCAGATTTTGGTACACCTAAACCTGCTTTCATAAAACATGTTATTTTGTTTTGTTATAATAGAAAAACTGCTGCTTCGATTTCGATAAAATTTAAATTTGTCTATCACGATCCATTAAGCTGTCTAATAAAAAAAGAATTTTGAAAATCGGTCAATATTTGGCGGAAATATCGGCGAACATACTTAAAAAACATACATCGCCGTTAAATATATAACCTCCTCTTTTTCGATTTTGAAATCGGTTAAAAATGAAATGTAACTAGAAATTATGAACATTGCTCAGATTCCAACCAGAGTAGCTATAGCGCCCGTATTATAGAGTATCTGAGACAACGAAGGTACTAACAATCCAGATCCGAGACAATATAGAAAAGTCCATTATTTACATTGACCCAATCGAGAATCGAACCCGGGACACGGGGTTTGAAATCGCGACACCTTGAAACTGGTGTATGAGCCACTCGGCTACGAAGGTCGTATTCCTGCCTTATATCACTCAGTCACAAATAGTTTTAATGTTCTATGCATCTTATTAGCTAGTATGATACATCTAATGTTTTAGGACAGGATAATGACTCTGGAGCTTAATGAGTATGCAGAAATTAAATATCTTTCTCAAAGGGTCATAGGATGAGGACCAAAAAATATTATCTTGCGCTCCTCAGTGCTTCGGAAGCCATGTTAAGCCGCTGGGCCAGTGCCTATTGTTATTAACACCCATCTAGAAACTGCCCGCGTAGTGTATCATGGCCCATTCTCCCTATTCGGTTTGATTCAATTCTAATGATCGGGAAGGCAGGTGCCCCAGCTATGGAGCTACTTTAATAGGCTGATGATAAATTTTGGAGCACATACGTTTAACTGTATAACTATTTATATAGTTAAGAACACATAAAAAACATTACCGAAACAAAAGAACTGAGTCGTGTTATTATTATTTATTGTTGTAAGGAGTTATGCAGTTCCATGAGGAACTGTAGCCACTGCGACCTTGAAGATCTATTGTGACTCAATGACTGGTTCGATTTGGAATTGTCATAGTAGAGATACGAGATTGTTAATAGGTACATCATCCACCACCCCATCATTAGCTCTGTTATATTAAACTCCATCCCAAGGTTGCCTGGAAGAGATCACTTATAGTGATAAGGCCGCTAACTGAACTTCTCCTGTTTTCGTTACATAAGTATATTCTATCCGAAGTACACCGGGTCAACTAGTAGAAATATATATTAACAGGTAAATTGAAAATAAAACAGTTAAAGTAGTTAAATTGATCAATCATATCAAAAATGGTATGTACCTCTGATGAAAATTCAAAGAAACGGACAACAAACAAAGTGCGAGAAGACGGAAAAGTAGAGAGCATATGCGTCAACGCATAGGGCTACTGAAGTTGTTTACCAAATTCAGAAATGGCGATATATGCGTAAGCATAATATAATCCTGAAACTTTTTGGAGACGTATAATAATGGTAACATTATATTTTAGCAGCTTTTTCCAGTGGTTTTGCTTGTACACATTACGTTATTTTCTTTAATACAAACTGTGAAATCTAATTTCACCTATTAGAGCTAGAATATCTAGAAATGCTAAAACAGGTATTTACTATTTATTCAGTAGCCCAAATATCAACTTTCATATTTCTGACATAAAAAAATACTACCCTAATCTAGATATAATTTTGTCCAGTTCGCAATGTTGCTAGGAAGAAAGCAAATAGTAATAATTGGTCTATAGGTATATAAAAATATAAACTACACAAACATAATCACTATTATGAATTTTTATATAACAGCTTTGAAATGTTACAGAAAAACTCTATTATATTTTAGGCGATCTTCTTTTACGCAGATATCATGAAATCATGGGGTCTCGGGTTCGATTCTCAGTCGTACAGACACGATGACTGTAGATGATGACTTAATTTCCTAATACAAACGCAAATACAACGTTTCCTATGTGCGCATTCATAATAATGAAGTCTATAATTTTTTTTCCCAGTTTTGGTATTCTGTAAATATACTTTCAAACACACGCGCAGATTTCTTATTATTACTCGTACAATAATACGTGATGTAAAAGCTTTGGACCATTTGGAGTATTAAATTTGTACATTAACAGTTGTATTAATAAACAAGGTTTAGCGTTGGAATAAATTTACGCTGAGACCACTTATTATCAGTCAAAATTCATATCAATAAACAGAGACTTAGTAAAGTTTACTTCTAGAAGGTAGGTTTGCTTATTGGTTGTATAATATGAATATGGACTAATATTAAAATTGCAGTTTTAGCGTAAATTTACTCTTACGCTAAACCTTGTTTATTAATAGAACTGTTAAAGTATTAACTTTAAGTGGAGAAGGAGTTAAGAAATCTAATATTTTTATGATAATGTTTAGAATATTATAGACACTAACATGCGTACAACGTTTTTGTTTACTGAATAAATAAATAAATATTAGACAACATTACATACATTGCTTAGATTCCAAGATCAGTAGCTAAAACGTATTATGGAGTATCTGCAAGTGTAACGTCATAAAATAGGGTGGTGCTTTCAATAAATTGACATGATTCATCATTTTTATTAAGTTATTTAGCCACAGAAATAACATTCAATCTTCCTATATAAACATTTATTTCTGTGCATTTAGCGAAATGTTTAAAATTTAAAACAAATATCTAGAAAGTCTGTAAAGTTTGCAAGTACTTATTTTCATTTTAATTCTCCAATTTATTTCTGTGCATTTGACAGTGGTTTATTGAATGCTAGATGGAAGAATACTCATTACTATGAAGTTGCTCATCAGGAATAGGTAGGTAAATTGTAACGTTTGTTTTTTTAATACCTATTGTAGTATTTTTTTATTATGTTGATAGCTGCATATTTGCTTCATATTTGAGTTATTAAGACATAACAAACGATTTATGCATTTTTTAAATTTGAGCGGGCGTATATGTTGGGTACTATAATATCAAGCACCTATACTGAAGAAATGTTTTATAAAACTATAAAATGTAATTATGATGACAAAATCTTATCGAATCAAATTGTAGATATTTCTTTAAGGTGCATTATTGTTTGTAATAATTTTTATAATTAGATCCCTATATTGATGGAAATCGTGGCAGCGTTTAATTTAATATTTGCGCAAGAGCTAATCGGGCTTTTATTTATAGTTCCTTATTAAAGACTTCAACGCGCTTCGTTGCTTGTTACATCTTTATTTAATTTTTAACGTAAGTTCATGGCTATAAATAAATTTTAAGTTTGCTTGTTTCTCTTACAACAATTTAAAGTATTAGACAAGACCAATAAGTTTAATATTCAAGTTGAGCAAAAAGTATTTAAAAATCTACCTGTGCACCCGGGAGCCTTTCTCAGAATAGTGAGTGACTCGTATCGAACAATAAATAGTAGAATCCTTCGGCGGCCATTATCTTGGCATCATCATCACGCAGCCATAGTGGGAGCTTTCAAAGCTGCGGAGGAGGGTCGGCGCTGCACGAGGTGGGGCGCGGGGCGGTGTGAAAGCCTCCGCCTGCTAGTGCCGCGCTGACCGCGACGCAGCCCGCATGCCGCTCTCGCCACGCGACCTGTCTGTGTAAAATTGTAACCAAAACGTAACTGAAAAGTGCTGTTAAATTGTGTCATTATTATAGTGCTCTTTGAACAAGTTCTTTATACAACGTTCGCCACTGGATTAAAACGTTAGGTTAAAGAACGGTGTAGTGAGTGTCACGTGTGTTTACGAATGAATGTGACGGCGTAGGCGCAGTGGTCGCACTTTCCGTGAGATATTCGTGCGCGCGCAGGTCGTCGCGGCCATGCTGCATACCTGAGACGAGCGAGCGCGCGAGATTGCGCGAACGGGACACAGCGAGTGTTCCCGGTAGCTTTGCTGAAGAGGAACCAACTTTGCGATGATTCTGTCGATGTCATGACGAGGATGGGGAGATGGCATGTGGCGCTGGTGGTGCTGGTAGCACTCGCCGGAGCACGAATCTCCGCCGCTGCCGAGCAGATGCAGTCACGCGCCGTTGACACCGGCGTTGACCTTAGCGTGCTTGAGGACCAACCCATTGGAACTATCGTCGGAAGAATTCCGACTAAGCCTGGCTTCACCTATCGTTTCAATGAACCACCGAAAGAGTTCATTTTAGACCCGTTATCTGGCGAAATTAAGACTAACGTTGTCCTTGATAGGGAAACCGTGGATCGATATGCTTTTGTTGTGTTATCAAGTCAACCAACTTATCCTATTGAAGTGAGATTGAGAGTTATGGATGTGAATGATAACTATCCAGAATTTCCAGAACCAAGTATCGCTGTAGCCTTTTCAGAGAGCGCAGCAGCGGGTACAAAATTATTGCTTGATGCGGCCACCGATAAGGATTTGGGGGACAACGGTATTACAAATGACTATAGAATAATTGACGGGGATAACGAAGGAAAATTTCGTTTGAACGTCACTGTTAATCCGAGTGGACAAACATCTTATTTACATTTGGAAACAACTGGGAAGTTGGACCGTGAGACTACAGATTTTTATATTTTAAATATATCGGCACGTGATGGGGGAAATCCACCAAAATACGGGTATTTGCAAGTTAATGTGTCTATTTTAGATGTAAATGATAATCCTCCAATTTTTGACCAGAGTGATTTTTCAGTATCATTAAATGAAAGTGTACCTCCAGGAACAACAGTTTTAAAAGTGACAGCAACAGATAGTGATTTGGGAGATAATAGTAAAATCACATATGAAGTGACAGATACAGAAAAACAGTTTGCAGTGGATCCAGAATCTGGTGTTATAACTACAAACAAAAAACTGAACTGTCCAAAATACTGCACTAATACAACATGTAACATGACTTGCGTATTAACGGTAATTGCTAAGGATCACGGTGTACCACGCCAAGATGCACGAACATACGTTACAGTAAATCTCATTGACGCAAATGATCACGACCCTGTTATTACATTTACCTATGTTCCACCAACGGCTAATTTTGCTACGGTTGATGAAAATGCCAAAAATGGTTCATTAGTTGCAGCCATTACAGTAACGGACTTAGATGCTGGTCTGAATGGTATTACCAGTATTAGTATAGTAACAGGTAACGAGCTCAACCATTTTCGTTTAGAAAACTCTTCAAGTGTGTATATCGTGCATGTAAATGGTATTTTAGATAGAGAAGAAATAAGTAAATATAATTTGACTGTCGTTGCTAAGGATCAGGGTACACCATCAAGAACATCTACCTCATATTTAGTAATTCACGTTAATGACGTCAATGACCATGAACCCGTATTTGAAAAATCTGAATATTCCACTATTTTAAGTGAACTTGCGCCACCAGGATCATATGTTGCTAGTATTACTGCTACTGATGAAGACAGTGGAGTGAATGCAGAAATTTACTATGACTTTTATGATGGAAATCAGCAACAATGGTTTATGATTGACCATATGACTGGGCTGGTGACTACACGATCTATCTTAGACCGTGAAATCCAAGGCACAGTAGAACTAAACGTTTCAGCAAGAGATGGTGGACCAAATCCGAAATGGGCATATACTAGACTCAAAATAACTATTTTGGACGAAAATGATAAGGCTCCAACATTTCCTCAGTCACAAATTAACGTTACTCTACATGAAAATATAAAACCCATCAAAGAAATTATGATACTGACAGCGTCTGACAATGATCAAGGAACAAATGGCTCAGTGTCTTACTATTTAACATCAAATATTGAAAGAAAATATCCGAACACCTTCATTCTAGACCCCATCACTGGACAGTTAAGTACTATTGTTGAATTAGATAGAGAAAAGATTCCTATGTATGAGATACAGGTAATTGCCAAAGACCAAGGGTTCCCTCCTCAATCATCTACTGCTACAATATATCTTAAAGTATTAGATATAAATGATAACTATCCTATTTTTTATCCTCGTCGTTATGTAGAAACTATAAATGACGATATGTCCCTTGGTACAAACATCTTGCAACTAAAAGCATTGGACTTAGATGAAGGAGATAACGCAAAAATAATTTACAAACTAGAGAGTGGTGGTGACGGATATTTCGAAGTAGACCCAATGACTGGATATATCACACTGCAAAAGGACTTACGTAAATCTCTTCATAGTACACATACCTTGAAAATATCGTGTAAAGATAAAGGTAATAAAAAAGCTCGTGAAGATGCAATTGTTGAAATTGTAAAATTATCACATCGTAAGAGCCTTGAATTTGATGGAGTTAATGGTTACCGTTTTAAAATTGTTGAAGATGAAGGCACTTCTAAGCCCGACATTGGACGCTATGTGGGAAGAGTAAATGCAAAAATATCTAGTGATACTTTATCTTATTATATTATTGAGGGTGATCCTAAAGAAGTTTTCCGAATAGATGAACGAAGTGGTATTATTACTACAAATGCTAATGTAGACAGAGAAGATAAAATGACCTATAGCTTGAAGATAATGGCTAAAAGTGGCGTCTCATTTGGTTTTGTTACTGTCAATATATCAGTTTTGGATGTCAACGATAATTATCCAATATTTATTGAAGATAAAGATGAAGTTCATATTCCAGAAAATATGGCAGTTGGACAAGAAGTTTATTTCGCAAGAGCTATAGATCGTGATTCTGGATCAAATCGAACAATATTTTACAGTTTGAGTAATAGTGATAACAGTTTTAGAATTTCAGAAACTACTGGAGTGATTTATTTGAATAAACCGATTTCTGGTGAACCTGGTTACGTCATGAATATAGAAGTCACTGCTGCAGATAATGGTAATCCTTCACTTGTGGCTAAACATTCAGTATCTGTCATCATTTATGATGTTAATGATCATACTCCTGTTTTCGATCATACATCTTATGAAACATCTTTATTAGAATCGACTGTTGTAAATAGTCGATTTTTTGCAATATCAGCCTCTGATGCAGATTTGGGATTGAATGGGAGAATATCTTATTCGATCATAGAAGGCAACGCCGATGGAAAGTTTGGAATTTTCCCTGATGGATTTCTCTACGTAAAAAGTCCGCTTGATCGAGAAGAGAGGGATTATTATTCATTAACATTAGTAGTGTCTGACTACGGTACACCTCCAAGATCATCACAAGTTCCCGTAGTAATACATGTTTTGGACGAAAACGACAATAGCCCTCAATTTACGAACACTACTTTTATTTTTAAAATTAAAGAAAATGAGCCCCCTGACACGTTCGTTGGCAAACTAACAGCGACTGATAAAGATATAGGACGTAATGCAGAGTTGACTTTCAGTTTGCCTATAGTACAAAATGATTTTAGAATTGATTCTAGAAATGGTTTTATAAAAACATTGCGATCCTTTGATAGAGAAAGCTTAGCCCATAGTACAGGTCAAAATTACATAACATTGACAGTAACAGTTAGTGATAATGGGCATCCAAAACTTTCAGACTCGGTCAGAGTTACAATCTATATTACTGACGTCAATGATAATGCCCCAATTTTCATGAGAACACCTTACAAAGTCGAAGTTTCAGAAGGAACTGCAGTAGGAGCCTCAATAATGCGTGTTTATTCAACTGATGCCGATGAAAGTCTAAATGGTGACATTTACTATAAACTGATTGGTGGTGATAATATGGGGCAATTTTCATTAGATGAAGCAACAGGACAGCTTTTTATAAGTAAGCCACTAGATCGTGAGACTATAGATCGATATCAGCTTACAGTACTAGCTCATGATACTGGTCAATCAGTACGGCTTTCAGCTACCACAACTATAACAGTTGATATATTAGATGAGAATGATAATGCACCTGTTTTTACACAATCCAATATGAAGGTGTCGATCTTAGAAACAGAACCGATAAATAAGAAAATTTGTCAATTTCACGCCAATGATGCTGACTTAGGAGTCAACAGTGAATTGCAATTTTCCATAACGTCTGGGAATAGAAAAGAAGCATTTTTTATTGATAGCTATTCAGGTGAGCTTTTCCTACATAAACAATTAGATTATGAAGAATTAACATCATACGTCCTAGTCATTACAGCAACGGATAATGGTAACCCAACCTTATATTCGAGTATTTCATTTACAGTAAATGTGATTGATGCTAACGATAATGCTCCAGTTTTCACTAATACTGCAATTGTACGTCAAATAAGAGAAGGTATTCCAAAACACACACCAATAGTTACAGTGACTGCAGAGGACCCAGATTCTGGTTTGAATGGAAAAGTTTATTATTCTATAAAACGACAAGATCCAATTGATAATAAACGTCACTTTGCTATAAATAATGTCACTGGAGTCATACATACATTATTACCAATTGACAGAGAAAGCATTGATACGTTTAGAATTACTGTAGTCGCCTACGATCGAGCCGAACCATCTTCATTAAGATTGTCAGCTGAGAAATTGGTGACCGTTATTGTTGAAGATATCAATGATAATGCTCCCGTTTTTGTCTCTATGAATGCTGCTGTCATAAACTTAGATAGAATGGGTAGAAGTGTTGGAAGAGGTATATTTATAATGAACGTATTGGCACGAGATTTAGACTCAGGAACGAATGGGCTGGTCACTTACAAACTTATACATGGTGGGAGCGATCTATTTGATTTGCATAGGAGTAACGGTGCGCTAACATTACGGTATCCCCCATCAGTGCCTGAGGCTAGGTGGAGCTTGGTCATAAAAGCTACGGATGAGGCGGTGTTGAGTGAACAAAGAAGTACAGAGACATACCTCAGTGTTATATTGGGTGGGACAGAGTTAGAAGGTGTCACTTGGACAAATATTAAATCAGTTTCTGTGGCTGAAAACGAGCCGGCAGGGACGGCTGTTTTAAATTTAACTAATAATTATAAATTGGGATTAGAGTATTATATAGTGAATGTGACGGGTAGTGGTAAACAAGTGGACCGTTTATTCGACATAGATTCGTCGTTGGGGATTTTATCAACGGCTATTTCGCTGGACCGTGAGACTGGTGCAGATAGATATGAAGTAGAAATATGTGCTGTGTCGTCAGGAACTCCACTCAAAAGCACAAAGACCAAGGTAAGGAAACACATTTTATCTTACTATTTTATAATTTGTGTTTGAATTAGTTGAGGATATAATGGATTAGTTCTATTAATATTTATTTGAGTATTATATTGCTGCAATACTCAACAATTTCGTTTTAATATTTTTAATATATAATTACGAGTATAATTGTACTTTAAGTTATGGGTTTCAAATTACCATACATGCATTTATTGTAAGACAGGTAAAGGACAGGTTTCCTTTCCATTTTCTTAATATAAAGTGTAATTAACAGAAGATTATATAAAATATTAATGAGGAGCTCAATGGCGTAGTGGTTAGTGTGTTTGATCTGAAATACAGTTATTAAACAACTTTCGCCATAGTCGGTTATTGGTGGGATGACCACAAATTAATAATATGTACAATATACTTTTGTTGTACTTTTATAAACACAAAAATATATTTTTAATGATAACTTTACTATTAATAAATATTAATCAGATATATACATGTTATTGGTAAATGTTCTGACTCTCAGAAAAAAAATAAGCTCAAATGAAACTGCAGTTACAAGTTAGATTCACTTGACAAAGTACAGTTTTAGTGTCTTCTTAATATTAACTACTTTTTTTTTATTATTGTTTTATTATAAATATAGAATTTCGGGTTTAAGTACTTCATCTTCTTAATTAAGCTGACACTGACTTAGCTCCGTTTTCACTATCAGTTTTATTCATATGTCACTAAAATAAAACTCGGCAATTCGGCGTGTACAATCCAATTAACTTCTCGCAATCGTCCGTAGGAGACAAAACATCGGCATCGTACTCTTTTGTTGAAATAAAAAAAGAATGAACGAACCCTCGTTAGTGTACTTCGGGTGGCGCGACCTAATCGGAGGCTCTAAATTACGATAAGTCCACCAACGATATCTCCACCTTCGCGCTGAAGTCACACAAAGATTAACTGTACGCGAAACATAACTTTCGTCTGTTACACATTCACGCTTAATTAAAAGTTTACCGACTTAAAGAAATATTAAAAAATTCTCAGAAACGTCTTATTGCACGTGAAAAATTTTTCAAATCACAAAACAGTTTAACCTTCGAACCGAAAAAGTGATTCCAAGTCGACACTTGAAAGCAATTTTCTTAAACGGCTAAAGAAAAGGAACAAAACTGCCTAAAAGTGGTTGGCTGCTCGTAAAAGATGTCGTCACATTAACGTTACGATACGTCCCTTACCTCATAACGTTTGAATGTTTGGCTTGACACACATTACACTAGGTAAGCAGTATGCGGGTTGGATTCTTAAGATGGAACTGTCGTGACAAATCCAGAGCCCATGGAGATAAAGAAAAGAGAGAGATTATTAGTTGTCTCTTAAAAAAATAATAACACAGCTTTTTATTGGCCTTATTCGTGTAATTATGTGTATGTGTTAACCTTTGTTAACAAATAAATAATTTCAAATAAATAAATTAAGACAGCTTTTTTTTATTTTTTAATCATCATTATTTGAAGCATTTTTTAGACTACATTTACTTAAAATTTACTCAGTAGGTACTAAAAATTACAAAAATGCCTCATATTCCTTAATTTTAAAAACATATTTATATAATTTTTGAAACCTAACTCTTTGGTAAGGCAACAAGACTGGAATTTTTTTTTTTGGATATATTATCTGTCAACAATATTCCCAATGAAACAGATTTTTGTAGTCAAGTCAGGGATTTCATACTTAGACTGTCAATATGGAAAGATACCATAATATGAGTGTATTATACTAGATATTACTATCACTAGCTACTTTACTAGCCTTAGTACTAGCTATTTTTCTGCAAAAAATATAGTTTATATCATCTGCGTATGATGAAGCTTTCCGAATTTCGGAGCCTTTTCGATGCAGACAAACAACCAAGTCATTCTTCTTAATAATTTTATTATAGATTTATGTACAGAAGCAATTATTTCAACTTCTAGCTTTGGTTTATATCCTAATAAAAGTAGCAAGTATCAAAATGCAATATATGCACATAATCTGCTGGTTACCAAGTGTCAAGTGTAGAAGGTAGCTATAACAGTCTTAACATTCTGACGAGTAAATTGGATTCGTCATAAAATGGGACCCCTATAACGACTTCAGGTTTAGCTTTTGCGATTCACGGCGTATACGTGACACTCTTAAAGCTTTACAATAGAGTTTATTTTTGTTAAATTCTTTTGAATTTATATTTAGGTACACATCTTGAAGTTTAACGCGACACATACCACAAGAAAAAAAAGATAAAAATCTAAATAATCTTTGGTGTTAAAAACAATAAACTTTGTATGTGCTTTTATGGTTTTCGAAATGACAAACCGAGTAAGATACGTAGTACCAACCAACTCACCTCGTTTGGATTGTCCGCAAAGTAACTTAGGTTTTCAATTACAAACGCTTTTGTGAAAAAACTAAAACATTGCTTTTTACATATATTCATATTTTGCTTTTATCAAACAAACAAATATTGACTTTAGTATTTTCGAAATTCCAGGTTCAGTTTCAGTTTTGTTTGATGACTTCGATTTTAATAGGCGTTTCTATAATTTTCATTCACATATTTAAAGTATTTACCTTGAGCAGCAAAATGTCTCATTTACATTAGTTCCCGCCGCGTGGATCAACGCGCACTAGTTTCCATACATTTGCTTGACACACGTCGAGTTTATACACTACTGTTTTGTATGTACACATTATTATGATTTATTTCGTAGCAAGTCTAAATTACTTGCTATCATACAAATATTCGGTTCATCTGAAGCCCGTAACAAAATGATCGTCTAAGAGAGTAACATGTTCCAGTTGCTTTTAAAAATCTTGACACCTGCTGTAAATCATTGATTATTATTATTTACAGTCAATTGTGTCTCTAATGATAGAACATTTAGATTATATGATCTAAATTAGTGAGTGTAGTTATAGCAGTGTCGTAACATTGTACAAATTATTAATACTGACAGTGCCGTTATCTTTAACTGCCAGACAACCAACTGCGGAGCTGCCACGAGACGTTTTAAACGAGACGAATAATAAAAGTGTGTATTAAAAGAAACCCGAAACTTGCTTATTTGAATGCATGAATCGAATATCTTATTTAAAAGCAATACCCGGCCAAGTGAGAAGTGTCACATTTACTGCTAAATATTTTTTCATAAAACGTGTAGTTATTTAACGAGCTGGGGTATTTCAACGGCGTGAAGTATGCAGATTTGCATTTAGAATATCTAAATGGATTGTATTTTTCGCTTCGTATATTTTTATGATACCTAGAATAATATTCGATATTACATGCAGCATCGTAAATACTGAATATAATTGTTGATACTTTATCCTTTGACTGAGCCAGAATAAAAACCGATTAGTCAGCTCATTCAGGTTATTTTGTACGCTGAGATCGAGAGGTTTTAAATTAAAAGGTGATTTGAAATAGCAGCAAAGTGAAAACAATGCACATGGCTGCTTCCCGTTCTCTGCTCGTCCATTTATTTTAGTTATAGTCTGTGGCTCAAAATGAGTTCGTAGAAATCCGTGCCGTTTCAAACAACCTCCGCTTCAAAACTATGCTATTTCGTACATTTTTTTATTACTTTCAATTGTATTTTGAAGTACTTGGATTCAAAAGAAATCTTTAGTTCTTCTTTAATTTAATTATAATACATTATCTCCATATAAAGTGATAACTCTTGATCTGCAATCTGCATATGAGCAAGTTTGCCGTCGCTTGCATTACTCGAAGAATACGAATTTTCTTATGATAATATTTTATTAAATATACGATGCTCTCATTTCCTTTATTATTACACTTCCGATGTCTCGATTCAATCCGGTTGTATGATCTCAAAACGTTTATTTATTATCACCACACATATGTTTCCGGAAAATGCGAGAGCAATGTCAATTTTGATGGTCCGACCCATCGACTGCCATAAAAGTCATCGAATTGTGTGAAGCGTTTAAAAGATGGAGAGGGGTAAGTAGGAAGAGGGGGGTGAGCTATCAACCGACACCAAAAGCGCATTAGGACGCCGAGCTGCATTCCCCGGACTGATTTATGCAAGTTGCACCCAAAGCCGCACAGTCCGGCCATCGACACACGCTTAATGAACGCACAAGTTACGTTAAACTGTGAAATGGGTTTCATTATTTTACGCCAATACTAATAGTCCGGTGTCTCGGCAGCGCTACTCGTGAATTTCTATGCGGTGCGTTTAGCTCTCAATTAGTGTAATAACTTCTTTCTTCCTGTTACGAATGAGGATGGACTGATTTCTCACTGTACGGACGATCTTTATCTTTTACTGATTAGGTATATACAATGTAAGCACTTGAATAACACAAAATTGTTTTAATCTCTTTAGAATGAATTAGTGTAAATTTTATATATCCACGCTGGAAAGCAAACATGTAGTAACTTGCAAAAAAAAGAACTTTAAATTTATCAAAAAAAAAATCTTATTCCCTTATTAATTGACTAAGAAACACCTTATTTATTACCACGGACGTTTACAAGAATTATTTTTCGAAAAAATAAAGTTCTTTTGGTATAAAGAACAATTATATGAAACCTATATGGGATAGGTCTTGATCTTTCTTAATATAGTTAATATTTTTATATCATTTTGATATTCAGCATACATTCTTCAACTAGTTGCTTCATATTAGAAATTTTATATAATTCAGTAACGAGATACAGTATAGTAGCAGAAAATTGTATCGTCCACCTAATTACTAGACAGATTTATTTTTTATCAGGTCGGGCTTCGAACACTAAACGTTAGAACGAGCTCTAGAATAACTCTGAATGCTAGCCGTCAGATTATAATATAAAACAAGGATATATTTTACTTATTTTCATTATGAGTAACACTTATCAATTCAACTCAGTGTTCATTTCCAAAACATAAATTTAAGTAATCACAAAAATAAATTGCTTTTAAATTTTAATGGACTCTAAAATTTATCACATGGTTAAGTAATGGATTTGTGTGAGACAAAAATTTGATAATTTGTAGCATTGAGAAACGTCCGAAATTGCCGATTCCATTTTTTAACTTATTAGCGTTCCTTTATTTTATCAATGAATTTATTGGTGGGCGAAGCGCTGATTGGCTGGAATCTTTGAAATGTTTAAATCAATGGACGCATTACCTGTTGCGTCGCCTAAGTGCGCATCGTTGATAAAGAGTTGAGTGGAGCGAGTCCTTAAAAGTGTTTTTGTGAAGAAAAAAAGTCACCCGGCTCTGTCAATTTTCTTAGTTGGATAAAGAAGAAATTTAGCTCTTTTATCTCTGAAATATATATGATTGTAGATTATATATACTCAATACATAAATGGGATTAAAAAAACTGCTTCTGAAGGGAGATTTCAGCAATTTATTTTTATTAATTCCTTTATGTTTCATTGTAGAGACTGTATACCGTTGTTATTTATGAAATACAAAAAATAGAGTTTCGAAGTGAAAATATATGTGCGTTAACAAACTGATATAGTTGAAACTAATCTAATGTAACGAATATTACGTTAGCGAATTCGAATATCAAATCTACTATTCGACGAATATAATCAACAATGTAATAAATATACTTTTATTTTTTACTAAGAGATTGCATCAGTAAAATTTAAAAGTAACAATATTTTCGCACACATTCTGTGCAAATTCAGATATTCTTTGCATAACTATGATCAAGTCATATTTTGGTATGTAGAAGTTTTCTTAGACTTTTTTGTAGAAGTTTCCTTAGATTTACTTAACATAATTAATGGCTTATTGCATTAATGGGTGGTAGTATTTTTTAAATGTTAAAGCTTAATTAATAAGACCCAAATGTAACTAGCTTAACTTATTAACGGTAATGCCTTTTAAGACACTGGGTCAGTCATTAGAACGCTAATATAACTGCTGTGGTTACATAAAGGCCGTGTCACATGGCAATTAGCACATAGAAATGTACCGATAGGCTTGACTGATGCGATGCCGAAAGATCGTGACTAAAACCAAGGTGTGCTCAGTACTAAACACGAAGCAGTGAAGGGAATAAGCAAATGTTTCTAGCACTAAACTAAGTACTAAATCCGTGGTTTGTCATTATAACGTTATATATGAATTAATGAATAATTAATTTAATGTAAACCATAATTAACAAGGCAATGATAATCGTTAAATGTATGATTACTGTTCATTTCCTTATAGAGCAATAAAATCATATTTAAACTCTAAAACTAAGCACCTCATACTTTATTGATGTAAGGAACATTATAAATGAATAAAATCGCAAATAAGTAATCCAAGTAATGAGCAACTTATTGACTGAACTTATTTTACATTTTAATTTGGTTTATAAAAAGAAGAATTCTTGAAAATATTGGTGAAACCACGATAAATAGACAGATATTCTTATAAAAATATTTTATGCTTTCTTAATATTTATCTTTAGAAATACTCGAAAAAACTGTAAGGCATGAGGTTGGATTCGAAAAACGACCTTTAGCTCATCATACGATTGCGCTTCCATTGAGCTATAGTTGAAAATACGCTTACATGCAGCGAAACTAATGTTACAGCGAAGATATGTCTTCTTAGTATGTAGTAGCTCAGTGACGTAGTGAATAAGCGCCGCGGCCCACAATCGTGGTTGTTAAGCAACTTTTATGCGGGTCGGTCACGGGATGGGTGACAAAAATATATTATCTCAAGCTACTACATGCTTCGGAAGGTACGTAGTTCCGGTTGCATTTGCAGTCGTTAATACCCTCCGATCCGCATTTGGCCAGCGTGGTCATGGTCCACTTTTAATAGAAGTAACATTTACAATAATCATGTCATTACCAGATCAATATTAATTAATATAAATAAAGCAACTTTATAATTTTGAAATCACTTAGGGCTGGATCTCAAGTCCAATATCTGCTATAATAGAAACCCGTTATTGATTCTATCACATCACTAGCAACAGAGAAATCTTAAGCTAAAACTATTTGGGTTGCGCAAATTCGTCGGTCGTGAGATGTTTACCTCAGTAATAGATAGATGAAGGCAATAAATAATTGTATTTACTTAGAATATACTTATATATAAAAGTGAAGTTTAATTCTTTTTTTTTGTTGTTGGTATGATGTTATCTGCGAATTCGTTCACGTCATCTTAAACGGGAACTTTTGAATCATAATTCTCAACAGATCGAAAAAGTTTTAATATGTGAATCCAAAGGTTTATCGATGTGGCAAAGGAACAAATCTGTGAGCTACTCCAGTTTAGTTAATTAGTTACGAAACAAACACACAATTGATAATATCAACTTTTTAATAGTTGGTGATTATACTCGTAAACATTAATTTGTTTTTGCGATGCATGTGCTAATTATGTAAGATCTTTTGTTTTGGTTACTTCAAAAGTTTTACTTTCTATTAGAGTCTTCATCATCATCAGCCCTTTTACGTCCCCATTGCAGGGGCTCAAGCCTTCCTTATGGATGGTTAAGGAGGATAGGCCATGACCCTCCACGCTGGCCCAATGCGGATTGGAGGGTATTAGAGTCTTAGTCCTTTACAAAAAAATTAAACCAAAAATCGCATTAAATAAAACACACGTGAAAAACTAATTTAGTGTTCGCTATTAATCGTTCTTCAAATAGTAATATTAACAATTTGGTGTGTCGACGTCCACATCTTGTCCATTGAGTGGGCGTCTACAAATTTGTTAGTGATTATAATATATCGTAATTAGTGATAGTATGACTGTCAATCACTAAATTTCTATGTAGACTTTAATGTTTTGATTATAGCGGCAAAAAATATGTAATAACGTAGAAGATGAATATAGAAGTCAATGGAATAAAAGACGTTCATATAAGAACGTAGAAGACTTAACAACAATGTTTTTGTTTTTTATACTAATAATTTAAAAAGGAAAGAATTCAGTGTCTGTTTGTATCGAATAGGCTTTAATATTACTGGATCGATTTGAAATAATATTTTACCTACAGGAAGTTACAGTATACGCGAGCGGCATTGGCGTGGGAGAAGTCGCGAGAAAACAGTATATAATATTTACTTAAACTAGTTGAAATAATTAAATTAAAAAGGGATTATTTTTTTGTCTCAATTGAATAAAAGGTAAAAAATTTACAAGGTCGATTTTGTTTGTCAACGTTCTTGTTTTCTTCTGTTTGTTGAGTTTAATATTTTCGGATTTAATTTTCACAAATTATCTAGGGCCATCCAGAAGACTTAATCGCACTAGTGTCAAATATATAAACCAATATTTTATTTATATAGATATATTCATGGATAAAAAATAATTGTCACTTCTATTTTTATCATTAATTTTTCTTGTGTATTGCTAAATAAATAGAGGTTAATTTAAAAATGTTAAAACTTAAACATCAAACAATCAATAAAAAAGATAAAAATGTTTTTCTTTTCAAACGGCGGGCGCAATGACACCAGTTTGGCAGTTGGCTTATTTTATGACGCCTTATATATTATTTGTATATAAAATACATTCTTAAAATAGATTCTTTAGTTTCTTTGTTTATCAAGCACAAATAAATAAAAAATCAAATCTTTTCTCTATACCTAAAGCATTAGTGTCCATGCCGAATTGCCAAAGTAAATAAAAAGTCACATACAGATTTATCGCAAGTGCTATAATTATGAACAGACTTTAATGCAGATGTAAACGGAACGGAAATACTTAGATTACGACTCTAATAAAATAGAAGGCTGTAATCAATTAGACTTTGCATGTATTGGTTACAAATAGTAAAATGTATGTCACGAGATCTCACTTTAGAAAATCATAAGAATTCACAATCTGTGTACGCATTGTTAGGATATATGAATTAATTGTGCTGCTCGATATTGTTTTCTTATTTGATTTTATATTTATATATAATATAATTTATAGTTTGCAGCAACTATGCAACGTTGAAATTCGATTCGAGCAATAGTTTCATTGAATTGATAGTTTAATTACCTACGACTTGGCTGTACTTAAAAGTAATACAGAAAAAATATACGGTAAGTAAACATTACATGATACTTATATAAAAATATAAAAAAATTAGATATCAAGGGAGAAGAAATCTCTCCCTCAATATTAAGCCGTTTAAAAAAATTACATTTTATTAAATAGAAAGTCCACACCCTTGCCACAGACATAATTCATCTTATACCTTTGTTTGAATTGTGGACTAACTATCAGGTTTAATCCATTATCTGACCAAAATAAATTCAACTCATCTCAATTTGACGTTTTCGCTTCTGTTTATTGTCAATTCACTTTAGGAATATATACATATAAAACGAAATGTCTATGAATCATCTATTCATTCATTATATACTGCCTTATTTACACCGCAGAAGAATCAAATTTATAAGTTGAGATAAGCGTGAAACAATGATGCACACTCGAATCGCTATAAAAATTTGTCCTTCGTTTTATATTATCATTGTAAAAGTTTCTATTCTAATGACGGTATTATCTCAAAGTAAGTTGTAAACAAATTTTATTCTCCAAATTAAGTTTACCTCTTATTTTTATGCAAAAGCTGTGAAAATTACTCGTCGATAATGTTATGTTTCTATATCTTAATGCATCTAATCATTGTATGTTGTTTATGTGCTTTTAAATACAGTATATAATTAAAATATCCATTCAGCTGAGTCTTATCAAGACAATAACGAAATAATACACATTTCGCTATAACAAGCTTGCAAAAAAAGAAAAGACAATGGCAAAACAAATAAACAACTCTAATCCTATTGCCATAAAGTAGAAATTATAATATTCTTGATGATGAAAATGAATTGGAGAATACGGCATTTGCTTGAATATTGAGAGATGCTTAATTGAATGTAAAGATTGATTTAGTTATCAGTTAATTTCAATATTAAAAACGCTGAAATCGCTACATTTGCGATAAATAGATTTTCCAATATTAGTTCGTAATCATTATATAGATTGTTCCATGACAGTCGTTTGCGTTGCTCAGCTTTCTTATCGCTGTTGACTGTAACGACCAGCGAAGCGTGATACGCTCCACCTCCCTAGCTTGTTACTTCAGCTGGGCCTCAACAGCGACATGGCTGCGGCTGTCACAGGTCAAGCTTAATTGGACACTTTATGTGTGTGCATTCATGTGCCGTGGAACCGGTTCTCTAGTGGGTCTGTTGCTTTCTACGTCATACATCGTTTTCTGTATAGGAATAGTTATGAGAGATTCTGCTGTGTGCGCTCTGTAAGTTTGTACTGGCATGAAGTTTATTATGATTTGTGTATCATTGGCAGAGGCGTGATGGGAGTTTAGTCGGCGTGGGCTTGTACCTGTCTTTTATATTGCTTTTATATCTTTTGATTGCTGGGAATCGGTATAGTATGTGTTCATATATTTATATTATATTTTTACAATATTATAATTTACCTTTCCCGCTCCGTTCGTCATTACTAAAGATCAGATATTACCTATTTTTCTTTGTTAGGCTCATATGTAAATGTTATTGTCTTAATTTTCATTATTTTATTAAAGGTTTTACCATATACGGTTTTTACTTAATTTTAGAAATAGCTTTCTTCTTATTTTCTATGAAAATAAGTGCGTTCCCTAGTGTCGATGTTCGTACCCCAATAGCTTTCAAATCAGAATTGTTGCAGCACCTGTAACTTAAAGCCCTTCCTTACGCCTCCGCGGACGTTTCATTGCGAAATTGATTCCCCGATGCTATCTAACCTCCTGGGGGTACATTGGATAAATAAATACTTTGCGATAATCTTCGGAGGTCTGAGACAACCCAGAATTACGGCACGCCGGTTATATTATTGTATTTTAATTCCGTTGCCGACACACCTCCGTCGCATTAAGTTTTGATATGATTTAGTGCGTTATTGTAAATGGTGCAATGTTCAACCCTCGATGCATAAGTCAAATAAATTTCGGCAAGGCCGATGTAAGCGTGAGCTCTGATCTGATATCGCGCACAAATATTACTACTAAATTACAATTAAGGCGAACAGTTTTGACACATCGTGTTATATTCGACCGCGCGCTTTTGATGAGACCTCGTTGATGTGTGACTGAGTTACGTTAATACGGTAAATTATTACTTTGATATTTATAAAAATAACGCCTTTATAAGATAGATTTGAGCTTTGGATTTTCGTTGAATTCTTAATTTGACTTTGGGAAACATTTGTCGTGATAAAATATATTCTATGTTTTACTATTGTGGATATATTCTATCGCTGTACATATTTCCACATAACATTAATATCATGTTTGGTGTGACTATAAAACTATTTGATGCAGATGTCGGTCGCTTAGTTAGCTTTTATGTTAAATATTTTTGTAGTAATGTAATTGAATGAAATATACTCGTATAAAAGCAAGCCTTCAGTTTAAAAGTTATTTATTTATAGTAATGGGAAGTCGCCAAAGAAAATATTACTAATATTTTGATCTGGTCTCTTATCTAATATCTTTTATAACTACTGTTAAGTACGACGCTATTTAAATGAATCGCTTGCCGTGCCTGGTCTAAGACATCCTTGAAGCCCAAGGGCAAAATTCCTTATTCGTTTCATATAAAATGCCATTTATATTTGAATAATTTTTAAATTACCGAGTCCGATCTTGCTGCATATAATTCTTTTATGTTATTACATGCAGAAATGGTTTTAATGTTGAAACAGAATGGAGAATCTATCATATGTACGTAGATAAATGGAAAAGGCTATTTATAAACGTTAAATATATTTTATATAATATGTGCTGATACAAGTAGATTTATGTATCATCATCAACATCAGCTCTTTTACGTCCCCACTGCTGAGGCTCAGGTTTTTCTTATAGGGTAAGGACGATGGGCCACGACCCTCCACGCTGGCCCAACGCGGATTGGCAAGTAATAACCAACCAAGTAAAGGGTAAACGGCTTAACGTGCCTTCTGAAGCACGTAGTAGCTCTATATAATTTTTTTTGTCACCCATCCCGTGATCGACCTTTGCGAAAGTTGCTTAACAACAACGATGGTGGGCTGTGGCGCTTATCCACTACGCTACCGAGCTACCTATATATATTAATATATAGAAACATGGCAAACATTTTCTTTTATGCGTGTTATGTCGCATAATTAATAATGTTTCACGCGCCAAGAGGCAGCTGTGATAAAGTGAACCGTGTAATAGGTGCAACAATTTTCAAGACACTATCTAAATGCGGCTCTGTACAATGTTGCTTATGCTGTGATAGCAGGCAGTATTTCCAGCAATTACAGCGAATAACAATAAATTATAATTTATTTTTATTGTCATATCAAGTAAAGGATCGAAGGTGTGTTGTTAATAATGCTTTAAATAAATAAAACCGGTCATGTGTGAGTCTGATTCTTTCGGTGCAAATAATATTTTTATCAGAGTTAATCGATATATAAAGTGTTATTTCATGAATAACTCCTAAACTATTTATTATTGAATTATAAAAAATGTACGTATATTTTAGAGATTTAAAATAGGTTTTCTTGTTTTTAAGTATTTTTATTTACCGATTTTCTTATTTTAGGGTTCGTCTTAACAAATATTAATATTATAAATGCGAAAATAACTCTCTGAGTGTCTCTCTCTATCTGTCTATGTGTGTTCACGCGGGTGAAGCCGTAGGCGAAGGCTAGTTATGTATTACTTAATTTCAACTCAATCGATACCCTAAAACGTACCCAGAGTAAGATTAAGTATATTTTGTCACAGAGATAAGGTATGAAAATTCACATTTCTCGGGTTGACTAAAATGTCATTTTCTTAAGTTTGTAATTTTTTTTTAAGTCTAAATCGCAAGATTCTTATAAGATGACTGATGACGATAGTATTTAACGATATTAACTTTTCTCAAAAACTTATGGAGTGTTTGCGTAGAAAATTGTGGGAATGTGAATTGTTCATAATAAGAAATAGGTAATTTGTAGGTGCTTATAACCTTATTTGTTTTAATAGATGAAATTGTAGTATAATCCACGCTGGCCCAATGCAGATTAGAGGGTATTTACGACTGCAAATGCAGCTAGGACCAACGGTTTAACGTGCCTTCCGAACCACGAGTTAATAATTTTTTGGTCACCTATCCCATGACCGACCCTTGCGAATGTTACTTAACAACTACGATCGCTAGCCGCGGCGCTTATCCACTACGCCACCGAGCTACTTTTTTATATAAACGTGTATATAATTAGTAATCAGCTTCGGATTTTATTTCAACTGAAAAAAAGTTAATCACCTTACAAATTTAGATAATAAAATTCAAGTAATACAGGGACGCACTAGTTCTCGCCTTCCGCGGCAAATTCTCGTTTAGTACACCGATAAAAGTTGTAAAATGCAAATGGCAATAGTAAAATGTTAAGAATGTTTCGCCCACGTATCGCTCTAGTACCGTTAATCCACCTTATATTTTATTAACTTTAGAGTTTTTCGTACCTAATGTGACCAGGTAAAAACTGGTTGAAAATGTCTCATTCAACACTTCGTGAACGTTATATTTAATATTTCCGTATTATATATGGTAATGATTATTATTATTAAGTTATAGCAGTAAGACATCGATTTATACATCGGCACAGAACCAACAGGTATTACGGTTAAGCAATTTTATCTTGGTTCGGCAAATATATTGTGATAAAAGTTAGCATGAAACATTAAGATTTAATGACGCCTTTAAGCTCTAATGAATGTGTGATTTATATGGGTAATGTCGCTTTTAACTAATGTCAATTTCAATGGATGTTTGTGAAACTGTCTAAATTAAAACTTATATTTTCAATATTCTCATTTAAAAAAGTAATGAGTCGTTAACTAAATTTTGTTTTTAGTTTTACTATTAATGATTAATGTATTTAGCACTGAACATTCCTATAAATACAGTTTGATACATTTAAAATGTAACAATGAGACATTCTAAAGAATCCGATGTCGTGTTATACTAAAATGGTACATTGCATATTTCTAGAGAAACAAGGACTGTGAAGTACATTTCCCTGTTTTACATTGTGGTTCTGACCATTCACGAATGCTGTACTTGTCATAGTTTCTTTCTCTGTTAATTCATCAGTGGTGATTCCTAAGCACACAAATCAAGAAAGATGTTGGAATCCTTCACATTGCTCACATTAGCGGGTTATGCGATCCTGTTCTTGTAGTTAAAAAAAGGGGTATTTTACATAAAATAACCTGTCTATTTACTAGACATGCGTATAATAGTCGGAAATGGATCCATTCTTACTAGAAAATTAAAGCAGTATTTTTTCAAAGTTGTATGGTTTTTTTTTGCAGTTTTAACTTTTTACCTAATCTATGTATCCGTTTTGTGTTGGACGTCGTTTTTGTTTGTTTTATGATTTTATAATGTGAAATGTATTCCTATGACTTCGATTTATAATTACACAAATGTCATTTAAAAATCTCAATAATAATAATGGTTTAAAGCCACATCACCAATTCAAATTTTCGAATTTAGTACATTAATTAGAGCTTAAAGTTTTAGTTAAAACCTTAGCGGACGTTTGTGTAACAGACTGTAATACCTATGTTTAGAGGGTTATTGGAATATACCTAATTCATAATTTTGTGACAGGTGCCATCTTGGATTAGGAATAATATTCAAATAATTGTAGTATCACAAATGAATTTAAACATCTATATCAAACTTCAAGCCCACCAACAAATGGAATGATAATTCAGTTATTAAATTGGATTCACCAAGTCGAGCTAAATAAAACAATATAATATGTGTCAAGTGAGCTTTTTGTGTCATACGTTACGTTTGTATGGGTCCATAGCCTTGCGAGTTTCAATATAGACGCCTAACAGCCATGTCATTGCGTAGCTTACGAACGAGAAAACAATAGACAGGGCTAGCGCTACATTTCATCTGGTAATTGCAGAGCGTCCATGATCAAGCGCCGCACGGCAGCTAAACGCCATTAAAGAGATGAGCTCATGCGCCCTTATCGATACTTTTGCATCGTAAACTGAATTTCTATCGGTGAGACTGTTAATATTCAAGTAGGAAAGCTTGAATATAGTATTTTTTTTGTAAGGTAAAAACCTGTTCATTTAGTAGTTTTTTCTTTTTATGTAAATTGATTCTTTGATCAAATGTGAATGTTTTTTTAAGATTTCCTTAACGATACTATCATTTTTGAGTTTTGTATTATTCGAAAGAGTTTTTGTTTAATTGACTCAAAAAGTTTGTTTAATTAGCTGTAATTTATGCTTCCTTGTAATGTAAATTAGGTTCCAGCGACATGATGTATTGACAGATCGAGATACGATGTGTCGTACAAACCAAATTACAATCTTCCGCTTATCTGTTTAAATTTGAATTAATTTATTTGTTTAAAGTATAATAATGATTGGTATAAAACAGCGTATGATTACTTGTTTATTTTTAAGAATAGACAACTATGATTTTGTATATTTTTTTTTTGTTACGTGGCTCGACAAGCTTTGACACAACACTAATTTAGAAAGGAAATGGCCCGTTAAAATATTTAATTTGGCTGGTGCGTAGCCTATAATTACTAGCAACATAGATATTCACGTTATAGACGTTGTACGTAAATTCAGCTAGCGATTGGTTTCTAATGCCTCGTTGAAATTTATATGACCGTCATGAGTTTTTTTTTTTGTAAATTATAGTGGATGATAACTAAACAAAATTGTTAATATGTAGCTGTATCACTGAATAATTTAGTGAGCGTAATAAATCAATGTGTTTATACGTTAATTTCACAACAGGTTCTTTTATATTTATGAACTATTATGACTTTATTATTGCGTCTACGTTGTTTACGTTGTTGATTTATGTACAAAATCAAAACAGCTATTTGTCAAAAACTTTTTTTTTATTATTACTAATAGTTACTTTTATTATAACTGTATACATGTTGCTTTCAGACTGTATACGGTTATAGAAATCTTGATTCTCTAAAGAATTACAAAAATTCACTTACTGAGAATTACAACACATACACAATATTAACACCAAGAAAAACGTAACGTACAATTGGATTTTTAATCACTGTATAAACTATTTTTTTCAAGTAAAGAAGGTAGTCTTAACTATTAGTGCAATACATAGATGTGCGAAGCTTTTAATCTGCCCTGCATCTAGATGTGGCATTTAAAATATCGAAAACTGTTAATAAGACAAAACAATTTCTTAATATATATAACTCATGTACTGTCAAATCCGTTCAACTATTTATGAGCCATTTAATTATTTTATTACCCGACTGTAAACATAAGGAGGGCTATGTTTCAATATTATTTTGATTATCATAATAAAAATAGCATTTGAATTTGTGTTATTATTATTTGACGATATTTTTTTTTCTTTCATATATAATATTTGTTTATTTTACTATACATATATTATTAGTAGTTACGTTTATCAAAGACTATGGCTTTGAATGAAAGATTTAAGCAATTTTTTAAAACTCGTCATTGTTTTAGTATTCTTTATAATATTTGTATGCAGTAGGTTTCATAATAAAAAGTTTATATTTTTTAGAAAAAATAGCGATAAGCTTTTGTATTTGTATTTTTTGTACGTTAGGTTTAATAAGTTTTGCCACTTAAATATAAACTTCTTTTAAAAACTTAAAGTTATTATTTTTAAAATTTTAGATATTTCATTGTAATATTCTCAGTGAACCGATATCATGCGAGAGTTTAAAACATAACCGATCCATCTATATAGGTGGGGGCTAATTGGAATCAAAATTAAGTAATTTTATTATTTTAGCAAAGCTTAACATGATAGTGCACAAAGTTTACAAAAACCAAGAAGAACGCTATACTGGAATTTAATGGTGTTATTTAGCTAACCATGCATTGTCTTCTAAACAAAAGTCCCGTATGCATAGTAAACATCGTTCAACAAATTTGAAGCAGCTCGTTGTTTGTTAGGCTGGCAACATGTTGCTGGCAATAATGCGTATTACAGAGTTGCTCATTGCACGTTAAAATGATTTTGCTCGACTAGCGGAAACAATATTTATCAACAGGTGCTCAACCAATGTTACTGTGGATCAGTTTTAAGTATACCTATATCAAATTTAAGCGTCACCTGTTAAGGATAACTAGTTTAAAATTAATATCTAGGATTTGGCGAACATAATATACATACACTGCAAATTAAATAACGCTCGTGAAAATTCTTGGTATTGGCTTTAACTTGTTGAGGATAGCTCTTTTGGCTTTCCAAATTCAGTTCTAAGAATACATGAACATACTATACATACACTGCAAGTAAAAGCTTGTAAAAGTGCGAGTATTGAAGTAAGTTGTTGGTAAATATTTGGAATTACTACAATCTCAGTATTATCAGGGTGCATCCAACTGAAACCGATGTTCGAAGGCGTTCCTTAGGAATCACCCCACGTTTCCCACGGCGCCCTCGTTACAATTTCAAATTATTTAATTGCTTGAAGCTTGTGTTACATAATTAGTTGTTTATGCGACACATATTTGTAATTGACTCTGTAATTTACAGGTGCAAATCCAGTTTGGTGGTGGACGAATAAATAAGTGTCCAAATTGAAATTTGATAGAAATAATGTTTGGCGTCTAGAGGACAGGTTATTTAAATATTTTTTTGTTTTTATTGTTTTGTGTATTTATTGTATATTTAAGAATAAATTTGTAAGTAAAATATCAACTACTTTAGAAATTATTCTAAACGTATTTTTGAAATGATATTTTTATAAACAAAGAATTGGAATAAAGTTAGTATAATACAAGCTATAAAATTTCTTATGTCACCAAACATTTGACGATGAAATTCGGATGCAGTGAGGCAATGCAAAAACTCAATCCAACAGTAAAATTATATCTGGAAAGACTACGTTAGACTCAATATTTTGTTGCCGACCAACATTTTTATATTACTATTGTATAAAACAAAGATTAGAATTCCCGATTGAGAGGATCGCGTCCAGTAACTAAATACAGTTTCACAGGTGGCAATTTTGTCCATAAATTTTATACCGCTTTATAATCAGAGGATTTCTAATAACCTTAATACCTTAATATTAGGTTGTGAACTACAATATATGGCTTTTATACGCTACCTGCGTGAAATTGTTCAAAATATATACATATTTCATAGAATATTTTATTTTTGTGTATGTTCTGAATGACTTTCTGATATCTTTGATAAATATCTTCATATTGCAACCAATTGAAACAAAAAAATAATGTATCAAACATTAAAACTTTTCTTATTGAGAACTACAAGAAAATGAAGAAGAATGAAGAGAATTCTACCTAGCTTTAAATTGTGTATTGATATATGAATGTCATTGCGAAGAAAAATATGTACAGTATGTTAATTTAAAATCAACTTACCCATAATATCGATATATCTATTATAAATATTATTAAGCCTATGAGTTAGAAAAGACCATGTTTCACGATATATCAAAAATTTAATCATAACTTTACAATTTATTTTACAAAAGTATTTTGATTGATACATCTAATCAATATTATTTCTGAAACGATAAATCGAAGCAATTGAAAAAAGGGAAACTTTTGTTAGTAACTTTGAAAGAATGTCAGAATATTTTTTTGTAATATTGTACGTAAAACGTGCCTGGTGCAGGTAAAAATTAAATAAAAGATTCGACATGCGGTCACTACGCAGCTAGCGATGAATTTAGCAAAAGTCAATTCTAATCTCGAATATTATACCTTTCTCTTTTTCGCGCTTATATATTCTTTAGAGCGAGTGTGATGGAAAATGACAATCGTCTCTAAAGGAGTAAATGAATTATTACCTGTTACCACCCATTTATTACCTAGGTGTTAGTTTTCGCAGAAGAATGTTGATAAAGTATAATACATATATTATTGACAAATTGTTAAAAAAAAAAGATCTTTCGATACTTTTGACTTTTTAGAAATTTTGTTATAAATTTTGATTCATGTTGAGTTCAGCAACTAAATCTAAAATCTAGACAAGTGTTGCCTCACTACTAACTTAGTGTTAAATAATTTGGAGTCACTACTGTGCTTAAATTTTATGTCAGGTCTCAGGACCGGCCTGCTTCGATGTTGGAGTCAGTTACTGATTCCTTGTTAAATGAGTAATATAGTTATTTAGAATACCATCTAAATATTTCCTATTTTCTAAAGGTATCGTTTCTAAAGACCGTTCTCAGGCATATCAAACTAAACTTTTCATTTTATAGTCCTGCGTCTATGTGGTAGGTACAGTTGATAGTACGTCTGGCTATTACCATATTATTAATATTATTTATTTTTATAATTTATTTTATATACTTATTTTTAACATTACCTTTATATATTGCTCTTATTCTAGGAGCTAAATCATTTGTATTATGGAAATCAGAAATAAGGAATACCCGAAACAATATAGAAATGTCCATTTTCTATAATGACAAGACCGAAAATCAAACTCATGTTCAATTTATTTTAGAACACATTTGACATGAACAAGTTATTAGTATTTGTAATTATCTGGGGGTACTGCTACCGCCAAGTCGAGCAAAAAAGTTAAAAAAATATTAAGATTATTTTCCCTTTCGTAGAACCATTGAAAACTGATAGTTATTCGAGCATTGATATGATCATAAGAGTTCGCTTCACTTAACTCAATTACGTTCACTTCATAAATAAATCAGTTGTGACATTTATGGTAAAGTTTCATTTTGAATATAAATAATAGATGAGTTCAGACTATAAAATATAATTGAGATGTTCGTTAGCTGAAATGATCACCGAGCACTTGTCTTGCATTTTATTATTACTATAGTTTTTTTTTCGTTTACAGCTGTTATACCGCGATGAGACTGTATTTTCAAGTCGTTAAATAAATCAAATTTATTTTTACTGGAACATATTTTTAATAAAAAATGTTTAAAAAATCCACTTTGTCCTAGTAATCTGAAATGGGATTCGAAACCACGACTTACTTTTTCTCTACTACAGAGCGTATTTTCATCAATGTTCAGGTAATCCAGCTCAACAGCCGAAAGAAATACTTTTTTTAGAATTATAATAATTTCATATTACCAATTTTGGTAATAAATTTTGAGCCTTAAAGTGTTGAAAATAATGGTTTTGAGATTACACACATTTGGCTCTTTAAAGTTCTTATTTGTAAGTAATTTGATTTTGTATTAATTTAAGTTTATATCATCAGTCCTTTTACGCTTCTACTGTAGAAGCTCAGGCCTTCCTTATGGATGGATCAGGAAGATGAGCCATGACGCTTTATGCCGGTCCAATGCGGATTGGTATTTATTAATGACTGCAAATGTAGCCGAGACCAAACGAGACTTCCGTAGCAGGGAGTAACTTGAGATAATACTTTTTTGGTGACCCATCCCGTGATCGTATATATTTCATATATAATAAATAAATATAATATATCGATCAATATATATGTCTCAATCACAAAAAGATTTGACGAAAAATTTTTTTAATTGAAAGTCCTACTAATATGTAATTTGAAAGCATATTTAATAAAGCTTTAAACCCTAGTGATGAGCCTTCATTAGAGTAAAAGTTCACAAGGTACTTTATTTTGTAGATATTTATTTTTCTATGTTCTATTTTATCTACTTCAGTTCATTATAAAGCCTTATCTGTGACTCGTAAGGTTCTCTATTATTTGGAAAAACAATTTTTTCTTATGATTAAATGGCTCTGTTTTTAGATCGTAATAAGTTTCAAATATTGGTCACTCAGTATTAGTAAATGCTAGTGTAGGTTAAAGAGCCGTTACACACTTGGATAACGCGAATCCATGTAAATAAATTATAAATATATTTATATATACATTGCCAGAAAGAACATCATAAAGATATATTGCAAGTTTAATAAAAACTTAGAAGAACGAATGATTAAGAAAACAAGAAAAATAACATCAACATCTCACCAGAGATCTTTGTGACATTTTTAAAAGGGTAGAATGACACAAGAACTTTTTTATCACGATAGGCCCGTAGGCATTACTACTACTATGCAAGGACATTGAGCCACATTAGTTGCATTTTATTGTACCTGGCTTTCCACGAAATAATATGACTCCTTCGAGTTTAATACCGGCGCGTATCATTTGTGTACAAAGTGATTCGATTACAAGAAAAATTGATGTTGTTGTAGAAGAATATCGTGTAAGGGACAGATGTCTCTATTATAATATGTTGTTCATTGTCTCTTTTCGGGAAATCAAGTGGCAAAATTAAGCTCTACGTCCGTAACGGGCCCTATGTTTCGGAAAATGATTGAAAAGTATTTTATCCATTATAAAATGTTTGACAAAATATCATTATTGATATAAACTATTTCAACATTTATTTTAAACACTTAAATTACTGAAGTTGTTTATTGTGCGAAATGAGTAGAGAATGTAAATTTTTAACAACGGAACCTTACGTTGTCAGACAGGCACTTGGGCGGTTTTTTATGCTATTACTTACTATTATTAAACGCGGAATACGAATTGCTTGATTTCAAAAGAGGTGCTTTGCAACTGACAAGAACTTAACAAAAAAAGGTTGCATCACTTCACAATCAGTCGTTGGGTGCAAGTTTGTTGCAATACCAAGTGTTGGACCAACATCGGCGCCAACACGGCATCCGGCGTGCATCCTTACGCACCGCTTGACTATAAAGGTGTGCCATAAAACGGGTCTCTTTTATGACCATTTGACGGAGTTATATACGTTTTGAAGTCATTTCTTAGCCGCTCGACCATTGTAGCCGCGTGACCACTGCGCTGCCGCTTCGCGCTATCCTTATTACAATTTAAGTATTTCGCTATGCATTGGAATGAATTTTTTGCAATGCGTATATCCTCTTTTAGTGCAATGTGTATTCATACATATATATTTCTCACTCAGCTTTGTTGTCTGGAAGTTTTTGTGTGCCATTCAGAATAGCAATTTGGTTAAGATCGATTTATTTTCCTTATTTTTAAGAGACGATTTATTTATAGTACATTACCGAAAGAAGTAAATTTGAAGAAGTTTTCGAATATCAAAACTGTCTTCAAAAATTAAGAAACGATAAATATTAACTCAACTAATATATATTTATATTTTGAATTTATTTCTTTAGATCCCAATTATTGGGAACTAATAGGCGTTATTAATATTAAATATGGATCGTCTTCCACAAGTCCCACCTCAAGCAGATTCATTAAAATTGGAATAATCTAAATAGGGACATAATTAATAATTATTCCGGAAAATGCATTTTTTCAGTTGCAAAAAGTCAGTTGCAAAGAACCTTGCATATATACTTCTTCAAACAAATGAATAAAAAAAACCGTCTATGATTGATAAAAATATTTATGAAAATTATAAAGAAACGTATACATAAAGAATACTATTTATAACGTATATGATATATAACGTATATAAAACTCAATTCCCGACCTTTCGCAATCGCCTGGATTGCAAATCGAAGCTCAGAGTAACAGGGACAAAGTGGATTTTTAAGAATTTTTTTATTAAGAATATTTTCCATAGAATATTTTACAATGCAAAAATTAAATCTATTAACTTCTCAAGTTAATTATGTTGTAACAAATACTGAACCATAATGCGGTGTTTTGTTGTTATATGGGATACATTTTTTTTGTCTAAGCTAACTTAATATTAACTTTACAGGGCTATTAAAGGGTTGTATAAATAACCGTGATCTTATTTGTTAGAAAACAGTCATCGTGGTTACATAATGGCAATACATTTTAAATATTGCGAATTAAAATCTTACTGCTCTATAAGATATATTCAAAGAATCTACATTAGGTTCGACTAAAATAGAAAAAATAATGTAAATTGTTTTAAATTAAAAATGATGATTTGTAAATTT
This sequence comes from Diatraea saccharalis, assembly GCA_918026875.4. Classification (NCBI taxonomy): domain Eukaryota; kingdom Metazoa; phylum Arthropoda; class Insecta; order Lepidoptera; family Crambidae; genus Diatraea; species Diatraea saccharalis. The sequence continues at coordinate 12,139,110 of OU893345.1, forward strand.
TCCTTAGATCACGATTGCATGCTATTGCTTTCATTAACCGTTATTGTTTATCAAACCTCCCAGTAAATAGATAGCGCCTCATGCTTTTCACCGCCAAGATCTGTGAGGGCACTTAGAGAGTACAATGGTGCGCGCCAAGTTAAATGTGCGTCCATTTCCTGCAAAACTTCCCGATCTGAGGTCTGTCAGATAATCAGTTAATTCGTTTACGAGTCGTGCCTTCGCGAAGAGGCTATCTCGCGATCGGCGATCTCCGCTATATCAATATTCATGCATTCGGTCGCGACCTTAACTATTTGCATACCTCCGCACTGCATTCCCCTGCAACCGTTCTATTGTTTTATGATCTAAATGACCACGCGAGATATAATGCCAGTCACGATAAGCTTGTAAACTTGTGTGTACAGCTCTAGCTACTAATAGGAACTGAACTATAATGCCGATTCGATCGCGCAATGCTTTATTACCGGCCATGTGCAAGGGCTACTCGTGACCTATTTATACTGCCAATTGATATCCGGTTAAATTGTATTAAAATAATATTCACAACCACTTCCTAATCTTGTGATATTAGATATTGTACATTGAATAGAGAAGATATATAGCGCAGTGTATGTATTAGTTTCAGTCTGGGATTGTGGTTGTAATATAAAGTGTAAATGAAAACAAAATAGAACAAAATAGTTTTTGAAAAGTATTTAAATCCAAAACGTAAATATTTCTTATATTTGCTAAATTGCCACACTTATATTTGAGCCTTTTCGTGTGTTCGAAGGCAAGTTGAGTTGAGTCGTTGGTGGGATACATAACAGCTCATTCTTCCCAGCAGTAGTGGTACTAAAAAGTTTATTATATACCTTATTATCATCATCACCTTGCTAATGTCTCCATGGCTAGGGCCCCTTGCCGACTTATAGGTGTTAACAAATTCCAGATACAGTCGGGACCAACAGCTTACTATGCCTTCCGAAGCACAGAAGAGATAATAAACTTTTGGTCATCCATCTTATGACCGGCCCTTACGAAGGTTGCTTTATTTTCGAATCGCAGATCGCGCTAACCACTGCGCCGGCGAGTTCGTTTAATATAGTTTAATTTTTTTTATTGATTTAGTCTAGATGTGACATTTTAAAAGCACTCTTGTTACTTCATAACCCGAGGCCGCATAGTAACATAATTGGTGCGATTATTTACATCGCAAAAAAAAGATGGAACTCGTTTTAAAATGAATATGAAAATAATGCATGGGCTAGTCACGCGTAGGTAATTTTGTTGCACTAATTTTTTGTTAGCATCTCTCATAATTCATAGTGAAATTCAATTATATTCTCAATTTACTTTATAAATTAGCCCATCTTTTAAAATTTTAATCGTACCTTTTCTTTGCAACAAATGGAAACTTGTAGATATAGGACAATCTTTATTTGCAGCGAAGTTATAATTATTTAAGTTTATCTGTTTCCTTTTTTAATTTAGTTAATATAAATTGAAATATTAATAATTTAAAATGTATTTGTTTCTATTTTTCAGGTAAGTTCATTAAGGATTGTGCTGGTATAGTAAGTAGATTTTGTAATTAAAATTAAAGAAAAGTCTTTCGTCTGCGGTAATAATTATTTTTGCAGTCCATGAACTTTTTAGAAAGGGCTGTATAATACCTTTTTTGCCAAGTATCATTTATTTTTTAAATTACATAACATAATTTATGTATAGTATCTACTAGATAGATGATTTTTGTCTTTTATTCTTAATGTATGTGACTAGAGCATACTTATATCATTGCTTCTTAGTTATATACAATCTGATTAAAATCTACTCGTAATTACTTTGCACTTACGTTTTAGCTAACTAAAGTTTTTAATTAACGATAATTATAATGTGTGTAAATTTTATGTCAAATTAGAATAAGGCGTTGTTTTGTAAAAACTTTAAAATCTGTCTAGGCCTTGACGTCTGTCCAAATTAATCCACTTACATTATATAACTTAATGGTTCACTTAGTGGAGAATAGAAACATATTAGGAGGAGTTATGCGCAAATAATTGCTGAATGAATATGCAAGTGGCAACCAACTTCGCAGCCCTCACCACATACGTTTCGCCCGTGATTGGCACAAGATATAGAAGATGTCACCAATTAACAATATTTAGTACCTATGACGTTTCGTTGCAGAATGAAAACAAGACATCTGTTACATTATCAAATCATCATCAGCCCTTATAAGTCCCCACTGCAGGGGCTCAGGCCTACCTTATTATGAATGGTTAAGGAGGATGAGACATGATCCTGCATGCTGAGCCCAATGCAGGTTGGAGGGTATTATCGACTGCAATTGCAGCCCGGATAAATGGATAACGTGCATTTCGAAGCACGGAATAGCTCGAGATACAAATATTTTGGTCACCCATCCCATGACTGACTTTAGCGAAAGTTGCTTAACAACAACGATCGCAGGTCGTGGCGCCTCTCCAGTACGCCACTGAGCTACTCTACCCGAATTGTTACTTGTTTTGGATGAACGAGACATTTGGACACTTAGGATGCAACTTTATTGCAGCGGAGTTATAGTAAAAGTCCTGTAAATTGCTAATGCGCTAGAACCTTGTCTAAATAACAGCTGCGTGACGACATTTTAAAAAAATAGGAAGTATAGATAGCATAAAATACATGAGATAAATTATTAATTGAAATATTTATGGATAATCTCCCAAATATTGTTAAAATAAATAACTTTAACTTTGTTAATTTATTGTATGAATTTTCGGAAGAAGCCAATTTATATGTTAATATTAAGCTTTATATATTGAGGTAAAATATGAAAAAATAGAATTAACTTTGTAATAACAAATGGAATGGACTATTTCTTAAAACATATCGAAAGGTGGTTATGTAATGAGAGGCAATAGATATATTTGTTTTTAGTGAAATTAGGTTAACATATAGTGAAAATTATAATAACAGTTTTGGCAGTTGCTATTTTTTATCTACTATAAAAAATAAAAACAAAACTGGACAAAACAATCAAAAACAACAAAAATATAATAAAAAAATATGCGTGATCTCAACACAATCGAACTCATTTAGTCAACTAATGTTTATTTGTTAACATTACCGACTGATTGTTGAACGCAACTACGTCACCAAAATGATGGTCAGACGCATTAGCATTTGCGGTGTTTATACTTCTCTTTACAAAATCTGTCTTTTGCGATGAGCAGAGTATAGCGGAACATGCTGTATTCAAAGTATTCAACTATATATTGTATATCAACGAAATACAAGTTATACGTATAAATTATAAAATGTATAGAAACATATCAATACCTACAGATCGGATCACATTCGATCTCAATCAATATAAATAATATGTTACCACGAAGTGAGTATTTTACAACCAGCTTCCAAAACTCATAAATTAATTTTAATGACCGTTTGAAATATAAAAAATTAGAAAATTCGACGTTAGCTTGATAAATAAAGGATATTTTACAGTTTAAGCCGGTTGCGTTATTAATGTAATAGATATAACTATAAAATATAGTATTAATTCCATTTTAATGGCAGCTGATGTCAAAGTTTCTTATTCAATATATATTCTATACAGTCAGCACTATAATTTAAAATGTTTGTATCAATATTTTTTGTTAACTATTCATAGTCAAGTAAAAAAATTGTTAGTTTAAGAAAAGTTTCTGTCCTTTTTATTTTATTTATGTTATGAGGCAGTTTGTTGGTTACCAACACAATTTGTATCGAGTTTAATTTGTGTAATTTTTTTTTGAAGCCAGTTATATTTTTTTGCAAATACGCTTTAAAAAAAATAGGTCTACAATTTGGGTAGAAATCAGTAAACATAAAAAAATTAATAAATACTCATCGAACATAGCATCTCCTCCTTTTTGAATTTGAAGTTTATTAAAAACCAGCTGTGGGTTACACATTATTCTTTTGAGGAACTGAACCCTAAAAATTAAGATGCTGTAGATATTCTGTGTATGGACCAAATTAGTGTGAACCTAATTTAAAGGTGGTCGAATAGAAACCATTAATATTATTGAAATTACATATAAGTTGGATAGTTAATAAACTGGTACATACCATAAGATATCACAGGTATTAGTTGTATTACTATTACTTTGTTATAAACAGCAAATCTCGAGAAAATAACTAGTAATCTGAAAAAAGTATGTACTGACAAAATATAGTTATTATTAGGAAATATGACTGCATTTCCGGAAATTGAAAACACTTTTTATGAAATTTCAAAGTGTCAGCTATTAATGCTGACTACTTTCATAGGTAGTTAAAAAGTGGTGACGAAGTGCGCGATACGAGGCTACGTGTTACCATGCATCGCCCACCATAGTTTTAGTGGGTATGCTCTAGTATTTTGACTAGTCCCTTTCTTGGGCCGGGTCCGCAGGAGAGAGCTTCACATAAATTTTTCTTTTTTAACGTAGGCAATGCTTTATGTTCTATCCCCGCCACTTGGCAGGCGGCAGGGGATGTGTGGGACTCTACATCTACACGGACGCGCCCGAAGGTAAATCAAAACGTGGGTGGCATACCCACTAACCGCACTTTGTACACCCTCTCTCTTTCAGGATCCAGAACTGAGTGCTCCACACTCAGCCACTGAGTATCACATAATCTCGTGAGTCCGCGCAATAATGCATTTCCCATCGTAAAAAAGGTTGTTGTTGGATAGATAAGCACTCAACCAGGTAGCCAGTTTATCTTTCCTAATTTCTATATTATTAGTCACCGTTGAAACAGTTTATTTTGTTTACGAGTACATCGCAGAATAAACAATTTGAATTTATAAGTAGTAGTATCCGTTTTGAGTGGTTTAAATGAGTGGATAACGGAACCATTTAGAATACTAAGCGATAATTATGTTAGTTCATAACGGCTAATGTCCATGGGAAAGTCGTATATTATAAGAATTGATTATTTTGTTCATTCTAAGTAATGACTTGATAATAGTGATACTTTATAATTTGTCACACATGTGTCTTTTTAATGTATCTCTTAATTTAAATTACAAGATAATTTTATTTTGATAATTTAAGACAAAGTGGTGTGTTAAGAGTAACGGCAATATTGAAAATTAATAGAAGGTGATATTATAAGCAAATCTAATGTTTTTGTTATTTAAAATTTTTGAAACAATATTGGTTGGAAATCACACTTTGTCTTCTAAATTTGTAAGATAGTTAATTTATTAATTGTTTTTTTATTTAAGACTCTAAAATAAACTTTTTATTTCCAAGTATTAATTCGACGATAATATTTCAGTTTCAAACCTATGTTATGCAAGCACATGTGTAAAATTAAAAAATATTATTAGTATAGCATAGAATATTACTGGCAGTCAATTTACTAACTTAGAAGTCTATCTGCAATCCATTAAGATTGAGATAGTCTGTTTAAACACTTTTGGTCAATCAGCAATCTTAGCTTAATTAGGATTTGAGCGGTAAAGTACATTGATTGCGTGTGCAATGTTAGCTAAGACAGGTATAAATGAATATTAAGGTTTAAAATAAAGTAAAAATATTTAAAAAATTCCGGAATTTTAAATTTTAATTTCTTGAGTTTTGATAATAAGCATTAAAAGTGACAATATAAACTTTATTTATTAGAAACGTTTTGAATTGGTTAGTACACGGTATTTTCGTGATGGTATCGAAATTTTGATCAAACTTTGCTTTCAAAGTTGTCAAATAATACCTACAGGTTTAATGTTTTCCTTATTATAGGCCTGTTAGTGGTTTCTGGTTATATTATGTATATTTAACCACTTGTTGTCCAAAATGTTTATCTCTTATCGTACACAACATTATACTTGATTCAATTGTTGATCCTCTCTTACTATCTTATAGATTTAAAATTCAAAATAATTTATTTTATTAACTGACTTTAAAAGTTAAAAATTATCTACGAAAATTCTATCGAAGTTGGGGCGGTCTTTATTCGCAATTTCCGCGTTCGATTTCAATTGAAGTTTCTTGATATATTAAAATTTCAAGAGTCGATACTAAAGGAAATAATAATTTTATTTATTTTAAGAATCAAACATTCTTATATACGCAATAATTTATAATGACTTTATAAGCACACACGAATCAGGCAATCGACAAGAATCAAAGAACGATAACTTCTTGACCTATGCTACTGTCTTCACGATCCAACGGCAGTGCTGCTTTTAAGGCTGTAATTATGTTGTTTGCTCGAACATACTTTATGGAATTCAGACATTAAAGCTAAAATAATATACTGTTGCAAACATAAATGAAATAAGAGAAAAATATAACCAAAAAGCAATTTGTAGAGTTATATTCAACCGTGAAAACTCTATGTAAAGTTATTCGTTGTTAGTTTCGAATATGTACAAAATAAATAGATGGTAACAAAGAAAATGTAGCATAGGTACTGCTTATTTTAAATTGAAATTTCTTCCAGAGCGAGCTATTGGCAGGAAACAATAAAAATTGCAATGGTTTCACTCATGATCATGTGAAATTGGAAATATTTATAACGCCAACGTAAAATTATTTATTACTATAATAATAAAGGTCAGGATAATACAGTAGAAATATTTATCATAATAGAACAAATTGGTTAACTTTAATTTTTAACATGGACGTGTACACGTTTAATTAAAGTTTGCAAAAAAATCACCACAAGAAAATATTGATTCTAAACCGTGTAGAAAACCAATTAGTCTCTATTCAACGATTAGTGTACCATATTATAGATAAAAAAGGCTTAGTAAGTCAACGCTTAAAGTTAATTGGGCATGATACTTGAAAAGTAAACCACCATAAGCTTAATTGTTGGAAAGACAGGTTGCCTGCGCGTTGAGTGGGACGCTTTAGCATACCCAACATTAAAACAGGGTTATAAATTAATAACTTGGCATATTCATCAGACGTGCCGTTTATAATGTCATCTTGATCATTTTATAGTTACTGTGCAAATGTACCTTTGTAAACGCTCTTGTACGTTTTAGTTGTTTTGGATGTAGTGAGCGGTAAAACAGTCATTGGATGACAGAATATATTTTTCACTTCGCATGTTGCCTCTATAAAACTGCTTATTGATCTGCTAGCTACTAATGAGAGAGTTGTTCAAAATTAGAATACGCTTTATGAAATTATAGAGGGCTTTTAGAATGCATGAAACGAGTTCGTATGAAACATTTTGTTTATATACAATATTTATTTGTACTTTTAAACGAGAAGGCACGCTGGCAAGCGCTTTTTCTCAGGAACATTCTCAAAGGCTCAAAAGGTGGAAGACTAACAATTTGTTATCTCTAATTCTTCTGTGTTTCGGGAGAAGCAATCCGATGCTGCCAATTAGTAACATAAGTAACATAAAATTAAGTAATTAGTAACATAAAATTATGTTACTAATTACTTCTTATCGTATGTCTAATTACTTCTCTACGGCAAAAACCTGTCACAAGTAGGGAATATTATAATAGATTGATAATGTTGAATTTCATAAAATAATTGACACTATTATTATTATAAAAATATGTGTTAGATAGTTAATGTTTTATAGGAAAAGTTCCATCAAACTTTTGAAGGCAGCGTCATTATTAGAAAAAAAAACAGGATGCACTTGAGAATGAGAAGGAAATGTATGATATGTTTCAAACGAAGGCACCAAGGCAATAGCAATAGCCTGCGGTACACGCATGCACAGGTACAATAACTCAGCAGACTACATATCAATTAAAGAGCATACATAGGGCGTCTTGATTTAAATACATCCATAAAGCATATTCATTTATGAACCTCGATCTTACCTTTAAATCGTTACAGTTTCAGTCCCTAGATAATTTCTTTATGCGCCACTATTTAATCCCGAGGCGTCGCTGGAATGTCATTATAAACATATTGCGTTTCACGCGGCCTTTATACCTTTATAAATCAAAGTTTTAACGGTGACTTCTAAGGACATTAAAATATTGTTAAGTGCTAGTAACTTTATAGTTCTTTTATAATCGGAAATCTTCTATTTACGATAAGAACACAAGTTATAACTTAAGTTCTAAGAATAGTCACTGTAATACTTGCATCAGGAAAACTTTAATTTGTGTGACATTTAATTTTTATTCTACTTCAAAGTTATCGGTTGCTTTATTATATTAATAGTAAGTCACTAATTTACCATTGCTCAATTGATTTATAATATTTTAACTTTTTAACAATTTTCTTGCTAACGTCTACTACTTCGAAAACGCTATGGTGATGATAGTTGTATATTACGTCTCACTATACAAATACACGTGTTTTGATGAAATTTTTCTTTCTCTTAAGGAAACATATTGATTGCGTCACGCGCATGCTAAGTTTGCAAACTTATATAAAAACGCTAAAACTTGTTACTTTATTCAATGGCAAATTGTCAGTTTTACACATATGAAAAGACATTTCATGAATTGTTCTGAAAAGTGTTTATGACGAAAATATTTTTTTTTGGAGAAAAGCTGAAGTTTTCAATAAATTTCTGGCTATTTATAAAATATAATTAGACCATGTGAATATGCAAGTGTTTTTATTTTTGTTTTGACAACGAAGGTATCACAACACCCAAATCTGAAACAATATAGAAAAGTTCATTAATACATTTATACCACCGGCCATCAAAACCGGGACCTAAAAGATGGCGACACCTTAAAACCCGCATGCAAACTACTCGGCTAATTATATATTTCAAAGTATTTGAAGTAATAATAGGGTTGTGTCCTCCAAGTGAAAAAACATGTTCCGGTTATATTTTCGGAAAATACGAACCGTTTTAACTTATAAATATTTAAAAAAATAAAGGACATTGCTCAACGTCCATACATTGGTGGCCCCAGAGCCAAAAAAATATAGGAAAATACTTATTTTATTGTGTGTCACTAACTAATTCTCATTATGTATTTAATATACCGCGACCGAGTTTTAGAACTTATTATCACGCAAAATATAATTCATTTTGAGGTTATAATTTGTTTGGAAAACCACCAAGAGATGGCACTCTAAGTACATGATATGATATTGATGTCTATACCGTCGAAGCAAAAAAATTCAACTTTAAGAAAGTCGGTTTTTCGTTGTGATTTGTAAAAGTTTCTAAGTCAATCAATAGACAAATAAATCATTCTAATAGTTAAATAATATACCTATTGATAAGCTTAAAATTAAAAAACCTATAGCTTTTTGATGGTTTACATCAAAAGATGGCGCCTTAAATACATAAATGACATGATGTTAATATGTTTACGAGAAATATAAAGGTAATGTAATAGAAACAAAGTAGTTTTTAGGATATGTCACATGAATATCAATCTTTCTGAATAAACAAGAGTGAATTATCAACAGTTAATGAATTTAGTTTGTATAATACTCAGTTTTTATGTCCTTATGTTTTAGTTGGAAAATCACCAAGAGATGGCGCTTTTAGTAAATTTAAGTTTATTTTCGGTCAATTTAATTTAATGTTTTTGTGTTCGATGATTTAAAGGTTATCTAATAAAAATAAATGATCTTCTTGATATGATGTGTTAATTACATCCATCTGACTCAATAGAATTTAAGTATATTGAATGTGAATATTTTCGAATAAAAATGTTACTGTTAAAGTACTTTTAGATATTAATTTTGGATCGCAGCTTGTCCGTGTCAAATAAATATTTGATTCCAATTTAATAAATAAATTTGTAATTATTATTAAAGTATTAATATTTAATGGTATTGGGGCCATTTTCGGCGATGTCCTTTTATGACATTATTTTATATCACAACGTTTTCAGTTGACTAGCAGCAGTTTCACAAATCTCGGAACTCGGAAACTATTAATCGCAGACTGTTACTTCTACATGATCTCTCAGATATTACCTAATGGAATATTAATTTTATTATATAAATTAATTGCTTAATTTGATTGACATCTCACGAAGATAGCACAACTATCTGCTCTTGAATTATTTTCAGTGTTAGTTGGAATAACCCGTCTAAGCAGAAATGGTACGCTATGTCAGACATTTTTAAAATCCGAAGCGTCCGGTAACACATGTATTCATGAATTATAATCGACATGCGTTATATTGGAACGGGCGCGGGCGCGTCCCGATTCTAGCCACAACAAGGACCAGTTAGTCTTTTTTTTAAAGCTTAAGTACGGGTGCTATTCTTGAACTCTTCGATTAGAGTACCTTTGTTTGATCAAACACTTTTTTAACAACTGATACGCTTGTATACAAAGGTGGACGAATGCAAATTCATAAATTACATTATAAATTTACTTTATATTTATTGAGAAAACAAATTATTTATTGACACAAAGAATTTTCAATTTACAAATGTTTCAAGTATACTTATAGCGTGTGTAACTCCTATCTATTACTCAGTAAAATTATTAATTCATGGCATTTTAATATATAGGTAAGTTTAATAATTTAAAATTACGCTTTAATGATGTAACTACGTCCGAATATTATTAGATCTTATAAAGCACGACTGCTAACAGTGTTGTAAACTTTCGAGCGTTTTGTAAACAAACCGTTTGATTCATAATATATTCAGTACGCCGCGCGCCGGCTAAGCGATCAATTTGTCACGGGTAAATTCTGTATTAGTTTAACCGAATGTCCAACTGTGCGTGTGTTCCTAAATAAATGTTGCAATTTGTCTCTTATGTAGTCATAGTAAACACAGGTGTTGTCATTTATACTTTTATGAATATCATATAAAAAATGAACCAACTGCGAATCGGATTGGCATCTAAAAGTGTTTTAACGAAAAGACAATCTTGAGTTCTATAGTTTTGGAAACATGTAATAAATACAGGCGATTTATAAATTGGAAAAAGTACAATATCTCAACTGAGAACTAAAATCAGAAATAAAACCAGGTTAAGTACAGTTTGAGACATGTTTAACTTTAAATTCTCAATTCAGAAACCAGGTGTAACTCTCGTATCGGACTTCTGACTTGACGTTTGAATTTTTTCATATCTCTTAAGAAATTCTAAACTATTGAGTTCTATAGTTTTGGAAACATGTAATAAATACAGGCGATTTATAAATTGGGAAAAGTACAATGTCTCAACTGAGAACTAAAATCAGAAATAAAACCAGTTTAAGTACAGTTTGAGACATGTTTAACTTTAAATTCTCAATTCAGGAACCAGGTGTAACTCTCGTATCGGACTTCTGACTTGACGTTTGAATTTTTTCATATCTCTTAAGAAATTCTAAACTGAAGGAGGTATTTGATATATATATATATATATATATATATATTTTAATTTATTATTGAATTATCGTATGTTATCAATTATTTATCACCTTATTCGACTAAAAACCACGAAGGTTCATACTAGAAATAAGTATTGCCTAGTATAAACCTTCAAATTTCAATTTGATATTTATCTCCATACGTTTCTGAAAGGGTTTTGACAGATTTACACATAAACGTATGGACAACGAAGTATCTATAATACACATAAAAGTCTCTTTTTGTTTTCTTGAGCGTAATCCTAAAAATTAAACGTTTTATACACAGGATTATATATTGCAATTCGTTATTTTAAGTTATATTTCGAACACTGGTACGAGTAACTACTAGCGTATAATAACTCAATATTTTGTTGGAAGGACGTCTGCTATTATGCATACTTACTTACGCGAAGTATGGCGTGAGAACATGCCATATACGCCACCAAATTATTCTTTGTACGTCCAATCTACGTCCTTGATGCGTGATCAGAAATCAAAGTGAGCTAGCCAGACGATATGCCAACGAGATTCATTCTAATTTATCAGCTTTAGAAATTAAATAAACTGCACCAGTAAGGAAGGAACATTGTGTCAATGCAAAATTTATCAAATTAATCATTAAAACTTTTTAAGTTATAAATGCACATAGTGCTAGTAAAGCCTTTTTATTTATTGAGGGTGTTAAAAAAAGTAGCTCCGTGGCGCAGTAGATAAGTGCCGTAGCCCGCGATCGTTTTTGTTAAGCAACCTTCGCAAGGGTCGGTCACGAGATGGGTGACCAAGAAAATATTTTCAAGAGCTACTTCGTGCTTCGGGGGGCACGTTAAGCTGTTGGTCCCGGCTGCATTTGCAGTCGTAATACCATCCACTCCGCATTCGACCACCGTGGAGGGTCATGGCTCCACGGCATAAGAAAGACCTGAGTCCCTGCAGTGGGGACGTAAATAAACTGATGATGATGTTAAAAAATAATGTTATCCACCATTATATGTTAGGGGCTATCTTGGATTGAAAATAACATTGAATGCATATACAAATATTATAATACTATATATTTGCCCAATTTCAGATCAATCAATATAAAAGTGAAACAATATCCATTAATAGGTATTTGATCTTCCAAATTAAATTAAATAAATGTTTCTTTCAATTAAAACAATTGTTCAAACATTGTTTTTATGAAATATATATTGGCAAATCTAACTTTTTTTCAAGGCATCCAAATCATAACAATTAAATTGATAATCTATAAATAAGGGACTATTATCCGCCACAGAAAAATGGTCGGTCGTTTGAGAGCGCTCTTACTCTAACTCAAAGGAATTTACGACTATGTGAAGGCAATTTCATGAAAATAAATATCAGCTAATCATAATAAATCGCCTTTCCACTGTTAGGTATGACGGGCCCATTAAACTATTTCTGACATTAAGCTTATCGTATTATTATTATTAAGTTTGAAAGTATTTTTAAATATAAGAGATAAGAAAAGCATATTTTGATTTCACGAGCCTTAGTTAAGTAATATATATAACTGATCTCCTCATTTTATCATTAAGTTCGCTTTTTATTTATTTTTGTAACTAAGAAAAAATAAATTATATACTAGCTGTTTTCCCGCTACATTACACGCGAAAAAGCCTATGTTAACCCTGTATGATATAGCTACCCGTAGGTGAAAGAATTTTTAAAATCGGGTTTCTGAGCCTATTCGATGCAAACAAACAATCAGATCTTTTCTCTTTATAATATTTATATATATTTCTTTTTATCATAATGCCAATATTATGAAAAATATTGATTATAGAATTGACATCGCAGTTTGCGAGATCAAAAGTAAATATATTCAGGTTTATTCTAATGGAATTGTTGGCAGTGTATGACAAAATAGTTATAAACACGAATCTGGGCGGGTATGATGTAAAGATCAAATATATATTATATACCCATCCCTAGTCTAATTGAATATAGTATTCGAAAGAAGGGAAATTATTTATAGAATATAATGCCCTTCTATAGTTTGTACATTCCCTTGATGTAAGATCAGAGTTAATACATAAGTGATGATTTTTTTACTATATGAACTTTGACAGTACTATTTAAAGTTATAATTAAGTGTAATAATCACCATCATCCTATTAATGTCCCCATTGCAGGAGCATAGGGCTACCCAATGGATGGAGTAGAATTGAGTTAAAACATGGAGGATGTGCCATGAAATATACACTCGCCAAGTGCAGATTGGTGGGACGACTTCACATGCAGCAGAGATTAAATTTTTGATCACCCATTCAATGACCATCCTTTGCGAAATTACTTAATTTTCGCATTGCAGATCGAACGAGTAAAACCACTGCGCTATCGAGTTCTCGCTAAATGCAAGCATAATAAGCAAAAATATAACTGTAATAATGAAACAGTTTTGTTCGTCTATACTAATATTATAAAGAAAAAAGATTTGATTGTTTGTTTGTTTGCAACGAATAGGCTCCATAAATTGCTGGATCGATTTCAAGAATTCTCTCACGTATGGGAAGCTACATCATATACGGTCGGTATAAGCTATATTTTATCCCGAAAAACAGCAAAGGTATGAAAATGGGAGTGGAAGTAAACGATTGTTTAGTATTCAATTTGTCATTGTTATATTGTAATTATATCTGTGTTATTATATGAATTGATATCCAAATAAACAATTACCTAGAGACCACGCGGTCGAAATCGCTGGCGGAAAGCTAATAACGTATATAGACAATCACATTGCATATATTGTGCTCATAAAATGTTTACCTAGGTAGCGTAGTTACTTCGTGTGTTTTTAGTATTCCTGCATAGTTATTAAATTATTATTCTCGTCACCGTTTACTTCATGAATTGTAAATTTAGTAGCTTCGTTGAGGTGTTGTAAAAGGGTATCTTGCGGCACTAGAAATTCTATTTACCTATTTGTATTCTACAGTTGGAATATAAACGATTGAAAAATTAATAAATCGAGACCTTTTTATTAATAGACTAGATTGACTCTACCTACTGCTTAATATATTTTCACTTCATCATAATATCTTTATTTATATTCACAGTATAATATTTCGATACGATCTTAATTCCTTTTGTTAATATTAATTGTAAACAACCATACAAATACACTGGAGATCAATTAAGACAAAGTTCCCGTATCAAATTCGATTATAATGCTGATTGAGATTGCCGATGACAGAAGTGGGAATGCAGCTTGAGATTTCGGGAGGCCGATGTGTATGTAAGTATAATTAACAGCACGGAAGCTCGGTAGTTAGTGCGAGGGGCGGGTTGTCGTCGGAACGATAAATCATAAGTGCGCAGGAGTTGGTCGACCACTGTGGGCGGGGCGAGTGACTTTTAAACGGTTTTTTGAGTTTGGCGACGACCAATGCACGCTCATAATCGAGCGTCCTTTTCTGGCGCCTCGTCCTGGCGACAGTTTTTCGTTAATTACGCTTACCATGATTACCGCTAATTTTCCGGACATTGACCCGTGACGATATTAATCCCCGAACGCATCTTCTAGCCAGTACTTACAATTTTTATTATACTTTACATTATACGATGAGGTTTATTAATTAATTGCTCGCGTTGAAAAAGTAATGGATGCGTGATAAATCTCAAAGTAATTTCCAGATTACGGCCGCTTGATTGTCGCCCTACCGCGACTAATTAATACCCTCGGCGACCGCTGTGATCTGGGGAGTGCTCTGGCCAGTATTTTGTGCTTGCACGCTGGTTTTTGTGTATGACAGACTCTATTGTTCTCTGTCGGATCACAATATGTTGCCCTTAATTCGTTCTCACTGCCATATGAGGCTTGCATACTGATCAAATTTATGGTTTTCGTTGTAACTTAACATGTTCGTGCTCACGTAGTCTCCAATTAGTCCTATGTATATTTGTACTGTAGTTCATTTTACAATTAAAAGTTATAATAATTCGAAATTTGATTAAACGTAGGAACGATGTCAAGTCGATTCGAAAGATTGGTCATTTTTCCATTTACTAATTAAGTATATGGAAATAATCACTAAGTACATATTCTTATGTTCTTTAGATATCAACCTATTTGATGTGAACGTTCTGTCTGAGTATGAGTCTATCTATTTCAATATTGCTTTATCAATATGAAATGTGATATCATTAACTTTTTCCATTGTCCTTGGTTATGGTGAAGATTTGATTGTCATATTTATTAAACAATGAAAAAAAAACAACTTTCTCTTTTCTATAATGACCGATCGGACATTGTCTCTACATTGAAAGATAAGATGCGATTATAAATTGATAGTAATTACCCGCTTGATCGTTACATTTATTAGCATTTAGTAGGCTATAAGTTTTACTCCACAGAATCTTTTATTTCAGTGCCCGATAGCCTATGAAACGGTTTCTGGTCGTGCTTTCTCGAGTTTCTAATTATCACTTAATGTTAATTCTTAATGCATATTTCATATTAATAAATTTGAACCATACATAATAATAGGCTTATTTTAGGCATAATTAATGGCTATCATTCGTTCAATCTTTAACTTGATGTTTTAATTTGTGCTTTAATATATTACAGATTTTACAATATGATTTATATAAAATAATAAATTGTTATTATTATGGATGTAGATAATATGGCGTATAATATTATAACGAAAGCGATGTAATAGTTAAATCGTTTCATGACAACTATGGTGATCACTTCGGGGGCGTTACTGTATACATATTTAAAACGAGATACAATTCAAAAACCAGTTCTTTCTCATCGCTCGATTCTAACAAGAATTTGGGCTCGTACAAAAATAAATACTGTCCACGAAACTTGAGTAAGGTAAGATCATAATAAAACATTTGCCGTCTCAATTCTGAACCAATATAACAGAAGTTTTAAGTCTTGTTTTCGGTTGTACAGCGGCACGGTAGTTAATTCCATGCGAGATTCGAAATGAAAAGCTATACCGCAGTATTTATTATGACATCGGACGGTAAAGTACAAAATTGATTTTATCGAGCTTCACAACATGCATAGTTTAAATTTCTCCTCAGTTCTCTTAGAGCGTGTTGTTATAAGATAATTACTTCCATAAGTAAATTCCTTATAGCTCTCCTATTCATTATTCTGGATATAGATAGGTACATATTTAATATTCAAAGTAATATATGGCTTTAACTTTGTGAACTGCGTATACCGAAATAAAATCTAGCAACGAAGTAGCAGAGCTATCGGCGAAGTAATTAAGATCCACAGGCGGTTCTTTTTAATTGGCGTTATAAAACACTCGATCAGTTAAATTGGTTAAATATCTAACTCGTAGGCAACAGGTGCAAAACAATGCTGGATTAGACAAGCCCGTGGTCCAAGCTATATCTGATTCTATAGTTGACGTATGACTAATATAGATAGAGGTTAGATTAAATATTTGTCACTTCCGAGGCATGGCATCAACTATCAACGACCGACCGTTGTAATAGAGATATCTTTATATGATAAGATCAAATATCTCGTTTTGACACCATAGCGAATTTTTTATTCATTAAATTGTGACATATTGTGCGGACTTTTTATTGTACGAACTGTTTATCATATTTTATTATCTTTTTGTGGCGTTTGATGTTAATGAATCGGAGAAATAGAAGTATGGGTTGACTGAACTCTGAGAATGTGATAGGTGTATTATTTTTAAAAATGTTCTTTTCATAGACATTTACGACATTAATATTGATAAGCTTTAAAATTTAAAGAGTAGTTGATAAATAAAAACTTCATTTACCTAGCTTAAAAAATATTATTTTTAAAACAAATAAAAATCAACAGAAAACAACTGACTGCTTGTTTGTTACAGTTTAAAAGACAAACTCCCGATTTAATTAATATAAAATTATATTATAAGGTAATGTCGTCTATTGTTGATTTCATCGTTTTAGGCTTCTGAAGTGGAAATAAAAATTAGAGTAAGTTTAAATTATATATTCCGTTCTCACTGATAAGTCAAACGATCTTACTGATCAAAACAGTAGAAATTAAGAGGCAAAGCAATGTTTAAATATAAATTATCTTTTACCTGGTTAAAATATTAATGATATTATAACCTCATTAAAATCTAACGATTAATTAAGCATTCTGTAAGAGTTAAAAGAGTTACTGGTTTTCGATTGCATTACGGGCATCTGTATCTATCAGTAAGCTGTCAATTTGACTATGACGTTTGATCAGATTCGCGCCAAAAAACTTCCTGGATCTCTGTATATTATCTGTGTATTTTAATTTTGAATAATAAAAAGTTTATTGTACTTATAAGTTCATACGGTTCATACGAAAGAAATCTGTATAAGCGGATGTAATATGGCAATAACATAATTATAATATGTATAATAAATATAACATATAACAACAATATAATACATATAACAAAAAACCCAGGTTAGGTTTTTTACTACAATCAAAACTTTTCACGTTATTATTCACAAGTCAAGTGACCACTAAAAGTTTCTCTACAAAGATATGTGGTTATTATTTTACATTCGTCATGTCTCGGAACACCCATGCTCGATGTCATTGAAACGTTAAGAGTTTATCTACTGAGGAACAACATCCCTAGTCGAATGTATCAGTGAGTAATCGCCCAGATAATAAGCTATCTTACCTTCTACGCTTATAGATTTTTTACAGTGTCAATATTGCTGTACTGACTTGAATGTTGTTATGTGTTTTTACTATTTTTTTACAGTAAATTAATAATCATGGGAATTCAGAAAGAAGTGAGCAGTCCTCCTTTCAGTAAGCCTACATTTAAAATCGATACATTGTAAACTACTTTGTGCCCTATTCTCCTGTACGGCATTAAAATATGTTAGTTGGAGTAGCAAAGACAGCAAAATAATTAACAATATTCTTAAGGCACGAAGTATTTTATGGTTTCAGTGTAAATAATACATTATGTGACCAATGCAATTTTCAAAAACAAAATAGATCACTCGGTACGACAGTAGCTATAGATACATTTTTTGTTGATAAATATATTGGATAACTCTTATTAATATGTAAACTGACTATGT
Organism: Diatraea saccharalis; assembly: GCA_918026875.4. NCBI lineage: Eukaryota > Metazoa > Arthropoda > Insecta > Lepidoptera > Crambidae > Diatraea > Diatraea saccharalis. The sequence goes on from OU893345.1 coordinate 12,157,462, forward strand.
GAAACGATCTTCAGAGCCTGGGTTTACGCAAAAATCAGTGTAGTTTTACTTTTATAGCTATTAAAGGTGGTGTCGTAGACGAATGACGACCGGGCCCAGCTTACGGAGGCTGCAATGTGCGTACGCAGAAAAAAAAGAAAAAGCTTCGATAGTCCTCCACAGCCCACACGCCAACCCATGGCCACTCAATCGTTGGTATTCTTCTACTGCAAGCATAAAAAAACCATAGAGTTGTAAGTGTTCAAAGCTCAATATGGATCTATGAAAATATGAGATATATGAATTATTTTGATTGGAGAATAACAAAAAAGTATGGACCAAAATTATGTGTGATTAATAACTTTTTCCGTTTATTTAAACATAATTACGCAAGTTTACAATTATTATAATTAAAATACCATTATGATTGCAAAATAACTTGTGTTATGATGTTTGGATAAAGTGCTTCGCAAAAAATCTAAAATAAAATTTATATTTTTAATGAATATTTCTTGAAGTAAAAGTTTACTTGAAGCTTAAATGAAATTTCTTGAATTACTTAAAATAAGTTTCAGATTTTTAAAGTAGGTTTTAATTCAGATAGTTGGGAGCCGTATCGGTGTCGTTAAATGATTTCTCATCTATTTCCATACACGAAGATCTATACAGAATGTTTATGAAGGTCATAGAAATAAAAATACAGACATTTTTATAATTTTTAAATAATAAAAATAAAAAAATAAAATTTAAGAGAGTAAAATAATATTACATTATCGTGAAACTTACATCATCATTAATACAATGGCGTAGAATATTATTGATAAAATTAAAATAATTATATTCCAATACACGAAAAATCAATTAATCATTTTTAACTATTTGCGGTACGTTAAATAATTGGAAAAAATACAAAGAATAGTTTTGAAGTATTCATCTATCTACTCACAGGTTTCTTGTTTCGTTTAGTTCGAGCAATGACACAGCATTAACTCAAGAGGTACTTCAATTCTTTAGTTAACTTTGAGCCGGGTCTAGCTAACGAGTAACGATTGACTCGAGTATTTCCAAACGTTTTTTGCATCTGACGCCTTATTTATATTAATGCTTTATACTTACCATCAGCTTTAATGAGTTGAACAAAAAACAATCTTATTGCAATCGGTGTAAAAGCAAATACGAAATGACAAAAGACAACACTCAATTGGAAACGTAAAAATATAAAGCCATCGTAGTTCGTTATTAAACATTCTGACTTTTAGAAATTTTTCAATATAACAATATGGCGATTGAGGTTAATTTTAATGTGTTGATGTTGAAATAGAATATTTTAATTTGATAAGTTAGAAACTTGAGTAAATTGTAAGCAGTGCTTTGATTGATGTTGACATATTTTCTGTGAAAGACGAAACGTACTTATTTTAAAACGAAAATCTCAAATATAAGTCATTCACCTGTCTAGACCTTTTACTGAAAGTATAATTCCCTTTTATTTTTACATCTATTGTTAAAGAAATTTATTAGCGCCTCATTTTATTTAAAAAAAAATATTGAATTGTTACATAAAACCTATATGACATAAAAAAAGCTCCGTGAATCTTGGTGCCAAATAGACTTGTAGCATTATGAAACATTTTTGGAACAATACACAGAGACTGGAATTATAATTCCAAATAGTCATTGTCTGCTCACATATTCAAACATTTGAATTTGGAACAAGATTAAGTAGGCCACTCCCACACAGGTTGTGGAGCTTATTTTCTATATTCAATTCAAATAAGGTGTAAAGGGCTGCGGTACGATTTCTGTGCGACATGTTTCAATGTACGTATAACTTATGTTTTATTTAGATTTGATTGTCAAGGTATTTAAGTGCTTTTTTACATATTGTTTGTGGTCAAATATTAAAATTATATAAAGATATTGGTCTTCAAAAAAACATTATATTTAAAACATCAGAAAAAATCTTTAATAATTTTTAGTTACATTAAAATTATTATCATTGACATAAGTATAAATAACGTTCTAGGAGATTAAATAAGCTCAACATTTTATATTGCCATAAGTAAAGAGACTTAAAGAATTTTGTTTTGTGACCGAACAATGAGTCGCTACGACATGAGACTCATGCTTTTCAAGTCAGATTAAGTAAGGAAAGGCGAGTTATTAATAACAGCCAATAACTTAACTATGTCTTGAAATATCGGAGTTACTTTTGCTTAAGTGACACTCATATATTATTCTGCCTAAGAATGTGTTTCCGGATCGTGGTGTTTTGTCGCGATCTCTCTTGAAGTATTTATATTTGTGAAGAGGCGTTTGAGTTGGATAGATCAGTGATTTTCAAACTTTTAGAATACAAGGAGTCCTATCCAGGCTAAAATACTCTGGCGACCACCAGTGGGCTTATGAAAGACGAAAATACCTTTCTGTATGATATTTTATTGAAAAAAAAAGTCTATTCTTGTAACAAAAATAGTGTTTTGCTGTAAAGTTGACTTTTTGTTTTGCGATACCCCCCATCCCCAAAGGCTTTATGTTTATATCTGATCGTCACCTCTCGGAGTATAATAACTCCGAGGGGTGACGACCCACAGATTGAATAACACTGGGCTAGATCATTGTATTACAAAACAAAGCGTGTCACAAGCTTAAACTTGTACCGATGATGGATAATACCACTTAAAAAAGAGGCAGTTAGAATCGGCGTACGCGGTTCAATTGTATGTTATTGATCTCTGATCGTTATCTGTTTTGAATTTCATCTGAAGTATTCCCTGTCATAAGAACTAAATAATAATAAATTAGGGTTCTGACCTCAAAAAATAGGAGGTCTACTCCGACAAAAGAAATAAAGTACCAAATATAAAATAATGTGTTTTGTACGTGGCTTAATTTGTAACGTGAAAAATAAAAGGTGATATCTGCTTATATTCGTTGTTAAAAATTATAATGTATTCTTAATGAAAAAATTATAAAAAATCCACTTTGTCCTTGGAACTCTGAGATGGGAATCAAACCCATGACCTTTCGCAATTCGGGCGACTGCTCTAACAACTGAGCCACCCAAGACCTAACAGGGTTGTCGAATAGTTCAAGCACGTGTTTGTTTAATTTTGAATGCATTTATGTATAAACTAACTTTAAACCTATAAAAACGGCTAAGCAAAAAAGTTGATCCAATTCAGACTTGAGACAGAGTGAACTTGTATCGGAGAACTAATGTGATCACTTACGGCGCGTGACGTGAACCCTTGTTAAGCGTTTTGTCAAACAACAATTTAATGCGGATAAACAAATTATGCTTACGTGCGATTCGAGGAAAATAAAATTGATTAATAAGCAATATTTTTTTTTCTAAAACACCGCTTTTTGTCGATCTTGTCTCCTTATTAAGGTTTAGTATATTTTAAAGATGAGCTTGATGTTTCGGACAAAAACCTGTACACTCAGTAACACAAATGATTTTAAGGTTTAATCACAGTGAGGTTTAATGTCAACTCAAGCTCCAATGCATGTTCTAAATTTGAAAATCTGAATCAGTGATGACAATTTTAATGGACGTTTGTACAACTGTGTGTTAATCTGTGATATTATTGAGGATAAGCAATTTTCGAAAAGGTTGGGTTTTGGGTGGAGTACATCATTTCACCCAAAACCCAACCTTTTCTTCATTATGATGGGTTATATTACCCATCATAATGAAGACTTGTGACAAATGCGATAGTTTTTTTAATAATAGTAAACATTGGTATAACATTTTTTTTCGTGAAACAAATATAAAACCTATTTTCTGAACATTGTTAAATTACCCTGTGGTGTTCCTTATGGTAATAATAAATGAAGGAGATATTATAATATCTAAAACAAATTATAGATGAAATTCCTGTATTTAAAAAAGAGCGTAAGGTGATTGTTGAAGTAGCTAGCAATAGCCAACTTGATTTGTTAAAGAGTATGATTGCTCTAATTATCATAGTACTTTTTATATTATTTTCCATAATCTTCTTTATAGATTCTGTTATTTCAACACAAATATATATCTCAGTAAATATACTGAAACATAACTGAGTGTTCTTCTTAAATAATAAGAAAATGTATCTGGTAAAAGCTGCGAGTTGTTTTACAGTGTGAACCATTCTGCAAAAAAAAATCAGTTTCCGGCAAATACGAACCGTGAACGTTTGCTCGAGCCATTGTAGACAAAGTGCTAACACAGCCATGGTTTGTATATTTCAATCTGGCGCGTTGCACTGGTCAAACGACCCGATTTATCTCAGAACAAAAGCAACATAGATAAATGTATTTATGGCTACAATATATCGCGCGAAGGATGTTACCACTTTTATCTTCAGTTCACTTTAATGCCTCGCCTTCGGAAAAGCTTTTAAAAGCCTCTCTCATCCCTCGAGCGACCGATGCCCACATTGTGAGCTTATAACGTTACGTTTTGTTTTTGTGTTACTTACACGTTTCACTTGAATTGTGCCTTTTGTCGGTGGAGGTGTATTAACCCTTTTATAAAACGTCTTGAAAGCGTTTAATTACATAAACATAAGAACGCTTATTCTATTATACAATGGGGAAAATAATAAGTTTAAACTGAAAGTTTCAAAAGCCCAAATTGAATGATGTGATTTGTTTTCACACTTTTTTTTATTTACATAAGAATAATCGTCTCTCTGAATCCATAGTAGATGTTAATAGAAGTTATTAGTGTATTTTATTATTGTTAAGTATTTCCAAATCATATAATAGCTGAAATAAAGGTGTAAAACTGTAAAGTGAAAGTGCATCTTATGCACCTTCTTTAAAAAAGTGTCGAGTTTGCCAAAGAAATTTGATTCAAAGTTTTTTTTTTGTAAAAAATAGTTTTAGACACTTTTTCAGTAACCTTAAAAGTAACTTTCTTTAAATGAATTATTCAGAAAGTAACTTAGCAAATTATTCTTAAGTGAAAGTGATAGTTTTTCACTTTACTAGTTTTAAACAGAATTAATCGAGTCTATTGTAAAATACGATTATTTTATTACTGTTTTAGTAAGTCCCAGGAAATAATAAATCCAATCGCCATAATAGGCGTGTCCATTAATCGAATTCACTTTCTAGATCAGTGCTGGTTACATTTTTATCTCGGCGAAAACGGAGCAAGTTTTTCTTTAGTAAATTCTTATAGTAAAAAGCTGACAACTTTTCTAGGTTTAAATTTCAACTTTATCCATATTACTTAGAACGCCGACACTAAAAAATCAAATGTATATTATGATCTTTAAAATTTTATTTTGCTCATAAAAAATAAACACTTCATTTGTATAGACAGATGTATAATGACATCAATATTCTTTTAATTGTGTTTAAGTACAAATTGCTTGAAAGCGCAGTGGTTGGCGAGTTCGATTTGTAATGATGTGGAAGTAAAGCCTCTTTCGCAGGGACCGGTCATAGGAAGAATGACCAAAAATTTACCTCGAGCTCCTCTGTGCTTCGGAAGGCTCGTTGTCAGGTTGCATATTCAGTATTGAGCCTGACTCCATCCACAAGGAAGGTCATATAACAATGAGGAAAAATGTTTTTGTCTTGCGATTGAAAACCCTTATTGAAAATATTGAACAAATTAATATTTACATCCGCTTATGAAGATTATTATGTAATTACACAACCAGTCCGGATATTAATAATAATGTTGGTGATCTTTATATAGGTTCGATGTGGCAATATTATGATAATATACTTTTTAGCATAGATATATAATTAAGATTTTCAGTAGATAGCTGATAATTACTTATTAATAATAACTAAACTAAATTAAAAATGTCTCCTAGATCATTGCCTACAGGTAAGGTACCCAGAAGGCTGCGAGCGTTACCTCTCTGAATAGCTAAACTAATTCTTTGGGCGAGGTAAAAACCTATTAATAAAAATTATATCACACTTATTTAGATTTTACTGTCTTTACTTTCCTCATATCAGAATGGTGATTATATTAAAATAAATTTATCATGTAAGTATAGGAATATTTTCCACTATCATTTTAGATATATTTTTGTTTAAATGGATTTGTTTTGTTATATTGACTTCGTAGTATATTTAATTGTCATTGGTGATGATTTTAGTGAAAGAAAAAAAACATTGTAATTTAAAAAAAAAAAATAATGCGCTTCTGTTTAATAGGTTCATTTTAATTCATGATAGCTTTCTGTTAAGCTTGAATGTATATTAATATTTGTATTTAAATACAGTATATAATAAATGAATCTAAGTACCCAGGTGCACTAATTGGAGTAAATCTACGCCCTCAACGATATTATATGTCACTTTATAGCACACATATTAGCCTTGTAACAATAGGTACTGACGGTAGTTACTGAAAAGGGCATTTGCTAATATTATTATGTGTCAGACGATAATTTTATATCTGCACTTAGATTTATAGTGACCAGTATTGGCGCCGACCGCGAAATATACTGCGACTTGTGATTCGTTCATATTAACCAAGGTGCCTCGCGAGGCATTTTCAGCTCGATATAATGTTGATATTTCTCGGCGTTGGTGTCTCTCGCGAGTCTGACGCTTGCGAGGCCTGTCACCTATTAATATTGGCAAATCAGGTAAAAATATTTTTATCATTTATTGCTATCTCTGGATGAATATTTAGACGAGCTAAATCTGTCAGTCTCTTTTCTAATATGTGCTACGACATTTCATGTTCTACGCTAAGACGTTTATAGGAGTGTAGTTTTTGGATAGAGATCATTGTCGCAAACTTCGATTATAAAAATAAAACTCCGTGTCCGTAAACCATAAAATTCATCGTGGTTAGAGGCAGATAAATGCTTTTATTTTTTGAAAATTTTATATCATTTGTTACCGCACCCGAGTATTATTCTCCTCGAGGCTGCCTCCTCGCGAGGCCACTCGACCTGTGTGGACTCGCCTAATGGTTGGCGGTCTTACACGAAGGCGCCGAATTTGGGTCACCGCGTGGGTCGTATTCGTATCTAGTAAATGCACAGGGCTGTTTTATTATCATTGGATGTTTTAAGTGGAAATATTTAGAACTACTTTCGGCAAATGAACGCCGAAGAGTACACGTTAGAACATTTATTACTTATGTGCTAGGTGTGGTGTCGTTGGGCTTTTAATTGAATAGCCTACAAGTTTTATAATATAATGAGTGGGATCGCTCGTATTAGTATTTTTTTTTATATTTAAAGTTCATTCAATTATTATCAAATTTATAATCATAAAGTATAAGGAACTTTTAAAAGTTAAATTATAAAGAAAAATGAGTGTATATAAATATAAGTTTTAACTGACGTAGCTCCTAATATGAGTCCTGCAAAGATCGTATCATATTTAATATTATTTATTTCGTAAGAAGAATATATTTACTAGTACTTTATTTTAACGACTGTTAACTCACACTGGTTATAGTCAATTTGCAATTTACATTGGTTTTATTTGTTACAAAAATCATAACCCATATGACTCATCTTACTCTATTTACCATTGTTTTATATGAGTTTTATAGATAATTAACTTTGATAAATAAATAAATAATTTTGATTTTATAAAAATAATGTAGTTGTATTTAAAGTAAATATCAATTGGATTACCATAGCATAAATATACCTATATCAATACTATGAAAATCAGTTCAGTGATAAAATCTGTGATTTAATTAATTAACCTTCAATTATAAGTATAAAAAAGAATCACTTATTCATACCCAATAATGCCTTTGCTATTCGATTGTTTCGGTATATCATAAATTAGATTTACGCACTGAATGGCTGATTCGTTTCATTTAAAGACTATAAAATCTAACTTAAAAAGGGGATTTCTGGAAGTGCAAGTCTCTGAAATAATCATAGGAGGTCTGGCACAATAGGGCTGCTCGTCTGAGCTCTGAAGGCACGTATGCTCGTAAATTCGAGGTCCCTTATTATTAGCAACCATTGTTCGTGGTACAGGTACAGTCAACCAGCTCTACTGAGACTAACCAAACCCGACGAAACTAGCAATTATGCTATTTTTTTAAAGTAAAATAAAATTTGTTAAACCACTTTAAGTGATTCTGTCATTGTTATAAATATATTCTTCTTATCTTTTATTTGTGATAAACCTCGAAAAATGAAAAAATGGCGTATGAATTTGAAATCTTGTTTTTTCTTATTTGCGAACAAAAGTGTTTTTTATTTGTCTTACGTTTTGGTGCTGGCCGTACTATAGACTTCGGATATCCGACACTCTTAGCTTTATTATGCAGCCCTGGTTCGCCCGACCATTGCACAATTCAATCCTAAATAAACGCAATCCCGCCTTAATTAGCTATGGCATTGATGAATTCATGAAGGGCCATTTTGAATTTCTGAGCACACAGCTTAATTAAAAAAAGTGTTTTTTATGGGATTTCTTTTTCTGTTCGATAAAAAAGTTTTAAATATGGAATGGTATCTTAATAGGAGAGGTATTTGATCTCAGGTAGATGGTTGGAATCTAAAATCGAACCATTTATCTCGAATCTGACATATTCTATATTAGGAGGTTAGATTTTATTGCTGTCAACCTATATGTGCATAAGGAATTTATTTTTGTTAACTTTCAAGGTTAAATAAAGAAGAATATCAAGCTACAACATATTATAATTTCAAAACAATTTTTACGTGTACATATATTTAAATAAAAAATATGTACATGTTATTATTTTTTTATAGTGTATAACATGTAATATAAATAAAACGATTGTTAATAAAATAAAAATAAAAGAAGAACGTCGGTGCTCAAAGTAAAGGGTATCGATTAGGAGCATGCGCGCGAGCAACAAAAGTGGTATTTTAACATCGATCCATCAGGCATTGGTCCGATAAGACTTATACCTGTCACACTCGTAAGTATTAAAGATGAATGCAACAAAAAACAAGTCGTCATTGTTCAAACGAAAAATTATGCATTTTATACAATAATGGTTGCCTCTTTTGAGATTGATTATTTTTCTTATAATAATATGTATTTATGTGCTTGTAATAGTAGCTAATTCATATTTATTTTATAGCCAAATTTTATTTTATTTATTTATTTTTTAATTATGCATGAATTTTGAACCCACTCAAAATTACAATGTTTGCCTTGATTTTGTTTCATAATGTTGTGTACACATGTCATTGGAAGTGCAAGTTGACATGCTGCATTGTTATGTGATGATTTATTTATTGATGTAATTGTACTTCTGTTTGTGTACCGAACAAATAAAAAATAAAAAATAAGTTGTCGTCGTATTTAAATCTGTGTGACGTTTCTTTCTATTATTAATTTTTTTTTGTTCATAATTACTCAACATATTTAAAACTGTTTTATTGTAATAAACAGGTAATAACTTTCTTTATCATTACAAACAAATTGTTTCTGATAGTATAATGTGTTTAATACTTTTATTAAATTTAAAAATATAACTGATGATTTGTCGTAAAAGTTAAATGGTAGTCACATGAAGCGTCGCTTGGACTGGTTTCCCAGCACCTTGATTCCATTATAGTACAATCCTGTTGTAAATTGCGACGTACAATATTTTTATTACTATAAACTTTTAACTAGCGTAAATATTGGCCGGCTAAATATAACATTTTATAACTCCACTAAGTGTAAGTATTATTTATGTTTCCTGCTCCGCAATTCTTGTTTTATACGCGATGTTATTGTTATATTCTTATGAATTAAGTTATTCATACACCAATAAAGATTACTGTAACCATGGGTATAGTTATGGTACAAAACTGTTTGCTAAAGAAGTATTTTGTAGCAAATTTAATAATGCTTGTGTTAATTGTTAAATGTTACTTGTAAAAAAACGCTTATTTTAATACATAAACATTTTTACAATTCTTAAGCATTTTAACTGAAGTAATACATAATATGTTTAGTTATATACATACTATCTAATATTTCAAATATTAACGTCCTAAAACATTACTTGGTGAGCTGCATGACAGTTATGAATAACTTGTGAAGACAGGTGAACCTTATTTAGAACTTGAAAACCTTATTTTAGGCTTAGTTTTTGGCTCCTGTCTCCACATGACGTCATTAATAGTGCTATTTTGTTATAAAAACGGCCTCAAACTCGGCGTTGAACGCAGCGCTCTCGTATGATAGAGGTTTAATTAAATAAAGCTAAGTCTAAAAGGTAAAAGTTTTATTTCAATGAAGAAGACCAAATGCCAATTAAGGTTTCATATCGATGAGAGTTGGAATTTTATAGCAACCTGATGTGTTGTCGACTGTACATGTAATAAGATATATTAAGAGAGTCGAGAACCATCTCAATATAAATTGTAATTATTGTTCATATGAGACGCGAAACTTTTAACAATAACTTAACGCAACTATGACATAACTTCTGAAATAAACATGGCATAAGGCATGATTATAGTAGTTTTATTTATTTACATATAAATAATACCAACATATGGTAATTTTTTTTAACCACTTACACTGGTGGTTTGTTTGAGTTTATGGTATCTTGACTCTTGTCTGTATTTGAACTTTTGTTGATTTTTTTAAAATATGTAAACGATATTTGTCAATTTCTTGTCAAATTTCATCAGGGCTGTTCATAGGATGTGTGATTAAATATGTTGTCGTTTACACTCACCAATCCGCACTGGACCTGCTTGACCTATTCGATTCCATCCTGGAAAGCATATACCCCTGCAGTTCCCAACATTAATAGGTAGATGGTGATTGAAATAGTAATGGTCAAATAAGCCGTCTGTTTTCGAGCATATGATTCTATCTCCAATAAAATTGAGATATCTTCATTTTAGTAATTATCATAAATTAATAATTACTCACAACCTTATCTTTAGATCAAAGCTACATACATACGTTTATGTCGTCAAATACATCTACAAAATCTCTACAAAAAAGAAAAAAAGTAATTGAATTTTCGTCTTGGTCCGCTTACGTGGCCGACTGTCCCGAAAAGGTTGTGTAACCAGATTAGTATCTGATGTACTTTGTGTATCACAGACTAATGTCGGCTGTAGATGTACGAGCCATGATAAAAGCCGCGAGTGACAAGTAGAGGCGACTACTTAAAAAAGACATACCGATTTATTCCCGTTGAAATATACGTCCATGTTCCGTATTAACTATAGTTTTTTTTTAATAAAACGCGTTTTGTGATTAAATCACCATTCACGTTGGTTTGTTTTATTATCTTCTCTGTGTTATTTCTTTATGTTTTGCGATATTTAGTTCCTTTTTGTTCACTTATGGTATCCGAATAGCAGGACATACGATTCCACGTCATGTTACCACAATATGTAAAGTTTGTACAGTTGATTTTAGTCTAAGCATTAAGTTTTAAATCGAGTGAAGAAATTTGACAGATTTATATCACCTGACTTGTTGTTGATTGTACGTCGATTAATGTCTTTTAAATATTAAGGGTATATTTTATAGATTAATAGATATTAGGGGTTTCTTTAGATATTAGGTATGTTAGGTTAATTAAAATGAGACATTCCCCCAGTATTTTTTTAGAATTTAGTTGTTAGTATAATTCATAATTAATTTCGGTACGTACCAATCATATTTAAAACATAAATTTACAAATTGAGATAAAAAAATTGCACTAAATCAAGTTAATTTTTTCAATTTTATTTTCGTAGTTATACTTTATTTTTGTTGAAAAATATATTGATAAGTTTTAGAAGCGTAATGAGATAGATAGGGACAGTATTTTGTATGTACGTCCACTCTTGTATAAGAGTACGTGTATTAGGTATCTAAAGGATGCTAAGAGTATGTCAACACGGAAACTATTGAACATTTACACTAATCGATATCTTTTAGTAGAGTTGTTAAAAAATAGATATAATATGAATCTGAGATATAAAATGTTTTATTTTGTGTTTGATATCAGTTATTGATTCAAATAAGTTTTTTTTAACGAATCGGCATTTTGAAAAAAGAACGAAAATTGATATTTTGAATGGAAATGGTGGACCGGCAGCACATACAATTTTTTTAAAGATGTTAATTTTTAGGCAATGTTCTTCTCGTGTGACCTTCCCATAAAAGGAATAGAAAAGCGATCGTTGGAGTCATCTCAGCATATCTTTAGAATTGCACCCCATTGCATTCTATAATTGGGACCACGGAGACCATTACTTGACTTACTACATTTAATTTATGAATACCATCAAATAATTTAGTTTCACAATCCTATTTTACGTTCGCTCGGGTGTAGACCACAATAACTATGGTCATAAAATCGAAATTACCTAATGAATAATACAGGATTAGTTTAATAGTTCGACGCACTCTTATATGACTTTTGTTGTTTGCTTTCTCATAATTTGAATATCCCGATTCAATCTGATTTTGTCTCGGTATTAGTAAAAAAACAATATAGCCGTTTCGTACAATTTTATGCTTTTGTAATAGTATAATAACAGTAGCTGGTAACACCCGATAAAAAAAATATCTTAACTTTTTATATGTTTTAGTATTTATGATTTAAGTAGATAATAATATTAACAAAAATAATTTTAATTATATGTTAAAGAAAAAAGAAATAAACTGTCTTAAAACGAGATACTTTTATATCGGTGTTCAAATCCATGTCAACAATACCTCGTATCGTTCAAATGAATTCAATTAGTCTGATTAAATATGACTGTTGCATTTCAATTGAATTTCGTTATGTGTATATCGATATCAATCTCATAGTAAGCACGATAAGACGGCAAGTGCACGCGTGCATTATACCTTTAAGTTTTTATTTTCCATCAGTAATTACGAACGTTGAACATTAAAGTTTTGCTGGACCGCAGCAGCGAATATAAATCGGGTGTTTCATGAAATATCGCGCCGCTGCCGTGGGCTACGCGGCCCGCGTCGCACGCCCTTATCTTTGTCGATACGATTTTATACGATATTCTATTTTTCTTTTTCTGACTTTTATGAATCGGTTGTTCGCGGTGTATCGATAATTCGAGATCGGTCTTTTATATTATAATTTCTATACAGGTAACAGTAGTCATACGTAAAATTCACCAGTCAATAGAACTTTGAACGGTTTAGAACGCACATTACGTAAATCCGCTCCGGCTTTATCCTTTTTTACCAATAAAAAGCGTGCAAACCGGTTGGAAGCGACGTTCTCACAAGGTTCATAACTGGCTACTTTATGCTATTGTAATGATCTAGGAGCAGCTACTGCAGACAAAAACACGCGCATTGTTTCTTCACTCGTTACCGTATACGGTCCACTGTTTTATCACTTCACGCGTCGTCTTAGACGCTTCAGAGGAGAAAAGAAGTGTGACTGTTTCTATACTATTCATCTTATTATCATGCCGCCGTCGATAATTCGAATTCTTATGCTAGTTTAATGAATTTGGTAAATGTGTTACTTTCGACATTAAAGGATTATTGTTAGATAGGTAACATGTGTGAGTATATTAACCTGTTCCGGATGTGTGTATTTTATATATTAATTTTACACTTACTCTTTTCACGGCGGAGTCGGTTAATGAGCATAAAAAATGGACGCGCTGCTTATGAATTCCTGTTGTGTACACAGTTTTTGGAAAAATTTCGCAAGCGAATTATTCATAATGAGTATTGGAGGATTAAATTATATCAGGGAACTTTATAACTTATCGCCGTGTTATTACGACACTTTTCTCGTTGTGAGATTGTCGCACCCATGTTCGGAATTTATATAACGTATCGCTTTTAAATTTTGTAAAAATACCGTGTTTGTTGCTCGAGGGTTGAGGGTACGATCGATTGGCATTATGATGGGTATTTTTAATACTTTATGTAAATGCACTAAATACGTAGTTACACGTATCGCGATGGTATGCATCATCTTAATATGCCCCATCGCTGCTAACTATATCTAGGCAGGACTTGCTTGACATTGTCCTGACATCTTTTTGCCAATTAAGAACAATAACAGTTTTTATCTCGTTCACAATTGCCGTAATCAAAATGTTTGTATAATACGTATCATATGATCAAATATCAAACGCAGTTATTATAAGGACTCGCTCCGAATAGACATCAACGCGTTTTTGTTACTTCTATGAATACAGCCGAGAATATTACTTTGATTGTGAGAATACTGACGCAGTACCTACGAAACTGATAAAAGACTCAATTTAAACTTAAAAAATAGACGTAATGTAAGTATGTAGCTATTATAATACAACAAAGTACAATAATTAAATAATTCTAAAGTTATTCGTAAATATACTTATTGTTTCATGAAATAGGCTAAATAGAAAATCTCTTACTGCCTCAGCAGCATTATTTTTCATGTTTCTTAAGCGTTTGATGTGGCAGTTGTAAATTTAATATAAAATGAAACAGGAGGATCGGTCAGCATGTTTTGTCTGTGTTGCGGAAGTTAAGCAACTTTTGCAAGGGCTGGTCATAGGTTGGGTGACCAAAAACTTATAACGTCGTGCTCATCTGTGCTTCATAAGTTATATTTAGGCTGCACGTGAACCATTAAGAGCTACCAATTCGTACCGGTAATAGGTGGGTCAAGGACCATTCATCTTATTCGGTTCGATCCCATCCATAGGAAAGACCGATGCCTCAGCAGTATATTAATATATAAAAAAGTATACATATTATTAGGCTGGTGATAAGAAAATGCCTTATTTCTTGGTTAATGCTTAATAAAACTTATTTTAATTTCAATACTGTTGAATGTATTATTTTTAAAACAAAAACACTAATGTGAGTGCAGAAATAAACAAAAGAATTTATTGCACGATAATTCCTTCTCACAGAAGCCTGTATAAAATTAATAACTAGTTTGGAATCTTGTATCATACTTCGTTCTAAGAAAACCCAGTGTTAAGAATATTAATAGTTTCATTGGCAAGGGAAACCTTCTTGGATTGATACGATTGGCACCGGTAAACTGGCACGCGAGAACTTTATCACTCCATTGGTAATATATGAGAACATTAATGATGAATTGAATGAACGAAGCTTATTTATTGCGATTCAATTGTCCGTCCGTTGGCAATTTTGTTAAGTACGAAATAATGCCTTCTATGCGTGGCTTTATCGGTATATTATCACAAGAGAAAATAGACTAGTTTTTCTTGTGATAATGAACCGTTGTAAAATATACTTTTCTAATTTCCAGTTCAACAGCATCGAAATTAATTAATTTTCTAAGGAAATCCTTTACTTGTTTTAAGAGAAGTTTACTTTAATAGACACGGGCACTATAATCTGTACTACGTAAAGTAGAGATTCCACTGCACATAGAAAATGAAGCTATGAATATTAACAGCCAAATTATTCAAAACACACAAGACAAGAACGTATTAATATAGATGTTTATTTCAACCCAATAATGATTTTTGTCACATATTCATTGCCATAGCACTGAACAGTTGTCCATATTTACACTACACTCTACACTCTACACTCTCAGTATCTTTTCGAACAAAGAATGTGACGCCCGATAGTAGATAAAAATTACTTTTTTTTTCTATTTAAATGAAAGATATGTTTATTCTAATAAAATTATTTCAAGTACTTTTGGAACTTCCAACATTTTTTCCCTACTCGTGCAGGACGTGTTTTGGGTGACATGAAGAACGTGCAAGTAACTTAATAGCTCTAATAGAAATAAAAACATTTACAAAATCCACGCCTTCACCAGATCAATACAATATAAATTTATGATGTCACTTTTCACTAAAAGATTAACATGACGAAAAAAGCTACTATTTTACAATGATGACATATTTTCCAGGGGTTTAAAACCTCTCTCTTGTTTATACGTCTCTATGTTTCGTACATGCAAAAAGACGATATTATAAACTATTTATGATGTGATCTGGACCAGCTACGTATAATATGTATGTACATGTAATCCGTCAATACCGCTTTATCCCACAGCATCCGACGCTTACAGGGGCTCGTTGCAAAAGGAAAAAGCTTGGTATAGGTAGTGTCGGGGCTTATTGTCGTGTCATAACTTGTCGTGACGAGGTTTGTTACACGCGGCTGAATCCGCAACCGGACACCTGTTGCGTGCGACCCACCACCACACCAACTTCGGCAAAGATAGCCATCGGGTACCTTGATTTTGCAATCGATCAATCGAATTATATATTAGATTATATATATTGTGAATTGTTTTAAAATTGATCACCAATAGTTAGTTGGACCAACTTTAACAATAACAAATGTGTTAAAGTACCGGTTATTGTCAAATTTGACTCAACCTTAACTGGAACTGCTATTATAGTGTAATCAAGCCTATTTTAGGTATTTTTAAAGTTAAGTTTCTCATAGTAAAATGACTGAACGGTCTGTGGGCTGGTCAAGAGGGCGTATAACTTGAAATTGATACATTTTGAAATAATTCGTCATCTATCCTATTCTTACTTACTATACTTTCTCTACTACTTGTACGGTTTGTCATAATACCTGAAGGCCTATTCTGTTTCTCCGACATCGACATTTTGACTATTTTCGACTCTAAAGAAACGTATTTATATATGTTGCAACGGAGGTAGACCTTTTTTGACGCTCAGAAATGCGTTAAACGGATGTAGACCTGATACTACCTGTGATGCGCAGAGCATCTTTAAGGATATGAATTTAACAAAATTATAAGAACGTTTCGAAATTTTCCGAATTTTTGTTTGAGGGTAAATAGAAGGTGTAATTTGTATAATCCCCGCAAATGAATAATGTGCCTGACCGCCATTTTGATGAAGTAATTGTGTTCAAAAATTAGTACCGTTAACAAATAAAGTCTAATTGACGTGTACACTTATTGAGTTGGGTTGTGTTGAGATCTCATATCATTTTTGTTATGTTTTTGTTGATTTCGATTGTGATTGTTAAGTTTTATTGTTACAAGTTATGGTTGACTAAAATAGCAACTGTTATTATGATTTTCACAATTCACTACACATATCTCAAAATTTACATATAAATTGTCTCTTTTCAAAAAAAATCATGTTACAACAAACTAAAAGTTTTTAAATCATTATGAGAATATATTGGGGATTATTCATAAATATATCAATAATTAATAAATAATGTACCTCTTGCCTTTTGTGCTGCCTAAACTTTCAATTTTCATATGACGTCACTCAGGTCTTTAGACAAGGTTCCAGCGCATTAGCAATTAAAGAGACTCGTGGTGCAACTGGCACAAATGTTCATTAAAATTGTTATCAGTTCAAAGCGACATTACCCATACAAATTTGACATTCATTAGAGCTTAAAGATGTCATTAAACCTTAATGGACGTTTGGGCAACTGACCGTTAGTGTAAAGTTGAGTTTTTTTTTCACTAAATGTTATTTTATGTTTCTTATATCTATTAATATACTATTTATTTATTTACAACCTATATTTATTTATTTATAACATTATTTTATAGTACTTCTTACATTATTAATTGATTTCCTCTCATTCACAATTCTATTGGTGCTCCAAGCCTATATTACTTTCAATAAACAACTTTTTGGTATATGCATTTTATACTTTAGTATTTCACCGCGTTTTTTGATGTCATAAATGATTATTAATAATTAATCTTATTCTATTATACGAATTTATATATATGTTTACATCTTAATTTGAAATATACATAAGAAGCGCCATCACCATCATCTGTTCACGCATACGCGCGTATGCATAATAGCCTCCTAGGAAAATTATTGACGCGCCACGCATTTTCACACTTTCATTTGAATACATTTTATCAATTATTTTTTTCTTTGAAAATATGCAGTATGCAATTCTATTAACTTGGTAAGTGTAAAATCCATTTGAAAAGGTCACGATCAGGGATATATATCAACTGATATATACGTTGATATTTATCCATTGATGTTTATAGTATTTATTATTAGT
Source organism: Diatraea saccharalis (assembly GCA_918026875.4). Classification (NCBI taxonomy): domain Eukaryota; kingdom Metazoa; phylum Arthropoda; class Insecta; order Lepidoptera; family Crambidae; genus Diatraea; species Diatraea saccharalis. Next base: position 12,175,357 of record OU893345.1, read on the forward strand.
TTGAGTACTGAATCTCAGCTCGAAAATTATCCAACGCGATGTGACGTTGGTGATATTGGGCCGAAATAGCAATCGTACTTTCTAGTAATTTCGGGTTTTCCCCATACCTTACTGGTACACCTTGCACGCATACTACTTTTTAATTATTTAATAATAGATAAATAAATCAAACACAATTTTTATTTTACACTTTTGATTTAAAATATTAAATTATATGGAATAAATATCAGATATTTATGATTATCGCATTTTTGCAAACCCTGGTCATGATTAATAAATAAAATTGCAGATTCATTAGAAACACATTTGTATTTACTGATCATCCAATTTTGTACTTATTATTTCTATTGCTCTTTGGCTGCAGCTTCAATAACCAAATTTTTGTCTTTGTACCTATGTATTAGATTATTATTGAAACATATTTATTAGTTATAATGATATTATAAATAATGGATTTTTAAATAATTTATACGCTGGTGATAATGATGATCATCACCAGCGTATACTGATGATCATCACCAACGTATATGAGCAATAGGCTGGTGATGATTATGATCATATCAGATGTCATAAGTTGCAAAGTATTATTTAGAAGGTTGAAAAAAGAGGGAAATTAACCTGAAAACGATTTACATACAGCTATTAACATAATTAATTCAAAATTGTATTTCGAATAGAATAAAAGGGATATCTTATGCATAAGAAACATATAAAATTAAAACAATTATATCATCTGTCGATACGTTTCACTTCAGTCGTGTCTAAAATTAATACAATACAGTGTTCTCTATCTGAATGATCATCGTATAAAAATCTCAAAAATGTAAAATCATTTCCTTGAGTCGGTAGAAAGATGACGTCACACAATTGTGCTGTATTCCTTGAAAACCTTTATAGAATGACATTTTAGATCTTTAATTTTTAAGCGGCCATTCAATTTGTCACTGAATAGTGGACTTTAAATGTATATTCATAAAACTAAATTTACTCGTGTAGCTAACGTTGGACAATATGCAATTTTCTCGTAGCAAACAAAATGTTTTATTATGCACTATGGTGGCTGCGTGGACGCAAATGTGAATAGGTACCGGACCGAATGAATGTGTTCAACCGTGGATTTCCAGCAACGTAAACTATTCGTGGGACATTCAGAATGTCATACGCATTATCATAATATTATTCTTAATTTTGTTTGCTTAATTTCAAAAGGATATAATCATTCTATGCTTAGCAGAACTTTATAAGTATCATGTAATATAGAAAATTCAAGTTTAATTATCATTCATCATAGTGTATAACTTTCAGAAATATAAATTATTAACGATTATTATTTTTTGCTTAAAGATATCAATAGCACTATCAAACAAAATCAGAGGCTTCCCGAAAGCAATTAATAGACCCTTCCGTGCGTACCCAACAGCTGGTCATTTTTCACTTATTGAAAAATAAGCTATAGAACTTTAAAAATAACACGGCATAACCTTCTAATCGTATCGCTCTGCCCCCGTTCCTAAAACCACCATGCGGCGGAATGCCGGAGAACAAGTTTTCTATCCGTCCCTCTCTTTTCTACGGTGTAAATGTACCTGTCCTTGTCAGCCGCTTGTCATTTTCTATAAGTTTTTCTAACATTCTCCGCTCGCGCCGCCCCCACCGTTTCGGCCAAACGCCTGTCTTTTGAACGCTAACCTGTGTTTGTTCAATAGTTATGACTATTGTTTGAGACACTGATGTTTGTTACGCTTGGTTAGGGCCGAGTGTTTGCTTTCTTTTAATGAGGCTCTATTACCTCATCTTTCTAATGATACTTTATTATTTTACATCTAGTACCGTCACCTGGAGCAATCGGTTGATTGCTTCCGTGTTCATTTATACTACGTGCTTTTAGTTTACTTATTTGTGTTTTTTTTTGAGCTTTGTTTCAATAAGTATGTAAAATTTGTGGCATTTTGTAGCCAGACAAATTTCTCAGTCATTTCTTTAATAAGGCATAATAAGAAAGTTAACTGAATTATAAAACCCTTATCAAACAATTAACTGTGGTGTCGGTTAACATAAATTAACAACCATTCCAGATAACCACGAAGGCAATAAAACACGACAATGTTGCAATGTACTGTAGGCTGGGCTAAAATCTTAATCTAAGCATGCTTCGTTCACTGGCTGCTTAATGCTAACGAGTTACAAATTAAAAGAGACCAAGACGTGTGCCAAAGGTAACTTTATGGGCTTCGCATGTCTTATATCAATAAATTATTAACTACGCTTCTTGTTTGATTTCACATTTATACTTACCATTTGTCACTTTAAAATGTGCTTTATGCCTTTTATTGATAGTCTAAAATGCTTTATGGAACATTATTGAGAAGATATTGAAATTTAATCCTTAATACCCCGGATTAGGTCTTAATTTGTGCTAGTTGGTATTGAGATGAATGGTAACAAATAGTAGCAAGTAAGCAGGTACTTGAGCATGAGCAAGTTACAGCGAGAATATTTAGTTTTAATTAATACGAAGGATCTAGACTCTGTGTATTCGCTATTTTCAATTAGGCCTAGGCGCCGGTAGCGTGTTTTGAATTGTGTGATTTAATGGGATCCGGAATTTCTCATACAATTAATATTGGATCTTGAGTTAAACTTGAACTTGGGTCAGATGAAAAGGACATGTAATTTAAAGTAAATCATAAATAATGTACTTTGAAATATTATGGAAACATCCAATTTGTAAAGCAGTTTGTATACTTTGCTTCAATTTCTTGCTTAGCGAACTGTACTTTTGGTATACCAAAGTACCAAAAATGAATTTCTTAAACTTTCATGTTCTACGAGTAAAAAGAGTATAGACTTTAACAATTTGCGCAGTACAACAGGCAGGTGACACACTTCCAGTTTTTTATTATGCGTCCAGTATATTTAATGTAACATAAAGGCAATTTAGCTTGTGATAAAAGTTGAAAATGTGTGGAAACCACGATCGCGGCCGGTGTTATAAGTCACGAGGGCCAATGTAACGCTGCTACATATTATTCTCACGATTTTTCTCGTTAACTGTCGTTATGACGTGTACTCACAACGTTGACACTTCTTGTGCTAAACGATTGTGTATATAAAGACACGAAAAGGAAACTGTTTGTCAGTATTTTTTCTATACTATGTATGTTTTCGGAATTATGAATATGAAGTTAGTTTTCTTTTAAGGTCGATCGCGCTGCTATCAGAATGGAACGCGCCAAAGGAGGCGAATAGAGTTTAAAAAAAAATCTAATGGTGCAGTAATCAGGAATTGATGCAATATAAATATATATATATATATATATATATTTAGGGATGGATGAAGGAATATATTGTGTTAGGCTACAATGCTCCCGAAATATTAAGACCTAAGTCGCGGTTCCTTTGACTCCAACATCATTTAGCTCTAATTACGAAATAATCACTAATGCAATTTGTGTGGGTATTTATTTCATGTTCTTGTAGACTTAATAGTGATTTTAAAGAGAACATAAAAGCGGACGTAGAAAATTTATGCCAAATAGCTTATCGAATTACAACATACATTTAAAAACTGACATAATTTCTAGTTTCAAATAATGAGGTTGTAACTATTAATTGATCTTAATCTAAGAGTTTTAAATTATGCTCTTAGTAAATATTAGGTAGTCTTTTTATCTTGTGTCTTTAAGACCCGAATGATAAATGATACCAAAAGAACTAATACTATTTTATTTTTCTGAGATACATGTTAGTGTGTAACTGGTTTTTAAAGTCTACAATAACGTATATATTGATTAATTGATGATAATCGTATGTACATACATAATAGTATTGTAAATTTGAAACAAAATATATGAGGTCATCGACTCACGGTCAAGTGGGAAGGAAAGCAATAAACATTTTTATGGCTCGACCAGTATTTTTTAGGACTTTACTTCTCTACATTCTATTTTCCCATCTCGTGACACATGTGGTTTTTAATCAGTAATAAAGACTCCTTTCGTGTGCATTTAGTTTTGCTGCTAAACTTGTTTAAGTTTGACCGTTTCGTTTGTGTACGTACTTCAAATTTTTATTGCCCAATTATTGTGTAAGGCTGCGCAGTAAGTATCATTAGACTTGAGCTTGAACCTATTTATTTCCACTTCTCGAACCGAAGGTCAATGTACAAAATTATTCTTTTATATATTGTCTCCGGTCTGGGTATGGGTACTTTCGTTGTTTCAGATTTTTCACAATAGACGAGCTATAAGCTACTTAAATTTTGGGATCTGAGCTTTATTGTTATCATATATTTACTTAGAACTTAGGATGTAAGTCAATAGTAAATGTCACAAGTACTATCGGGGTTACTTTCTACGCATTTAAGACAGCTTAGTAATACGATATAGGACTGACGCGTCCAAACGACATAATCACTGTCTAATCAAAAGTAAACCAGCTCTTAACTCGTGCAAAAGTAGTAGTTATGTCGGTTAGAAGTGTGCAGATTCTCTATATGTTATCGGTGAACATATTTCCGGCTTTCGTTGTTTCCGGCTTTCACATGCCCTATCGAATTGCTAAAAGCTCATTCACACATTACTTAAAGAAATTTCACTGGTAAAATACTTCCGCGTTATGAGTATTCATTAATTTTGATTTGTTCAGTGTAATTACGTCTTTGCGGGCATACTCTCTAGTGTTTCTGCTATTTAATTTGAAAATAAATAACATTATTACTTAAATGAAAAGCATTTGTTATTTAACTGAAAAAATTAAGTCCCATTTAGGTATTTTTTATCTCAAATATTTGTGACAATACTAAACTGTATTATGACATTAAAATTATATGCTGCAGCTTTAACAAAAAAATAAGATCTAATGTCCGAACACGAAAATTGGTTTTTTAATCAAACGCTGGGTCATTTCAGAAATTTATGGCGTTGTCGATGGCTCAGTATTTGTTTCCTGCGCGCGGGCGCAGGTAACATTATTTCTCTTGGCAGCGGGGGGTGTCTGGGGCAATCGGAGGATGCGCGGGGTAACTTGTATCTATTTAAGTCGTTAGCGCGAGAACCTTCCAAAAAGTTTCCTTAAAAATATTACCTTTTTATTACCCTAACGGTTTTAAAGATATAATATTACATTATGAACGTTCTCTCAACTGTTACGCGTATAAAAATGTAAAGTATCGTAATATGTAAAGGAGGCATTACCCTAAACCAAATTAAGTATTCCATAAAGTCATTATACAAAGTTTTTAAGTTATAAGAAGCAGATCAGTATATAGATTCATTACTTCGTAGAAATTTTGTTTCTTTATCTGTTAGGAGCATAGGATCGACTATAAAATTGTCCAATGCTCCGTATTTGTAGTACTCGCATAGCTGATGTTACTCGCTATTAATAAACGCGTTTTATTGTTGTTAATAAAAATCTATCAGGCTCCCGACGTAGTTTGTTTTTATAGGGCACCACCAATAAATTATGTTAGGGCAGGTCTTACCTGTGGTCGTGTCGTTTGTTGAATCGATTAGGTTCGTTTCGTGCTTATTTCGTGGGACCCTTCCGATGAGTCGTCCTGTCTTTTGTGGTCTGATTACTTTTTGATGCGGCGACGAATGTGACTTATGTGGTTTGGCCGCGTGGCGACTGCGTTTGATAATGACCGGTTTTGTGCAGTTTAGGCGGGCATCAGTTAATGTGTGAACGTTATTATTATGTTTTCAGGTCGCTGGGGTGTAAAAAAAGAAGTATGATTTGTGAATTCATATGAATGTTTATAATTTTGTTTTACAACTTAACTGGACAAATATATAGATTTGATTTATGAGATTAATCCTGATAATATAAATGCGAAAGTATGCGACTTTGTTACTTAGTCTTTCACATAAAAATCATGAACGGATTTTGATGAAAATTTTTATACGCATAATTATAAGCCTGGATTAATAGAGCTTTAACGTAACTTAGATAAAGCTAGCATGATTATAAAATGTATATTTTAAACTGCAGTTCAAATAAGTTCTGAAACAAACTTCTTATGCAAATAATAGTAGCTGAATTTTGTGAAGAACTATGGACTATAAGTAAGCTAGATATTTAATTTAACATTAGGTACCTAAGTGAGAGTGAGAACATATTATTCTTTTGACGAGTTTTCATGATGTTTTACAATTGATTCAATACAATATTGGTAATATTTTAACATGTTATGTTTTGTAATTGCAGGTACGCCTCCAAATTGATCCATGAAAATGAAACGATATCGAACAGTGAGTACTGGGTAATAAACAATCGCGCTTTAATGACACGTCGGCATAGCTATTACATTCTTTAAACGAGATAATCACAGAACACTTATCAAACAAAAAGAATTTTAATTTACTGAAGGCAGGGAGTCATTCTTGCATGCCAGCATGCCCTGAGATAGATCGGTGCGGGCTAGATAGCCGTTGGCTAAGAAGTATTCAGCTACTAGTCAACCAGTCTACTAGTCAATCTTGGGTAGGCATGCGGCCGCCATTTTGTGGACGGCCGACGGACAGACGGACGGACGAGTAGACGCTCGCTGTAATTGCAAAGCAATTCGCCGTCGGCTGTTTTTCTGAAATAGTGCGAAGCTCTGAGACGTTCAGCCGTCATTGCATGACTGATAGTTATGATTAATAAGCAGCTTTGGATAATATAGATATATTTTGTGTTAAAAATCCATATAGAGTGCCATAGTTTTTCTATAGTATGTAAGTAAGTGCAGCAACAGATAAAATTGGAAAAATTTATTGTTTCTTTTTTATATGTAGTTATTCTGGAAAATTTAGCTTTCATTAACTTTTAAATTTGAAACATAATATATGTCAGAAATAGTAGCAACGAGTTGTTTTGCCAGCTTAATTTAAAGCCTATGTCACCCGTGTATGATGTAGCTTCCCGTAAAAAAGAAATTTTAAAAGTAGCTTTGGAGCCTATTCTATGGAAATAAACAATCAAATCTTTCCTCTATATAATTTAATTATAGATCAGTACATTTCTTTAAATATTATCTTTGTGAAACGAAATAATAATTGTGTATTTATATTTTTGTAATATTATGGAATGTTACGATCAGCTTATAGAAAATCATAGATTCTAACCATTATGTTAGGCACGTAGCTGCCGTAAATGGTTTGTAATTGGAGGCGCATGTGAGGGTTTTTACTCCCGTGATTACTGTCACGGAGATCTGACACCAGTTTTTGCAAAACGAGTGATATATATTATTAAATTAAGTTCCAATGCATTTCTAGTCAAATGATAAGTAACTTTGAAGTGTGATTTAAACTTGAATATAATTAGGTTATTTGGCATCTTATTGTGGTGTACTTTCCATATACAAACAATTATTGTGCTGCAAAAAAAAACTATTCCAATCCGAAACCTTAAAATTAAGGACTCATTGAGCTAAACATTTAAAGAATAGATTATATTGACTGTTGCGTTACAAACCACCTACAATATATTTTTTTGGAGTGATAAAGTATGTAAGTAAGTGCAAAATTTTAATACGAGATATAATATGAATTGACGTTATCTATTACTAGACTTTAAATAGTTAATAATTTATTCAAGGGTATAATTGATGTAAGCATTGAACCAGTATACTTTAGTTCTGTTTTAAACTTTGTTATAAAAAGTGACTACATAATCTAAAAAACTCAACGAGAATAGCCTGAGATTCTTTCCGATTCTTCTCGGTAAAAGTACTTCCGGCATAGGTTTCTGAACTTATAGCAAAGAACTTCAGCATTCAGAAGAGCTCGCAGCAGCCTGCATTAATGAATTTGAGTATGAGTTTGAATATACATATATGCCACAAATGAAATACATTTTTTAAACATTCCAGATCTGGCATTTTATGATCATTTGCAACAAATTTACTTGTATAATTTTGAAATAATTATCAGTAAGATTAAGGCGGTAGGCCTTAATCAAACGACAGAAATCTTACTTACGCAAGTCTAAGCAACACCGCAAACACAATTTTGTATAACCAAACTATTGGTCAATTAACATGCCTACCTAATTCAAAATCAGTGCCAAACAAGGCCGACCGCAGCTTTCGAGCTTTCCATGTCTTGTCTCATTCACTTTTACTTGTAGCGAAGTCAAAATTATATACGTACGTACATTTATCATAAGCCTTTCGGAACAATGTCAGTTGTTATTTATGTGATATCATTTCTAGCCCACACTAGTCTCGGATTCGTAGTGTGTGATACATAGATTTTGAATCTTTGACATTATTTACGATGACTCTTCCCTATGATATTTGAGACGCTTTTGAAAAGACATGACTAATGTTGTTGGTAAAATAACAAAATGACAGTTTATTATACGATACAATATTATACAATACATTTTTATTTTATCTAAGAATATAATTGAACAATTTTTTAAAATATCTGTAGTGTCAAAAAATAATGACCCTAACTTTGAATTTAAGTTGGCTTGATTCAATAACTCAGCAAATCATATTTGTGACATGATAAATCGTATTTATTAGTAAATATAATTCTGTCTGCAACTTTCGAAATGCAATTACGTGTGTGCTAAAAGAAATCATTAAAAAACGTGTCGAAAATTAAGTATTGGTTGACTATGACGAATTAAGACACACTCCATGAGCCCTAAGAGTGTTGAAATGATAGATTTCCTTTTTTATTTCTTTTTAGAAGATATATAAATATCGTTAATGTTTCATGTATTTTTTTAAATGTTATTCTTATATTTTTTTCAGTGTTATTGAATTTAATTAAATATTTCTCACAAACTGCTCATTAGTAATTTTCCACGTCAGTATAATTTTGAGCAGCTGATTAAAATTAAACTTAACGTAATAGCGGTATCGGTTTCAACGTCAATAACATTAGTTTCGAAAGTTTCGTATATAATTAAATGAAAGTGATATTGGACACTTAATTGTTTAAAGGAAGTGAGTCGTTATATTTGGTCTAATAAAAACTAGATTTCTGTTTGTCACTTGTCGTCTCGAATAACGGTGTTCATTTGTTTTACGTTATTTTCGTTCGCCAGCTGCGGAAGTGTAGGCGAGTTTTCTATCGTGTAAATGTAATACAAGTCTGCTGTGAGAATAGGTAGCCGTTACAGTTTGCATGGGAGGTCCGTCCATTGATTGATTGAGACGTTTAATCATGCGTTTAAGTTTATCAATGAGTTAATCAATGAACATAGAATAGCGTTCCGTTAATTAATTGGTAATTGCCAAATGCCGCAATAGTTGATTTTAGACATCGGACCTCATTTGAATATTACAATTGTTCCAATTTAATGCTAATTATTTATGAATATTGAACATTAACTGTATATTAATAGTTATCTTATATAAAGTCAGTCAGTCAGTCATTCTTATTTTACTTAAAACACTAATGTCAACACTTTCAAACTTTCAAAACTAATGAAGTATGTCTTTATCTGCCCCTTCTTTGTACATATAACACACTTTGATATTTTATGAGAAATTGTACAATTGGAAACAAAGTAAAGAATGTTGGCTAATGAGTCAGAGTAGTTTATTTTAGACGTCGGGCAAAGAAATATTTGACGCGGTAACCTGAAACTGTTTTGAATATTATACGTGGGGCTCGCGGGCGATAATTTCGATACAAGCCGGGACCATCCCGGCCGGCTAACGTGGCACTTAATATGATTTACAATCCTGCCTCCGACGGGTCCTACGGAGACGGCGGACTTGAAAAATAATTTTGATTTTAAATTGAAGGTTTATTAGACGTAGGTGTATTAAACGTTTGTTGTTATGGGTCTCTGGTGCCAGTAGACAGATTTCGTTTTTAATTTTATATTTGTTGAGTGCTTTTTCAATAAAAAATAACCAAATGCGAGTGTGAGTCGTGCACAGAAAACACGCAGCATTAAAAAAAAAACATGTAATTCACTTACGTCTTTTTTGTAATACTAGCTTTCCACCAATAGCTTCACCCACATGGTCCTCAAACCGCTTTAAAATCTGTTTTGTAGTTAGAAATATCTCAGCGTTCAGACAGCGGGCAGCGGATTATTTTTATACTGTCTATAGATTTTGTATTTCTTTAATAATTTTTGGTCTAACATTTTTGGAGATACGTTCATCCGATTTTGAATGTTAAACTTTCTTAGCAGATGCCTACGAAATAACATCTACCTGCATGCCAAATTTCAGCCCGATCCGTCCAGTGGTTTGGGCTGTGCGTTGATAGATCACTATGTCAGTCAGTCACCTTTGAGTTATATATATTTAGATTGTCACAAAATTAGTCATTTTATTTGATATCACACACTAAAATTAGCCATTTTTTTTATTAAAAACCCAATACTATTTTCGCTTAAAAATTTGCATGCTATTTATAGCGAAATATGCCTGGACTATTATTTTGCTAATATCTTTATTGTAAACCGCATTTCTAGCAAATAAATTACTCTCTTTACTCTTAAATTTCATTTATTTACATTACACGTCCATTCTAGGTATCAACTTTAGGTATCTACTAAATTTCAACTCAATCCAGTAGTTTTAGAGCATATCAGATGTGACAAACAGCCAAAGTGAGTGACACGTGAGTGATTTTGTAAATATTCCGTAATTAACAATGTAATTTGTGCACTTATGTTTCTGCTGCAATATCGGTGCATAGATGATAAGCCAGTATAGACGGCCCTATTATCAAACAGCATAACACGCCGAGCGCTTTCTCGCCACTTAATTACACCAGTCACGCTTCAACTAAGAAAATCTTTTGTGCTCTTTTCCCGGGCGTTAAGAAATGTAACGAAACGGGTTGAGATGTTTTTTTTTGGTCGAAATGACTTTTAGTGTCACGGCTTCGAACGGTGACGTTTTAATGAGAAAGCATTGTGAGTGTTGGGCCAGTCGACGCTGTGTCGAATTGTCGCTGCGATGCTCTTCAAAGTTTTATTTTACGGAACAGGCGAGGTTTAAGGCGCAGATATACCACTTCGGTAAATTTTCAATAGAAATAACGACTTACCCATTTCTGAAAATAAATTGAGGTTAGAAAATATACGTTAGGAACTTGCAAAATTAAAAAAGTCAGAAAATAATTTTCCCTCAATGACTCATGGGTGAAGTCTTCTTAAAACTACAACAGATGATAGGGTCATATGTCGAAAATAGAAAATAACAAAAAAATGTGAGTCGGTAAGGTAAACTATTAAGGACACTCAAGCGATTGGTCATGTGTCCAATGGTGGTGGTTTCAAAAATTAAGAAATCACTTACTATGTTGACATTTACCCGCTGATGACACATGACTGTATTTTATACGTTTAAAGTACTAAATCTAAAATAAATATTATTTTAAAGAGCTATTATTATCTATCTTAATAATAATAACTGATTATCATACACGTAAAGTTGACATAACAGTATTTAACGTTTTTATATAATTTGCAGTTTTGTTTGTGAGACGTACGCTCAATATTAACGCTCAAGTTCATTACCGTTGCCTTAAGTCATTGATGTTACACATTTTTCACGGCGAACTAATAAGTGTTAAGTTCTTATAACCTTTTGCGACCTAAACGAAAGCTTTTTGAAGGAACCGCGACGATATAAGCAGGATTTATTTTAACAAGGCTCAATGTATTTATAGAGAATTTACTATAGAGAATTATGTTCGACCTTCTCCTTAGACTAAGGTTGAATTATTGCGGCTTAATAACAAAGTTATTTACATTTAAATATACTTTATTTAAATTGCGAAAGGGATCAATATAAATATCACTTAAGTAGTACAGTCGTAGCTACTGAAATATATTTTAATGCATCTTTATGCTGCAATAGTATTTGCTCTTTTTGATTTTTCTTTAATCTTTGAGAAATTAAAAGTATAATTGAAGTGCCCATAATATAGTGAAAAGGTGCATTGGAAATACAGACGTTTTACATGAACTTACAACCTAATTACATATTATGAATTTCCCTAAGATAAATAATAATAAATATAATATTTTGAATTCGCCTGATATATTTTTTCTCCATAAGATTTATAATCATCTAATCTTATTAAAATATACATTCCAATTCATAGTCTAATAAAATTTTTAAGAAGTTTTGTTTAAGATATATACATATATATCTCAAACAAAACTTCTTAAAAAAATCACCCATTCCAAATGCCTGAAATACGATTATAGCATTGTGAATTCAGTATCGGTCAAAGAGAATGATCTAATAGTATTGTTAAAACATCACATCTGAATCTGTGAAAAGTAGTTATCAGAACTGTGAATTTTCGAGAGATAAATGCCTGAATTTAATTTTACTAAGTTTATTCATATTTTACAAATAAAAAGACACATTAAATTAACAAAAGCACGATGTATATTTTATTTTTTATGTGTTACAGTTAAAAATCGTGTGAAAATTCTTAAGACTGCTTTGTTGGCGGGTAGGAAATTTATTGTTCCAATGACGTGTGCTAATGGTGTAGCCATAACAGATCATTGACCCTACAATATTTGGCTGTTGTCTGACCCTGAAGTTTATTATATTTATAATGTACCAAAACTGTGATTTAAAACATTAAAAATATATATTAATTCTATAAATAAAACCGAGGCTAATACAAATGCAAAAAGAAATGATCCTAAGGTATTTGTCACCAACATAAAAGACAATAGAAATGAAAAGAATAACGAAGAAAAAGACCAATTTTAGAGAAAAAGAAACAAATATGGCGAAAAAGCCCTTACTTTAAAACGGGAAGTAGAGCATTTAATAAAAGAGTTATTATTTTATCGTAATTAGATTAAAATGTATAGCCATAAATTTAAATAGATTTTACTCTTTATTTAATTAGAAAAGAACCACGGGAATTTTTCAAAACTTCTTTCTATCTTTGTTTAAGAACTACTATATATATATATATATATATATATATATTATTGTGCAAAATATCAGCAGTTTGATCAGTGCGTTCATAGATCGATTTTTTTTTATTATTTCATACCCACAGAAACACAAGTTAGACACAACGTTATTATTTATTGAAACCGCTTTAGTATCGTCACGTCGTCGTCGTGACGATCTCGTCACCCGTGACAAATTGTTTGAGAATGGGCCGCATCAAGCATTCATCGTCTTATATAAAAACCTTACCGATACGACACGGAGCATAAGTTTGGGCCTTAAAAATACGGTTGCTGCTTTTGTCAGAAGCGACTATTTTTTGAATACATTTTCTTGGATATAAAAATAAATAGTACTGGATAACCTAACTCTTGAGACGGAGCGAAACAGCAGTTGGTACCTAATGATTTCTAACTAAAAACATAAGTAAATATAAATTTAACGTCTATATCCAAATAAATTATAAGTCCTCTATATTGTTTTGTATCTAATTTCAATTCTGTCAAGATTCTTCGTTCAAGGCTTAATTTATATCTCAATAAAAATATAAATTTGTTGAGTGGCTTAGGTTTAATAGGTAACGTAACCAACAGATATTTTACGTATTTTAGAATAGTATTATTTGCAATCATAGAGGTTATACATAAAAGAAGAATACTGTTATGTATGTTTTTGTGTAAAGAGTATAATAAAAATAAAGAATAAATAACTTAAAACGGAATATTTATACGTGAGTAGCTTTTCGCCAGCGGCTTCGACCTCATTGTCCTCACGGGATTGTTTTTTCAAATATCGATTGATATAATTACAATGTCAAATTGAATAGTAAACAATTTATTTGCTCTTTTTCTGGATAAAATAAAGCCTTTGTTCTATATGATTTAGGTGAAAGTTTTTTTTTAAATCGGTCCTGCATTTTCGGAGTAAACGTGATGCAAGCAAACAAACAATCAAATATTTCTTCTTTGTAATACTAATATGGGTTAAGGAAATGATAAATTATAGGTTTTCCTTTGTTACAAATAGTGACAAATAAATAGCCTCTTATTGATATAAAGTCTAATGAAACGAATCTCTTAGTTCATTTTTATTTTTTCTCACATTCTTCTTATATTTTATTTATTATGTAGGTACTAAAAAAGAAGTACTGCTAAGCGCATTCCTTGAAACAGACAGCGATAAAAATATAATTTAATTTGCAATACACTGCATTCATTGCCTCGGGTGCAATTTAAATTTGCTTCCTATTTTAATTTATGTGCGTCATAAATATATTACGATTTTAAAGGGTCAATGATTGCGCTTTGAAACGCTATAAACTCTGTGGGAATATAATTACGTTATATTAGTTAAAACTATAGTGAAAGTATGTTAACTGTTTTTATGTTAACTCGAAATCCATCAGAGGAAATTTCACAGAAATTGGCTATTGTGCTTGGCTGAGCTCCATAACTTGAACTAACATAGAAGGCACACTCTTTAACCCTCGGTCGCTTCGTGATGTCGCCCTGACCCCGAGCGAATCTATTCTGCCCATCATAATCGCTGCTTTCAATTTACAGTGGCCATTTTATTGGTAAACGTATGACGGTATCCGGTGCCAGGTGTCAGATATTAAACGAAATCATTTAACCTTTAGTGTAGTATTCAATAAAATATTGCAAAATATCTTTGTAGTTTTGTTATAAGCAATAAAACATACATACATGATCGTTTTACGTTTAGGATCGGTGGGATAAGTTAACGTGCGCTTTGAAAATTAAATTAAATAAACTCAGAAGCATTTCGATATACGCGGGAAGTATGGAAACCTTATCAATAAGGCGACGGGGAGTCCGATCAGATAGGCCTTCGTATGCTGGGTATCGAACGGTGCTGAGCTACGAATATTAGAATGTGCCGATATTGTCGTCGAGTTAATTTTATTTAAAACCAAGGACATCTGGCATATGAAATTTGAAACTTTATTTTAAAAGTGAACACCTAAATTGACTTAATTAGCCGTGGTGATGTTGTTGTTATTTAAAAAAAATTACCAGTACGTAATTTATTTTATTAACAGATTACATTTTCTTGAAATTTTTGTGTTGTTGTTAGTTACTAAATTTAAAAAATCAACTGTATATTCTGTGAAGAGATTTATTAAAATGTTTTTGGTTAATAAATTGCAGGCACTTCTAGTATTAATGTACTAACAAAGCTTAAAATAATATTTAATATATCTAATCAACTACATAAGAACGATACTTTGAATGTCTTAATTAATAAATTTTTGAATCAGAACTTTTTGCTTTTACGGATCTGTGGTTTACTGGATCGTGAACAAAGATGGCGACCGGGAAATTGTTATTGGTAATGGTTAGGCCACTGCCGAGCCGTGGACTATGATTCATCAATTTTTGTTGGTCCTCTCATTTTCCGATAGTTCTCTGGAGATATGATAGCATTTGATTTGCAGCTATTCGAATCATGTTTGCCTTGCAAAGTTATATCTATAGTTAATATTTACAAGACTAATAAATTCGATATGAAAGTGATATTTCTATTTTATATAAGAAAAGAAATCACGCACATGGACAATTTTGGAAGTTTTTAATAATTTTCAGAAGTACTGAAATCATTAACAATCTTTATTCTGGTAAAATATATCGAACATACATTTATCTTTCTCTTATTGACAACCTATATCAGTGTATGATGAATATCTGAAATGTATGCAAAATATTATGAATTAAATATATACTTAGGAATAAATAAATGCACAGCAATAAGTGCATTTGCGTTCATTTATATCAGATATTACCATAGATTTTAATTGTGTTCATAGGCTTATTGTTTTTACTAACTTAGAACAAGCCATCATTTGACTAGGAAATGCTTGGTCATTTCCTAAAATTTCCTAAAATTTGTCTTACGAATCGCTTAAGCAGGTAAATTTAATTCCAAATAAACATTTTATCTTGTATTCTTTGACACATTTGTGACCTGTGTCATATTACGCAAATGCCTAGCGCAAGGCACCATATTACGCATATAGTAAGTTTAGACATTGCTTAAATGTCGTTAGATGATTCCTAGTCATAATGAAATGCATTTTCATCGTAGGCGAGTCTTAATATTTAGGCGACAAATTTGGGCGACTCCTAGGTTTAGTAAAAGTTGACGTAAGTGTACAATAAATGTAAATGAGTATTAGTCATGATCCGCGACGTAGGTCATCTCTCGGTACATACGGCATAGTTTATATTAAACGGTACTTAATCGGCATTGAATTAGCGACTGTTTGTGGAATGTTGTTGGTACATATTACATGGTATCTTTCTCTCGTGTGTTACCATGAAAGTAGAGAAAGGAGGTATAAGTTATAGGCTGCGGCGGTCAGAATAGATATAAAAAAATTGACTTTGAAAAGACTGCCTTTTGAGGGGATTTTATTTTAAATGGATTAGTAAAAACCGAAGATTGAAGATACAGTCTTGCAGTCTTCTGAATGCGGTGGAGCGTTACTTCAATAAGGTTATAAGAAATACAATGAGTCATTTAACGAGTAAATTAATAGATAGTAAACTAATCTGTAGAATAGACCAGAAAAAAGAGTGATAAACTATAAGAATAGTGTGTATTATCAAATATTTGATTGTTCATATGTTTGCATTGAACATTATTCAAAACTACTAAACTTATTAAAAATTTCTCTCAGTTACGGTAAGCTACATCATACGCAGGTGACATAAGCTATAATCTACGTAGGCTACGTCGCAAGAAAGCAGCTAGTATCTTATAATGTACGTAGGAGCATCTATTGCTTGGTTGTTGTGGAGTTCACACGCTGCGTCGCCATCACGAAACCGATTACTACCGGCACACTTCTGTCTATCTAACTGGTAAACAATGCAATTATTTGCCGATCCACCGTACAGCTCTTTACCTTCCATCCTTTGTTACAATTTCTACACGTAATTAGAGTAAAGTGCCTTGAAATCAGATCTCGGTAGGTGAAAAGAAATAATCTATACTATTTCTGTTATACTGGACAAACTGATTTTATTGTTGTTTTCTAGTAAACCAACTATTTGATGACTTGGTGTATTGTAACCGTTATAAAATATACAAAATTCATAGCTGATTGGCTCAGATACTGATTTCAAGGTGTCGCTATCTGGTTAGTTTAATTCACGGTTATATCTCAATTCAAGTCTTAAAACTGTGTGTTCGCCAAAGATTTTATTAACCGCAGCTACTGCTAAACTTGGCATTTGAGTAATACAAGTCATGTCTGATAACAATTTATACTTGCTTTTGCTATGTTTAAAACAATATTTTAGTTTATAGATGATACTGAAATTTTAAAAACATTCAATCAAACGTATTACATTATTCAGTGTTACTTTGTGTAAATGTAACTTTGTACAGAAATTATTTTCATTTACATCGTTTATATGTAGAGCTTTCTCGAGCTTGCCTATGCTCGGGGTTGTACAGTAATACCTAGTCCGGCCGCTAGCCTGCAGCATCGTCTTTGGAATTAATCACGCATTAACGAAGATTCCTAGTATAGCCTTTTACATTTACGTGTTTACTAGAAACACAAATTGAAATTACAATTCATTTACTTATACTGTTATTCTTCACCTGATGTGATGATGTGTTTGCTGGAGATTATGTTTATGTAGTTACTTATTTAGTTTAGTTGTTGTTTTTAATAAGTATGTGATCATAATAATATAAGATGAAGAGGAACTTCAACATAGTGGCAGTATGATGTCCAAACATCTATTAAGGTTTTATGACGAATGAGCTGAAAACTGAATATGTTCTGAATTTGTAAAAATGTATCAGTAATGTTACTTTAAACTAATGACAATTTTATGGGTATAAGAGAGATTCACTGGATAAGGTAACGTTGTTCGGCCATTTAAATGACGCACCGTTACCTTCAACATATTGTTCCCACTACTACTCTAGGAACTAATGAACGAAATCATACCGAAATATCTACATTTAGTAGATGTCGAAATTTGTAGATACAATGATTATATTAGATAACATCATATACATTACTCAGAATCCAAAATAAGTAGCTAAAACAATCGTACTTTGGAACACCTTACCCCGAGACTATGTAGCAAAGTTCATTTTCATCCCATCATCTTGGAAAGAGACACGATATCGTATTGTAAATGCCATTTTCATCCGCTAGAGGATAAAGCAAATTCAATTAAGAACGTCACTTCTATCTCCACATCGCGCGAGAAATATTTGAAACAGGTGTCGATATGATATACTTAACTCGTGGTGACTACCTAAAGGAGCCAAAACTTTCTCAGAAAACGTTTTGCTGGCATATTTTACTGAAATATCCGAGACCAAGGAACCAAGCACTCGATAACGCAAACAATCGATATTAAGCAGTAGAAAACTAGTCTTCAGTGTTTTTTTCCGTATACTATGAATATCTGCTGTTAATATACGAGTATGCTTTTCGATTGTGCGGTAAATGCGCGGAATAGGGGTGAAATCCGATTCTTTTCTACGTTAAAGCACACTTAAGAAACATTACAATGAGATAACACTAACATTCTATACATATGTAAACATGAAAAGGTAATATACTTGATACTTTTACAGTAACAATAAATTTTATACTATTAGTATGCTACTAACTATCTACATGTAAAAGATTATAATATATTTCATACTTTAGAATCAGTCGTAACATTCTTATAGTTAATTGCGCTATTGAATATATTAATCATTAGATCAACCTACGGGCTAAGCCAATTTCCGCTCAATGGCAATGGACATACCGCCAAAAGATTTACATTTCATTGTCTCTCATCATTATTGTCCTGGTTCTTTGAATAACTGCCATTATATTTATTACTTTTTACTCTCGTAATGGAAGAAGGGAAATACTTTAATGTAAAATACCAATTTTGTCGGTATCTAATTTGATTTTATAGTTGTTTACGGCTTATTAGCGAACCTTTTGTAATATTGATGTAATGTTATTGCTGTCGCATATGAACTATACCAAATATGAACGCAAGGGAAAATCTTGAATTCAGAATCGTCAATATTTATCGAGCTTTAATAATTTGATTTATTTAGTAACTGTTCTTTTCATTACATGATTTCAAAATTTCTAGTTGACCCCGTTTTGGGTAGCATTTCAAAATCTTTTCTTAGCGAACCTTTTGTCATATTCATTAGTGTATTGCAGCGTCACTTGTCTTGTAGTTTAAGCTGTGCATCGATAGATCTGACAGTCGGTTTATTTTCCATAAATTAATGCTCTTTTTACCATTCATAAATTTCACAATAAATACAGATAAAAGTTTTATATCTAACTAAAATATTTTATTTTTATTTTCCTTATTTCCTTATTTATATTGAAGTAAAATACTAGCTATATTTTTTTTTTAAATTAACAAGTATTTATAGACTAATTATTATATAGTAGCAATTAGAAACAAAGACGTGTTCTATGAATTTTTGTTTGTTGAAGAAGATCATAATTTTTGTTTACAAATGTAAATATGTTATTAAACGAGTAATATACAATTATATGCCAATCAAACGTAAATAGTATAAACTATTGTAATTAAATTGTTAAATAAAAGTAGAATAGAAAGCTATTATAGCCTTTCATGGGTAACATGTGTGAGCTGCTATCAAATATGACAGAAACTATGAAGTAGTATTTTAAGTACTATAGCTTACTATTACCGACAATCATATACCTAAATAAGAGGTAGTGTAAGTATTTAATTTTTTACTACGTATTATATTGTTGATAATGATTATAAAATTGCTAACCGCGGGCCTTGTTGCGGCTACTTTTTTATTTTGGTTTCGTCTTGACAGCGCATGTTGCGTGTGCATATATTGGGAACATCGGGCGTTGTCATAAATCCTACATCATACGTACGCGATTAAATATAATAACCCGGGGATTCTTGGCGCTATGGTGCGACGACCTGATCATATAATTGATTTTATGTTACAGATACTATAAAGTGTTTCATTGAGTTATTATGTCTTCGTGGTACCTTACTATTTAATTTCCGATTACTCTTGAGATGTATGATTTAAATTGTTATATACATGGGGTATTTGAATTCAAATCACCTCATTAGAGTGCTAGTGGATAGTTTCCTATCATTAGTTATCAAAAATATATCGAGAAATGCGAGAAGTTCCGTTTAAATGTTCCGTCCAATTAGATTAATATGATTAAGATCTGTCGAGCGTGGTATCGAAAATTTTCACAGTTAAGATGACAATTTAGATATACGCCTAAACTCGTTTAATATATCAGGAAAGTCTATAATTCTGAAATATAGGTTGATTAGTTTTAGATATGGTTTATTTACTTTTCATATAAATATACAATAACTTTTCCTGACTGTCTGTTTGTACGTGATAAATTCATATTTAATAAATAGAGAAGTAAACGAGGAAGGTTTTAGTGTACAATTTATTCAAGTTTGTTATAACGTGGCTGAAGTATGTTAAATGTTTTTTATTCACGCCAATCTACATGTAAAATGTTACTATAGTACCTCTAAATTTAAGTCATATAAAATTATTAATAATTGAAATCTAAGCTTTCTGAAGCTCTATAAAAATGTAACTAATTCCATATCTAATTATATGCGATTTTTGATTAGCTTTGATAAAACAATAGAACATTTATATCAGTACAATTAAACTACTATAGATAAAAACAATGTCCAACATTTTTAGTTTAATTAACAAGAAACATCCGTTAGTTTGAGCCCGAACGTTACTTGACCCGATTAGAAAGCCGTTTGCTGAGATCAAGATGGAGATATGGCGAGAGTTTTTCTATAGTATCCAATACAATACGAATGATAGCAGATGTCAAAAATGAAACATGATGACTTTGTAACCAAAATAGCTGTTTGTTGTTAGCGATTGTGCTAAACCAGTCGTATTTATTATCTAAATGAGTTGGGCATAAGTACTTGTACAAAAAGCAATTGAAGTTTCAAACGAAACATTAAGAATTTAACTATGTTTTTTGTGCCAACTATGAAATTCTAAACTTTTGCAACTGGGCGACTATTCTAAATATTGAGCTGCCCGCGACCCAACGAATATGTCACGCAATTTTTACTTTCACTGTGTACTAGTGAGCGTATTTTTATAAAAACTGAAAGAAATATTTTTAAGTTTTCGGGTACATCA
Source organism: Diatraea saccharalis (assembly GCA_918026875.4). Taxonomy (NCBI): domain Eukaryota; kingdom Metazoa; phylum Arthropoda; class Insecta; order Lepidoptera; family Crambidae; genus Diatraea; species Diatraea saccharalis. Next base: position 12,196,475 of record OU893345.1, read on the forward strand.
ACGGTAAGAGCAATCGCCCAGATTGTGAGTGGTTACTGGCGATTTTAAATACACTAATATGAAAAGATTCCATTTTCATCTTAAGAGGACGTCTAGCAACTTTCAATTGGTTTTCTACAAAAAAAAAAAATGTTGAAACAGGCTGTGGTTAAAAAAGAGTACACTACATTTGACATATACCAACGCTGAAAGCATTAAAACTCAAATATAAAAATTATTCTCTATTGAAGAAAATAAATACCAAGAAAGGAACTACATAAGTAGATACTGGAGAGCATACGTGAAAAAATAATAGCTTTTGGTAACTATTATTTTTATAGATTCTCGTTAAAAATATAGTCTAGATAAGTATATATAAATATTATATTTAGCGAACTCTAAGGCCTTGTTCTGGACACCCGCCGGAGCGGTGACTGTGGCGATCGTGGGGCAAAGCGCGACTTGATAGTTTGTGTATAGCGGGGCGGGCAGCGGGCAACGAGCGCCGCGCGCCAATCTAGCGGTGAATGCATGACTGAATGATAATAGTGTTGTCTACTACCTTATTAACTTATTTTAAAACGTAATCGACATTTGAATAAGTTAAATTAATAAGCAAGTAATTAAATATATATATTTCACACTCTGGAACTCATATTATATTAAATACAAAAATTTTAATGAGCGATCTGGCTGTCGTCGAGTTCGGACCAATTTTCACGCGACGCCGCCCGCGCTGCTGTAGTCCCCGCCACCGTCACCGCTGGCGTCCATAACGAGGCTTGCGTACGGGAGATAAGAATAGCTTTGTAATTCTATATAAATTAACCAAATAAAACCTTTTTTAACCGAATTCAAAAAAGGAGACGGTTCTCAATTCTACTATATTTTTTTCTTGTTTGTTACCTCATAACTGTTTACTGGATGGACCAATTATAATGAATATTTCTTTATTTGAAAGTTAGTGCTTGCCGTGTGATCCCATTTGTCCAGATCTGGCAATGGATTCTATGAGAAAACCATATAAGACTCAAAACTATATAAGGCGTGATGTTTGTTACCCCAAAACTCAAAATATCACTAAAATGCATGTAATAAAAACTTTAAAAAATTTGATTAACTACAGAAAACCTCAGCCCGACTTCAATGTTTCTTAAAACTATAAACCGATTTTAAGATAAATATATTTTTTTTACTATTTTAATTTTTAAGTCGGTTCCATTTTTTTAAGTATTTTTTTTAACCTTTTGAGTAGATTTCTTTTGATAGAAACCAAATAGCATTATAGAAAGTGTTACCATTTCAACAACAGACAATTACTTCTAAAACAAAAACGAGTCACCCTTAACCCGTGATATTTATTTAACGAACTAACTTGTATATATTGTACCTAGCTTTTCGCCAGTGACTTCGCCTGTATAGTTTTCCCGACTTTGCAACATTTTTCATTGCTGCTCCACTCTTTTTAGATAGCACGATGTTATATAAGTTTCTCACTAAATGGGTTATTCGACAAAAAATAAATTTTAAATTCATACTTACATTAGCACGTGTAACTAAACAAACAAACTCTACAGCTTTATAATATTATTAGTATAGATTGCTTTTTACGTTGCGATTTGCAATTATTCTGCTTTATTCTTTTAGACTCTGTAAAGTAAGTCATGGTTTGGATCTCAATCTGAAACTAGTCGAGGTATGAAACCAGTTTGATTGGTGCAATGAGATTGCATACACAATTAACCTATAACGTTAACATTTCTTCACTATTAGGTTAATATAGATGACTAGGGATGCTCCAATCATGAAATATCATTAATTATAATAAAGCAACTTCAGGACTGTGTCAGTTTAACAAATTATTATTAATTCTTAATGAAAAATGCCTAAAAAATCCACTTTGTCCCTTGTATGGGACTCAAACCCATTGCCTTTCGCAAACTGGGCGGCTGCTCTACACACTGATCTACCCAGCACCTAACAGGACCGATGAATTAAATAAAACTAAAATAACATTTAGCTCTCTCTCTCTATATTTTAAAAAGTTTTATATAAATAAGGTTTGAGCTTATTTTAATTGTGGAAGAACAATCTATTTTTGTTCCACAAGTAATGAAACAAAAGTTCATGCAAAAAACATAAGTATTCAATTAATACGTAACAAACAATAATAATATAAATGAATTACACAAAAACCTTTTAAATTCACATTAATCATAAGCACCTTTGCATCTAAGAACGGTACACGTAGCCCTGAGGTAATTAAATGCTCTGTCTTGATTTGTGGTGTTATCAAGACAACCAGAAGACACCAATTTATAGCCCCATCTGAGAGTGGCCCGGTTAATAGTCACAGGGACACAACAACCCGAAGCATCTCACTAATTGAAATAGTTTGCGATAAGGAAGTCAATTAAAATAATCACCCAGATTAATGCGTATGAGTCCGTGATTGTAACAACAATGTCAACCATGTTACACCATTGATTGGGAACTGGGGATTTCAAATATAGTATCACATATACTTATTCTATATTTGAATGCAACATTTTTATATACTAGCATCACTAGTTTCCCGAGATTGGACCAAGTAACAAATGAAAACCTCAATCAAAGTCATTCATTGCCTTATATTGTGATAGTTGATGGAAAGAGTTTCCGTATGATATTTACGAGCACTGCAGAATGAAAAGCATCTGCCCTCTTTTATGATTTACTTGCGAGATTATGTCGTAGTTTTTGTAATTATTGTTAGTGGATATTACTATACGCATTACATTAATCTATTATAATAGTTACCTCGTATACTATATTAACGATGTCAGGAACAAAGGTAATCAAAGTCAACAAGAGTTTTGTTATTATAGTGATTTGAAATGAATAAACCATAAGGGATTTTCGTATCGTTAAAAACATCATTGTTTCCGCAGTCGAGTCAAACAAGCAGATGGTATCTGGGCAGATTCAGGCAATCTGTGGGAGCCTCAATGGCTAACGGCCGTCAAGTCACTTGCTGCCATTGCTTGTTGTCAGTCAATCCGCACACAAATTGTACAGCTATCTAACTGTAATGTTGAGACGCTGAACAAATTCGTGCTACAATGTTTGTGAAATACTGTTCCTGTCAAATGCCTGAGATTTTATATTACGCAGCGGCATCTCGAAACGGGATTGTACCAGATAGATTCTGAATGATTGATTACATCAATTTAAAAGTAAGTTATCGATTAGTTCTTCTGATGACTAAACAATTTAATTACTCTTACTTACTAAGGGCTGGTTGTACCGAACTAATTTAACAATAACAAACATGTTAAAGTACCAGCTAAGGCAGGAATGAGTTGTATCATTTACCAATGGTGGGATGACATCATAATATTTCCACACAATCTTTGCTAGTTAAATTATTGTTTTGATATGTCGAGAAAGAGGACTCTGCAACGCATACCGCAGTTAATGTTAAAGTCAACTTGACAGTTATTATCAAATTTGATATAAACCTTATCTTTAATTGCTCTTAAGGTGCAATCCAGCCTAAAATGTTAATAACTAAAACACTTAGGCTCTTTCAAAGGAATCTATACAATTTTATCGCAATAAATCGATATATTGCATCAAGTATACTAATATGTACGGGCCTCATACAAAAATATTATAAAGATGTCAATCGAACGCTTAAATGTAAGCGAGACTTCTCACGTATCAGCGTGATACTGGAGGCAATAAAAAATTGTCTCACAAAATAAACTGGCCTGTGTATTAAAAATTATTATGCGGCGTTGTACTTAGTAGATTTATGGGTTTTGGTTTACCCAATAAAATAAGAGATGTCTCGTAAATCGGAGCTGGAGTGGGACGGCTAGCCGGCGTTGCTAGCGACACCTAGTGGGCGACGACCGTTAGCCGGGCCTGAGGCAAGTCTCGGGATTACAGGGTACCCTCCATACGTCTAGAATGCTCAATACTAGTTGAGGCGTACCTCACGACTTCAGCCCTAACATTCCACAATTGGCATACGATGCTCTTGTTCTGTGAACTTTGTCAGATTTCTTGTAATCGAATTCTAAAGATGAGTCTTTTAAAGATTTCTACTGAGATTTAGATAAATGATGACTGAAAAAGACAAGAGAAAGATGTGTGTTATTAACGTAACATGGGACATCTATTTCAACTATCCTCAGGAGAAACAGACGTGACTTTATTATCTTTATCTTTTAAACATGAAATTATTTGAAATATCGAAAAGGCAAATGATATTCATCCGGAGGATTGGTTGGATTGTATGATATTATAAATGCAAAATGGCGGTATCGGAAACTATACGCCGACGTTTCAAGGTATCATTTGCCTGGTGTGGAATAGCACGCGTGCAACCTTAGCTGTGAGCCTGAACGGTACAAATAGTTTGCACTGATCGACCCACTAACACTGGTGTCGTGTAGCGGCCGCAGTTCATGCGAGTCGTGGTTAAATCAATATGTGTTGGGACCCGAGATTTGTTAGAATCCGCAAAATGATGCGATGACGTTTAGTTACCATGAATGGAGTTTTTAAACTCTTATACTGGTATATTTTTTATTCTATAGGTACTATTTTTTACAGAAAAAAAATTAAAACTACTTATCTAAACTAAAACTATGAGTAGCTCGGTGGCGTAGAGGATAAGCGCCGCGGCCCGCGATCGTTGTCGTTAAGCAACTTTCGCAACGGTCGGTTACGGGATGGGTGACCAAAAAAAAATATTATCTCGAGCTACTCCGTGCTTCGGAAGGCACGTTAAGCCATTGGTCCCGGCTGCATTTGCAGTCGTTAATACCTTCCAATCCGCATTGGGCCAGCGTGGAGGGTCATGGCCCATCCTCCTTAACCATCTATAAGGAAGGCCTGAGCCCCTGCAGTGGGGACGTAAAAGGGCTGGTGATGTGATGTGATGATCTAAACTATGTCTTAAAATAATAAATGTAACTAACTAAATGAAAAATGTCTCCCAGATCATTACCAACAGGTAAGGTACCCAGAAGGCTGCGAGCGTTTCCTCTTTGAATAGCTAAACTTATTCTTTGGGCGAGGTACAAACCAGCCTTCACCTGACTTGTCAAAAAGTTTCTTTCTGATACTAAATTATCTAATCTCATAAGTACATAGGTTGCCTGGAAGAGATGGCTTTTCAGCGATAAGACCGCCCATTGCACATTAAATGTTAATATCGTTTCCTTTATTATGTCTTACTTTGCTCTACATGACGTATCAAAGCTTATTTTAATAATGTTACAATAATTGTAAAAGTTTGTCAACTTGTAGGTACGAGTCTTGAAATCAATTAATTATTTCATCTCGAATAAATTTTAAAGCATTTGAAATAAAAGTTACAAACTAATTTTAATTTAAGTGAATATATAAAAAAACGTGAACTTTAGGGGTAAATTTATGATTGTTTCTTTCTGTGGAAAATAATTTATTAATTTCCATTTTTACAGCTTATTCGGACGTTATTTCTTTGTGCAAAAATGATTAAAGATAGTAATTTTTGGTGCATGCGTACAGAATTTATATTCCCACTAAAAAGTCTCATAAAATGATAATTATTAACTGAGTATAGTACAAAAACATTTTTAAACTTAAAATGTCTTAACTTAAAACTTCTAAACTTAATTTACGTTGACTTTTAATAGAATTTGTGTTTCATAAAAGAGATTGCCTTTTGCTATCCCTCGCCTCGACATACTTTGAAATCCTATCGGTCTTAACAATTTGTCTACTTGTTGTAAAATAACTTAGGTTTTATAAGAGAAAACCACAATGTATAAGTGAATACAGAGTTAACCATTAAAGTAACGTATCTTACCTCCGGTTAGGTAAGATATTTTATTCTTTTCTTATAATCATTTAGATCGTTATAAAATGATAGAGAGCGGAAGGAAGTTTTCAATAGTAAAGCTATAGAATCAACTGTCTAGACTAATTTTTACGACTATATTAGTAGTGCTATAGTTTTTTTCTACAAAGTCCATGGAAATATTATAAATGTGAAATTCTGTCAATGTCTGTTACGTTTTCACGCCTAAATTATTAACTAATTTGGTATACAGATCCAATCTGGTTGACTTGTTGATGGTTTTTTATCATTGTATAGTTTTGAAGTTTTTCGTTACTATAATCTGCAAACATCTTTATATAATAAGGCGTAAAATATCTTATACTATAAGTGGAATTGTGAAAGCTTTTCACGTAACAGAAATTATTTAATATTATCACTGATTTTCCGTATTGTTCCTGAATAGAAATCACTGTAAAATATTATAGTAACCAATAGGTTCCAATATTCGCAAGGTGTTATATACTGCGAAGCTAAAGCAAAGGACTCCCACGCGAAATCTATCCAATAAATATCCAAAAAGCTTGTTCTGCAAATATTCTTCGTCCATTGTCTCCCTCACAGATATATCTTGCGTAAGGACCTTCGGTTCTCGTGTTGGTCTTATGCTGCCTACGCTTGCAGTTCGTGAGTATAGATTATCAAACAGTCCATTACTCGATTGAAGACGGTTTATATCGTAGTCATTTTAAAGTAACCGGTAGTGGACGAGGTATCTGAGAATGACGCGACTCTCACTGAATGGTATTCGTGTCGTTCGCCGGTTGCCTAATGCAGTTGACAAATCGCTCAATTGTCTGGCCGTTTGGGGCTAGTTGGGTGGTTGTGCAACTGCGCGACTTCGTTTGATGACTGCCGGAAGACGTCCAGCTTTATTGTATTTTATGCGACTACTCTGCGGTAAACACTTGACGAATTGCGGACGGAATCTCTTTTATATTACTCGCGTGAATAATTCACGTGATATTACTATCGACATTTTATATAGAATAAAGCTCAAAAATGGATATTTCCAATTGAGTAATTATTCAGAAGCCAAACAATGTGTTTATACTTGCATACAATCTCATTTATGACTAAAATAGAAATACTTAGCAGCGTAAATTGAGATGATAAAATACCATCTTCGTTTAGATGTTATTTTTTATTATGATTATAAAGAGAAAAAATATTCATTTCAAATTTATACCCATAGTCATAAAAATATGCCGATACAGTCACAGCGGGGCGTCATACGCAATTTTCGTGGCTTCTGATACAATTTGCATAAAAATCAAGGGGCCAGCTTCGTATACGTATCAAACAATTTAGAAGTAAATTACAATAAACAGATATTTATAACAAAAGAGTTGATTTATGGAGGCATAAAAATAAATTTATTCGTAAGCCAATGCTTATACAGAATATAAAATAAAACATCTTGTATGCACTTAAGAATACATTTTAAAATTGTTTTATTTCTTCTGTAAATTTTGGTTATACAATAAAATACCGAGTTTTCGTTATCTATGACTATGATTTGTTTTAACTATGAGTTTATAATATTATTGCCGACGGTTGAAGATGTGGGGAGTATATAAAACATAAATTACTAGCTACTTTTCTGTGACTTCACCCGCGTAAATTATAGCCTATAGTACCTATTCGCGTATGATGCGAATTTTTTGGATCGGATATTTCAAATCAAATCAAAATCGTTTATTTAGTCTATGCTTATACATAGCACTTGTGAAAGTCGAAAACTACGCCAACGTTTCGCAAAACTAATGAAGGAGACCTTGTACCAAGAAAAACAGGCAAGAAACCCGGTAAGGGCTGTTTTTTTCTCCTTTTTATTTCACTCAGAGAAGTCTCATTGGAAAGTGACTTCATCAGCCACTTTCCATTCTATTCCATTTCCGAAGATTACCCCCCTACAAACAAAGTTAACTCTTTATAATATTATAATAGATGAATATATATAATCATGAACCAAAGACGTACAATAAAAGAAAAATAATAAGTGTGCATGTAAAAATATAAACACTTAAACGAGGAGGCCTGCAAAGTTGTCGTCAAAGCGTAATTTTAATTATAACTCAGTCAATTATAAATTATTGTAATTGACTGAGTCATAATTATGGTGGAGTTGGTACTTAGACACCGAATGGATCCCGGTTTGATTGCAGTTTTCATCCATTACCTACACCTACGTCGAATACAGTTAAAGGTCTAAGGTTATGTCTGAATCTTTACCCAGTTCTCAAGCTATAAAGCCTTATTAGTGAGATATCGAATTCCAAGCTGCGTACATAACAAAGTTGTTTAAATAAACAATCGTCTTAAGAATGAAGATAAAGATTAAATTTATGCACACTCCTATTCAGGTGATAGTTAACGTCGCCTTCGAAGTATATAGAATACTGGTGTGTATGTATGTTTATTGCTCAACTTTAGTATCGGTATCTCGGTAGATAAGAACTTGTAAATAAGTAGATGTATTTACTTACACTTAAGCGAGAAAAGACTCGTCCACATTGGCCGCATTTAAAATTTTATGTGTATTAATAAAAGTTCAAAATTATTATCACAATACGAGCAAACGGATTTGATAATATACCTGATCTATAATAAAAAAAATATTTATTTTTAGTTATTGTATATCAATAAAAATAATGGTTCAATAAAATTCTTCATTCTTCAGGAGTCCAGTAAAATAATATAGATAATATAAGTTTAATAGATTTATTTTTTAAGTTTACTTTTGAGTATTGGCTATTAGTTTGGGATCTGAGTAATATATGTGATGTTGTCTAACAATTATTTATTTATCTATAGCCACTACATAGTATAAAACAAAGTCGCTTTCTCTGTCCTTATATCCCCGGTTTTTCATAGATAGGGTGATTCAAAAGGAAGGTTTTTATGTATAATACAATACCACGCGGGCGAAGCCGCTGGCGGAAAGCTACTACAGATATAAATTACAAAGATTATTTTTCTTGGTCTTGCAACAACGTCGAAACATCTAGAAATTAACAAAAACAAGGTACATGATAGCTCCTCCTCCTCCTCCTGTGTAAATGTGGACCACTCATCCACAAACGAAGCATACATCTGGGACGACATATAATCAGCCCAGAAGATATAAAATTTCTAAAAGCCAGGAATATAATAGACTTTTTGAAGTCTACCGGGCTAAAGGAGTTACTATAGATCTGGCGGCGAGTCACAATAGATCTTCAAGGTCGCAGTGACTACAGTTCCTCAGAGAACTGCATAGCCCCTTACATCAATAAATAATAAAAATACATGATAGCTATCCTCCGTAAAACTATCATTCTAATATAAATGACCATGAAAGCTTAAAACAACATATAGATATCAAATGTTTTAGAGTTCTGTTGTTTCATTCTGATAGCGGCCTTACATTTGAATTGGCTATTTATTCGCGTTACGCTTGCTTATAGAATCTGCCAGTTCGCTAATGAAATGCTAATGAAGCGCAGTTATCGACGGACTTTTTATTTCTCGGATAAGTCGTAATGTATTTTAAAGATATGTCCCTTCAAGTTTCCATGTTGTTTCTGCTGTCTGTATTTTGTACCTATGTATTTTCTTTTTCATTCGAGGCGAATAGTTCTGGTTTGCGCTTTTTACTCTAGATGGCGTAAATGTGTTTTACGTTCACAAGAATATAAAGTTATATAAGAGGATTTATTTTTTTTATATTCTAACTCACAATAATTTTACATGTTCTTATGAGTTAAAGTTAATAAAGGCATAAAAAATTTAACAATTTGAATATTTACTAAGGAGGTCCTCCACAAACTTCAGGTAACCCAAAGAGCGATTGAGGGAAAACTGGTAGGAGTTACATTGGCAGACCTTAAAACAAATGAAAGGAAACAATGTCAAGTCTATGTTACTAAACGAAGGAGTTAAATTAGGAGAACTTAAAACAAATGAATGGATACGAAAACAAAGTCAAGTCTGTGTTACTAAACGAGTTGCGAAATTGAAAAGGGAGTGGGCAGGTCTCCAGTAAGTACGGCTCGCGGTGCGGTGTGGCTCTGATGAAGTGAAAACCATGGGGTGAGAACCGCCTACTAGGAAGACCACGTATGCGTTAGCACGACGAAATCCAAAGACTCGTGGGAAAGAAATGGGCGGAGGTTGCTCAAGACCGAGATATATGGCATAAATTAAATGAGGCTTATGAAGAAGAAATAAATTAAATCAATAGTTTCATCAACACATAAAATAAGAATACTAATCATAATGAGTCGACAATAACATAATCGTAACTAGATTCTTCATACTATCTGAAATGAAAAGAAGATCACCTTTTAAATTCAAAACAAATAATTTTGCATAATATTTATATTATATTCAATAGAAGAATTGTATCAAGTTACTGATCGTACGCTTATTATGTATATAAAGAAATATGCATTTTAACTACTATAACTCGATTGCCTTAGTACACCATTATGTCATTTCTATACAAGGAATACATAAAATATGATTGATGTGTACATACGATAGAAAGCAAAGTCTGCCAATAGCACACAGACACCGAGATTCGTTTTATGTTTATAAGGATTCAGTATATATTATGTATTTACTAATATCCCTGAATTGTTGTTATGTCAATTTAAGCAATGACGAGTAAAGAACTTTAGAGAACTTATTGGACTGTTAAGCAATTGACATTATTCCATGATTCGTTCCCTCTGCTAAATATTTACAGAAAAATTTTAATTAGTTTAACTTTTAATTAATAAAAGTATTTACTTCATAAATTACTTAACGGTGGTATTTAAGTGCATAAAACCTGTTTCGAACAAATACGAGCTTTAAAGCAATGTGTCTTTCCATCGTTGGCTTTAAATACGTGTATTTTAATCAGATTACTAATTTATCGATTACAACTATGATAGTTTGACCTCTCTGTCCATAAACAATAGTTTTAAGATTCTATAATATAGCCTGGTACGTGTTTAAACATCTGAGAATATCTTTATTTATTATATTTAAATACTAGCCTGCCGCCTGCGGCTTTATGAATTATATTTTCTAACTCCTATTAGACATTATTCGTATTTGATATAAGGGTCGAATTTTTGACTGACTTCAAAATCGAAAAGAAGAAGCGGTATGTTCGAGGAGGAAGGGATGGGACTACCATTTAATTTTTATCGATATTGAATCAGTAGTTTTCTTTTTATAACAAAGCAAAGTATGCTTTTCATCAGATACCACTCAATATTTTGATGACATGTATATATCTAATATACTATTGTCGGTAGTTTCAACTCGATCAATTAGTTTGAGCTGGGCGTCGATGGATCAGCCAGTCAAGTAACTTTGCACTAGCGGCCCGTCTCGGCTTCACACGGGTATTTTTTACATATGGATCCCAAACGTTATTGGCATTCATATTCTAAAAATTATAATATCAATATTCTATTGCCTATGTTCTTCGGGGATAATCTAATATTCTAATACTAAAGCAATTTAAATCAGTCCAGTTTCGGACCTTATGTATACAATTCATACAAATCGTATAGATAATAGATTTCTGCATTTGTAATTTGGGATTAGTGACTTATTGTAGTTGTTTTTCTATAAAATGAATATCCATATGGCATTTTGAATGTCAAATTGATTAAATTTATTAATTACCTACAGAAAAACTTTAAAGAAAATTATGATAATTTACATAAACATTGGCGAAAATAAACTTTCTAAAATCGAAAGAAACAAAAATTCAAAAAAATCGACAATCTCGCTTTTGTATTTAAAGTTTAATCGGTAGAGTATAATAATTAAAGAATTCAGGCTTGAATTCCATCTCAGAATCTAAGAGGTTTAATTTTTAAGTAATTTTTAAGAATTCTTCTAAAGGATCATTTTTGTATAAAGAACCAGCTGATTTTTGTACCATCTTTGGAATTAACTAATTATTTCTCGCGATTGCGCTCGTGTTAATTATTTGGGCTATAATATATGTCACCCGAGTGAAATTTTTATTTTTTGTTATCACCCAGTAGTTTGAGAGCCTATTCAATGTAATCAAAACAAACAGTTAAAATATAACCTATGACTTTGCTGATAATGTTTAATATTAGTGTTAGAATTTTTAAATCGGTCTAACAGTTTTTTATTTTGTCCATTATAAATGAAATTAATCTTTCCTTAATATGAACTAGTCATTACAGACTTATGTATGAAAATGTGCAATTTTATACACAGAGCACAGTTTATTGAAAAAATAGGTTACAACAATATATAAAGAGAACCATACCTCAGAAGTTTATCGGTTACAGCTCTTTGGATTGCGAGAGGTCGTAAGATCAAAACCTACTTTTGTGTAACACATCCATTCCTATACTAATAACTTTTTATGTTTTGTACTTCAATAGCACGACCTGGTACTACATACTGTCGATTATCTCGAAAGCTAAATCTAACGGACTGAAATGGATTAGGTATGTAGGCACAGTTGTGCATAGAGACTGCCAATACGTTTTCTCTGGGAGGTAAAGGAGTTACCATTCTTAAGTCAATCATTGCGGTAACGTTTATACGTACCAATGGAGGCTTTATTAAATGTTCACGATTTCTGTTTAAATTTCTTCCTATGTGGTATTGGAAAAGTTAGATTCAAGCTTCAATTGTTTATTCGATTGTTTTTTTTTTAATATATATTTGATTGAACCTCGAGGTTAATTTAAAGAAAGGGGCACTGTAGAAATGTCGTGTTCATCATCGAGCTTAAATACGTAGCTGATATTGTCCTCAAGCTTCTAGTTTCGAATTTCTACATAGTTGATATAGAAAACGAACTCTTTTTTGTTATTATGAAGTTTGAAAAATTGTTTATACAATTCCTTTTTTAATTAAGATTAGATATACCTAAACCTAGTGTTATTCGACTGAATCGATCTTTAAACGACAGATGCTAATTTGTTGTCTACTAAAGGGCAACATAAAATAAATGCTATGCTTTACAAATAATAATTTTTGAAAGATTTAACGTTGGATGTATCCGCTCTCATCATCGAGCTTCAATACGTAGCTGATATTGTCCTCAAGCTCCTAGTTTCAAATTTGTACACAGTTGATGTAGGAAACTAACTCTTTTTTGTTATTCTGAAGTTTGAAAAATTGTTTATACAAGCCATTTTTTAATTAAGATTAGATATACCTCAACCTTTTATTATTCGACTGAATCGATCTTTAAATGACAGGTTCCTGATTTGTTGTCTACTAAAGGGCATCATAAAATAAATGCTATACTTTGCTTTTTGAAAGATTTAACGTTAGATGCATTTTGTTTTCATTCCATTTCCATATCAGCAAAAATATTCTTGAGAGTAATGTTATATTTATAAATTTATTTCTTTCTTTTGCATACGAATGGATCAGTTTAAATGACGATGCAATTATAAATATCAAAAGGTCAAATGTGTTTGTGGTACCGAAACGAGTAATGTATAGTGACGCAATGAGTTCAGTATTTCCATACAATAAACATTGTTACATTCCTACTAATTGAAATCAGGTCTAATTTGAATCATCTACATCTGAATTAGTAGACTGAAAATGGAACAATTAAATTATCTTAAATCTGTTAGGTTTCTCTCATAGTTGTTTGTATGGGAATTGCCGTATTGGTACAGTTTAAAGACAATACATATATCTAGTTTCAGAGGTTACCGTATCAAATTTAACCTCTATCTTGCAAGAACATCTTCGTGTCCAGGCATTTAAATTACATAGATTAATTAATAATAATACACTCAAATAAAATATCATATTTTACTCGTCTCATGTGACACAAAAATAGGAGAATAGAAAATATCAGAAAAATTGTATGATTTATTTGTCGTTTTAAGTTTGTTTATAGTATTTTATTATTCAAATTAAATGTGTATCCGTGATCGGAATAAAGAAAATAGATAGGTAGCTAGATAGCTTAAAGCCGATGCGAATAGAACATGAATTATTATTTGACATTAATTCCAGAACTATAATGTCTTCGTTTTAGAAGATGTTTTTGAACAATAGGTAGGTAGTAATTATTAATGTGTATTGATGTCTGTTTTGGATTTTGATAACTATGATTGTGCGTAGGATTTAAAATAAAAAAGAAACCAAAACTATATTTATAAAGTTTGATTTAAACTGTTTTTTTTTTTAATTAGAAAGCTTTTAATAATATTGTTTGAAATGAGTAATTAGAACACAGCAGTGTATTACTAAATATAACTAAATTTCTGCAATCAATTTTGCCTGCTGTTAATTGTACGAAGCGGATCCAGTCGTAATTAGAGAAATATTTCAATAAATAAAACAGAAAACTAAAACAAAGAAATAAATGGAACAGAACAAATCGTGTGAAATACAAAGAAATCTTCGAATCTCGGCGAGCCGGTTGTACACCGCAAAATATTTCCGAAGATACATCGCCACGAGTGCGATCCGCCGATATCTCCAGTGCGCGAGTCGGAATCGTCTATCGAACCTATGATCGGCACCGACGAGGGGTCACGCGCGTTAAACGTAAATCAACATATCTCCCGACGGGAGATCTAGCCGGGCATGCGCCTGACCAACAAAAACTGAATTTTATAGCCGTAACACTACACCTGGGGAAAAAAGTAAATAAATTGGACGAGAGCGAGTGAATGACCGCAACGACACTCGATGCAGATGTTACAGAATGGACGCTAGGCGCCTCAGTCTAGGGTCCCTGACGGGTTTTTGTAGTTTCACCTTTTTTAGGATTATAGTTCTATTAGTAGAAAAGCAGATATTAAATGAGAGACCGATTACATAAAATAAATATAAGACAACATCACATACATTGCTCAAATTGCAAAATGAGTATGTGTGAAAATCAAGGAACCACAATACCCAGACCCAAGACAATAAATAAAAGTCATTTTCTACATTGACTCGACTCGGAATCGAATCCGGAACCTTAGAGATGGTGGCAGCTTAAAACCGGCGTCACAACCACAGGCTACGGAGGTCGTCATAATGTTAATGAAGGATATGGACTCAGGGAAAATAAAACACAGAGTTGTGGCCTTGTCGAAGGTCTGAATTTGAATGATAGATCCGAATATCATTATCAGCCATTTGACGCCCACTGCTGAGATATCCGAATAGATATCCGTGTTCAAAAAGCGAAGTATTCGAAACCTCGGAAAAAATCTTCAAAAATACACGCGATAAAATTGTTTTAATAGTAGTTAATTGATATATTGAATATATCGTTGTTTTCGATAAAGATGAAATTGCCATAAATAAATGTAGTATTCAGTTTTTTCTAAATCGATTGGAGTTTGACGTTTGCCTTATAAGATAGATGCATTAATACAGCTGCTTAGTGTTTATTTTGTTTATTACCAAGATCAAGTTCGTTTACGTAACGGACTCTCAAAGCAAAGATTATTAAGTTACTAATCGCACACTCGTTTATTTTGATTGAATCATAAACTTTTTTGTTTGTTTTTTCCCGCCTTATTGAAACGGGAAGTAATAATTGTAATGTTCTTTAAATACTAGAGACTAATCATGCTCTTACACTTAACACATAAAAAAAATGTCGTGAGGATCGTTTTATTTCGTGGCCATCGATGATCACGTTTTGTTAACAATGATAGCTACACGGCAACTCACTAGTTATACGTCCGTAACTTTTTATCTAAATCTATTTGTCAGCATTATGATTTAAAAAAAAAGTCAGAAGCTCTCAAGCTTTTTCATCTGTTCCCCTTTATTTTCAACCAAATTCTTTACCCAAAAGAAAACAGATTAAAAATCACTGTAAATTAGAAAGTATATTTTTGTTGAATAATATAAACAAACTGATATGCTATGCTTTCCCTGTTATGTTACTGTTATGCTTTCCCTGATAAACTTTTGTTGTTGTTCGATATGAAAAAGGATAGTGTCAAATTTATTTACGAAAATATAAATCACTAATGGCGTCGGTTACTAAATTTCACTTTGATAAAGACTGACCTAAATAAAATCATCTAGGAGTCTCATATCTATGTTTTAAATTTTGTTTGGTTAACAAAAATTTACAAGTTAACCAAACAGTTCTGCTATAGTTATTAATTATATAGCTTAAGCTCCTGTGTGGAGTGAGTTTACTTTAAATATTATGAAACTAATTCATTATATTAAAGTATATAGAATAATTATCTATATACATAGTCGGTATCTCAGGTAAATCATTTTAAAGAGCTTCGTTTATTTATCGTAAAACTTACTAGATGAAGACCATTAGTTGAACCATCAAGTAACAGTTTCAAATTACGAAACGCAAATTTGTAATTACACGTTTAAACATTGAGCTTTTACCATTCCTTTCTTTACTAATGTGGGTTGTTAAACCGGCCACTTCACAGAGTAACAATATGCAAATATCTTAGTGGTAACTTTAATCCTGAGTGCCCGTGTAATATGAAACCGTTGAGGTATTATTAGTACGCTAAAATATCTCTTATCTCTTTAACTATATGGATATTATCCCAATTTGTCACTGGTGTTGTGTTTAACATCGCACTCGGCAGAGTTCACAACAATGTTATTACTTAGAAATACTATGCGTTTTGCCGAGTAACGTAGGTTGGAGGTTGGATAAGCAGCTTTATATATGTTTTATTAAGGAATAGGATGAAACTGAGCTAATTAAGGTAATTTTCTCTGGAATGACGGGCAACTGTTGGATCGTATGAGTCGCGATTGGACTCGATATGTAACTTTAAATCGATTTTTATTTGGACAGTTATATGCACTGTCTTGATGCACTCGTGGTTCACAGGAAGGTGTAATAACGCGTTTAACAACTCTTTAAATGTATTATTCAGTTGACCTACATACATTATTTGTCCAAACCCGGGTGAGGAGGAACTCGATGGCACAGTTTAGATAGCGAGTACTCAGTCTGTAATTCTGAAAATCAAATAAGTAACAAAAATATAATGTATTTCGGTCTTTTCTTTCTATGCGTTAAGTATGCGTTGGTTTGTAATGTTACAAGTAGAGTCATCAATAAGCTATAATAATCGTATTTCTCTCAACCATTAAACCTTACTTATTGATAACCTTAACGAATCATAGGTTTAAAAAAAAATAATAAAAATCATGATGGCATCGGTAGTGTAATTTTACGAAATATTATTAGATTAAAATATAAAAAATAAACGATCTGCCAATGCTACTTCTATAAATAAACGACGAAACTCTTTGGAATACGATGCTTAAATAAGTTTTTCTTAAAAAAAAAATTGCACACCATATTCCTGAAAATATAAAAGTCACATTATAAAGTGACAAATATCTGTCGTCTGTCAGTCATTGTTGTCGGCGCCTTGCCATTACTTTCATGCTAGTTTTTGTTAACATTAACAAATAGTCAGGGTCTATCGTCTATGTGTAATTTTATACGCAACTAACTATTATCTCAATATATATTTTTAATATTTACTAAAATCTTTACAGTATATTTTTATTTAATTTAAAAAATATACATATATATATATCGCATTAAAATAAAGAGTTTTGTCTAACCTTTTCTGTTAAAAAAGCCTCGAAATATATACGTTTCAAAATAAACATTGATAAATCCTTCAATAAATTGACGGGTTGTATGTCAATTAACATCAAAGAAAGATACGCTAATGACCTATAATGGATTACGCAATCTAGTTCCACAGATCGGGATAAAGGGATTCTGTTTGAAAAGCGTGTTGACCATTCAACTGTTACTGGAGCCTTATTTTTGAATCACTCGTTTAAAATATTCGTTTATATATTTAATAATGTCAAGTCATATATTATACGTATCTATGATAAATATTAGTAAAAATGTATACTAATAATATAAAGGTAAAGTTTCCAATTTTATTTGTTTGTAGGATGTAATCATCGGAAATATTGATCTGATTATGAAAATTATTTTCCCTACGGGAAGCTAGAACATATATACGGGTGATATAGTTTATAATTTATGCGGGAAAAGACGTGTGAGCTTTCTTTTTAAATATAAATTTATTCTATGACTTATATCAATCATATTTTATCGTAAGATACTTACTATATTACAGTATTTTCACCGTCTACCGTCTTTAGAATTTAAATTCACTTTGGTTCTTTTGGCGATGAGTAATTAGCACAACTCCTTGCAGTCGTAAGAAACAAAAATAATGGAATTTTTAAGTCGAATGGTATTAGATTCGACCGAAACATCGACAGTTACAAAAATAGGACCCCTGTTGTAGCTAAAAGCGTCGAGATAACACGCATCGTGCAATCTCTAGTACAGAGTGATACAGCACTAATGAACCCGTGTTGCCGTCCCAGAAGTGGCACAGTTTGAACGATGGTAAACCATTAGGCTTCAAGGCCGGCTTGACAGGACAGCACCCGTAATTATCTAAAACAAACCGGGCAGTGAATACGAGTCTATCGAGTGTGACCCGTCTATTAAAAGAAAATTTGCATTCATACTCTTTACTGCGTATCGAAAATAAATGTTTTAAAAATTAGGGAGAGATTTAGAAGCGGTAATTGAACTGAATATTTAACTAAAGGTCTTTCAATTCACTTATCAATACTAGATCTGTTTCAAATTGGTTACAATAACAACGTAGTAAAAATATTTAGAATTTCAAGACTCTTGTTTCTTTTTAATTTCCTCTAATTTTCGTTAACAACTATTATGATTTTAATTGAAAGCCTGTTCCGGATATTCACGCGCATTAAAGCTCTATTGAAAAATTAAGACCAGTATGTCTACTAGAAAGTGGATGGTACAAGGCACTTGCCACGCCTTTTAATCTCGATTGATCTATGAATATATCTACATGGGACATGACTGCACCGATTCACAATTTTATGTCTCTATAAAGCTTCTAACGCAACAATCATAAAATTGCAGTTAGAATTTGCAGTATATTGTTATGTATGTAATGTCTTTTATAGTCCAATTCTTTACATATACTATACGTCATCATTAATGTGTAAGTATTATGACATCAGGTTCTTAAAATGTAAAGATATATAAAATTCTGATTTACGTTTCTTCATCTTCAAGTTTACAATTGATTGTGGAAATCAAAAAGTTGTATCTATCCTCATTGTCCTATTGATTACTCATATATATTAATAAAATAGCGCACATAAGCACAGACAAGCAACAATGCGCATATTCTGTACAAAATAAGCTAAAACAATGATAAAAAATTGAAAACAATCACTTACGAAATGTGTTAATATTTTGCAAATAAATAAATATAATACGATAAGTTTTTTTATTATATTCATTTCTCAAACGGTTCAGTTAAAATCTAACAGATATTTCACGTCAAGTTTTCTGGTAGTATATTTGAGTTGTAGATACCTACATAAAATATTAATTTATCTCATGTCAGCGAGCAAAAACTATAGAACGAGTTTGTATGTGGGCGTAGCCGATCTATGCATTGTAGTTTTGACACAAGATAATGTTCTGAATGTCACTTATTTCTTATGACAAATTCCAATGCCAGATGGATTTGATAAGAAGTAATAGGAATTGTCTATTGATTGATGAGTTTGTTTTAGTTGAAAATGCAACATTCTCGCTGTATATGGAGTAACAAATGTAATTAACTTTCGTTAATTGTTATAAAAAATGTTGTTAAGACTGTAGGACAGAGTATAGCCTAATATACTTATTTATTTAACTGTTAGATATCTTACGTATCTCATTTATTGTCTATCTCATTCATAATCGTTTAGTTTATGAAGAGAATTTATAATATATTCTTTTCTTCTTTGATACGATAGAAAACTATGTGCCTTCTTGGAAACGTCTTCACAGCACGACGACCCATCAAAATTAAGAGAGACATTCCCGTTAGCCGATGCGACAGATTAATTTATAGCGATTAGTAGCTATCTATCGTCAATCTGTGCCATCAAAGTTTAATAGCCATAGCAGTGGAACGTTGTACTGCTCTCGTGCCCTTGATACGTGACAAGGGTGGCAAGAGCCACCCAAGGCGGATGACATTATAATAACTGCAGTAACTTACGAATTTAAACTAAATCTTGTCTGAGTTAGTGCCTATATCTTAAAAAGAATATGCAGAATTTGAGACTCCTAGCACTTTCTTAGTAAGCACCTAAACCCCCATAGAAAGTTTGAAAGTTGTAGATCTCGTAAATTCTGAGATTTCGTGATGTGTGGGTCAGTTTTGGTTTTTATATGTAAACACATAAAAAAGCGCTTATAGTTAATTAAATCTGTTGGTAGTTTGATATCTATACAATACATCTGTTATAAAGACATATATTTATATTTTTTTTTGTTCCAGGTAATTAGCAAGGAAGTAACGAGACTGTCATTGAATAAACAAAACGGTATAGTAAAACTCTTAATCGTAATATTACAAGAAGCCTGATGCTTCGAAGTTAATGTAATCGTATGAATCTATAGCGTAACGAGTTTATTCCAATGTGTGAAGTCCAACACGCGAATGATGAAGCCCGATATACCACTATTAGCATATTCATAAGCCGTAAAAAAGTTTAATATCTAGAAATAGTTCTGAAAATTCTTGTATTGTAAATGACACATACATTCAAGAAAAAAGATAGTGTTATAACTGTATGTAATCTATTCACTTATATATAATTTCTTACTGAAAACTCCTTAAAATTAAATGAAATTTGGAAAAAGATTGTGGCATAACACAAAACAAGGTCCGAACGCGATAAATCTAATAATTTACGTAGCTTTGTAACGGTGCCTCTTACCACCGTTTATTTAGTACTAGAATTTCGCATTCAAACTTGTCTATTATTCACTTTTCGTAATTTAAAAATTTTTAGTAACACAATATGAATGTTAGTTCGTGAAAATTCGTCGAGTTAGGTAATTTCAACCATTAGCAATTTGTTGTAAAGAGTGTTCAATATTACAAAGTAAAAAGGTTTTTTGTTTACCCTTAATTTAATACGTTCTCAAACTTAGCCAGCCTTTTATTAATTTGCCTAAGCATCGAACCCGTCACAACTTCTTTTGGATTTCATCGTTAACATTGAAAGGAAACTTTTGAAGTATACATCATCATTTTGAAATTAAGGTTTTGTTTAAATTTTGTATTGTCTTATGTATACCAATGATATTTTTTCTAGTAAATTTTACACACATACATACGTCAAGCTGGAATGCTTTTACTCTATAACAATAACTAACCATATAAACAAAATATTAGTAGTATTACTTTATATTATGTCAGACTAATATATTCTTATTTATATAATGCACTTTAATAATAGCTTTTGAACAAAAGGAATCCATTTGATTGACAAAATAATGATCGGTAGGTATTTATTTCATGCGATTAATAAAGATCTACTATTAAGTTAGTTTCACATCGTTGAAAAGCTACATCGAATACAATTGACATAATCAAAACTTGCTGCATTATTAAGGAAATTGGATACCAAAATAAAAGGATGGTGCTTTTACAAATTCCGTTGAAGGGTAAGTAAAGAAGGACCGTGTGTGCTTCTAAAGAATGATTGAACGATTCTTAATGAACTCGCTAAGCCCTTAGGTAATATAATGCGAAATTTAATGCCCTGTTCATAAGATTCGAAAAAGAACCTTACAATATTACAACTGTTCTCCGGGATATTGTTGATGAGTATCCTAGTTAAATATTTCTAGGTTATTTCAATAAAACAGTCTGCGATTGATAACCTCCGGACATATGCTCTCAATTTACTTTTATTCAAAATAAGAATGAGTTTTCTATAATGATGGTATGTTTCAACCTTTTTCCCATTACGATTCGATTGTGTCCATAGGAGTGGGGACATATATAATTCTGACGTTATTACATGGTTACTAATAACCAAATATTAATACACATAATTTATATTACTACTAATTCAATAATTATTAATTTGTTAAATAGATGGAGCTAATGTATATAAACAAATTAAAGCGGTGCCGATACCTGTACCGACCCCTAAATTTCGAAACGGGTTTATTATAAGAACATTCTTATGAATATCTTATAATAAACCCATAGTAGTAGCTACAAACAATAGAGAAAAAAGTCAATATAAAATGTATTGTATGTAATATGTGTAAAATGGATGAAGAACTGCTCTGAAAAATAATAATACTATAAAAAGCTCGCAAGAAATCGAAATATACTTCAACGATCCCCGAAAGTCATCCACAATTATATAT
The DNA here is from genome assembly GCA_918026875.4 of Diatraea saccharalis. Classification (NCBI taxonomy): domain Eukaryota; kingdom Metazoa; phylum Arthropoda; class Insecta; order Lepidoptera; family Crambidae; genus Diatraea; species Diatraea saccharalis. The sequence continues at coordinate 12,218,587 of OU893345.1, forward strand.
AGATAATATATTTTGATTTATTTGCGCATCAAATTGTTTCTGATCTTTGCCTTGATTATTCATCAGATAAGTTTTTTAATAATTAACTACAGAAGTAACCTTTTTAATAGTTCCAGTGACATGTAAAAATGAAAGTTCTTTTTCACATAGCGTGTGAACCAGTCTTTATATCCGCTCCACACGTCGAAGTGAGCGAGAATTATTTTTGCGGTGACGTCTCATCAATTTTTAGTTTTTCGATTAAGTTTAGGGCACGGTAATAAAGCCAGGAACAGGGCTTACTGAATTTATTGGCCCGCTTTCTTTTTTATTACGTTGGTATTATTAAAATAATTATAAAAGCAAGAAACGAAATTGATGCCTCAGTAACTAATAAACTGAGTTTAATTAGTTTTCCAAAGTGTACATTATCAACTAAAGCTAAATCTAATACTGAAATTATAGCATAGCTTACATTTAACAATACTCAACGTCTTTTGGTATAAAAAGTAGTACAAAAACCATTACTGATATATGCATAATATCTTTTCTTAAACGTTACGATCTAATAACAAAGAGAGTAATTAATAATATTACTATACAACTATTATCATATATCAATTAGAATGGGAGTAGTTTTAATGACATTCAGACATATCACGTTACAAACGAATACGAAAAGAAAGAATAAACAATAACAAAGACAATTAAAATCTTAAACGTGTATACTTTTATTGTGAGCAAATCAAGGACCCTGTCTCAGCTAAAGTCGCTACTGTGTTTCATCATCTGTTTCTAAGACACATCTCATGATTTCTTCTCGCATTATTGTCTAACGCGTTAACACTAAATTGTGGATACGGAAATATAATCAGGTACAGTTTTGTAATAACGTTTTTTATAACATTATTTAATAACATACAAAAAATCCAATAACTAAAAACGTTATTAGAAAACTTTACCTGATTTTATTCCAGTATTTTGAATACCTAGAAATCTATAAGGAATCTATATCCAGGGCCGGATTAGCCACGTAGCAAAAATATCAAATGTTACGGCCCCGCGCGTTTGTAGCCCCGCGTACTTGGAGTCTTGATATGGTATAGAGATAATAAATTAATTTTTCAAGTCAGTGTTGAAAAATGCAAGAAATAAAATAAGTCACGATTCTGACTAAAATCATATTTTTAAGTGTTTATAATTAAATTTACAAATAAAATTCAAGTCACAGATAAATAGTGTTGTGTTATTCGGAAAGGACGACTTTTCTATTTCGCGAGGGGTGGGTTTTAATGAAATTGCTACAGGCTCCGCTCTGGCTTAATTCGGCACTGTCTAAACCCATCTCCTCTATTCGACAACTAAAAAGCGATGTCCGTATTCCATTGGTATTCTAGCCAATTTGATCGGTAACAAGACAGGGCGTCTCGGTGACACAGCAGTTAGGACGAATGGGCCATGGGATCACGAGGCCAAACTAATGGCCGATGTATATAAATGGTAAATACCATAATATTCATTCTAAACGTGCTTACACTGTGCGGATATTGTTTAACATGGATACCGTGGTGCCATATATAGTAAGAAACTAGTCTATAAAATACAGGCTTCAAGTTATTAACCTACATTTGATGCGATGGCCTAGCGAGTGGTTGCTCTGTTAACGGAAAACTATAAGTTCAAAGCTCGAAAAGTGCTCTTGTTTAAGTAAAAAAATATTAAGCTTTGATAATTTGCTTCAGTTCACACAAAAATAATTAGTTTATCGCTTTAACTTTTGTAGATATTGAAACAAAAATAAGACAATTTGTTCGTGATAAAGTCAAGTTTACCCAAACAATGATCTAAGGAAGTAACAGAGTACAAGTCCGAGACGTCAAATGCAGATCACGAAGTTTCATCGCGGCGAGCGAACCACGGCAGGCCAGCATGAACTTGACGTGGATAACCGTGGATAGTTCTGCAGATATACATCATATTAAAGGAATCGTGCGAAATACCAACACAAGTAACTTAACAATAGATTTTGATCTTTAAAACTAGTTGAAATTGTTTTTACGTAATTGAAAAAAAAAACAAGAACGATATTTTGATGTCATTAATCCGCTGGGGGTCTTAAGAATATAGAGTTTGTTTGTCTGTTTAAGATCTCTGCTATATTATTATCTCATAAAACAGCTTCGTACTTGACATTGAGCGCAGCGCTATCTAGTTGACCAATAGAGAATTAGAAAAATTCACCATTTGTATAAAGTTGCCTCCATATAGAGTTGCAATACATATCAAATGTGTTATCATGTTCTTCGTTGTTATACTGAATTAGGATTGATGTATGTATATAAACAAATGATCCTAGTGAAAGTAACATTTCGTTTTATCCGACAATTTCAGGAGCTTTTCAAAATTTTAAATATATTGAATATTTCACACTTTTGAATAATATTCAATTCTACATTTAATAGTGGAAACTGAAAAAAGTAATATTAATATCAAAAAACGTATGGTACAGTTTTTATATAAATTGTTATAAAGAGTACAAGAATGATTAAAAACTGAAATTTTATTTTAAACTTATTTACTACAACATACATAGTAAAAAGTCGTAAGAACGAATTATAATATCATAGTAGCAGGTTTGTGTATATTTTATCCTCCACAACAAACACGATGAAACGACTAAACTCGGAGATTGGATCGTAATGCCTGTAGCGTCTCACGGTACCCTAAAAACGGTATTTAGGTAACAAGCTGTTCGTTAGCCTGAATTTCAGTGAACGGGAATCGAACTCCAGCCTGCCGCCCTCATTGTGGCCAAGCGGCGACAAGATCTTTCCATTGTGCGCTTCAGAACCACATGATAATATTCTACTTTACCAAAAAGGAATTTTAATGAATCACCAAACAAAATATTGTTTCGGAAGGAAAGAATGTTGAAGACGCAGGTTTTATATAGTTATTTTGTTTATTGATTTGATTGCGCTTAATATTAACCAATGAAACGACTTTAAAACTGTTTCATCGAGTTTGTATTTAATTTTATTGACAGTCCAGACCCTTTGCAGGTTACATGTTCACATAAGACTAAGGTGTAGATTGTCTTTTTAATTAAGAGTAAACCAATAATATTGGACACATTCACAATTTTTTTTTTATATTTTATGGCAACCATTATATTTATTAAATTAAATTATTTAAAAATGCATTTGATTTATTTATTTACCCCTGACTAGAGTTTTCTACCACCAGTTCCAAATTTAAGAGTCTTGTCTGAGAAGAAATGGTGAAACAAAATTCGACTTGAAAATGAATTGTTCCCTTTGATTTAATATTTACAGAATAAACTAACTGTATCTTTTGGTTTTGCAATATGTGATCTGGATTGAGATTTTATTTGCCTAATTACTGGATCTCAAGCAGGTGGAATATGTCAACCTACATCTCTATTAAAATTTGGATGTTTTTATTATATATTGTGCCCGTTTAAAATAACTTTTGGTATAAATAAAGTAGGTATTTATGAGAGTTTTAATTGAATTTTTATTGATTGCGATATCTTTATCATGTTTCGGTTGATAAGTAGTGGTCGAAAGATAGATAAATATTCATTAAATAATTTTCAAGTTTTAAAGTAACTCGAATTTACTTCCTAATTCTAAAAGAATTTCTAATTTTTAGTTTGAAGAGTTTTTTTGTATTCATAAATATTAAGAAATAAATAATTGTATCTAAATAATTGTGATTCAACTGAATCTTTATTATAATTATCTAATACGATCCATTGCATGAAACGAGGTGGTCCTATTTTAAATATTCACAGAGCTCAAAACAATTCATCACGACGACAACAAACATAGAATGATTACCAATTGATTTCATATGCGGTATTCATTATACTAATGGGATTGTATGGTCGATAGCTAACAGGTTTTTTCTCTTACTATAATATATAGTTTGGCACTTCCATTAGAAGCTGTCCAAACTGAATGTCAATGACTTTAGGTGTGCCAAAGTAGAGTAAACGAACGCTTCGAGATGTAATTATGAATTTGAAAATAGAATGCATTGTCGTTTTAACGATATATGAATTACGTTCTTATTATGATTATACCTTGTGTGTTTATAAGTTTTGAGACGAAATAAAAGTTGTATAACATTTTTTAATAAGTCATCTTTCTTGACTTCTTTATCCATGGTTAAGGACTGTAGTTCCCTGGGCTACGACAAACATTTTAAAACCAGTTAAGCTAAATCGACCCAGCCGTACTCAAGTTTTAGCGAGACAAACAAACTGCAATTGATTTTTAAATGATGATGATGGATTTTTCAACATATACAATATCTAATATATTAACGGACACTCCGTTCGTTAGGTACACTATTGAAAAATAATAAACACTTCTTTTATTTGTGTAATCAATAAATTAAGCGTATACATTCAGTTGAAATGTCACATAACTTCACGCATTTGTAGATTTTCTATAGCTGTGCGTAGTGAGTCCGCACTCCGCTACTTAAATGCCTGTCATATAATTTCTAACTTGAAATAAAATAATATGCAAAATATTTTTGTATTATCTTATTAACGATAATTGATTTTTTTTAACTAGGCATCAACCCTATTGGTTAGTGAGATTTTCTAATTACGTAAATTCCGAGTATATAATTTATTTTTTTCATGTAATAAATTATCAAATATCATTTCAAAATGTCACAATGTTTGTATTATTCTATCAAACGATTAGTAAATTAAAAAGTTCAATTATTTACTTCCTAACACCTACACAGCATTCCGAGAAAATGATTCATATGTAAATTATGGGAAAATATGAGCTATCGCAACACCGATAACATCTTCAAACCCAGTAGTGGTTATTTATGTGTCTATTACAGTTCACATTTGCTAGTTTTATATACATCTATCTCTAGCTTCTAATAATACAAAACATTCTCCTTCTTTAATTTTTCCATGTATATTAAATTTGTTTTAATTTGTTGTTGAATTTTAAAAAGAAGATAGAATTCGTCAAATATTACAAAATTAAATCGTAGCAAAGCGTAAATAAATATTATAGTTTTCTATTATGTTTGTAGGGGGTTTGGAAACAGTGATCAGATCAAAACATTCTTTCACCTACTCGAAGCTAAATCATACGCGGAAGTTATAGACTACAATTAATCGGACGAAATCGCTGTAAAACCGCTAGTATTCAATAAATTCCGAGTTCATTTATGCAAACCAATAAAAGAGGATTTCAATGAAACTAAATATAATAATATTCGATAAAGGGTCTTTTGTAAGGAAGTATTATTTTGTATGAGCTTGATGGCGTAGTGGTTAGCACGTACAATCTACGATAAGCAACTTTCGAAAAGGACGGTCAAAGGATGGGTGACCAAAAATTTATTATCTTGAACTACTTCGTGTCTCAGAAGACATGTTAAACCGTTAGTTCTGGTGCATCTGTGGTGGTTAACAACCACCAATACGCATTATGTCCACGTGGACGTAGACTATTCGATTCCATTCATAAGGAAGGGCTATGCTCCTAAAGTAGGAACATTAATAGGCCGATGATGATAATTTAATAATAATAATATTTCTTTATTGAGTAACAACATAGCGTAACAAATCAATTTGCCCTGTCTCCCAAATTAGGTTACCCTGTATGTCAGGAGTCAGTGCTCTCTAAGTATTAAATTTAGGCTTATGCATACTTTTTTTTTTTTGACGCTGAGAAATGCGTTACGCATACCCGCTTCGCCCTGCGCGGGCTCCACGGGTGATGTGGGACTCCTCCTGTGGCCCCACCCCCAAAAGGGGGCTAGACAAGAAACAGAAGTTTACCCACTAAAACTCAGCGATGTCCCTCTCATGGTGGGCGAGGCGCGGGATCGGCCCGGAGGCCAAACACCGCGCAGTTCGCCCCCAACTTATGCATACTAAGACATTAAATACAAAAATAACAAGAGAGATAAAATAAATGAATAAGGCTTTTAAAATTTTAAAATTATTCTCTAAGGAATTATAAATAAGGTTAATTATAAATTAAATATATATAGTCTTCCATTTCGAGTTTGTAAACAAATTTTAAATGAATGGTTACTAGAACTAAATTATTATGATGTGGAAACTCTCATTATTTAAGTGCATTGTATAATTATTTGTCGCTCTTATTTTTGTTTTTTTTTGCTTTATTTGTGGCTTTTGTTTGTTATCTGTTCGAGGTGGGCGCTAATATCTGCAACACAGTCTTGGACTAATGCAGCTATTAATGTGTAACAATTGATTTTGTACTTATTTTACTGCACCAAATAAAGATTTATTATTATTATTAGCTTAACCATGCAAGAACCAGGTGTGTGTGTGCGTGCGAGCGCGCGCGCGCGCGTTTGTGTGTGTGTGTGTGTTTGCGTTTTATTCTCTTGTTAAATTAATTACTAGTATGGAAAGGCCAATTTCTAATAAAAAAATGTATATATTTTTTGCATCCGCGTTGTATTTAGTAGGTTTATAACTTAATCCCTTAGATTATATCGAACCTTCTAATAAACGATAAGATGTAGACACCTCCGGTCTACTCGTTTTCTTTTATCTCGTTAATGCTACCTTAATAAAAGTTTACGACTGACATGATATATAATCGTATCAAATAACGCCGTCTAATATTAGAAAAAGCAATCAAATCAACTAACTTAAGCTAAGGACGTTAAATTTCTGTGGTAGCAATTTTTTCTCGACGTAAATTCATATTTAAATGATCGGTCGCTATGGTCACGTACTAATAATAACAAATATGCTGTCTATTTTGACTGTGGTAGTATTTTGTGAGGTTTGAGAATCACTACGGGCGGTCCTGGTGGGGTCGGTACTGGTGTCCATATACAGCCAGTTCATAAGCGTTACAAGACACTTGCAATTGGTGCCTATTATACTAAGAGTAACAGCGGACGTTTTATACTTATTCGTAATGTTCAAGAATGTTATGGCGGAGCTTCTGTCGGCGTAGGCAGCTACGGTATGTTAACTATTGAATATTATTGTTAAATGTGATGGCCGAAAGGCTATTTGTGTCTCACCTTTACTTGATTATCTTTTAGACAATGTTTTAACCGGCTTCAAAAGAAGGATTTTTTTTGTTTGCTTTTGTTTACTACATCTTTGTCAACTGAAGATCGATTTTGGTGATTTATTTAAAGAGTATTCTTAAAGGAGTCACATGATAACATTTATAATTTATTCTACACTTAAAAAGTTTGTTACTTCACACATATATATTTATTAAAATTAAATGAGTAATAATTGTATTATTAAAAAAAAATGTAATTGTTAAAAAATACAAACTTAATTTGAAGTCAGAAAACCCTTGCGGAAATTCAAATATAGTTTCTATAATTTGTCAAACGCCTTTTTTCTTTATTATATTTTAAAAATGCATATCACTCTGTTGCAGAATATCAGTATAAGATGCCCTCGGTAAAGTTCACGGCGTACAAAGTTTTTTCTGACCCTTTCACTAAAATAAATGTGCGGAACATTTTATCAAATGCGCCCATCTTTATGTTAGCTGCTTATCGTTTTGCGTAAATCGTAAAAACAAATAAAAAATTTATTCAATAAAGAAAAAATCTGACAATTTTAATTATTATTCGCACTGGATATCTTAAAAGGTATTATTAGTTACGTAACAAAATACTTTCTGCTCTATATATCATATAACTGAAGCAAGAATATTATGGCGATTACAAGTCAGGCTGTACTCTGATAAGTGCTAGAGGGTTCTTAGTATGAACTTCTTTTATAAAACATCCCTGTTTCACCATATACAAGTAACATTTCGTAGAGTATTTGATGCATATACGATTTTATCTACCGTTAAACAGTTGGTAAGCCATTAAAAGGCAAATAGTGGGTGTAAAAGGTCGGGCCGCGTTGTTGCGATCGCATCAGGGTCTCGCATCATTATAAGGCATCGATGCCGTGTCGCTTGCAGTGTTTGATGATCATACCGAACCATTAATATGTCAGAGGTTCTCTGTAGCAATTTATTTGAAATTATTGAGGTAATTAAAAGTATTTTAGTTATTGCTAAACCATTATGTGTATTTGATACAATAAGCGGAGGAAGGTCACGCATTTCTCTTGTATTTTAGTTTAGTTTATGTGATATTTGATTAGCAGAGTTGCATTGCAACTACATGTAAGTGATTTTAAATTCAATCTGGCATGTGCTCCATCTTAATAAGTGACACTATTTGTTGTTACATTTATATAAACATTGCATATATTCCAATCGAAAATCTAGAATTCAGAACAGCATTCGTCAGTCATAAATATATTACAAACCAATAACTTCATTTCCTTTATAACTTGATTTAAAGCTTTTACATTTCAAATTATATTATTTGAGTTTAATCCAGTTCTAACCGGGCAAATAAAATAGCTGGCTAGTCTGGCTAATCGTCTAGTTTAGCGAACACAAGTAAGAGCAACAATAGTATCACCCAACATGGAAAAAGTCGTGACCGACTCACAGGGTCAGCCGAGACGCTCCGGGCGTAAATAATGCCGACGTCCGATCTTAATTATCGCTCCATCGTTAGAGATGACCGAAGGCAAACCGAAATCGGCGAGCGAGTTGCGACATCGATTCTCCGTCGGTCATTATCGAGAGCGCATCGCCCACCGATTAATCGCCGATACCACCTGCGAGCGGCTGTTATTGTACCGTTTTGGCAGCGGACATTATAATTCCATTGTTACTATTGCTATTATTTTTCGTAGCGATGACTGGTGGTTTCAACTATTGGTAGATTGCAGATAATATCCGACACGTTATAAGAGTCGTTTGTTTTCGCGCGTTTTGTTGATCATAGTGAGCGTCAAGATTGTCCAACATGAATAGACTGAGAATGAGCTTATTTAAGACGTTACATGGTTTAAAAACATTATTCAAATTCCGTGATAATGTTATTTCAAAAACAAAGAAAGAATCGAAGCCACATTATCTGTCGATTATTCAAATCAAACAAAACAAGGACTCGAAATAAAAATGATATGCTCTCATTTCGTTTCAGTTCGTTAATCGTTAGAGCTTTGTGCTCGCCGCGGCGTCCCGCGATCGCAGATTGGACGCGACGTTGAAAAATTCAGAGCGCGTGATTTTCGTTTGTGTAGTTCATTTATTTACTGGCACTGGTAATATTGTTTCCAGCAGCTGTATCCAGATAAGTTCTTGTTTTCACTATGACGTCAAGAAAATCAACTGAGCCATCGCATTGCCTCGTCGTGTCCTCCTTTAGTTTTTCTTATAATTTCATAACGCAACAAAATATTTTGCCGGTTTATTTTATAAACGTACAGATTACATTTATGAAGATAAATATAATAATACGGGGTTTCTTATCTTATGAAATATTTGGGTAATGCTTTGAAAAATAACCTAATTACGTTTGATTCATTTAAAAAGGATGGTCTCGCCGGGCGCTAACGAGCGCGCTGCGTTTGCGCATATTTATTGTTGCTATGTGTTCTGAATGGAGTCATTGCCCCTCATCTTCAGGATCATATATTAGTTCAAACATTAGGGAATTAACATTTTGTTCCTACAGTATTTTAATTAATATGAAATATTGTTTATTGTAAGGCAAACTTCATGAAACGTATTTGTGTAGTCAGTTGTTGGTTGTAATTTTTGTAAAATGTAATAAGTGTTGTTTTACCATATAATAACTGAATCTCTTATCAATTCTTTTTTAAGAAATAATTCAATAAATTTTTTTCGGAGCGATTGTTCATTTTCAGGCATGTTTTTTTTCTATTTTATAGTTTTTTTATGTACGTACTAGGACTTATCCTGGGGTATTTTAATTTAATTGCATAAAATGAAAACATTGAATGACGCTCATGAAAATTTTAAAGGACATCAATTCAAATTACTCAAAGTTCTCCCTCGATTATCTGATGTAAGTTTTTCCAAAAAATATGTGAAACATGCGTAGTTATTACAAAATTATACTATCGATCAGGCAATAATACGCAGATAGGGCCCTCGGGTGGTGAATTTAGGAGAAATTGTTAGTGGTTGCGTGCTCTCCCTGCAGGAATAATCCTTTCTTGAATACTAATACATGTAATTGGAACGATATCATATAGCACAAGGGAAAGCTTTAGAGAAAGAAAGAAGAAAGAAAGAAATTTATTGACCCACATACATAATCGTTAACAAGAATACAGTAAAAAAAGAGAAAAATAAAAAAAAAATATATGCGAGGCCAAGATGGACCCCTATCTCAGCAAAGACCCTAGTATCGTTCATAGATGGGCAGAATGATACTAAGGGCGCTGTTATTCTGATAGGAGCCTTACAGTTGCATCATTAAAAATAAAATAAAATAAAAATTATATACAAGAAAAAAGTAAATAATAATGTGCATATTAAGATATATAAACAATAACACGATATATATTATATTTAAATAACCTATTCTCTCCCAAATCACCAATGTCGAAAGAAAAGAGAATAAAAACTGCGAATACGGCTATATGGGAATGATTCCTCAGCCAGCTACTACCAAATAACACATAAGTGACTTGACTATGACTCACTCGCTCGCTGTCACTTTCCAATTGAAACAATGCATATCTTAAGAGAAAAACATTTATCCCTACCTACGTAATTGTGTTTCAACTTACATGTATTTACGCTGAAATTGCCACGTTTGATGCCACGTGTTTGCCACGTTTATAATATTGGACATGCCTTTGCGGATATCACACGAAATAATGACGTGCCGAATGTGTGCATTATCAAGGTTAAAAGACAAAAACAGATCGAGCCTGCTGACCTACGCCTAGTGTTTCGTGAGAAAGCTCAAAGTTGAAAGTAAATTCATTTAATAATTAAAGATTGATTCTGCAACATAAAAAGATACTCTCTGAAAAATTTTCTAAGTGCGTATTTTGTTTTTAGATCACGTAATGGTGGAGGGAGATCATTCCAACACTTAGAGGCAGCATATCTAAACGATCCGCGAAAGGCCGTAGTCCGATGCTTAGGGGTTGAAAAGAGATGAGTTTTAGCTCTTTTCGGATATCTGCTGTGCTCCTGCGCCCATTCAAGTTTATTGAACAGGTAATGCGGTTTCCCTGTTTTGACAACATCAAACAGCATGGTAGCTAAGTGCAGTTTCCTACGTGCCTCCATCCTCAATAAATTCGCGGCATTCAGATATGGTGTTACATGAGAACGAGGTGGAATGTGGAAGCAATAGCGTGCACAAGCATTCTGTATACGTTGTATGAGTCTAGCGGTTCCAGACTGAAGACATGGTCCATACACCGTGTCACAGTAATTAAGCTTGGAGAGGACAAGCGATTCACATAATCGAATACGTAGCTCTTCAGTTATATATGGCCTTATTTTATATAATAATTTGAGACGATAAAAGCAATTTCTGGCACATTCCGAAACATGATGTTGAAAGTTAAGATGGCTGTCTAGAATTAGTCCCAAATTTCTGACTTTGTCTACTCTATCTAATCTTTCTCCATTTAGAGTTATGTTGAAGGAACCACAAGTATCATTAAATTTCGTTAATTTTTTCTTAGTGCCAAATAAAATTAGTTTGGATTTTTTAGGGTTCAGGGTAAGGCAATTGGATTCGCACCAAGCAGCTATATGAGCTAGATCATCGTTAATCTTTGACACCGCAGCAGAATGATCCGTTGGCAAAAATGGTAGAAACAATTGCAGATCATCAGCATATAAATGGTGATAACAGTTTGGGATATGAGCCGTGATGTCAGCACTATATAGAATATAGAGGATGGGTCCCAAGATAGACCCTTGAGGAACGCCACGCACCACAGGCAGTTGAGATGATTGAATTTTTGACCCATCTGCATTCGTTAACTCGACATACTGCTGCCTATGCGAAAGGTAACTATGAAACCATTTTACTGTTTTTTCATGGAGCCCATAGTATGACAGCTTTGACAATAGTAGAGTTGTATTAATGGAATCAAATGCCCGTGAAAAATCAAGCAGCAGCATGGCGTTGATCATCCCATCGTCTTGATTGGTGAGGAGATTGTCGACGACATCCGCTAGAGCAGTTGCAGTACCATACCCTCTCCGAAATCCAGATTGTGATTGAGGAAGTATATTGTGCTCTTCTAAGTACTCAGTTAGTTGATTGCAGACTATCCTCTCCAAAATCTTAGAAACACATGAGAGGAGACTAATGGGCCGAAGGTCCTGCACTGACTCTGGGTGATCAACTTTTGGTATCGGTCTTACCACCGCAACCTTCCAACTTTTCGGAAAAGTGCATTCCTCTATCGATCTGTTGATTATCATGGTGATGGTCTCCAATGATTGAGGTAAGGTCAGTTGCAACATTTCCAAAGATATGCCATCATTACCTTGAGCGTTCGACTTAAAACCCCTCACAACTTTCAAAACTGTATCTTCACTGACAGTCTGCAGTAGAAAGATGCCGTCCCCATGCCTGTTGTATTCAAAGAAAGTAAGGTTGGATATTGTAGAGGTTTTTAATATCACTAGGGACTTATTACAAACATAAAACAAAATATAGAAAATTATAATTATATGCAATCGGGTCTTGTTCGTGCATTTTTTAAAACAATGACCCGATTGCATATAATTATAATGTATACAAATCGTGTGAGTTTAAAAATAAAATATAGAAAAATCTAATACCGCGCCCGTCATTTGATAACATTTTCACTGACTATCTACCTATGTAAATACTAAAGACAGATATTTTTTATTCTGATTAGCTCCAGAAGTTGTCGCCATCTCTAAGGTCTTGGGTTCAATTATCGGTCGGATCAATGTAGAAAAAGGACCTTTTCCATTGTCTTGGATCTGAGTGTTGTGGTTATCTCAAAAAATCCTAAAATATGTATTTTTTAACAATTTTTATTAAGAATACGAAATCTATATTTATCTTTAAAAAGTATGGTTCCCAGAGGAGTTTTCTTTTTTGAATAATCTTAAACATACAGTATTTATGTACTAGCCAATTAAAAGCAGCACAATCTGAACACCATGAAATAAGTGCGAAGAAGGCAATGGGCGTTAACCATAATGACAGCAATGATATCAATGAACCCACACGCTTATACACAAAGAACTATAATAAAACCAATCTTTAAAATAGCTTTATTATACCGCCATAACTTTTTTATGGGATAGTGTTCAATTTCTTTAGAGATAAGGACTTTCAAAATTATTATATACCTTAGACATTATAAAGAATATTGCAAGGTGAAATACCGAGTACAAGAAAGCGGGATTCTTCATATAAACATATTGGCAAATAAAAAAAATTAATGAAATTGATAGTTTTCTTATTTACAATTTCAATGGAGTTGTAGAGAAATCCTGTAATCAAGTGCAGTTACATTAAGTATATTGTTTTCCTAAAACCCATAAAAATCGGTGAGCGGGTGACGCAAAATTTCGCCGAGTTTTCGGTAAACACAGGGCCGAATGTTAGCCGGCGGCCCAGAGCAATGCAAATTGCGTCGCCTCTTATCGGCGCACTTTATCCGGGGTACTTTTGTGCATATTTTACATATATTTGCGGACGATAGCCGGTGTGGGCGGGGTCGAGCCCGCATGCTAATGCGCAAAGCGCAGATGTGCACTTAGGAAAATCTTTAATAAGGATCTGATTATAGTTTTTAGAGTTCAATACACTCGTCACAGATTTAATAGTAAGAAACAGTGAAGAAAGGTAACCATGATCAAATACTTTTTAAATATGAAACACATTAGTAATTTAATACAAAAGTAAATTAGGAATTGTATCTATGATTAGACATGAATGTACTTAAACAACTATTCATAATTTTACCAAGAAACTTTAATGTACAAAATAGTACAAAGATTGATATAATGAACTTCAATCCTTCAAACGTTCAACATATTTGTGTTTGATGAATTACAATATTTTGTTAAAGAAAACAAGATAGGCATAAAACAAATAGCAGCAATAAAGATCCACATCGAGTCTTCCCACTAATCTCTGACACCGTAACATAATTGTATGGAGTCCTGGGGGTACAGCGGGCGCAGTTTGCGGTCACGAGCGAACTAAACATAGCTCTAGCACTAAACGATGCCACCATATCCGTTGGACAGCATCCACTCATAAGTCCATGTTGCTTTAGCTCACGGCACCGATTTAATGTTATACCTATTTTGTCAATATGACCGATTGTGGTACTGATGAGTATGGTGTTAACGTTGCGTTTCTAGATGAATTTGTTGTAATACAGAGGAATCATTGTGAAAAAGTGCATAGTAAATTTCTCTTATGTAGGTACACAGTGGTATCTCGGGTTACTACAAATAATATTAATAACATTACTTGTAATATAATATTAATATTTAAAATCATTTGAAGATTTGTATAACCTATCGTGTTGATGGTTGCATAATAATGATGAATATGCATTTATGGACTTCAATTAATAAAGATAAATTAGTATGTAGTAGTAAAAATATACTTATAATGTAAAAGAAATATCCCCTAGTATTGTGTTATTAAAATTACATAAAAAAATGGAATGAGGCAATAAAAGGAGTGACGTCAAAATTTCGAGGTAAACGACTGGAATGATTGATGTTCCAGAAATTACTCCCTTTCCAAAACGACAAGAGTACGGTCATTTTTTAGGTCCACCATTTTGCGATGCGTAAGATGTGAATATCTATACAATTCACAAATGCGTCTTCAGTATTTGAAAACACGTTCAAGAGAGTTTAATTTCCGTATAAATTATGCAACTAATGGAAATTTGTAGAAACATATGTAATAGCCCAAATTGATGAAAAGCATCTTGTTGTGATGTAAAATTACGTATCAGAATTTTTTATTGAGAAACGGTTTTGCAATTATACAAAAAATTGCCGCACTGCAGGGTCTCATGCTTCCTTATGGATGGTTATGGAGGATGGGGCCATGAACGGCCACGCTCGCACGCCACGACACGGAGGCGGATTGAAGGGTATTACGACTGCAAATGCAGCAAACAAGCTTATTACTCTTCAAAATATCTAGAAATAACAATTACTCTTCTATTTTAATGTTAGCAATATACTATAGTCTGATACTAAATATGACATATTAATTATCATCAAATCGAATAAAAATTTAATGAAATTTAGCCATGTTATGGTACAAGTTTAAAAATTATGCGTATACATTATAGGGTCGAAGGTTAACTATTCTTAATGCCCCTGTCATGAAATGGCAGAGCTCGTTTGCCAAGACCAATATGAAAAAGTCACGAGGTGATTTGTCCCAATAAAGTACATGAATCAACTACGAGAATCCGGTTTTCTTTACAGGTTATATATGAGAAGTTACCTAATTAAAACATTTTTAATCAAAATAGGAAATAATAAAAATACTTCAATTCTTTTTTGGTAGTAGAAAATAGTTATTTTATATTAGCTACCTCTTGAGTAGCTCGGTGGCGTAGTGGATAAGCGCCGCAGTACGCGAGTTGTTAAGCAACTTACGCAAGGGTCGGTCACGGGATGGGTGACCAAAACAAATATTATCTTGAGCTACTCCGTGCTTCGGGAAGCACGTTCAGCCGTTAGTCCCGGCTGCATTTGCAGGCGTTGATACCCTCCAATCCGCATTGGGCTAGCGTGCAGGGTCATGGCCCGTGTTCCTTAACCACAAGGAAGGCCTCTATGAGCCCCTGCAGTGAAGATGTAGGTAATAAGGCAGAGGATGATTATTACATATTTATTAAATGATATTTAACTATAAATCAGATAAACAATCTAAGTTAAAGCAAGATTAATCTTTTTTGCTATACATGTTTTGATATTTATTATTAGGTAAGTCACATTAAAAGCAGTTGAAACTTTGGTAAATTCAAATTGAATTACCATATTTGTCTATGCTAATATTATAAAGAAAAGATGTAAACAAACAATAATGTTTGTTTACATTAAATAGGATCCGTAACTACTAACTCAAGCAAAGTCGCAAAAAATTGCTTTATAGTCATGTTATATTACTATGCTACTACTAAACTTAACATTTGATAATAATTTAATGACATAATAGCTATACAGCCAGTTGCACAAACGTCCATCAAAATTGTCATTATTATAAAGCTTTATTACCGATACAAATTTGCCATTTGTGCAGCTGACCGATAAAGATTTTTAATAATGTATCATTTGAAATTTTCCGATTGATAAATTATTGTCTATTCTATTGTTTCTTTTTTCATAATGGTGAAATCAAACACGTGTCGATGTTTGTATTTCGGTTCAATAAACTCCTTGACATGAGGCTCTAGAATGGTACATGAGTTTTAAATGTTGACGATTCTTTTTTCATGTGCTGTGGCCAGATCTAATCATTACTCATTGAGCGGGCTACATGAAAACACACATTATTTCTTATTAATCTAGTAGCGAACCATAATCAATTATCGAAACTTGACTAATCGACGATCCCACTAAACCGACGTACTGTCATTTCTCTTCGGTTAATCGATTACTTCAACCATGAACTGTAGGGGGTCTGCTGCCACAAGGGCCATACCTGAGCCCAACTTTGTATTTGTTATAAATCTTTTTAATCTTCTTACCTATGATATTGTGTTCCCGCCTAAACCTATTCCAGATTATTAAGAATCCATATCTAAAATTTACTCATTACCTACAGATATCATAATCGGTTAACGAAACGAAGCAATTAACGCATTCCCTTGTATTATCGTCGATTCGAGTTCACCGCCCTCCAACTTACAATACAATATTTCAACAAGCGATAAGACAATTAGGAAAACATTTTTTTTTGTCATTTCCGTTAGTAACAAGTTAGACAACTACACTAAACTTATTCACATACATCTTATACAGTTACAACAATAAAGCAAATGTTTACAATCGAACCGGCCGACCGGTGCTTTCTCAGGCGTTCTTATTTTCTGAACAATAAATTTTATTAACACACACATCACATTTTTTTCCAAAGAGTTTCAAGTTGGTACAATCAGCGTTAATTGCTGCTTCTCTTACGTAAAGTTTCGTGGGCGTTTCGAGTATTCTATTCGTGCTCGGGACTGCACCCTCCCGGGTTACAAAGAAAAGATTGAGTCATCATAACAAATGCGCTGCCTCCGTCTCGAGGGCAGAGAACTCTCTACAATCGGACTCCTCTTATCTGTGACGGCTCCGATCATTGTGTCCCGAATTCTTCGAGCTTTAGAGCACGGATGACGAAATGTTGCCCCGTTTTAGTATTTTACTCCTCTCAGCCTTTGTTGACTTGTCGAGTTCTCTTCGAATGGCTTTTTGTAAACGTTCGCCGGCCCCGCTTGTAAAGCTCGCCTCTGACTTCATAAATCTTATCTAACGTATCGCATCAAGCGGGAATTAAACAGTGCCTTCGTTTAAATCGACGGACAAAAACTGACAGAATCGTCATTGTAAAAAAGTCAATTACATAATAATTCTTGCCATAAAGCACGTTGTGTAAACTATCGTTTTTTTTTTACTAACGATATCGAATGCATAATTAAGATGTACTATATAATAAATCTTTGCGAAAAATTCCGTATACAAAAACTCATCAAAATCATATATCAGCCGTGGTCTAAAAAATTGGTAGCACCCTTTTGAAAAAAAGAATGTTAATAAAAAAATTAAATCACAAGAAAGAAAATAAAAATAGGACCATTAATCATATTGATGAATGCACTTAGGATCACAGATACTAACGCATCAAGATATGATGCCGTCAGTTGTTCGTCGTTGAATTTTCGAATCAATTTTTAGAAGTTAATCCAACTGAATGCATTCATCTTCATCTAAATCAAATGATACTAATTTGAAAAACTAATGTTTTATATTTTATTACACTAGGTGTCTAATATTTACTAGTGTAATCCTCGTATGTTTAATAAAGTAGATAAATATTTTTTTACCAAGTTCTTCCGTCTTTGTTGCATTTCAGCAAAAAATTATGTTGTTCAGAAATTTCTTCATTCACATTAGATGCTTATGTACAACTATTTTTAAAAACTCTTACTTTATTTTTAATTCGTAAAGGTCTTTCAGAGTGAATATATCCGAAACTAAGAATACTCTTAAAAACAATATGGATTAGATTATATATTGGTCTTGATCCATTTAAAATTGGTATTAGGTTATTGGCTCACGTGTAGAAAAAGAGTGATTGCTATCTTCCAAGTCTGCGTAGTGCCATAATTTTCAAACGAGACGTTGGTCAAGCAAACTCATGAAAAATAATAAAAAAACGTTGCGCATGCGTCAATCGGGCCTCGCCAGCTGCATTTTTAGAATTATTAATTTGCTTCGTGTTCTTGCACTGTGCTAAAGTGGTCGATTTTGTGCCAATCTCATAAATAAAACATGCCACCCGACCACTTGGGAACTGTTTTGTGAAATCGAGGCTCGTTTTAAATACAGTATTATTATGAAGTTGCATTGTTTTCCCCAAAAAAGGATGTCTTTATAGTAAGAGGAGTAATTTTTTTGAAAACAAATGATGGGCTTGAGAGAGAGAGAGAGAGAGAAATATTTAATTAAATCCGCTAATAGGTAATATGTCGCTTACTACGTATTTACACAAACGGGACAGTAAATAGTGTATAAAACGTTTGTAGAAAATGAGAATAACTAATCCCTCATTATTTGTTACAAAAGACAATAAAAATGAGTTTCAATATTAACGGCAAACAACACTTAGCTGTCACAACCCAAAATATTCTATGAAAACTGCCCAATATTTTGGTCATAATAGGCAGAGGCATTTTATATTTACTATACAAATTGATTTTTCGTAACATTAAGAAGTTTATTAACGATATTTATTTCGTTTTCAGGTCGAGGTTGTGATTTTAGACAAGAATGATTCACCACCTGAATTCAAAAACATACCACCTGCTTACATGGCTTCAGAGGACCTCGCACCGGGACAGCTGATAGCTACTATCACCGCCGAAGATCCAGACACTATTGGAACTATAACGTACAGCATACAAACAGAAGACCCTACGCCTTTTACGTTAAACTCTCATACAGGAGAATTAACGCTCAAAGACCCTTTAGATAGAGAAACAACAGCCGAATACCAAGTGGTAATAAGAGCTGATGATGGCATTCAATATACAGATGTTACTGTTATCATTCAGGTTAGTACATTTTAAACGTTTTTTTAGTCGTGTCTATGAGATACATGTAATGTGGTAGGAATATTTCAACTGACATCTCAAATGTACAGATGTGAAGATAATTCTTACAGAGATTATTCGTTTAAATATTTGAAATGAAATAAGAGTATTGAGAGGAATTTATATGAATCTCAGCTAAGGTCGATAATGTAAACAAAATAACATAGCTGCAAATGCATATAAATCAAATATAATATTTAATACAAAGATCCACTTAATGGCAAATTTGTTTTAGTTAAAGTTTATCTAGGATTACGAGGTTATTTTTATAGTTTCATTTCTTAATGTTAATACTAAATAGATCATCGAAATAAATATGCATTCGAGTGTACAGATACCGAAGTAGGTACCTGCGTCTCGCACCGTTGATTTTGATCTGTCGGGCTCCGTCTTGAATCTATTTCTGCCTGTCACTTCGACGAGTAACAGGCTTTGTTGAACATTCTTTTTAACTAAAATTTGATTATATGATAACGCTGGTATTGTTGAACTTTATTTGTATTACGTAAGTTTTGTCGTTAAAACTAAATGAAGATATAAAAATGAGACATTAATAAGTACCTCTGTATGTTTAGTACGGCAAAAAATATTGAATAGGTCAAAAGAATACTACTGGTTTGAATATAGCTAATTTTAAAGCTCTTATGTACTTGTATTACTATGGGTCCCATAACTTTAAGAACGATACGTTATTAGGTGGCGGTAGCATTCTTGATTTTTTAAGAAGAGTATGGAATAGGCTTATTTATCAGAAACAAAGAAGAGAAAAGAAGTAGAAAATGTTTACACTACATTGGCAAAAAATTAGTTGATATTTGATTTATTTTATCAGTGAAACATATTCTTAAAAGCTTTTTACTTGCCATGTTAGTTAGCTTTAAGCTTCTGTAAGAATAGCGCTACTCTTCGTTATCGTTATGTTATGTCTACTTTAACTATAGGTTAAAAAGGTTGTGCAAAATAATTGCGCTTTTACACTTAAATCACTGAAAAAATATGGAGATAGTATAAAACTCCCTAGAGGTTATTGGGTTATAAGATTAGTTTTTATACCGTAAAAATTTCCCTATAGCTTATTTGTATTTGCGGACAAAGCTCCTGCAGACCGGGCATTTTCTGTGGTCTCATTGATTCCTCGATAAATGAAAACGAGGCAGAAAAATTCTCTGCACTCCACATGCAGAACTACTTGCATATAAAGTCATTGACAAAACCATTTTTCAGATACAAAACTTTAAACATTTCCCGTTTTCAGGTGACCGACACAAATGACAATCCGCCAGTGTTCAAAGAAAGTGCTTACTCCTTCGATATCCCGGAGAACGCCGCCAGGGGTTCGGTGGTTGGCACCGTGGCTGCAATCGATTTGGATTCGGGACCAAACGCACAACTCACTTACACCGTTATCTCGGATTGGGCCAACGACGTGTTCTCATTGAATCCACAAACTGGCATCTTCACGTTGACTGCTAGATTAGACTTTGAAGAGGTTAGTCTATTTTTAATACTAAGTAAGGTCTTAGTTTTAAAAGTAGATCATGGTAAGGACCGTGATCTATTCAATGCGATGTAAATGCATTTTTTTTAAAAAGTAAGTGTGTTATACACAGTGCATTGCATTGAAGAGCTTAAAGTAACACAGAGGGTTTGAATAAAATTAACAGGTATATCATTGCAAACTTTTTCTGAATAACAAATGCTAACAGTTATATGACTTGCTATTAGAATAGTTTAAAGATATATTATAATACAAGTTTGTGTTTATATATAATATATAATGTCACGAATGCATAATGCATACAAATAATTATTAAATCAATATCATCGACAATTGCTGTATGTTTTGTTGGACTTGATGTACAGTATGATATCGTAAGGGCAATTCATAGGATGGGTGAGCAAAATCTCAAGTTCAGTTCTTTGGAATGGTATTAAGCCATTGGTCCTGGCTGCATCTGCAGTCACTAACAGCCACCAATCCGCACTGGGCCTGAGTTCGGTATGGTCCATTCTCTCCTATTTGATTCGTTTCGATTCGATCGAAAGGGTCTATACCTCACCATAGGGGACATTAATAAGATGATGATGTACATGCTGTATAAGCATAATATGTGAAAAGCAATCTCTACAATATAATACTTAACTTTAAATTGCTTTAATAATACTTCCTGTTCGAAAAACAAAATATTTTTTTAAGCAACAAGAAGTTTTTATTCGAGTATCGTCTAAATTTAAAAATCGCAAAGTCTTAATTATATCCTAGTGGAAAGATTCGAAACAAAAATGATTTAACGACTTAATGTCCGCAAGTAAAGGATCGCGGATTAACGTAGGCGTTCAAGTTGACTTGACAAGACCTCGTAAAACTGTGCGACACCGCCGTAAAAACTTAAGAAACGCGCAATTAAAAACACTTTAAATAGATTAAGCGATTACAGAGGCGAATAATTACGATAAAAGGAACACGACGCGTTACACCCTGGCATATTCATTGGTAACCGAAAAACATTTAAATAGTTAATTTGCAAATGAACATTTATTTTAGTCCCTTTCGTGCTTTAAAGTAATTGGAATAACAAGCCTGATTGATTTCACGTCAGTTTTGAATGTAATAAGTAAAATGAACGAGAAACCTACATACATTTCACTTTAATTGTTTACTTTTTTTAATTTATTTAATGTATTTGTACTACAAAAGGTGATCATAATGAATGTCTCGTTTGTATGGTTTATATTTTTAATTAGTCACTAAAACAATCATACAATTGCCTATACGTACATAAGAAGAATTATATAAAACTAGACGGCGTTTACAACTTGCAATTGGGAAAAATTAAGTTGAATTGGTACTATCTTATTGTGATTTCTCTATGGTATTGCCTGACATTACATATAGACAAATGAAGCAACCAAAATACACACATTTATCTGTTAGGAACGCACATGAGCATTTGATAACACATTTATACTTTATATAAAATAAACGATATTTATTTTTGATGTAGGCATATCTATCCGAGTTAGCGACTGCTCGCGGGCATACATTGCGGTTGAAAGAATTATCTCAGCATAGATCTCGTGCCGGTCAATGACCCATGTGATCCACTAAACGTCCACCAAATAGTTACAATGAGGCTGTTATTAACGTCCGTAGTAGTTGTTGACTTAACAGCCTCGTTGTACTTGTGTTAGTAGAATTAAATAGATGACTTCGAAATGTCTAAATACAAAATGAAAAACCAAGTTTTGCACCGTGTAAAAATATATTTTATATTAATTATACAAAAATGGGTAAACATTTTCAGTGTTATAACATTAAATTATGTATAGTTAAGTATACGTAAGTACTTGTAAGATGAATTTATAGCTTGTTATTAATATTAAATGTTGTTGGCGAAACAAAGGCCAACGGAGGCCCTGAGCGAGTTTTAATGTAACATTACCGCTACAAAAGGCTTAAGGACGTTTACTTCAGAAAAATACCTGTCTCAGCCCTTGGTGTACACAGATTAACATCATAATGGCTCCCTCTATATTACAGTCTATAAAAATAATGAGTCTGCGATGTAACATTAATAATATAAATCCTACTAATATTATAAATTATATTGTGAGGGTGTATGTATGTTTAATACTATTTCACGTAATAACTACCGAACGGAATTTAATAGAAGGTATATGGATAATTGTAAGCCTGCATGAATAATTAGGCTACTTTTACTGGCGGTTGCAAAACGTTCTTAAATTTCGCATTAGTTTAAAGCGTAATTACCGACACATTTTTAATTGAGAACGTTCATTAGTGCTTAAAGTCATCATTAAACCTTAATGAACGTCGATGCAAATGGGCGTTTATCCCACTAAATAGTTATCTAGGGCCTACGGTCGAAAAGCCGCTGACGGAAAGCTAGTATATATATAAGTATAATTTTCTCGTATCACGAAGTATGTCATTGATAAACTGCGACTATTAATAAACAAGGTTTCGCATCAGATCAAATTTACGCTTAAAATTGTAATTTTAGTATAAGTCGGAGTTCATATTATACAAAGAATAAGCAAACTTTCTACCTTTTATGAGTAAATATGACCCCCGTAGAACCTCGTACTAAGTTAACCTTTGCTAAGTCTCTGTTTAATAAACTGTCTGTTTAGTAATTGTAATTTATTCTAATATTAAAGACGTAATTTATTCTAATATGAAGAATATTAAAAATTAACGAAATAATGAGTAACAAATAGGCCATGGCCCTCCACGCTTGCCCAATGTGGATTGAAGGGTATTACCGACTGCAAATGCAGCCGGGACTTAACGACTTAACGTGCCTTCCAAAGCACGGGGCACAAAACCCTGATCGACCCTTGCGAAAGTTTTATAACAACGATCGCGGGTCGCGGCGTTTAACCACTATGCCACCGAGCTACTCAATCAAACTAATATATTATAATTACTTATCATCACACGAAGTCTGAAGCTACCTTTAACTTGGTATTTGATATCTCAAGTATATTTAATATTATTTAAACGACTTTTGAAAATTCCCAGTCTGAGTTTATTGATACACGAAAAAAAATAGAGAGTTCTGTTAGGTCCTGGGTAGCTCAATGATTAGAACAGTCGCCCGGATTGCGAAAGGCCATCTTAGAATGCCAGGGACAAAGTGAAATTTTTAAGAATTTTTCATTAAGGATATTTTGTCAGTTTAGCATTGTGAATGCAAAATTAACTAAAATAAATTGTTATTAAATAAGCAACTTCTAAGTTTAAACATACATAGAATAAAACAAAGTTGCTTCCCACTGTGTGTACGCTGAGTACCTTTAAACTACACAAGCTAATAATCTAGTATTACATAAAGGTAATAAAATCAGTCTTTGTAAACTTTATGCTTTTTCTATCTACATTTAAATACAATAATTTAGCTACATTAACGTTCGTATAGAAAAAAAAATATCAAATCGAAGCCAGTAGAATTCGTCGCCATACTCAAGTTATAAGGGCGGGGTTCGAGCCGGCTCATCAAGTCGGCCAGCCCTTCTAATTAGTAAAAACAATTCACTCGGTACATTCGTTTTCTCGACCGCCCGCCAATTCCGCGTACCCCGCTAGAGAGCTGCTAATTTCATACCGGTGTGGTTTTTTTCGCATCGGGCATCATATTCGGCATTTGCCCACTGTATCTACCGTCGAAATTAAGGCCCGAACAATGTCGGACAAAGCGGCCGTCCAAAAAACATCCCCGGGCCGGATTCCGCTGCCTGGTTTTTCGCACAACTCGGCTCACGGTTCGCGAATGAGGGAGCTTGTCATAGTTAGAAGGCTTTGCAGTCCTATTATATGGAAAATGTGAATGCCTGCTCGGTTCGTAAAATATTACGAACAGTAAAAGCGAGCATTGTTTCAGGCACGTTTACTAATGCTTTCTAAGTTAGATTACGGAGTCTGTAATTATCCTTTTTAGTTAAGATTTGTATAGCGTCTATTTGAAAATTACTAGTTTTTGTATGACTGTTGGTGTTTGTAAGGATTTGAATATTGTCTAGTACGGTAATGTGTATTTTACGACAAACCTGCATTTCTCAAAAAAAAATTAACTCATAAAATATTTCAAATATAATTTTTCATCCTTACCGCTTTTGACACTATTTGAAAAATATTCTTATTAAAAAAATTGATTTATAAATTTTTTTCAGTATAGCATTGTAAATGCAAAATTAAGCAAATATATAAACTATTTGTTTTATTTTTAATACTATTATAGATGAAACCTTGCGTACTTAACGTACTCTATCGGATAGGCTAGCTATCCAATATTTGTAATTATTTATTATATCATTGCAGACGCAGCACTACATCCTGGTTGCGCAAGCGCATGATAACGGACGGCCATCGTTGTCAGGCACTGTGACTGTGTATGTCAACGTTATAGACCTAAACGACAACGCACCCATTTTCGATCCCATGAGTTTCTCTAATGAGATTACAGAAGACGTACCTATCGGTTCAACAGTAGTTACTATCAGTGCCACTGATTTGGATTCAGGTAAACGCAGTAAATGGCAACCAGTCTATATCCATTTATTTTATTTTGATAAGCTGTTTTCCCGCGACTTCGTCCGTGTATATAATAGCCTATAGCAACCGTGCATGATGTAGTTTATCGTAGCCGAAATACTATTTTACGAAGATTACCTACTATTCCATTCCAAAAAATTAGAAAGTTTACGTTTTATAATAATAGTAGAATAGATATTCAATTTAATGCG
This sequence comes from Diatraea saccharalis, assembly GCA_918026875.4. Taxonomy (NCBI): domain Eukaryota; kingdom Metazoa; phylum Arthropoda; class Insecta; order Lepidoptera; family Crambidae; genus Diatraea; species Diatraea saccharalis. Next base: position 12,244,094 of record OU893345.1, read on the forward strand.
ATAGTAAAACATCTATAAAGTAAATCATCGAAAGACTATTTCAATTTTTATTTTAAACCCATTGGATAATTTACAAAGAAGAATGGTTTAATAAATATAGTGTAAATTATCTAATTAATATTGTTTGTATTCAAAACTATAAATCTATGTACAATTTTTTATTTCAACATACGTGCAAAGTTTTAATATTATTTGATAACTGTCAAACTTTAATATTCATTATTGTACAAAAAAAATATTTTTTTAATTTTTGCAGGATTAAATGGAAAGTTGACATACAGTCTTACATCTGGAGATGATTCTCACGATTTTGAAATTAACAGCAATGGTACAATATTGACAGTTAATATGTTGGATAGAGAAACAGTGCCGGTTTACAATTTAATTGTAACGGCTAAAGATTCTGCAAAGCCACCAGAACCTCAACTTTCTTCAACAGTTCAGGTAATAAACTTTGGTCTTTTATTTTTACAAGCGAATTAAATTTTGGTCTTTTAGTTTTAAAAGAAAACAAGTCAGAGGTTTGTTCTCTATACTACCAAACTTACAACATACTGACATACCAGTGTATGTGTTTAGTAATTTCGAACTAGTAGGTAAAATTGCTTTGAATTATATCTTTTATAACATACAATCGCCATATTTTATCTTCATTTCATTTAAACCATTTCAAATTCGCTAATGAATATCATAAACGAAATTTCAGGTAACCATACAATTAAAGGACGTCAATGACATGGCTCCGGAATTTGTTTCACCAAATATGACAACAGTATCAGAAAATATTCCATTGAACACTGTTGTAATGACAATCAAAGCCATCGATAAAGACGAAGGACGAAATGGATACGTTGAATATTTCATGAGTCCGGATCCAGAAATTAATGGATACTTTTCATTAGGAAATGTTGATGGAATTTTACGAGCTACTGGAAAGTTAGACAGAGAACTAAAATCAAGTTATACTATAACAGTAACTGCTAAAGACAGAGGTGACCCACCAAATATAACGAAAACCAAGATTAACATTAATATTCTTGATGAAAATGATAACAGTCCAGTGTTTGATCCAAAGCAGTACAGCGCTTCTGTTCCAGAAAATGCCAGTATAGGTGCAAGCGTTTTAGAGGTAAATATTCTTTATTTTCTTGGCAATGTCTGACTTAAATAATAACAAATTTTAAGTCGTAATGTTTTCATAATTATTAAAATCGTTTATCAGAAAATAGATACTTATCAACAATGTTTATTTAAATAATTTATCGATATTTATTATTATAATACATTTTATTATTATAATAAGTTTTGCTAAAGTATCTTTAGAGAATATTTAATTAATTATTAATATTTAATTTATTTTAATAAAAGTTATTTAATAATAAAATTTTATATAATAATAAATATTATTTATTTAATTAATAACAGGTAGCGTTTTAATGAACGGAATTTATAAAGCATAATAATAAATGTTAATCTTCGGATTAATTTCAGGTGTCAGCAACAGATATCGATGAAGATATCAACGGTAGAGTCAGATATTCAATAGCATCAGGAGATGAAAATAGAGATTTTAGTATAAGCGAAGATACAGGGGTCGTACGAGTGGCCAAAAATTTAAATTTTGAACGTAAATCGCGTTATATTTTAATCATTAGAGCTGAAGATTGTGCTAAAGATGACGTCAGATTTGACACGGCTGAAATATCTATTTCAATTCAAGATATAAATGATAATCCACCCACGTTTCTTGATTCACCATATTTAGCCTACGTAATGGAAAACGTTATTCCTCCTAACAATGGCTACATTATAACAATTCATGCTTATGATGCTGATTCACCCCCATTTAATAATCAAGTACGATATTTTATAAAAGAAGGAGATGCAGATCTTTTTAAAATAAATGCCTCTTCTGGGCAAATTTCCTTATTACGTACATTAGATCGAGAAGCTGAGGATGTATATACATTATCACTTGTTGCAATGGATACAGGTAATTTCATACTCTAATATCTCATATCTAAACAGAAAATTAATGTCTTTAATATTAAGAAGAACTTAATATTAAAGACATTAATTTTCTGTTTTCATTTATTAATTTTTTATTATATTTATAGGTTCACCACCACTAACGGGATCTGGAACAGTAAAAATAATAGTCCAAGATGTTAATGACAATAGCCCAGAGTTTGAAAGACAAAGTTATAAAGCTTCTATTAAAGAAAATTTACCACCAGGCACATATATTTTGCATCCAAAAGCATCAGACAAAGATTTGGGTAATAATGCAAAGATCAGATACAGTCTTCTTGGGGATAAATCAGAAAGGTTCCAAATAGACCCAACTACAGGAGTAATTTCATCAAATGCAACCTTAGATAGAGAAGAATGGGATATTTATTATTTGATTGTAATGGCTCAAGACTCTTCAACAACCGATCCAAGGACTGCTACTGCCAATCTTACTATAACCATTGATGATGAAAATGATAATACTCCCATATTTTCTAAACCGGTTTATGAAACCCACATTTCTGAACAAACTAAAAAAGGTGATTTTGTATTTGGGGTCAGAGCAAAAGATAATGATATCGGTTTAAATAGAAAAATTGTTTATGACCTCAAAGGTGAACACCAAGAACTATTTAGCATAAATAAAGAAACAGGAGTTATAAAATCTAAAGACGGAATAATGAATTTTGTTGGAAAAGTTGATTCTACCTTCAATTTAGTTATCATAGCCACCGATTGTGGTTTGATGCCAAAGCAAAGCACAGCTGAACTAATTCTAATCCCTAAATCAGTTAAAAATTTTCCGAAATTCACTATATCAAATAAATTAACATTCACTTTTTCCGAAAATACACCAGAAGGTGTTTTGGTAACAAGATTATCAGCAATATCTCCTAAAAAAGGGCCGACTGGATTACTGCAATATGCTATAGCAGGTGGGAATGTTGGTGATGCTTTACGTGTAGAACAAATTAGTGGAGAAGTTTTTATTACTGGGAAAGGTTTAGACTTTGAGACTATGCCTTTGTATGAAGTATGGTTCGAAGTGAGAGATTCAGATAATCCACCATTGAAATCCTTTATTGAAGTCGAAATTAAAGTGACAGATGCTAATGACAACGCACCAATCATTGAAAGTCCTTTGTATAATGCAACCGTTATGGAAGAAGAATATCAACCACAACTAGTAATAAAAATAGAGGCTCATGATGAAGATTCAAATGAAAATGGCAGAATTTCTTACCGACTTGTTAATGATTATGAAGAAACATTTTCAATTGATCCAGATACGGGAGAAATATTCACTAATATTGCATTAGATAGAGAATCAATACCATCTTATGAAATTCTAGTAGAAGCTGCTGATCATGGGGTGCCACAGTTAATCGGCTCAAGTACAGTACTTGTGACAGTGTTGGATAAAAATGATAACCCACCCAGATTTACTAGATTATTTAGCGTCAATGTTACTGAAAATGCAGAGATAGGTTCATTTGTGATTAAAGTTACGAGTTCAGACTTGGATACTGGCCCAAATGCTAACGCTACGTATAGTTTTGTTGAAAATCCTGGCGAAAAATTTCTAATTGATCCAATTAGTGGTAACGTAACAGTGGCACGACCATTAGACAGAGAACTTCAAGATGAATATATTTTGAAAGTTGCAGCTATTGACGGTGCTTGGCGTTCTGAAACACCATTGACAATCACGATCCAGGACCAAAATGATAATGCACCTGAATTCGAATACTCTTATTATAGTTTTAATTTCCCAGAATTACAACAAAAAAATAGTTTTGTTGGACAAGTAATAGCTACAGATAGAGATAAACAAGGACCAAATTCGATTATATCATATTCATTACAACAAACTTCAGATTTATTTTCTATAGACCCTGCAACCGGAGAAATTTTAAGCAAATTTGTCATGAATTATAAACGAAATTCCGTCAATCTATCTCCTGAAAATACTTACTCTGTAGTTGTTGTTGCAACTGATAATGGAAAACCTCCAATGTCTTCAGAATGTTTGGTAACTATTAATGTGGTAGATGCTAATAATAATGCACCTAAATTTAAAAATCATGAAAAGTTTGTTCCTGTACCAAAAGAAGCAATTCTTGGAGAGAAAATAATTAAATTAGTTGCCGAAGACAAATTGGACTTTGGTATTAATGCCGAAATAGAATATTATGTATCAGGAGGAAATGGTACTGCCTACCTTACAATTGACAAAAACGAAGGCTGGATAAAAGTAAGCAAGAAATTTCATTACATGGGTCAATATTATGAGTTAAGGATAAGAGCTGTAGATCGTGGTGTTCCCCCACAATTAGATGAAACAAAATTAACATTTGTAGTGACGGGGGAAAATATTAATAGTCCTAAATTTACTGCATTAAGTTACCAAGTCATTGTGCCTGAAAATGAACCAATAGGATCATCAATTCTAACAGTCAAAGCGAGTGATGAAGACGAAGGTCCTAATGGTATTGTTAGATATTCTATTTCATCCGGAAACACTGGAAAAGAATTTGATATACATCCTATAACTGGAATCATAAGTATTTTAAGCCCTTTGGATTACGATACTATCCCAGAGTATAGACTTAATATAACGGCTAAAGACTTGGGATTCAAATCCAAAGAAACGAAGGCTACGCTGACTATTATATTAACAGATATAAATGACAATGCTCCCGTATTCAATCAAACGCAATATATAGCTTATTTACCTGAAAATTCACCCATTAATAGTTTTATATATAAAGTAAAAGCAGTTGATATAGATTCACCAAAAAATTCCATAATCAAGTATTACATAAAAAATGAAATGTCATCTTTGTTTCGTATTGACGTTAATTCTGGACAAATATTTTCCAAAGAAGTATTTGATTTTGAAGAAAAATCAGTATACAGGTTGCAAATATTGGCAAAAAATCCTGACTCTACGATGCAAAATACAACTGAAGTAGTTGTATATATAACCGGCGTAAATGAATATTATCCAAAATTTGTTCAACCAGTGTTTCATTTTGATGTGTCTGAATCTGCAGAAGTAGGCACAAATGTTGGGGATATTCAAGCTACAGATCAAGATAGTGGTGATGATGGAATAATATACTACTTATTTGTAGGATCAAGTAATGATAAAGGTTTTAGTATAAACTCTCAGAGTGGTGTGATAAGAGTTGCCAGATATTTAGACAGAGAAACCCAAAATAGAGTCGTGTTAACAGTGTTGGCAAAAAATTATGGTGGCATACATGGAAATGATACTGATGAAGCACAAGTCATTATTTCAATTCAAGATGGAAATGATCCACCCGAGTTTTTACGACACTTTTATGAGGCAACTATATCTGAAGGTGCCGCAATAGGTCAAGAAGTTATTCAAGTGAAAGCTGTAGATAAAGATGTCAGACCACAAAATAATCAATTTAGTTTTTCAATTATAGGTGGGAATGTTAATCAAGATTTTAAAATAGATCCACAATCAGGAGAAATAGAAGTCTCTCGGCTTCTAGATAGAGAAACAATGCCAACATACACACTTATTGTAGGTGCTATAGATACTGGTATTCCTCCACAAACTGGCACGGCTACTGTCAAGATTACATTGACTGACATTAATGATAACGGCCCTGTATTTGATGTAGCAAATTTTGAAGGTGCTGTATACGAAAATGAACCACCTAATACTAGCATAGCTACACTCACCGCTAAAGATCCAGATCTACCACCAAATGGTGCACCATTTTCTTATTTTATTATAGGTGGAAGACATCAAAATTATGTGAAAGTTAACCGACATACAGGAGTTCTCCTTACAACTAGAAAAATAGATCGAGAAGTAACTCCTAATTTAGAAATTACTATACAAATCGAAGATAGCGGTAATCCAATAATGAGGTCTAATTTTACATTATCAATTAAAGTATTGGACAGAAACGACAATCCACCAACTTCTAGATCAGTACATGTATTAGTTTATGCCTTCAATAACAAAGTTACAAATGGTAAAATTGCTAATGTAAAACCAAATGACGCCGATATTGTTGGAGATTATAGATGTCATATTGTTAAAGAGTCGACATCTGAAAATACTCTTTCAATCTTAAGTATCAAAAATGGATGTGATCTCTATTCAACAGCAGTAAAACCAGGGCAAGGATATACCTTTTCTGTTTTAGGAAATGATGGGATACATAGAGACGTGATTTCTTCTATAAGTGTTGAATATTTCTCTTTTTATAATGAAACTATTAAACAATCAATCACAATAAAAGTAATGAATATGACCTCTTCAGAATTTTTAACACATTACTATAGAAGTTTACTAGAAACTATTAAAAATGGACTACGGGATACTGAAAGTATTTATTTGTATAGTATAAATGAAGCAGAAAATGACTTACTTTTAACATTAGCTATAAAAGTTGATAACACTATTTGGAAAAGAGAAACTACTGAAAGACATTTAAAAAATAAAGAAAATGAAATAACAAAGTTATTGAAAAGGCAGGTTAAAATACCATATTTCCCATGTGTCTCGCATAAATGTGAAAATAATGGTATATGTACAGATTCAATTAAAGTAATAGACGAAACTAAAATTACTGAAAGCTCAAATCTTATATTATCGTCACCGTTGGTTAAACATGACTATAACTGCGATTGTACAGAAGGTTTTATGGGAAGCAAATGCGAGAAAAAGCAAGATCCTTGTTCACCAAATCCATGTCACTTCGGTGGACAATGTAAAAAACAAGGACATGATTTCATTTGTAACTGTCCAGTTCGCAGAGAGGGTAAGACCTGTGAATTAGAAAGAGATGACGTATGTAGCAGTAGCCCATGTAAGAATGGAGGGTCTTGTAAAGAAAGCGCTGATAGAAACTCATTCTTCTGCCTTTGTCGTCCAGGCTATCGTGGCAATCAATGTGAAGCACTTGTAGACTCTTGCAGACCTAATCCTTGTTTGCATGGTGGAATTTGCATCAGTCTTAAACCTGGCTATAAATGCAGCTGCACGAATGGTCGCTACGGTACACATTGTGAAAGTACAACTTTTGGTTTTAATGAATTATCATACATGCAGTTCCCAGCATTAGATGCATCAACGAATGATATCACTATTATATTCGCAACAACAAAACCAGATTCATTGCTATTATATAATTTTGGTGCACAAACAGGAGGAAGATCAGATTTCATAGCAATTGAATTACTTGGAGGAAAACCAGTTTTTTCTTTTGGGGGATCTAGAACCTCAATAACATCAGTTACGATAACAGAATCAAATAAAAATCTTGCTGACGGTGGATGGTACAAACTATCTGCAACTAGAAATGGAAGAGTCATATCTTTAAGCATCGCTTCTTGTACTGATCATGGAGATATATGCATGGAATGCGAACCAGGAGATGATTCTTGTTATGGTGACGATACAGGGCAAGCAGGGTACGTAATTTTTATCAATTTATCTAAGCATACATATTATTTTTTTCATTATTTTGTTGTTTCATATTATGATGTATTGTATCTTGTTTCACATTTTTTTTATTTTTTTCATTTGCAGAACATTGAATTTCAATAACGAGCCGCTTCTTATTGGTGGATTATATAAGGCAGATCCAGTCTTAGAACGCCCAGGACAGATACATTCTGATGATTTTGTCGGATGTATGCACAGCATATCTGTAAACGGACGTTTGTTAAATTTAACTAATCCATTAAGCTCAAGAGGAGTCGATTCAAATTGTGAACGCACTGAAAAAGGTGCCTGTTACAAAAAAGATGTTTGTGGTAGAGGAGAATGCCTTGATAGATGGAAAAATAATTATTGCAAATGTGATGATCGTTTCGTATCTCCAGACTGTACAACATCACTGCAATCAATATCTGTGGGTGAAAGTGGATTTATCTCTTATATTATATCAGAAAAACATAGAAGAATCCATTTACTTGAACATTTTTATGGTGGCAACACCGGATGGGACAAGAAAGTCAATAGATTAAATGGAAAGATAACTACAAAGAACCCCGCAAAAACATTAACTTTTTTCTTTAGAACTCACAAAAAAGATGGTATATTATTTTACGCAGCCACAGATAAATATTACACATTAATTGAGATATCAAATGGTAAAGTTAGTTATACCTCAAAACAAAACACCGTAGTTAATATGACACAAGAAGAACAACATGATGTGTCTGATGGCAACTGGCACAACATAACTCTATTTTCCTTAGGAAGAAGTATACGTTTGTTAGTCGACAGCAGTAATGTTGGAGAAGAACTAGATTCTGCTGGAGTACATGATTTTTTGGATCCTTATCTCACAATGATGTCACTTGGAGGGGTTAAGTTGGAATGGCTAGCTTCGACTAGTAATAACAAATTTGAAGGCTGCTTAGCTAATTTTTCAATTAATAATGAAATTCAACCATTTACAGGAAATGGAAGTATATTTAGAGACATTCAAAAGAACGGAAAAATATTATCTGGGTGTCACAGTGCCTTTGGTTTAGGCTTAATACAAAATCCAGACCCTCTGAGTATTGGCATTACATTAGTTATTGTTTTCTTTATTATACTAATAGTAGCTATATTGATATCATTTATATTCTTCCGTTTACGTAAACAAAAGAAAGAAAAGGGCAATTCTCCTACGAATAAAGGCAATATTATACATACAAAGCAAAATGGTGGTCCAGCTATGTTGAATGCACCAAACTTGATTGCTGGTACTAATGATAGCTTAATGGGTCGTAATCTGCACAGTAACGAAACAAGTTTGAATAGTTATATGTCAGATAATGCTGATATCATGCGAAACGTTGGTCATATTGTGGGACCGGAACTTTTGTCGAAAAAATATAAAGATCGAGAAATAATGAATATAGATCCTCCTAGACCTCAACGCCCAGACATAATAGAAAGAGAAGTTGTTGGTAAAAGTCCAGCCCTTCGGGAAGATCATCACCCCCCTCTCCCTCCTTCTACAAACACATCTCACCATACCCACGATCATCCAAGTGGAATAGACTTAAACTCCGAAGTGCCGGAACATTATGATCTCGAAAACGCAAGTTCAATAGCTCCATCGGATATTGATATTGTGTACCACTATAAAGGATTTAGAGAAGCTGCGGGCGTACGTAAATACAAAGCTACACCACCACCTCTAGCAGGTTATCACCATAAACATCAAACTCCACAACACAGACATTCGCCACACCATACTAGTGGATATCCTCCTAGGGTTCTACCACAAGCATCGCAACCACCACCCCAACCTAGACAACACCAAACTACTCCGCTTGCGCGTTTATCACCTAGTAGTGAATTAAGTCAACAACCAAGAATATTGACTTTACATGACATTTCGGGTAAACCATTGCAAAGTGCCCTTTTAGCAACTACTTCTAGCTCAGGTGGAGTGGGGAAAGATGCATTGCATAGTAATAGCGAAAGAAGTTTAAATAGCCCCGTTATGTCCCAGCTCAGTGGACAGAGTTCATCAGCAGGAAGAAAGACTCCAAACGCTCCTCCTCAAGTTCCACAAGTAGTTTCAGTTGGATCGGGTGCAGTTGGGCTGACGTCTGAAGAAATAGAACGAATGAATGCTCGACAACGAACATCCAGTTTGGTATCTACCCTAGACGCTGTATCTAGTTCAAGTGAAGCGCCTCGGGGCGGAGGCGTCGGTCATCATTTGACTCATAGACACCATTCACCACAAGATGACAACAGAAGTTCTAGTGGCTCGGATGACGAAAGTGGCAACGATAGTTTCACATGTTCAGAGATAGAATACGATAACAATAGTATTAGTGCTGACAAACCGGAAGATGTTCGGAGACAAAATCTAAACAGTAACAGTAACCCTAAGAAACCGATTGTGCCTCCTCCTTATGAGAGCTTCGAATCTTCGTTTCGTGGGTCTCTCAGCACTCTAGTCGCCTCTGATGATGACCTAGCCCCACATGTTGGTTCCGCTCTTTATAGACAGGTAAACGGGTCACCCGCTTCAGCTACATTAGGTTGGGATTACCTCGCGAATTGGGGTCCCAATTTCGAAAGTATGATAGGAGTCTTTAAAGATATTGCGGAATTGCCTGACTCTGTAAATGGACGAATGTCTTCCTCTTTAAGACTTCCAAATGGTACACCGAAACCTTCGGAAGAGTACGTCTAGATTATAGAAAAATGTACATACGTAAATTAATTGTTAATGTAAGTTTTTGTACAAAATATGATTATTGTAGTGATCTTGTATCAAGGTCCTCTTGCCATATATGAAATTTGTTTATATAATTATAGCATTTGGTTTTAAAACATGTATATGTGTTACAATGTGTTTGTATATATTTGTTTATTATACATGAAAATATTGTGCTTTAAAATGACCAACGTGACAATAAAAAAAAACAATATTATCTGCATAGAGCTCTGTATGTTTATGAATTCATGTAAATATATGTAAAGTTTTACGCTTATTTCTACTTAGTTGTAATAAATTATTGTGATTACTATCTTTGTAAATGTGTTATGTCTTTAAATAAAAATGATATTAATTGTAATTAAATACGTTCACAATCAGAGCTCTTGAAAGTATTTTATGGAATAAAGTAGCCATATTTTTGTGAACAAAGTGCCAAATGTGTCTTATGTTCAAAAGAACTGACTGATTTATAAGCATACAATAAAAGTAATTTGAAATATCATTTGTGTTTTCAATAATTACCTGAAATTAAAAATTATTTTTCATGTTCTTTTATATTTTCAACGCATACAACAAATTTACTTCACATAATTTTTTTAACTTTAATTAAATATGGTAATTTGTAATTAACATAGGAATTGCTTATATACTTCTATTTAAAGTTAGTTTAAAGATAAAAGTTATTTACGCCTAACATTAACTGTCTTCAAATTCAAATTTTAGTATCCCATTAACATTCATTAAAGGTGTTAACGCCGTTTTAGAAATAATTATTTAGATAAATAATGAATTAGATAACATTAACTGGTTATAAAATTAAAAGCAATTAACAGCGTGTTTTATAGATATGAACTATAATTTTTGTCTGTCTTTTTTGGTGAATTTCAATAAGATTACCAAAATTATCATAAAAGTTACTCTTAAAAAAGTTATTTGTAAACTATTCTTTTTAACTTTTTCATTTTTCGCAAGGATAAGATGCCTTTATTGCATTAACGTGCCAGGGAATTTTCGTCAATAAACCAACCAATTGAACCAATATTATTTTATGTTATTATATTTTTTTTGTATTTAAAGTTTCATATGGTGAAAGGTTACAATTAAAAATAAGAACCGATTTCAAACTTACAACAAGGGAGCGACTTATTCCAGCAAGTACTATCCTAGTCAGGCGGATGTTCCTGTAGGTCACTATTAATTAAAGTATAGTCCGATTTCAATAGCAGGCCTTTGAATAAGTCGTTTTTAATATTTCTCACTTTTTAAACTTAGAAAACGGCTCTAATTTTGAAAAATAAACATGCTTTTTAGTGATATTGAAATTTTTATATAATAGGTGACACTAAAAATATTAAACACCTATATAAAAATATGTTAAAATAGTGAGTTTAAGGACAGGAGATTTTGTTTATTTGTCATATTTTTTCCAATACTTAAAGTAATACTCATAGTATAAAGAGGAATGATTTGCTTAATTGCCTGTTTATTACCATTGGATTGGCTCCGAAACTGTTGAACCGTTTGTAAATTTCTTTCATCTACGGGAAGCTACATAATTCACGGGGGACATAGACTATAATTTACGTAGGTGAAGTGGCGGAGAAAGAGCTAGTTTGATAGAAATGGGTTCACAATTCAAGAAGAAACCAATGAACATACCTACTTACATAAAAAATATAGTAGCCGTTAAACATAGACAATCATTTGTATTTCGCTGATATAAACTTGTCATTAAAAATTTAAATGATATCTGATAAAAAGCATATTTTAGTTTCTTATAAAAAGAAAATTACTAATTCGATTTCGATAAAATTTAAATGAGCCCATGAATCAAGACGAATAAAGAAAAAAATTTTGAAAATCAATCAAAAATTCGCTAACCTAATTTTTTCGATTTACAAGTCGTTCACACCTCGTTGGTTCCTAAAAAAATTAAAATAAAATTGTTTCTTCCAAAATGGTTAATCAAAATATTCGATTTCTTAAAAACTACAAAGACAGTTTAAAATTCAAAAAAACTTTAAATGATTTCAGCCTTACTTTTTACAGCTCTTTATTTTGAGCTGTTTAAGTTCACATATTCCTATCTAATCCAATCCTCATTAAGAATTTTCGTTCATTGGCAAACAGAAGAGTCTCTCAGCTCCTTATGGCTGTGTTCTTTACGTGCCTTGGTTTCCTTGCGTTAACAAAAAAAGGGCGGACGACGAAACAGTTCAAACACAGAAAGTTGTTATTATTATGCCGAATTGGCAATTAAATTTTATACAACGGTGTTGGAAACATCGATAAGCTACGACCTACGCCGCATTCATGTTATTTATCAATTTGAAACGATGATTAAGACATTATAATTAATTAATAAAACAAACTCTTATACATTAACTTCGTTGTCCATTCGTTTGTCTGTTTCGCGTTAGGTGAACATATTAAAATAAATAAGTTAATAACCGTTTTTATTTGACTGTATTAAGTAAAATTTTGACAAATTCAATATGCGAATCAGGAGGATATGATAATCGACTTGATTTTTAAGTTAATACAAAAAACTGTTGCTATTACCAATTTCACGTCTTGACGTTTTCATATTTATTAAAATCTAATCTTTCTTTAACATTTTAAATAAATTAAATAGATTTTTTTAAATTCGTATTATATATTTTTATAGATGTCATTTTTTTAGCTTTTATATGAATAAGAAAAGACAGACGTATGTCTTGTATCTCCCTGAAACGGGTATGTACATATCAGCCGATAAAAGCAAAACTTCAGTCATACACACAGTGTTCTTGTAACAAGAAAATTGTTAACACGGTTGCCCAGAATTTTTCAGTTCCAATAACAATAAAAAGACACTGAAGGTTATTTTATAACTAAAATGTTAAAGCTACTGTGTCTGATTTATTGTTGCCACTTTTTTGGTGAGTGTTTTGACCAGTTTTTAATTATTATCTTATACTTATATAAAAAAGAGGAAAGATTTGATTGGGATACTACTGGACCAATTATAAAAGTGCAGGGAAGCTGCATTATTATTTAGCTTGGTGAAATAAAAAACCTGATTTTATATAAATAAAAAGTAGGTCGATAGATCGTACATAGGCATATTTATTATTATTTATAATTATTTATATCGTATTTATACAGGTAAATTCGCGTTAATATAGACAAGCTGGTGCTTGTCTATATTACATGAAGCTGCTAAAATAAATGTCAAAGACTAGAGTTTTTTCAACGTAAGATTACTTAGAGCTTTACTTTTATTTTATTTAGCGTTAGAAAATACATTCGTGAAAAGAATTGTTGTTTTTTTTTTATTTCAAACTTATGAATGATAAACCAAATATCTAACTTATCTCGACGAATGTAGCGTATTTGTAAATACTTGAAAAGTGAATATAATTGAAGGTTATGAATTATATTTATTATATAGCAGTAACATTTAAATTAAAGAAATATACATACAGTAAACAGCACGCCATGCCATACGAAACTATCAAATTCTTCACGAGATTTTAAATCATAATGTATTAAGGGTGAAGTTCAATATTAATTATAGAAAATTGGCATATTGTGGTATCTATTGAAAATTTATGCAAACTAAACTACATTTACATGGATAACCGTCAACAAAAACGTTTAGCTTATCAATAGCAGTCTTAGATACCAACTTGACAAAAAAGTACTAATTACTGTTTAGATACGGTAACGTCAAAGGTAAAATTGGAGGCCTATTTATCAAATAAAAAAATATATATAGGTATTTCATAAATTTTTCATTCACAATGCTAAATTGATAAATTATTTTTCCCGGTGATCACATATTACGTACCTGGTCCCGGGGTAATTGGGACTTATGAATTTTGTAAGTATTTTCTTTGTAGATATTAATAAAAAAAATATATATATAATACGGCAACTCCGTTCTATAATGTTACTTTTTATGTTTTATCGCACTTAGAAAGGCCAATAAATTAAATTTAATTATCACAACATAAAAAATAACTGAATCAAACTTCTTACTCAAAAATATTTTTAACTAGTTTGTAACATTGCTTATTTAGAAAGGTATTGTAGGTTTTATATTAAAAAAGACTTTGCTTTTCTTTTTTTTGGTTTTTACCCCTTAAGACTTTGTAACTAGATGAAATTAACAGTCCTATTAATGTGAAAAAAGAGACTTGAATTTTTATTAAATGCCAGTTTATATAGAGAACTTTATAAAGTCCACTTATAATTTTCTTTTTTCTATCTACATTAAATTTCTTAACGGACATATTTAATATAAAAAAAATATTGTTTTGGTCTATTCAAAAGTGTCCTATTTATAAGCCGGCTAAAATGAATGTATGACATCGGAAAATCCGTACAGTCTGTTGAGTTACGTGAAGCCGTAGCGTGCATGCGGACACAGTGGACGTTCAGCTTTAAAATGGTTATCAGCAAAATTCCGCTGACTTTATCAAAAAGTCATTCAATAAATCACTCATTTATTGCTATTATTACAAACATCATGGTGTTCAAAATATATCACGGAAATAAAAGCAATCACCTGTATGTATTTCTGTTGTACAGCATTGACGGACTGATTTCATACGCCTGGCGCGCAGAATTTCATAAAAATTTCATTTTTAAAAAATCTCTTAAAACAAATCAATACATATTTTATTAATTAACATTCGTCACTTTTATAAATTTGTTTTGGTGTTAATAAAGAAACACCAATTGTATAATAGGAATATCTTTAAAATCTTTCTTTCGTGCCAAATTGAAAATTACAACCCTATTAATAAAACCATAACTTTAGATAATTGTACGGAGTAGTTTTTAAATATTGGATATTTTAAATTTTGAAATTGATACTGATATTTAGAAAACATAGTTCTATACATTGTAGGAAACAAAGTCTTTTCTTAATGTCTGTACGCGGCCTTTATATTGAGATGTTTTACCTTACAGCACGAATTTTAATACAGTTTGCATAAATATACAGAACGATTTCAAAGGAAAGTTCATATGTTTATAGAAGTATTATTAACATGCTTTTTGGTCAGCAAAATTTCTAAACTTCTACTTTGTCCAACCCTGATCTTGTTATTTGAGGTTGGCTCCCCTCACTAGTCTGCGCCAGGCCTATCCTGGGTTGCATGAGAGTTCGGCTTTCCTGGGGTCTCACTTGAAATTTGTTAACACGTTAAACGCCATGTTGGTCACCGGTGACCGCACCCTACCTTAATCTAGGCGCCGTGTTGGCCACCGGTGACCTCAGAGCAGACCTATTTTCAAACAGAGTTTAGGAGCCGTAGGTCGCGTTTACGATGGATTTGACGCAGTGAGGTGACCGGTATGGCGCTGTAGATTATTTTGCCTAAGTGGTTTTCGCCTAACATGGTTATGTTAGTCAAAAATATTTTTTATGCGTAATCACTACATAGTATAAAGTAAAGTCGCTTTTCGCGTCTGTCACTATGTATGTATATATGCTTATATCTTTAAAACTACTTAACGGATTTTGATGCGGTTTTTTTTAATGGATAGAGTGATTCAAGAGGAAGGTTTATATTGCAAACGTTAGGACGTGCGAAGCCGGGGCGAGTCGCTAGTATGTATGAAATAAATTAAATGTGTTTATTCTGATACTACTGCGTTACTTGAAATAAAAGTTTATAATAAAGAGATATAATAACACATTTTTACTTTTGACATCAATAAAAAATTACTTTATTGTGAAAATCAGTTATTTATTTTCCCAAAAATAGGCGCGGGTGTCCGGAGAACGTGACCTCATGGCGCCGTAATAACAACATTGACAATTTTTACATTACAGCGCCACTACGGCCACCCGTGACCTCACCATGTTTTTCAGGAATATCTCTGAAAGTAGGTCTCAGATCCAAACCTAACCAAGACATAAATACCAATCTTGAGATACTGTATCTTAGAACAGCAAAAAAAAAAAAATGTAAAAATCGTATTTTGGCCTTGGCGTTTAACGTGTTAACCAGATCGATGTCGGTCAACCTCTGCCTCTTCGGCAGGTTTGGAGGCAAGTTTTGCTAAGTGGTCTTAGCTGTGCTTCTATATACATATACCACATACCATCTAAGATGACCTCCGACGACTTTGTCCGTAATCGGTGAGACTTTATAGCTTCCGCGAATGTGTTCATTTCGGATTCTTGGCAGTCGAGCTAGATCTCCTAATCATCTCAACATCTTCATCTCGGTGACATGGACTTCTGCTCATATACTCTTATGGTCGTCCAGGACTCGGTGCCGTATAGTAAGGCTGGATGCACTAGAGTCCTATAAACCTTTAATTCTGTGCACAACTTCCACGCCCATGTTAGCCTTAGTCCTTTTTGAGCATAGCACTGTGATAAAATTTCTAAACATATTGATATAATTATGAAATAACATTGAAGCTCTATGCTGTCACAGCACTGCGTTCAATGTCGCTTTCGAGGTTGATTTCATTGACTTTGACTTTAACCGCATAAATCAAGTTCTAACTTATGTATATTGAAAATCTTACAGCAGGACTACTATCAAGATCTTGATATACATAACATTTAAGAATAAGCCCCTGATGCTTATTTAACGTTCAATACTTTCAGTTGTAATCATGGCAGCATTTGGTATGGAAAAATGTGTAGCACCACCTATGGAATGTCCTAACAAAAATATAACCTTTTGGCTATATACTAGGTAAGAATAATGTGTATATTGTGGACTATGGAATTATTGTTACATTATTTCTAATTTAGTTAAATATTTAATAATAAATGTATTTCAGGGCTAATAAGGATAATCCCCATCAGATATATGCACAAGATTCAGATTCTATAAAGTTGGCACCGTGGGTAGTCGGAGAACCAGTTAAAATACTAATCCATGGGTACACCGGCTACAAGGACTTCTCACCCAACACTGAAATAAGGCCCGGTAAAAAAATAGTCAATTACATAATAGAATTGTGTTATCTGTCATTCTATTTGAAAACGTTCGCTCATAATAATCTCCTACAAAAGACACTAATAAAAACCCTAACCTAACAAATGCACTCAAGATGAATTAGTTGATGATAACAATTAAAGATTGGTCGGCTTTAATGATTTAATTTACCTTCTAAAGCAAGAGTTCAATTCATGTCTATACCTTCGGCACCTTTTAACAGACAGTGCTAATATTTTACAAATTATAAACGTTGCCTCAACTATACCCAATCTCCCATAAACTTAATTTTTTAAGTAAAAAAGACGTATTAACATGGTTGCCAACAAACGTTTCGACGAAGATTACCTTTTAAAAACATGCAGCCGCGGACCAAGAGCGTCATAAGTTATCTCAGAATTGGCTTGTAACAGTCATCCAGAGAATTGGCATCAACAAGGCTACCAATCTTGTAACGCTGGTTGTCGACCGTCTGGATTACATTTAAATGATACAAATCGGTACCATACAACTCTGTATCGTTTCAGCTTAAAGGTAGGAGTCCATGTGTCAGCACGCACGCACCGGCCACACGACAAGCAACATATTATATTAAAAATTCCTATAACGTCATCAGCATAATTCCAGTGTCAAAACTAACAGTTGTATTCTTCATGGCAGCTTCTATGAAAAATGCGATTGCAATCAACAAATCCGTGCAATGCGTTGCGTGCCGTGCAGACGGTGCATGCGTGCTGAGGCAGTGGATGAGCATTTTGTTATACGGGGCAGGAGACAACAAAACGGAATAATTCGAGAAAAGGTGCTGCAACGTGAGGTTACTACAGGTCGAAGTTCAGAACTTGCTGTGATTGCGTAAAAATTACTTTTACACGAATTAATTACATAATTTTGTTCTAGCTTACATGGAATGTTGCGATTACAATATCATAAGCGTCGACTACGGTCCCATTGCTGAAAAGCCTTGTTACATGGAAGCGGCTAGAAACACTGAACTCGTAGGGATGTGCACGGCGCAACTTATCGATGTTCTAATCGATGATTTCAATTTTACTTTGGATCAATTTCATCCCATCGGATTCAGCCTTGGAGGGCAGGTAGCTGGTTATATAGGAAACTATATAAAGTCAGGGCAACTGAAAAGAATTACAGGTTAGTACGATCAAAGATAAACTTATAGTCAAATAAAACACCCCTATATATCCTTATACATATAAATATAAGACAACATCAGATCCCAAACTAAGTAGCTAAAGCCATTGTATTATGGAAATCTAAAACAAGGTAATATAGAAAAAAAAAAACAATATTAACCACAACGAGAATCGAAATCTTCAGAAATGACGACATCAAATTGACTTATATGCCACTCGGTTACGAAAATAATAAAAAGGAAAATTTCAAAGCTTTTTTGTTTTCTTTTATGTCACTCAAGCAGGCACTGCGTTAATGAGTAATCTATATTAAGAATGCTTTAAAAGAGTAAAAACGAGTTTTAAAATGAATAATCAAAACAGACGTAGAAAATAACTTAAATTATTCAATAAGTAGGATGTAGATTGAGCCCATCACATATATATAAGTACTTTCTTAAACAGGTCTTCACTTTCATTTGTTGTTTTTCCCTATGCTTACACCTTATAAAAATTATAAATTTAAAGGGCAATAAAAATCTTACTTACTTACTAATAACCAACAGAATATCAGTGTTGTTGCAACCTATATCGTAACAACGTAAGCTGAGACAGAATGGGGCAATTCTGCTACTGTTAATGTCATTATGGCTCACAAAATAATAAATATATCTGTCACCAATCACCATTGATTTGTGAGGAAAACATTGCACCAATAATATTGGAGTTCGGTTATACAGTACAATGGCAAAATGAAAGTAGTTAAGACTTATAACTTTTTTATTTATTGAGAATAATCATCCTAACTGTAAAATAAAACAATTAGTACCAGTAATCTGAATATTTATGAGTAGACAATAATTTTTAAGATTTAAAAAACCTACAGATTGCTAATAACAGATTCTCTTTAAGCAAAAATTAACAATAAAGAAACCAATTTAATAAAAACAACTTATAAACTATTTTTTACACTTTCAGCGCTAGATCCAGCGATGCCACTGTTCATAACGCGCGACATCACTAAAAAAGTCGATCAAAGTGATGCTTTATTTGTCGATGTCCTGCATACGAATGCGATGTGGAAAGGGAAGTTGGAACCTAGTGGACATGTAGACTTTTACGCAAACGGCGGTATGACACAACCTGGTTGTAATGCCACCACTGATCAATGTAAGCTTATAAGACATATCTCTAGCTTAATTTATTACACTTAAATCGTTTACACCATTCCCGGAGATTTTTGGACATGTCACAGTTTCCTTAGCTAGTGCAGAATATAATGAAGATTATAAATATAATGATATCAATTAAATTTCCCCTTAATTCTTTATTTTTTACCACATTTTTATCCTAAAATATATGGCAAAAAGTTTGGAAAAAACTAAACCTTAAATCTATTAATAAAGAAAGTGTATTATTGATGTTGTATAACAATATTAATCAGCGATTTCAATAAAAGTTAATATTCATTTATTTTAAGGGTTGTTTACAAATAAACCCACTTTTGTTTATATTTTACAGCTAAATCGGAGTGTGATCACGGGCGGGCTCCTGTCTATTACGCAGAATCAATCACCAGTGAAAGAGGATGCTACGCAAGAAAGTACTCCTGTCTGTTCTTCGTCTTCTTAAGATTCTGCTCGGCCATCAACTCTAATGATGACATAATTCTGTTTGGTGAACATGTACCTCATAAGTAAGTAAGGAACTTTAAATTGAGCTGTCCCAAGTAAAATAATAACAATTAAATTTAAATCAACTATTAAAAGATGCTGATTATATAGCAGATGAATTTTGGTTGCATGCTTGGTCTTGAGCTGTTCCTACTATTTTGATGGGTGATTTTTCTTATACTTATTATTATCCTCATCATCAACTTTTACGTCACCACTGCAGGGGCTCAGGCCTCCGTTATGGTTAAAGATGGATGGATGGGCTATGAACCTCCACGCTGGGCCAATGCAAATCGGAGGGTATTAACAACTGAGAATGCAGACGGTACCAAAGGCTTAACGTGCCTTCCGAAGCACGCAATATTTTTTTGGCACTCATCCCATGACTGACCTTTGCGGAAATCGCTTAACAACAACGAACGTGGGCTATAATGCCTATTATCTAAGCTATTTCTTATTTAAATTTTTTGCTTCAATTTAAATAAGAAATAGCTTAGATAATAGGCATTAACGTTGAGGAGTGGAAGCTCGATACGTCAGTTTTGTAAAAAATGTACACAAAGCGTGATGTCATGCAACATTTCAACTCAATGTATCGCCGTAATTTATTGATTACGCAAAAAAAGTATTTAATACTCTTCAGTAATCTACCTGAAGGACAAACAAACAAAATTTAGTCGTCATCCCTATTCAAAATACTTTTAATAAATTTAATTGAAAGATTATTTTGACTATGACCTCTCTTATATTAACAATCCAAAACTCAATATAGGGAAAATAAAACTCCATGTAAGTAGTAGTACTCACATGGATTTTTATTACATACACCTGCAGAACCTACCACACTAAAAAAAAAATAAAAGGATTAAAATTTTCTCAGTATTGTAATTATTATGAAATATCTTAGTTAAACTATGAAAATATTATTAAAAACACATCATCAATTTTAAATTTTAAAGCTTTTTCATCGTAACTGTTAATGACTAGCTGTGCCCGCGACTTCGTCCGCGTAGAAAATAAGTTAAAAGCCTAAGTTACTCCTTACTATATAAGCTATCAGACAGTGAGTCCCGTCAAAACAGAAAAAAATATATATTAATTTTGTTTATGTACCGTGTATATACAAACATGCATTTAGTGAAAAGTGGTTATTTTAATATCACAAACAGACACTTTTACTTATTTGTATAGATACTAAACCATACGAAAAAGTTTGTGCATTTTAATTATGTAAAAGAAAAGGCTACATATGATACCTTTGGGTTTAAAATGGCGTATAAACCATTTTGGCGAAATTGAATCATACATATATATATCTATATATATATATATATATATATATATGTACCATTTTCTTCAGATTTTTTTCTTTATCGATCTGTATATACGACTTGTGGAAATTCGCCAAAAAAAATTTATACGCTCCAAAAAAATTCACTCTATGATGGGAAAGTAGATTTTCTAAGCATTTTTCACTGTTTTTTTTTATTATAGCATTGTAAATGCAAAATTGATAAAATTAAAATTTTCAAGTACGAGTATATCAAAAGTTGAAATATTTGTAAAAATATTTCTTTCGGTTGTTTGGGTGGGTTGCCTGAACATTGATGAACATACGCCCTGTAGTAGCGAAAAAGTAGCAAGTGCTTGAAAAATTCGTCAGTCTAGTTAGGTCCTTTGTAGCTCAGTGGTTAGAACAGTCACTCAGATTGCAAAAGGTCATGGATTCGAGTCCCATCTCAGAATGTCAGGGACAAAGTGGATTTTTTAAACAGTTTTCATCAAGAATACTTTTCAGTATAGCATTCTGAATACAAAATTGATCAAATGTAACAATTAGATCATATCTAATTTGTATAATTTCAAAGTTTGTTTAGATTTACGTTTTAAAAAACCAGTTTAGTTTTTACACCTAACCAAAATTGACATAAAATGTTAACTATACGGGGTATGTCAATTTTTGATGAAAATATATCACATTTTCACGTCACATTTACTGGCGTAAAAACCAGTATATATTTTTTCATAATAATTATCGCAAGTACATCGTATAAAAACTAAAATATATATTCAGTCTTCACATAAAAAATTAACAGGCTGACGATAATGGATAGATAAATGATATATTTCTTTTTCGATGATGATAACAACCGTAATGTTGTTTAGATACGTAACACTTGCAGATAAAATCGATGTCGATGCAAGATTCCCATTTTACCTTTTTTTTTGTCCAGACACTTTTCTAGATCATTCCTTGCTTTCTCATCATACTTCGTCAGAGCGCAGGCAACGGAACACTTCCACTTTCGCCTACCTTTCATTTCCCTTTTGCATTCAATCTTACTTTTTCATTCAGTGCCTATTATTTAGAGCCATGGTAATGGCTTACCAAGACGAGCTAAACACAGAGCAAAATTACATTAAAACACGCAATAAAATCATAATTTTTTAAAATTAATTTACTTTACTAGAAATATATTTAGAATAAATTTTGCACAAAATACGATAATTTTTAGAATTTAAGTCAATACCAAAATTTCAGCGGTACTATTGTATTAAAATACACTGTCGAACACAGAGCTCGTAGACGTTCAGTTAAATGAAATCTACTTCACTATCATCATCACCAGCCTTTAATGTCCCGAGTACTGGGGCTCAGGCCTTCCCTATGGTAATAATGATGTAATAA
This sequence comes from Diatraea saccharalis, assembly GCA_918026875.4. Classification (NCBI taxonomy): domain Eukaryota; kingdom Metazoa; phylum Arthropoda; class Insecta; order Lepidoptera; family Crambidae; genus Diatraea; species Diatraea saccharalis. The sequence goes on from OU893345.1 coordinate 12,266,786, forward strand.
AACTATTATGTCATCATCATCAGCCCTTTTACGTCCCCACTTGAGGAGCTCAGGCCTTCCTTATGGATGGTTAAGGAGGATGGGCCCTCCACACTGGCCCAAATATATTTCTAGTAATTGGAGGGTTTTAACGACTGCATACCAAGCTATTATGTGATTGATACTAATATTGTGTATAACAGCGCTATATTCTACGCTGTATTTGATCAGCTTTCATTCTGTAAAAACCAAACCCGAATTCGAATTCACTCAGGTGTCCAGAGGACAGATGTCAATCTGTGTATACGCGGCTGTACGTCAGAGCATTATATGTGAATTCCTGCAATTGATTTTGAACACTATCCTCAACATATTAAGGTTTAAAATCATGTGAAGAATCTTGACAGTTTTGTATAACCTTACGTGCTGTTGACTGTACTTAAACACCTTTACTTAAATTAATTGTTTAATTTTACTATAATTGACAGAATTGAAAAATAATTGTTCTGAAACAGATATTAACATTGAGAAATAATATCGAGACATTTGTTTTTCAGTGCGTCAGGCGTATACTTTTTTAATACAAATTCAGAAAATCCGTACTGTCGAGGAAAAGGAGACGCAGCAAGAAGTGGTTTTACATATGATTACTTACAAGCACCCGAAGAACAAGACATGATAAATGATTTAAACAGGATTTGGTAACGTTACTGTGAATAATATTATATTTTACATAAATAAATAACAGTTAGAGTAAACGTTTTTTTATTTAAAAAAAAAAATCCTTAAAAATTTGTTCTAATTATTATATTTGCCCCCCACCAGGTGAACCGACGATCTTATAAAGGTTTCGGGAAGCCGCTGGATGCGGGCTGCGCAGGACCGATCGTCGTGGAAATCTATGAGGGAGGCCTATGCTCAGCAGTGGGCGTCTTACGGCTGATAATGATATTATATTTGCATTCACAATGCTATACTAAAAACTATTCTTATTGAAAAGTTTTATCGAAAGTTTTCTTTCGACTGTGGATTAATTTCCTGAACCTTGATGAAAATACGCTCTGTAGTAATCAAAAAGTAACCAGTGCTTGAAAAAATTCGTCAGTCCTGTTAGGTCCCGAGTAGCTGAGCGGTTAGAGTAGTATCCTGAATTGCGATTGAGTTCGAGTCCCATTTCAGAGTGCCAGGGACAAAGTGGTTTTTTAAGCAATTTTTCATTAAGTATATTATTCGGTATATCATTGTGAATGCAAAATTCATCAAATGTAATAAAGTGTCCACATAACAATAGGTATACACACATGAATACAATTCAATGACAAAGCAATAGGAAAATGTCAAATATCACTTAATTAAATGCTTGATAGGAATTGAACGTCTACGTTGTTTGACCAGTCGTGCATATTTCTCAATATCCTTTCTATCATCCGCTATAAAATTTTATTGTGAAACCTATACCATGTCAAGGAAGATAGTTTCGTGTGTGTCAAGGAAGATAGCTTCGTGATATTTTGCAGAAAACTGTGCTTTAATACGAAATAAATAGAGATTTATTTCGTAACAATCATTTCTCAAATGTATTGTTATGTTTTCTAATAGTTCATGGATTAATCATGAAATAAAGACTGATGAAGTAGTTTACAAAGGTGAAAAAAGATATGTAAAGTGTCAACAACTAAGTTATCATTACCTTCCAGCCCTGCTCCCAGTTTATGCGATCAAAAAAACTAATAATATATTATTATATAATAAAATATAAATCTACTAGCTTTTGCCCGCGACTTCGTCCGCGTGATAGTTTCTTTGGGCATCATATTTTCCAAAAACGCTGTTGTTTTTTGAGCTGATGATGAAATTACCTTGATGTTTAAGTTCGAAGATAGTACAACAAAATACCAACGAATGTCCAATATTTAGAGATATTAATCCAATTCAATGCAGTTTGAAATAAAGATGAAAAAAAAAGTTCTGAAGTTTACACAAAACTTAATCGAAAACGTAATCTACGCAAAATTCTTTGTAAGAAGCGTTACCGCAGATTACTTTAAAATAAACGCCATCTAGAACACAGCGCCATCTATTGGGTGTATTTGCAACCTAGATGTCAAACGATATTGAAGAATTTTATCTATGAATCAACGTACACCGCCAACTATAAGAACGTCATAAAACTAAACAGTAAATAAACACTTGCTTAAGAAACAATTAATTAGAACATTTTATTCGTTTACATTCAAGACATAAGCGAATAATGGAGATGATGACTATCCTATCCAGTAAGTTAGACCAAAATACAGCTACATGTGAAATTTGATAGAAATCGGTTCAGTAGTTTTGAAGTTTATTGGCAACATACATCGTGACATAAATTTTTTATATATATAAGATTTAATTTTCTGGACAGCGATTATTTTAATATTTTAGAGCAAGTTATATAAAACACCTAACGTTATCAAAATTTTGACTTGTATCGGAAATTCGACAAAAACAATGTATACATTGTTTTTGTAATGATAGCAATTCCGCGATAAAACTATAATTCTAACATTCATAGTGTTATTAATATACATAGACGGATATTATATATCTTCAAGTGTGCAGTGTGGGTGACGAGCTATCGCTTATTGGATTTACTTTAATTAAAATTAAAATATACAGCAGTTAATCATAATGATTCGTCGAAAAATAATTCTGTACGTATATATGTATCTTCAAACGTATCCTTTGCGGGGTATGCAAAGAGGAACGTCGCAAAGTACGATCCTTACATATATCTTTCGCCTCATTCACTTTCATTAGTCTATTTATTCATAATAGCCGGTTTTTATGGCTTCTGACGTCACCTAACAGCATGCGATTGATTTGATCGTGAAAGGTGTGTCGTGATTGTCCCAACTTGTTTTTTTTACAGCTGGAAAAATTATCTCATAGTTATCATAACAGGAGTGACGTCAGTACGTTATGTTTCGGATTAGATTTCGTTACATGTAATTTATAATTAAGATATTAAAAACACATTATATTTTTTAACATTTTAAATACAACATGAACAAGAGAATAAAAGCAATCAAATTAGGCTCACATATACATTATATCAACTAACATTAAATAAGGCATTTATATAAAAAAATCAACTTAAAATGGATCTAATATGTGCTGACAGAATTTGGTCACAATTCTGTTGGCTCAATTTATTTTAAGTGTATAAAATACATATTAAAATTATTTATTAAATATATAATAAATTATTTACTGTCACAAAAATGTTGTCACGTATTATTTAATGTTAAGTTTGGCACATGAGAAAATTTTTGTCATATTTTAGCTAAGGTAAGGTACCACCTACACAAAGAGTTTTGCCCGTGTTTTTGGAAATACCTCTTCTCTTCTTAACTTTATTAAGTTGTTTTTTTAAGTTTATACAAAAGTGCATAAAAATCTACATTTTTTTAAATAATAATTGGATCATGAAGTTGATTGCCCAGTAACATTTGTATATTTAGTATATTGATGTATATTTAGTATATTGTTTAAAAATTAACTGACTGTTAATTACAAGAATGTATCTCCCTAAAGTCTTATTCTAAAGGTTTTATGATCTCAGGATGAATATTGCCGGCATAGCCAGAGGGAAGCGATGCGACGAGGGTCAAATATACGCAGCCAACTTTCGCCGTCACCGTGCCAGTTCTATCGCGGTATACACGAGTTACACACGCATCTTTAGTTCTTATAAAAAAAATCATTGCCTTAAGAAAAAAACAAAACCTTTTTTGTTTTAATAAGAAAAGTAATATGTGATTTTTTATGTCGATCTATTCTGATTTCGAAATATTTCTTTTAATTCGTATAAATTTTGACTCTTGTATTATTGTGATGTTTTAACAATACTAGTCATTGGATTTACCTATTTATTAGCCGCAAACGACTCTAAATATGATAACTAGAACGAGGTGGTTTATTTTAATTGGAATAACAACATTACTGACAACTGGTAAGTACATTAATAAGTTGTGTTTTAAATGCTTATGTTATTAGGAACATGAGCATCTATTAAAATAGGTTTCTTTTAACGACTGATATAACAAAGCAGATGTTATTGAAAAACTTTTCGCGCCATTTTCATAAGTTAATCTGTCACAATACTTGACCATACATAGTATATAAAACAAAGTATTTCTCTGTCAGTATACTCAAACCTTTTGAACTACATAATGGATTTAAACACAGTTTTCGTCAATATACAGAGTGGTTTATATGTATAATACAGAACCGCGAAGCCACTGACGGAAAGCTGATAGTTTATAAAATGTAACTGTTATATAAAACTAATATAATAATTCCTTTTCTAAATAAAAGAGCAATGTGTTGTTATTATTAAAAATAAAAAGTTAAATATGTGTATTATGTATACCTGTCATTCAAAATTATGTGGTTGAGAATAGGTCCCACACTAAGCGACAAACAAATGGCACTTACCAAAGAAAACATCGTGTCCAGAATAACAAATAGTTTTTATTATAAAAAAGATTATTTGAGATTTGTTTGACACAATTTAACTTATTCTGAATAACCACTAATTACACTATAATTTATACAGAAATTAATGCCTAAAAGTTGCGTAACTTGATAATATTTTACTTGGAGCTAGCAATTTCAGTGTAGTTAATTAATTCAGCTGAACTGACCAGGCAAGTTTACTTACATTTGGTTTCTAAAAGCGCATTTGAATTATTACAAGTGGTAAAATCTGATTCGTACATTGACAATTATAAAATTCTTCATAAGTACAATAGATGAATTGCCATTAACTCCCATAAAAAATAGTCAAGAACATTAATATTTTGTCATTAAAAGGATCTAATTTGCAGTCATCTTGTCATGTTATGATTAACTTGTAAAATATACAATTAAGTTATGTTAATGTTTGTCAGAGGTCAATTTAGAAGGCTTTATATACAACACAACATCTACTACATCTATAAACACTTTATATCGTAAACACTTGATAATAGTTTGTCGCTGAACTAAACGGCTCAAGAGCATTGTTTGAGAGTCCTTGGATGTTTAGATTTATATCTGGACCTACGGAACACTGTCAGGATGAAGTCTATAAAGCTCAAAACTGTTGTCTTAAAAGATTTTAGGCGATTTTAGTGAAGTGACCACATAAACTTAATTTCTATAACGTATATTTCGTATTTATTTATTCATTTAGGGAAATAGACAAATATTGCTTTATCAAATATAATTATATTTATGCTATATTACAATAAGTTATGAGTAACATTTTAAGATATAAATCACTTGGTTATTATTTGAATGATTACCGTAACAAAACCACACTATATAAAATTTCAACGAAATTTCCAGTAACCACGTAACCCAGTGCAATAAATCCAGATGCATTCTGGCAATAACCAGCGACTCATATAATTACATAAGCGAGTTTAACAAACTTGTGGTTACAACTTTCCTCATCCGCATAATAATACTACGCGTTTCACAATGTGTGTCATATTGGTGCGGTATCATGTTTCATTGGTAAGACAACTTTTATGAGAAATTATTTGAGGTCAGAAACAACTCTCATTATTATGGGCAATTTAACATCAAAACTATTACAAGAGAAAAGAAATTACATAAATATTGGTTTCTTTAAATATTTTGCTTAAAATCGCTTTCGTATAATTGAAAACAACTGTAGATAAACTCTTCGTTAAAAAAAATCGAGTTTGTATCTGAACATTGTATTAAAATACCCTGACATACGCTACCACTATATCCGCTTAAACATTTTATGAAACTGTACGTTTTATAACTTTCCAAAGATCCACATATCGTGAACCGAGTAACACAGTTCAAGCGCACCGAACGCATTTCCGAGTCCGTGTTTGCATTGCATAATACGGATGTGGGTCGCTTCTCAACGTTGTCACTGTTTGTTTCAACTGTGACCTCAAATAAACAATTAGCGTAGCACCTGTTTATTTAAAGTTTTTTTTTTTTTTTAATAATGATTTTCCTATTGATCTCTACGCAGCCCGTAAGATGTCTATTCATCCTCTCCAGAAAGAGTTTTGATTTTTATAACCACTGGAATATAGTATAAAATCCGGTGGAGAATTCTACTTTCTTGGCAGTGTGTACTTAATAAGAAAACTCTACCTGCTACTTATCAGAAAAAAGATCGTAAGTTCGTCCAAATAAGAAATGTGATATGATATGACGTACTATAATACTTATACATATTCCAATTATAGTAGATAACTTTACTAGCTTTCGATGAAACTTCGTTCGCGTGGGTTTCTTAATCAATTTTACGATCTAAATCCTTCACACTAAAATGTATTGGAACAAATTCTTATCTTTTATTTTAGAGTATTTTTACTACCAATGCTTTTAAACTTTTTGACGATAGAACCAAAAGTTTACAAAGAATAAAATAAAACCCAGTTTTATGTATATTGTTTATTAATAACTAGTTGTTTTCGATCAGAGTAAATTTCAAAGAAACGCTGCTAAATATGATTCTTCCTTAATGCAGTAAAAAAATATATTGACGACATCATTGCACTGTTACAACTAATCGTAAAAAGTTACGAAATATTACAGTTAACAAAGTAACTTTCTTTTTATTATTCGAATATAAAAAACAATGCACATTTAATAACAAAAACATTTTACGATTATTCTAAACAATTTCCATAATAGTAGTAATGCACAATAACTTGAATTACGTTAAGCTGCGCATTTGTGAGCGTAACGAGCGTGCCGACCGTATTTTGTTGTTGCATAATATCGTCTTGCTCGCACAATCCATTCATAGCCAACTCTGTGAATGCTTGTCGTTCCACATAAAGATCTAGAACTGCTATTCTATTCTGTAATAAAATCAACCTCGAACTCCACTTTGAGTATTGAGTTTAGTTTATACACAACAAAGAGTTTCAACATAATAAAACCTGTTTTACTTTTTATTTCTTTTTTAGCTGTATTCCCGCGACTTCGTCTGCGTAAATACGTATGATGGATGTAGCTTCGCGTAGGTTTTTTTTTTAATCGGGCCAATAGTTTTACCGTCTATTCAATGCGTTTGTTTGCATTTAATATTCTCCGAAATTTGACTCAAAAAGTTAATTCAAAATAGTTAAATGGTTCCTCTTTATAAAATTATTATAGGCTTTCTCCTATTATATTTTACAGAATAGCTGTGGAGCTTAGTGTGAAACTATTAGAAGAATAAACTCAAAAAAATAATATCCGTATTAGTAAATAAACGATAATCGAAGTATTCTAAAGTACAAATTTAACATCGCAAAAATTAATAATTTTAGTATTAAATACTTTTCAATAGTCATAATTTGTTTTTATTGAAAATGGAGTAATGTTTGATGGTTCCCAGTTCCCAGTCAAAAAATCTTCATATGCGTTAGAACCAAAATTCAAATGCATGACGTTATTTTGATCATGATTGCAATAATTTTATCGTCAATTATTATTCAACCTTCAAACCAAAGCTGGATGTGTCATTTGGCAACATCCGAGACGAGAAATTACACAAATATGAGTTACGAAAACTGAAATGTCTGTTTAAAGCATAATTATATGCCTTCAATCTTCGATCATCGCGCCTACATTCAACGGAGCGAGTTGCCGTTTTGTACAAAAACAGGAATATATCAATTTCACTTATTTGAAGAGCAACAAATTTATAAGTATCAAATGAAATCGAAAGTACATGATATCCAGTTTGTTTAATTTTTAAATCAATTGACACAGCCAAAGATCATCACAGATTAGCTGTTTACTTTAGAATCACTAATTAGTTAGAAATAGTTTTGATTGAAAGCTATTTTGAAATTTTTATTTTACTAATACTTAATGAAAACATATAAATAATACTTCTACCGTATATAAATATCATTGCGTACCTTAAATGCCAAGATTACTGTACGCATGAAAACCAGTAACTTTAACATAGCTCAAAGTCTAATGTTGTCTTTTCGAGTGTTTATATAAAATGATCATCCTCCATTCTGTATCTATGGGCACTTACTATCTTTTTGAATGAACGGGTGAAGTTACAGGTATGTAAAACATAATTAATAAGTGCCTCATGGTTTTGTAAGTATGTCACAAAATATTTTATTAATAAAGAGTATATATTTTGAAATACTAATGGAGTGGTTTACCGTTAAACAAACAGGTTTATAAATAGATTATCATTTTTTTTTCTCAGCATGTAACTGTAGTCTGTATCTAATGTAGGTGTTTAAGTTTAATAACACAGATTTAATGAGTTTCGTAAAAAACGATACGTATCGTCATACATAGATCTGTGTATCGTTCCCATATAGCACTAAGTTCTCTTATACGGGACGCTATATGTCGGTGATCCATCCTGTGCAACAATAAGCAGTACTAAGCAAACAATACAGAAGTGTAAAGAAACATATGTATCGTTTTCTTATAATATTTTGTGTCATTCTCCGTTTTTGGTGCTTTTTTTGTAATCACTAAAGTTACCACTTCTTCTCTAACCATTTACTAACTATATTTGCATGAGATGAAGTTATTGAAGATGAGGAACTTGATAACGTGGTGAATAGATTGTTTAGTTTGCGATTGCAGTTAAGAAATTTAACGCAAAATTTGATCATCCCATGTGACAAAGAAATGTAATCCGAACTAAGCCCATATGAGCTCTCGTTCTGCCAAAATAATTAACCCATCATGAAAAGGCTTTTCCCCAACATTATGGAAATCAATAGGCTATAAATGATGACGATGTTGAAGTTATTAAACAGACTACTGTCTACCCGTGAATTTATAACACAAAAAAATTATGTAGCTCCCTGTAGGTAAAAAAAAAATCATAGTCGGATCAGTATTTCCAAATATTACCCCCTACAAACAAAGTTAGAAAATTAAGTTCTTTTTATTATTCATAGTAAAGATGACATCAGTTGGTGAAGGAAACAGTTTTCACTATGAAGTATTTTCAATATTCAAAGGCACAATAAAATAAAAGTGAATCTGAACAGTGAAAGCGGTGTGACCTACGATAACTTAGTTAATATGCGAGTCGTTGAGCGTCTCAGGCAGCCTTGACTAACGAATTGGTTAATCACACTGTTTTGTCATGTTCATTGTTAAAGGAAATTAATAAATAAAAACGCTAACGACTTGGTTCAGTTGTGATGAGAACCCATTCTTTAATTCGCAATAAGTTTACTTGTACTGAATAGCATGTGCTTGTTATTATCTAAATCCATCACAATTCTCAATTAAAACATTACTATTTTATTAATTTTGTATTCACAACGCTATAGAGGAAAATATTATCAATGAAATATCATTAAAAAAAAACACTTTATCCATGGTCCTCTAAGATCTCAGAGCTGCAGGGACAACGTGGATTCTTTTAGTGGATGTTTATAGTGTTCATAGTTTAGTACACTTTATGTTAATTAAAACATTTAAAGTTAATAACCGGTTGTAACACATTACATTAAGGAAACTATGTACGAGTACAAGTACATACTAGCGGCCATGAAACTGCTTTTTATAATATGGAATAGAAAATATTTCGATATCACATCGATTAACATAAAGCTCTGTTACGAAACAAACGAAATTAATGTATGTGTGTCCATGTTTAATAAGCAGATATATATACCTATTTACGTAATTCATTATACATAATATCACTGATTAAAATTCCGAACATACTGTCTTAGCAACATACATTTTTATGCCATATTTGGTGACGTAGGTATTTTAACTTTGTCATCATATTATGCCCCCTTATTATCACAATATCCAATTTTATTGAATAAATCATCCCGTGTATAAATATTTGTAAGGAAATAACAATAATTAAACCAATATTAAGAATAGAATAGACATTCATTTTAATAAATAATACCCATACACAGTATAAAACAAACGGAACAATTAACAGATACGATTAGAAACTAAAAATTGCAATGTTGTGCGCTGTAAAACTGACTCCAGCTAATGGGTATATAAATTATATGTCATTAAAAATATATATACAGTAAACTAAAATATGGACAGTAATATGAGAGTTATCGGAATTATACTATCTTCATCATTTGCTTTATATTCATCCAGTATTGGACAAGAAAGTGAGGCCTACTCTAATTAAGCGCACACTGTCAAACTTGATCTTAGGCTACTATCATCTTTATTTAACAGCCAACTTTCGAAGATAGTTTTTCCACCTAGAAATCATTATAAAGTCCATGAAATGCTTAATTTTACATTTTTTTAAACATCAACAAATTAATGAAAAACAAAAGAAGAATTCACTTAAGGTCTATTTGTTACAATGTCTTACACAGCACTTGTCATGCTCTGTTTGTACCACGATTGCTAACCGATTGTTTTATTATGAATACTTTACTTTTTTTAAAATGTTTTGACTATGATGGTCATTAGAATATTTGGAAGATTAATATTTTAGAGATATCTAAATGATAACAAAATTAAATAAAGAATTTCCAGTTTATTTATGAAGTTAGCGTAGTTTCAGGTGTCTCGTGAAGCTTGTCTCAAATTACATTTCCTTCGGCATATATGGTAAATAAAAATAATACCTACACTCATAAATGTTTAAGATTCTAAATTTAATATGAATATATTTTGATAATTGTGGTGTATTGTGGTTTATACAGTGGCAACACTTTGGGCGTTGGCAACATAGATGGCGTGTGTTTCGCGCCGATTCCTTCTCTTTACGTGCGTGATACCTACTAGCTGGATGTATGTTATTATTTGTAAAACCAATATAATAAAGTGTCAGTGTTATATAACGCATTCTTTGATTGTCTGGCTACCAACCACGAACAAACACGAAAATAATTTCATTCTCAGACATTACGCAGGGGCTACTGGGGTTCAATTTGTTGTATATACATACGTACATACATAACTATGTAGTCAATAAATTTCTTTTATTTCTTTCTAAATTATATGAAAGCATCCAATGTCACCGGCATATGATAAAGCATCATGCAAGTGAAAGAATTTTTAAAATCGGTCTAGAAATTTCGGAGCCTATACGATACAATCAAACAATTAAATCTTTACTCCCTGTAATAAAGATATAGATAGCATAGTTGATAAATAGGTAAAACAGTAACAGTTATAAAAGTTTATCTTAAAATATAAAATTTTGTATGGTGATTATAGTTTTGACGTGGAGAAAATATTCAACAAGGTAATTTAAATATCAAATATTTCTTGTTCATGATGAAATTTTGCGTTGAACGTCTTAATATTCATGATGAAAAATTCGTCCCAAATACAACCGAACTGGTAACATCATTTTACCTCGATTACAACCAACCTCCAAGGCCGAGTGGTTCGAATGCCGTTTTAAAGGTGACGCCGTCTCAGAACTCCCAAGTTCGCGATTCCCGATGCCTAATAGTCTAATTATAAAATCTATCGCAATCAATCCCTTTCAAAGTCAAAGTCAAAGTCAAAATAATCTTTATTCAAATAGACTTCTTAAAAGTACTTTTGAATCGTCCAACTTCCCTACCACTCGTTCAGGACGTCTTTTGGCTGATAAGAAGAACGAGCTAGAAACTCACCAGCTCTAATAAGAGTAATGACAATTACAAAAAACATGTCATTACCAGATCAATACATTATAAACAGAGATAGAAAAAAAAACTATGGTCTTCTAATGATAACATAATCATTTAATAATAATGGAAACAAGATAATGAGTTTAGAAGTAATCAATTTGACATTTAAAAGATATTCACGAACTTTACACTACAACTATTTGACAAGTCGTGACGTTTGATAGAACGTTACTACTAGCTACTCCATGCTTCGAAATACACGTTAAGCCGTTGGTCCCGGCTGCATTTGCAGTCGTTAAAAGCCTCCAATCCGGTATGGGCCCGCGTAGAGGATCATAGCCTATTCTACTTAATCATATATATTCAATTCATGAACATATAATAATTGTAGAAATAGTATTAAATAACATTAACTGGTATCACTTATTATACGAGTATATTTCGTTGTTGGCAACATGGTCATTTTTTTCTCTTCTCGTTTTCTGGTAGCTCAGTGAATGTGCTAGACTTTATATAAATTATTTAAGATAATAGTTAACATATATAATGAAGGCCTGAGCCAGCAATGGGAACTTAAAAGATCTGACGATTATGAGGATGAACAGTATATATTATGTCCAGCATTTTTTTTACAGAGACGAACAGCCAACAAAAAGACAGGCGGCCGCAACGAGACAAAAAACCGCAATCTGTTCATGACCTCCTCAATACCACGTCATGTATCCCACCACCGTACCGATGCCCGCATCCAAAGATGCACTTTTATTTATATACAAGGTATGTACTTATATATAACATTCGGTTAAAAGCAGTGGTCGGAATTAGGTAGAGTTATTCACGTACTTACACTGATTTCATACAGCGAAAGAATAAAGTGGATATGCCTCAAATCCCGAGATTAACTTTAAAGAGCAGAAAAAATCCCGTGATTTTTTAAATAAAAAGTTATTTACTTTTACACAATTTAAAATACTGCACGCACGACGTTGCCAAACTTACATCAATGAAATCGGATGTCCAAAGTTGCAAAATACCAATACGCGCGATGTTGCCACGAAGGTCCACATTAATATCAACATTTCGATGCGAGTACATAAATAACTCTACCTAATTCCGACCTCTGGTTATAAGTGAGATGTCATATAGATTCACGGACGAAAGTGACATTTGAATGTAGACAAAACGTTCTCGAGTTCGTCATGCTACGCGTGCTGTGGTCTTATTATCTAATTTTAAAATCTGTTACAAACCCTTTCAAACGTATAGCGGTTGTGGTAGATTCATTGAGTTGTGTAACATTTAAAGTCACACTCGCTTTAGAACGAATGACGATTGAATGATATAAATATCATAGACAATTCATTTCGTTTGACATTTCCCAATAGATTTCAAAGATATTTGTCACTGTCACTTTGCTAGAATAATTTCGATTAACGTCAAATAAATGTATCGTTTATTAAATATATTTCAAAAAACATGGAGATCGTAAAAGGGATTATAACTATTTTGTTTGTTCATCCTTCAGGTAGATTGTTGAAAAATATTAAGCACTTGTTTTTTTCATTATCATTTAATTATAGCGATACATTGAGTTAAAATGTCACATGACGTCACGCTTTTGTAGAGTTTCTACAAAACTATGACTTAATGAGCCTCCACTCCTCAACTATAATGCTTGTTATCTAAGCTATTTCATGTTAAATTGAAATAAAAAAAAATACGTATCTAATATTTTTCTATTATCTGACTGACGGATTAAACAGAATTTCTTTTTTAACCCAGTCGTAATTTCTATTGCTATCACATAATGTCAAATTCAAACTGATTGTGATAGATTTTGAAATTAGATAATTAGACCGTTGATTGGCTATTGTATTTTTGCTAGCAAGCCATAGTTTTACCATATTTGAGCTACTATATATATCTCGCAAGTAAGCTATGAAATAATTTTGATGAGTTATGAAAAATAACGGTTTTTTATTATAATATTGATGGAAGTAAATTAGTTTGCAACATTTCATTGGTAGTGTAACTGTAGTAAATAGGTTACTTTGCTATACCAAGAACGATAGTGAAAAATGTAAAAAATGCGATTTTGAGTAATGAGCGTTTAAAGTTCAAGAAATTGTAATCCGCCCCACTAAACAACGTATCGTCACGACGCCACCTAGCAGTTTCTATGCAAGCTACGTTCACAGGGATCTTTGCATTTTAAAGTTTATACTTAACAAAGAAAAATGTTGCCAAAAGTAAAAAATACGTCGTTTTTGGTTAGTGTCATTGTCATTCTCAACGTGCGAACAGCTAGTTACCACTTGCAAACAACTGTAGGCTAATAGGGATGATGACTGGGTAAAAAATTGCAATTCTATTTAGTCCGTCAGTCAGATAATAGAAAAATACTAGATACGTATTTTTTTTTACTTCAATTTAACAAGAAATAGTATAGATAACAGGCATTAAAGTTGAGGAGTGGGGGCTCGCTACGTCACAGTTAAGTAGAAAACGTACTCTAACGTGACGTCATGCGAAATTTCAACTCAATGTAATGCCGTAATTTTATGATTACGAAAACAATAAAAAATACGTGTTTAATATTTTTTAACATTCTACTTGACGGACAAACAAACAAAAATTAGTCATCATCCCTATTCTGCTAATGTTTACGTAATATCTCATTTTGATAGAATCTCAACGATTTGCATTTTACCATTGCACTATCTGTCTATAGTCCAATATTATTATTATTAGTGCAATGTCTTCCCCACACATCGATGGTGACAGATATAACAATAATATTGGAATTCAGGTAGATAGTACAAAGGAAATATGCGAGTAGTTGAGGTTCTATTGAGATGAGATTATTACGAAACATTAGCAGAATTGACTTTCGCCTATCAAACTAACATTAAGTCAAAAACACATAGAATAAAGAATGGAAAAACCTACGTAAATATGAACCAAGTAACTCTGTTATAGAGATGATGACAAATTATTTTTTGTCTGTCCGTCAGGCAGATTAGCGAAGAACATTTATCATTATCATCACCAGCCCTTTTTTCCCCTCCACGCTGGCCCAATGAGGATTGGAGGGTATTAACAACTGCAAATGCAGCTGCGACCAACGGCTTAACGTGCCTTCCGAAGCACGGAGTAGCTCGAGATAATAATTTTTGGTCACCCATCCCGTGACCGACCCTTGCGAAAGTTGCTTAACGACTACGATCACGGGCCGCGGCGCTTATCCACTACGCCACCGAGCTACTCTATTGCGAAGAACATTGAATGTGTATTTTTTTATTTGCGTTGAAATATCACATGACGTCATACCCACAGGTCATACCTTGTAAATTTTCTACATATTTGTTGACATAGTTCTTGACGTAGAGAGCCCCCACTCTTCAACTTTAATGCCTTTGTCTAATCTATTGCTTGTTATATTAAAGCAAAAATATTTTTCCATTATCTGACTGACGAACTAAATAGAATTTCGTTTTTTATTACATCATCGCTATTCATCATTCAATACAATTTCTATTTCGTTGTATCTCTTAGTAGTGGCCGCCAGCGACTTCGTCCGCGTTTTACATTATTTCTTCGCTTCTAATAGTTGCAGCGTGATATTATATAGCCTAAAGCCTTCCTCGATAAATGGTCTATTCAAGACAAAGATAATTTTTCAATTCGAACCAGTAGTTCCTGAGATTAGAGCGTTCAAACAAACAAACAAAATCTTCAGCTTTATAATATTAGTATAGATAAGGTACTCTAATAAAATTCTAAGATACAGACTCTAAGCCGGTCTTGATCAGAAAAAAGAAGATTATCAACCAGCAACACACGAACACGTGAATTCGAATACTGAAAAAGTAATAATTCAAAATATTAACGGCAAGCATTGACCATAAATTGTTCAAAGAGTAAACCTATCTATAGTAATGTGCACTGACGTTACAGTATTAAAGATATTGTTGATTATATTTGATAAATTTTCCTTTCAGAACTACACAAGAAAAAGGTGAACTCCTCAACACCCTCGATAATGATTCACTGACTTACTCCAAATTTAACCCTATCCATCCAACGAAGATCGTGGTCCACGGTTTTGGAGGAGGAAGAAATCTATCTCCCAGCACCGATATGAGAAATGCATATTTTAAGAAAGGGAATTATAACATTATTATTGTGGACTATGGGACTTTGGTTAAGGAACCTTGTCTTAGTCAGGTAAAAATATATTTCGAAGTGTCTTGATATGAATTTACCCTTAGTTGTAGAGTCAACAGCACGTCAAACCTGACGTTAAATTGTAGTATTGTATAACCATGAAGACTCAAATTACTCCACTTGATATTAAACCTTAATACCGTTACAATAAGGTTTTAAAATAGATTGTAGCAATTTAACAAATTGTGGTAACCTGAGGTGCAACCTTGTCCATGTAACCAGACGTAATTCATATGTGAAGCGAAATTAATTTCACACACAATCTTATACGATAGCACCGAAGTTAATGAACGTTAAGAGGGCGCATAAACCGAAAATCATTAACTTTAATGGGTATTGTAGAAAAAAATAGCATCCAGAAAACTATTATTAAAAATGACAAAACTACAACTACAAAAATACAAACAAAAGTATTTACAAGTAAGGGTGTTAATATATCAAATTTTATTAAAAAAAAATAGAAATTATAACAAGTTACCTATAACCTTTAAGTTCATTTATTCCTAAATTACATTCTTTTATTATAGAGAAATTTGATAAATATAAGTACATACATATGTTACCATGTAGTCGAAGTTTATATAGTATTGAGAACTTTTACGATAATGGTTTGCAATATATTAAAAATAAAAATAGTTTGGAAGCTCTACTATGTGTCTACTATCTGTCTTATTGACGAAAGCGTTGTTTCCGTCCCATTTCCTCTTTTCAATTCGAATTCAATGGCATATGAAGTTCACTCAGTTGCTTAACAGACCCGCAAATTAGAACAATAGATGTCAATCTCCAGTCTTTAAAAACACTACGAGGGCTTACTGGATCGTGACGTATTAGCATTGAATTTGATTATGGTTACGTAATGAAATTTGTCTCTCAAGAAAGTTGAGCATAAAGCGCTAGTAACGAAGACTCGATCAAAATTCATAGTATAATGTTGATATCATTATAACTTTTTATTACTTCATAGCACGAAAATTATGTTATTAGGGAAGTGAACGACGATGCCCTTCTGAATATATATTGTACATTATAATAATGAATTTTGCATATAAAATTCCTCATTACTGACAGTTAACGTTTCACATGTAACGTTAAACTAAAAACATTATTACCGTTTAAAGAGTTAAAGAATAATGAAAAGAAATTTCTGAACATAAAATTTTTACTAACATATAAAAATCGCACAGCGAAATAATTTAATTTTGTATTAGGCAAATAATAAAAATTGAGTTTTTTTTATAGTGGCGGTGTAAATGAAGCCTTAAGCTTTATTTACACTGCCAAAATTATACATAACATAATGAACTTTAAGTCACTTGTATATAAAAAATGCACGACGCATTTCCCCCGGAAGATGAACGATTTTTTTTGGCTTCCATCCTAAGCCGTAGCGGTGTAAATTGAGCCTGATAGGTTCAGGACTAGATCTAGGCAAAAGTGCAAATGGAGGCAGCTTTCCCAAGCGCCATTGTTAGTGGGACACCAAAATCTTGATAATATAATAGACATAAGCTACAATGGAAATGACATCTTTTCAAAATCCCTAAATTAAATAAAAGAACTTAGGTAAATCAGATATTGCAAAAATTAGTACGCCGGGGGTTTCTACCCCGGCAGCAAATAGTTGTAAATGTGGGCCTGCACAAGTTCCGTGTTCCTGAAATAAAATCAATTAAAATTGATTTTGATTGTGCAGATCGAATGGGCACCTCGGTTCGCAGGGCTCTGTATAGCCCAGCTGGTGGACTACCTGAGATACCACCCAGTGAAGCCTGTGGCGCCAGAGTACTTACATACGATCGGCTATAGTGTGGGCGCCCACATATTGGGCCTCGTTGCCAACTTCGTCAAGGACGGGAAATTGGGAAGAATCACAGGTCTGCCCACTTCTTACCCTCGAACGCAATCGCTACCGATCGACATTATAATTGTACCGTTTCGTACTCTTCATTGGGTACACTAACGCCAGAGTATGCTTGTGAGCCAATCAAGTGTGCAGAGCGGCACAATTGCAATGTCGATCGGTCGCAATTACGTTCGAGAGTAAGGCGGCTGTTCGAATTATTTAATTTTATTAGTACTTATTATTATATTTGATTGATTTTGTATTCACAACGCTACACTCATCTTTTTAATGAAAGATGCTTAAAAATTCACCAACTCCATATACCCCGAAATGAGATTTATTTTACTATAAGATAAATATCATTATAACATTGTGAATGATAATTTGATGTAATACATACAGAAAGTAATAACATCGTAATATTTTTGCATTTATCAATATTTATACTATTTCACAATTTGAATAATATAGTTAAATATGCCAGTATCAAGGTGTTGACATCTCTGAGGTCCCGGCTTCGATTCCCAGTCGGGTCAATGTAGAAAATTAACTTTTCTGTATTGTCTCAGGTCTGGGTACTGTGGTACCTTCGTTGTCTCAGAAAATCCGTAATGCGGGGGCTTTGGCTACTCATATTAGTATCAGAACAATGCATGTGATGTTGTTTGATATTTATTTCTTTATATATGTCAAGATCATGAATCAGTAATATAAAACAATAGAATGAGTACATCCTTTCAAAAATCATCATTACTACATTCCACGAGGCCGTCCATTGATAGTTAAAATATAAGAAGACATTACAAATTTTGCTTTTAGCCAGGTTTTGACCGGTTAGCTTTTCAACTTTCGGTTTATATATCGTATCCTCTTTACTTGAAAATCTTTAGGTACTTATAAATAAGATCGACCCCCTTACCTTTAGATACATTAGCGCCAGAGTATACTAGTGAATCAATCGCGATTGCGTTCGAGAGTAAGGGGGCTGATCATAAAAAAGTAATTAATAGACCCTCACATTACTATTAATGTCTTCCTATAGGACTCGATCCAACCATCCTATTCTACATGGGTAATAACCGGTCCCGTGATCTGGACTACACTGATGCGCTGTTCGTCGACATTCTCCACACCGGTGCGGGCATCCTCGGACAATGGGGGCCTAATGGTCATGCCGATTTCTATGTTAATGGGGGTTCCAGCCAACCAGGATGCGCGCACGATACCATATTCCGTAAGATACCATTATTGTTTTTTTCCTTTTAAATGACATCTTTATGCTACCATGAAATTGAAAATCATCGTTAAGTCAGATAATATTTGTCTTAGGGTCTTTGTATATCCAATTGTTAATTTAAACCAAATTTATTTATTTTTATATGTGTAATGAGAATCTATTTATTCTATTTTATGTAGTTTATTTAAAGTTGCATTTTATATTTACCCATTTATATTTTGTTAAGTTTTGTTCTCTTCACAACATACTACACACTATATTCAACAGATAGCGCCACCTGTTTACTTTCTTCTGAATCTTACACTCTTTGAAAGAAAGTAGAGCTAGGCATGTGTTAAAGGGTGTACTTCCATAGACAACCAAAAGATAGCGCTACTCTTACGCTTTATTATAGAATAATAACTAGGGCACTTCTCTATGTCAGGAAAATATTTTTCATTAGCTGTTGTTATCTTTTCAGAAACCCTGTCGTGTGACCATACTAAAGTGACTCCTTACTTCATAGAGTCTATTAACAGTAAGGAAGGCTTCTGGGCGGGCCCATGCCCCAGTCTGTTCTCGTACTTAATAGGCTGGTGTGAGCCTAAAGATTCAGAATATGTCTTAATGGGTGAACATGTCACGCGCAAGTAAGTAGTAAAATATAATACAATTATGGTCTGGTCCTGGCGAAAAAATTATTAAATAGAAAGCGTCATGAGCATCAAAAGAAAACGATGTTTCGATATCCATAGACCATTTATAAGTATAATCTCCACGTAATTTGTGTTTTTTTTCCAACCCTAAGTATAGTATTTCTATACTAATATTAAAAAGAGAAAAGGTTTGATTATTTGTTTGCAACGAATAGGCTCTGAAAATACTGGAACGATTTAAAAAATTGTTGCACCTACGTGAAGCTACATCATATGCGGTAAGCATTGGCTATATTATATCCGGAAAATGAACAAATAAAGGGATGGAAATGGGGGTGGAATTTTGTATAGAGAATTTAAACGTTACCAATGTTTAATGAATGCGTCCAACAAAATTAGTTTGAAGGTAGCTATACACTTAATTAAAAAGACAATCAATACCTTAGTCTTTACGTCATTAAAACTAAATACATTTTTGGATATTATATTTATTTATTTATAGATATTATTTCATTTATGGATAGTGCGCGTGAAAATTTAATAAATCAATAGACTGTAAATACAAACGGGACCAACGGCTTAACGTGGCTTAGTAAATTTTTGGTCACCCATCTTGTGACCAGCCATTGTGGAAGTTGCTTATCAACCGTATTGCAGACCGAATCTACTAAGTAATATTAGTAAGGTGATTTTTCACAGTATTGCTTATTAATGATACTAAATCTTTTACATTTTACAGAGCTAGAGGCGTCTACTACGTAACGACAAACGCGAAGCCACCGTATGCTAGAGGTTTCCCTGGCAAGTCTAGGCGATTGCGTTCAGTCTCACCTTACAGCTGATAATTTTAATACGGCTACTAGATATTTAATGAAAAGGAAATTAATTTCGATATTTAAAATCGGTGCTTGTTAGGCAATATTTTTATTAGGCTTTCGGCTGGTTTCCGGATTGGGAAAAGTGCGCACGATATATTCCGTAAGATACCATTATTGTATTTTTCCTTTTAAGTGAAATCTTTGTCACCGTGAAATTGAAAAAAATATATTTGTCTCTTAGGGTCCTTGTAGGGTTTATTTTTATCTAAATTTATTTATTTTTATATGTGTAATGAGTATATATGAGGTTTACGAATTGGATGAAGTACAAAATCAACACTCAATAACATTTCACAAATCAAAAAGTCCTAGTTTTATTAAACTGCTATCAACTGATCATTCAAAAAACTAAAATTAGAAAAGAAAACTTTTATAAATGTCGTATATGTAGGTACGTGTGAGAAGTTTTTAATTTTAAATTCACAATTTAGAAACCGGGCGTTTGTTCTAAAATTGTAATGAGTACATACGTATAAAATCTTTTTTTTGTAGTTCGCTACATTATTTAGTAGTGAACGCCTACTTTTTAGGTAAGGTTTAGTGAAACAGATTTCAGAGAAATTACAGGAAAAAATACATAATAACGGTTACCACGAACTCGTCTTACTAACATTTAGGCGAAACTTTGTAAGTTTTGGATGTTTTCTACTTCACAGAAAACCTATTGAACGGGTGTTGATGAAATTTATTATATACACATTAAGTATGACGATTAATTTTAGTTTTTCTGTCTGTCAGGTAGATTATGGAAGAATTTTAAACAAGTATATTTTTATTTTTTGCATAATCAATAAACTGTGGCAATAAATTGAATTGAAATGTCGCATAACGCGACACACCTATCAACATTTTCCATATATTAGAGACGTAGCGTTATATTGACGCTAAAAATACGTAGGTATCTAATATTGTTATATTATCTGACTAACGGACTAAATAGAATTTCTTTTTTTACCCAGGCATCATCCGTATCATAAACATGAATTAACATGTTGATTAATTTTTATCCCACCAAGTGGTTCTCTAGGGAAAAATACCAACAGATTATCACGTAAATCATACGGGCGAAGCCTTTTTTATAAAGCTAGTTTGTAAATAATCAAAGTTTCGCTTTTAATTTCTTTGCGATAGAGATGAAAATTTAAATTTAATTACCTACCATTTACTATACCAAATGTAATTCAAGATCAACGTATGCTTTAAAACATCGCTCTGATACAAATGAGTTACCAGATTTTAAAATATATTAAAGCTTTATTAATTGTTAGTAATGGGTGATTTTTCATTTATTTATGGTATTTAAAAAAATGTGTGATATTGATTTTTAAGTAATAACTTAATACGTAGCATAAGTTAAAAAATTCTCTTGTTTTTTTTCGTCATTTACATAAATTTAATATAACTCATAGAAATTGCTTTAAATTAATAATAATTTATACACAAAATGTTTTTTTATCAAATATAAGTTTTGAAGTGACTTTTTACCGTCTTACATTTTTTATTTGTGTTCTTTATTGTATCCTAATTTATGCTTCAATGTGCTATATTAAATTATTTTTCTTATATTTATTATTTTATTTTTTTTTATTCCTTTTGTATACTGTATACTAGTTAGTTAGCTCGGTAGCGTAGTGGATAAGCGCCGCGGCCCGCGATCGAAGTCATTAAGCAACTTTCGCAAGGGTCGGTCACGGGATGGGTGACCAAAAAAATTATTATCTCGAGCTACTCTGTGCTTTAACTCTTTGGGCAACAAAAACAAAGTAGTTCTACGATGGGTTCCAGGTCACGCTGGACATGAGGGCAATGAACAGGCGGACAAACTGGCAAAGAAGGGTGCTAAAGACGCCCTTATCGGACCAGAACCTTTCTGTGGCATCCCTCAAAGCCTAACCCAGCTCACCTTGAAAACATACTGCCATTACGCAGCTATTCAACTATGGAGAAACACTCCCGGTATGAAACACTCTAAGACCCTGATTAAAACCTTCAACAAAAAGGCGGCATCAGAGGCCTTAAACTTAACCAAAAATCACCTTCGCACACTAGTACGAGCACTCACGGGACATTGTGGACTGAACAGACACATGTACAATATGGGGATCAGCGGCAGTAGAATGTGCAGAGGATGCAAGGAGGAGGAGGAAACACCTTTGCACATTTTGACCGATTGCCCGTCACTAATGCGAAAACGATGTATCTATCTGGGAAAGCACGTGATGCACCCAAACGATATTAAAGAACTTACGGCCAAGAAAATACTACAGTTCCTTGTAGAATGTAATCTTGACCGTGAACTGTAGTATGTGGAGATCACAATAGATCAGCAATGGTCGCAGTGATACTGGGCTGCATAAACCCAAGATAATCCGCAACTCGAAACAATAACAATAATAACAATACTCTGTGCTTCGGAAGGCACGTTAAGCCGTTGGTCCCGACTGCATTTGCAGTCGTTAATACCCTCCAATCCGCATTGGGCCAGCGTGGAGGGTCATGGCCCATCCTCCTTAACCATCCATAAGGAAGGCCTGAGCCCCTGCAGTGGGGACGTAAAAGGGCTGGTGATGATACTAGTTAGTTTGTATTTGTATACTTTTACGTTTGGGAAATTAAAAAAAAACATCAAAGTAAATTCCAAACATACATATAATAGGGAAGATAATGTCACCATATCAAAACGAACATTACTGATATCTAGAAAGTCTTCAACAGTTTATGCTATAGACACTCACATCAAGAAATAATATAACAAGATTCCAATACTAACTTTTAACTAGACATAACCAGAGGCCTAATTATCTAATTTCAAAATGGATCCCTTTCAATTTGACATTTGTAAGATAATCACAAACTGCATGCTACAACTATTTGACATGGGATAAAGATGCGATCGCGACTATTTTGAAGGATATTGAATAAACAATTTAGTTAATTGGAATTGTTCAATGCAAGCGCTAATCGTAATTATAACTTTATGTTGCCAAGTTTTATTACGGCTCTTGAGTATTAAAATCATCATTTATTCCAAAAGACAGCTACTTTAAACGTTACATATTTCCTAAAATCGATATAATAATAGCTATATATTTGAAGGGGAGTGCGATACATTTTGAAATTGGACAATTAGCCAACAGTTCACAATATATCTGAAACTAATTAAGAAACAATACTTATCTATAATAATCTTTGCTATAATGCAGAAACAATAGTATTTATTAATCACTACTAAATAGGTTTTAAATACAATTTAAGTAGAAACTAATTAAAGTTCTTATAGACACATTAAAAATAAATTTCTAATATATTATATTTTAAGCGTATTATTTACATAGCATAATTAACCTTGAAGTTGAATATTTAAACATTATTAAGAACAATTACGAACTTACTATTCTTAAACTGCTCTTCTTACATAATATATTGCACACAATTCTACTTAATATATAATATTTTAATAGTTTATGTTAATATTTTTAGAAATCCACATAATATTTACAATTCAAAATTGTATCGTTGTATTTACGAAAAAAATAACTTAATACGTAATTTCCCTTTCTCTGTGATTATAAATATTAATAACTAGATATTGAATCAATTTTAAAATACATTACAGCAACCAAATACAATTTATATAAACCGTGATAATGTATCTTGACCATGTATTAGACCCAATTCACATGATGACGCTCGTAAATAAAAAAATATTTCCCAAATACCATCCGTGACGAACCAGGATAGAACATCCTGGCGAACGCTGTGTCCGACCATATATATATATATATATTTTTTTTTTCTCAATGATCGACCATAAGTATAATGGGATAAAGCTAGGCGAAAGAAATATGTATTTATCTTAACCTCGTGTCACCGAGAGTCCATAACATCTGTGAAAGAAGTTCTAAAACCCCGACTTGGATAGGTTTCCATAAGGTGCATACTTATGTTCATAGTAATCACTCAGTGCCGGACTGTAGACATCAGGCCTTATTGCCCAATGTTACTTTATTATGAAATATTATTTTTTATTCAAGCCTATAGTTTTCTAAATAAATACATCTTTAAACGGTCAAATATATACCAAGCAGAGACGTATCCAATATCGTT
This sequence comes from Diatraea saccharalis, assembly GCA_918026875.4. Classification (NCBI taxonomy): domain Eukaryota; kingdom Metazoa; phylum Arthropoda; class Insecta; order Lepidoptera; family Crambidae; genus Diatraea; species Diatraea saccharalis. The sequence goes on from OU893345.1 coordinate 12,291,319, forward strand.
GAATGTTAGAATGAAATCCACAATTTTTTAAACTTTATAAATAGCCAAATACGTAATCTACAAGTAAAGATATAAAACTACTTATACTCATAAATAGTTTATAATTTATGATATATCTTACAAAAATGAAATATTTAATATTTACATCTAAATATCCTACTGTAGGCCTGCGAAACTAAAACTGTGTTGGCAGTTTGCCAAATCATTAAAATTATTTTTTCATATTAACGATTTTAGCAGCATCGTTTTTATTATAAATACCATATTTTGCTTAGTATATTACAAATTTTTTTACTATAATAATTACCATTGTACAAATATCGCTGATTTGTTTTAAATTAGATAATGTTGTTTAATAAACTGTAATTTTTTTTAAATATAATAATTAACGTACAGTTAACAGCACGCCAGACTGTACAAAACTACACTTTTACACAAATTACTATTCTTGATGTTAAATCTTAATACGTGGTAGGCAAAGTTCAAAATGAATTGAGCAAATTTGCTTTATTGTGATAGCCTGACGTGCAGCCACGTGTACCTATATGACAAGATTTTTACAAATTAAACTGTAAATCCAATTTACCTTACGAAATTAGTTCATGATGAAACTAATATCAGCATATCTGAAACTAGTTTCGTAATGGTGTGAAATCGACAGCATCTCTGGAGCACTGACTCCGTTAATATTGAAGTTTGGCTATGCGCAGATGGCGTCACGACATTAGTTACGTCATGTAGATCGAGATGGAATTAGCTGCGTGACATTAGTTTCATCAAAACTATGCGCATGACACAAAACTACTCTAGTGTCGTGAAACTAATACATGCATTGTGAAACTGGACATTTACCCACAAAATGTTTGTGAAATTAATCCAATAAACCTAATTTGATGCAACTAGTTTCGTAATTTAAATTCGACATTAACATCGTTGTTTATATTTAAATTACTTTCCTGATTGCAAATTATTTAGCAATGCAAAATAAAAACAACAACATACAGAAGCGATACCAATTATTTACAGCGATGCCAACAGCGCGACTTCGAAAGCAATCCTTAAATATGAGTCTAATCAGTAATTGACAAATCAGTGCTCTTGTGCAAGTAATATTACGATTTATAAGGTCATTTATATGGTGAAAAACAGTTAAAACTTACTTCAAACGTATATGATAGAAGACTAGAAGACATTGTCGTGACAACACTTTTAATTCGTAAAATATGAGCGCTTACGTATATTAGGATTTACCTTTCACATCTCTCTTACTTTGGAACTCTTATAGCACTAATTGTAAGTGTTATCTCAACAGTGTCTAGTCTTCCCTGTACTAAATAATAATATTATGAATTCACAAATTAGCATTAAATATAAAAAGATTACCTTGAATTATATTTAGGTTAATTATATTGAACATAATTAAATGTTGTTACTTTTGGACATTACAAATACACAACCTTATAAATCGGGAAGTATTTATTCTAGAAAATTACTAAGTTACTCTATTTACATTATTACATGTACTTAAATATAAATAAATAGACGAAAAGAAGTATAAATGGAATATCTCCATTTAAAAAAAAATAATTAGAACAACATTGGTTAGATCCCAAATTAAGTAGCTTAAGCACTTGATATTATGGAAATCTGAAACAACGAAGGTACAACAATACCCAGACTCGAGATAATATAGACAAGTTAATTTTCTACATTGACCTACCCGGTAATCAAACCTGAGACCTCGAGAGATGGCAGCACTTTGTAACTGGCATCCGAGCCATTCGGCCACAGAGGTCGTTAAAGTCAAACCTAATTATTATATAAGTACCGTCATCATCTTTTACCCGTCTACTCATTGATAACTTCTACAAATATATATAGTTTAAATTTATTAAAAATTAACATATATCTAATTAATCAATGATACAAAATATACAATGTTTGAGCCCCTTCCTCACATTATCGATACACACAATATAAAATGTTCTCGATTTTTTATTAATACTACTAATAAGATAAATACTGGCAGCATTATATTAAATTGTTTAGATCGTACTGTATATATTTACTAGACAGTTCTCTCATTTTAGAGTAATTAACCGCCGAAACAAAAAAGGTTCTGAAGTCGACTTATATAAATTTTTAACTTCAAAATGGAAACAAAGAATGTTCTTCTAATTAATTCTTCTTTTCCATTTTGAAGTACCTATCCGGATGTATTCTTTTTATTTTATTTTAACAGAGAAGTTAAATTTTTATATACCCAGAAAGTAAAATATATCAAAATAATATCAGATTTATATATGTGTAAAGATAACTGAAAGAATTGTGATCGAACTAGAGGACCTTCAGCTATACTCATGTAGTAGATCGCGTGGTTCACGCATCAAAACCATGTATTTTACTTTTGTTATGTTCACAAAAATTCATAGTGATAAAAGTATATTATTATATATTTTAATTTAATTTACAAAATGCACGAGAAATGAGAAACCAAATAATACCTCATTATTTATAACTACCTTTATATATAAATATTATTATCACATTTAACTTTACCGATATAACTTATAGAAGTATTCATAGCACTAATTAGTTTTATGTATATATCGCAATTAAGTGGTATAATCAGCCGACCAATTGGACGCCTAGCCCTTTAATTGAATGGCGCCTTTCAACCTCATTGAAGGGCTAGCCGCCCAATAGGTCGGCTGATTGTATCACTTGGCTGCGACTACTTCTTTCGATAAAGAATCATAATTAAAGCAAATTTTAAAAAGCAAAAGTTAACCAAATCTCTTAAATATCTTAGTGAGCAATCAAATAGTGTAATAAAAAAAATATTATGTGATTTTTTTAAAAGATAGATATTACCAAAATATCTCAAATTGAAAAGATCTCATCTAATTTATAAATCGAAGAGCAAAAATATTAAATAAGATAATAATGTATAACAACATTTATTACTTATATTAAATATCTTACAACTATTATTCGCTTTGTGTAGCTTTATTGTCAACACAGCCTTATAGAGTGAGATCACCCCATATAAATCAAATTATTGTCAATATCCTATGAATATACAGCTTAAGTTTATCTATTAATCTATGATTTTATTCTAATCTATGAAATTATTTAAAAAATCTGTTTATGTTGTTACCATCAACAAAATGTTAACTCTTTAGGTAAGTTTATTATTCCTCTATAACCAATCTAAGAGCTTCTATCTAAAAAAAGGCAATCCGTACACTTTTCAAATTCTCAAGATTTAAATAAAAAGCCCTAAAATTAAACCGATAACAATTTCCAACGCATTATATTTGAAATGATCTCAGAAGAAAGAATTCATAACTACCAATATTTTTTATGAGCTTTACATTTATTAAATACAGTGTTTTGTTAACTTTAATTGTAATATTTATTTATGTCAAATACACTGTTAAATATTATGCCTTTAACTATAGTTGTCATTTTAAGTCAAAATTTTGAAATATTTTTAAATACAATTTCTGCAGCCTAACAGAAATAAAGGTATCTTGCGTATAATATTGTAACGCTGTGTACATATTAGTTTCGACTTTTATTGCTGACTTTATAATTGATTTAGTTCGAATAATTTTCATGAATTTGAATCAGGTGTTCAATATATAAAATATTTAGAGCCAAAATTAAATTGTAATTGCTATCATAGTTATAACTTCTATAAATTAACAATTAAATATATATTACTGTTATAATATTAAGTAAACGCCACGTGAAATTTTTTACAACAATTAATCGAAGAAAAAAAAATTATCAAGTTTACATTATGTGCGTATTTCTTACCTATAATGATGGTTATAATATCATTATTTCTAATTTTATGAAACTATTCTTCCTTAGAATACTCAATCTCTTTAACCGACCAGTGCACATCAACAAGTGCTTCGGGGGATCTGCCTGTACCCTTTCTGCCATAGTTTTGGACATCGTGAAAATTATCATTAAACATTCGCACACTATATAATTTCAGAGAATTCAGTCGATGAAATTCTCGAAGCTACATACATTTTCTATTTTAAATAGCCGCCAAATTTTATGATGCTAAAATTATATTCGAAAACAATTCCTCTGTGGGTTGTTTCGTTCTCTTTGACAAACTCAAAATGCAAATTTTTATTTTCGCTCGCTTTAGTTTACCTTATACTTCACCTGCGTTTAGATGATGAACTCCCTTATTTAAATGAAGAGCAAATACCCACTTAACCATAGTCATTTTTTCTGTTGCTTCCATCCTACTTTCATTACGGAAGTTCGTTCTTTAAATTTTCGTTTAATGTAATTTTAAGGAGCTTAAATTATACATAGTTAATAACATACCATTTTGTACACAAACAACATTCATTATAAGTATCATTATATTCGATGTGAATTTCAAAAACTGACATCTTTCCTTTAACTTCAATTGTGATATGTCAAGCGCAAACTTACATAATATCCTTGAAGAAATAGCCAATTACAATATCTGTGTTCTTATTAAGCAATCTATCTTCAAATTAATTTATTTTCAACCCTTAACTTATATTCACATGCACATTTCCCAGCCAATTTCTAGTACCTAATGCATATAATGGATTTCTCAAATAATAACAGACAAAGAATGATGCAAATTTAATCAAATCAATGAATATTTAAATTAAACGATTATTTTATAATGGTTACTACTTAAAGGAGCTATAAACATAAATGAAAAATTAACTTTATTTTTAAGAAGCATTTGGTGAGTCCGTTTAAAATAAACAGTATTTCAATGGGAATATTTGATTTTTTACAAAAACACTTTTAAAATTATTTATCAATTACAAAAATAACTCTCGTGTGATTTTATTATTCATAAACTACACACTCAAGAAGTATTTCTCAACTTTATTTAAACATATTTTACAGCACAGAATTGACGGCGTAGAGATATTTTAAAACAACAATTTGATTTATTATCTAATTTATTATATTATTCTAACAACTTTACGAAATATGACAATTAAAATAATAACAATTGCGAGGACGTCACCAAAATTATTTTAAATTTATTTTTGTAATAAACAATAATGTTTCGAAAAACCTAATACGTTATTGAGTATATGCAACGTTATAAAAATATATAAATAAATCTTTTTTAAATCAGCTAAATTTACGATGATAATTCCCACCCATGTCCAATAATCCGCCTTGATTATACATAATAACTAATTATAATGATTACATGTACCTAATTATAACACCAACACATTACAGTAACAACAGCTTCTATAATTTTATTGTCATATTTTCGAGCTATATTAATTTACAGGATTTTTATTTCGTTAAAATTAAAAAACATCGATGACAGAATTATTTCAATTATAAATATACCAGTATTATATCCCAAGTTCTGTCAGGTTGTTTTTATTCTTATATCAAATGCATATTCCTAGTATAATAACAAATACAAGAATATTTACACAAATTATAATTATAGTTATATAATTATATATAAGTGTATCCAGACAAAAATTCGTTCTTCTTAACTTCAGTGTTAACTTTAACATGTCTATTTTTTTTCTATAATATTTTATTGGCTTGAATACAAAGTCCTTTAAGCCAAAACTTTGCACTGTCTTCGATTCCATAATTTTTTAAATAATTTAATTGTTCTTTTAGCCGATAATTGTCCATAAAAAATTCACATATACATATTAATTGCCATAAAAATATAAGTAGCAATTTCTAGACTGTGCGCTGTATAACAAGTGAACAAAACCAATTGTATTACCATATTTATTGTCGCAATTTCAAAATAGACTTATCTATTTGAAAAGTTAAAACTTTTCAAAAGACATTTCGCACAATTTCCAAAAGTAATTACAGTGAAAAACATCTGTAATCATTTGGTTGCAGAACACGTTTTTTATTGTCCTGGTTACCCGAAAGAAGCATCCCATATTTATCACAGAGTGATTTTTATTTTATCAAATTCACTTTTATTTAAGTGAACTGAAAAAAAAATATTGTCTCGTTATAGGGATTCCTTTATTGTCAAATCTAAGTCGTACTTTAGTAACTACTTAAAATGTGTTAGTGCTGGTGCTAATGTGTATTTCATACTGAATAATATTAGAACATTTATATCGAAATATCTAAGTGCAAGCTAATGTTACTAAGTGTGAACTACTAGCCAATGAAATATAATTAGGAAAAGAAAAAAAACGTGCAACGATGGGGATAAAAATAAGCATACAACTACTACATCATGCACAATTTATTTAGAAAATACACTATAAATTTACAGATACTATTTAATTACATTCTACAAATACGAATATTAAGTATACCTATATGATATTTACAAACGGGGCTATTTTTATTATCACAATAGTAATGTGGGTTTTTATAGTAAAAATAGCACAGACTACACACATATTTCTCAAATAATATCTAAGAAACTTAACTGTACAAGACTTTAATGTAACAAATAATTCAGAAACATTTAAAAATAAATGTAAAGTATTCCTTATTTTTATTCTATATAGCTTCTTTATATTTTCGATTATAATATTAAATAGGCTACGTATAGTTATGATTAATATGATTTACATTTATTATTAACCGTATATATCACACATTAGATACAGAAAATAAATATGGACAGAGTCATAGATATAATTATCTAAATTAAATGATAATTAATCTAAAAATGAAATCTGTGTTTAAAAAAGAAAGGGAAATACGTATTTAATCTAAACTATCTAATTAATAAACATTAATAAATATCACGAATGAATTTCCAAGGTGAACAAGAAGTCTGAGATGCATCGTCATAAAAAAAATTTAATGTCCAAATAAGCTGCAGTGGAAAAAATAATGCATTTTAATCAAATTCTATGGTTTATCAAAACGATTTGGAACAATTTTTTTTTCTACGTGTCTGAAAAATCACACAACAGAACCTTCCGCCTGAATTGTTATTTCTTGATTAATATTATTTTCATTTCACAATATTTTTTTCCATGATCATAATACACCTCGTCCGGCAAATTATATAATAACTATCTCATCAGCTAACGCATAAAGTTTAATATTAGCCAAATATAAGTTTATAAACTCAATTATGAAAAGCAATATACATAAACACTCTACGAAATGTTACATAGTTTTTTGAATGATTACATTACTTCCCTTTACAATTAACATTTTCGTTTTCATAAGGCTACATCTATCATAGATAATAAGTACATTAATAGTTTTATTAAATGGATACGACACTAAATTTTGAACAGTTACTTATATATTTATAAACATTATACAACAATTTCATTAATATTGGCTAGCTGGATGACTTTTAATTGTGAAATATGTTGTTAGTATAAAGTAGAACTTATTATACAAAATATTATAATAAAACTAAATCAATAAATTTTACAAAAATCCACAATCATTTCATGATTGTACGGAAATCATAGCTTAAATTTCTATAAGAACTAACCTCAAATATAAAGCGGTAGAGTCATATGGTAAATTGTATACAAAGAGTGTGTCCGCATAGCTAGTAGTTTAAAAAATAAATAGAAAACAAACTTAAATTGAAAAGGTCCTATACCACTCTGTCTAACATCTCTTTAATTTCTTATGTCGTTTTCAATTTTCCCGAGATTTAAACAACATGCCCTCTTTTGTCCCACACGACTCTATCTCTTTCATAATTAGTTGTTGTTGTACCAAGAAAACTACAGCGTATTTGATTATTGACGTTTCACTGATGATTTTATATTCAAAATGTAAAATTTTGTTGCACAAACTAGGCTACATATAGTTTTAATGTTGTTTTAATCCTGTAAAACCGCGTTTTAGTATCTAAAAATAACTAAAAGGACACAAGTTAACTCATAAATACTGTCTTTTTTTTTCATAACATATATCTTAAGAAAAATGTAAAAATAAAATTAGATTTTAGTTCTGTTAAGAGAGGGTACGATAGAGTGTCAGAATACTCACAAATTATTCCGCTACCAACTAAGAACAACTACGCTGATCAATTCATTGATCCAACAACATCCTAACAGCTTTGAGCTTTGATATGCAAATACAACTTATTTACACCTGTACAAGAAGGTTAAAACAAACGATAGAATATTTAATACAAATAAATAATTCAACAATAATATTCTTTACAATAGCTTTTTATAATTTTAGCAGTAAATTAACTGGGGCTTTATTTTAATAACTTTGGAAACAGGTACACAATATCGGTGATAATATAAGTACAGGTACACTATGTCTAATTGTTGCTATTAGCAACATGATATTTCATTTAAGCTATTGAATCGAAACAGTTATAAATGTAATTTCCCTACCTATCTATAAAAATAGAAGAGTCGCCACCGAATCACTCTGCTATCTGGCCTGAGATTCCTGTAAACAGATTATTTTGACATCTTACATAGTAGAAAATTGTGGAAAACCTGAATGTAAAGAGGTTTTCATCCATTACGGCTGTATGAGGATCATGAATTTTTATACAATTTTTTCTTGAACATTTGATAAGCATTAAGAAAAGAAACTAATAAACTGAGTCTCACCAGATGGCTTTATGTTTATTTGTAGTTAGGACTAATTAAAATTAATTTTAGGAAATAAAAATAGTCAATGACTTATTTATTAATTTTCTTTGCATTATTAAATTTGAGAATTATATTGAAATATGACCAAAGACCGTTGGGTACTTGGGACTGTGCAATAATAAAAAGACAAAAGAATAACTTTAAATATGCTATATTAAGGGATATACTAGCGTTTTGGGGTACCCCAAAGGTTAATACTGAAATCTAATTATAAGTATACTAACTTTCGCCAGCGGCTACGCCCGCGTGGAAGTGGGAAAATGTGAAGTGGGATAAAAAGTATCTTATTATCAAATCAGATAATACCCTATCTTTATACCAAATTTCATCAAAATCCGTTTAGTAGTTTCGGCGTGATTGACCAACAAACATCCAAACAAAGAAACTTTCACATTTATAATATTAATAGGATAGGATTGTTATATGCTACCTTAATCGTATCTTGTTTTAGTAGGTTGCGTCTTCAGTAGGATCGTGGTATTGCTGCGATGGAGGCTGTACGGGTTCCGCCTGATAAAACGCGCCACTCACGAAGGGATTATTTGGGACGTGCTTCTCAGGTACTGGTGGTCGGGGAGGTGCTGCTATAGCGCCATATGCTGGGGGCTCAGAGCCTTTCAATGGTGCTGCTGAAGACCGCTCCGTCTGTGAAGGGGTAGTAGGAAAGTATTTAATTTACATATAAGATTATATTAAAGTGGAATGTCATGTTTAATTATTTTTTTTTATTATTTCGATTACTTTTGTAATCATGAGCGTTTTAGTGGATAACAGCAGTTAATTAATAGAATTTATAATTTGGACTTTTATGTTGTAATTTGTATTTATTTTTGGCCAACCTGAGTAATATTGTTACTCATTACTAGTTTTTCAACTTCATAAGAAAAAGTCTTTAAGTGTGACAACAAGAAAACAATTAAAAAAGACTATTTATATAAAAAATATTACGGACACATATTAATATTCACAAACTTATATTATATTAGAATGATTAGAATAATTCGTAACTGATGATGGCATATTCTTTAAATTAATCAACAAATAACTGTAAATAAGTTAATAATAATTATAAAATTGTAATGCATGTACATTATTAAAGTACAGTAATATTGTAAAACTTATAATACTGTATTTTAATTATTGAGGTGTTTGACTCATTAGCGATGCTAGAATTATTTATAAACATGCTACGATTAGATAATTTTAAAATTTTCTAGAAATCATCAGCTACAGCATAACTATACGATGATCTTTTTGTTTTAATAAATATTTTAATAACATATATTACTCAGATTCCGAGAAGAGTAGCCTATTATGGAGTAACGAAAGTACCACAACCCAGACCGGAGACAATAAAGTCAATTTTCTATATTAACTTAACTGGGAATCGGACCCGGAAATTGTCACATAATTAATTTTCTACTTATTATTAAGCAAGAATATTCTATTTTACATATATTTTTTTACAAAGGCAAAGAATTGAATATGTAAATATCATCTATGCCCTTACGAAAGTGGTTTCATGCTCCAGCGATTTGACTGCCGTATCAAATTCAGACGTCGGCTCGGCCCACGGCTGTAGTTCTCCAGACGCGAAGATACCGTAAATTGTGATTCCTATGAAATGTACTGTGGCACCCATCAGGAACACCGCTCGCCACTCCGTGATAGCTTTCTCGTGGATATTCTGTGGTGTTATTTATATGCTATGAATAATTTATCTTAATGGTGAGTAATGACTGGACCAACAAACGTTAATGAAATGACTTCGTTGATCACAATAACCAAAACAAAGCCTTTCATATGGGTTTCTCGCCAACACCAATAAAAAGTCACTGTTGGTCTTGAATGCGTCTGCTTGTAATTCACAATTTTGGTCACATTCTGTTATTTTGCATATTGTATATAGGTATTAATGAATTTATATGACACGGCTAATGAAACAAAATTTTTAATTCATAATCATTATCAAAAGTATTGAGATCTGTAATAAAGCTCTTTTTTTCAATTAGATTTCTCTGTATAAAATAAAACAGGGAGAAAAAACGTATTAGTAAAATTCTATTCAGTACAAGGACTCCCGCCGTAACTTTTGAATCGTTAGCATAGCTTTGGACATTCTCAAGTGCTCGTAAACAGCTACTGAATAAATGATATTCCATATGAATTTTAAACTAAAAATAATAAATAATGAACTCTAAAATAGTAAGTTGTTATTGGTACTATAACATTAACGCCCACAAGCCACATTGGCAACGATAATAAAGTGGTCGTGGTGACGCTCCAGCGCGCACCCACAAAGCGGCTCATTCGATATTCAGCGCGCGTCACTCGGCACGGCGGGCGATTTCTTTTTTAAATTAGCTACAGACGAGTGTCCTTTTTGTTTCGCCTCAATGACGGAATACTATACTCCAAGGGGAGGTTTTCGTACACGAGTACAATTCAGAAGTGCGTAACGAAAGTATAATAAATAATAATGAAAATACTTTCAATAAAGTTTGCCAATTTCCTGTAAGGGTGAAGGAAATTTATGTAGGTAGTTAAAGTTAGCTATCTTTATTCCAAATCTTATAAATGTATACTAGTTGCTTTTCATGTTCAATTGTTTTAAAAACCCTAGACAGAAACTATATTTTGGACGGTCTTCACCAATTTGCAAGACACCTTATACAATGCGATAAGACTAAAAAGGAATATATCGACGCTGGAAATCAAACACGTAGTAACCTGCAAAACCAAAATGGATATTTAAAGGGGAAAATCTTTATATTTTTTAGAAAAAATCTTATTAAGGTGTTCCTTAGTCAATTTATACTTATTTAAAGTATAAATTGACTAAGGAACACCTTATTTATTACCATGGACGTTTAAAGGAATTATTTATCGAAAAAAATAAAAGTTTTTCTGCTCTAAAAAACACATTTGGTTTTGCGGGTTACTAGGTACGTGTATAATACTCAATGCATAGTGTGTTTGTCTGTAGACTCTTAAATGCTTTCAAGTTTTATGTACGCATCGTTATAACAAATGCAAAAACGACTACGAAAACTATTAAGCTCCGAATTACAACATTGTTTTAGCTTAGTTTTGCTCAACAATCAAAGTAATAATTTACCTTATCCTGTGTGATGTAGTCGATGACAATTGGTACGAGGAAGCCAGCAATGGTGCCGATACCATTAGATAAGCCCATAAGAATAGAAGCGTACCGCGGCGCTATGTCCAGATGATTGACATTGTAGCCTGATATCGCGAAACCGCTGAAGGCAACGCCTAGCGTGAGTTCTATGGTAGCAACATACTGAAATAATATGAATTACCTATAATTAAATTACAAATTGAGTAAACATTTCAGTGATATGAAAAAAAGAAATAGAAAAAAATGCAAGAGAGACATGATATTGTGTATGGACTCTAGACATTAAATCATCATGTGTAAGACCTTTGCTTAAAAGACTTTTTATACGTATTATTATGCATGTTAAATAATTCTAAATTAGAATAACTGACATTATAGTTACGACAAGCAAGAACTCAAAATTGTATTTTCTTTAGATATAACTTTCAAAATAAATAAAATCATTGTTTCTTTATGAACTTTGATTGTTCTATTCGAAATATGCTCTAAAACTGACAAATAACGGCAATGACCAATAAACACATCAGATACATGTTTAAATACCACTATAAAATTGCTTACCTTATTATTGGCATATGCTACTAGGATAAAGAAGAATGCTTCCATTCCGAAACCACCACAGTTGAAGAGTTTGCGCACATTAGTTGTGGTCATAATGTTATTCTTTCTCAGGTAATCTGCTAACATGCCGCCGATCGGCACCAGTGAAGTCATAATCAAGTGAGGGATAGCACCGACGAAACCAGACTAAAAGAATATAACATCGGAAAATGTTTTAAGTATTTTAAGATCTCGGTATTAATACATAATGTCAAAATTTAATTTAAAAAGTTAAATGAGATTAACTTATGATTTTCGATGCCTATACAAATGACAGAGTAGCTAGGTGGTGTAGTGGATAATCGCTGCAACCCGAGTTCATTATTATTAGACAACTTTCGCAAGGCTCGGTCGCTGGATGGGTGACCAAAAACTTATTATCTTGAGCTACTCCGTGCTTTGAAAGGCACATCAAGGCATTGGTCTCGGTTGCATTTGCAATCGTTTATACCCTCCAATTCGCGTTAAGCCAGCGTGGAGTTTCATGGCCCCCCCTCCTTAATCATCCATAAAATGGACCTGAGCCCCTACAGTGGGGACGCAAAAGGGCTGACGATGATGATGATGATGATATAAATGGCAAATATAAAATTAAATGTATTAATTGATGTTATAATTGCTTATTTTACATTCTGCAAAGTCCTCCGCTACATCTGTTTGTTTGAATACGACAAAACTACCAAACACCTTCATACGGTTTTCAAAAATGGCATTTGTAATTTACTATGAAGGTTTTGAACAAATGTATTAAAGTTTTATATAATTTTCTGAAGTATAAATGATGATTGTTGAAGATGCCAGAGATGGTCATACTCTATTATTTTCTCCACTATTTACCTCAGTAATCTGCATGTTGAATCTGGTGTTGAAATACGCAGATTGAAAAATTACTAACAAACAGAAGTTCCATGTTCTGCAGAAGTTCGCGACGATTATAGCATACACCTAAAACAAATCATATAATTCGTACACCTATTCAAAAGTTTATAGGATTAGAATGATGACTGGGTAAAACAATATTTTTTTGTTTTGCTCACAACACAACTATATGAAAAATGTACAAAAGTGTGACACATCATACAACATTTCAACTCAATGTGTCGACGTAATTAATTAATGCTGAAAAAAAAAACGTGTTTAATATACTTCAAGTCTACCTGAAGAACAGATCTAATAAACAAAAGTTTGTCATCATCCCTATATCTTAAATGTAATATTAAGGAAGAATAACTATCACTATGTATAAATAAATGAGTAATTCGCAATACTAGCTCACCGGCGGTGAAGTGGCGAAAGCCTTCCAAGGTGTGTTCCAAAAGCCGGGCATTGCGGCCTGTGTCGCCGTTCCTAATGACTGTTCGATGTACGTAAGCTCCTTGCCCGAAATGTGGGGGTGTTTACTAGGCCTCTCAAATACAAGCCAAAGCCACATAACATACCTATGAAAAGATAAAAAAAAATATTTAGAGCAATTCAAAGAACATGAAATATAAATATGATCTCAACACTATGGTGGTTAATCTTCACAATGGAAACTGGATATTTTTTACGCAAAAATTACTACATATACACGCTTTCTTTTGGTTTTTAAAACTATTTTTTCGAATATAATCTTAAAATTTAATTACCAGACAACACCAGAGACTCCATAAAAGTAAAATGGTGCTTCCCATGAGATATAATCAGTGAGTAAGCCTGAGAGTGGCATGCCAATGACGATACCAGCGTAAGTACCACAGAATGCCAGTGTTGCCAATCGAGATCTCTCTAAAGGTGGGGCCCACATCCTCCAGATGCCGTGGCAAGATGGATAGGTAACACCCTGATGTAAAAGAAAAAGTTCCTTTAAAAATAAAACACTTAAAAGTATGAATCTGAAATGAAAACCCATTGTCATTATAGTGTTGGTACCGATACCTAGAAAAATAGTCACATCATCAACAGAATTAGATATCGATATCGACTTACATTTGGAATTAATTTTACTTTTAACTTATTATTAACCTTTTTTACCTATAACTTTTTAACTGATTATACATAATATACTTATATTACTAACAAAAGAATTACCTAGCAAAATCAACCCTAACCTTTCGGTCAACTTCATTTGTTACATTAAGTAAAATCAAGAATTGATGGGAAAAAACAGAAAGTATAACTGGAACAACATAAGTACGTTGTGTACATTCCTACTTTTGAGCTTAAGTTTCCCTTTTGGACAACTATAAAGTTCCAGCTACAAACATACATAAATGATGATCACATACCATCATCTGTTTTTAATTACATAAAATTATAGATGTTTTGTTCTCTATTCAACAACAGTATTAAGTTCCATTTCGGAAATGTAGCCCCTCATTGTCATTAATTAAAACGCTGTTACATGTCACTTTTAAAACTTATGATTGAAATCAATCTGATAAAATGAGGGACCCAGTTCCTCTTATTAAAAATTGTATAGAACACCGAGATATTATAACAACATATTGCTCGTGATATCGTATCTTGGAATTTTACAGACGTGGTATAATAAATTTCTTACTTAAAATAACATGGGAAATATTTTCTTAGCGCTGCTGATATATCTCGGAAATAATAAAATGCCTTTCTATCCTGACCTTTACAAAAAGCTGATACATCTAAGAACATATGATTGTATCAACAATTCGTGGTATTAGATTTAATAGGATAGCGTTCGCATTGAAGAATCAACTAAGCCGGGATGTAGCATCGAGCAAATACGTAGTCATGGAGACCGAGGGCCCGATAATCCCAAAGAGGCTTTGTACTTCGAAAACGGTGCCGATAGTACTTGAGCTTTTCAATACACCATAATCGATAATACTACCCAATTTAAGAATTTAATATCTAAACGAAGACTATCGGCAATGTCTATTTACGTATTTTTATTCACTTCACGAATAATGATACCGTATCTAAATACACGTATATCGGATACAAATTAGCAACACCCCATTCTTACACTCTTATAACAGAGATACATCATATTATGCAGAATTCAGTTTGTCTAAAATACAAAAGGAAGGGGAATTCCTATTCAAACGTGATGCGTCGTAAATTCGATATGGATGTGGGGTCCAAAATTTTAAGCACCAATAATAAGCTTGATCATGCTCGGTCACGGACGGAATGCCAAATGTAGAAAATTTTTGAACGTATGACTTTGGTAGTTACAAGTTCAGTAAGCGCCCTGTGTCAGTTACTGTATTACATGACATAATAAAAACACTTGGCGTACCTATATAATTGTTTTTCAAGTACGATGTTAATAATAAACATCTGGAGTGTTTAAAAATACAATATATATTTTTTAATTTGCAAGCGGAAAGATTCGATTGTTTGCAATCAATAGACTCCAAAACTACTGAATCGATTTTAAAAATTCTTTCACTTACGGTGATACTGTAATTTAGGCGTGCGAGGCCACGGGAAAACAACTATTTATTCAAAATTTTATTAATTCTGGAACGGATGGTAAAAAATAATCTAACAAAAGACTTTATTAACTTTGAAAACTCACCTCCACAAATCCCTGAGCTACTTTCAATAATACAACAGCCGCTGGGCCTACTGACATTGCTCCCGGTATAGCCATATTGAATATCGCTGAAGTCACAATAGCAACGCCAAAAATCTTATTTGCAGGATACATGGACGCTAAAAAACCCCCAGGAACCTGCGTTATAAGGTACCCGAAAAAGTATGAAGAATCTATCGACGATTCCACTTTTACATTCCATTCGAAAGGAGTTTCTTCTTTGACACCACTCGAAGTCTGAAACAAACCCAAGTATGACCCTCGTACTTTAAGTAGTCTGCATTCGATTCACGTTCCTTTAAATCTGCCAAAAGGATTCTTGAAACTTTTATAATGGAACCGAGAGTTTAGTATGAACTATTTTCGCGTCTCTCTTCCTTTCTTTGTGGCTTTCATTAAATAGTTTTATAGCTTTTTTTTTTAATATCTGACAAGTTAATGTTTATTTAATATTTATATTGATCTGTAAATGTAGGTCATAAATGATTGGAAAATGCCACTAATAATATTGTTATAGCTATGGCGTTTATATAAAAAACCTCATGGATGAAATCCAAGTCTGAATACGGAACAATCATTTGTAATTCTCAATTAAAACAGGGTAAAATAATAATTGACTCACGTTGATTTTTTCTGTCATTTTGAGCTTAGCCATGCTCATGTTGCACCTCATTCCGAACATGATGCTAAAGCCGAAGCAAGCGAGCAGCGCGACTGTATATCGCGCTGTTAGACATGGACACTCGGCACGTACATATTTGTCTGTAATAAAAAAAATGTATTCAACATCTAATTTATTGGAATGTTTCATACGTTGAATTTACGTATCGTTATATAAACTGAGTATATAATACATTAAGTCATCGTCGGAATAGAATCATCAGGCGTAATTTTTGATCTCTTGATACAATAGAACTTTTCAATATAAGAATAATAAAATTGACAAGAGATTTTTTTAAAGAAATCAAGTACTTTAGTTATTTTTATTTGAGTTGTTAGAGTAGGGACGCAAAAAAACGAAAAAAATAAATAAAATAAAAATAAGCGACAAAAAGGATGAGACGACTAAGAATAATTATATTTTGACAATATTTATTGACGCATTAAAAAATTCAAGCACATTTTTTATTTATTTATCTTGTGCACTTGTAGCCCTTCTGGTGTTGCAGGTGTCCATGGGCGACGG
The DNA here is from genome assembly GCA_918026875.4 of Diatraea saccharalis. Lineage (NCBI taxonomy): Eukaryota > Metazoa > Arthropoda > Insecta > Lepidoptera > Crambidae > Diatraea > Diatraea saccharalis. The sequence goes on from OU893345.1 coordinate 12,308,442, forward strand.
TAATCACTTACCCTCAGGTGATCCGTCTGCTCGTCTGCCCCCGATCCCATAAAATAAATTATGATACTTCATATTGGGTTTTACAGTACCTATGGGTCTCGGTGGTGGTCTGTCAGGCGACGGCGGCGTCTCCAAGTCGTCACCGTCGTACAAGCTATAGCCTTTCTGATCCACGTGGAACGTCTCATACTGACTGTTCCTGCAACAAACAAATCACTTTAATCCTTAATACCACTTGTGAAGGATCAAACTGCCTCATTAATTACCGATCCTTCTAATCGTTTTGCTTTAAGAAACATTATGGAATTTAAGTCTTTATATTTTTACTTACTACCTTTAAACTTGATTTAAACACATTACTGTTGTGCAGTTTTTTATTATTGATTTTTAATGTTTTAAATAAACCAATTTTACTAATTGACACATGAAATATTGAAACTAACAACATTGTGAGCGAACGATCTTTTCCCAAATAGCGATTAAATTTAATATGATTTATTCAATTTTGGCTGTTTATAAAGCTATACCATCAGTTCGCCCATCGATCGAGGGAGATGACCTGCCAAGAAACTCAGCAAGTTTTTTTTACATATACTTAATGAAAAATGCTTAAAAATACAGTCTGCTCCGAAGTACTCGTATTCTGAGATGGGGCTAGAATCCACAACCTTTCGCAATCCCAGCGACTGCTCTAACCATTGAGCTATCCAGGACATTGCATGACTGACGAGATTCATTAGTCCTGTTAGCACTATTTTTTCTTTTAGTAAGTGCTTTTGATACAATTTTAATTAATTATTAAGTAAATATCATTACAATAAATATTTTTTATTTATATAAAGATTTTTTTGACCTTTACTTTAATTTATACTGGGTTACTTACTTACCTATAACTAAATTCATTTAAAACGATACGATCGTAACACAATTATCATTAGGGTATTACAGATCAACGGGATTGTTGACGGGATATCTCGTCCAGTCAGCACAAAACGCATTAACTCGGTGCCGCGGGGGCGCGTCGCGTCGCTTCCACTTGGTTATGCCTTTTATGCGAGCGATTCATTACGACGCGACGCCTAAATGGGGGAGCGAACAGATAGTCACATTTATTACTTTTGTCAGCGGAAAAATGAATTCACACGCCGATGACTCCTGCCGCTAACGTCAAATACCCATTAAATATATAATACTTACTGTCTTGTACATATATTTTTCCGCTATTGATAGATTTTTAAGTCGATTTATATTTTTAGTTACTGCAGTCGGATATTCTTTATAAAGTGAACGTTAAAAGTGTTAAAATTGCTTGCTGCTTTGTTATTAGTTTGCAAACAATCAATGTCGACGTTAATACAATTCGGAACATAATGGGTTGCGCTGCGCCTACTCGCTCCTGTAACTTAGTTAGTGTGATGTATTGCTTTTGATACGCGCTTCGCTCGAAAACTACTTCCCTTTTAAAAAAAAGTTTACTAAATCATAGGGCTTTCGTGAGAGACATGTTTATTATAACGTATAGAGATTGTTTGCATTGAAAAGGCTCCGAAACTACTAGACCGATTTTAAAATAACAATATGATATATTTTTTTTAAACAAGCTTTTATTTGTGCGCACTAAAACTTAAATAATAATTTTATGCAAGACAAGTTTATTTCTCTAACTGCAATTGACTTGAAAAGCTTGTAGCCCGTAAAAATATGTGAGATGACTCCGATTTCATTAGCGCTACAAGCTAGCTACAAGTTTTTAAGTCAATTACTATAAGACAAATGAACTCGTCTTGTATAAAATATTATTTAAGTTTTAGTGAGCACAAATAAAAACTTTTTTTACTATATTTTAATTTTTACTTTATAGTTTTTATCATTCTATTTATTTCAGACATAGCATGTGTATTGCAAGTGTGATTGTTTCAATATGTTGTTGTTCTCATAAATATAGATCTAAAGAGCTCAAACACGATTCTGTTGCTATAATTCATTGCCAGTTTCTATGACCACCTTCCAGCGCTATCATCACCAGACCTTAGTCTGGAAATCATCCAGTAACAAACTCCTCATAAAAAACGGATCTAACTAGCTCAAACACGATGCAATTGCGTCAATTCTTCACCAAGTTCCTATGAACATCTTACGACTTCATCATCATACATATCAGCTTATTGATACCATAATATTACATTGTCATCTGACTTACATGTCATTGGGAAGAGGGTCAAATTTGAGTTCCAAGATTTGAGTACTTACTAACATTCTAACAAGTAACACGTATTTTATCTACCTGAATATCGCCATTACACGCGTGTGTAACGGCGATATTCGATTATTATAGGCTATAATTTACGCGTAGTTGCAGGAAAACAGCTAGTAATATTATGAAGACGTAGATTATGTAATCGTTACGTAAGGAAATCTATAATATGAGGTAGGTTGCTTGATTGCTCGTACGCATTACGTTAGAAATTGAATAATGTTTGGAATATTATTTTTTTGTATTCTAATTAATTACAGGATAGCAAAGTTGATGCTTGATATTTTGTCGTATTAACTCAAAGCTAATTTTATTAATACGCTAGCTGTTTTTCCGTGACATCGCCCGCGTTAATTATAGCCTATGTCACCCACGTATGATGTAGCTTCCCGTATGTGAAACAATTTTTAAATCGATCCAATAGTTTGGAGCTTAATCAATGCTATACCAAAAATCTTTCCTCTTTATAATATTAGAACATTTTACGAGTTATGAATATTAGAATTTTGTCAACCCCCTGTACTGGTACCGGCTAATGCGCCCCCTGCCGGCAATTACGTGGCGTTACTCAAAACGGTGTAATTGCTGTTTAGCTTGCATGTCTACGCCCCGATAATGGGTATAGGCATTTTGATGTTTATCTATACAGATGGGGCCATTAACATTGTTATATCGTCATTTGTTATTTTTAAGTCAGGTGCAATTCTTTTTTATAAAATATTAGCCGTTTGCATGAATTATAATAGCCTTTGTCAACCGCGTATGATGTAGATTACTGTAGTTGAAAGGATTTTGAAAATAGGTCCACTAGTTACGGATCCTATTCAATGCAAATAAATAATAAAATTTCTGCTCTTAATAAAATGAGTCTATTATAAAATCTATTTATATGTAGATACCATGCCATCTGGTTCTATGCAAATCTGACTGAAGATTCGAATGTCTTTTTGAATTCGAAGGTCGAATGTCTTACTATAAAATTTATTTATTCTTTCGTACCGCGGTCGACGAGCCGCAACGCGTGGTTCGTCAATTACGTGAGCTGAGTAGTGTTATAAAATAAATTTTATTCAATGAACACTTTGTGATATTTATATACCATTATATTTATGATGTTTTTTTTTTTTTTTTTTTTTTTTTGGCAGGTTTCCCCCACTGTATAGCAGGTCGGCTGTTCGTTCTGTTTAATTTTTTGCTTTCTTTTCTTTGTTTTTTATATATATCTTTTTTTTTTTTTTTTTTTTTTTTTAGCCTTTTTGGGGATCGCTCTTTTTTCCCTCTTTTGAATGCATGCTTATTTCTAATACATTTATCATTTTATACTAATACAGTTTTTTCTTATATTTATTTACATATATTTTCTTATCTTATACTATTACATTTATACATTTCTATATTATATTTCTAGGTTTATTACGTTACATTTTTATTTATTACTATTTACTTTGTTTATAGTGACAGATTTTACTTACAACTAATATCACAGTTTTTTGTTTATCCTTTTATATCTCATCTCAATCTCAATCCTTATTTCTAGCGTTTACTTTTTTAACTATTTCACATGCATGCTTTACAAATATATTTCTTTCGCTCTTATTTGCCATTATTAATTTAAGGTTTGATTTACTAAGTTTTGTGTCTATATGACTCTGTATAGTGTGCCTAATATTATTGTAGATGGGGCATTCTAAAATGACGTGAAATACATCTTGTTTAATTTGGGGGTCGCACTCACAGTATGGGGTATCCTTACATTTATAATCATGGAGGTAAGACCTAAAACCTCCATGCCCCGTTAACAGTTGTGCAGTCCATCTGTCATTCCTCACCTTTCTTACGACGCCGAAGGCCTCTTCTCCACTAGGGAAAAAGACCTTCGTCGTGGCAGCAGTGCTTTCGCTCTTATACCGGTTGTCCCATTCTACTTTTGTCAAACTGCGTATATGCCTTTTGACAAAAGAGATGGGACACCCGTCATAATGCGGTTTACATTTCAATCCGAGAGCCGCCCTCTTCGCCAGTTCATCCGCTCTCTCGTTTCCGATCACGCCGACATGGGCCCTGATCCAAAATAAGGAGACCTTTCGGCCTAGTTCCCTAAGTTGGACCAGGTTGCCCTGAATTGCCTTCGTGATCGGATGCGAGGAGTCCGGATCCTGCAGCGACTGAAGGGCGGATCTCGAATCACTTAGCACTGCTACCTCCTTCCATTCTCTGCTCATCGTACATTCCGTTGCCTGGAGGATGGCATACAACTCGGCCTGGAAAACTGTACAGAACGGCTCCAATTTGAACTTTCGGGACGCGATCTCAACAGCCCCTTCCCAACAGGTCAGGGCTGCACCGACTTTTCCCTCCAGTTTACTGCCGTCTGTATATATCTTCACTTGGCCTTCTGCTGTTTTCCCATCCTCTTCGGCGTTTTCCACACATTCAAAACCTATCATGCTGAGACTGCCGGGGTGGTTCGATTCCAGTAAGGATACCCTTTGTTCCACTTTTCTTCCGCTCAATACTTCCTGAGGTTTCCCGCGCTTTGCTTCATAAAGCCGGGATGCTTCTTGGACCCGAAGGTCCAGCGGAAGCAACCCCGACAGTATCAAGGCGGAATTCAGTGATGTTGTTCTATAGGTCTTTGCTATTTTTTGTGCGAACCCCCTTTGTACCGTATTTAAGACCTTTATGCTTTTTATTTTTCCTGCTTCTTTGGCCCATACGCTGGCCGCGTATAAGATTATGGGCTCAATTACCGCTACATAAATTGTGCGTATCACCTCAGGGTTTAAACCCCAGGTGACCCTAGCTGCTGTTGTAATCCCTTTATAAATATTTAGTGCCTTCCTACAGATATATGAGATGTGACTATTGAAAGTAAGCTTATGGTCTATAATAACGCCCAAGATCTTAATTTCAGTTTCGAGGTCGATTTTGATTCCGCTCATTTTGAGTTGGGGGATATCATACTTCAGCTTTTTTGTTATAATCATTGCTTTAGTCTTTTGGGGTGCAAAATTAAGTTTATTTGATATCCCCCACTCTTTGACTCTATCCAATGCAGTGTTAGCTTTATTTTCGATTTCTTGGGCGTTATTAGCTGAGATTATAATTATCACATCATCAGCGAAGGCTTGGCAATACACTCCAGTCAGGGTGAGTATATTAAGCAGGGGGTCTAAGATTAAGTTCCAAAAAAAGGGTCCACTGATGGACCCTTGAACACATCCTTTATTAGTTTTCCTTTCAATTTCTTCCCCTGCATACCTCACCCTGACTGATCTGTCCCGCAAGTAGCTTGCCACCAGTCTTCTCAAATTTATTGGGCATTCCATGGTCTTTAATTGGCAGTGGATTTTGGGCCACCAGGCATTATCGAAGGCCCCCTCTATGTCCAGCGAAATTAGGGCGACAATCTTCCTCTCATCCAGATTGCTCCTAATCCGCTGGACCATATCATAGAGGGAGTCCTCGGTGCTCCTCTGCGGCACAAAACCATACTGCCTCGGATTTAATTTGGGTAATATGTGCCACTTTAGTCGCCTAACCATCATTTTTTCACCTATTTTTCCGAGAACAGACAGTAGTCCTATCGGACGATATGATTTGGGTACATCGTAGCTTGTTTTTCCGGGCTTTCTTAACGTTATTACTGTAGCCACCTTCCAGTCTTTAGGGAAGTGGGACAGGGTTAGGCTATGATTATAGATGGCGAGGGCCGTTGTTATGTCCGCGTTTATGGCGGCTGCGCATATATCCGCTGTGAGAGCATCTCCTCCCGGAGCCTTCTTAGGGTTAAACGACCCGGAGGCATACAGTAGTTCAGCTTCCGTGAAGGGGGGGTCGTAACGTTCATCGTTACTCCCCTCGTTCACTTTCGCTGCTCTACTTCTAGCCTCCCTATGGGTTTCGTTTTCCCCTTCTTCAGTGTCCTCCGGGTAGAAGCACTCAGCTATTATGCGCGCCGATTCCGCTGGACTGGTGGATTTGCCATCTATCTGCATCATTTGGTCCTCGCCATTCTTTCTTGTTTTATTTATCACCCTGTACACACCATCCCATAGAGTCTCTCTATCCTGCGTGCTACAAAATTCTTTCCAACTCTCTATGCTACATCTTTCCATTTCCTTGGTGTATTTTTCCTTAGCCGACATAAATTGCTCGATAGCGTACTGTTTCCGTATATTTGATGCATTTTTTATTTTTTTCCTCATTCGATTCTTTTCCTTTTTTAGTTTCTCCAGCTCTCCATTCCACCATACTATTCCAGTTTTAGTTGTTGATTTTTTTGGTTTACTATTTTTAGCTATTGTATTTTGTATTATTTGTGTATATTTTCCAATTATTTGTTCGTATTCTTCTATGCTATTTATTTTTTCTATTTCTTGCTTTGTAATATTTTCTTTCTCTAATTTGTTTTTTATTTCTTCCTTGAATTTTTTCCAGTCTGTTTTCCTCGTGTTAAATTTTCTTGTAGTTTTATTATTTGTTCTTTGTTCCATCTTTTTAACTATTAGATCGAACAGTATGGTGTTGTGGTCTGAGCTGGATATATCTTCGTCTACTTTCCAATTTTGTATGATACCTAGTAAGTCTATCGAGCAAAATGTTATGTCGACGTGGCTCTTATACTCCTTCCCACCCCTCCAAGTGTGGAAGGTTGGTGTATTTCCATTATTTAGCACTTCCATGTTCATATCGTTTATTGTCCCTTCCAACTCCCTTCCTCTATCGTCGTTTTTAGCGCTTCCCCACCACTCATTCCAGGAGTTTGCGTCTCCTGCCATCACGATCCTACAACCTCTGTTCTTTTCTCTTATTTTTTCTAATTCCTTAATGTATTCGCTAATTTCCTTGTCGGGCTCGAAGTAAAAGGTTACTAGTATGACCGGCCAGTCGGTTGTTTCCATTTTAATTGTTGTGATATTATTTGTCGTTAAGTCGGGAAGAGAATAAGCTTTTATATTGTTGTTGAAGATCATAATTGCAGTTTTATTTACTCTTCCCGACATCTGGCTAGCCTGGAATATTCTAACCCCCGACCTGTCGGCCAATACTCCTTTATTCCCTGTATATGGTTCTTGTGCCAGTATAATATGTATTTTTTGATCAGAGGCTGCTTGGATTATTTCTGCTGTGACATTTTTTGATCTTTGTAAATTTATTTGTGCTATTTTGATTTTTTCTAAGTTGCCCTTAGCAGTAGGATGTCTTTTCCCTTGCGATCCTATCCATCCTTATTTTTATTGGACATGCTTTGCTAAATGTGTTATGTTCTATTTGGCCCTTGTTATTTGGGTCCCTTGAGCAGTTACGGCACTTTGGGGGGGCTTCTTTTTCCTTGCATGCGGCATACATGTGGTCTCCTCCGCAGTGGCAGCATCTGTCCGAGTGCTCCTTGCAAAACCGTTTGCTGTGGCCGTAGCCCAAACAGCGGGAGCACTGGATTAACGGGGAGTAGTCCTCTACGACAGAGTAACCCCATCGCAGTTGAATACCCCCCTCCTCTGTCAGATGCCGCCATGTGAGTGGATCCACTCGGAGGACCACGCTCGCCACATGCGGATTTCTTGTCCTCTTCTCAAATGCAATTTCTATCTCTTGTTTGTTTTCTGTCCCCCTACTTCCTTTTTTCTCCGTTAGTTTTTTAATCGCTTCTATCGCTTGTTCCTGCTTTTTGTCTCCTTTAATGTTCCTGACTATTGCGAGTGGATTTCTATTTTTTGCCCTTTCTATTCTAAGGTTTTTATTTGCTTCTAGAGTTCCTTTCAATTTATTTACTTCTCCTTCTTCTTTGCAGCTTATCACTATTTTCTGCCCTTTAACTTTTTTCACCTTTACTACTTCACTCCATTCTCCTTTCTCTTCTGCTATCTTTTCTACTTCTTTAAATATTTCATCTCCTGTTTTGTTTTTATCCGTGGAGTTTATTATTATTGAATGGAGAGTGGCTCGGGGTTTTTCCTTTCTCTTGTCTTTGGCTTTTTCCGCGTAGGTTGTTGCTTCTCTATATACATACATTATACACAAATTGATTACAAGTAAAATAAACCAATACCATATTAATTAAGGCTCGGCTTAAAATTTTAAATTTTTAGCAAACTACACTAAGTTACATCTTGTGGTGTTGAATCATCGATTCGTAGCCGTAGCACTGTAGCATATTATCGTAGCCGCATAACCAGTAAATAAAAAAGAATTACATATTATTATTCATATTATTTCTTTAATAATATATAATTTCTAATAATTGGCCATTTCAAAAATTAAAGCTAGTTTTTTATTACATTTTCCATTGCTATTATTGTACTGTAATAATAAATGATATTTTTTTTTGTCCTAGAAATAGAAAGCTTTGTTCATAGTAGGCTAAATTTATTACAATATAAAGTAACTACGATATAAATAAATAAGATAGAAGACAATATGTCTAGTGTATGAGTGCCTACGTGCGTAGATTGTATAAACTGGTCGAATAAATTCGTCTTGTGATTTACGCAGTCGTATATTTCTCTATAATAGGGATGATGACTAATTTTTGTTTGTTTGTCCGTCAGGTAGAGTGTAAAAAATATAAACACGTATTTATTTTTTTCGTAAACATTAAATTACGGCGTTACATTGAGTTGAAATTTCGCATGACATCATGTTAGAGTACGTTTTCTACTCAACTGTGACGTAGCGAGCCCCCACTCCTCAACTTTAATGCCTGTTATCTAAGCTATTTCTTGTTAAATTGTAGTAAAAAAAAATACGTATCTAATATTTTTCTATTATCTGACTGACGGACTAAATAGAATTGCATTTTTTTTACCCAGTCATCATCCCTATTTATAAACTTATAAAAATACTCAAACGGTATTGAAAATCAATCATTGGTCGAATCTATGATGTTGCATACTCATAAAAAAAATAAACTGACGAAAAAACCTTGATAGCTTCTATGATATAGAATATAAACCACTGGAGTAAATTGTAAATAAAATAGAAATTATGATGCAGTAAACTCAATTCTTTTTCATTAATAATTAAAATTTTATTAAATATTTTCATCAGAAAAATAGCAGAGAACGATGAGGTTACGGGATTGAATGCGGAGAACTTGGGGGTTTCGATTATTTTGAGAATGTAAATTCTTATATGTATATGGTTTTAATATGGTATGTGATTTTGTCTTATATCTTTATTATATATTATTATTTTATTTAATCAATAATAATATATTCAATCACTTAAAAAACTGTCTAAATTACTGCCAGAAAATTTGGCTGCAAATATGATTCTAAAACGGTGTCTCACACTTTGCTTTTAACAGACACGAAACTATGTTAACACAATATTCGGAACATTAGCCAAAATCTGTCTCTCATAGGGGTTAGGTTGCTCTTCAACATAATGTCACAGACAACTGTGCTATTAAATATATTCCACCATTTTGTTGTACTTTTTTGGAGATGTTTATATTAATTGCCGTACCTCATCCATAGATATTAGATTGCAGTCATGATGTCCAAAAATTCAAAATTTAATATCATCTTTTCAGTCACAACTGTTTAATAACACATATTAAGGAAAATCTGCTGCATTTGCTGAACTCTTGAACTTATCAATTTGAACTCAGTGAATTTATTTTGGCAGTGTTCAATTTAAAATTTTATTAGACTGTGAAGTCCCCTTACATTACAACAAAAAATATATTCGTTTGTTTCACTATGATCATTTAAATATCTATCTTTTGCTTTTGCGATACTTAAAAACAGCTTTATTATTTCTATGTAATGCAACGTGCATTAAAACTCTAATATTTTTTTCACTCCACCGTGCAGGTTCGCTTTCTCCAAGACAGAAGCCCTGGATCAGACGTGAAGAGCCGGGGTGCTAAGGGGTGTTGCGTAGATCACAATATGCACTTGAACATACCCCACTATAACCATAAAGTACAGAGACGAACGCTGGAACTTCTTAATTAATTAATTAACGCCTCAGGACAAGAGTGGATATTCAATTAACGTATTCATAACTTCGCAGATTTAGGTTTCAATGACATTTAAATGTTAATTAAGCACAAAGCAATTGCCCTTTTATTTAATATTTTTACACTAGTTATTTAACTAGTTTTGAATGTTTTACTAAATAAAAATATATCTATATTTCTTTATATAGATATCTCCATGTATAGATACTTAAAATATGTATTTACCAACTTTTACAAATTGAATGAATCCTGATCTTTAAAACTTTTTGCTGTAGTTATAAGAAGATTGGACCTAACCACGTGGACCCAGTGCGGTTTGGTGGGTGGAAGCACGGAGGAGTTCGAGATAATAAGTTTTTGGCCACCTATCCTACGTGACCATCGCGAAACTTGCTTATCAACCATATAGCAGATCGAATGCGCTAACCACTGTGCCATCGTGCTCCATTTAAAGACGTTTATGTTCATAATATTAAAACTTAAGTTATTTTTAACATAATATTTACTTTCTTTTAGAAAAATACTTTTAAAAATAAAATATACTCAAATGGCTGTGAGCATTATACTCTAGTAGCCCCATTATTTAGTTTAATTTACAATCCTCATTTTTCTTAGTCAGCACTTTTCGAACCCGGTGACTGAATGGAAAATTGACAAAATATAACATAGTATAAGTTTTATTAACTCTTTACAGAAACATACATTAAAATGTGGAATGTTTTTAAAGCCTTTATTTTTCTGTGGAGCCCGTCACTGGAAGGGTGGTATGGGTGACTATTAAGCCGGTGGCCACCCCCTCTAATTGATTTACAATTGTCGGGTAAATTTGTTTCCCGACCACCCCCTGCGATCACGATCGCCGATCGCGATCTCTTGCGTTCAGCGACACCTAGGTGAATAATAAACGTTGAAGGCCTACTTCACTTTAAGTATATGTAATGTAAATATTTAAGTTTACAGTTAATACAGTGAAATTCTGTTACTTCTGAACTTTGGGAAGAGATTTTTCTTATAAAACCTCTTTTTTTGTTTTATTAGACAACAAGTATGGAAATAATACCCCGTTTAAGTAAAATGTTTTTAACGCACAGTATTCTATTATGATAATATACTCTTTAGAAACATATCAAATTACCTTATCACTTTTTAATCCCAACCTATAATATCTTCATTATAAATACTGTAATGTTAAATTTCTAAAACACTAAAATTAGTAATTTTTGACTTGTCATAATAACCAAAATATTAAAACAATTTTAACTGCAATAAAGGTTTCCTTTTTTGGAACTAATTTCCAAAACATTAAATGTAGTAATCGTTTTTGTAATCAAAAGGCAAAATCATAGTTTTCTACGACTATATTGCCTGTTTTGCCACCAATACAACTGAAGTAAGCTCTATCAACTACGGGTGTGAATAAAACATGTAATAAATAAAATGTAGCGTAACGACCTATTGCGTATGAGTACACACGCTTACACAAATCGTTCTTTCTCCTTTTACGAACATGAAGATATGTACATACAATTAATCTTAAAAAAAAAACTATTATACAAATTTGAATTATTTATAAGACAAGTCATGTATCTAAATTACGAAATAAAGTTTCAATGAGATCGAAAAATTTTACATTTATTATTTATAACCTATATTTTCTAATTAAATAAATAGGCTGTACGTACCACGGTATAGTATATATTAGACATCATCACATATGCTCAGGTTCCAGATTAAGTAGGTAGCTAAAGCTATGTATCATGACAATTTGAAATAACGAAAACGAAGGTAATAAAACACTTAGACCAGAAACAATATAGAAAATTTCATTATTTTACATTGACCTTACCGGAAATGGAACTCGGGACCACAGAATTAGGCGTCACCTTAAAACCGGCGTGCTAATCACTCGGCTACGGAAATCAACAAATCTGCATGATCGCATGTAACTTAAATACAAAACGTGAAGAAAAAAGCTTAGAACAATTCATCAGTATTCACCTGATCGGAAACAGATCAGAGCATCTGATGGTCTTTAAATTGAAATAAACGTTATCAAAATAACGATTATACATATTTGTATCGAAAGAAACAAGAAAATAAAATTATAATAAAAATAGCGTCTTTAAAAATAACATGCACCAATAATAATCTAGAGAAGTTCATAAATAAATCAACGGAATGATCTCGCATTTCGACACTCGCGAGCATAATAGAGTTATGACAAAAATGGCGGTCTCCCCGAGAAATATCACTTGGTGAACCCGAGACGCTTGTTAGCGTCTCCCGCTTTATTTATGGCCAGATTTATTTTATGACCGTCCCCGGATAAAAGAATCGAATGAGTAGAAATGTTCGAACGAGACAATACTTTAGCCGATTCATTGATTCGATTGAATCTTGAACGCTTAACGCCAACGATTCGGTGGACTACAAGGCGTTTATAATGCATTTTAAGATAAAGAATATAACAAATGTCTTCTTATCAAATTAAAAAAAAAACAAGTAGAATGTGTATTTAAAAAATTTACAAGTGACCTGATTGTCTATTTTAAAAATGTATAGCAATCCCTTTCAAAGTTGTAGTGATTGTAAAAGTCATTTTAGAATTATGTAACATATTAAATCCCTTTCAAAGTTGTAGTGATTGTAAAAGTTATTTTAGAATTATGTAATATATTAAAACACAATCGCGTTCGGAATAAATTATGGTTTCAATAACCAAGAGACATAATAAAAACGTAATAACTTAAACTATTAAAGTCTAACGCATGATCAGACAATTCTAACTAAAGTTAAATAAATGACATCGTTCATTTAATGTATTTCCAAAAAAACTGTGATCGCTATCTCTATACAAATGTCAAATAGTTGTACCGTGAAGCTTGTGCAAACGTCTAATTAAAAGTGATTGCAATCGATTTTAAAATAAGACAATTAAATTTAACTTGAGATATCTCAAGTTAAATTAAAGGACAAATTGTCTTATAAACTACGTGATAACGTGATAACGTATTTCAAAATAATCCTATGCGTTTTAAATTTCAAGTATTGTGGAACTCAAACGAAAAAGACATTACATTCTAATAAATACGTTCCCAAGAAAAGAAATAAAGAGTGTTTTTCTTTTAAATATTATAAGCCAAAAAATTCAAACTGAAAATAAAAACATTGAATTTTCACATTTCACAAAGCGGCATCAAACATCGTTGCAACACGAACGTGCTTTATACGAAGTCCATACCAAACAATAATTTTATTTTCTCGCTCGCGATATCTAACAAATATCATAAAAATGGAGCGCAAACAACTCTGCGCTTTATTTGCACTGATATTCGGATCTTACCCTGTTCCTAATCTGTGCGAGTCGCCGAACCTCACGTCCAAACCAATACTATGTTTCTTCCTTCTATAGCGTTTTGTAAATTTACAAAATATTGTAGGAACAATTTATGGGTTATTCTTTTCCGTAGTCACGGACTTTGCTGAAATAATTTGGAAAAAGTCAAACTGGTCTTTCGTTATGAGTACTAAATTTCTGAAGAAAGCATTCGAAGTTTTGTTCTATTATAAATTAAATCAAAAAAATGACTTTTACCAAATTACCCGACTTTAGATCAACGGAAAGTAACCTAGAGATTTTTTTCCATTCAAACGTTATTTCACGCTATCACAATCACGCTATACTTGTGAAAGGGATTGCGGTAGATGGTGAAATTAGATAATTCGGAAACATCATGAAAATTCGGTTACTTGCAGGAAGTTACATTATGCGCGGGTGCAATAATTTGCGCAAGCAAAGTCGTAGGATAACAGATTGTATTAAATAATTTGAAATGTAAATTGGAAAGACAAACGAATAATTAATATCAATTTAACTAAACAAAAATTATGATGTAAATATTATGTGACAAAGTTGAAGAATGCAATTAATGGAATGACATAAAATTATAAATACAAAACTTAACTGTGAAAATAAAAAAAAACACACACTCACACACACAAACAATATCAATTCCACTAAGCAATAAGACAAGATGTAAATTCCATTTGCCGAAAAGGATCGAACCTTTCCTATCTGCCATCACCCGTTGCAGCAGTAAATAAATCGATGTACATTCACGGAGCCAGAGAATCCAAACAAATCTCGCGCTAATCCCGCGAAGAGCGCTTTCGAATCCAGGTTAGTTGTAAATATCAATTACTGTAATACCCGGCTTAGGTCGTAACGCTTACGCGAAAGTCAGTAGATTGTAAGGGGTGAGCTTGAGTGCCGAAACAATTTGCTTAATGCATATATCTCGACTGAAAATCGACGCTGCACTCTACTGCAGCATAATAAAGATATGTTACCGGTAATCTGTATAATCCGGTTTTGCATATAATACCTAGATAATATACATAAAAGACGAGAGCAATGAAGGAGGGACGTGCGGTCAGGTAGGTTAATAAACGTGTGGTGACCCTATAAATATTTAATAACATAGATAATTTAAAAAAATTATCATTACCTAAAGCTGTCAGCCATGTGATTTCTGTGGTCTGAAAAAACCTTGAAATTGAAAACAATCGCTAATTAACAAATTTCTCCCATATCACGTGACTACAGGTATAAGTTAATAAGATAGACCAGTTAATTAATATAGATCAAGATCAATTTATTTTACTCTATAGAATCCCCAGGAATTATACCAAGAGAAAGGATGTAATGGATCATTATATTTCATACATTCCCTGAACGAACCGTATTTTATACTATAATAACAGAACGCTTTACAGCAATAAAGATTCAATCAAACTTAACCTACTCTGAATAAAATAAAGGTTCGATGCTGTTTTTTAAATTTCTAAATCAAATCAGTACCTACATGTGTTTGTAACTAAACACCACTTATTAAATGTATTTTGATTTTATGTTTTTATTTTACCATTCATAATCCAAAATCCATAAAACACTCCTTGGACTATATTTAAATCACAATTGGACTCAGTATGTGACGTTTTATTTACCCGTATTGTTTTTTTTCTATATAGCCATACAATTACATTAATTATTTTGTTTTAACTTAATTTTTTTAAATTGGTTTAGACTTAACTAATTCAACTAAACTGCATTCATTGGACTTTTTTCCTTTGTTCTATTTGTTTGTATCTTTTTATTGTGATGATTTGTTTTTGCAGATAATTTTCGATGTGCTGA
Source organism: Diatraea saccharalis (assembly GCA_918026875.4). Classification (NCBI taxonomy): domain Eukaryota; kingdom Metazoa; phylum Arthropoda; class Insecta; order Lepidoptera; family Crambidae; genus Diatraea; species Diatraea saccharalis. Next base: position 12,323,862 of record OU893345.1, read on the forward strand.
TCTACACATCGAGATTTATAAGAATATGAACGTTTATGAATATATAAATATTAATTAATATGCAATAAAATTTGCTATAATTTAAAATTTGCAATTAATATGCAAACGAATGAAGCAAGTGGTTTTTTTTATATCATTAACACAAGGATTCTACCGCACAATGGTTAATCATCATTACCAAAAAATAGAAGAACAAAACCATAAAGTACGAATTAACAAACTGAATCAATATGAAACTAGAGTAAGATGTAACATTGACTCTTGAAAGTTACCTAACTATCATACTTGACCTTAATTTACTTCTCAATCACGACTAGAAAGCTGCCTAGCGGAAGAAAATAACGAACAAAGGAACAGGCAATTGGACGAGTTCCCATGGGTGACTTTTCTCAAATCTAATAGAAACAGGGTCGGTACAGTCGTCGCGAATTATTTTAATATTCGCACAGACAGAACGCTATCGATTACCGGTGGTTGGGTCTGATATTAATAATTAAAGCATTCTAACCAACAAGAATGGTAATAGTCATATTTCTTAATACTTTGCTGTAGTTTAGTTACATAAGCCATTTGTATTGTTGCAAACAAAACGAAAAAGTTGATTCATATATATATTTAGAGGAAATGTGACTTTTTTGTTTATATAGTTGACCATTCGGTATCTTCCGTCTCATATGAATATTTAATTTAAAAAAATACCTATAATTATAAGCGGTTTATGAATGTATTTCTATCTAGATAATGTACACTAAATGTTTTATTATTTTCAAATATTGGTCTTCCATTTGAGGCTTTATCTATAATTTAAGACTTAGTAACTCTGAAACAAATGTGTTAATGTTCCGATATTACATAACTATACGTATGTATATTTATTGCTATTTATTAATCATAAGTTACTTTATTTAACAATCAGCTCTGGATTATAAAATTAGTAATATTAAGAATACCTAATTCTCTTTGAGAATAACTATGTGAAATCTATTTATTCCATTTCTGCAACCTTTTAGTTGACAGAATATTATCTGTGATTCAGTAAATTTAATTTACCGTGCTGCAATATAATTTTATCCCATGGGACTGCGAAGGGGAAAATGCCATATGAATATTATTGCTCAATAGGTTAGGAAAAGAAACGATGTCAACCTTATTATTAGACATGGAAAACTACTGTATTGATATATTGGATACGCCATTATTCAACAGCTACTATCTATAAATAACCTTAATAGGAGTACGTAGTTTCTTTTCATAAATATTTGTTATTAATAATGCTTGATATAATATAATTTATAAATACTATACCACGTAAAAGGTTCAGATCATAAGATAAGTAGTTAAATCTCTTGTGTTAGATAAATCTATTACAAACATTACAAAATCTATAAAATTACTCTAAATTTAGGGATATTTTAGGTTTAGGTCTAAAGAATTTATTCTCAAAGAACAATTAAGTGCTGAGTAAAAAAGTGTCATAAATAATTATATACACATGACAGCACGTCAATAGGCACCTACATGTGCTTGTACCCTCCGATCCAATCCGCATTGGGCCAGCGTGGAGGGTCATGGCCCATCCTCCTTAACCATCCATAAGGAAGGCCTGAGCCCCTGCAGTGGGGACGTAAAAGGGCTGATGATGATGATGATGTGCTTGTAACTTTTCCCCCCACAAAATTTCAAATTGCTACAATTGAATTTGAACACTTCCCCCAATGTATTAAGGTATAAAGTTAAGTGGAGAAATTTGACAAATATGAATAACATGATATTAGTCAAACTGCCCGTTAATGACACGGATACGTATGCCAAGTGCGAGTCGGACACACGCACGACGGGTTCCGTCTGTACCATTATCTCTAAAAAAGTCACGTTTGTTGTTTTCTTTGGAGTTGTTTGAAATTTTCGATGTAATGACAATAGATCTATTATTACACGTAAACTTTTAAAGCCAACTTAAGTGTGATAGTTTTCCTTTTAAATTCGTTATATATAGGTACTACTGCCGTAATGTTTGAATTTTTCCAACGATCACCATTATCTATAAAATAAAAGTCACGTTTGTTGTTTTCTATGGAGTTGTTTGAAATTTTCGAGTTAATTACAATAGATCGATTATTTATCGTAGACTTAAGCCAACTTAAGTGTGATAGCTTTCCCTTTAACTTCATTAAATATAGGTATTACTGCCGTAACTTGAATTTTTACCGACGACCCTTTTACACTTTACGTTTACCAAATTAGCTCTTTAAAGCTTAATAAGTCAAAAACGGTTTACTTAATAGAAAAACGGCCTTCCTACACCCCCAATGTTTTTGAAAGACCTATACAACGATGACCCACAGTATGGGCAATACTAACAAAAAATGTTCATCGCCAATTTCCCTCCTCCCCAAAAAATTTTTTTTGTGTCCCTCACAATTTTTTTTTCCAAATTTTACTGTACCATTTAGTCAGCGTAATTAACATGTATACTCATGCCAAATTTCATCATTTTTTGATAAGCAAGTGCCACATGCTGCTGACGTATATACTATCCATCTAATTCCGAAATGATGAGAACCCTTTTTTCCGACACCCAATCTGACTACAAAAAGTACAGTCGATAACACGTCAGGTATACTAAACTGTCAAACTACTCCACTTGATGTTAAATCTTATTGCATTGACGGTAGAGTTTAAATCTATTGCAGCATTTTACATATTGTAATACAGCCCTAACCGTCGTGTCAAAAACGTTATAAAATTGTATGTATAATGGCAAAAAAGAATCTTAACTTTGTTGTTTCTCATAAAATGCAAATAAACTATAATAGTTAATGTATTTTTTTCTTTTTTTGAATTAATTTTATCGAAACATTATTTATATACACATTAGTCAGAAAGAAAGTAATGTTTACTATTTTTTTTAATTATTAAAACTGTGATATATTTCATCACGTAATATATATCTAAGTAATATATCACATCTAAGTAATATATATTTAATCATCAATAGAAGTCAGTAAACGGTTTTGATAGGCTCACATAATAAAGAGTCGTTAGAACATAAATTTTAAGCTCAACAAACGACAACGATTGAAAATTCAAAATAATTTATTAAAAATAATATAGACATTACTTTATTCCGTATTTTATATATTTTCCCAATAGTATTAAATAAAAAAGAGGTATATTTATATTTTTGATAAAAATTTATATTAAAAGGTATTTTATATGGAAAGCATTTATTTTAATAATAATATATCTTCTATTGAATGCAAATTTATCCAAAATTAATTATAAAATCTAAGGTCTAAGTGACTTACTTCAACCATCTCCAAAACATATTCCCCGTGGGTTTTCTTCTCAGTGAATCAACAGGTGTCAAAGGAATCACACCCACACAGCCCCCCAAACAATATACAACCGTAAACCACTTTAACAGAGTTGAGTTTTCTATTATCCCTCCCCCGAGAGCAAGGAAACAACCTGTGGATTTAGTACAGTAACTATATTACAAGTTTTCTTGATAGAATTAAAGTAGCACTTTTCGCGTGTATTTAAGTGTGAATTTAGTGTATGTAATTTTTTGTCACTGAGGTTTATATGATCCTAGCTTTAAAGATATAAATGTGTGCTGTTGATAAAAAAATGACTTATGGTTATAAATTATATGAAATTTCGATGTTTCGATCGCGCAAGAGAAACGACGCCGACGTCACGAAGGCTGGTATCAAACTAGCCAGAAATGCGTGCCACGCTTTCCAGTGCTCCCTAGATGAGATATTCCGCAACCTTTTCTTATTTATTTTTCTAATGAAGCAATATAATAGAGCGACTATTTTACTATCATATTATCACTCAATATAACTTGAGACAATAACCAGAGAAGGGATTCGAACCATTCACAATCCTGCTACTATGTAATTGAGCTACCTGATTATTTAAGTCTTCTTCTGTAAGACACATGGAAATATTTCTCTGTGAGTGCATTATTTATCAAATTTAATAATAAATTGGTGAACTTTTACTTTTCAAATAATAAGAAAAATTCAACAAACTGATTATCTTTCTTGGTATTTCACTTAATTAAAAACTGTTTTCGAACAAAAGGCAAGCACGGAAATCCGATCCAAATAAAAACACATAAAACAGTTAAAATTGATGAATAGTTAAATAAACTTCGACTCGTTTTCATTAACGTATATACAAACACTTTTATTGAAGAAATTTTACTAAATAATATCATTATTTCTGTTAGCCACTTGTATGTTTAAAATTGGACCCGTTTTTCAAGCTCGTCCTAGTTTAGTCTTTGACCTATAACCAATTAGTCAGGCTGCCATCAATAATAATTTCAACCATAGTTACTTAACTTAGTTAATATTAATTTACACCCACGAGAAACCTGTATTAATAACTGATTACAATCACCATAACATTGGTGGGAAAAAAATCATTTATTAATAATAACGACCGATATATTCCATTTCATTGTTTAGACAAAAGAAGCTGAATCGCGCTTCGGATTGATCCTGTATTCTGGTGACAGGAGGATGTAGTGAGAAGTCCTGTGCGCCAGAGCGAGACGGCACTAACAGAGTGAGAAAACAAAAGGGAATTCATTCAAGATCAGCAATCTTATTCTGCAACGAATTCCGTAACGATTTAATAATCAACCCTCGTCCATCCTTATCTGTCTTCGAACAAAGGCAAGCAGTTAGAGAGAGATCGAATTTCCCAGAGGTTTTAGCGTTTTCCTTGCTGTTGCAGAATGACGTTAAAAGTCCCGCGAATGCTCTAGATTCACAGACAATGCCCCAATTTATATCCAACTCACTTACTGAAGTCGGCGGGGTAGTGGGATAAGGAAGGATGTGTTATATTATAATATGTATCTCTATATGATTTAACTTACACAGTTCTACAATTAAGAAGATAAATTCAAAATATTAGAGCTTGTTTAACAACCCAGCACACAAGTTTCACACACACAACAATCTACAACCCATTAAAACTTAAAAATCAACAAATTAAAGTTTAAAATTTAATGAGAAGAAATTCGGCCTTACGTAATAATCTGGCCTGCTGTCGTTTGTACATCATTATATTCTTACTTTTTTTTATTCAAATTACACTTTAACATATAATTACAGTGTGAATTAAATCTTAAAGATTTATTTAATATATTAATATACATTTAGGTACTTGGCACTATTTGTACCGAAAACAATTCATAATGAAACTTCGTCCAATCTTAAAAGGTACCTTTAATTACTTACAAAGCAATACAAGCGTTAGGGTGAAGTTGAAGTTACACATACGAAGCAAAAAAGCAATGGCACAAAGCCAATTACATTAAAACATTCGGGCCGGGACAAAGGCCGAGAACAATAGACTAGGCAAGGAGCTCGCGATATGTCTTTCAATGCTTTTAACTTTCCGCTGATGGTGGCTAGGGAAAAATGGTGACGGCCCACGACAAATGCGTGTAAAATAGGGTTGGGACAAGTCGATGTTCGACATTGATTTATAAGAAATATAAAATATTAAATATTAAATATGGAATAAACAATCGACGTCTCTGTGAATAACAATGTTTGTTTAACAAAACTATATTTCAGAGTGGTAATTGATTTTGAAACAAGAAGCAAATTATTGATTATATTTATTCTTAAAGCAACGTTGTTGCTTATCCAAAAATTACTCCGATCCGATCACTCAAAATTACCAAACTACTGATACTTACATTTTACATTTTATATATACATTTTATGATACATTTTATATATTTATAAAAAAATATTTTATTTAAAGGTGTATATATTAATATACCATTTAAAATTTTGGACATAAAAGATAACTGTAAATGGATGTGCTTAATATAGGCGAAGTAAAAATATTGCAACAACAAACAATGAGTATTGAAGATATTATTACAGAAGTAAATAATAATCCTATAGCCAGTAATAAATTCTCTAATCTAAAATGATCCATTGTAATATTGAAAATTGCTTATAGAACTAATTTATGTGAAATCATATTCCCGATTTATAATCTTTTTACGAAAATTACATTTAATATAATAAGTATTTCTGATTGATAAACTGACATTCATACATGCTTTGACATTGATAAATATTTGTAGAGTTTATAAGCTAAACAGAAGAAGTCATGTAATCTTTTCATATATAATCAATATTCCATTTACATACTTTTATGTATTATTTTCATTATTACGATTGTATATATGTCTCGAAGACATTATATAATCATGATATCGATAAATCCGGTCACCATTCATTGTACATCCCTATTAAAAGAGTGAGACGTAACCAATGGGGTATCACGGGTTGGTTGCACCGCAAACTCATTTTATAAATCGTTCGCCCGCTCGGCCGGAACCACGCGTTAACCACCCCCCTGATAAAATGCACCTCCATTACGCAGGAATCTGCGAAAACAAGCTTGAAAAACTACTAGGGTCTACCCTACCTCCACACTCAAATAAAAAAGTATTCAAAAATATTGAGTTGAAATCGGAACATGGAACTTTTTTGGTAAAAAGAGTATTTATATGTTTTTTTTTTATTTACGAAAATTAATAATATAGATTTGGTAGTTAGTGCTGCATAAAAAAGACTGCTGTTATAAGCCCCTTTTCTAATAACAACTAGAATACAAACATGTTAGTAAAGTTTGCGTACCGCTATTAATCAACTGGTATAAAATAATTTTTGAAACATCTCAGTGCCATCTCTTTCCCTCATTACTTCTACAGATACAGGACGCGATGAAATATAATTTAAGTTACGTATTTTAATTAATTTGGAACTCGAATCTTTGTAAACAGTAACTTTGTTGGCACTACATGTATGATGTAGTACTGTAATAATAAGCCTATGTAATAATATAAAATTTACTTTCGATAAGATGCTTCAAACTAGACTTCAAATTCGATCTCTTCTCTATTAGATTCGATTCTATTCATAGGAAAAGTCGCCATCATAGAAATGGGAATATTAATAGTCTGGTGGTACTTCAAGTTAAAATAAATCTTTTTCCTAGTAAAAGGAAACTATTGATAAATATAATATAGTGGATCTTTGACAATATCCCAAATATACATCGGTCAACGTATCACAATATATCCTTTAAAAAAAGGAGTCCTTTCGCAATCCACTCCCTTAATAGACAGTATCAAGCCAAAGATCTTAAGTAAATCAAATCGCCCCATGAATGGAGAATGAGCCTGGGGCTTTTCACGGACTTTTCTACAGATGGCTATCACAATGGCCGGGGATCAACCAACTTATCTCCGGGGTAGAGAAAATGTTTCTTAATGCGTTGCTAAGTTGCATCCAATTTGATGTTATCGTCGCTAGTCGCCGAAATCCATTGTCTAGACTGTAATAATCTACTTCAGAAAGTTTCGATAACGTTGCACTGAGTTTAAAGTCATTGCGCTTCAAGTCACACCTAACATCTTTAATAAATAACTAGCTTTCGCCTACGGCTGCACCCGCGTAGACCCTAGGGAAATGTTTAGTGGGATTAAAAGTATTCTATTGTCTAAGTCATCTAATACCGTATCTGTACCAAATTTCATCTTTAATTTCATATAATATTAGTAGTAATATACACCATCAAAAACATTGCTCTGATCTCTTTATTTAAGTAGCTTTTAGCATTTGTTTTATGCAAATTCAAAACAACGAAGGTACCACAACAATCAGGCTCAAGGCAATAAAGAAAAGTTTATTGAGTACATTAACCGCACCGAGAATCGAACCCGGGACCTATGAGATGGTGATGCCTTGAAACCGGCATGCGAACCACTAGGTCACGCAGGACGCTACAAATGTAATATTTAGAATGAAAATAGTTTATTTAAATTATGAGTACCATACATGAAAGATAAACTATTAGAGTTTATCAAAAAACATAATACATACGACGTTTTGGTTTCCTTGCATTCGTAATCACTAAACTGGGAAGTAAAAGAGCACACGCTCAAACCTAGTCAATACATGTTATTGAATATATTTAAATTATATCTCTCTACGACAAAAAATATGAAATTTACCATAATTTCTAATCGTAATATCACTATATAAAAACTAACGTCTTCATATTATATGAAAATAACATATTCATGATTAGACATAAAGTTTAAAATGTAAAATTATAATATAACCCCGCTTAACACAAATTGAATCGCACGCTGTGATTCATTGCAGTAAAAAAATTACTTTACAATTCGTTCAAATTTACATTTTTATGGTCCCTAAACACTCAATAAACCGACCGCAGTAAAGCACCCAACACACGATCACGCTACGAGCACAAATCTGAGAGATGCAGAAACCCCTTTCTGTTAGGCGAAGCGCTTCCACCATTACTACAAGGCTTTGAAAAACAACAATAACCCTTAGTACGTATGTATAAAGATACGCAATACACTTTTAACGTACATGATGTAGAGCGAAGGATGTTTGAGAAGCGGCTTTAGAGGGCAGAACACGAAGCTCAACTGGGGATTAACCTCAAAGTATTTTCATTATGATTTGAAGTTATTGAAGACGTACAAAAATTGACGATATTTATAAAAATTGTGAATAATTTTTGTAGTGTATTAATCTATCTGTCTGTATCGTTTTCGCGAAAAAACCACTGAACCTATTTAATTAAAATTTGGTACAGATATAGAAATTTACCTTAGGAAAAGTAAAGGTTACTTTTTCCTAAGGTAAATTATCTTTTACGGTGAAGGTAGGTGTTGAAATAATTTTTGAACACAACGTGGACAAAAATCGCAAGCAAAAACTAGTGTAATAAAAAAAACCCGTGACTCAATTAGTACTTCTCGAGTTTCATTTATGCATCCGGCTTAATATTCAATATCGCACTGTGTACCGAACGGGCTAAGCATACATCTGATTTGCATTCTCCGTCGTCAGCGGGCCGCCTGGCGCATTTTATTAACTCTGCACAGAACCCCTCTGGTTTAAGAGCCACGCTATTTTCATGTTTCGGGACTACAAATGGGAATCCATTTAAATACTAAGCCAACGTTTCAATACGATGTAAAGCTTTGCGAAAGGATTTATTTGAGTATTACAATTCAATGTAATTGTACGGTGGATGCCGAATCGGTCGATAGTATTTCAAACTCCGGCTCCGTTCGTCTATTGTTTTTATAGAATTTCAGGAAATTGATTCAAATAACGTAAGTACTATACCATAGTTATATATATATATTTATTTAACATACATTAATGTTCATTCATCAAATGGTTAGAGTGCGACCGCCTAGTTAGGCGGTCTCTAGCCATAGGAAATGCGTCTTAGCGATATTATGGCGATAATTCGTTTCATTTTACTACTCTGACACATAGTTTAATTACGACGAGTGAATGATAAGGAATGATGATTGTGGTTTTGAAAGTGCCACCAATTTAATCATTTATTTATCCCAAATTCATTACACACATTACACGCGATCGCCTAACTTTTACTAGGCATGATTCTAGCCTCATACTACTTTAACATGTCTTTTCGTGTAAATATTTGGGATTAATGACTAATTCGGTAACAAAGCGGTCAAATCTTTCAATCGTCATTATTTGTTCATCGTTATTAAAGTACATATAAAAGTAGTATAATAAAACGACGTCGTATCCTATGACTGGATTCGTAACTATAGGCAAATTAGAAATATATTTTATATGTGAAATGAACGTATTTACTTTGCAACATAATATAACACAACTTATTTATAGGCAAAATAATAATCAATGAGTCCTAGTTCACAAGATATTCATGATTGATTATACTCTAATAATGACCCTTAAAAAACGTTTAAAGATCAGCAGTATACCTACTTTAAATTGAAATAGTCCTTCTATAAGAGACAATATAATAATAATAATAATAATAAATAATAATATGACGTGTGTGTTATTTAATATAAAATTCAAAAGTAGCAAAGTCCAATGCCCATTCTGAGATACAATTTATTTATAAGTTCATTAAATTCCCTCTGTAATGGCGTTGCCTTTGTAACTTTGTCGCAAAGGAGTCGGGACTCTGAGGCTTCCTTTGAGCAGTTGAGGGGCTGCGGAGATTGCGAGCGATATACTCCTGTTTGCCACCGATCGCCTCAGCTCGCATATATCGAAATGCAATTTAAGGTTTCCCATTCAACCTTTTGTGGGGGTAATTATGTCTTTGATTGAATAAATATGAGATGAGCCTCAGTAATTCATATCCGTACAAAAGGTAGTTAACTTCCAACAATAGGATAATCTAGCGGTTAAATAAGCTGATATAAAAAAGATTGTCATGTAGTTTGTAAATAGATGATCATTAAGATTGATCATAACAATAATGATATACTTTATCGGTAACAGATGGCGTTGTTCTAATGTTATACTTTTAAAATTATAAAAATATTCACTGCAATTTATTGAGTCTTATCAATATCATGATCGATCATAAAATCTTACTTTCATTTTAATATTCTAAACAGTCTTTCTTTATAGGACAATCTAGTGTATAAGATCTAAAATAACTTTCTTTTAATAAACAAAACCCACTGCAATAACTAGAAAGATTAAGGAATGAGGAATACAATATTCAATATAATAATATAAAAGTATAAAAGTAAATAATATATAAGTATATATTTCAGATCTTGAAAAATAAATTTCATGAAATTCTAAGTGCTTTTCTTTATAGGCGTTTTAGAAAATAAGACATGTGATATGTGAATACGTATTTTTAGACGTGAATATGTGCTTAAATCCAATTTGAATATGAAATTTATGACATGGTAACATAAAAAGACAGTCTTCTTATAGTTTTGACACTTCCAAGCTATTTGAAGATAACAAAAGCAATAAAGATACATATATAAATGGAGATAGGTTACTTATTATATCTACATGTATAGTCTAATACTATCTATGTATCTAGAAACTTCTAAAAGTTTCTTGTGTTCAACGTTTCTTTGTAACTTTACTTACAGCTCGGGTCTTACCCGAGCTATTACGAAAACTTCTCTTTGATTTGCAGCTGTGAGACTTGGTGAATATTGAAAGTGACGTTGGTCCTTAATTGCTTACTAGATTGGTGTAACGAATGCTTAATGTAAATTGAAAAAAAAAATATTTAGAAATAGTGTATAACATATTTTTACTTAGACCACTTATCAAGACATTAATAATTATTCTTTCGAATTATCCTACTAATATTTGTTATTGCTTAAGTATACCTGCTCTAAAAGGTAATAAAGGTTTAATTGATTAAACCATTAATGCTACGTAGGGCTATGTTCGATGGTGTTTTTTTTTGGAATACCAAAGCTGATCTCAAGCTAAATCTTTTGTGCTATGGAAATCTGAAACGATGAAAGTACTACTTTAACTAAAAATAATAGAGATTTTTTTTAAATAAAACCAATTAAGAAAATATACTTAACTAAAAGGTTCAAGGGACTATTTTCTAGATTCGATTGGAAATCGAACTGACTAGGAACCATAAGATGGCGAGACATTCGACAACGAAGGCTGTAAATGTGATCGGGATACAAAACATTTTAAGTACACGGATATCCAATTATTTAAAAATATTTTATAAATAGGCAAAAAAAAAACAGTAGAAAAAAATCTACTCTACATTTAATTCCGAAAAAGGTCTGTCATCTTACATTTAGCGTATGTCAATTACTGGAACACTTCTGGCTCCGAGATTGCATTTTAGATAATGGGGCGGTAATCAGACGGTGATTTATCACCCGCTATCTCAGCCTTCACTGTCCATTAAGCAATCACCATTGCAACCCTTTGTCAGGTTTGGTGACATAAACACGTAAGGGATGTTAACGGAACTAACCGGCATAACATTCAGTTTGACAAAATTGTATCATTTAAAAAATCTAACATTTTTTAACTGAAAAATGAAATATGATTTTATTCAAGTAAACTTGATTCAAGCTCTTATGTATCATCCAAATTTGTATCCATAACATCCGTTCCGGATGTCTTTTGGCTGACAAGAAGAATAAGCGAAAGAAACTTATCAGCTCTTTATTTCTTTTAGCTCTATATACGGTCTGGTGCACAAACGTCCATTTAGCTTTAATGACGCTTTTAAGCTCTAATGAATGTCAAATTTGTATGGGTAATGTCGCTGTAAACTAATAAAAAATTTAATGGACCTTTTTGCAACTGTAGACAAATAACTTTTTTATTATATTTGGTCAATTTTGCATTCACAAAGCTATACTGAAAAATATTCTTAATAAAAAATGCTTAAAAAATCCACTTCGACCCTGGCACTCTGAGATGGGACTCGAACCCATGACCTTTCTCAATCTGGGCTCTAACCACCGAGCTACCCAGGACTGACACATTTTTCAAGCATTTATTACTTTTGTCGCTACTACAGAGCGCATTTATATCAATGTTCGGACAACCCACTCAAACAGAAGAAAGAAATATTTTTACAAAAATTTAAATAATAATAATAGTCGTAATCACTTTTTAATAATTCATCTTTGTCGAAAGATGAAAGTAATAATAATTTTCATCTTTCGACAAAGATTTTTTTTTTTTATTATTATTATATTTGATCAAGTTTGCATTGACACTGTACTGTTGCTGTACTGAAAAATATTATTAATTAATTAAGGTTCGAATCCCATCTCAGAGTGCCTGTGGATTTTTTGAGTATTTTTCATTAATGATATATTTTCATTAATGAAAAATTGATGAAATATAATATTATTTTCTACGGGTCTCTAATTATGTTTTTTAGTTTTAGCTCCTAACACTAAATGATGTAATAGGGATGACGACTAATTTTTATTTGTTTGTCCGTCAAGTAGAGTGTTGAAAAATATTAAACACGTATTTTTTTATTTTTTTCGTAATCATAAAATTACGGCGATACATAGAGTCGTCATTTCGCATGACGTCACGTTATGGTACGTTTTCTACAAAACTGTGACGTAGCAAGCCTTCACTCCTCAACTTTAATGCCTGTTATGTAAGCTATTTCTTGTTAAATTAAAGTAAAAAAAAATACATTCCTAATATTTTTCTATTATCTGACTGACGGACTAAATAGAATTGCATTTTTTTTTTACCAGTCATCCCTATTGATAACGGATGCACTACACAGTGTTACAGATGCTTAAACGGTTAACTGTATTAAAAGCTTAAAAGTGAAGACAGCGAACATTTTGCTAACAAAGTTAGGGGTACAACAATTGACATGCATTAGGGATATTTCCGCTGGCGTTTGGTTCGCAACGTCATTATAGGGCGGAAATTCAATCGAGTTTTGGAACGTCCGTGTTACGTTGGACTAAAAATAAACAAGTACCTATTAAAGTTTTTATATAATATTAACCAAATTTGGAAATACAAATAAAATATTTGTTCATATATTCGGAATTACTAAGTATTATGATTCTAATATAAAAAAAATATGTATAGGTATTATCGGCATAATTATATTTTATACTATCTGTTTTTCCTTACCTTGGCTTCGCCTGCGTAAATGACAGCCTATGTCACTTGAGTATGGTGCAGATTCCCCTACGTGAAAGTATTTTGGTTTCAGTTTATTCAATGCAAACAAGCAAATCCTCTTACTATATATTAAGGGAGCTAACATCTAATCGTATGTTGAATCGATTATAAATTAATAACTAATAAACTAAAAGAACGTGTGCACAATACTTAATCAATGGAAACCCCAAAGAGTATAACCAAAGTTACCATAATAATACATGTTCCTGTTCGCTTAAATTTTTATTGTGTACCAGAACCAGAACACTTTTAAGGTAGTAACTCATTTGAGTTATTATTTAATGGTTATTTAGTCATGACTATGAAACTCCCGTTATGACGTTACAAGAGTCAACTTATCTAAACCACGCGTATACATACAACCTCTTGAGACGTGATAGAAGTCTGTGAGTAGGTGCTATTATCTCCTTACTACGAATTATTGATGGCTAACTCAAATATTTAACGTCAGGAGTAATAAAAGATTAATAAGTTTTGTAGGACTGACAAACATCATAAAAAAATCTGAAGATGGGTACTTTTCGGAGTAGACTTCGAGGACTTGAATTTATTGATACTATATATTTTTTGCTATAATAATAAAAGTACATGTACTAAGATTATGTATATCATGGATATTGTCTAAATTTATTACAAATGGTTAGACTATACTTTTTTTAGTTTAATGTGATAAATAAGAAATTTTTAATCGATGCTTATAGTTAAAACTAATTCAACATATAAGATCCTGCTCATGTAGAACATTAAAGCACGTGTTACTACGTGGTAAAGATAGAATAGAAGAAGAAATAAAAGGCATAACCCCACTCTTACAAGCTCTTGAGACGTGACAGAACGCGGGCGTCATGATCCCCAGTGATCGATCAGTTGCAAGCCAACTCAAATATTTACACACGGACAACATTAGTGAAGAAGCGGCGCGCGCAACTCCGCGAATGTATGCCCCGCTTAAAACTTACAGACTAATGTTGCACAGAGCATGAAAATTGTATACATATATAAATTTGGAGGAGTTTTATGTGGCAGTTATAATAGCGTTCGGTTTGTGATGCGGGAGTTATTTTTACAACTTTTGTAAGAGCTGATAAAAGGATGAGTAACCAAATATTTACTTTATCGAATCCCTGTTAAGCCGATGGTCCCAGCTGCATCTGTAGTCGTTAACACCCACTAATTTGAAAGTTATAACCTCCTCTCATTATCCGATTTGACTCGATCCCATAATAGGTAAGACCCGTATAAAAACCGCTATTAAAATATACTGGTTGGTCTTGCCCCACACCCTATGTGCTAATTAAATGCTGTCATGATAATTAAAGGTACACTTGAAACTATTTGTATCATAGCCGGTATATTAGTATTCAAAACGTGTTTTGACTTATGTAACAATTTTTATTTAATTCACACAATTATTATTCGATTGGATTTTCCGTAATCTCTGTAACAAAATCTACTCTGTAGTTTTGAGTAACATACGTCTTTCTGAAGGCGCATTGGAATGTACGGCGCCATGGTGTCTAAAGTATGAGACTATCGAAGAATCTAACAGAATATAAAATAAATGAAAACTTATTAAAATTTGTTACCTTTACTGGAGTATATATTACAGTAATATAAATACAGTATTTTAGTGAACTAATTATATAACATTGTAAGTAATTCAACGCCAACCAGAAAAAATCTCGTGACTTAATTCGCATTAAGAATTTCTAAAATGTTACAAATTAAAAAAGAGTTTTATGAGTGACGATTATATTTTTGGGTTAAGTTTTATTATCCACTCTATTAAGGTATATATAGTTTGTGTAACGGTACTCATTTAAAATACATGTATGTGTATAAAAATAAACAATTTAAAATTTAATATATAAAGTGCTGTTATCCTAGTGTATTTATGTACACATATACGGTTGTGGATATTAAGTTATATATTTTTTTATGATTTATCTAGTTATATAAATAGATAAAGGGAATTGTGTAACGGTTCTTCAACTTATTTTTTTGTGTGAAGATAGGTAGTTGTGAGACCGGAAAATAGCAAAGATTTTTTTTACCACGCAAACACCTTGTCCCTTTCACAACGCAACATTAAAAGCCAATATGAGCAAGTGAAAGCTTATCGAATAATTAAGCAAACTGTTATAATAGTCAACCTTTGCGACAATTAGATCTCACATTTTTTTTTTTCAAAACAATTAGACCACTTTCTTCACCGACAGTACTCGTTGTCTGTCACTTTAATGAAAAATTTTTAATCAGAACGTTTAATTAATAGGCTATAGATGCAATGTTTCAAGCCTATTGATATATATACGGTGTGTAATTTCAGGGATCCTTTGAAGTAGGATTAATATAGGCGGGCCGCAACCGCTGCAAATTAAATCCCTGGCGGTGGACTCTCATTATGACGTCCGTAATGAACACCGGGACAGTCAAACTTTTTATAGATACTCATTTAATATTTGCTCTGATGTAAGGAATTAGATACTGAGGGTTTTGGACTTATTGAATGTATAGTAGATAAAATAACTCGCAAGAGAATTTAAATAATTGTTACTTTATAGTGTACGATTTGCTCATAAAAATAACAATTTTATTAGCTTATTGTATTTAAATTTGTTTAATAACAATACCAACATTGTATCTATTGTTCTAATAAATATAACTAAAAGTTAATAATTAATATTTCTACTGTCACCAAGACTTATTTATAATGCCCAGATATTACAAGATTCATATTGGACGCAAAAAAATAAGCGATCTCATTTAATTAATGATAAAAATAAATTACCTAAATGTTGTCAATAGAATCAAAATATTATCATCACCGCATCCGTGGTACGAAATAAAATCATTCTCTTTTCCAAACAACATACCAAAGTCATAAATTCCCAATAAACAAGCCACATAAATTTATCTGCAGTGCCTGTTTGTTTGTTCGGTTCCCCAGTTCATGTGGATTCCTCATCGAGGGGTGATTAAGTAGCAGTTCGAAGATTTGTCTCGTGGTGGACCCCTCGGCGCCACCGGAGGCGCCGCGCCGTCCCGCCAGCCAGACTCAGAGGCGACGATCGATCTCATTTCACACCGCTCTAGCCCTGACATACTTTTACAATTGGCATAATTCTAAAAATAGAGTCATTCAAACCCACTTCGTTTTAATATAATACAAAGACTAACATTAGGGTTAAACTATTATCCGACCAAATTAAGTTAACAAGTCCCAATTTGAGGTTTTCTCTTTTGTCATAGACAAATTTACTTCAGACGGTCAATGGTTTAGATTAGACCATGTAATAACTTTAATACCCGTTTTGTAATAAGACAGACTGAGCTCAAACCGTCCATATTAAAATTACAATGATTTTGATGAGTTTTGGTTATTTAAAGTTATTTCAATACATAAAATCGTTACTTTTTCTTTATTAGATATCCTTCAATAGAGTAAACACTAAAATATGCTAATATTTTTTCAAATTAATATGATGCTGGGTAACAACAAAATCAGTTTCCATTACATATTTTTGCTTCGAATTTATGTTATCAAAATTTATTATAAATAAGGTCTTTTATATCTGTGATATTGACTGTGACCTGCGTATGTGTAACAAGTATAAAATGTTTGAAATTCAGCAACTAATTAATTAGACTCTTTAGTATATTCCGTTCTGAGTCGTCTAATTTGTAGATATTTTCCTCGGATTATATTGGTGGTCCTCATTATTTCCTGCTAAACACTCAAAAGCTACTTCAGGTACAAATCCCTTAGCGTGAACAGTTAAGCCTTCTAATTGGCATGACGGCCACAGTGCGTATCGTTAAACTTTCATAACCACCCCAAGGCGGACAATTTGTGTGTAATGTAACACCCGTCAATGGTTGTCACAGAAATATTATACCATGGGTTGCTGAATATGAAGACAATGTGTTATCTGGTTACTCGTTAAATAATGTAGATATTCATTTACTTTTAGACAAACATATTTATTTATATCTATACTAATATTATAAAGAGGGAAGTAGCGTGCGACCGAATGTTCGGATTCGGTTTCGGTGGCAAACCGACCGAAACTACAATCAAAACCAAAACTGCATTCTCACACAGTGATTCATCATACTTGGCGCAAAAATTTCCATCCGCGAAAGAAACTCCGCAATGAATGAAACTTTTATTTTTTTATCAAAGTATTATACACAATGTATAATTTAGTTAAGAAGACGTCAATTTGTTTTTAAGATTTTTTTTTTGTTTTAATTATTACTTAATTAGTAAGCGCTTATTGCGATATTACAATACATAACAACTTAAACAAGTAATTTCTACTCTCTAATATTTAAAAAAACATGAATGTATAGATTCCATCTAACTGCTCAAATAAGGCAGAATTATTTGTTCCTTTAATGAGGAGATTGAGGGGTTGTTAAGTAATGAGATTATCATGATGAAAATGTCTAAGACTGAATAGCTTTGTGTTTTAAAGATAAGAAAATAAAGACTGACTGATTATAAAACGTTTTCTTTATTTTTACCTTTTAAAAACGTTTTCTTTAGTTTCGGTTTCGGCCGAAAGTTTCGGTCGGACACTAGAGGGAAGGTTTGCATGTATACTAAATAGGCTTCAAAACGAAGTGGTTTTAAAAATACTTATGACGAGAAGCTACATCACATGTGGGTGTAAGCTATAATTTCCGTGGGCAAAGTCGAGGGAATAAAGCTATTGTATGAATAAATATTGTGATTCAAGGAATTGTTTTACATCTCAATTTGTTTGAAAATATTCAACTATCTTGCCAGCATAATTAGTGGTACGTCTGAGAAACGTTCCTTACTAAAAAAAAATCTAAGAAAGTGGTGCTTTCAATTTTCTTATATTTTTGAAATAATTTTTACACACTTCACATCTTGTTGAGAAGATCTATCTACAAAAACTTCAAGTTGTATATTAGTATGAAAATATGTTCTAAAGAGTTCTGCTTCAGCAATTGACTAATTCCGAACATATCAATATCTAATCATGTACAGGAAACAATTAGTTATAAACGACAGGAATTCTGCTAACATTTAACAAGCGTTATTAATGACACACGCATCAAAAAATCTACAAATATTTTTTTTTTTTATTTTTTCATCCGGTCGAGACACTAATAATCCAAACTTACACGTACAATAATAAAATCTATTGAATTTCTTAATAAATGAACTGTTAATATATTAAAGACAATTATATAATCAAAGTAAATTAAAAAAATATTTATGTTCCGAATAAGCTCCAAAACTACAAAGCGGATTTTAAGAATTATTTCACATACGGGAAACTATCATACGCGGGTGACATAGGCTATAGTATACGCCGGCGAAGTCGTGGGCACACAACTACTTAGTGGTTAATAAAGAACAAAAAGTTACCTAACTAACTTTTTTGAAATCATAAATAAATACAGAAAATGAAATTATTGCACTAATAAGTAAATAATAATGAAATTGATTGTTTTGTTACACTCTCATTAATGCTAAACGATTTCATTTCTATGTTATTCAACAAGTAGAAGCTTGTAATTGCTCTGCACAAAACACTGTTCACGCCTTTTCAATTCAAAATAAAACAAAATGAGCAGAGAGCAATTAATTTAGGGTTCCATAGCCTCGAGCGGGATGGACCAATCGACTAATTGTCGACGGCAATATTCAAATGGCGAGAACAATTAGCGAGAGTGCTGTCGTACACATATTTTGTCGTCTGGACTCTTAGATAAAGTAATACTATAAATACGTGTCTATACTATAGCGAAACGAAGTCCTCCTAGTGAACGGGTGCTGCCAGTGCGGATGAGTCTACTCTGAACTACTTAATTTAGTCCATTTGTTTCTATTATACATATTATATATTAATTTGTCAATGAATATGTACTCTTATGACTCGACAATCGGTATATTAATCAGTAATCAAAAAAATATCTGTTTTATTATTACTGATATTGAAATGGAAAGTGACTTCATAGTCTAATGAAGTCACTTTCCAATTGACTTCTCTGTGTGAAATAAAACAGGGAGAAAAAAGAAACCCTTGCTCAGTTTCTTGTGGGTTTCTTGTGTTGCGACCCGGGACGTAGTTTTTTTTTTTAATTAAATGATATTGTATTTGAATACTAATATTATAAAAAAGAAAGATATAACTGTTCTTTCCAGTGAATGTGATCCGTAACAAATGGACCGATTTTATAATACTTTCACTTACCGGATCATACATGACTGACTCAGGCTATAATTTACGCAGGCAAAATTACGAGAAAACATCTACAATTTAATATAAGAAGTTACGGTTGTTATCATTATAATTTTTATAGTAACAACATAGACTGAAGTCGTCTTTTATTTGTTAATAAGCAGAATACAAGACCAAGTAAATTTAAATTCGAAGTTTTTATAATTTCCTTAAATTAAAGTTCTTTGATTATTGTTTCAAAAAGCTTATATCGTATTGATTTCTTATATATTCACGAGCACTATCCATAAATGAATCAATTTTCAAACGGTGTCATCGCATTTGTATTTAATTTTATTGACTTTTCGAACAGGATCCGTGTTCACATGAGACTAAGGTATTGATTCACAATACAAAAAAATGTATATTTTATCCAAACGTTTACATTTATTGAATTATTTTAAAAATACATAAGATTTATTTATTTACCTCTGGTTACCGTAATCTACCACCAGTTCCAAATTTGGAAGTCTTGTTTGAGAACTGGTGAAACAAACTCCGACAAGAAAAGTGAATTGCTCCCTTTGATTTTATTTTTACAGAATGAACGAACTGTCTCTAATGGTTTTACAATGTGTTATCTGGATTGAGATTTTATTTGACTGATTATTACCGGATCCCAAGCAGGTGGTATATTCCAACTTCCATCTCTATGAAATTTCGAATGTTTCTTTATTTAGTCGTATAATCGTCAATATTTCAAAACACCTTTTAAAAGTTGTTTGATTTAATCATGTTTTAAATTCATTTTAAACAGAATGTATTATAAACATTTGTCTGACATATATTATTTAATTAATTTTTAATACAATACCATGGGTCTAATCACAATACCAATTAAGTTAAAAAAAATCTTTCAATTTATTTTCATTACAATTATATTCAGATATGGAACTATACTTTGAATAGTTCCATATCTGATCACTGATAAAGCATCGAGCGCTTAATTTAATACAACCCTTCCTATACCCGTACAAAAAACAAGAGGGTGCTTCTAAAATGTACAGTAAGCTAAATATGATGGGTGATAATTGACGGCGTCTCCCCGCTACCTAGCAAATCTCTTTTGTGTACTGCGATAGCTCCACAAAGCCAGCTAATGTCTTTTAAGGACTTAGTCGTTTAAACGGACTAAATAATGAACCGACTACCCTTCTACGGTACAATTTATAAGCTTAAAACCTCGGGGCTCGCTTAACAATTTCGTATTAATAGCAGCAGTGTGTGCTTCTGATAAGACATTTGGGCTATGTGTATTTTATATTCTAATATATCAATATTAGAACATAATTTGGGCTATTTGTGTATTTTATGTTCTAATATTGGTATATTAGAATATAAAATACACATAGCCCAAATTTCTTATCAGAAGCCTATGATTAGAATGATAATATATTTTTCTTCTTCATAATTAGTTTATTTTCTAACGATATGCAAAGTGCCTAAAAAGTTCCACTACTTTTGCAAAACAAAAATTTAGTAAATCAATCGCGCTTTCAAAATTGTGGTGTTTTTAATCTTTACTATTAAGAGGATTGTTTTTGGTTTGCATTTAGTAGGGCCCGAAACTAAAAGGTGCAAGAAATTTTGAAATTGCAAGAGATTTTTCAATTTTAAAATTTCTTGCACCTACGAAAAGCTACCTCATATGCAAGTGAAAACAGATAATCGTATATACATACAATCAATAACATCTATCAAGAAAATAATCTGCCTGAAGATTTTTAATACTTCCACATTATATCAACGCTGTTTTATAAAGCTTGAAGAAACGCTACCCTCACGATATAATCTCCGAATAATACTCATACCATTTTGTGTCTTCCAACGGTCATAATTCTGTTCCGTTCGCTTTGTAGCGTTCTATGCGCGTGACGTCACAAATCCGGATGATTTCTATTTGTTATCAGCCCTGAGCAGTGGAGTGTGCAGGGTTGCTACCCGCCGAGTAATCGCATTATTTATCGCAGCCGCTCGATTAACACAACCAACGAAAGTACAGATTAAGTTAAAAAGTGATTTATACAAAATAATATAAATATTTACATATTTTCAAAATTTTAGATAAATTTACTCTACATATAGAGATAGATAGGGTAAAAGTGTAAAATTCTTAGAAGAGACAATAAACAAAATAAAACTATCAAATTCTTATAGTAATTTTCATAATAGATCTAAAAGAATTTGTATAAGATAAAAGTTATAGATGCAGTAGTTAAATTCAAAAACCAAAATTATTTGACACTTATACAAATCACGTTTATAGATAAATGGAATAAAAAAAATTAACGCTCGATTCATTTTGCTTTTCAATTATTATTAAACTGATACCTACAGTAAAATAAATATCAAATACGTAAACTCAATTCCAGGTGAATTTATTAAAGATTTTTATGGTTACCTATAAATCAACATATCGATAATCGCAGTTTCTTTGAATCAGAGAAATTCAATTCGCATGAGGACACTAATCCGGATGACGTCTGTTTGTTATCAGCCCTGAGCAGCCCGCTATGGCAGGGCTGCTATTTGCTGTGTATCATTTATACTAATAATCATAAAGATGAAAATTTTGATTGTTTTGTATGTATTGAATAATTCAATTTAAAATTCATTTCTCCTACGGAAAGCTACATCATACGCGTACGACGTATGCTATAATTTGGTATATAACATGGTAAAACCGCTAGCTATATATTTTATAAATACATAAATGAGACCTCTTTTAAAGGGATTCATCGCGTTTGTATTTAGTTTTATGACGTTTCGGACCCTTTAAAGATTTGTTCACATAAGACAATCAACATCTTAGTCTTAATATAAGCAAATACCCATTAATTTATTTATATCGTGTTAGAGATTATATTCTTTCAACATAAATATAATCAAATTTTACATAAAATCTTCAAAAACTCTTGCTATATTCTAGATTTCTGTAAACTCATTATTGTTATTGCTTGAAATCCTGCTTCTTGAAAATTAAATTTAATATAAGCAGTGTTATTAAAAAACAAAGTTTAGTGTTGGAGTAAATTGACGCTGAGATTGCACTTAGTATTAGTTAAAATTCATATTATTTAACAGAAAATGTAATAGGTTTGCTTATTCTCCATATAATTACCCTCCAATCCGCATTGGGCCAGCGTGGAGGGTCACGGCGCATCCTCCTTAACCATCCATAAGGAAGGCCTGAGCCCCTGCAGTGGGGACGTAAAAGGGCTGGTGGTGATTCTCCATGTAATATGAATTTGGACTAATACTAAAATTGCAATTTTAGCGTAAATTAACTCTGACACTAAACCTTGTTTAATAATAGCACTGAAGAGTTTAAAAAGAATTGAATGAATAAATATTTAGGTGCTTAAATATTAAATAATTTATTTAAAAAACTCTGAGAATGGATAGATAAAAGAGACTCATTTCGTTTTCAATAAAAAAAAACCTAGATAACCAATACTCTATTTATTTTTTTTGTCCACTATTATAATATTAAAGCACATATTATCTTTGAAGTGGCAACCTTAGCTCATCGTTAGTAACAAGTCCGAGATTCACCCGCCCTTATATTTTATTTTCACTGCAACACATATTACTTGGCTGTCAATATTATCGGCGATCGACTCGGTGCTTCCCGTCAAATTGCTTCCATTCCCCAACTTCTCTCGACAACTATTGTTTTTATTTCAGCTCGTTTTGTTTTTGTATGGTTTGATTGTATTTTGAGAATATTCTCTTATTTTTACTGGAATACGACGTATAACTATGTTTATTGAAGTTTTGCATGTAATAAACGTCACGTTTAAAAATAAATTGTTATGATAGTAATATTGAACCTTATCAAGATATTTCTAGCATTCATTTAAATATAAAACTAGCTTTCCGCAAGTGGCTTAACCCGCGTGTATTCCATATAAAGTTTCAAATCCTAATTCACCCTTTAAGGGGTAAAAGTTCCACAATCACTGCTTCAAATATTAACTATTTTTTATCAGTATCCCAAAAATATTTTTTTAATGTTTTTTATTGAGAAAATGACGCACTTCCATACAAACTTTCAACCCCTATGTTAGTTTCAACCTCATAGGGGTCGACTAACTACAATCAGTGAAATAGGTATTTATTAATTTTTAATCAATTTATAACTTCAAAAAATGACGGGCGGTCATATAAACTTTCAAGCCCAATTAGAGGTTAAATACCCAAAAATACACCATATCAGAAATTAAATTTCCAGGATCCTTCTTTAGAAGTGTTAACTTTACAAAATAACTCTACTAACTAAAGACCATGGATCCAACTTCAAAAGTTTACGATCAGCTATAATGAGTCAGTGAATGAGGACAAGGAATGTAATAAATATACATATATAAATGTTTAATTTTAAGTTCTAAAGCCACTGAAATTAGGCTTAACGTAACATGTGAATAAAATATCTAAGTATTAGTCATTCGTAGTACTTATTTTATATAAAAAATATATATTTTAAACTCCATAGCCACTAAAATAACTCTAGCATACTATAGACCACGTTCAATATTAAATTTATTTATTTTGATAATAATAATGAACCGTATAAGTAGTAAAAGATATTATTTTATCTTATTACCATATGGACATGGTAGTAGGTATTAATTTAAAATAGGGTCTTATTATAAAATGATTACAAACTTTAGTTTAAAGGTTTAAATCATTATCCAAACAATGTAAGTCGATATGTCTAATTATGATTATCTATTGTGACATTTACAATTTGCTTTGGGCGGCCAATGGCTGAAACATAGTACTAAGCTTCTTCTTCTTCTCCGTCTTAATTGAGTAGTAAAAAAAATAGAACAGTAAAAAAAATAGACGGTTAACGTTTAACTTTAAAACTCAAATGCCACTGAAAGTGTTATATAAAAAACTTACTTGAATAGAAGGGGTCTGTTAGCAAAAAGGCCCGAAGCTTTCTCCTTCGCGGCTTGTAGCCCCTGCATGGTGGATTCAGCGTCCTCATCAAACGTTCACACTTCACTAACACCTAGAAATATATCCTTAATATTAGACAATTGATTATGAGGGGTACACGAAACTATATATCGTTAAAATTTCGATTAAATAACAATAAATCTCTAGATAAAGATCGCGCTTATACTTTATTCTTTTTTTGAAAGATTTCACTTAATTAAATATTAAAATATTTGCAGAATATAACGATATTCTGTTGCGTTGCGTTGCAAATGTTACAAAATATTTTTTTACTTAAAAAGTATTTACTTAAAATGTACTTTTTAAGTTATCTGGTTTAAATATTAAATGGTATGTTAGTAAAAAATAGTTGCTCGGTATTAAAAGAATTCACGTTCATGTTGATAGCTAATTTTTAAGTATATTTCTCTAAGATGTAATTTAATAAAAATATTAATATTTACCTATTTTCTTGTAATTAATATATTATATTAGGTCATTTGAATAATCAGTATGTTATTTTTTTACACGGAATCATTCAATAACTATGTTAAAGACATCTTTATTAACGATACAAGGCTTCGTGTATGATAATAGCTGTAGATAATGGCGGCGCTGCAAAATTTAAGCAGCAAAACAAATCAAAGCATTCTAATTAAATCAAACAATATGCTAGGCTCCCAATATTGTTTAACAACTTTCATAATTCATAGGTACTATTTCATTATAAGCTATACCATAGCTTTGATTATTTTATATACTTTTCGCTTATACTATAAAAAGCTATCCGTTTTATTTACTTAAAAACATACAACCTACATACAGTTAAAATAACCATAATTATATTGATAATACATAAATACTGGCCAGTGTTTAAGCAATGTATGTATAAAATAAAATTTAACGTGTTTCATTTTGATAGATATAATTGTGTACTTACTACGTTAATATTACATATATTTTAAGTAATAAACCGTTATTTTAATCGGTATTATAATAACGATTCCGAATAAAGTAACGATTTAAACTGGTATCGTATGGTTGACGAAACTTTCTAAAGGAATTTTCTATTCAACAGTGAAATCTACACTGGAATCCGTCCGATTAAGATAGATCGAAGATAGCGCTTTATCACCACTATAAGTTCAATAAAATAAAACCTACTTCCAACGCTGCGACGGTGTGTTCGACGCTATATTGTTAACAACATAACAAAGTTAACAAAAACAGGCGGAAAGTTTTATTTCACCATGTGGTCATAGATAAGAAATTACTTAATTTATTCAGTCCCATTGATTTATAATTTAAATAGTTTAATAAATATATTTCCTTTAATGATGCTGATTTGACATCATAGATGTTGTTGCCGCAGTGAAAGGGAATATTATGTTTATAAATCAACAGTGTGTTGAATGAATCAAAATAATCATAGACGAGCATAAAGCTATCGTTATAAATTACGAAGTTAAATAATAATAACCAATTATAGTATTTATTTATCTGCAATCAAAGACTATATTGCATCATAATCTAACTGATCAATTAGCCAAAAAGTTTAATGACACTAAAAATTACAGAATTGTAAGTGCAACGTTATAATATAATATAATTATTATATATAACCTTGCAACTATTTCATTATAATGATTTTAATAAATCCGTTTTGATCCTTTACTAAAAGGAAACGGCCCAGATCTGCCCCAGAGTTATTTCATGTTTGCAATTGAAAACACACAAGAAACTTAATAAGATCATATTAACAAAATATAGAGATAATCTATATTTTTAACTCAAAATGTAGAAACATCCTATCTAAAGGGTTTCAGAATACAATTAATAAAGTACATAAATAATTTCTTAGATACAAAGAAACCCAGAGTAGTTTAAATATCAATTTTTCTGCCCTATAAGATTATATAAATAATTTACTATTTTAATTACTTTTAAGTATCTATTTTATTGTTTATAGAGAGTTTTTTGTTCTTAAAATTCACCAATTTGTCTTGTGAACTATGGTGATAGTGGGTCATGAAAGTGAAAAACATATTAATTCAGTGAAATAATACGATGCGCGTATCATAGTGGTCACTGTGTTACTTTATTCCTCTTACATCTTTCAATTGTTTAAAATTATGATGTCGAGCCCTACCGTTTTATTGAAAACAAGAGGTTTACATAATAGAAATGACTATTACTGTTATGGTTACTCTATTTAAATTATAGGTGAGTACATTTGGTCTTAAAATTGTCCTATTACATTTAGAAAATGATATAATATAAACATTCAATTATTTTCTGAAGAATTGTATAAGGAAAATGAAGAATTGTATAAGGAAAGAATTGGATAAAAATGCTTTTAACTTAAAAATGCCGCTTGTAACATATACAAATGATATTTATCCTTATTATTGAATAAGATATTGATAGAGATATCTAAATTTGATCGTGACGCATAGACTTGTACTTGTAGGCCAAATTTTGTATGGAGCATGGGTCGTCTCCTTTATTGATTTACTATAACAAACAACAATCACGAGAATAAAACGCTGTAAAATATGAAATAGCTGTATAAATCATAATTTTCAATTTTTTTTTGCTTTAATTTTCCTATCACATTCCTCCTCTATTTGAATTTTTCTTCTCTTATTGATTCCCCTCCTATTCCTATCATACACAAATGATGTTAATATTGATTCTTTAATATTTTATCTTCTTAGATAATCGATTCTACGTTTTATCCTTAAAAACTATTAATTTTAAATTAATTTATTATATTTCTAACTAAACATAGACATAGAATTAAAAACTTTTGTGATTTAATACAAATTTTAAAATTCATATTGTAATAAGAATAAGTAAGCGATAATGCTTTGTAAGTATTTAAGAATAAATGTTTTAGTTATCTTAATATTATTTCTGCTGTTGATGATATTTAAGTGGCGCATAGTGAGGACTGACGAATTCCTCTCCACAGAAATGTATCTCAAACATTGGCTTGATTGAGTACTTCTTACTTTAATATACAGAAAGATCACAGAATCGTTATATTGCTTAATAAGCTTTTAAAATATTATGATATTTCGTATATGTTTCGTAATGAACTTTACACATTACAAACTATTTAACCTACATAAATCCAAACACCTAATGTAAGTTTAAAAAAAATCTGCACTCGAACAAATATAACAATTTTTCTAAAGCAATAAAAAAGGATTTACATTTGTGTTTGTTTTAAAATTGAACTTAATGAAGTTTGTATATATTTTGTAACTTTAGTAAGAATGTCTGCTTTTCTTGAAATGAACGCCTCAATCGTTTTATTATAAAAAATCATGATAAGAAACGTGACCGTACAACTCGTTACGTAATCGGTTACGGCTTCGTAGATGTATATATGTACATGTATATGTATAGCTTTATATAACATCAGAGAGAGTAGTAAAACAGTTCTTTGAAACACGAAACTCAATCTTATTCACATGCAACATTTCATAACAAGACATAAAAGTGCATAAAATCACAGTTATTATAAAAAAAACTTACATATTTCAGATCCCAGGCGAAGCAGCTCCTACGTAGCGTCTGTCGATCGCTTAGCACCCCGCGCGCCTCTGAGCTACGGTGCTACGGCTGCGCGTAGCACATTATGCCATTGGCTGCTACGGGGTCGTCTACGTAATAGCGACGGCCAATCACGACTCCCCTGTAAAGGGGCGTGGCTTTTAATTTTCAGAAAATTTTCAGCTTTCCCAAAATACTCCGCTCACTAAGCCTTGCATATAACTGTAACAGGGTATGTTAATACCTAGTATGATTCCGTTTCAATATCGATTTTGATTGTTGAACTCCAAATACTTTATGTTGAATACACCTACTAATGTAGGTGTATCTATAATCCTAATACGTTTTAAAAGAGAACCGATTGCTTATAATATTATTTAAGAGACGTATATGCGTTTTCACTAAACTTAGGAGTCGCCCAAATCTGACACCAAAATTTTTTAATATCCGAATATTAAAATGATTTTTTTATGATCGAAAAACTACATCTTCTCATAATTACTATATACAGTACATTCCTAAAATATCTTTGGCCGGACCTTTAAAATGAAAAACAAGGCTAAAACATTATTCATTCACCAAATTATTATTTCATATTTCCCCACATATTACTCATTTTATATATCTAAATTTGAACGAGTTTAAACGAAAATGGTTTGAAATGAAAAACCACTAAAACATGTTCAGTTAGGTTTTAGTATTATGATATCTGTAGTAATACCACAATAACGAAAGTAATATTATGAAGTGACGATATCTATATTTTTATGGTGATTTACATAAAATTCAATATTATTTATTTTTTTTATTTAGAATATATTTGTAAAGCGAAATACCGAGTGATTGGAAAAAGCACTTGCTTCATCATTTTGGCAAGAAGGAATCTATACTAATATTATAAAAATGTCAAGTATCTGCGCTTTGTTTGTTTTTAGCTCTTTGTTTGTATTTTGGAAATATTAATCTTATAATTAGGATATTGCGAACTTTGTATTTTTTTATCACTCATATTTATGTATGTTTAGAAAACAATTGTCTTATTTCTTAATAGTTCTACTATGAGATGACGATAGTGGTGATTTATGTAGAAAAACAACTTATGCTAAATTCATTGAATTGTCTCACTCGAGGTAAATACTGAAAAAAATCTATGAAATCAACTGTCAGTTAAGTTTTACAGTAAGAAAACTTACACCCAGTTTTAGAATTGAGTATTTAAAGTTAATAAAATCTTAAACCATGTTAAAAGTCACATTTAATAGCAGTTTGTTGAAATTAAAACTCTTTGCCACGTGAAACGTAAAAAGCTTTGAGAATAAATTTTCAAATTATATGAAGCATAGTAAAGTTTTACCTTTTTTTAAATCCGCTAATAGGGAAGACCATTATAATTATAGACCTATATCAATATTACCGACGTTAAGTAAAATCTTTGAAAAAATGACTCTTGAAAAGTTATTGTTTTACTTTAATTTAAAAAAATTACTGCATACTAAGCAATATGGTTTACCAAAAGGTCGCTCTACTACTGATGCTGGTGTAGCACTTCTTAAACGTATATTCAAGGCTTGGGAGGCGTTACAGAATACTCTTGGAGTATTTCGTAACTTATCCAAGGCATTTGATTGCGTTGAGCATCGAACACTGGTAAGGAAACTAAATTACAATGGTATCAAAGAATCTGCCCTACAACTAATATTGTCGTACCTCAGTTTCAGAACTCAAACTATCAATATAAACGATACGAGATCATCTGGCTCACAACTAAAAACGGGGGTTCCCCAAGAATCTACTCTGGGTCCCTTTCTGTTTCTAATATACATAAATGATATGCCATTTTTTGTCGAAACTTCATGTGATAAAGTATTGTTTGCAGATGATACTTCTTTAATATTTAATATTGATAGATGTCAAATTTACTTTGATAATGTGAACAATGCTCTCTCACAGATTATGACCCTGCTAACTGTAAATAATCTCCAGTTAAACGCTAAAAAAACTAAATGTATAAAGTTCATGTTACCTAATGTAAAAGTTGAACTAACAAAAAATAAACTTAATGATGAAAAGCTCGAGTTGGTATATTCAACATTCAACAATCTTCTTGGATGTAGCGCTAGATTCTAAATTGCAATGGCATCCTTATATTTCATTATTGGTAGGAAAACTAAGTTCAGCTGCTTTTGCAATAAGAAAAATTAGGCAACTCACAGATTTAGATACTGCTAGGAGAGTGTACATTAGTTATTTGCATTTCGTTATATTATATGGCATTCTGATGTAGGGTATGGGCGCAGGTATAGAGTCTGTATTTATTTCACAAAAAAGAGCAGTAAGGGCTATTTATCAGTTGGGTTCAAGAACATCCCTTAGACATAAATTCAAAGAAGTTGGGATATTAACAGTGGCCTCTCAGTTTATATACAATTGCATACTTTATATTAGAAAAACAAACAAAACTAATGTATTAACAATTACATTATTTTTGTTTGTTTTTAAATATGGACTTGTTCCGTTAAACACGGAAATTTTGCAAACATCCCGTAGTGAGAGAAACACGTGACTCAAGAGACTGAACCGTAGTTATAATTAACCAATTCTTCCTTGAAATTTTTTTTCTACTAAAAAAAAATGTTAAACATAGTCATGTACAATCAATGTCAATTTTAATACTAGAAACATAGATAAACTTGTTTTGCAGTCATGCAGGCTAAAGAAGGTGCTAAAAACATTTATGGGTCAAGGTATACACTATTCAAACTAAATTCCTATGGAATTTTTAAACTAACCCTTGCCTAATTTTAAATGTTATAATAAGAAATGTCTACTCAGTAAAGGATATTATATTGTAAATAATATTTAAACGACAAAACTGCTTGGTGTTAAATATGGCTTTATAATTATTTATCGGTGAGCTTGTTTGAGTAGACATGTGATTCGAATGACGTAGATACTGTTTTACTTTTATATTTTCTAATATTGTAATGGAAAGTGACTTCGTATTTTATTGAAGTCATTTTTCAATGCTGACGATCTCTATGAAATAAAACAGCAGCCCTTGACGAGTTTCTTGCTGGTTCTTCTCGGTACAAGGGTTCCCGCTGTATATTTACGAACCGATGGCGTAGCTCTCGACTTTCACAATTGCTTGTAACAGCCTAGACTGAATAAATAATTACGATATTGATTTTTGATTTCATCAAATGAGATTTTGTACTTTTCACAATACAATAGAAACCTGTCATTATTTTAATACATTTATTTATAATACTTTTAATGTAAAATTTTAAAAATAAATAATAACTTTAGTATTAACGTGTAACTATGGTCTCGTCTACAAATTCTAGATGCTTCCCTTGTCTTTAGAATGCAAAATAATTTACTTACCAAATAGAAAAGTTTAAAAATTTGAATCTTTGAATGATTTGAATCATTCAAATTCAATCAAATTTTCGACTCATTTATCGACAATACGATATCTGATTCGATAATCGATAGTTCAGCAACACAATAATAATCGCCCGGATTGAGAAAAGTCGTGGGTTTGAATCCCATCTCTGAGTATCAGGGACAAATTAGATTTTTAAGCATTTTCTTTAAGAATATTTTCCAGTATATCATTGTGAATGCAATATTGATTAAATATAATAAATAAAGAGAGAAGTGGTAAATAAAAGCTATACTATACAACATATAACTAAGTTCACTTTTGAAGTGAAATCACAGAGAGAAAGAGATGTGTATTAAATATCAAGTCAGTCAATTCAGTAGTTGAAAAGTCAGATGTGATCAGCACACATTTTTCTTTTTGTTTGTTTTTTTAATTAATTTTATCATTGAAAACTTAAAAGTGAGACAAGCAACATGAACTTATATGGCAATGCAATGTGAAACCAAATTCCATACTTCAATCACCTTTATTAAATACAGCAAGTCAATTGTGATTAAAAATAGAGAATAAAACCATTTTAAATTATAATTTTGAACAGTTTAATTCGGACATATTTCATCCGCCCCCTCGCAAGTCGAACAGCACAATCAGCAGGTTATACCATGATCGGTATCGGCTAGATATTGGCCCGACTTCATTTCACGGGTAGAGGACCTCGCAAATGAAGTTGCCGCGGTCCACCGATCATGAGCAACGTCGAGATCATATTTATGAAATTTGGATACGGCAATTTTGTTAGAAGAAAAAAAGGAAAAAAAAATTTGAGTGAAAACAGTTTTTTTTATAAACTCTTCATTATCTTTTAACGGTAAAATACAATTTCCCTCAAGAACAAACTCACGTGCAATGTGGATTAAATCCGTACTCGTCTGTAATTGCTTAAAATTTATTTGCAAACATAAAAATAGTACTAAATGCACATGAAAATATATGATTTAATGATGACTTGATATGCATTGAGAAAAATAATTAAATCAAATTATTAATTTGAAATCGACACAAATTTTATAAATTCGGTTATTATTAAACGAACTATGAGCGCGAAAGTACAAAATATACTTAAAATTTTAGACAGAGTTTTAAAATAATAATAAAACTATTCTTAAATCTTCGTAACTCCCACCAAATATGATTCATAACGCTTCGCCGGCTGAATGCGTCGTTTGAATCGGAATATCTGCCCATCAGACCGATTTAACTCGAGCCTACTCATTTTTATGAAGACAAGAATATAATGCAGGTTCACATATTCACCATTGTTCAACTATAACATCATGTATTTTATTAACGAGAAGATACAGAATAAAATTGAAAATTGAGGCAAACGCAAATCGCAAAAAAATACACGCCGAAGGAGGCGAAAACAAAGAAAGAAGTTTTAAATATCTTGTTGATAAACATATAGGTAGTTCTCGTTCCGCGGCTTCTTCTACGCAAATTATCAGGGTTATCGATAATTTTCATTGTGATTTAACAGAACGTTTACACCGCATAAGTATTAACATAGATATAATATTTGTATGTAACATATATTTATTCCTGTGGTATGAAATCCCGTTCCATGTTTGTTGACAACTTGAAAAAACTAAGCTTTCTGTGGACGTAAAATTACAAAACTTACAAAATATACTCGATTAAATCAAATATAAAACAATTGAATAAATAATTTTTAGTCTGTAGAAAATTATTTTACAAGCTAGTTTTTTTTTTATAAAATGAGCTAAGTTCAGATGACAATAAGCCGTGCTCGTGCCTTTTCCTTTAAAAGCTTGAAGGGGCATATCGGCCACTCAACGGCCATCGACCACTCAGCGGTTATCGCTTCCACTCTACATCGACGCCACTCAATACACAACACCCTTTATGTCACATTGAACATATACATAGTACTTTTTACTTCAAAATGAAACAAACAGAAACCAACGATCAAATAGTTATATAAATTTATTTGGTGTCTACAACGATTTTAAAATAAAAATAAATAATTTAAAAATTGAAGAACACGACTACCAAAATCGAACAAAAAAAGAAACAAAATTTTATTTTTGTTCGATTTTTATAGTTGTGTTTTTTAATTTTTAATTATTCCTTTTAGTGACCAGTTATTGCAGCATAGATTTGGAATTTCTTTATAGCAAGACCTATAATTTGATACCCTAATTGAATACACCCATAAAAAATATTATTTTCTCATATATTTTTTTAAATTACGTCCTACATCCGCCATATTGCGTATGTAAAAAAATATATAGCCGGTATTATACGAGATGATGTAAGGTTTCCGATACCCTATATTTTATATTTGTTTAGTCTTTCAAAAGTTATGTTAGAATAAAAAAGTCACATATATATCTATACGCTACTTTTTATGGGCAGTCGTGTAAAAAAGCAATGAAGAATGTTACTAGGTATGCCAAATCACTTGAAATTTTGTCTCAATAAAGCCCTTATGTATACAAATACACTAGTTTTTGTTGTAGTCAAAAATACCTAGTAATTTTGATTTTATATGCATTTAAAGTTTCGAAAAATATCGAATCCCGCTAACAGCCACGTGACCGCTTGTGACGTCATGTCACAACGCGCCGCGCCCCGCTTAGTATCAAGTCGCCAGCGGTTATAGTAGATATAATAGCTTGCGCAGTATTTTGTTGTGTTTTCGCCCGTGTATAAAGTTAATAGTCTAATAATATTAAATATTATTCGATTGAAAAATTAGACAAAGGATTCGAAAAAGGGCAATCGGATAATCTACCTAAAATAGATGGATTAAAAGTTGCGCATTATTTATTAACAAATAATAATTTCGTTGCCGCCGAAATGCGAGGAATAAAAATGCATAGGTAAGTAAACTTTCCTTGCTATTATTGATGCTTAATAGTTTATCTGTTCTAAATTGTTTTATCAAAACAAAATACGCAACTAATGTCGTAATGGAAGAATGCAACTCAAATATTAGAAGTACCTACCTACCATTAAATTTTTACGTTAAAGACAAATACGTATTATAGTTTTGTAGCTATAGGTAGGTACGTATGTATATATAGGTACCGCTCTTAGTAAATTTAAATAAATACATACATTGATTTATTGCAAACTAGCTTCCGCCAGCAGCTTCGCCCACGATTCCCTCGGGAGCTGTACATTTTCCCAGGATTAAAAGTAGCCTAAGTGTTATTATTACAGACTTCGTCCAGATCTGTTCAGTAGTTTTTGCGTGAAAGATAAAAAACAAACACACACACAAACTTTCGTATTTATAATATAAGTAGGAAGTAGGGTAGGTACCTAGGATGTAGATGTTGTGGATACAGATGTTCTAAACCTTTTTTATTTGTATTTTTTTTTACTAACAAAATACGTAAGGCCATTTTATTACATTATTTTTTTGTTGCAAATATAGAAGTTTGAACAGATGTACTAAACCTTATTTATTTATTAGTATTATTTTACTAACAAAATACTTAAGGCTATTTATTTTTATTTGAAACTTATTTCAGATCGGCAAGAAACAGCTATGGCAATGATGCTATTGGTTATGTTCAAGTTAAAAGAGTAGGTGATGTATGTACATATGTACGGTTAAATGTAGAATCACGCCAGAACACCGCTTGCAGTTTAGAATGCAATGAAAAGGATCAAGAAGTATTAAATGTAAACTGCGAAGATTGTGCCGCCAGCAGAGGTGGCTGTAAACATACTGTAGCACTTTTAATGTGAAAACATCGTCGAAATTGAAAAAAATCTAAGCTCTCAGGTGTTGGTGCGACACTGAAAATGATTAAAGCTAAAGATTTTGGCACAAGTGGTATAACACTTCATTTAGCCGGTCAGAACGATTTTTTTTTGACAAAGTAGCATTAAAACTTAGAGAGCTTCAAATACAGTGTTCTCTTTCACATTTTATATGTGAAAAAAAAGAGGTTGAAAAGATGTCTATTTATCATAAAGATGTCTATAAAAACACTTTTCCCGGCGAATTAGTAGTTGTATTTTTACATTTAGGCTCAACACATGATTTCCTAGTATTTGGATTGGACATTTTTAAAAGTATTTAGGTAAAATTTCGACGGCACGGGCGCGCGACTGCGAGCAGACTAAGTGAGCCAGACTGAGCGTGTTGTGCAATGACGTCACACCGTCACCGGCAGCCCGCGTCGTGCGGTTACAACTTGTTTTACTTCTAAATCGGAAACTTATTGTCGTATCGAAGTAATTCTTTCATTAGTATTTTTTATTTTTGACAGAGAATATGGAGTGCTAATAAAAAAATATTCTTAACATTCTTCATTATGGAACCCTAAACGTGCAGTTACTTAGAATAAGCAGTTTATTAGTAAAACATTGAATTAAGATATATAAGAATAAAAATAAAATAATGATGTTATAAATTTATTTATTTCTTATTCGAAATTGTTTTAAGCTTTTTTTTTCTAC
Organism: Diatraea saccharalis; assembly: GCA_918026875.4. Classification (NCBI taxonomy): domain Eukaryota; kingdom Metazoa; phylum Arthropoda; class Insecta; order Lepidoptera; family Crambidae; genus Diatraea; species Diatraea saccharalis. The sequence goes on from OU893345.1 coordinate 12,360,101, forward strand.
AAAGAACAAAATCTAGATAAATGATGATCAAAGTTTTGAAATCAACGCTGTGTTGGTTAAAATAAATTCTATTTAAATAAGTAATAAAGTTTGGAAATATAGTCCTACATTTTAAATTTCTTACATCCGCAATAAGCCACGTTAATTTAAAATCATTGAAATCATCTATAAGTAATATTAGAACGGTTGCTGTTTCCATACTAAAAGGATTTCAATAAAAACGAAGTTTTTAAATTAAAAAGAAACCCGCGGACTAATTAGGTCATTGTTTATTATATATTTATTTATTATCTGGCAGATAAGTACTAAACGAAAACTTTGATCCCGCTTTCTTTTTACAAATTCAACCCGTCTTATTTCCGAATCGTTAGCAGAATACTATGTCGTCAAAACACACATTAAATCTGTGACACCTCACGGCTCCTGCAAACGCACCTTTTTCCACACGATTGCACAACCGCACCATTTGGGGGGACTCCCCTCCCTTTCCATCACAAAGCACACCGCCACTTCTCCCGTCTCCCTCCCCCATTCTATTTATGACTTATTAACTTCTCTAAGGTATCATAGCAACCTCTCCCGTGCCACTCTGTCGATTTAATATAGAAAATTGTGAATTCAGTCGGCAATGACTTTGAATCAGTTTATTAAATTCCTAGATCTCGAGCTATATTATCTTGTTAATAACATTATAGCCATCTAATCTTAATTGACTTGAAATATTTAATGTACATAACAATATTCGATCTTAAAACAAGACTTACGAGCCATATTTGTTAAATAAATTAAGTTTTAATGTTAGGCTTTTATTGTTTTAACTAAAGGTTCATTTAAAAGTCTCTTGTTAAAATAGTTATGCAATCTTCAAAGTATTCAATCATATAAAAACGTCAAATAAATTTAAAGTAAATTTGAAATAAGTTAAAATTTGAAAGCACAACCCTAAGACGAAAAATAAAATTTAAACGAATTGAAATACGTTTCCACGGTAAAGCTCAAAATCGAAGCTGTTTGTCAACGGATCGCTCCTCTGGGACCAACTCTCACGGTATCATCCCTGAGATGAAATATATCTTATTTCTTAAAAATATTACGTCAAGTTTATTATTTTAAATGTCCTATACTTTTGCATGATTTTAAGTTATAAAATTGAACAAGAAAATTCATCTGCAAGCAATAAAGTATAAAGGTTTGCTTATGGATAAAAAATATAGTTCTCTCTCTCATAAAGAGTCATACGCGCATAGTCAGTGAATTAGATTACTAAGAGAACGTAAATTTACTCATTACTTAAATACTCACAACAAAAATGTTATGTATATGCATAAAATACCCTCAGAAACTAATTGACCGCTTTTAAAAACTCTCTCACCTATAGGAATCTTTTTTTTTATGGGATAGGGGCAGGTGAACAGACGGATCACCTGATGGTAAGTGATTACCGTCGCCCATGGACAATACACGGATGATGTAGCTTATACTTTACGGTGAAGAGGTGAAAAAAAGTGTGTATCATTACAATCATCTTAATGCAACACAAAACAAAAGTGTTTTTATAGACAAAGTAAATAGTACGATTCCTTTGTATCTGTTTCTCTCAAACCTCTCAACCTTTGTGTCCATTATATCAAGTAAATACAAGTAATTACATTAAATAGGTCAATAACGAGATTTACGAAACACGTTTCTATGGAAATAATCTCTTGAATTTAACACAGTAAATCTGCTTAAGGTGAATTTCGAAGCATATTCCAGGAATTGGTGTTATATTTTATTTTCTCTACGATATCAAGATCTCAGTTATACCAATGTCCTATTTTGCTCCGCCATGAGGCGCTAGGACCATTGAGTGGTCAAATATGACGCCATTTAGAAAAAAAGACAATTTTATTTAATTTTGATGGAATATATGGCTGTTAGATCATCATTTAGTTAAAAATACATGTGAGAAAAACAGATATGGTAGAAAGGTAAGGTGTACCTTTTTTAACCTAAGGGAATTGCCCTCAACCTCATAAGACCGTGAATTAGACGGCCATAGAATCCAGGACTCTTCTACCGTTGGACTAACAGAAGGTAAGACGCGGTTAGCCTACGCGTCAAATCCTCCTAGACAGAGAGCTTGTGACAAAAATGTGCAACTTACTAAAGCTTGATATGTCTGTATGTTGAAGTACAAAGGATATCAATCAGTACCCAGTGCGGAGGTCAGACATCGAAACACTTGGTGGCGGCAATGTAAAGTACGAAAAATCGTAACATAAAAGTGTTAGTGTATCAGTGTTGCCAACCCCAGCATATAGCAAAACTGCAGATATGCTTGAAAAAAACTGTAGAAAACTGTAACAGTCGCATGTAGAGCAGTAAAAATACGTGTTACCTTTTTTACTTTTTGCGAGCCATCCACTAAACTTTTCGTCGTTGAGCCAAGAGTCGATAAATTTTTGCTCGTATCTAACCACTTTGTTCTTTCTTGGTGGGGATTTATCAACATCTGACTCACTATCACTACTGCAAGTATGCATATTCGTAACTTTTTACTAAACTCACAACGTCAATCGAACAAAAAACAATTTAATCAGACGAATGACGGAATGAACGGTCAAGTACATATTATCTCAAATCTCGATGTTCAAAATATTCACGGGGATTCCCGAGTAAGTAAGCAATAGAATGTCGGTAAAACAGACATCGACCGAAACGATATACGACTGTCCACCACTAATGCCATCTATTAAATTGGTTCACCATTACCTCCGGTTCGATAATAGTAGGTTTTAGTGAAGCTGATTTAGTGTACGGAATACGTAGCAAATAAAATAGATGACGCTAGCATCTTAAATAAAAAACTGTAGATTTCGAGGCCTAAACTAAAAACTGAGAGAATTTGGAAAAAACTGTAGATCTACAGTAAAAACTGTAGGGTTGGCTACAGTGTAGTGTATTTTCCAATAAAACATTGAGAATGAAAAATTAATCAAATATAATTACATTTTTTCTTTAAATAATTTTTAAGCAATTCTTTAATATTACTCGATGAGTACATTCCAAATATATATAATTTGTGTAAAAAAGAGCGCAAGAGTTAATCCAATTCATCCCTTCTCGGTATCAAAACTAGCAAACGAATTGTCTTTTCCACTTACTTACCCATATTTATAATAAGTCTCTCTGAAGGAACCTTTCCAGATATATGTAAAAAAGCTTTAGTGAAACCTATATTTAAGGGAGACAACAAGCATGATGTATATCAGTATCGTTTTATATCCAAATTATGCGTAATGGCCAAAACTTTTGATGAAATTGTCACATTTATTTTTTATTTTCTCATTAAAAAACGTCATTACCCTCACCAACATGGCTTCTTCCAAGGGCACAGTGTGTCAAAAAATCAGTACAAACTATTAAGCGCAACTTAATACTTTATACTGATTTTTTATGGTACTGTTCTTGAGTCTGGTCATCAAGTTGACACCGTGTACACCGACTTCTCAAAAGCTTTTGATAAAATAAATCATTGTATACTTTTACAAAAAATCTAAGAACACTGTGATCTCTTGCATTGGCTCTAATCATACGTTTCCAACCGCAGTCAAACGATCACATTAAATGGATATCAGTCGAAGTGCCTTCAAATTCCCTCGAGAATTCCTAGAGGCTCCCACTTAGGACCTTTCCTGTTCATATTGTATCTAAGCGATATTGAATTAAGCTTTAAACACTCACATCATTTACTTTATGCAGACGATACAAAAATATTCAAGATTATTATCAATTCTGCTAACGATTGTCACGAGTTACAAAAAGACTTGGATAGCTTTCAAAATGACTGTTATGTAAATCAATTACTCCCAAACACGAATATATGTCATACTATTCCATTTACAGGAAAGCCCAATCCAATCATGTATAATTAAACATTTTCAGGCATTAACATTGAACGTATTACCACTGTTCATGATGCTGATGTTGGCGTGCTATTGGATTCCAATCTTCACTTCATGTGATCATATAGATAACATTATTTCTCGGGCCTTCAGACAACTTGGTTTAATTAATCGTTTAGGGAAACCATTTAAAAAACCCAATCATTCTTAAGATATTATACAATGCCTATAATTGGAGCGTCTTAGAATTTTCGTCAATGGTTTGGAGTCAACAAGACGTTGTTCATATAGACCGCATCGAAAAATTTCATAATAAGTTCCTTAAAGCATTAGATTATTTCACTGGTAGTGCCTCTCGATATAATATAGATCCCCTACAAGTCAGTCGGAAAATTTTAAATGCTTTGTTCTTGTATATAATTATTAAAAATAGTATTGATTGTATACTTTGTTAGATAAAATTAGATTAAAAATTCCCCGCGTCTCCTCACGTTCCAGAAGTACCTTTTATATTCCAATTTCAAATACTAACTATACAAAAAAATTATATTAAAGCCGTTCTCTTGATGAATATAACAAAAAATTGTATTGTATTGACATCTTTTCTTACAAACTTATAAGCGTATGGTGTGTGAGCTGATTATCGATTAACATATAATTTGTAAGATTTATATAGAGATATTGTTGTTGTATCATTGATGGATTGGATGGTATATATTCTTTATTTTGAAAATTATAAAAAAGAAAGTCTTCGTTTAAGATGCTCACAAGTTAACAAACGAACAGACGCACTTATTCCTCTTGGATTATTATCACTATCCTCTTTATTTTATCATAAGTCAGCCATAATTATCTTATTAAATAAAACTTGATAAAAATGTAAAAAAGAAAACCCTGTAATAACGATAAGAAAATTATTTAGTATATATGTTATACGTATCATCGTCTTCGCTATGTAATTTAATTCCTTATTTCTTCAACCCATTTTTAAATGACATCTTTGTTAGTCTCTTTAAATATGTCAGGGTACTGCTTCACTCTCCCATATCTGTCAAGAATTCTTCAAAGGCATTGGAAAACTTATTTTGGGTGAATTTTTCCTTTCCTTGCTTTGGTATGTAAAACGAAGTATTTGTCTTGTTGAAACGGACATCTGGCAGTAACTTCATGTTTGGGGGCTTATTTTATTATCGGGTTGGCACAAAAGTAATGAGACACTTGGTTTAAGTTTTTACTTTTTTATTATTATTACAATAAAAAAAGTTTAGTCAATGATGTAATTACCATTAGTATCTAAGACTTCTTGCCAACGATCCGGCAAAGTTTGGATGCCTTTTGCCCAGAACTCTGATGGCTGTGCCTCGAAAAAGTTGTTCAACTCCGCCTCTACGTCAGAGAAATCATTAAATTGTTTACCCCGCAAATGCTGTTTCAGGGCTCTAAACAAATGATAGTCTGATGGGGCGAGGACTGGGGAATAAGGTGGGTGGGGTATCGTCTCCCAACCCAAGTTCTCCAACTGCCGGCGAACCACAGATGCGTGAGGTCGAACGTTATCGTGCAGTAAAACTACATTGACTCGTCTTCGTCGTTTTTTCTTGATAGCGGCATAATTTGGTTGAATATTTGTCAGCGTTTATAGTTTCATTGTGTAATAGCTCATAAAACAGTATGCCTTGCGCATCCCAGAAACAGCAAAGCAGAATTTTTCGGCGGTTCTTTTGACTCGGCTTCGGTTGAGTTGGTGGCGTTTCTTCTCGAGGCAGCCAAAAAGCACGACGTGTATCGTTCTCGTAATAAATCCATGATTCATCTCCAGTAACCAGATCTGACAAAAACTCTTTACGTCGGGGTCGCAGCAAAAGTGACTGACAGATAGCGACACGGACTGCACGACTGGCGTCTGTAAGGATATGCGGTACCCACCGAGCCAAAACTTTTCGATAACCAAGCTCATGCAGATGGTGTTCCACGGCGTGGTGACTGCATTTAAGTGCTTCCGCTAATTCACGAGTGGTAGCATCCGGATTCAACTGCAGTTCGCGGCGCAAATCGTCATCATTCACTGCGGGTGGTCGCCCTGAGCGTGGCTGACTTTCAAGGCTCCTGTCTCCTGATTTAAAACGGTCAAACCATCGGGACACCGTCGCATGGCTTGTACTTCCAGCGCCTAATGCATTGTTGATATTGTCAGCCGCAGCCCGCGCACTGTGGCCTAACAAGTACTCGTATAAGTATAGTGTTCGAACTTGTCGCTCGTCCATTTTTCTTCAAACTGACTAAGCAAATCGCGAGTGCGGCTATATATACCCTACACCAGAAGTACCTAGAATGTTCTACAACATTCTAGAATATTATCGAAAAAATTGATTTTAAAAAGGAAATGTTATAGATTTTTCTAGTGTGTCTCATTACTTTTGTACCAACCCAATATTATTTGTAATGTATTTTTTTAAGAACTTAATTAATAATAATATGGGTATAATTGCATAATTTTGTTATATACTGAACTGTTCAATAAAAGGACCTCTTTGATTACAAATGTTCCACAGAGCGATTCCCCGACTGCCATAAGAATTTTCATACTACAAAATTTTTCTTTTATTTTAAATTAAGGCATTTACTTCATTTATAGTTTAAAATAAATTCAATCCTCTATACCCTCTCGTTATAGTCCGTGCCTTGTAAGGAATACCTGAGGTATATATCTACTCATTTTTAACTGATTTCAAAATCGAAAAAGAAGAGGTTATATGTTCGATTATCGTTTTATAACCTACAACAAATCTCCACCTAATTTCAATAGCAGTTTTCTTGACATCTTAAAATATCTTACTCATTAATTCCTCACGTTTTTAAAGTTTGAGGTCGGTTCTTATTTTGAAAAAAGGAAAGTTTAATCAATTTATCAAAGCGTGAACATATACTTATCAAATAATCAAATTGTTATGACAAAGTTATTAACCAAATGACAGATAATCTTCAACCTAAACGCCATCATGTTTTATCTTTTCATATTTATTACCATTCCCAGTCGGTTGAATATAAAAATGAAATTGAAAGCTGAGGCATTTCTGATGATTCAATCTACAAAGGCTCAAACTGCTGACGAAGATGCGTAGACCAAAAACAACTTTCAATTGTTATTGCTCCAATACATAATTTCCACATAAGTTTCAATAGATAATAGTTGTATTTATATACATATATTTTAAAGATTTTGTTTTAAAACCAAAACGAGAGTTTGTGACCTCTGTAGTAAAAATTAAAAAGTTACCCCGAAAATTCAAATTTATCGAATTTCTTCTCGAAATTTACAGTGACAGAAAAAAAAAGATAAATATGTGTGTCACTTTGCAGCCTACGGTTATATGCAATACTTACAATAATCATAATCATTTACGAGTAAAAAAATAATTTTATCATCCTCTGTTCCTATCTATTACATTACCTGACTAGATTGAAATTTGAATTATTAGATTGAAATTTGCAAAACGCTTACCGCTGATATTTATAAATAATTTATTTATTAAAAAATCGTAGAATAAAAAAGTTCAAACGCGATCTAAAGCAATATTAACATTGCAATCCGTCGAATCTACTCTTTTTTTACGCATACCATAAACTAATGGAACTGGTATGCATAGACATTGTAGCGAACATATACTAAAATGAATCCAGGTGAATTGGGCGGAGCTTCTACAGCCCCGCCTCTCGCTTCCATTGTCTCTTGCAAACCCAGCGAAATTGAATAAATTAACGTTAAATTTAATAACTCTATTAAGCTGATACCGGCAAATACCATTTGACGTGCATAGTGGTTGATATGTTTTTAGGGCGGTGCGCTTATTCGATTAGTGACGGGGAGGAAAGCTTTCCACGCTGATTACTGAGCATGCAGCTGCATTCATTAATTTGCGAGATACACTGTGTATAGTCCTTATAATATTACAAACATGGTTGTTAGTTATAATCGGAAAATTCAAGGCGGCTTTTTATAAGGCTAATTTTATTGACAAGTCTTTATACAAATCAATCGTTTCGAAATCAATATTTAAAATCAAAAAGTTTGGATTTAACTAGCTAGTTAAAAAATGTAGGTATAATATCGTAGTAATAATATAAAATTGCTGCAAAATTCACTTAAAGTATTGATGAGACTTTTATTGTATTTATTTTTATTCAAACTTAAATGTATATTGAATCAGCATATGTGTATAATTTATATAAAGCTCTACAAAGTTTATACTTAACTATATTTTTACTAGCTGACCATGCAAATGCTGTTTTGCCAAATAAATTAGGGGTGGACCACATTTATCACTTAGGGGTATAAAAATTGATAACAACCTATTCTCCTATGTGGAGAAGAAGTGCGAAATGTTAATTCTTAATACAAAATATTTTTTTATCATATTAATGAAATACCTACAACCAATTAGAAACAAATATAAAAATAAGAAAACGTTACATTCTATTATTAAAAGTGTCTTTGTAAGTAAAACTATAATAATGTCCAAGCTCTTTAGTCAAATCTTGCGGTCTAGGCGCACCAATAGCTCATAAAAATAAATAATATAAATATACTCCAACATGTTTTTAATTATGTAAAATTTAAAAGGACATTTCTTTTACTAAAGAAATGTCCCTTACATATTTTGAGTCTATTACTTGCCTGATTGAAATTGGTGTACAGATACCATTAAATTTAATGAAAAAAAAATCATAAACATTTGAAATACTCACAAGAAGTTTTGTATATGCATAAATGCACATTGCATATAAGTACAATAAAGTTCACAAAATCATTTTTTTTCGAAACCTTCAATATTTATTAACAATTAATTTCTTTATGAATGATGCTTAAAAATCTCTCTTTCTCTCTCTCTCTCTCGGTCTAGAGCAGTCGCTCGGACTGCGAAAGGTCGTGGGTTCGAGTCCCATCTCTAGAGTGCCATGGAAAAAGGATTTTTTGAGCATTTTTATTAAATATATTTTTCAGTAAAGCATATAGTGAATGCAAAATTGATCAAATATATTAATTTATTTACTCTTAAGCTACCTTTTTTTAATATTTAAATGTACAGATTAAAATGTAAAAATAAAAAATTGTTTATAAAACTTGTTTAAAATATGATTTATTCATTTAATTTTAAATATTCGTGAACAGATTTTGTATTTTTTTTTTTGTAAAGATTATGTAAATTATATGATACAACAAAAATTACTTACCTGTTTCAAAGTTGATATAATTCACGAAGATATGCAGACATCAATGTAGATCAATATATTCTACCTAACGTACTAATTAGATTAATATTCTACAACACGTAATATTTTTTCTAACAAAGATGATTAATATACTCTTAAAATGAGATATGGTAATTTTGATTTGATATGTTTTGTATTGATATTCTTTAGAGTGGTTGTTGTATTACATACAATACTCTAAAACAATACAATAGTACTTTCATATGTATTTGACATGTATGGTTGAGAGTTCACAGGCACACAGGACCGCATCACTCTTAAGGTAACTTTCTAAACTTTTTCTTGTGTAATCGGCCTTATACTTGGAGTGTTAAAGTTCATTTCACGTTGGTATCACGTTTTTTGTTCGCTGTTTATTTTGTATCGGCTCCGGGCCTTAAGAGTGATGCGCTCCCGGCGGGCGCGCCACGTGACTGCCGGCTCGACTAAAGCTTTGTGTTTACATCCCCCTCCCCTGACCCGCCCCCACCAGCCAACCTGCGTGCTATGTTTGGAATTTTCCAGGGAGACAGGAAATCAGTCCGCTTGCAAATTTTCCCTCAGGGCTTCTCTTCGATACAATATCGTTTTGTTTGCCTTCGCCCAATGTAACATATTACTTTTGACAGTCGTATAAAATATTACCATAAAGACTTATATATTTATCGTTATTGTAAGAGCTTATTAAATATTAGCCCAATTAGAGGTTGTGGCATCGGTGAATATGTATAAGAAAAGGAACTTAAAATGAAAAGCAAAAGAAATACAAGCACGCGGATATTGATGTAGATACGGATGTGGAGCATATGAAACGTATCAAGTTTCTAAAAAATATTATTTTTTAATTTATTCATACACAGTAAAGTTTTTAAGAACCTAAAACGTTTGCTACACGGGTAACTGCTCTAACCAATGAGCTACCCGACTACTGACGAATTTCTCAAGCAGTTATTACTTTCGCTATACTATTGAGCGTATTTTCTTCAATGTCCAGGCAATCCACACAAACAGCCAAAACAAATAAAAATTTGTTAATTTTTCAATTAAGATGATTTGTTCTAATTATTATGTTTGATCAATTCGTTTTAAGCATTTTCATTGAAAAACAACATTAATATAGTATTCATCATCATCATCATTTCAGCCGAGAGAGGCCCACTGCTGGGCATAGGCCTCGCCCAAAGATCTCCAATATCATCGGCCCTGCGCCTCCCGCATCCAGCGGTTTAAAAAAAATAAGTTTAATGAAAGTAAGTTTAAAATTGTTCGAATATAATAATTGAAACTTAGGTAAGTCTTTCCTTTAACTGAATTGTTCAAAGTAGCTAACGTTCAACAATACTATAATAAGGCAGTATAATATTGTATATTTGTTACGCGTCCTTCCCACAGGGAGAATTTATTTTATGGCGAAAATCTTCTTATCGGCTCGTTTCCACTTCACCAGACCTACTGGGGAGCAAACAATTTAGCTTCCAGTATCGGTCTAGGTAAATTACACTGATCTTATATATAAACTTTATGTAGGGTAAAATTTTCCTTAAAGACTATATAAAATATAATTGACTAGCTTTCCGCCCTCGGCTTCGCCCTCGTGGAATATTTATCGCAAGAAAAACTAAACTCCCAAGATAGAAATACTATCTGTGTACCAAATTTTGGTAAAATTGATTGAGTGGCTTAAGGTGCTGGAACACCTAGTGACGTCAGGATAATGTCGAATATGAAAAACCGTAGCACACACTAAAGGTGCTTTTAATAGATCAAAGTTAGCGAAAAAATTATATAGGAAAATGAAACGAAATATCGCCACAACGTCGATGTGATGTCGTATCCTATATCGGTCGCACCCCAAGTATTCAACATACTGAAAAATCAAGCCTTCGAAAGCTCTAGTCTTCACATTATTTTGTAAAATAAAATATTTGTAGTGTAGGTACGTACATGATTAAAAATAAAACTCCATAATACTAGCTGTTATCGATTACAGAAATCAAAGTACAGATAGATTGAAATTATACGCCGGCTAATGGACTAGCGACATTAGCGGGACGTCGCCGTTCCCGTGACGTCACGCGATGACAAATGAACGTATTAATCACTGTTTTATCACACAGTACACATTTACACTACAAGTTCCTTCCTAGAGTTAATTCAAGATATGCAGTAATAGTAACTTTGGCTATAAATATTAATTTATTAAAAAAAATGCCGTTTTTCAGAAATAACAAATCTTAACTGATTTTAATTAAATCGGCGACATCAGAGTCTGCTACGATATCAGATTCTATATAGATTTTAAAATTATAGAATTTGTACAATGCTTATGCATTGTACAAATTAACCAAAGTTGCAAGCTTAAATACTGCCATTACAGCCTATTTCGCGTACGTAGAAACAGTTTTAAGGTACGGTTTAATCATTTGGGGTAATGGTACTGATGTAACGAGATTATTGATTGCTCAGAAACGCTGTGTTAGAGCTATATGCAATTTGACATCAGACATATCATGTAGACCTTGTTTTATTTCTTTAAAAATATTAACACTGCCCTGTCTGTATATATAAGAAGTGGCGATGTTTGTAAAGCAAAACGAAAAATTCTTCGTGCGATCGAGTAATGTAACTCAAAGAAGTTTGAGAACCCCGAACAAAGTAGTACATACATCGATACCCAAAATAAAAAAATAATAATAAAAAATAGTCACTTTATGTGTAAAACTATCTTTAATAAAATACCGAATGATATAAAACATTTGCCGGTTACCCGTTTTAAAATATTATTGCGTAGATGGCTGATTGAAAAAGCTTTTTACTCGATTGGTGAATTCCTTAACGAAGGATAGTTTATCAGTAATTAATTTATAAGCATAATCGATACAAAGTTTTATAAATAATTTTACATAATTGCATCTGACATACTTATGTTTATTAAACTAAATTCCTTGACATGTTCAATAAGTTTAATATTTCCATTTGACATCTTATACATTTTTTAAATTTTTTTTTTGTACAATTTGATAAAATTGACATGTTTAATAACTAATTTAATTGAGAATGTTTTGACACAATTGTATTTAATATTTTGATTAAATGTTAATGTTGTTAAAGACTCAATTTTATATAATTATGAAATAATTTAAGTTACATCAATTTTATTATTATAATTATAATTTTTTATTTATTTCTATGCTGTTCAAGAAAGTTAAATAGGTCAAAGCTCTTAAACTTAAATATCATCACTGTACATATAACCATATTTATTGCAAAAATAATAAAAAAATGCGGTTTCCGCAAAATCATATAATTTAAAAGTAAGAGATCCTGTTTATATGAAATCTTTGCCCTCATCACCTAATGGATTTTCACCAACTCTATAGATTTAATAGTATATAAATTAATAAATTCAAAAAAAGTTTGCCTAGCAAAATCAGTAGCGATCAATGTAAATTCTGGTATTCATAAAAATCGAGCTTTAAATGAGAGAGAAGTCATCGAAAATAATCCATACAATAATAGATTGCTTACATAGATTTTTTAAATAAATTATGACACATAGTCAAATCCCTCTCTTTGTGTCCAACAACTTCATAGTTAGCCTAAAAAGAATGTAAGTCATTTACATTCATTTTAATAGATCGAACGTGTTTTTTCGATTAATGTAACAGTGCAGTAGTACCTCACTGCTATGTGACGGTAGTAAAACGACCGAGCCACATGTTTTCAGTAAGGTGTAGAGTTTGTAAACATAAGACTTATTTAAATAGGCCATGCAGAGTGAAAAGTTTGACTCTGCGTAAGATTTGAAAACTTTTTGACGGTGCAAGCTAAATGCCTCAATTAATAAAGGCCTCAATTCTTAAAAATGTCGACATAATAATTGCATCTCAATAAAATCTCAACTACTTGCATTATGCCATAGTACCATTTACCTGAAGTCCAGTATTATCAGCACAATGTTTTCTTCACAAATCAATAGTGACAGTTAGTTTTCTTAATTTGTGATCTTGTAAATAGAACTGTGTCATAGTGACAACACTCAATAGTACCTCAACTACAAAGTTGAGGTACTATTGACTTTCCATAATTACGCTAATATTAGCAGTATAGGAACGATGACAAAATTTTGTGTATCCGTACGTATTTTCTTCATTTTTTGCGTAATCAGTAAAATTACGTTGATACATTTAAAGTTTCGAATGATGTCACATCTTTATACATTATCTACTTAGTTGTGACGTAGCATGCTTCCATTCCTTAACTCTGATGCTAATTCTGATCATCGAAGACATTTCTCGTTAAATTGAATAAAAAAATACGTATCTAATATTTTTCTATTATCTGCCTGACGGACTAAATAGAATTTCCTTTTTACCCAGTGATCATCCATATTGCCCGACCGGTGTCGTCTTAGCAACGTTTTATATGGAATCTTCGGATAAAATTTATTAAAAGCTACTACAATTAAAAATTGCATACCTGGATCAAACCAAAAAATAATAATATTAGGAATTCAATTAAATAAAACAAATAAAATTTAAATTATTAAATTTAAGCTATCGGAAATATTTTCAAATTCTTATAATAAATACCTGAGTCCCGCGATCGTTGTTGTTAAGCACCTTTCGCTACTCTCGAGCTACTCCGTGCTTCGAAAGGCACATTAAGCCGTTGTTTCCGGCTGCAATCCGCACTGGGCCAGCGTGAAGAGTCATGGCCCATCCTCCTAAGCCATCCATAAGGATGGCCTGAGCCCCTGCAATGGGGATGTAAAAGGGCTATGATGATGATAATAAATACCGAATATATAGGTACAATATTGGAAACCCTCAATTGCCAATATGATTACTAAACTAATTTAAAAAAGAAAAAGAAAGAACACGGAACTAACAATGACCTATTTATAATATGTAAAATAATACCAATTGATTTGAAAGTTAATTACACATTATTATATATATTTATCTATAATGCCAACCTTCTGTACAGACTCTGCCAGAATAACTAGCGCCGTATCAGGAAAATCTTTTCTGATATGGCGTATGCTGAGGCATTAAGTTATTATACAACCTTTACTGTGTAACTATGTGGTCAATAAATTTATTTTCTTTCTTTCTTTTTTCTTTCTTACATTAGCAATAGAGCAGTTTGTGATTAATATGTATAAAACATTAAGAACATATACATAGTTATAATACAAGACAGTCAAAGAAAAAATGTATAAAGAATCAAGAACAGGAAACTTTTATTTACAAAGAACAAGGTCATACTTAATATCCAGGATATTTAATAAGATTAATGTATACCTGCAGAAGTGGCTAAATCGAAGCAACCTATTAAAAAATATTTAAAAAGAGCCTTCCTGGATATGATGTACCTAACTAATTTCATAAATTGGAGTTATTAATTAATTTTGGGTATAGATTTCCGAATAATGCACAAATGAATTAATTACTTTAAAAGAAAAACATATATAGTATGTTTAGTCTATTAGTAGAGATTAGTAGAATATATATTTTATTAACTGTTACGCAGGTTGGAAAATTAATGTTTATAATATTTTTTGTGATTTTTTTTCTGGTAAATAAATGAGATGGTAAATAAATGAATAAAAGGAGATTTTCTTACGTGTATGGGTTGTTTGTCTACTTTTGTTATCATCAATTTAACAAACTTTTTTTCTAATTCTGATGAATGAAATTAAATCCAGATACTTAATTGAATCACACAACGACACCGCAACCCTTTTTTGTTTCCCGCTGTGCCGTGAAATAAATTATCAAATTGAAATTCGTAAATCTAATTATGGCACATAAAGTTTTGTTCTGGTACAAATGGCTCATTTGCAATAATAAATTAAAAAAGTGCATCTGCCATTAATTTTTTGCTTAACGAAGCGCCTGCTTACCAATTTCAATTGACATTTTCAAGGACAATTTTTTTTACAAATTTTTATGAAAAATATTTAAGGTTTGTCAAATAACTGGTAAATGATTTTTTTATAAAATATGACTCAAAATTGAATTTTTAGACCCAACAGACCTTAAATTTGAAAGTACAATAGTTAAGTTTAGTACACATTACACATTAACAGTAGAACATTAAACAATCTGATAAATGAGATTTTTATTAATTTGCCGTATTAAAAAAAGTTTATAGCTTTTTCGTTGAAATCCCACAACATAAATTAAGTTTAAGTTTTAGTCTATGTACATATAAATAATATATGTGTATGTACGTCTATATGTATGTCGATATAATGTTCTTATTAAATACAACATTGGACCTTCTTAACTTTCAACTTAGGGAACTGCACAAGTTTCATCCAAATCGTTTCATAGATAAACTATAAAATGACTCACGGACAATAAAAAAGGTATAAAAAATAAAACTGATTTCAAAAAACCATAACGAGGTTTAAAAATAATTTAAAAAAAAATATTTCATTTCAATTAGAGTTTCCTCATTTCAATAGAATAGCAAACGCTTGAACGTTGGTGATTTATTTAGTTTTAAATCGATTTATAGTAAACATAGTTTTAATGGACATCGGTCGCAGCCTCTGTTCTTCATGTTTTTATGGCTTCTAACTCTTTAAAGAACTAATAAGTTTTGTTTGATGCAAATTTCGCTGTTAGATACGAAAATTCTTAATGAACGCGGTACGCGTCTCGGCAGAAGTAATAAAAATAAGCTTGCCGTTCCAAGTTTCAGACTTCAAAAAATGAGAGTATGATTTTAGGGTACGGTAATATTCAATAAAGTTCCATAAAGCATAAATTTAAATTTTAGTCAGTTCAAAACAGTTTGTAATAATAAGCTTAATTTTTAATTGTCATTTTCAATTTAACTATCATGTTATCGATATTCGTTGCAATAATCGAAATAGTCCTTGTCCGGTTAAATTGCGATAGCAAACTCTTTCGAGACTACAATGCTATTCTACCCATGCACATTCACACGTAATCATGTTTTATTAAAACTTTTATTAAATATATACAATTGTATAAAATCCACTACTGTACCCTTAAGTAGGTAGTTAGTTATAACATTATTATGTCATTCTTTTGTCGGGAGTGGAGGCCTGATGACCTTTAATACAGGTAATCTTCTGATTATCTAACTTAGGCATCAGTCTCACACCAGAACATTAAGAACAACTGGGGTTGTAACTAACTAGCACGTAAGACATTATTCTTTGTGATGAGAAAATAAATTTTTATTATTATTAATATTCTGTTATAAAAAATTAAACTCAGCGCCGTGACAGTTTCGATTAAATAAAACCTTAATTAATTACCTTTTTGAATAGGTTTCAGCTGATTGAAACTCTATGCTTTAACAGTGTTGCACTTTTTTAATAGAATTGCTTAACAAGTTGCTATTTAGTAGAAAAGATAAAACACTCCAGACGATTGCTGGGGCTCAGGCCTTCCCTATGGATGGAATCGAATCAAATCAAATAAGAATAGGCAATGACCCACCACGCGGTCCCACTGCGGGTTGCTGGGTGTTAACGACTGCAGATGCAGGTACCAATGGCCAAACGTTCCTTCCGAAGTATGGAGAAATTCGATATAGTAAATTTTTGGTCACCCATCCTATGACCGGCCTTTGTGAAAGCAGACTATGATTTATATAAAAACTAATTAATATTACTGAATTAACATTTAATTAGCAAATTTATTTCAAGTCGAATTTTTTGTTTACATTCCGGATTGTCACGAGTTCTAAAACTCGTTATTGTTATATGAAGGAAGCTTACTAATTTTAAAAAAACCTCCCTCGTCAAACGGTATAAATGTATCTTTTCAACGAGTCTTATTGAGAGTTATGGCTTCAATAGCTCGGTGGGAGCGACAACATCCATAAACTGCCTACGGACTAGTTATTAATACGTTTCCCATTCATCACCATGGTATTGAGAAGGGAATAATATTTTGGGGCTGTATTATATTCAAGTTTAGTCATTAGACTTTCTTTTTTTAATATTATGAATGTAATTTACATAATTGTCTAGGGATCGTAAATTTTTCAACTTTTCAGCGTTAAAGAAACAAGTAATTAGTATTTATGTATAAATGGAAAATTCTAAAATATGTGGTATACGAAAATATTATACTTGCTTTATATGTTGAATATTGACTCTAGAACGCCAGTATAATGATTGTACCTGTTTGAAGTGATTTTAGTAAGTACTTGAAAGGTACATTATTCACAGACTACATTCTTACTACATTCTACTCTTTATTGCACAAACCATATTAAAATTACATAAACAAACATAAATCAATACATAAAAAAGTACAAAAGGCGGCCTTATCGCTAGGCAGCGATTTCTTCCAGGCAACCTTGCATTGGATGGAAAAAAAAACAAACATTAGATGGTAGATTGTGCATAAAAAAAATAACAATTACAGTTACAACAGCAAAGTATCATAAAAAAAGTACATAAAGACAAACAAAATGCTTAAAACACAAGTGACAACCAGAAAGCGAGAAGTGTAAAAAGAAAATAGAAGAGCAGGCTAAACGTTAGAGAGAAAATGGGATTTTAATTGATATTTGAAGGAGTTTAACGAATTCGCCCGTCTGATAGATTCAGGTAGAGAGTTCCACAGTTTTATAGCGTGTACTGTAAAGGATTGACTATTGAATTTAGTGAGATTGGGAGGAATGACCAATCGTAAGTTATTAGAACAGCGAAGCGAGAGATCATGCGTAGATGAGAGAAATTTAAAGCGTGATTTGAGATAAGGGGGCAACATGGGATTGAACAGTATAGAGTAGAGAAGCGAGAGCATATGCATATCCCCACGACGACGAATGGGGAGCCACTGAAGTTGCCTACGGAATTCAGAAACATGGTCATATTTGCGCAAACTAAATATAAACCGTATGGAAAAGTTTTGAAGACGTTCAAGCTTATTGAGAAGATCAAGTGTAAGATCAGGGTAGCATGCATCTGCATAATCACGAAGGGGCAAGAGAAGTGAATGCACAAGTGTAATTTTGATGGAAATGGGTAAAAAATTGCGCAGCCGCCTAAGTGACCCCGAGGCAGCAAACATCTTCCGGCTAATCTCTGCAATTGTGGACGCCAGGACAATGTTTTGTCAAATATGATACCCAGATTTTTTACCGTATCAGCGAAAGGCACATGTACCCCATCAAATATGATAGGTGATAATCTATCAAATTTAGTCCTGGGTTATAGTTTATAGTTTTGAAAATAACGAATTCTTAGTAAGTCAAAATGACAAGAACGTAGTAGAAAATAAAGAATGAGACAGCGAAAAACTATAAAATATGACGTTGATAATTGACCACTATTAATTTATTTTGAATAAGCAATGTTTTGAATATCACACCTGCCTATAAAGCTATTAAACTAAACTAGAATGTCTTGACAACACAGAGCTTGACTAAATATCCCCAACTTTTTGAGCGGAACAATGATCTGGCAGCCCGCCGGGGAGACGCAGGGACGGGCGGAACAACGCGCTCGTTACGTCACTTCCGCCGGACGCAGCCTCCGCGCTGTGACGCCTCCGGCTTGGACACTGTTATTTTCATACCAAACATAATAAATCTGAATGATATATATCTATCCTTATTTCATTTTGGAACATACTGTCCATGTTAGACTTTATGATCCGTAAAGCAAAATAAATGTTTATATCAATTCTATTTTAATCTCGGTTCTTTATTTTCAGCTTTTCGTTTTCAGATTTTATAAATTTCTCTAGAAAAGTTTAGTAGAAGCTCGGTATCTGAGCTTTCATATGTAAAGTAACCTTCCACATTAGCTGGTTATCAGCCCTACGATTCTATAAAAACCAAACCCGTATTCGAATTCACTCATGTGTCCGAATTTACGTCATTTAGTGAAGAAATACAAAAAAAATTTATTGAATATACGTGGCTCAGATATTCTTCAACTCACTTCAGTTCAGTTACACCACAAAACGTTATTCAAGATAGAGCTGCCCTGCGATTCGGCAAAAATCCAGACCCAAATTCGAATTCGCTCATGTGTCTGTATTCACGTCGTTTAGTGCAAAAATTCTATTGATTTAATTTTTTGTATAAAAATACAAAACAAAATTGATTGAATATACGTGTCCCAGATATTATTTTGCTATGTCATTTCGAAACTCACTTTACTTAAGCCACGAAACGTTATTAGCAATCAATCCAGGGTTGAGCAGATGCCGCTTTTGAAGTAAATTCGGATACTTGAGTGGATTCGAATTCTGGTTTGGATTTTTACAAAATCACAGGGTCTGGATCTTTACAAAATCGCAAGGCATATAGGTAAAAGAAATACTCTTTACAAGTAGTCTTTCTAGTGGAAAGTTAGAAGACATATGTTCCATCAGTGGAGCTATTACTGAAGGCTGCTGATAATAAAGTATTGTATGTTTTATATATACAAAGTTTTTTAAAAATATATTTCATAAAACCTACAAATACTCGTAGTAAGAATTTTTTGTTTGCCTTCAATACTAAAGCGGTTCAAGTAGTTGTAAGTAACCAGTTGATTTGGTGGTGGACACATAATTGCTAAGTGTGTAAGCAACTTAACACCCATAAAGTCTTATTAATTAATAATTTTATAATAGTCCTCTGTCTTTCAGATTACAAAGTTAACACAAACAATATCCTCTATTTAATCCATTAATCTTCATACGGAGAAATCAACCTTCGACACAAACTGACAACTCCCAAAATAATTATTACCTTGTCTTAGGAAATAATTACCGGGAGCCGTCAACCGGCTGCGTAGTGGTGCACGATGGGAAAGTAATAACATCGATGAGGTGTCTTTTCGGTCCGAGCCCCTCGGGAAATCACGGTAATCCGCCGCGCCGACAGCGTGCCCGCTAAATCTCTCAACGCTCAAAGTGATGTGACAATACAGTTTACCTTTTTCGATATATCTAATACGCCGTTCAAAATTACTTTAAAACCGTACCATTATGATACCATAATAGTTTTAGTTTTAAAGTAAATTTTATGGGTTTTATACCATTATCTATAAAAACGCAAAATCACGTTATTTTCATGTGGAAACCCTTTAAAATTTGATTTTGTTCTGTTTTAATATTTGTTGATATAACGGCAACAGAAATATCTGTGAAAGGAGAATGGGCAATTTACTATGAGAATTCGGTCATATTTGCGTTACCGTGTACCTTGTTGAAAGTAACGATAAAGAGAGAGAGAGAGAGCGATAGATCTCTAAAACATTGAGTAACAAAACCATTTCAAAATTATGCGGGAGTTTGAGAATATCTGAATATTTAACAGGCATTTTGAGGTTATGTCGTTATAATATCTACGTATTTAAGAGCAATAAAATTACTCATAAATAAATAGGTGTAATTTTAAACACCGCATAATTTTTAAAATAGTATTTATCATAATAAAAGAGATGATTTTTGATAAATAAATGCGTAGTGCGCAATTTTGTGCAATTTTGGCCGAATTCTACCCAATTTCCTTCCTCACTCTTTATCTTTAAAGTTGATTATAGTTGCATTAAAATATATATTTCTAAAAAAATATGGAATTAATAGTCACTTTCCAATAACTAAGCTTAATACATAATAATCTAAAGTTAGGTGGAAATTCAACATCGATGTCATACCTTAATCACATTTAATATTTTGTTGCATACTATTTATATAAACGTTTTATTCGTCGAGTTCGAATACATACGACCCCACATAGATTACTATTACTAAAACTCTAAAATTTCTCCGCTAAAATTTTTCTCTTAGTAAATTACGTAACGAGTTCAAAATCAATTGTCCGTTTATACTAGACCATCGATAACATTCCATCGTAACATCGAAACATCCTTTCGTAAACCGCGGCAGATCCAGAGATCACCATGAATGGGTCCTGATGAATCATGCCCACTCACAAGGAAAGATGCGCGTTGCAGACACGCCACTATGAACACCACAACAGGGGACTTTAAACATGTAAAGAGTGTAATATCCCCTTCATACTCTTGCATCACATGGTTGAAAGATACTTATCATAATACACGGACTCAGGACTTGTTTAAACGACAATGATACAAGATTTTCAAACAGAAATATAAAGTGGCCGGCAAAGTTATCATCGACAATATGTAAAGAATTGACGAAGTTATAACCAGAGAAAAAATATACTAAAAAAATAAACAGGGAATCTAATGGTTTACATCGATTATGACTTTCAAAAACTAATAAGCCACAAAAACTACTTCAAACAAAGGAAACTACTCGTATCTATAGCCCAGACTCATAAGTCTTCATTATTTCCGTCGAGTGCTGACTTCGCGAAACTTTCGTGTCGAACAAGCTTAAGATGATCCCCATTATAACAGTGTCCTCTGATAAAGTAATCCCTCTCACTTTACTTTTTGCTGATATCAAATTTCTCCTTTAATGAAAGCGATTACTTATTTCCTTAATATTAATGTAAATATGTATGTTAAATCTCAATAATTATATTTTATTTAATATCTTATGTACCCAACAGACGATAGTTTTAATAAATCTCATTGAAAAAAACTTTGGAAAATATATTTTTATCACATATAGTTTAAAAAATATATTATATTTCAGACGTTTGGATTTTACAGATATATTTTACATTTTCCTTCTTTACAGACTCATGAAACCCGTTTAGTTCATTGTTTTAATTATGCAAGAAAATATAATATAGCATACATAAGCTATAATATCACTCGTAGTTATTTCGTAGTTGGTACTTACGCCATCAAATAGACCAGGTACCTAATTGTAAGTTAAATAAATCCTTTTTAAAATGTTAGAAGTTAATTTGATGAAAAAAAAAGTCATCATTATACTTCTCGTCAAGTCTGTGATACTTTCATTGACTTTCAGTATCACAGACTCAACAAAAAGTTTAATCTCACGTTAAATTTTGATCTGTTGAAAGGAAAGTTTGTGCTGACTCTGGTGTTGCGCATCAGTGCCGAGTCTTCATCATTAAAAGTGACAAGTCATTAGAGGGAGACAACGTGATAAAGTTACCCATTATAATTACCGACGGTAATTCGTCAGCTTGAGTCAATGTTTAGACGACTTCGCTAATTATTTTAGACGCTTAAAAAAAATAATAATTGTGAAGTTTTCTATGAAAATATAAGATGCGAAAGAAAATTATTTAAGAAGATGGAAACAGTGCTGTCTCTTGTTACATATGTTAACAATATCTAATCTATACAAATAATATAAGGATGTATTTTATATGTAATAAACACAAAAACCATTAGCCTAATTATTGTATTTGATTACAATCCTGTATTAATGTTTATCTTAACAATCCCATCTCGGAGTATCCGGGTCCGATTTTAAAGCATATTTCTTAAAGATATAAGCCTGATTTTAATGATCATGTAACAGCTAAGTACAACAGTTTAGCTAATGAGCAGTATATATGTAATTTATATTGGAACTTAATAGGCAGTACATACCAGCTATGCATTCTGTAAAAAATCAACCTCGAACTCAGCGCTAGACGTCGTTGAAATTCTAACGAAAAACCTTCATTGACTTTCAAAGTATGTACGCAGTATCTTTAAAAGAATAACACTGCTAAACTCAAATTACTTCTTTGACTATACTTATATCGATGGAAATGCAAAACAAGCCTGCATTAGATCATAAAAGTTGATTACTAAGCTTAACTGTATTATTCATGTTTGATCAGCGATATAAAACCTTATTGCCCAGTTTGGTACACATCTCAGGTTCGTAATTATCATATTGGGCGGAGATCGGAAGCGCAGCCTGGAGGCGCAACGATATTACTGTTTGCACTAGGCAAACATTTGCTCGCCCTGCCCCGCTACTTACAGGAGTTAAATCAATATTTAAATCATTTCAAAGTTTAATTAATTCGTAGATACACTGTTTGCATTGATGTCGGCCTAAGCATTATCGTTTTTTTAATATTATGAAAATAATAATAATAGAGAAAAATTTATATAAATAAAAAGAAATTGTCTCGACTAGTTCAATAAAAAGTAAGTATCACAGTTTCAAAGTACAAATAACTATCATATAAATCAATATAAAATAATCAATACAATTATATTAAAAAATACTTAAAAGACATATCATTCAACTAATAATATCACATCATAATATAAGAATGACTTTTCTTTTAATCTTTTCATGTATAATTAAATATCCATTTTTAACAAAATTAATACAATTCAATTTGTACTCTTATCTGCTTTTAATTCTGGTAATTATGCAACGTTAAACACAGCTTTGGAGGTAATCAAATAAAATAAAGTAGCTGTAATATTTAGGAGACCTCCCAATCTGATGAAAAAAAATATATAAGGGCGATGAATACGAAACATTCAAATTATATACATTTTTTAGATTTTTTTAACACTAATGAAAATAATAAGTATTTTGTGCTATAATAATATATAGTGTGATAATTTATTACAAGTCGATACATCTAAGCCATACGACTCTCCATCTAAACTACGGCTATTAACCGGGTTTAGAGCATGAATGTTTTATGCGTCTCAGGGACTGGTGTCGCGAGTCCCTGGGGACTAGCGGGCGATACTGCCCCGCTAAATAGTAACAGGCAGAAGGACTAGTAGCTACTCTCAAAACGCTAATACTAAAAATAAAAGACATATATAAAAATAATTAAATTTAAACCGACTTCATAAGTCACGTTGGAGTCATACTGATACAGCTGACAACACAATACTCTTATTCATAAAGTTCATTTTTTTTTTCAAAACTAATTAGAGAATAATATTAAACAAAATGATTGTAAACCATTATTTCTATTTCGTTAGCAAGCACTGCGTCTATTAGAGATTTTTTTTTTCTTAAAGATGATGAAAATAAAAATAAGACATTAAGAGATGTAGTTTTATAAAAATTATTACGAAAAATTGTAGCAAGAAGATAATAAATCCAAAAACCTGGAACCTACTAACCATTTTCTAGCGACTTCGCCCACATGCTTATATCACCCATGTATAATGTAGCTTCCCGTAGGTAAAAGAATTATTGAAACTGTCCCATAATTTTGGAACCTATTCAATGCAATATTATATGTAGAAAATACTACAAAATACTGAGGTAAATCATTTAATTATTATATTTGATCAATTTTGCATTAACAGTGTTATCTTGGAAAATATTCTTAATGAAAAATGCTTAAAAAATTCTGGAGCTGGTGGATTTTTAAGCAAATTTCAGTAAGAATAAATCATTTCATTTTCATATATAATAATAAAAAAAAAAATTTAAAAGCTCGTTTTTTATTTACAGATATAACTTTCTGTTTTCATTTACTTTGTGAGACTGCTAGCTCTTAATTAAGGGGAACGAAGGGAACACATTTTAATTAATATTACGAAGTGATTCGCTTCCCATTGTTAAAGTCGAATTGAAAACTAGAGTGAAAGTTGCGTATTCTATTTAACATCTTTATATCGAAGTGTAATAATAGTACCTAATTCTACATAAGTACTTAGGCAGCAAATCGATACTAATATTATAATAAATATAAATAAATAAATAAAACTTACGCGGGCAAAGTTGCAGGGATACAACACTAAATGTCTGAACAATAAATAAAGAACATAGGATATTCAAAGATAACATTTGTCAAAATGTTTTTATATAATATATATACACAGATTTAGTTCAAATATTACTAATTGAAAATTGGCATTAGTATATGGTAGCTTATTTAAATAATTATGCCTGCAGAAAAAACCTAATAAAAATTGTAAAGCTTTCATTATTATTCAAAATATGAAGTAGCTTCAGCTTTTAAAAGATTTTTTTTTATTGGAACTTCAATACTGCCCCCTAATTGTCTTATTTTAAATCTATTGCAATCGCTTTCAGTTTGAAAGGTGTTGCACAACCATTGCTGCATAATACAAATACTTTTTTTTCAACTGTCTTCAGAAACAAGCAATGGTTGTGCAACACCTTTCAAACTGAAAGCGATTGCAATAGATTTAAAATTAGACAATTAGGGGGCTGGACTGCTATCATTTTATTCGTTTACTTATATAAAATAAATTACCCGCGTATGATGTAACTTAAAGTAGGTAAACGAATTTATCGAATTGGTCCAGTAATTTGGAGCTTATTCCATGCATACAAGCAATTCAGTCTTTCCTCTTTATAATATTAGTATAGATTTAATGATATATTGTTTTTATTTAAATTTACGCTTATTCTTATACAGTACAATATTGCTAAAAGTATTAACCCTCGCGAGTTAATAATACTCAGTTTCGATAAACAACTAACGAGCAGTATCTAAGCCTTACTCACTTAAAACTTCCGTAACGGAGAGCAGTAAATACAAAAGGAAAGAAAAGGAAAATATTCTTTTAAGAATTTAAATAAATTTCCTTCAACGAGGGGTGGGCTCCCGTTACAGAAAGGAAGAGAAAGCTAATAAAAAATACTCCAGTTGGGACGTGCAATTTTTAAAGCAGTGTCAAATGGACATTAAATCCCCGTTTTTAAATTCAGTTCCGGACAACAAATATGCCAGTGAGGAGGGTTAAAAATATAAACACAAATAATTTCGTTTCATTTTACCAGAATCGTGTATAGATGAGTCATAAATTGCCGCTGATAAACTAACTTGAACGCTGTATTTGTTGTTCTTTTTTTTTCTGAATAAAAATAAAAAAAATTGTGTGCTCAAAATAATTGTGTATGGTGTAAAATTCATATATTTTGATAGATTTTTTACAAATAAATATCTAACTGTAAGTAATATAAAAATGCGTATATTTATTAAGGTAAAAACAAGAATTGATTAAATTGGCTTGATAGAAAAAACACAACATTATCCGTATCTCAAAATGAAAAAAAGAATAGGATCGCTTTCTGACTGTCTGTCGAGATACTTTTTTCGAGAACGCGTAGAGATATCGAGTTGAAATTAAAACCATTTATATATACATGTCTATAGCTAACCTGTGAAAAAATCAAACTTCTAAATTAATATGAAAATAAGACCATCGTGTTAGCTAAAAAGTAACAAAATCAGATAGCCAATATAAATGTAAGTTGAACAAAAGTTTCTAAGACAGATATAATATCTATTAACTACTAAGTTATAAAACTACCGGGTCTATTTTTAAAATCGGTTATAACTTATGCTATCGAAGTCATAGCAAAAAAGCAAGTACATTAAATATAATATAATTAAATATAAACTAACGTTACCAGACGTGCCAATTTCCGATTGTCTTTCCAAGTGTCCCCGAAAATATCTGCGGGTCGCAAAAATGTACCGTTTATCGAGAAAAGTATAAGTTTCTTCTATTACCTACTTTATCTAAATATATATAACTCAAAGGTGACTGACTGACATAGTGATCTATCAACGCACAGCTCAAACACTGGACGGATCGGGCTGAAATTTGGCATACAGGTAGATGTTATGACGTTGGCATCCGCTAAGAAAGGATTTTGATCAATTCTACCCCCAAGGGGATAAAAAGGGGATGAAAGTTTGTATGAAACTTTGTCAATTTTAAACCAATCGGGCTGAGACTTTGCATGCATAAAGCTACTATGACGTAGGCATCCCCTAAGAAAGGATTTGATAAATTCCACCCCTAAGGAGATAATATAGGGGATGAAACTTTATTTCTGGTTTTTTACACGATATATTG
The DNA here is from genome assembly GCA_918026875.4 of Diatraea saccharalis. Lineage (NCBI taxonomy): Eukaryota > Metazoa > Arthropoda > Insecta > Lepidoptera > Crambidae > Diatraea > Diatraea saccharalis. The sequence goes on from OU893345.1 coordinate 12,386,957, forward strand.
AATATATATTGAAATATTCGTTAGAAATGCTGCTCAGAGTAACTTTACCACGTGGACGAAGTCGCGAGCATAAGCTAGTCATTGATATTCACGCTAATAGATTAAACGTTTTTTATAATTAAATACATACAAAATACTTATCTATACAGCAAATAATTCCATAAATTACGTTACAATGATTACACTATTAATATGATATGAAGAAAAATCATAAGTAATCATATCGTAACTTTAGTTTAAAATGTATTTTGGTAAAATTTTGTTTGTTTAATTTCTCGATAATAGAAAACTCAACAAGCGATGCGCGTTTCACGAAACGACATAATTAGTCTCATATGTTAATTTTCAGTGGTTGATTTAATAAAAAACAACTTCATTAAAAGCGAAGATCGAATTAAATGATCGTAAACAACACAGAAAGTGCCCTCATCATCATCATCATTACTACTAGGGCTTTTTGGTCACCCATCCTCTGCCCTTGCGAAATAACCATATTGCAGATCTATCGCGATAACCACTGCGACATCTCCGCAAAAAAATGCTTTCATATTAAAATAATAACTAGCAATTTAAATAATGGTTAAGATCTTGGTAAACAAAGGTATTTGCCTGTATTAGGAATTCCTACCTGTAGTTCTATTTAACAGTCAACGTATAAGGTAGATAATCAAAATAACGCAAATTCAATGTTTCTCTTAGCCATTTATATATACTAATAATAACTAATAATATGGAGAGGAAAGATTAGATTGTTTTTTCTTCTTCTTCTTCTTCTTCTTTGGCTGTCATCCGCTAGTGCAGTTTGCCAATCATTATAGCGATTTCCACCTTCGATACAGCTAGCGATCGAGTGCTCCTTCGGAATCATTGGCGTAAATTCTTAAGCCATAACACTCTTCGCCTGTCCATACTTCGCTTGCCCTGGATGTTTAACCTTCTTATGTGACCAGGATGTTAGCATAAATTCTTAAGCCATAACACTTTTCGCCTGTCCATACTTCGCTTGCCCTGGATCTTTAATCTTCTCATGATGTGACCAGGATATTCGAAATTCCGTCTCTTTATCGCTGTTAGAACGTCCAACGAATAATACATTCCGCGCAGTATTTTGCTTATTTCCCAATTTGCCTGTCCATGAAATCCTAAGCAATGTCCCGTAGGTACACCTATATCTTAAACTTACGGGAAGCTAATCATACGATACTAATATTTACTATAATTTACGTGGGCGAAATCACGGGATAACAGCTAGGTTACAATAACCCGTTACCTAATATAATTAAAAAACATTGAAGTTATAATTGAAATAAAAAATAATAAAATGAAGAAATTAAAAAAGAATTACTCATTCATGCCAACTGACTAACTGTGGATAAGTCATTTGTTGCATGCATCATCTGATCTCTGCGAAACATGAATGTTTCCAGTCGATGCAATATCGTCTCCCCTCACGTTGAGACTTCGGCAAACAGCACTTAAACGCCCATTTATCCCCGCGAATATTGATCCCTTAATTGAGTCCGTTGCTGGTACTTACGGAGGCTTTAACGCTGATAGCATCCTAAACGGTACTTTGAATAAAAATATTTCACGGATATTGTATTTCTCAATATTTTATCATTGGTATTCGAAGTCGGCTATTTTTAATAAAAATATAATAATAATGTGGTAATATAATAATAATAAATAGTGTAATATCTAAATAAAAATGATTGCCAAATTAATATAGATGAAAAAAATATTGTGTTTTTTTATATCTAAATAAGGTTCTAAAGACATGAAAATATACTACTTGACAGTATAATTTACCGCCTAAGCGAAGCTGGAGCGGGCTGCTATTTTATTTACAGTTTATATTATGAATAATTCTATGAAATATTAAGTAATAATAGTTTATAATAGATAAATTCCTAGTTTTAGAAAAATAATAGGAACATCCTTATATACATACACTAGACTAGCTTTTGCCCGCGACTTCGTCCGGGTGGTAAAGTTATTTTGAGCAATATTTCTAAAATGAATATTTATTCATTATATCGTGTAAAATATTTGTTATCAAGTTTTATGATTTTATTCTTTGACAATGACGAACTTCCCTACGATCTATTTATCACAATAAACGCAACCTATATCCTATCTCAAATCAACTCTGTTTAGTGAGTTAGGTGTGAGAGCGTAACTGAAACGACCTACTTTGTCATGTATAATATTAGTATGGAATGATTAAACTCCTTGTCGCTCTTTACATATTATATTATATTGTAACTAGCTTTCGCCAGGGGTTTCGCCCGCGTAGTCCCTAGGCAAATGTTGAGTGGGATAAAAAGCATCCAATTATCTAAGTCAGCTATTACCCTATATGTAAGCCAAGTTTCATCAAAATCCGATCAATAGTTTCGGCATGATTGACGGATAAACATCCAAACAAAGAAACTTTCACATTGATAATATTAATAGAATAGGATAAGAAATTACCAGATAGTTAAACTCACAGCTGTTAAAATTGAAATTAAAGGTTTAAACTGTTAATATATAATGGATGTGTCGTAGCCAACCGTGCTATTAGGTGGCTAGCCCTATAATAAAATGGCACCATTCACTTGCACGGCTAAACGTCGATCAGCTGGGTAACCAAACCACCACAACGTCCTTCTACAGTGTGGCTGCACAAAGATGGGTCTTTTGATCACCCATCCAACTCTTGTAAAAGTTGCTTAACAACAACGATCGCGAGCCGCAGTGCTTATCCATTACGACACCGAGCTACTCATCAATATCGCATAAGGTTAAACTTCTTATTACTAAATTTTATTTAAAACTCAACTTTGACCAAATCAGTGTGATGTAGAAGTATACATAACGCCATCTAGTATAGCACAAAAACTATAGTTTGTGTTTTCTTTTGTTAAAAATAATTTGTACTTGAATATTTTCAAAACTATTTATTTAAAATGTTATTTTTGTTATCGATGTACTCAAATATCAATTTTTATCACAATATTAGATTTTTTTAGAAATAATATTATATAGATTTATTACATTGACAAATGAAATTGTACACAATGGCTATGGTAACATTTTGATTCCCCATAAAAACTTTCGCTCCCATTTTCATTCCATTAAGTGCTAGTAAATGGGAAAAATATAACTTATGACCTACATAACGTCTTAAACTACCCAAATACAAAAACAAAAAAAATCATACAAACGTTTTCACCCTTTTTGGATCCCCTTCGGGGTGGAATTTCCAAAAATCTGTTCTTAGTACACCTCTACATAATAAGATAAATATTCCCTCCAAATTGCCTGTCAGTCAGTAAGTCAGAACATCTTTTATATATGTAATTTTAAGTCTACGACCAGCGGTTTAGGCTGTGCCTTCTCTGTCAATGAGTAAGTCAGGACATCTCCTTTTATATATGTATATAGATAGATAAGTTCGTTTTAACTTTATTTTTTATTCATTATTCCATATATGCTACATTTTTATTTTTGTGTAGGTATACACAAAAATGCTGCCACCTTCAGCCGCCCGAGATATTCATTGCATTGTCATCTAAAAATAAACATACAAATGCCTAAACGGTTTAAGATAACTACTGTTGGAACCAGTTGCAAGATTAGGCGAACATAATTATATTTACTATTTACTCATACGAGTCTGACGGCCTAACCTATTTTCTCCGAAAACAGATTTTAGTCAATTTTTAAAATTCAATGTCGACTCCAAAGCAACGGGTTTTGGATAATTTATGACGCAACGGAAATTGGATCTTACACTCCGGGTCTGGGTGTCGAACAGGTCCTGCTGGATCCCATATCCTTTCCCTAAAGACGAGGATGCATTGGAGGAGGTTTAGTGGATATATCATCCACATTTTGACTAGCCTTCGGGCGGTTCCGTGTGAATGGAGGGTTCAACACACTCACTGTCGCCTGTCAAGCAGCAGGGACAATGCATAAAGCATTCCCTTTACGACAATATTAAGGACCTGATAGGCCTCTGGTGCCTTCACGCAAGATTTGTTTTTTTTTCTAATCTTCGTTCAAGGACAAATAGAATAGAGACTCAGGACTCAACTCAAAAAAATCAATTGTCTAACTCAACGCTCAGGAACATAGAAGAAATACCCCTATGTATTATTTTTTTAATAATATTTATCTAAATTATATCACGACATTGTGATATTGTCGACCTTAAATTTATCACACCACGTATCTTAGCAACTACATAGCAATTTTCGGAAGGCGTTTGGGTTTTCCACAAAAGCTCTGTGAACCGGCCGACGCTGACCTCTGTTGTCATTCGTCACGTGGACGTATGGCCATTAATTTCTATAGAAAATACACTGAAAGCTTTTACTGCACTTTCGATAACATCAAAACTACATTAGAGCTGTATTTTTCAAGCAGTGTGTGACTCAATAATCGATATATAATTATAATAATCTATAGGTACTAATATTTTAAACAGGAAAGTTTTGATAGTTTGAACTACTGGACTAATTTTAAAAATTCACCTCCTAGAAGCTACATCATATGCTATTGACATATGCTATAATTTACGCATAATTATGTATTTAGTATTAAATGCTTGTATAACAGAATAGGTATAAGTTGTACGATTAGGTATGAAGAATATCATTGGTATGAAGGCTGCCATGCCAACGTTCTTAAACTTGGTGGCAAAAAATGTTCATGTGTTATCAACTTACTTGATATTCAAAATATATGTATATATAGCTCTGTGTGTACGTCGCAGCCAACTGGATAAAAAGCGATACAACAGCCCTTTAATTGAATATCGCCATTCATGTTGCATTACATGGTTAGTTTTAGTTTTCTTTACAAACTGGCTTAAACAAATTTCTCTTATCTCCTCCTCTCCTCTTACACCATATCAGTACTTAATTAAGAAACATCATATATAAATTATTATATTTTTATTAATTTTGCATTCACAATGACATACTGAAAATTATTCTTAATACAAAATGCTTAAAAAATCCACCTGGTCCCTGAGATGGGAATCAAACCCACGACCTTTCGCAATCCGGGCGACTGTTCTAACCACTGCGCTACCCAGAACCTAACAGGAGTGACGAATCTTTCAAGCACTTGGTACTTTTCGCTACTACAGAGCGTATTCTCATCAATGTTCAGGCATCTACCCAAACAGCTTCCCATCTCAGGGTGCCAGGGACCAAGTGGGTATTTTAAGCATTTTGTATTAAGAATAATTTTCAGTATGGCATTGTGAATGCAAAATTAAATGCTTAAAAAATCCTCTTTGTCCCTGGCACTCTGAGATGGAACTAGAACCCATGACCTTGTTATGATTTTCAGGAAGTTAATAAAAGCTTTTTATTTTCGTTTCGCATTGTAACTTTAGAAAAGTAACATTTAAACAATTTACAAATTGTATCTCAGATATACAATTTTATTCCGTGAATTTACGTCTGAGATAGAATGCTCTTTTATAAAGTGTCTGTAAAAGATTATCATTGTAACCAAGGAAAACACTCAATAAATCAATATACACATAAATTCATAAAATTGAAATTGTATAATAGTATAGGACCTACAACACTAACTTCAATTTTCAAAATCGAGTAGCGTCAGCACTTAAACAAAATAGGAAGATTTTTTTTAAATCTTTATCCATTATTTCTCGTAAAACGTCTAAAAATAAGTGTCTATAACTAAAATTTGGAATGCAAACATCGATCAAATATTAGGTACTTACATATTGTGGCGACTGATACATAGCGACATCTAACTCATCGCGCTAACATCGCCACAACAATCGATAGCGAGAAGACTAGCATCGTCACAGCCATCGATAGCAAGACGAACTGCAAGAAGTTTCAATACCAAGTAACGAGATGGCGCTGTACCAATACGAACATCATAAATTAATAACTACAAGACATTTAGAACAAAGAAACCTACATCGCACAGAATAAGTTTCATTACCAATTAACATAAATAGAACGTCCAACCTACATCGGTTGGACCGCGGTCCCCGTGCAAACAACACCAAGCTCGGAGGAAGACAATTATCCTTTAGTCTCCATGGCCACTTGTCTCCATCTCACCACATTAGGGACCCAACCTTCAACCTTGCGGTTCCTAAAATATCAACGCTGGAAAGCAAACACGTAGTAACCTGCAAAACCAAAATGGATATTTAAAGTGGAAAATCTTTATATTTAAATAAAAATATATCTTATTTCCATATAAATTAGCTAAGGAACACCTTATTAATTACCATGGACTTTTATAGGAATTATTTATAGAAAAAAATAAAAGCTTTTCTGTTCTAAAGAACAATTTTGATTTTGCGGGTTACTACGTGTTTGCTTTCCAGCGTCGATATGAAATAAGTGTTTGGTATGGGAGGAACAAAAAGTCGAATATTATTTAATTTAATATATTTATTTAATCAAAGTATAAACCATTGTTATCCATGCACTTTTGCCATCTCATTGAGCCCCTTACTAAAAAAAACCATTCGGACGGGAATCAATCAAATCTTTGAAGGCGATTTGCACTGCCCCATCGGAGTCGATTTTTTTCCCTTGCAAGAAGTTACCCAAATTTCGAGAAATTAGCTAATCTGTTGGAGCAAGGTCCGGGGAGTACGATGAATGTCTTAGACATTCCTGAAATGTTGTTAAATATTATAATGAAAAATGCCTAGACCTGCTATGCCATGTGTATTTTATTTAAAAAAAACTATTTCACGGTATATTATTAAATATTGCAGCTAAATGCTACTTTTAATGATTTCACATTAATATTCTATAGATTTCCATAGCTTTTAAAACAACCTTCTCTATGCTCACTTATATTGAGTCAGTTTTCATTTCCCTTGGTATGAAATAGAACTTTAAGCTTTTTAAAAATGAAAATGAATCTTCGTTCGTCGTAAGTACTTATTGAGTTGCGTTTGCGTAATCGAAGTTCAACTCGATATCACATCACCAGCCCTTTTACGTCCCCACTGCAGGGGCTCAGGCCTTCCTTATGGATGGTTAAGGAGGATGGGCCATGACCCTCCACGCTGGCCCAATGCGGATTGGAGGGTATTAACGACTGCAAATGCAGCCGGGACCAACGGCTTAACGTGCCTTCCGAAGCACGGAGTAGCTCTAGATAATAATTTTTTTGGTCACCCATCCCGTGACCGACCCTTTCGAATGTTGCTTAACGACAACGATCGCGGGCCGTGGCGCTTATCCACTACGCCACCGAGCTACATAGCTCGATATACATCTGAGTTATCCATAGTAGTAACATACACATTCTATGTTCTTTGATCCTAACATCAGGAAATGTCATTAATATCCAACAAATGAGGAAGTATTTAAAAAAAAAATATTTCCCGAAATCAAACTAGATGTCGCTACGGTACGTTCTTGATGACAACCTTACCGGTTTTCTTTCAAGTTTAAAAGTAAATTAGTTTTCAAAACTCAATATTTTCTATTATACTTTTTCGTATTTGTATTGATATCTAAGTTTCGAACTTTTCAAATTTCTGTTTTTTAATATGTTACCTAAAAGGAACAGAAATGACTGTCTTTGGTCCATTCGTTTCCTGCAAAAATCAACTTTTGCTAGAGTCGCCATCTAGTGGAGGTGCTTTTTTAGTGCTTTCGTTTTTTTTTTAAATACTACCTTATTATGCTACCTTCTATTAATAAAACTTTATGTGGTTTCTTAGTGGTTATAAATGGTTATAAATAAAAGTTTTAATCATTAACTTATACTACTAGCTCAAATAATTTAGAGAAAAAGAATCAACATCAAAAGATATGAAGAATGTAGTTATTGATATTGATATCGATACCGATCGATACCTAGTCTGTATCAAATTAAAAGTTTTAAAATGCCTCACCATCGTTGTCATGTTTATAATTGTCAGAACAGATTTTATACTATTGATAGTCAATAGCAATACTCTGTTGACGGAAAAAAGGAAGCAGGTCCATACGTAAAAAGTGACGCATGTACAAAATTTTGTTGGCAATACCCTTTCTAGATAAATCTCTAACTACATAAAATAATATGGGGATAGTAAAGACAGGGACGCAGCGCCTGTAGAACTTTTTCGTCTAAATCAATCAATCAATCAATTTTATGCTCTCAAGTTTTTGGCAATTCTCAGTACGTGGAATTATATACCTAGTTGAACCATATTCAGGCAATTCCTAATAACCACTAAAGATACGCGTAAGCATATAAATCGCATAAGGCTAGGTCCTTGTTGAAGGTTATTTTATTTTATTATCCTTTTTATTTCATTTACAACTAATCTGTTTTTGTTATTGTTTATGCTCAATGCAGAAAATAGTTATCATTACAATTATATTAGCAACTTTTTCATGTTCATCTTATACGTTTCACTTTATATTTTAATTGTAATTAAGATACAGAAATAATCTGGATAATATTTAAAATATCTTTAAATAGTGTAGTGGATAACATACTTTTTGTTATCGACCTTATGTAATATGGACGTACGGATATACGGTGTACAGTACAGATACCTATGGTATCTTTTACAGGCTCCAGTCTCTCACATTAGGTTTAAATTGAAGTATGTATAATTAAAATGATAATTTAATAATGTATGTGTAATGTATTTAATAGGGTGTTAGTGACCAACCAAGTACCGATACAAATATTTAATTCACAATACTACTTGTTACTCGGTCACAAAGTATCGAGTAAGAACTTGTATTTACTCGTTGCATCCCTAACTATAAATATTATACAGACAAAGTCGCAGGTAAGAGCTAGTTTTTGATAAAGTCAGTATCGATGTTTATCTAACATAAAAGATGATATCGATAATCGCTACACTCATTGTCCTGTACGCCAGTGTTGCCGAGTGTACGGTTTTTGCCGTTTCATACGGCACTCGACCTCTTAAGAATTAAATAGTAGGGTTAGTGTCCAACCGAAACTGTTTTTTACGACCAAAACTAAAACTAATACTCATCATATTTTGAGGAAAAAATAAAGAAAACGTTATCATAATTGTTATCGACGAAGAGGGTGACGAGAAATGGTGTGGGCACAGATGCGAAAATAAACAATTTATCTTCTCAAAACTATATTGTCCACAAAACAAATATACTCGTCAAAGCACGTGACAATCAATAAAGACCATATGTCAATACAAAAACAAAATTAAATAAAAATCAAATATAATAAAAAAACTATAAAAACAAAGACAACGTATAAAAATAGGTCGGTTCAGCTGACGATCCTCAACAATAATTATTCAGTCTTTATTTTTTTATCGACTGCAAAAGAGGGGTTATATTTTTAAATACATTTGTAATTTCTATTATTTATACTTATGATTTATGATAGTAATACTAGTACATTTTTAAATATGAACAAATTCTGAGGAGGAATTGAGAAAATGCATGGTGCCAGAAGAGGTCCAAAATATCTCTATATTGCAAACTTTGCAAAATCTCCATTATGTTTACCAATGGTCAACGCATCACTTGTGAGAATATGCTCTCAAATTGACGTAAATAGTGTTAGCGGTGGCAAAGTTGTTGTTAAGCAACTTTCGCAAGGTTAGTCATGGGATGGGTGACCAAAAAATTATTATCTCGATCTACTTTAGCCTTCGGAAAGAACGTTAAGCTGTCGTTAATACCCTCTAATCCGCATTAGGCCAGAGTGGGGGGTTCAATAAGCCATCCTCCATAACGATCCTTAAGTAAAGCCTGAGCCCATGTTGGGACGTAACAGGGCTGATGACAATAAACTTAAAAATAAAACAAAAACGAGAAAAAATCTGAACGAACATGTGTCCTCATTACTTGTAACAATAAAAGGCATAAAGGTACACGAAAACTGTGTCTCTTTTAAACCTACCCAAGAAAAGGTAACAAATGTCCCTTAAATCAATAAACAAAATGAAGCAAATGTTGATACATATATTGTTTGAGACTATTTGTAGATAAATAAAAAAAAAGACTTAAGGGACTGTATGAGAGGATGAATATCAATAGGTATATGTAACTAATATTAGGTCCTTACATATGAAGAGGCATTTTGTCGTACTGGCCACTTTAATCACAAATCTCTCCTCCTTGGTTGGGAATTTCAAATTCAAATTTATAAAGTCATTTACAAATGTATTTGTGTTTCGTTAGGCGGCATTCATTTCTTTTTTTTTTCTTCTGTTTGTCTTATTTACGTCACAACCCAGTATAAAAAATGGAAAACTTGAAATATCATGTTATTTACGAGTACGAGTTCCACCGTGATACGAGTGGTGTGGAAACGGCTCGAAGGGTTAATGATGTGTATGGCGGTTGAGTCACAAAAGAAAACACAATGCGTTTTTGGTTCCAAGGTTTTCGTTCTGGACATTCCGACCTGCAGAACAAGCCCCGTGGTCGACCGGAGACCCAACCCAGATAGCAATTTAAACTTATTTCCGACTTGCAACAAGTTCGATACATCAAAAAAGAAGACTTGCTTCAAGATTGCCATGACTACTGCAGCAACTTGTAGCAAGTTTAAATCAAACTTTCTAGTTTCAGTGTGACAAACTTGCACTACCTTTGACGTATCAAAGGGAAAAAATCAACTCCGATGGGACAATGCAAATCCCCTTCAAAGATTTGATTGATTCCCGTCCGAATGGTTTTTAGTAAGTGGATCAATGAACCTATGAGATGGCAAAAGTGCATAGATAACAATGGTTTGTACTTTGATTAAATAAATATATCATATTAAAAAATATTCGACTTTTTGTTCCTTCCATACCAAACACCAATTTCATATGTAAGAATGCGTCGCGCCGCACCCGGTGTCGATGGCAGCCGGATCCGGCGTGATAATGCGCGCTCCCTCCTCGCTAGTAACGTAGGTGTAGGTGCAGACAATGAGGAAGTATTTAAAAAAAAAGAAAGCACTAAAAAATCACCACCACTATATTGCGACTCTAGCAAAAGTTGATTGTTGCAGGAAACGAATGGACCAAAGACAGTCGTTTCCGTTCCTTTTAACTAACATATTAAAAAACTGAAATTTAAAATGGTTCGAAACTTAGATATCAATACAAATACGAAATAGAATATGAGTTGCTTATTGAATTTTAAAAAGTAATTTACTTTTAAATTTGAAAGAAAACCGGAAAGGTTGTCATGGAGAAATCAAGAACGTATCGTAGCGATATCTAGTTTGATTTCGGGAACTAATGTTTTTGTTTTAAATACTTCCTCAGTAATAATTCATCATCATCATCAGCCCATTTACGTCCCCACTGCAGGGGCTCAGGCCTTCCTTATGGATGGTTAAGGAGGATGGGCCATGACCCTCCACGCTGGCCCAATGCGGATTGGAGGGTATTAATGACTGCAAATGCAGCCGGGACCAACGGCTTAACGTGCCTTCCGAAGCACGGAGTAGCTCGAGACAATAATTTTTTTGGTCACCCATCTCGTAACCGACCCTTGCGAAAGTTGCTTAACGACTACGATCGCGGGCCGCGGCGCTTATCCACTACGCCACCGAGCTACTACGCCACTCAGTATAATTAATAAAGTAATATCTTAGTATTTTATTTATTCGTGTTAGTACAGTTTGACATATAGGGGTAGAAAACGGAATAAAGGGGAAATTAAAATTAGTTTTCTTAGTACACCCAGAAGCTCCATACAAATGTGCCACTGTCAATATGACGTTATAAGGATTTCTATGGAAAATTGTTACTATATTAAAGGACAGCGGCGCCGTCATTTATTATCTACTGTTTTGTGTAGTACTGTGCCTACTCTTAGTAGGCAAAAATATGATGGCATATTTTTGGCACTTTTTGGAGATGGGTTTGGCAGATTGTTATTAGTATCGTGCAGATTTAACATTTTTAAAACGGTCACCCTGACTGCTCTACTCATTGTTTGTTTGAGCGCAGTTGACAGTTCCGTCCGTCGTCTCATCCTTTTACTCTTTGATCTTGTTTGCTTCCGCCGCCGTATATTTTCCGAAACAGCACGCCTGCTTTGTTGGTGAGTCCAATTTGTCTGTCTCCATGTTTGTTAACAAATTTGATGATAAACGAATCGATACAATCTCTGAGAAGGTATTTTGAGTGAGGTCTTTTTTATATAACTTTTCATTGATTGAATTCATACAAGTGCGTGTTTTTTTGTAGTACATACCTACACACTCTTAACCAGAAATAATTCGCCACGAATTATTTATATTTGAGAACAATAATAGTTGTGTTTGTCTTCATCTACGTAAATCGTTATTAAATTAGTTTTTGTTTAAGTGGTAATCAGTAAATGGTAGAATGTCCGGTATTAAAAAATACCACTGCTATGGCGGCCATTGTTTTTTTTTTATTGCTGACCTCAAATTTTTAAGTAAAATTTTGCAACGTTTTTTCATCACCGTGACATAAACTACTTTACTTTTCTCAGACATGTCAGATAAAGGTAGAGGCAGAGCGCGTGGACGCGCTGGACGCGGCGCTGGCGGTGGAGGCCCAGCACCCCGTAAACCTGGGGAACACCCAGGGCCGTCTGCACAACAGCAGGGTCCAAGGCCGCAGCCCCCATCTGCTTGGGGGCCCCCAACCGTAGCGCCGCCAGTTAGAGCCGGGGTTCCTACACCGAGTGTACAAGCTGGTAGAGCTTCTCATCGCACGACGCCATCCACTCACGATCATCCTGGCGATGTTGATATTCAACAACGAATGCAAAAAATTGATATTGGTAAGATAACATTTAGTAAGAAACTATTTTGTTATAATATTTAAAAAGATTATTATAATCATATAAATTATATGAGCGTGGTATTTGTCTGAATCACAATCCTGGTAATTTTCATGTTTGAATCTAATTCATTATTGGTAGAAGTACATATTTAAAATAAAAATGGGTAATTGAACATAGACGCATTCTGTACTGAGTACTAGTATCTAATCAAGATACTAAAGCAATTCTATAGATGTGTGTTGTTTGTGATTTGAAGAATTGATACTGACAAGTATTGATCCTTTCATTTGGTATTTAATGTAGTATCAATACTTTGATTTGATTTTGGTATGAAGTACTTTCATCTAAGAAAGTGTGATATTGATTCATCTTTAACCCTGCAAATTTATAAATTAATAAACAATTACCACAATTTATTGATGTGAAGAATCTTGTTCGAGCCTGATAATATTGTTGTTATAGTGAGTACACTAGGCTGCTGGCTGCTGGCACATAACAATAATTTTAGCTCACTGGCTGCCAGCGACTTCGTCCGCGTTATCTATTATTTCTTCGCTCCTTATAGTTGCAGCATGATGTTATATAGCCTAAAGCCTTCCTTGATAAATTGTGTATTCAACACAAAAATAATTTTTCAATTCGGACCAGTAGTTTCTGAGATTAGTGTGTTCAAACAAACAAACTTTTCAGCTTTATAATATTAGTATAGATTTTTAATAATGGCATGTTAGATAATTTAACTACTTTGTGTTAGTTGTAGAAAGGCTATACTTTCTGTTTAACTGCAATGATTAAGATATTGTTATGAGAATTTTTGACTATAGTGCTTTGGGGTAACAAATATCGAAAGCAGGGAAATTTTGAAAATGACAAATTACTGCCAAATCATGTATTGTTTTTTATCAATAAAGCTGTCAAATAAAGATTTAATGTCATTTTCAAATCTCCCTGCATTTCCAATTACTCCAAAACACCTTACAAATAAAATTGCCATTTACTGCAAAAATATGTACTAATTTAGGACAAGCTGTATTATTATTAGTCATTTTGGAAATTAATGGAAATTTACACACATAGATTGAAAGACAGATTAACGATTCCTAGGTCTAACAAGTTATTATAGTTTATTAGTTAAACTCTTTAACTATTATAGCAGTTTATTAGTTAAATTATCAAGAAATTCTGAAGGATTCTAATATTAAATCATGTTCAGCCTTTTTGTTGAATAGAATAAACTTTTATTTCTTTATTCTTTATTACAACACATGACAGGTTACAATCATATACATGTTTTAATAAATTATATTATTAAAATAAGACAGACTATATATAACCCAGTAAAATGTGTCTGAAATAAAAGTAACGGTTGGCATTATGTAATCTAAGCAGCCAAATATTATATCACATGAATACATCATTGGCTTAATCTAATCTCAGAATACATTAAATATATTAAAATGATGGAACAATAAAAATAAATCAAACAACAATAAAATAATTGCAACTACTTTAAGAAAAATAAAATGACTTCAATAAAATAATCACAAATTACATTGAATATAACTTATTACATTGAATACAGCTCAAAACAAAACAACAACAAATCACATTAAAAATATATTCAAATTCAATCGATCAAAAACAAAATTAAATTTAATGAATTTCAAATTTATACTAAAACAATAAAAATCAAAAAACTTATGTCACCTTGGTACAATAAAAATGATTATCTATGGCAACACAGAACAAACTATATGAGTTTTTGAAGTTTTTAATAGTATGAACTATTTAAAATTTTCATTTTAGATTAGTGGTTATTAATCAGTAGTCCCTGGAAGCATCCCAAGTGATCCAGGGAGCCTTTCAAAATTTAGCCTTTCAACCTTTTCAACATTCCTTACCTAATGTTCTGAAAATAATTTCTTGACCCATGTATGCCCACTATTTCTTTATTTAGTTTCTTATATGCTCCTTGATTCGAAAACGAAACAGTTTTTGTTGGACTTGTACATTTCACTCTGAAAATGCATCCTACCTCCATCTATTATAATAACAAACTTTTACACCCAGTTGCACAAATGTTCATTGTCATTTGACATTCATCAGAACTTAAAGTCCTCATGCATTCATTGCATTCACAAAAAGACCTATTAGCACCAAACATTCTAAAATTCATAAACGGAGACAGTCAAAATATTCTGATCAATAGCATGGTGGTAAGTTCATTTTCAGTGCTAAGTGCATTGATTGTAAAATTATATGTTTTTTTATTTTAATAACCATGGCTATTTATTATAAAGCTTATTTTATTTTTAAATTGTACAAAAATAATAAAAGAAAAATAATTATTGATTAAAATTTTATGTAAAACTGAAAACAAATTATTAATTTCTACATAGTTCCTTGAAATGTCCCCAACAAGTATGTGTGCTATATGGAGTCACCGTATTTCATGTAGGGAATAGAATAACACCCCTCATATTTTATCATAATCCTAAACCTTATATGCATTACGTTACATAGCTATTAGTAAAATATCATGTTACATTAACAGTAATACATGTCAGCAAATTATGTTTAATGTGAAATTTCTTGGTCTCTTATCATAATTATGTGCAGACTGTTCTCATACTTGGAAACACATTCATTAGTAAAAAAGTTTTAAATTATTTGCATCCTGATATAAGCTTAGTTTTATAATCTAATATTACTTAAGCTTATTATTTCTTGAAATTTATGCAGCATATGTAATGCTTTTTTATAGAACAATCAGACTCACAGTGAAGCATGACAGGGTGTAACTATTATCAATAAATCTACTTCAAAATGCACAAAATGACAACTTTTAATTATCAAAGTGTTTAAATTGTTAAAGTTTATCAAACCCCTAAAATATTCCATGTTACGAAATAAAATGAAAATATCTTTATCCGAGTAAGCTTGTTACAAGCACTTTTGAAACGTCCAAATTTTTTTTTCCCCTACCACTTGTTCAGGACGTCTTTTAGCTGACAAGAAGAACAAGCGAAAGAAACTTACCAGCTGTTTATCATAAGTAATGACATTTACAAAATCATGTCATTACCAAAATAATATGTATTATCACAATAATAAACACAACTTTTAAAGTCTATAGTTTGTACATATAATTATTATAGTCGTTATAGAACAAAGCGAAGGCTATTAATTCCATATTTATTTCTTTAAATATTTCTCTGAGAGATTCGCTAGACCATAAATTATATAGTGGAAGTTTTCTCTTTTTTTATGCAACAAACAAGTATTACAAGCAGAAATAGTACAGACTGAGTGCTATTATAAATTAACTTGTTTTAAAACCAATTAATTAATTATAATAGTTAATGTTTTAAAAAATCAATAATTTATTACTTGTGTCACATGTCATACATTATATAATATTTATATTGTTGTGTTACTTTGTAGTTACTAGAATACTTAACTCATGTTTTATCATAAAAAAAGTAGAATCGTTTAAAACGTAAGTTTCTAACAGGTCAAGGTGCTCAGGCTGGTGCAGCAGGTGATCCGTCAAGCTCTGTGGTTGGTCGTGGCTCCCGTCGAGGTGGCGGCAGAATCTTGCCTGAACAAATGACTATTCTCAGAACACGTCCCACACATATAACCACAAAAAAAGGTATTAAACTATTTCTCATAAAAAACATAGGACATTTAAATGGGAGTATATATTAATATCAAAAGATGGGTGGAGTGGTACTTCGAAAGTATAGTTATTATACAAAGTTCCAAGTGTGTTTTCTGACAACTGTTTGGTATTAGATATATAATTTTTTTGTAGGATCTTCTGGTACTCCAATTGATCTCCTTGCAAACTATTTTACTGTGGAAACAACACCACAGTGGCGTCTGTACCAATATCATGTGGACGTTACACCAGAAGAGGATAGTACTGGTGTACGCAAAGCACTACTTCGTGTGCACAGCAAAACCCTAGGCGGGTAAGTGAATCAATAGTTACAAAATAGTAATATTTGTTCCCACATTCATGCTCATTATATTCTCAATCTATTAAATCTATTAGTGATGCTAAAGTGCTAATCACTGCACTATAGATGAAGTACTTTAAATTTTTCCTTTTTCCAAAGGTAGACAAATAGTTATTTTTTATCTTTAAAAAATATATATAAGGTTAACATGTGGTTTTTATAAACACTCACATACACACAACAGTAATATTTCTTGTTTTTACTCAAATCATAAAATCATAAAAAACAAAGAAATTGTTTTTTATGATTTGATTTTATTAAAAAGAGTCTAGAAAACCATTTCATATGACTGTTTTTTTTTTTACACATTAATTATAATATAATAAATCATTGATTAACAGGTATTTATTTGATGGTACTGTGCTCTACACTGTGAAGAGGCTCCATCCAGACCCAATGGAACTGTATTCAGAACGTAAAACTGATGGTGAACGGATGAGATTGATAGTTAAGGTAAAATTATATAATATAAAAGCATTTGGATCGCATATTAACTAGTGATGCATCGAATTGAGGCTTTGCCTAATTCAACGTCCACTTCTTTAAATAACAATCTTTAGTAAAAGGGACCTTCGATAATTCAGACACTGTTAAACTATAAATTATATTTGATTTCTTATCTTTATTTAATAGGAAGTTTTTAATATTTGTAATAATATTAGGCCAGCACATCTATCTGTGTTTGTAACTAATAAAATTTTATTTATTTTAGCTTGTCCATGATGTGAGTCCAGGAGACTATCATTATATACAAATTTTTAATATCATAATTCGAAAATGCTTCAATCTCTTACAACTGCAACTTGTGGGACGTGATTTCTTTGATCCTGAAGCAAAGGTAACATAATATATTACAATGATTTATATATTATGATACTCTTTCCACTTAATATGACATCATTTTTTATACAACTTCATTTTAGGTTGATATCCCAGACTATAAATTACAAATCTGGCCAGGATACAAAACTACAATCAACCAGTATGAGGATAGATTGTTGATGGTCACTGAAATTGCGCACAAGGTAATATTTTAGTTTATTTTATTTAAGTAATATACCAATCCAATTTCTAATTTCTCACCAATTCCAATTTCTAATACCTAAATTCAATTTCTAATTTAGGTGTTGCGAATGGATACAGTCCTGCAAATGTTGAATGAATATGCCGCTAGCAAACCAAATTACAAGAAAATCTTTTTGGAGGATATTGTTGGTAAATATAAGAATTTACATCATAATAATTAGAGCATATTTTTGCATATAACTCGTTTCAAACGTTAATGAATGTGTATTCTATTAAATTACAGGCAAAATAGTTATGACAGATTATAACAAAAAGACCTATAGGATTGATGATATTTCATGGGATGCCTCTCCTCGTTCGACATTTAAAATGAAGGAAGAGACTATCACCTACATGGACTATTATTATAAGGTAAAATTATTCTGAATAACTCGGTGGCGTAGTGGATAAGCGCCGCGGCCCGCGATAGTAGTCGTTAAGCAACTTTCGCAAAGGTCGGTCACGGGATGGGTGACCAAAAAATTATTATCTCGAGCTACTCCGTTCTTCGGAAGGCACGTTAAGCCGTTGGTCCCGGCTGCATTTGCAGTCGTTAATATCAGCATTGGGCCAGCATGGAGGGGGCATGGCCCATCCTCCTTAACCATCCATAACGAAGGTCTGAGCCCCTGCAGTGGGGACGTAAAAGGGCTGGTGATGAAAATTATTGTAACATGTCATATGGACCAATAAATTAAATGATAATTTATTAAAACTACTTTTTGATGCATAAAGAATCACAAATACTTTTTGATTCATCAAATTGCCTTTTATGAAACTTAAACATCTGCAATTTTTGTTTATAGTATGATCGCAAGTGACTTCATTATGTAATAACTTAGGTGTAATAATCATCAAAAATATTACTATCTTGCAGAAATACAATATTAGAATCCAGGATGTTGGTCAGCCTTTGCTAATATCTCGTTCGAAGCCGCGCGACATCCGCGCCGGCATGCCAGAGTTAGTTTATTTGGTGCCGGAACTATGCAGACAGACTGGTCTCTCGGACGCCATGCGTGCCAACTTCCAACTCATGAAAGCGCTCGATGTTCACACCAAGATCGGTCCTGATGTCCGCATCAAGAAACTGCTCGCCTTTAATCGTCGCCTCACACAGACGCCCGCCGTTGTAGATGTAAGCAACAACTACATTTTTCTCTATGGTTTTGCAATAAGAAGTGATCATTTTATGATAATGTTCTTCATCGTATCATACAATGAATGTTGTTTAGACATGGAATTGTGCATCAGAAAACTCCTTAATTCATGTTACCATGAAATTATGACAGTTATCTTTTTAGTGTTTACAGTGGACAGGAATGGATACAGGGTTAAGTTAAAAAAGCAATTACTAATCTTTCCCAATAGAACCTGGCTAAACGATGTTGAAAAAACCTAAACAGTTGACTACTAAGATATTATACTACTACATTATAATACTCATGATTAATGTAACTGTTAGAAATTTAATGATGAATACGTTTTCAGGAACTGGCAACTTGGTCCCTCAGACTGTCAAACAGTTTAGTAAAATTCAAAGGCCGTCAGCTGCCTAAAGAAAACATCATCCAAGGTAATGATGCAAGATATCCTGCTGGTGACACCACCGAAGGCTGGACAAGGGATATGAGGTATTTTCTTACTAGTTGATTTGTAATAAACAGTATCTTTGTCATATAAATATACTTTACAATTGTGCTTTGGCGGTGACTAAAAATTGTTAAATGTCTCAAAATTTGTTAAAATTTTCCACTCAGGTCTAAAAATCTTCTGTCTATCGCATCATTACAATCATGGGTACTGATAACACCTGAGAGACAGCGTCGTGACGCAGAAGGATTCGTAGATTTTATTATCAAAACAGGAAATGGATGTGGTTTTCGCCTTCCTAAACCTGATGTTGGTAAGTATATAACATATACTTATGTAAAAAAAAATAAATAATAAAAAGCAATTGTATTTTTATTTCCATAATAGTTGCATTATTGCAACTAAAAAGGTGATAAAATTAAGTATATTTGTCTAAGAAAGTTTTTTTATTGTAGTGACGATACCGAGGGATGGACCAATGGATTATGCCAATATGTGTGAAAATGTTATTGCTAGAAAGAATCCAGCAATGATACTTTGTGTACTTGCAAGAAATTTTGCGGACAGGTAATAATAAATTATTGTATAAATTAAATTACTTCTATAAATAAATAAATGCTTTATTGTATTGGATAAAATGTCACTTACATCTAGTTGCACAAACACCCGTTAAAATTATCATTAGTTTAAAGCGACATTACCCATACAAATTTGACATTCATTAAAGCTTAAAAGCGTCATTAAACGTTTGTGCAACTGACCATTAGTTTTGAGATAATTATACATTCAGTGCCAGATTTGATACATAGGTTATTTTTTCTAGATATGAAGCAATTAAAAAGAAATGTACAGTTGACAGAGCTGTACCAACACAGGTTGTGTGCGGTAGAAACCTGACTAGCAAGTCTGCTATGTCCATTGCCACTAAAGTTGCCATACAAATCAATTGTAAGGTGAGTGTTCCTAAGTCTCTTTCTCTATAGTTTATTTCATACTCTGGAACAACTAATTTCATATTCTATATAAACCCATTCAGAGGTATATCAATAAACACGTCGAAAGATTGCAGTGAGCATCAACTCTTTTATTTGACATTTTTAAATAGCTATCAAAGATATTTGCGACTAACCCTTACCTTAGACGATTCTCATTAAAGACATCTTGCATTCAATATCTTCAAAAAAAACGCGATTGCTATCACATGTCACATAGTTGTAATTTGAAATTCTTGAATATCATTCAAATGTCAAATTGGATTGTGACAAATTTTAAAATAAGGCAATAGGGTGTAGACAATGTTTGTTAATATTTTTATTTTATACAACATGTAACAATAATTTTAGATTTTAAAATTAGATAATATTGGTGTCAATGATTTTCTTAAATATTTTTATTTTACACAACGTATAACATTAACACACATCCTGAAAGTATTATTTTTTTTTTTTTGCAAAATTTTATTTATCATCGCCAGCCCTTTTTCGTCCACTGCAGGGGCTCAGGCCTTCCTTATGGATGGTTAAGGAGGATGGCCTATGACCCTCCATGCTGGCCCAATGCGGATTGTAGGGTTTTAACAACTGCAAATGCAGCCGGGATCAACAGCTTAACGTGCCTTCCGAAGTACGGAGTAGCTCGAAATAATAATTTTTTGGTCACCCATCCCGTGACAGACCCTTGCGAAAGTTGCTTAACGACTACGATCAGTAACCATTACAGCTGTAAATGAAAGTAGATATATATGTAATAATAAAAATACACAAATCTATTATATTTGTATAGATTTGTGTATTTTTTTCAATGGCTAATTCATCATCGCCTAGCATAAACTATTAAAGTTTGATCAATGGTCTTTAGTGAGTAGAATTATTTGTGGAGAGAACACTCAATACAAAATATCGATTGCTGTAGTGTGATTATCGGTAATAGTATATTAAATACTACCAGAAAAAAATAATATGTATTTATTTCCGTTTACTCATATTGGCCCACTGAATATGTAGGAAAAAAAATAGATTAATCAAAAAAGTTGTATTAGCCAATTTGATAAAAAAAAAATTACTTTGATAGTTGGGCGGAGCGCCATGGACTGTGGTGATACCGTTGAAGACTATGATGGTGATCGGCTACGACGTGTGTCACGACACGCGTTCGAAGGAGAAGAGTTTCGGAGCGTTTGTTGCTACCCTCAATCAGCCGATGAGCCAATACTACTCCACAGTCAACGCGCACACGTCCGGCGAGGAGCTCAGCGCACATATGGGCTTCAATATAGCGTCCGCTGTCAGAAAGTACCGCGAGAAACACGGTATGTAATATACTACCCACCTTACCTTCAGTTAGGCTCCATCAAATTGAATCTATATTTATCGCTTCGTATTGATTGTAAAATAAACGATATATCAAAGTTTTGACCTTATTATTTGTAGTTTATATTGAAAATGTTTAGTTTAAATATTTTTCTAATTATGATTTTTCTTTTTATAGGAGTATTACCTAGTCCCATCTTTGTATACCGAGATGGTGTTGGTGATGGTCAAATCGCTTATGTCCGTGATTATGAGGTTAGTAATTTTGATGCAGCTTTATAAGTATTAAATATATACAGGAAGATGTTTTTTTTTTATTATTTTTTTTATATTTTTTCTAGACATTAGGTATCCTTGAAAAAACTTTGTACCAACTATTAATCATAACCAATCATTATCGAACTGCAGGTGGCGGAAATCAAGAAGACTTTGAATGAGATCTACCAAGGGCAAGAGTACAAGCTGGCGTTCATCATTGTGTCAAAACGCATCAACACTCGCATTTTCGTGGACACCGGACGAGGTGGAGAGAATCCACGTCCTGGCACTGTGATCGACGACGTCGTCACTCTGCCTGAAAGGTATCTATATCTAGTTGTATAATAGTAGATAGTCATAATACAGTCTATAACATTTATGTATATTGAATTATACTTCTTTACTACTTACGCAACAGAACGAGACATTCATTATAATCATTGGCTACTTGTTTGTTTTGTTTGAAAAGTATTAAACCACTATCAGATTTATTATTCTCCAAAAATTGTTACTGAATAAAAGAAAAACTTTTTATTAATTATTTAAATTGTTCTGCGAAAACAATGAGTCACGTGATATTCAGAGCCATGACGTCATATTTCAAAAAATATGAGTGCTGGTTCCACTCAACATACAACAAAGACATTGACGCTTATTGAAATGTGACTCTGCACAACCTTTTTTCATTGTCGTAATCCACAGGATTACAAGTCGCAAGTTAAATGTTGCAAAAATAAAATATGCCTTGAATTTATTCTAAAACGAAATATAAAGTTATTGTTTATTTTATTTCCAGATACGATTTCTACTTAGTGTCTCAAAATGTCCGCGACGGAACCATTGCGCCCACTTCGTACAACGTAGTTGAAGACACCACTGGGCTTTCGCCTGACCGGGTAAGTTATTGTTGTTAATAAAGTGCCATCCATACGGTAGATGGTCAGAGCTCCGACCAGTTGACCTTGGTAAGTTCGTGCGTGGCCTTGATTGGGGCGTCGAGGTGTGATCACCACACTGGTTCCCAACCAAGGTGTTGCCATTTCGGAGACTAAATAAAAAACAAAAAAATATTTTGTCTTTATTAACTTTACAGTTTAACTTAGGAGATGTGAAATAGTTCAATTTGATTTATTGTTAATTCCCTCCGACGTGACTACATAACAAAGGAAGTCAAATAAAAAGTATAAATTAGTGTTTTATATTCAAAACTTTCTTCATTGAGAGTTTTATAATTAATATTGAAAGTTTAAATGGGTGACTTATTAAAATTAACACATATATAATCAATTTTTATCCCTTCGCGATACCCTAAATTCCGTAATTGTGTGTAATTCTTATGAGGCAACACTCCGATATGGGTACCCTTTGACCAAGGGTGTTGAAGGTCCAAATTATCTTTTGAGTGTATATAATTAAGTTTATAATTTTATTTTATTTATAGATTCAGCTGTTGACCTACAAACTAACCCATCTGTATTTCAACTGTTCATCTCAAGTTCGTGTGCCATCTGTGTGCCAGTACGCGCACAAACTCGCCTTCTTAGCGGCTAACAGCCTACACAACCAGCCTCATCATTCACTCAACGAAACTCTCTACTTCCTTTAAACATATCTTTTAAGTCGTTCATTTAATTTTTGTTAAGTACTTTGCAGTCATTTCCTTTTTTACTAGGTATATAACCTACTTATAATTTGATTTAATTATTGACGCTACCTCACCCTGACATTCAATTACGGGTGTTAGTTTTTAAGAAATAAAGAGTAAGGTACCTAGATTCGAGAAGAACTGGGTTTAATTTGATATTTTTGCATTTATGATGACTGCACATAAACTGGAGGTCGCCAGCCTAACTCAAAGCGATAGAAAAAAGAATGTTTTTTTTTTAAACATTGAACAGGTTGTTTTTGATAATGATCCGTTTTAAGTTTTTTATATATTCAATCAGATATTTTGTTCATTTCAGATTTCTGGATTATTATTAATTATATCAAGTTGTGCTTATTTACACCGGTAAATGGTAAAGTAGTAAGATTAATAATAAAAATTGTATATATAATTATAAAAAAAAAATTATAATAGAATAAATCACTCATAAACCATTCTCTTTTCCCTATCCTTAGCATTGAGTTAGGCAGGCGGCCCTTGGGGTTCGATCGCTTATCTCTCTAGCCATAGGAAACGATATCTCAGAGATCTAATGGCGATATTTCGTTTTATCTTTCTAATGTCGTATCCTATGGCTAGATATTTAGGTGGTCGCATCCCTGATCTAAACTCGGTCCTATCTAGTGGTATTTAGTACTAAAACACTCAGTGATTTACCACCGTTAGATTACTTTTGAATATTTTTTGCGTATAATGAATGAGCCTGGTGCGTATGCAGATCGTAAGATGTGATAATTAGTTAGGGAGTGCTTTTTAGGATCTGATACAGTATCTGATTGTTGTTGAATTTAAGATATTAGTTTTAAGACTGCAAATTAATGCAGAACTGCCAGTTGGCATCTTTTAGTCATAAGATTTCGATATTTTTATAGAAGTCACAATATACGTTTTATACCGAGTAAATTTGCTAGCATAGATAGTCAAAAGATACTAGGAGACTGGGTTTTCAAAAATAACGAGGGTTTTGTGAAATTGCTATAAAAAGTTTATCCAAAATAAGAAAATAATCTATTGATTGATCAATATGTTTTTTGAAAACCATTGATCACATACCTAATTGGTTTAAAATTGTTCACACTACCCCAATGACTATGCTGACATGGCCACTGTAGGAACAAAAGATGACAAAATTATGGCTTATTTTGTATTGTTTTACAATAAACATATTCGTTTTATCATCATTTGTTTCTACATTTTTTGTTATTATTAGATAGTATAAAACATTGAATAACATTGTTATGATAAAAATAAAAGTATTTTCTTAATTTTGGGTTTTAATCTTTATATCATTTACAACAGATAAACATAAGTGTCATCAGGCTTGTTAGTCAAGCTGGTGTGTTTATCTAGTCCCTTATTGTTCGTCATGATAGCAGGCACACCAATGAATTTGAAAATCTAATATGCAGCATATAAATAGTGACGCTATAAATCAGAGGTTCTCAAAACTTATTTCGTTTACTGCCCACTTGGGAATAAATTTTACGCTGGGGGCGTTAAAAATATTTTTTACACCCACTTAAGATCACTGTAACTTTTAATTAAATTCATTATTGTGAGCTAAATTAGCGGAGAATAAAAACCCATTCTGTACGAAACTTACTATAACCCACAAGAATTACTTGAAACCTGAGCGCAGTAAGTAGTAGTACACAAATCTTTTGTTAAGTCTTCTTACAAAAAACCTAAAATCAGAATGGGGGCATTATGTTTTTTAGGTTTCTTAACACCACATTTAAGTCTACAGCGCCCACAAGGAGGCATTATCGCCCACTTTGGAAAAGGCTGCTATAAATAATGAATATATTATTAGCAGACACTAGAAATAGAATTCGTATTGGTTCAAATTAAAAGTCAAAAAATTATAACTAAATTGTGACTTCTATACTATGAATTTACATTTCATTCACTACAATAGAATTCGAGATTTTTCTAATTATTGGTGTGCCTGATAACGTGCCGTTTAAAGTAACTGTAATAACAATAAAACGAGTAGGATTTTGAAGCAATAAATACACAATTTATAATTACTACCTCGCACGTATAAACCCAAAGAATTTTTTACTACTCTTTAAAACTAAGAAACAATTTCATACAAATACAAATCATGGATACTTGCAATCGATTTTAAGCTTTCCTGGTTCCAGGATAATCATAAAAATGGACATAATCGTCAGTAGCTGTACAAGATAATAGATAGCTATATCTATTTTACACAACACTATGTCAATAGAGAATTAGATAAAGCATATTTTTTTAAGGTAAACTGAGATTATAACAACAAACAGAATCTTTACAAACATAACCAGGAAAATCAACTTTTTACTTACCTAAATATTTCGGGAACAAAAAAAATGTGGGGAAACTCCCACCACTTGACAAGACAATGAGGTTATTTTCTTAAGAAACAGCTTGCATATTTTCGGTATTATACGTGGAAATTCTAACTACGTATGTAAAGTTGATATTAAGAAAGTTTTGCTATATATTTTTACAATGAATATAAATGTTGGGGCAAATCGTTAAGAGGAGATCTTACGCGTAGAATTAAAAAAAACTGGGTTAAGTTAAGCCAAACATGTATTCAATGTCTAATTAACAATATCAATAACAATAACTATTCAGTCATTTACCTTATTTTTTATGAAAATAATCATTTTTATGTTTCAACATTAATTAATGTTATACCTATACCTATTAAGTGTAGTAATAATTAAACATCAATTACCAGCTTAAATAACAAATCAGCCTTTATAATTATTATGTTTATTCTTCAATCAAAACAGACTTGTTTGGTAATAATTATGCCACTTATTTAATAATCAAAACATTCATCAGAATCAAAGATTGGACAAGTGTATGCCAAAAACTACAATTTTTTTCTGCATCTAGAATCGGCCCAGTTCTTATAATCTTGACACTGAACCCACTGTTCGCCAGAACATGAGTAAGAGTAGGGGTCATAGCAGACTAGGCAATAATACTCTAAATCTTCATCTTCAGAACTTTCACTGTTTAGTTACAGAACTTTTCATTTGACGGACTTTTCTTTTATTGTGTTCTCTTCGTTTTAGCACTTTGACCTTTTGAAAAAATAAAGAAACTATTAAATTGAGTTTTTTTCTTTATCAGAAATAATTTTAAAACAAGATTTTAGTTCAAACTTTATGTGAAAAAATATGTACCAAATGTACATAGTCAAATATACGGGATATCCTCACGGACATACAAAATTGAGCCTCTCAGGAATCACCAACTAACTCGCCCTGCCTAAGAAAGAACAAAATCTATATTTTTAAAATTTATCATGTTACTAGCTGTGGCCGTGACTTCGTCTGCGTGTAAAGTATTTTGATAGAATTCTTTTTTCCTATGAATGGAGTCGAATCGAACAAGATCAATGGGCCATAACCCACTATGCGGGCTTAATGCGGTCGGTGGGTATTAACGTTGCTGATGCAGCCAGGATTAACGACTTAACTCGCATTATGCCAGTGTTGTGCACAGTGCTCAAGATAATAATGTTTTGGTCACCCATCCTGTGAACGGTCCTTACGAATGTTATTTTTCTATCTTTTTTCTCGTTTCTCGCGCTCTGGTTGTCACTTATGTCTGAGCATTTTTTTCGTACCTTTAAACTATTTGTTTTTGATCTTTTTAAATTATTACTATTTGTCTAATTGTATGCAGAATCGGCTGTTAATTTTTCTATTTTCTATGTAATGCTACGTTACCTGGAAGAAATCGCTGGCTAGCGATGAGTTTGTCGTTTGTACTTAGTTATGTAAAATAATTATTCATGTATCTCCTTGTTGTGCAGTATTTAACTGCAATTTAAACCGAATGCGCTAACCCACTACACCATCGGACCTCTTATTCCTAAGATATACTAATATTATAAAGAGGAAAGATTTGGTTGTTTGTTTGCATCGAATTTGCTCCAAAACTACTGGACCGATAGTTTCAGAGTAATTCCAACCTACGGGAAGCTATATCAGACGCGGATGTCATAGGCTATAATTTAGCGGTAAAGTCGTGGAAAAACAGCTAGTTCAGTATACCCTGTGAAAACTTATCTGCGGTACGCCTGTGGAGTAAGTATGGAGGCAACACGGGTTTGCGATAATCGAAACTACTTTCTCGATCTCTATTGTGCAAACTGCGATCTCTTTCAGAGACCAAGCGCATTTCTCTATCAAAGGAAGTTTCATACTCATGCCATACTGCATGTATGTTACGATCAGCAGTTAGACGCGCTATGCGATCTTTAGAAATTTCCTGAGATCAAACGCTTGTTGCATGAGTTCTCTGAGAGCTCAAAAGATTGTCTCTGACGGTAAATGCTTCAAATTCAACGTTATAGTGCATGAGCCTCGCAATGGGCAGTTAAATGCGCTTCTCGTTTTGCAGGTGTCTCCCGAGACCGAGCGCTTTCCGTCCGATCTCTTTCTTTATCAATAAAATTCTTCAATAAAATTTCGGTCTGTACACGCCTGACGGAAGATACGTGGAGTTTTATTTATTGATAAAAACATATATACATATTTTAATTTCGACTTTCAACACGCGAATGAAATCGTCTACTATAACATATACTTGCGAGAGGTGCTTAACTGAGCTTCCGTCAGATTTGAACGGCCCTCATCATCAGCACCATCATCATTAGCAATTTTATTTATTTGTAAAATATCGATAAACAAATAGGTAAAAATTAATACACAGATATAATGTACAAAACCATTTCCTAAATGCCATTGCTGTGCCTGCTTTATTTCTTTAAGAATGCTCCCTTCTATTTTTTATTTGAAAAGACTTAACAAAAACGTACACCTTAGACTTTTATATAGTACATTTGAACAAAGCTTTTCCAACAATGGAACGTAAACGTGAAATCGATCGCGTTGTTTACGTGTACCGCAACATGGCAACGCGCCAGTCGGAAAACTGCTGAAAACATTAAACGACAGGAACTCCCCTGGATACGGAAATCATGGAAGATGATAAGGGAAAGGACGACACTGAGGACTGGAAGGTGTATGAAGCGCTGTGTAGCAAAACACCAACAGAAGTACGTACCTACCAACGTTATTTAAACTAGCTGTTCCCGCGACTTCAAAGGCAAAGTCAAAATATGTTTATTGAAATGAACTTCTTTAAAGTACTTTTGAATAGTCTGATTTTTTTCTCCTTACTGCTCGTTCAATGCTATATAAAAATGTATATACTTACAACTGTAAAATATCATTCTGTGTATCGTCTCCATTTTTATGATTGAGATTTCTTGAAAAATAAAAACGCTTCACGGGGCGCATTCTTAATTTTTTCTTGACATAGTTTTTTATATTACATTAGGAGCTACTTGCTGAATATCTTTTCCGTGTTCATAATTAGTAGCTCTTTTTTTTTCAAAGAAAAATCTAAACGTTATATTTAATAATTATTAAATATTTATTTGTTATTTTTATACTAAATATTTTTAATAAAATACTACATAACAATAATTAATAATCAATGTTCTTAAGTAATACTTATATTATAAAAAGGAAGTATTTTTTTATTTGTATGTATGTTTGTTTGCATCGAATAGGCTCCGAAACTACTGGACCTATTTTAAAAAAATATTTAGGGATTGATATAGTCTATAATTAACGAGTGTGAAATGGCGGGACAACAGCTAGTTTAGGTATATAAATAAAAAATATATGAATGTTGTTGTATAATGTTGCTAATAAATTTTTATCGTGTTCAAGCCTTTTCGATTGATTTAAGGTCTATACCTTAATAATATAAATTTTTTTTATAACTACATTAATGTGACATATATATTCGTGATAACGTTTATTTAAACATCCTACCTAATTTTTTTTCTGTAGGCCGTGGGTATAGATTTCATACTATGCTACCCAATGACCTTTTCAATTCAGAAATCGGGTGTAAGAACAATTGGTCAGCTAAGTGGGATCTAACGATACCTCAATTATGGATTTGTGATAACGAAGAATATAACATAAATACAAGATATAAGGCAAAGACAAAGTCAAAATAGTCAAAAGTACTTTTCAATTGCCCAACATTTTGCTGATAAGAAGAACGAGCACGAAACTCACCAGCTCTAATAGGAGTAACGACTTTTACAAAAACCATGTCACTACCAGATTAATACATTATAAATAGAGAAAGAGAGAAAAAAAAACTAATGATAACATAATAATTTAATAATAATGGAAGCAAGATAATTTTTGATATATAATGAGTTAAGAAGTAATCACCTATCCAGTTGCTGGATCATCTCAAGTCCAAGCATTCTTATCTATTATATAATCGGATACCTTATAATAAGCTTTTTTATTTTACTTTACATCACTTTTTCTAGAAAACAAACCAATACTTTTACGAACGTACATTAAGTTCACGTATATGTGTTGAGAAGCAACAGTCATTATGTCAATTTCCTAATTGTCTAATTTTATGTCAAAATAAATTGATCTAATTGCTCTTTTCTGAAGCACAAAAATCGTTTGTATGTTGGCAGCATTTCCCCACAATAGGATTCCGTACGACATCACACTATGAAAGTAACTGAAGTATACTAATCTGGCAGTATCTGTGTATGTCACTTAACCTACGTATCTTCATTACGGCATATGCTACAGAGCTAAGTCTACTCTACAATTTATCAATATGTGGGCCCCACTATGGTTTAGAATCTAATGTTATTCCTAAAAATACGAGGCATATACTATTATCTTTTATATTAACATTTATATCTACTTTTTTAACATAAGGTAGTACAAATTTTAGGCATTTTGTTTTTCTTTCATTAATTGTAATAGAAGATTATTTACATTAAACCAATGTATAACTTTAGCGATAGAATTGTTCACATCGTCATTTAGAGGTAGCCCTTTTTTAATTTTAAACAAAAGTGTAGTGTCATCCGCAAACAAAACTAAGTAAGAAAGGACTAAGCATTGAGCCCTGTGGAACACCCATCTTAACTTTCGGTTCAGGGTATCTTTTGGCATTGATATCAACCCTCTGCAATCTGTCAGTCAAGTATGATACAATAAAATCCAATGAGTAAAATCTAAATCCATAATATTGAAGTTTCTTAATCAATGTTTCATGAAAAACATAATTAAATGGCTTAGATAGGTCGCAGAAAACACCTTACGCATCATGTGAACCTTCCCAGGCATAAAAAATGTCTTGTATTAACTCGACACTGGCTTCGGTTATTGAGCGACCCCTTGTGAAACCAAATTGTTGTCGATCGTTGAGAGACCTAGCCACAAACGTGCATTTATGCGGAAAGCTAACTATTTGTCCAAAATGATCTGACGGTAGTTGTTTAATTATCTGTTTTGAAAGTAGTATCAGATCTGTAAAAATGTTCTCAATACATGTGGACGAAGTAGCAGTTACTCTACTTAGACATGTTTCCACCATTGTGTACATATTTATAATCATTTAGAAGACTACAATTTTTTGGGTCTTTATATGAGTACATATATAATATCAAAATACTTGTATCTATATCGTTGACCTTGACTGTACCTTGTAGATGATACATGGTAATAATCCCGTAAAAAAAAACGATCTTACTACTTCATTCAAATTCTTGTCTATTGGTTAAATATATTGGATAAAGTTATGTTGTTCTTAAGTAATTACTTCTCTCGACTATTGCCTTGTGACGGGTTCGATGCTGAGGCAAAAGGCTGACTAATCTTGAGAAATTGATACATTAAGGGTTAAAAAAATCCCGTTTCTGGGTTTTCGTAATAGGTAGAACTTAGTAGATATTTCACGAAGATATGCGTATACATGTTTCCAATTTAAATAATAATAATTCATATTGGATTTATAAGATTAAATATAATAAATAATATGATTAAATAATCATGTTCCCGCGGAATTAATTTTTCAAACTAACATTCATAAAGAGCATATTGGATTACTCAAAATTTCAAATTACGAAAGGTGAAATATAAAGATAAATGATGTTGAAGATCAAAGACAAAAAGTTTGCATGCGGAAACCTAGGACGAAATAAACGGTGGTACGGTACAGCCTGAACATTGGAAAGACCTATCCAACGATGCCCCACACTATGGAGAAGTCTAAAAGCAATTATCATCCCCACTTTACTTGTAGTGGCGGTACTCTAAAATTTTTTCGAAATTTTACTTTACCACTTTATCGGCATAATTAACGTGTATATTGATGCCAGTATCAATAGTTTTTGAGCTAAACCGCGGACGTACGGACAGACGGACGAATAGACAGACATGGCGAAACTATAAGTAATTGATTACTACGGAACCCTAAATAATAATAATAATAATGTCTTTATTTGCAATAAATAGGATTATATATACAGTGATGATATTTAAGTTTAAGAGCTTTGACCTATTTAATAAAATTGATGTAACTTAAAATATTTCTATGTATATTCAAATCAAATCAAATTTAAAAATAAGTCTTCATCGATCATTTAGAAAATTAACTATTATAAACGAAAAATAATTATAATTCTAAGATATATAAAAAAAAAATCGATTAATACGTAGTCTAATTAATAATTGTCAACCCTTCAATTTATCTACCTACATAAACGAAAAAAAATATAGTTCACATCGCTCTTTAAAACTACGTAGTTTCTATTCATTTCTTACTGACAGGGACTCCTTGGGGTAATCTCGTACCTCGTACGGATTTCTCTGAATTCTATACTCGTAACTATATTAGACTGGTGACATATCTTATTAAATTAGGGCGCATTCATTGGTAAAAAGGTCAATGAAAGGTTGCTTTGGGTAACGAACACAGCAACCTTGTTATCTTCCCGACCCGGTAAACGATACCGTGATTGGATGGCCCGTATCGTAGCCTCATGTAAATTATCCACAGACAGGTACCGACTGTGAGCATCGGGATATCGTTACGTGACTCTTCGCGAGCTTGAAATAGCGAGCCCCATCACGCTATGTTCTAAACATGGGGTATTTACGTTCAGTAGTCGACTTTTGCACGCCACGTTGCACTGTTTCTTCCCACAAAGAGTTTTCTGAAAAATAAAAGATGTATTTTTGTAAGTTCCAATATTAGTAAATTAATTGGTAGATAGACTTGTGTTACTTAACGTTTCTGTTGCTAGTATTTATACAGGCAGTAGTACGTCTTAGATTTATCGAAATATGAGAACTAGTTGCAAATAAGGATTGCTTTTGGAGTATCAAGATTAAAAAGAAAATTTGCACATATTACAGATGGAAGCGGACACTGGTAATGATTTAGTCACTGCACTAAGAAGTGACTTAGCTGCACTCCAATATAAGAGAGAAAAATTAATATCTGAGGTATGTTATGTAGACTAATGATTTTGCAGTCATCATCATCATCAGCCTTTTTACGTCCCCACTCCAGGGGCTCAGGCCTTCCTTATGGTGGTTAAGGGGGACTGGCCTTGAACCTCCACGGTGGCCCAGTACGGATTCGAGGGTATTAACGACTGCACATGCAGCCCAGCAACGGCTTACCTTGCCTTCCGAAGCATTTTTTTTGTCACCCAACCCGTGATCGACCCTTGTGAAAGTTGCTTAATCAATTTTGATCACGGGCCGCGGCGCTTATCCACTACGCCACCGAGCTATTTAATAATAATTTGCAGTGATTGTTTTAAAATCAAGGATGCCTAAATCTTAGCATACATTTGAAATTTGATAAAATTTCGTTATGATTTCATGCCCTTCACAGAATAGCGATTTGAAAAACCAAATGCTCTCAAGAGACCAGAGGATTTTAGAGCAGCAGGTGGAAATAGACCACCTGCGTGAACAAAATGCTCGACAAAATGCAATTATATCATCTCTCAAAAAGAAAATTCAAGATCTCGAAGAAATTAATCGAAACCTACAAACTACACAGGGTAGAACTGATTTAACAGTACAAACGTTACAAAGAGACAATCGTTATAGTGAAGAAAAAATAAAAGATCTAGAGAAAAAACTTCGCGCATTAGAATTAGAATGTCATAATGAAGAACAACAAAAGGAGAATGCTAGATGTCAGTTCCATGACCTGGTGCGACGTCTGTCTGCAGCGTTAGATTCAGATTTTTGTGACACCACTCATACGCATTCTCCAGAAAGTCTCATTATAAAAGCAGCTGAATTGGTTCAAGAGATTACCAGACTTAAAAATAAATGTATGAATACCACAGAAAATTTATCAACAGTGGAGCAAGATTTCAGAAGCTGTCGTGATGCGTTGGAGAGAGCGAATGCTGATAAAGACATGCTTCAACGGCAGTTATCTTCTCAGATCCTCGAAACGGAAAGACTTAAACAGGAGAAGGAATCTTTATCTGTACAAAATAGAGTTATAGAACGTGAGCTGCACGAAGCTAGAGAAAAGCTCTCTCACTGTACCAAAAACCTTAATGTAGTCACAGATAATGTGAATCAAAACGAATCTCTAATTGTGCAATTGAAAGGTAAAGTAAAACAACTCATCTGGTGTTTGTTTTCTATTGAATCTCATTGTGTTTTATTATATAATATTACTTTGTTTTCCTAGAGGATTTGAGGCACCGCGAGGAAAAATATCAAAGGCTACAAACAGAATTCCGCGGTACTCTGGAATCAATAGCAATTCTTCTTAGCTTGCCTACGAGATTTGTAGAAGCCCACGAAAGCACTATAAAAGACAGAATTCGTGAAATATTGAGCGATAATAAAGATAAATCTGTAGTAAGTAAACATAATTATATTCATATAAATATTTGACAGCTCTTGAATAAATTGATTTCAGCAATTTGAAACTAAAAAAATATAACAAAAATTAATACTACACAGCGACACCGACATCTCTCAGTTTCCAAAATAAATAGCTAATATCTTCGTACGGTAAATATATCTGAAACAACGAATGCAACACAACACTCAGACTCGACCTAAAACAATTTACTTTCTACCATAAAATGTCCATAATATTAATCATTTCAGCTGATTCCTTGATACCAAATTATAGATTGATAAAATTTCCTATAACAGCAAATCGAGGCATTACGAGACAAATTGAATATGGAGTCGCAACAATTAGGCAGAACTGCACACCTACACGACCAGGCCACCACACGAGTCCGAGTTTTAGAAGATGAAAGGAACATGCTGGAAGCTAAAGTCCACAAACTCGAGTCTGAACTCAATGCTGTAGAACTTTCAAGAGATAGTTTACGCAAAGATAAGGCTAATGTAATCATCATCATTTTTATATTCTTTTATTTAATGATAAAGGTATTTTCATCTTAATTGAAAACTTAATTTTTTTTTTGTAGTTTCTTATTAGAAGACCATTAGGTCCTGTAGGTAAACGTTGATGACGGATAGATACCCGAATTATTTTTTTCATGCAAATTATCTAAGGCAAAGACCGCAAAAAACAGAAACAATACGAGGGTCAAACTGAAAGTTCTTAGAAAATCAAAAACTGATTACATTAGCCAGTTATTAGTTTTATTATATCTTTTCAAAATATTGTCCATTCACGTCAATACACCGCTGCATGCGATGGAACCACTGGAAAAAGCACTTTGCCCACTCGTCCTTAGGGGTCTCTTCAATGGCATCGCGATACGCAGCCACCGCTTCTTCAGCATTCATAAACCGCTTTCCTTTAAGTTTTTCTTTAATTTTTGGAAATAAATAAAAATCACAAGGCGCGAGGTCGGGGCTATACGGCGGGTGACCCAGTAATTCAACGTTTGATGTCGCCAAATAGTCGATCGTTCGCTTGGCGGTGTGCGACGAGGCGTTGTCGTGGTGAAGGAGGATCCTACTGCGAGGTCGTTTCTCTCGAACTTTTTCCAAGACAAGTGGCAAACAATTGGTAGTGTACCATTCTGCAGAAACTGTTTTTTGATCCTCTAATACAATTGTTGCAAAATGACCTATCCTTCCAAAGAACGAGGCCACCATTTTTTTTCCCGCACTTCGATCTCTCTTCACTTTAGTTGGCAACTCCTCGAAAGGAAACACCCACTGAGCAGATTGTCTTTTGGTTTTAGGATCATAACAGTAAATCCAGCTTTCGTCACCTGTTAGTACGTCGAACACAGCATTTGAGTCACCTCCGTTAAATCTTTCAATCATTTTACGACACCAATCCACACGATGGAGTTTTTGAGCCTCAGTCAAATTATGAGGTATCCACCGGGCGCAAAGCTTCCTGACCGCTAAATGTTCGTGGAGGATTTTGTGCACTTGACTCATACCGATGCCTAAGCTTGTCCGAATCTGTTGATAGGTCACTCTTTTGTCAGTCTCTATCATACGCCGCACAACACAGATGTTATCTTCAGTCGTCGCCGTAGAAGGCCGTCCCTCACGTAAATCATCAGTGAGATTAGTGCGACCACGTTTAAACTCATTAAACCAGTTGTAAACAGTCGCACGAGATGGGGCTTCATCGTGAAAGGCCAATCGTAGTCTATCATAACTTTCTTGTTGACTTAAATGACATCGAAAGTCATAAAAAATCATTGCACGAAAATTTTCTCGTGTTAAATTCATGATGACGTGACACAGACAATTTTCAATTTGCCGCCAAATCGTAAAACAAATGACAAATGAATGAAATATATACTCAGTAATATTGGCAAAGAGTTATATTTTCAAATTTTAGAATTATTTTTTTATTATATTGTTTATAAGTGGCCAGTTCTAAGAACTTTCAGTTTGACCCTCGTATTTAAAAACGCATTTCAATTCATAAACACTTTTCAACAGGTTGACCGCGTGTAATTTGTAATTCCAACAGTATTTTTAATGGATTAATTTAAATGTCTAGTTAAAATTATGATGTGCCGACCCTATATATATATATATTTTTTATTTTTTTTTAATGCCCGGCCTAACATTTTTGGCCGAGCCCTACACTGCACCCCACTTTTTAGCAGGCCTTTATTAATAGCTACCTTCTCTTTCATTCCAGTTCTATCTCTTATACTACTTTCATTCTTCATTCCTTGTCTTTCTTTTATTCTATTCCTCATTTACTCCTCGAGCGACCAGGGCCGTACCCGACCCTATATTCAAAATATAATCGATAAACAAAGAACTTTATATTAAAAAATATTTGTACATATCCCGTTGTCGGACAAAGATAAGCAACGCTTTGCTCTGAATATTAGAAAAATAACTTATCAAAAGTATAACGAATAAAACACTTATCGAAACTAACACTTTATTGTGTTCTAACGATATTTAATTATTTTTATTTTTATCTAGAGACACTATTGCAGAAATATAGAGGGACAACCAGCTTAACTGAATTACTAATTAGATCTGCCTTTCAACAATTTGGCAGCAATATTTATATGAGTGACCTTTTGATAAGTTATTTTTTTGTAAGATTTAGAGCAACGTCGTTGCTTATCGTTGACTGACAAATAGATATGTAAAAGTTTGTACGTTTGTGCTAGGCGGTACTATTTAGAATATAGGGTTGGTACATAACAATGTAGCGCATTAGTCCTAAATTATAGTTAAAACTGCAGCTGAAATTATATTAAATCGGCATCGGTGACACGTGAGACGGGGCTAATGAAATCAGCCCCATTTTAAATAGATAAAACTGATCCCTTAACCCAAACTTGGTGACACGCGGCGCAGTCTAGATATATTTCCAGCTCAAGTTTATATACGTTAACATTTGCTGATTGATAAATTTCGTGTTGATTGATGGATTATTGATTATAGTTCGTGGCATTCCTGGAACGGCTGAGTCGTACTCTGAATATGGACGAGTTAACCCATGATATAGGCATTGAGCTTCACACGGAATCAATCTTGCATCGAGCTGAACAACTAGCCCGACTCGAGAGCGATAAAATCGTAGATAAGGTTAGCAAAATTTTTAATTCTGTATCAAAATTATTATACCTATAGTTTATTAATTCGTCAAATATTCTAGTCCTAATATATACGTAGAACTATAAACGATTCTGCAATGTCTACTGTTATATTATCTCAAATAACAAATTTCAATATTTCATTTACTTATCTACGTTCTTGTTCTAGATAATATAAAACTAGAACATTATGATGTATTGTTTGTCGTATTTAATTCAAGTGCATTTAAAAAAATACGGATAATAAAAACAAACCAACTATTATAGGTAGGTATATTGTTATTTCCTGGATCAAATAATAATTACTAGACTTGAAATAGAATAACGTAGACTACCGAGAATTAGAGATTATAGGTATAAGCACAGATACTGACCTATCCTTATGAACTAAGCAAAACTTTTTAAGCTACATATCAAGGACTCTTGGATCGGATCATAATTAGATGTCTACCAATATACCAATGGTGCATTATAATTTGATCTTTTTAATATTCATCTCGCTGATACTATAAATTTCGATTTTGTTGTTTACCACCCAAGTTTTATAGTTAATTTATTCGCTTGTCATCGTAAAGGTGAGTTTTTAATGACACAAAAAAGAACAACCTGTGTATAAACGTGAGTATTGTGTGCGTCTTGCGTTAATACGTGTGTGTGTTTTCTGTAGATGCTATATTATGGATACTACGGCACGCTGCCGAGACTGCGAAGGGAAAGATCTTTCCATGACTTGCCTTATCTTAAAGAAGTAAGATATCACAATAAATTGGCATGTAAAAATTCATAGGCAACTTTTTAAGCGATTAACCATCCGCAAATTAGTTTGTTATTGGCACTTAACGCTCCGCAGTCGTAATGTGAGTTTTGTTACGATAATCTTTTTATCATGCTTCTATATAATTAACTTGGCATTTGGATTGGAAACTCACACTTATATCACTTTAATTAGAGCCATTGTTTAATGAACCACTTCTAAGTTGTATTTTAAATATTATTGTTAATTCAAATGTTAAAAAGCAAAAGTATGTAGGTGTAGTCACAATAACTATATTATATTTAAGTAATTTAACGAATCATTTCCACGTCATGCCGCGTAGTTTTATTGGATTAGTCATATTTGAAAGATAATATGTATTAACTTTAAGCACGCATGCAGCTTTGTGGACCATGGGTAAGATAGTGATCACGTTTCATCAGTCTTCTTAAACAGGAGGGCTTACTGCGAACTTTTTGTATACGTAGGTACTTGTAATACTATATCTATTGTCATTAATGTAATTACTCAGTATCGCTTTATTATACGTTATTACATTAAACAGCACATGCGACTAAATCTTACGAACTAGTCGATTCGTACTAATGTAAACTTCACTTTAATTCGCCATAAATTTCTTGCCTAATTTGCAGACAGCTGTGGTCTACCAGCTGCAACGCAGAATCAGAATTTTAAGAGAGCAGCTGCAAAGGAAGGATCTCCATTTAGATTTACTACGACGTAAACTAAGTATACAAGTAAGCAGTTTTCATTGTCAATTTAAAACGACTTTTACCGCACATTAATGATTTCTGATCATCTACCTTTCATTCTTTACATTTGGAATATATTTATCTATATAAATATCTTAAAAGATAAATTAATATGTTATTAGGATGAAAGCTCCCGTGTCCGCGCTGTGTTGCAAGCTGAGCGTGATGAAGCAGTATGCAGGAGTAAAAAGTTGGCGCGTCAATGTGATAAGCTGAATATGCAGCTGACTGACGCACGCGCACAGCTACGGGACTTGAACGCGCAGCTCGCAGACGCGGCCGAGTACAAGGTATTATACAAATAAATAAATATACCCGCCCCGCGCCGTGCGGATCTTTTGCATATAGAGCAGATGACCAGGGGGCCAATTCTACTAAATAAATTTTGTTTAAATCAAATCTAAAACGGATCGAAAACTAAAATAAAACTGGAATTGTATCGTATGTCACTTTGTAGAATGGGAAAACCATTAAAAACTATAGTTTCGTTCGGAATTGGCCCCCAGGTTTTGATCGTTATAAGAGTTTGGCACAACACATGTATCAATGGTGTTAGTTTTCTCATAAATCAACATTTTCTTTTCTTCTCTTTTAAAACTTTCACTATATTGAATATTTTTATTTGTATTAATTTGTATCTATACTAATGTTTTAAAGAGATTGATTATTTGTTAGTTTGCAACTAATAGATTCCGAAACTAATGGACCGATTTTAAAAATTCTTTTACCTACGAGAAGGTACATCATATGCGGTGAACATAGGCTATATTTTATCTCGAAAAACAACATATAAAGGGATGAAAATGAGAGTGAAATTTGTATAGAGGATTAAAACGTTACCATAGCAACCTTTGTCTACTATTCAATTTGTCATTGTAATTATATCCGTGTCATCGTGTCATGATATGAATCGATACCCAATAAGTAAACCCTAGAGACCAACGCGGGCGAAGCCGCTGGCCGAAAACTAGTATGTAATATTTTTAGTGCTACCTATTATACAAAAATTATGAATATCACTAAATAGCCTGAAATAAGAATAAAAAAAAATGGAACGGAGTTCAGAATTTTAAAAAGTTATAAATAATACTTATATTAAAAGCGACTTATTCAAGAAAATACCATTGAAGTCTATCATTTATTTAATAAATCTACATAAGAACTCCACCAGACTTCAATGGCATTTTCATGCACAAATCGCTTTTGTAATAAGTATAATTTACCACTTTTTTAAAGTTTAAATCGGTTCCATTTATTTATTTATTTTTTTAGCTTATTAGGATTCATTGGCATTTAAAAGTCTATAATTCTACGGATTTCAAATAAAAAGAATGAATGATTTCTCCATAATTTACTCGATTAAATTTTACCCACAAAAAAAATATATTCGAACTTATCAAATCCTTTGCAACAAAACACTGTCGTCTTAATATCGTTTTTTACTCAGCGCTGTTTCACTTTAAGCATGAAGAATGCAAACAAAGAGTGGTACAGATATCATTAAAATGTGCAAGTTATATACCTGACAGATATTGAACGCTTTACTTAGAATCTGCCGACATCAGAAAATTCATTATAATAAAAGGAAACGGAACGCATCGGGCGCAAGTCAAGCGGATGACGATGCGGAACGTATTCCTAATGATTGGATCACGATTTGCTTAGTCAGCTAGTATGCTCGCTTGATACCGAACGCAACATTTTCTTTTGCTATTCCGAATACAAAAAAGCAGAGCTTTATTTTTAATTACAAACAAGTTGTTCTAGTAATTCAATGAGAAAATATTTAAAAAAGTAGTTCTCCAAAACCAAACTAGATGACGCTACGTACTATGAAATATTTGTATCAAATCCTCTATGTCTATACTAATAATAAAGCTGGAGAGCTTGTTTGTTTGTTTGAACTCTAAATCTCAGGAACTACTGGAAAGAATTGAATTATTGTTTATGTGTTGAATATTCCACTTATAGAGGAAGGCTATATAACATCACGCTATGACTTATAGGAGTGAAGAAGCAATGAAAAATGTTACAAAAACAGGAGAATATTTTTAAAGCTGTCCTTGCATGCGCTGCGGTGAATGTTACGCAAAAATCATGTATTACAAAATTGATCCCCTTTAAAGATCTAAAGTCCGCAGCACTATATTTCTAATCTTGTATCTCATTCCGAAAAAAGCACATAAAGGGGTTGAAAATAGGAGTGACAGTTCGTATAGGGCATTTAATCGTTACCATAGTAACCATTGTTTACAATTCAGTATGTCATTTTATTTATATTCCCCGTCATCCTTTTCCAAATCCATTATTAAACGATTTAAGCTGTTTACGCAGGATTAAATAATGTTTTGAATAATTTCAATCGTTACAAGAAGCTTTCGTTTTTAATTTTGGGGTAATTCCAATAACATAATTTAGAGAATGAGAATTAGTTTTATTTCTAATTTCCCATTCCCCAACTAATAGTTGAACATTAATTTATCTTTTGTGCTTAAATAATGGGAAATACTAAAAATAGCTTTTTTAATGAATACACGTGTTTTATTTGCATAAT
The DNA here is from genome assembly GCA_918026875.4 of Diatraea saccharalis. NCBI lineage: Eukaryota > Metazoa > Arthropoda > Insecta > Lepidoptera > Crambidae > Diatraea > Diatraea saccharalis. The sequence goes on from OU893345.1 coordinate 12,428,633, forward strand.
AATCGCCCTAAAAAACCAGCCAAATGTGAGTTAACTCGTGCAAGAATGGTTCCGTACCGAAAATTAACAAAAAACTCATGTTTGTTGTATGGGCGCCCCCTTAAAGATATATTATATTCTTTTTTTAGTATTTGTTGTTAAAGCAGCAATAGAACTACATCATCTATGAAAATCTCAACTGTCTAATTATCACGGTTCATGAAATACAACCATATACAAAAAATCACGTTTGTTGTATAGGAGACCTCTTAAATATTTATTTTATTTTAAAGCGGCGCCAGAAATGCATCATCTGTGAATAATTCAACTGTTTAATTTTCACGTTTCATGAGATACAGCCTGGTGACAGTCAGACAGACAGCGAAGACTTAGTAACATAATAGGGTTGTCGTTTTACCCTTTGGGGCCATCCGTTAATCGTTAATAATGTGATGCCTTTTCAGCATTTATTAGCCCCATGGTGATACATAGTGAGGTTTAAGATTACCACTCCACCCTCCACCCAAAACAAGTGTAATTTTTGGTGCCTACAAAAATCTTAATTTTTCAATGCCACTTTTTGGTTTAGTAATTGCTCATTTGTGATATTTCGTGATTTTTGATGAATCTCCCCCTTTCAAACCTCACGTGATTGATGGACGGCCCCTTTAAGTACGGAAATCCAAAAAAAATTTACGATGCTGCTGAAATTCACAATTTCACGTGGACGATGTCGCGGGTACAGCTAGTCTTTGATATGTGCCGGAAAGTGTGATGATCAGTTTGGAACGAAAATTACACTGTCGTCCTTTCTATTATATATTTCCAGTCAATTAACATATATAGTGTCATTAATTTTTGTAGTTTCTTATTTATTTTATAAAAACAAAACTTTGCCATATATATTTATCAAAATAGGCTTAGATATATAATTATAGAACCATATATGTGATATAAATGAAATATCAAAAAATAATGCATATTTCCAAGGAAACACTAGAATTTTGTTTAAGTGATCTTAAGAAACCTAACATCAAAAAAAATCAGCAAGTTAATATGAAAATAATGTTTGTCTTTAATAAACAATGCGATATAATCGCCTCTTTTCTGAAAGGCATCTGTTAATTATTAAAAAAAAAATCGTGTGAAATACAAAACTATAAAATCGAAATCAGACATCAAACTACGTTATGAAATAAGAAAAAAATAAACATAAAGCATAGCACATAAGGTCGTTCAGCACGTGGACACGCACATTTAACTTCACTGAAGTTTTATAAATTCCTCAACAGTCGGATTTATGCCGTTCATTTAGTTATTATTCAGGAAGCCATACGATTTTTATGTTCATAACTTGTATTTAACATTTCAACGGCTAAGTAAAAGTATTAATGTCTGGTACCTACCGATAGGGCTATGTCTAGTAATATACGGCGTGGTCTTATAAAAAATTAAATTGTAACAGATTCGGAATGAATTTACACCCAAGGTTAAAATAATTTCATTATTGAAACTGTGATCTTGAGAATAGCCTTATTAAAATATAGGTTTATTTAGGTGCCTGCCTACTGGACCTAATATCAAATAGCTTCTTGTTTTTGAAAATAAAGAAACATATTTTGTTTCTTTTTTAGAAGTCTTTACACAACTTGTATACGTAGATATACCGGTATATACAATATCTAATAGGTAACAATTTATACAAGATTTTTTGTATAAAAATGGAATATATATCAAGTTTATTTAGGTAAAGGCTTATAATAATATTTTTATGAAAAACCGCCCAGTTGCACAGAGGTCCGATAGGTCTAATGGCGAATTTAAGCTCTAATGAAGCCCGTCCGTTTTATTATTAGAACATAATATTTGCCCGTCGTTATTAATGTTCTATAAAAAATATTTTTAGCCTCATACAAGGAGGTTATATATTAGAATGAGTGAATGTTTCCGATATCATTATCCATTAACTGACGTTAATGAATCCTATAGTTTGAAACATTTTTGAAGCTTATCCAAAAGTGGCGCTTTAAATTTTCAACGATTTTGAGCTTTCATAACATTCTAATTTTGAACTAAGTTTAACAAATCTTTTTTTTTATATATCACAACTTAATTTTCTTTTGGCTGTTTGGGTGGATTGCGTGAACATTAATGAAAAATACGCTCACTAGTAGCGAAAAAGGAACAAGTGCTTGAAAATTTCGTCAGTCCTCTTGGGTCTCGGGTGGTTAGAGCAGTCGCGGATTGGGAAAGATCGTGAGTTTGTATCTCATCTCAGGGTGCTTAAAGCTGGTGGATTTTTCAAGCTTTTTTCATTAAAAACATAAAGGTTACGTAAATAATACATATTTAGTAGAGAAAAAAATCATTAAAATCCTTAGTTACCTACTCAGATCGCTATTTAGCCGAATATAGTGATAAACCTATAGGTATATATGCTTTTTGTTTTGTTTTTTTTTTGACGAAGTTTGACGACACCTGTTTTTGTGGGCAATAGAGTTTTTGTAACGATTTAAATGTTTTTATTTTCACACCCGTAGTGCCCACCCACATCGTCACCTTGTCGTTACCAGACGCCTTTTTTATTCTATATCTCTGAAGATGTTTTCTTTAAAAAAGGTGTAAAACCTAACTACAATTATTAACCCTATTGTTATTATAATTATTACCTAACGAAGATAGTGTTATTTTTTTATGTTTATTATATGTACCAACCCATGTCCTACAGACTTTAAAAGTTGTATTTATTATTGTGATAATACATAGGTACTACAATTTTGGTAATGACATGATTGATATAAATGTCATTACTTATGATAAAAAGCTGGTAAGTTTCTTTCGCTTGTTCTTCTTGTCAGCTAAAAGACATCCTGAACAAGTGGTAGGGGAAAAAAATTTATTGGACGATTCAAAGGTTCAAAAAATACAAGCATTAAGCTTACTAGAATAAAGATATTTTCATTTTCATAAAAATTTTGGGCTTTCTGATCAAAATACCGCAACAAGTGGTTTTGGCAGTCCCCACGTGATGTTACTCTGATACTGCCTCAAGAATTCTAAAGAGACCGAAACAGGTGGAAATCTAAATATGCAAGTTCAGGACTATACGACAGATGCATGACATTACCATCCAGCCAAACTCTTTTATTTATTGCTGAGTGGCAAAAGATATGTTAGGTCTAGCGATATCATAATGGAAAATCACATTCTTGCTTTAATCTCATCAGTTGTTCGCAGTAGAGTTCAGAATCGATGGTCCTGCCTTTTGATCCACTTTTTCAAAAATCGCATCCATTTTATCCGTAAAAGGGCGACCGAAGCAACGTGCATCTTTGACGTCAAAATATCCTAACTAAACATTTGTGCTACTCTCACACAAACTGCACTAGGTCAATAAACGTCACAAATTTTTACCTTTTGGTAATCTTAAAATGTATCAAAAATCTTTATTAGATTCACTAATTTTTAACAATAAGAAAACCACATTAAAATCATACCTTTACCCAATTTGAATTCGGATTTATACAAAAATATACAAAAATAGACTTTAATATAAAACAAATTATATTTTTTTTTATAATTGCATTTGTATTGCTTACGTATTTGTTTGAATATTGTATGGGGACGTTAGTTGAAGTACAAAAGCGCATTAAACTGTAATTGAAATGAGAAAACTATATCAAATATCGCGGGGCACCGAAATGTGAAACTTGAAATTATGAAATTTTCTCTATAGAAAAAGCTGCATCTAAAAGGTTCCTACATTCATATTCATACCTTTAATATTTACAAAAGATACTTTAAAAATCTTATTTCAGATAACATCATTAGAAAAAGCCCGAAAAATTGAAGAATTACAGAAGAAATTGGAAGAAGCTGATTTGCTGCGTGCTAGATATAATAGAAAGGTCAACGTCCTTAAAGACCAAGTTCGAGCCACTGGGGAGACCTTTGAACAAGAGAGGACTACAGCCGAACATCAAATAGCAATGCTGAGGGACGATCTAGCTCGAACTAAGGAGATGCTTGTGGAATGTCAGAGAAGAGAAGCACAGTTGCAAAGTTTCAGGTAAAGCTAAATTAGGGCTTCCAATTCTGTAGCCTGTATGCAATCTCGGTATCTGCGAGACTTAGAAATTTCTATCCCGCGGGGTCCCGGTATAAAGCAAATAAAACAATGAATCAACAACAATGAATCAATCAACGCTATAAAAATCGTCAGTATCTCGCATGCGAAAGTCATTTAACCAATGTAACTGAGTCATACGTGCGGTTGCTGCGGTGCAGTCTGTCTGATGATAGCCTGACTCTTAAAGTATATAACTCTTTTACGTACAGCACCGAAGGTATACCTAATAAATAAGTTTTAATTTGCATTTAGAATTGAGGTAAAGTGGGCACACTGTTACAATGCACATATCAAGTTTGTTATAATTTATACCCAACTTGATGAAATCTGTATTTTCGTCGTCACAACGTCCGTTTGTTTTTACAATAGAATTGATATAAAGATAATTAATATAATAAGTACTTTAACATTATCGTTATGCACTTGTCTTGCATAAAATTATTGTGTTTTAGTGCGCACAAATAAAAGCTTGTTTTTTAAAAACTTTTATTATAATACAATTAGAAGTACTTAATATAATTTGAACCACCAATTTTTGTAAAGTATGCGCAATAATTTTAGTTCACAGATTGATAATTTGAAACGTTATTAATTAATACACTTTAGAATAATAGGTATTATTCATCTTAAACGTCAATGCTAAAAAAATCACTCGACCCGGGAAATATAATTAAAGCTATTTAAAAAAGGACCATACTAATCAATCGTTTAACATTTATTTATATTGTCAGTCCATGGTAACTAATCATATTCTACTAGAAATTGCAAACCACGCAACAGAAAAATTTCTATGCTCTGAACAATATCGAGACAGGTTTACCTTTTGGATTTTTTTTTATAACTACTTAAAAATAAATAAAAATAAAAACACAAAACCTTGTATTTCGTGCATGAACACTAGCGAACCAATCACTTTCACAATTCTATGACAGACTATTAGATCTGAATATAATTATTATTCTGTATTTAATTAAAATAGATCTAAACACGTTTTGAATAATTTTAAATATAATTTATAAACTATGAAAACTTAGGCACAAATGCCTTGTTTAGTTTATAGCTGCCTGTAGGTTTTCTGAATAAGCACAATTATAGTTAAAAGTTATAATACTAAGTATTTGAAATGTGTAGCACTAGCTTTTCGCTTTCGTGGTCCTAAGGGCACTCTATAATAGGATAAAAATGTAATTTCATCAAAATCTATTCTATAATTTTTGCATGAAGAGTAACAAACACACATTTAGGTACGTACATCCTCTAAAACTTTCGCATTTATAAATATAAGACTTTTTTCAGGAACTCGATCGCGAAGCTGTTGGGTATATTAGTGCCGGCGTCGGTGTCAGACTTTGAAATGGTGTCACGGCTCCAGAAGCTGATTGATGCTCATCATGACTTCACTGTGGTCTCACGGCGGTACGACGACCCCACCTTACTGAGAGCGTCCTCACGGTCGCCGCCACCGTCGCGGTGTCGCACCAGAACTCCGGACAGGTATATTTTTAAGAGCTAGAAACCGGAAACTGTGACTCTGTCTAATTTAAAAATGTATCACAATTGCTTTGAATTGGACATTTAAGAAATTATCACGAACTTCATGCAACGACTGTTTTGACATGTGAGAACAATTGCGGCCGCGACGTGTTTTTTTGTAAAGATTTTGAATGAACAATAACTTTTTTGACGTTAATCAGAATTGCCTAATCAAAACGATAGTTAAAAATCTCTTTGAAATCTATTCAAGGAATGTCAAATGAAATTAATTGTCTATGATATTTATGTCATTTAAATCATCATTCGTTCCAAAAGCGATTGTGACTTTAAAAGTTAGACAATAGAACGCCCGCCAGCGCGGTGGCATACGGCGATGGCGGTCGCGGCACGGACGGCGCATGATCTTCTATCATGTTGCGGTTTAAGCGTAATGCCAAAAGATTATCTATCACATTGCACGAGAGAACACACAATGAATTTTTACACCGACGCTATCTTTCAGATAAACTTTCTTTCTTATTACTTCCGTTTCTGTTCCGTTACTCCTCAAATTATACGTAATTAATGTAACTCGACTACATTTATTCTAGTTACATGCACTTTCTGACTTTCGCATTGTGTATAGCTAAGCTTTCTTGTTCAAGGTTTTGCGGAAGTTTTTCCAACACTCCATTTGCACTGTTTTCAAAAACCATTCTTGTTTATGTCAATATTGTATCTTATTATGATATCGTATGTTTCAAACTTTGTCGTCTCCGCATTCAATATTTTACAACGCAACTTATCTTAATTATTTTCCGGCAGATCCCTACGATACGACGACTCGGGCTACGCTGATCCCGCATTTGATCTAGACGACGAACTTTACAAGACACGCGCGGCCATGTGACAGTCGCGGAGGAGAACCCGCTTTTAAGGGGTCCTATACAAAATCATACTTCAACTGCTAAATATTTTGAAACTTAATAAAAAAGAAGAAGCTTACTATTCAATGTCAGGAATTAAGGACCGGTTCATTAATTAAGAAAAATACAAAATGTCAACTGATTATTTTTTACTTTTCACAAGGCAAAAAGTCCTAGTTTTTACCAAACTGCTATCAAAAAAACTTGTTTAGAGATGTTTAAGTACAGTTTGAGATATGCTCAACATTAAATACTCAATAATACTCAATTTAGAGACCGGGTGTACGTCGACAAGAACTATTTTATCAATAACGGAAGATAAAAATGAATGGAAACATACAATAAAATCTTTAAATACGCACTGCGAATAAATGAGACATTCGTTATATCATTATTCGTTGAATCTAATAAGTAAGTTATTAACAACTTAATAGTTATTAGAATTGTGGGTAAAATTAGTGGGTGAAACTGTAGGTAAAACCTAAAACATAAAACATCTTACTAATAAATAATACCTAATTTATTTTTGTTATTATTTTATGTTACGCTTTATTTATCAATTATTATCTGCAAACAAAACACTCTTTAAAAAATAGATCAAGTAAAATACTACTATGCATAAATATCTCATTTTTAATACTTAAGTGGTGTGATTGAAACTAATAAATCATATTTATTTGCATGATTGGCATCCACTCTATTCATGTGTTCATATTAGCATAGATAATTAAATAAACTACTATTAAAATTGATAAACACTGTGATGCGAGTTTTTGTTTGTTTTTTTTTTTACAGCGTCATTAGATTTTTTGTGCACAGTCTTCCTGTCTTCTAAGGTTGTCAAATTGTTTTGTTTGTTTGTGACTTTTGTTGTTATGTTTGGCTATATTATTATTATTATGTGATTTTATCTATAAATCAAAACTCATTTTAAATAAGGTAATTTTAGCATAGATAATATTTTATTATTAGGCAACATATATTTTAAGAAAAATAGAATATCCTATGAATAACATTGTTGGTACATTAAGGTCTACTTTATTAAACCAAAAAAATGGAAATTCGTCTATTCTCGAAATGCTGATGTGACTCCAAAGATTTTCTTGATAATTTATAATGCAAAGATAATTTAAAATATAAAATTACAAATAGAGTAGGCTCATTTATTTAGTTATCATATAGAATACGATATTATGTCTCTAATAAGATATGTTCTAAAGATTACAATTTATCAACATGAATAATATAATTAAATATGAAAGTAATATATGTAATACTATTTTAAACGCTATAATAATGAACATTCAAGACGCACAAGAAAGACGAAACTAGTAAAGAATAATTATAATAACTATTTAAAGTAAAATTTAAACTATAGTACGTAGATTTGTCTTTGTGTAATTAGAATTGTTGCATTGTTGATACAATGTTGCTACTTAAATAGAAAATATTGATCTCAGGCAAATATAAAGAAAGTCATTGGTCTCAGGTTACCCCGGTAAGGCATGCTTATAAAATTAAAAATAATGTTAGAGGATCAGGATAAAAGTTATTTTTAAATTTATCTCCATTACAACAAAATTCTACATAAAATGCAATCAAAACTTATCTAATTGTAATGTGTTGTTATGTGTAGCTATACAACAGTCGACAATACGTGAGGTTATACAAATCTATTATGTTAAGCCGCACCTAATTCATTAAAAGTTCGTTCAAAATCAATTAAGCAAATTAAGCAAATATTGTGCACGTAAGATTTTTTTTTTTACTTTTAAAGATTTATTTTAATTATATATTACAGTGTTGTTAATAAACAAGGTTTAGCGTTGGCGTAAATTTACACTGAGACTACACTTAGTATTAGTCAAAATTCATATTATTAAACAGAGACTCAGCAAAGGTTAACTTAGTACGAGGTTCTACGGGAGTATTAATTAAAAAAGCTAGTAGGTTTACTTTTTCTCTGTATAATATGAGTTTGGTCTGATACTAAAATTGCAATTTTAGCGTTAATTTACTCTAGCGACAGAGTAAATTTAGACTCACAGTGCTATTAATAACCTTGTTTATTTTTTCGCAGGATTGCTATAAATTATCATTCTATCGTAAATTACCATAAAAGTGTAAAACAATATATTATCTTAACTCTTACTCTTAACATTCTAAATAAACATACTCGTATAAGAATCACGTGTACCTATTATATATGTTCAAAATGTGTTCACTTGTTTGTAGATACAATTAAGTCGAATGAAAATTGTTATAGCATAGTATGTAACCTATAATTACACGGATAATCCTACTGACATATCAATATATATTAAATATACGAACCTAATTGTTTTGTCGTTTTTTTAATACTAGTTAATTCGGCGGCATAAAATCAAAACAGGTTTTAAGCATGGCTTTAGATATTTGAATGAGTAAAACAACTTTAATTCTTTTCAGATCTTATCTATAAGAAACCTATATATAATACCTAAGTGTTACTGATAAAATAATCAAGTTAAAGTAACTAAAATTAACAATTTAAATATGTCGTCTCTTATTTAATTTATATCCGAATTTAAAGGCAAGCTTTGAAACTCACTAAAAGATATTTTTTGTATAAAAAGAAATAAATTGACTTTCATAATTTACTTAAAAACTTAAAGGTAAGATACAGCTTATAATTATATTTCTTTGCAATAAATAAAGCCATAATTAAGAATTCCTAGGACACAAAAAAAACATTTGGTTTTACTTGCTAGTTAATTGACACCAATGGTATCAGCATATTTTCGAATAGATAATTAGCCTATAAATGTTTCCACTACTGGCCTACAGGCCTTCTCTATGGATAGAATTGACTCGTATAGGGAGAATGAGCTACGAATGACCCAATACACGGCACCAGTGAGGTAATGCGGATTGGTGGTTTTAATGACTCCAGATGCAGCTGGGACCAACAGTTTAACGTGCCTTCGGTAGCACAGAGGACCTGGATATAGTAAATATTTGGTCACCCATCCTATGACCCGCCCTGGTGCAAGTTGCTCACAACTGAACGCGCTCTGTGCCACCAAGTCTATCATGTTTTTTACTTTTCAATCATTAGAATTAAACACAATCCAGTGTTTCTCTGACTTATAAAACGGCCAAGAACGAGTAGGGCTTGCGCATGAAGGGTTCTGTAGGTAACCTACCTTTAAAGAACTATTTCATTATATTTTTAGTACTATACGTTGTTTAGAGCGGCAATAGAAAATCATTATCTGAAAACTCTTCTTAAATAAGGTAGTTGAAAATTTCAACTATCTAACTATACGGTTCGTAAGATACAGCCTGGTGACAGACGGATGGACAGCAGAGTCCTACTAATTGGGTTCCGTTTTTACCCTTTAGGATCGGAACCCTAAAAAGATAATACAAACCGTTGCACTCCGTGACGTCATAAACATAATAACAATAATGCAGCATGCAACTTACGTATTTAGATATTGATATCAAAATGGCAAAAATTTCCTTGCATTATTTGATAAGCTCTGTTATACAAAACCAGTAATTGGTTTACTGTGACAAATTTCAATAGTACCTTAGAAATTAAATTGTTTGTACTGTAAAACTATTTAAGTTTTTTAAATTATCAATTATTCATGATATCCATCCAAAGAAATGAAATTCATGTTGAAATTTTAGATATAATTACGTAATTGCAGTAAAGATTAATAAATTGATGGAGTTATAAATAAACAACGTGTCACAGAACCGTTATACAATATACTAATAAGACTAAAAATAGTATTTTTAATTAAAATTCTATTTTACTATCACTATAATCACAGCTACCGTTTTTTTTAATTCATCAAATAATTAAATATTTTTTGAGATCTCATAAGGAGATTGTTTAAAGTGACGAAATTTGCAGATGTAGGTACTATTACCAAAACATTAATAAAACCACAATAAATAAATAATCGATGTGACGAATCATTGAGGAGTTTGTAAGTGAATTTAACATTAATTGAAAAATCACGGAACCTAACGTTTTATTTATAATAATATAACTGGACTAAAATAACACAAAATCATGGCAATATATAACAATCTTAAACATACGCTTACTCTCCCTCCCTTCAAATGTGTAATACCCTATGTATGTAGTTTGTGATGTGTACGAAAAAGACAAGAAGATGCAAGGTTTCTTAAACGCGCATCACCAAAGCGGACGTTTTACATCGCCTAATAAGAATGAACATACCGTTTCACCAAAAGGTTCTTTTGGAATTAAACAGCTCGCGAATTAAATAAGTTTGACCAGTAACAGACGGCGCTAATATTATATTTTAAAGCTTTTTTTAATAAATGCAAGTTTTCCACCAAATTTCGCAAGAAGTATCTATGCTTGTGACATTGGTGGAAAATATTCCAATTTTCCCCAAATAATTGTAGACTGATTTTCAAAATTCCCTTTTATTGGACAGCTTATGGATGAGGTGGTTCCATATTTTTATATAAATCGAAAGAGGGGTTTTGTTTTAAAAATAAACTAAAATACTTAGAGATCACGTTTATATGAGCGAAAAACCATAAGCTAGAGTATTTTCCATTCATTCCTTAGATTTCATTAGAATTTTGTGTATTTTTATATATTGTAAAAATTTATACAAATAAACAAAATCTGCAGGTCTTTATTATGATAGCATAATTTTTATAGATACTGAAAATTTTTAGTGTTGACAAAAAGTATCAGTGTAACTAAAAATAATGATTTTTTTCCAATGATAGAACCGACAACAAACTTTTATAAAATTATAAATGATAATTATCTTAAAAACGGTTTAATTAATCAAGAAACTGCTATTGAAATTAGTCGATTATCATTGAATAACTTCAATAGCAGTTTCTTGAATAATTAAAACCGTTTCTGATAAGTTTATTTCTCACATTTAAAAAGTTTGAAGTCGAATGTATTGACAAATAAATTTATTTTTATTTGATAACTTATGAACCTCACTTCTATAAAATTTATCGAACTCGTTATTTTTTCAGTTTTATATTGTAACTGGAAGCTTTCTGTCAAATAACCAAATACTTCGACGATATTAATGACATCGAAGAAAATAAAAGATCGTTTATTTTGCTTTCCCGATGGTGATAATTTTGAGTAACTTGACATAGTTTAATGTTTTCGATTAACATCAAATTTTAATTTATCACAAAAAAAAATAATAAGGATTTAAAAAAAAATAAAAGAGACTTCATGCACATGGAATACAGGCGGTTCGTATGTCAATAAAAATTCTATTCTAGACGTCGATCGAGCGGTTAGTATCACAGAAATCATCCGCACTCCGCGTGCGGGTCTTATCGATCAAAGTTAATGAGGCGTCATATATATATACGATAGACAACAGTGTATGGCTTAGTTACACTGATGACGTCTGCGTTGCGGGTGATTTCTGTGGCTAGTTTGTTTGTCGCTCACTATTTTTATTAACCAGTGGAATGTGCCCGCAGAGATCGTCCGCACTCCGCGTGCAGACCATTAATTATCGTTTATTGTTCAGCTCAAAGTCGATTGCACAATATTAGTCTTCTGTACTAACCTGATATGCTGTCAACTGTACCTTAGCAATTTGTTATCATAAGAATCGACTGCGGAAGAAGATATTTTGTTAGCGTTACTATTTGCGCAAGCTGCCCTATCTGTAGAAGAAAATATCACTAGTTTTAGTAACAATACATTTAAACCTAAAATTAATTACCTAAAACTTTTCAATAAACTAACGAGTTGACGAGCAAAAGTATTAGGACACTTAAAATTTTAAATAGGTATATTTAAAAAAAAAATCTAAATATCGAACATAGCCCATCACAGTAGCCTCAACTCTTATTCTTGACTTTTTTTTAATATTACGCTGACATTCTAAAAAAATACCTGTCCTAAAAATACCTCGCCTACCCTGAAACTTATTCTAAATCATCCGAGGGCGTACTCGGATGTCCACGTACAAAATTTAGGAAATTAGAATCGTTCTTATAATTTATATCTCACTTCTCAAGGCATATATCATAATATTTAACTTAACTCTCTTTTTACGGTTATATTTATGATGGGATGGGTTTCTACTGAATTTTATTGGGTCTCATTGGCTAGTGATAAACGTTATCGTTATTAAAAAATTAAAATGTATGACTTCATAAGCATCAACACCGTTAGCAAATGCAAGAAAATTCATTAAAAAATATATTACTGATGAAAAAATGTGTTTTACTTTTCAACACTAACTAATGAACATAATTTAAATTACCAATTATATCCATTTGTACCTTTTACTGAATCTTTAGGTATGATTATTTTTATCTATTTAGCTAGACAGGTATATACAATTCTGAGACCGAAAAGAAATCAATCATATTGTAATCAATGATTTAATTTTATGTTATTTTGTGACTGTGTTTGAAACCAATACCTTATGAAGTATAAACGACCCGTAGTGGAATTCAGCCTTACGAAGCAATTAAAAAACGTACCCTACACAAATAAGTATATTTCTGGGGTAGTCGTATTTAATTCAGGTTCACCATGAAACTAAATATACTCTACCTACCTTCTCTCTTCATAAAACGTAGGATATGTTATTATAATGTATGTCTATGCCAGTCAGTGTACAGGTTATACAGTCACGTTGGCGCCTTAAGATGTGTCACACAATATTTTGCCTTTTATTACTCTTCTCATTAAATTCAGGTAAGGCCTATCATAAATGTTAAACGATATTTATATAAGCGATTTAAAATCGAGTAACCGAGACAAATTAATTACCTTTTACCTACATACCACGCGGCCAAGGCTTTGTTAAGTTTTTATATAATCAAATCCATATTTTAAAATCAAGACTTGATATAATATATTTATAATAAATTGATTGCTATGATTTAAAATCGAAGCTACATTAAAACTTGCCTACCAACAATGCAAAACTTTTCAGATTGTAGGTATTTTAAATTTTATTCTTAATCGATCAGAAAAAGAAAGCTTACCACTTTTTCCGTCACTTGTTCTAATTCAGTTTCAATCATGCATCTCTTAGAAAACTGTTTTACTTTAATCCTTTACAATGGCCTCGCCCAAGTAATTCTGTAAAACCTATAATTTTATACTTATCTACTGTTTTGTTTATTAATTTCATGAAGCGGTCAATCCCAAATTGCTTTAACTAACTGTAGGCCCATGCAAAAAATTAAACAGTTGCATCCTTCTTGCATGATAAAGTACATAATTGTTCATGTAACAATCATGATTCACTCGGGATTTACATTGTAAAATAACAAATGAAACCATTATTAATTGATCCAATCAAACAACGGATAACATATGTAGGTAGTTGTGAAATAAAATCTTAATTTAAGATCCCTAAAACTATATTACAATCACTTCAGAACGACAATAATTCCCAACATTTATTAAAAAAATATATTGTGTTTACTATAATAATTTATACATAGTGTAAAAAAATAAGTGCAAAGACTTAAACCCGACTACAGCTAAATCTTGCTCACATCACATCACCAGCCCTTTTACGTCCCCACTGCAGGGGCTCAGGCCTTCCTTATGGATGTTTAAGGAGGATGGGCCATGACCCTCCACGCTGGCCCAATGCGGATTGGAGGGTATTAACGACTGCAAATGCAGCCGGGACCAACGGCTTAACGTGCCTTCCGAAGCATAATAATTTGTTGGTCACCCATCCCGTAACCGACCCTTGCGAAAGTTGCTTAACGACTACGATCGCGGGCCGCGGCGCTTATCCACTACGCCACCGAGCTACTAAACAATAAATTTATTTTATAGCGATAGCTATATTATTATAGCTTTGACCAAAGGTCAGCGAAGTGGTATGCCACTGACAATAACAAAACAAACTGTTGTGGACGGCTTCTACTATACTACACAACGAATTTATTTCTTTAAAGACAATTAAAAAAGAATTATTTGAAATTCAAGTATAATAAATATCAAACGTATGTAATCTTTATCATGGTACTATGTGTATTTTCTTTTATTATATTTATCCTTTTTTTACGCAATGTTTAACACATACCTATATAAGTACTTTAACTAATTAAAATTTCATATTATATATACCTTGCAATTTTTGCAAAAAAAACGTTCAAAGTATAAGTTATAAATATCCTATCAGTTGGACACCTAGACAAACTTTTTAATTTACCTATATTTAATAAACGCGTAATTGTTACCAGTTCTCTCGAGACACGTACCTCGCTACTCGGATTTGGACGAAGAAGATCAACATCTGTTCCGAGCGGCGTACGATACTCCATCCTACGACCACGACGAGTACGAAGAAGATGATGGTAAAATGGATCTGATGAAGGACGGCCTCTGGGCTATCAAGGCCAAAATCAAGGAGTTAAAGGCATTCGATAAGGCTCTCGCTGCTAACATGCTTTCTACTAAGTTAAAGGTCAAGGATTTATTGGAGAACCATATGGGAGATATATTGAAACACCATCATAAGAAGAAGCCTAATTACGATTATCAGGTGATTGTATAGAAACTATAACAGTCTTTTGGCCGAAGTTGAAAATTACTGAAGAGAAAACGTAATTGATACTTGATTAGATTACTCATTTTGTTCGAATAGTGTTATAAATCCGCGGCCTTAATGTATAATTTCAAAATCTACCCCAATCATTTTCTAAGGTTGTAATAGCGTTTAAAGCAATCGCTTTCGGAACAAATGATGATTTGAATGCTCATGCAGGGTCGTCTTTAGCCGGAGATGCAAGGGGTGCGATGCACCCGGGCGCATATTTAGATATTTCATGGAACTTAAAGTCATTACACCAGGCCCGTCTTAAAAACCAACAAAAAAAATCATCCTCCTTTGAACCCCTGCAGTGGGGACGTAGAGGGCTGATGATCATATATTACAACAAATATATGTATATGAAAATAATAACATATCAAGCAAAGGGCGTTCTAAAAAATCAAAATAATTTGATGTGATAATTAATACATAATTAATGAGACAGTTCATTATCAGATAAATATAATTAATAGTCAGTGTAACAAGTTAACAATCGGTAATTAATCACTATAGCGTTACTTATAGACATCTTGGTGCCAGATTGATGTTACGTAATTATTAATACTATTCTTATGGATACTTCGTACCGGCAGTAGGTGTCTTTAATTGGGAAGATAAAGTAATCTTCTGTAAAACATTTATGTTAGAACTTTAGCAACATTTCTTAAATTAAAACATTTCTCAGTAGCAGAAATGTTAAACTAAAAATGTTATTGTTAGAAGGATGATGAATACGCTTTAGAATTAAGATTTTTCTTTCATTGCTTATAAAATAATATTATACAAATTGATTTTATAGTTAAATCAGATCAAAGAATAATTAGAGAATTAAAAAATAAACACTTTTTATGCACCATAAATAACAAATTAAACAAATTGTCGATTGTTGCTAAGTTTATTCTTAGGTTTTTACCTAAGTATTTATTTTTTTGTAGCTACATATAGAATTTACTAATACTACGGTAAATTTACTGCATTATATTAATGATATATAAATATAATTAATCATCATCATCATCATCATCATCATCATCAGCCGGAAGACGTCCACTGCTGAACATAGGCCTCCCCCTTTAATATAATAAAGTAAATAAACCGTGCTGCTATCGAAACAAAAGAAAATCACGTCTACTTAAAAACAGACTAACTATAGGTTACTTGTACGAATTAACATGACATCTGGGAGTTTATTCTATTTATCCTCGAACGAAATTCGGAAAATATCCGTGAAAATTATCTGTGCATCAGAGGCAATATCTACTCCTACCTCCGTTGCATCATAATTATCGAAAACTGCGTATCTTTGGAGTCGTATTAACATGACAAAAAATTGTTTTCGAAGAAGTAGAATAGGCTTTCAAGTGTAATTTTAAATCGTACGAGTAGTAAGAAACTTTCCGTCTTTTCTTGAGAAATTTTGTTTGCATTGGAAACCACGACAAAAAGCTTATTAAGAATATGGATTTTATAATTTTCCTTTAGCTTACGTAAAATCTCATCCTTTTTTAATAAGTATAACTTCTTTTCAGGCACCACCATATCAGCCTCAGTACGGTGCGCCGGCACCACAGTATGGAGCCCCACACTATGCCGGGCCACCTCCGCAATATGGACATGATCCCTACTATGGACACTGAAAACTTATTACGTTATCTAGGTGGCATCTATCTATAAATATTACTGTGTATACGCATAGCAATATTAACAGATAAATGTCTAAGCGAATCACTCGCAAACTAACTAAATTATTATGTATAACGTACCTACAAACTAACCAATTATTTTTACATTATAAATAACAGACTTCCGTAACGCTGGTCGTTGAATAAATGAATTCCCTCTATCTTCTTTGTTTGAAAGAAAAAGATGTCGAATTAATTACCTTTTGTAACAATGTAAAAGTTAATATATTTCATTATAAATTCAATAAAAAAATTACTGTTATTGTAACCGCTTTGTTTCACTATTGATTCCGATATGTAGGCGCAGTCTGTTCCTCATTCGATCGCTAGAGTCTGTACGTCATAAGAAAGTGCATTAATAAAATAAAATCTTAATTGGCAAGGTCACAAGAACTGTTAATGCCGTAAGTAGTTGTACGCAGCGCGCGCGCAGACCACTCGTGTACTAGAGGCGGGTCGCTTTTTCAGATTCGAAAATCGAATAGTGAAATAGAAGTCTCCGCTTAGTTTTACAGAGTGTCGGGAGCGGTCGAAGACAGTTGGGGGGAAAACAATAATTTCAAAAAATTCGTTTCCTAAAAGATGTATTTGTTAATAATACATAAAAAAGTGGACATGTCCTTATCAATACAGTAGACTGATAAATTATATTCTTACCACTGAGTGGCTCCTTGGTTGTAACGAGATGATTAGCAACCTATGGATTATTCTGATGGTACGTATTGGTAATTAAGCAAAGTTATTGGTTTGAGACAGATACAGTCATCAGCACAAGCTTAAAAAGTCCTATTGTGCTTCGTCTTTACATATCATTGAAAACCGAATGCATAATCCATACCTATGTTAAAGTAGTAGTTGTTAGAATATTATGAAATAATGCATTTCAAACAAATATCACACATTTAACTTTTCCAAATATTAAATTCATTAATTTCTTAATTGAAATAAGGTTCTTTCAGAATGAAAATAAAAAGTTTCCACGAAAAGTTTTGCCAACGAGATTAATAGGACAGCATATATAACCTGCAATACTCATTCTTAAATTGTATTGAATTATATTTTTTTTTTTGTTAAATTTCATTGTTAAATTAAATTTACAACAAAATTTTAAAATTTTTGGTATAAATATGGTAATGTAGTCAATACTCTTTGTGTTTTATCATATTACGGTCCATATTGAATGGATTATTATGTAAATTGTTTGTACGGAGTCACGAATAAGTAACGTTATTGTAATACCTTGTGCCTACTGAAATTACTATTTATTGTTCTCGTATATTAAATAATACACTACCTTTAACATGAGTACATGCACAGTTACGACCGAATGTTGAATTTTATTGACCTCTTTTAAATAAGGTCAATCGTTTTTTATTTATTTATTTTAGTTCACAAACATTATCACCTATATGCCCTTTAAAATGATACTAAATTAAAGGTATGCCTAACGTTAACAATAAAATTCAGAAATATTTATCAAATCGCTAAATAATAAGCAAAATATTATTTTTATAATTTTATATATATTCGTCAACCATCTAAGTAGGCAGGTGGGCACTTATACTTATTAAAACGATCACAGCTGAATGCCAAACTAGTAAAAAAAACTTATTCGAATATAATTCCAACGCTATTGAGTATAACATTGAAACGCATTTTCCATATTTATTTAAATAATGTACTTGCAGAAAATACAAAAAAAAGTTCATGATCTTTCTTCTCGTTAAAACAAGAAAACCACACTATAAATAGTGACATTTAGAGCTTTACATCCTTATGTATATTTAAATGTCAATTTCAACTGCATCCTTACAAAAAATATGGATTACAATGGATCATTGGATTATGTTCATGAATTATTTAAAAAGCCGTTAAGTACCGTACTCAGAGACTTTTATGACAAACATATTTATTTCATTAATTAAATTAAAATGAAGATTAAAAAAGTGTTTAACTCAAAACAATATAATCTTTAATACTCTTGATTTTCTTAGATAATTTGTTAGATTACGTATTAATGTGGCATGTAATAAATGCAATATATTTGCTTTAATAGCTCAACCGGTGTACGACAAAATTTATTTAAAAATATAGATTACCAATAGAAATCAGAAATGAGATAGAATGATTTGTTATGACAGATATAAGACACATTACTTTTTAACTTTGAGAAAAAATCCGAACTATAAAGGAAAGTCGTTAAATTAAACAATACACTCATACTTTGCTATTTTATAATAAAATCAGCCTCGAAGATTCAATGAAATGTATCTTTTGAAATAGGTTTTATTCATTTGCACATATGCTTTGTCGTAATTTTTTAATTCTGATTTTTCACAGATGCTATTCTGTGCAGGTATCTAACTGTGAATGTATATAATTCAATATTTTGCTGCAGTTGTGAGATCAATAATAATTGTTTTTTAACTGCCACACTCAGAAACTCTAATTAGCAATATAACGTCGATTAACATTTTTGTTTTAGCTCATTATAGATTTTTCTTATATGACCGGTAAAGTTTTTTTTTTATTTCATTTATTGAGCTAGCAGCTTATACTTTATACATACCCAAATAATATTTCACATTAGCACTTAACTATAAATATAGCCAATAATAGGTTTCCCTTATCGTTACACTATATACTTGTATCTATAATTGGGTACAAGCAATTATACTAATATTTTTAACAAATAAACAAGTATTTTAATGAAATAAGATCTCTAAAAAGTTAAAATACTATTATTGTTAGCTATTAACAGTTCTTACTTTATACCAATTTTTGTTTATTTTTTAACAAATATCTGCGTAAGTTACGACATTTTCTCAAGTAATTACCTCTACTCGACTATAGACACGTTCGTTAAAACAATTAAATATCTTATCTGACTCGGGTAATCTCATCTCTATGTATTTATATCATATTAAAAAAACAGTTATACATGTAATAGAGTAAACATGTGGTGTGTATAATATTTTTTATGACCATAACAAAAATGCTTATTAAAAATAATGTTTTAATGACAATAATGATAAACTTAATATCTCATTAATTGCACCTATCAAACCAGACGTACCAACGAGTGGGCGAGAAATGAAACAGGCTGTTAAAATGTAAGCACAGATGCCTATACGCTAAATAAATGTCAGAGTGCTCTTTAAAAAAACTGGATCGGAGGAGAATTCTGCTCTAGTTGGAGGCGATACCACTTCCTGTTGAACACTCCTTTGCTTCTTATTTTTCATAAGAATTGCCGATCTTTGATTATTTATCTTTTTTTTTATTCCATCCTACTATTAAATTTAAATAATATTAAGCTTCTCGGTATAGCAGACTTTACAGTCCGGCAGAGACGATGCGGCATGTCAAGCATCTTAAAGTCTTACTGTGTTGACAATTAAGTTTGAAATTTATTGTAGAGGCCTTTTGTTGTAACCTAATTCGATTGTTTTTTCGAATATTTAAAATTTATGTAAATAATTAAAGTATAGTCTTTACGAAAAAGATTTTTTAATATTAACTCGACCCAGTTTTGGAAGTAAGTAAACGTAGATAATCGAAACATTACTAGCTTCATGCTCGCGGCTTCTCGAGATCTACTCGAATAAAAATAGACCATACCAATTTTACAGACCTTTTTACCCCCTTAATAATGTCGTAAACCTGCATAAATATATACAGACTGATATTTTACAGCTATTTATTATGTTTTACTGCCAATTTAGAGTATTATTATTGCTATAGTAGATAAAACAATATTTTTAAAATATGGTCAAACTGTTACATTATTTTAATGAAGCAATATTACCTATGGGTTAGATTTAATACTTTTAGAGCCTATAAAACAACTCGTCTTATATACTGACTTATTCCCATATACAACGTGTCCCAAAATTCAACGATAAGCGGGTGCCAAGAGGTACCCTTGCTCATGTGTACTTATGGAAAAATAAGAAAAAAATTATATCTAATCTTTTTTATTATAAAATTAAATTTGAAAATCTTCGAAAATTTACACCTTTTATGATATTTTCAACTACCACGACCACAACTTCTCAATTATGTTCAATCTTTTTTTGGTATCGGATACCTAAGTAGCACTACTATTCGCTACAACTCTTTCGAAAATTTTCGAATTTTATTTTATAATAAAAAAGATTAATAATATATAATTTTTTTCTTATTTTTCCATAAGTACACATGAGCAGGTCTACCTCTTGGCGCCCGCTTATCGTTGAATTTTGGGACACGTTGTATACTTTAACTTACTCTTCTGTAGTTAATACTTATCATCTATTGACTCTTTTATTCTTTTCGACCTAGAATCCTCTATTTATTTATTTTTCCACCGAGTAAGTTCATATAATTTGTTTTCAAAGTTATTGTTTTATCTGGAATGTTTGGTTACGTGGACTATAAAAGCCATGTCAACCGGACATTCGGGGTCAGTTATCAAGATTATACTTCAAGAAAAAACTCCTAGTAATAAAAGTCAATGGTGAAGTACTGTCTGTCGCGTATCGTACCATCTCCGAAACGTATTGTGCCGTCTCCGTCACGTACTGTACAGTCTCTAACTTAACGATAGCATTTAATTTAGCAGATATGACCAAAATGGGAGATGTTAAAATATTAAAATTCCTCTCAAGAGTTGTCTGTCGAAACTCATATTACGCACGCCAAAAAGCCTTTTTGGCGCTTAGAAAATGGGCGCATGCGGTCACTTGTAATGCATTTTCTCAAGATTTTGATATATATACATTGTATATGAAACGTATATACTTTGTGATTATATTAAGTCTATATAAAATTTACTAAAAACTTATCCCAATTAGTGATTATTCACTACAATCTAGTTCTTGGATGATTAACACTTTAAGCGAAGTCTAAATGCCTTTGTTTTTTTAATATTAATATCTTCTTCAAATATTGATCTATATCCTTCGTTTTTGTATTATTCAATAGATAATGACAGAAGCTACATTGAAAGTTGAAAAAAAAACACATTTTTTTCCACAAAATAAACCATCACTGTCTAAGAACCATTTAGCGGCGCGGAAGCTGGCCACGAACCGCACATTTTTTCAATAATCTTAAGTATATATATACCTACTTTAAAAATATATATAAAGTGCATAAAAAACTAAGTTATTGTAATAAATGAATTTAAAATATGAATGTTATCAAAGTACTTCCGTAAATTTTCATCGGCCTCTCTATGCCAATATCGCATTTAATACTTAAGAACAGATAATAAACCACTTATTTATCATTTTTGTTATCAATTAACCACCCTTCTATTATTTTCAACAAGAAAAAGTTAAATAATCGTCTATTCATCGAATAAAATATTTCAATAACGATCATCGTACATACACATACACACCAGGGGGCCGAAACCGAACGAAACTACGGTTTTTAATGGTTTTCCGATTCTACAAAGTGACATACGATAGCAATATGTTGCAAGTTAAATAAAAGCTTGTGAAAATCAAAATCACTATATTTTTTGTATTTACCTATAGTAAAATGGCTGCAGCTACAATATCTTTACCAAACTTAAAATATAATTTATTGACTGTCATCATTTACAAACAAAACGACTTACTCGCATGCACAAGTTATATAGCAACAAATGAGGCTATTATTTGTGACTGATTTGAACGTACGAAAGTGACATTGAGTATAAACTCTTAACGATAACATTGGAAACAAAAACGAAATTGATTTATACATGTCTTTGAGATTTGTGAAAGAAAAGCATGTCGTAGCATTAATGCGAGGTTGTACGACATTTCGACTTTTTAAACAAGTTTATTCTTAGGTTATGCTAATAACTGACAAATAAAAATCATTTCATGAAAATTAAACATATGAACGATTGCTTCATAATACAGAAACATCAATAAATAATTGACTCAATAGAAAAAAAAATTAAAAAATTACTCTTAATAGGATTTTTGGATAGATTTTATGACTAATATATTCATTTCATCTTAACCATAGAAAAATAGGTTTTGATATATTCTTTTGATCACAACTAAAAGTTTTTTTATTACTGCATTTGTTTTTTTTTGTGATTAAATATACGAAATCAAGTAAGTTCGTCTTTACTTTCGATGCGTATTTGTACACGAACATAAGCGGAGGAACAAGAGGGCCTTAGTTAATTGAACCTCTAATGATGCGACAGCTCGACGCTGTAATTTTATCAGAACAGTCCTAGATAAAAGTGACCATGTATGGCGAAGAAGTATTCCTTTTATTTATCAACATATCATTCTTTAGGAAAAAGTTTTAGAAAACCTAAAAAACAAATTTTATGGCAGCCCCACAACAAATACATATCATATACCTATAGAACACCTAAATGTGTGATAATATGTGTGAGTACGTCTCCACGTGTGAAAATGTGATTAGTAGAAAACCTTTTAAATTTTAGACGTAAGTTTTCGTTTCATAAAAAAGATTTCTAAAAACCATAAAAAATTGAAATGTAATAGTTTTCAATTTTATTTGGAAAGTATATCATAATTAATAGTGATTTAATTTAACACGACAAAAGTCTTCTATGAAGCAACAACATCGTCGACAATAAAGTTTTTCCAGTTATTGATGATAAAGAAAATATATAAATACATCGTAATTTATTTCAATATTAACAACACAAATTGCTTTACTATGACTGCGAGGAATTTTATTAAATTACTTCAACTGATCGATTGTGGAATGTAGAAGACCTTCCTATATTTATTGCCTAGATATTAGATTTTAAACTGATACTATGCCCTATTATAACTAAAATATACATTCTATAAAGGGTTATTTTTAAAAACACCAGCAATAATGCAGGACCAGATAGAAAACTTTATAAATACTCGTAACAACTAGAATACAACTACAAATTAAGAGTTACTGGTTTAAACAACTCGATTGGCACAAAAATAATTCAAGTTTTTATGGCAGTTGGAGAGCTCCGCAGGATCACCTTTATTAAAATTATTATTTTATTAAAGATTATTATCATTTTATTAAAAAGTATGTTTATTTTCTTTAATATTGTTCCTGTTTTATTTTTACATATTTAATGAATGGTTTTGGTTATTGTAGTTTCCTGGATTAAGTTTATCTAAATTATAATATACTCAAAAACAAAACTATTTCTAAAATTAAAATATATCAAAATGTTCGTAACAATATAAAGATATTAAAAACATATAGTTATATTAATTATTTTTTTCTTTTATAAAAAAAATATTGATAAAATCAAAGGAACGTATATTGATAAATGACAAACTCGAGAAACGCTTTGTCTACGCCAAACATAGATAAAACGTTCTCGAGTTCATCGTGTTACGCATACTTGACTGCATTTATTAGGCTATCGAGTTAGTAAGGCCAGTCCCCTTCGGTTAAAAAACCTACTGTTGTAACATTTATAAGCCTATATATTCATAAACGACGATACGCTCACGCCCTGTGCGCAATAAGATATTTGCTACAAGATATTAATAATTGGAGTATTAAATTCAATTAAATATTTTTGCGACTAATCAACATTTTACTAATCTTTACTTTCTGTAGTGCTATAATAAAATCAGCTTCTAGTAAATAATGAATTATTAAAAAGATTTTATTTGACTAAATATGTCTGTTGCTCGCACCCCTGACGGCATCAAATAGCTACTTTTGTGCTTACAAATGAACGACTCTCTACGAGTTACACATTATTAAATTATTGATAACAATAAATGACCTAGAGAATAAAATAATATAAAAAACTAACCCAACCTATGCCTACTACTCCGAGCCGGAACTAAACTAAACTAAAGTACAAGTCCACCCGAATACAGACACACGTCTATGAGTACTGTACAGGGTATCATCGAATGTAGAAGTGATTCTGGCTTATTAAGTATAATAATTATTTAATTCACTCAAAACCCGCAGTATTTCCTTCGGTGACCTCATATTTTAACAGTATGACCCCGGCATAAAAGTGACCTAATAATATTTGTTGCTTTATTTTCCTTTTCTGTACCTTAGTTGATGAAATCACGAAATATCATCAAAATCACGTAGTCACGTGATTATTATTAAGTACTACTACTAAGAACTGAATATATTTACTACTTTTATCTTTTCAATGTATGTGTTCACACATAGTGAGACAATGTACCTAATTAACCTATTAAATAAGATTATAAACTTCCAGATAATATACACCTATCTACTCCTGTTGAACCTCAGTTACTTGTATTATTTAACAGGAAATCTAACCCGCTAATCCTGATTAAAATCAACTAAGAATTGGTAAAGTTAGATACTACTTTAAGAAAAGAACGTGTTATTGTTGAGTCCCTTTTAGATTTAACTTCTAATTAAGACGTGTTTATGTCTCACTATAGTTAGTTTATTAATGTTATGTATATTCAATCTACCTTGAGCTCTCAAGTTCTTTATCAGACAGCGGTCATTTTATTTGCATTCGAGCTTAAAATACGGCACGATCTGGTAAATCAGAACAGGTTTTGTAGCCTCACACTCTGTACTAGATTATAAGAATGCAATCCGTTTATGGGCTACAAAGACAAATTTCACTTCAATTGTATGAAACACTTTAACGTCCGCTTATATTTTTCTGTCCTTTTTTGTCAATAAATTATTGAAACACCCGGTCCAAATGTATTTATTTCAAATAGTATTCATAATTAACTGAAAATAAAATCTTTAAAGTGATTGTATAACTGGTGTTTTTTGATAAAAAAGCGAATAAAAAAATACATTTTTTTTTACATTGTCTTTAAAGGTAACCTATCTAATAATTAAAAGGTAACTTTTGAAACAAACCGACCAGCGTCAATTAACGAAATTGAAGCCATAGATGTTTTTACATGGGGTCGAATCTGTGGGTCGAATGATTAAATCTTACATGGAGTCTATAATGCATAAATATTAGGCATGTTGCTTGTCGTTTCGAGTAAATAGTAGCAGTACTATTATTGTTTATTAATGGCATGGTTTAGCGTCAGAGTAAATTTTCACTCAAATTGCAATTTTAGTATTAGCAATATTCATGTTACTTATTAAACAGAGATTTAGCACAGGTTAACCAAATACGAGGTTCTTGGAAGTAATATTTATATATATCTGTTTAGTATTAAAATTTGGACTAATATTAGAATTGCAATTTTAGTGTAAATTTACTCTGACGCTAAACCTTGTTTATTAATAGCACTGTATAATTATAACATAGTCATTACTGTGGAGATTATGATCTCAATACTCTTTACTACTGTGTATTTCGCTGTGAAATCGTAGCTAAAATGAGCATTTATCTTTTCATTTCATGAAGTTTCCAGCATTGGAAATAATTAGTTGTTAATTATGTTGTCTGTTAGATTGATAGCCAGTTAGATAGACAAGATAATTAGAAAAAAATGTTAACATTATTATGTTATGTTAAATAAATAATTAGATGACATTTTAATGAAAAATGCAAAAATCACCTGTCACAGTGTGGTGGGATTAGATGGGAGTCAAACCTTTCGCAGTCCGAGCACTACTCTTTTCATTGCGAAAAGTTGTGAGTTCGAGTCCCATCTCCGAGCACTAAGAGCTGGTGTTTTTTTAAGCATTCCCCATTAAGAATATTTTCTAGTATAGCATAGTGATGCAAAGTTGATCAAATATAGTGTTGCCCAAATGCAAGAACAAGACGAGACTTGGCCAGTCTTGGTCTTGGTCTTGCGCTCCCAGTCTTGGTCTTGGTCTTGGTCTTGCAAGTCTTGCAATTACCTATTAGACTATTGCTATTTATTAAAGTTTACTTTAGATCTTAGGAATTAACAATCAGATTAATAAATGTCTGAAGATTTGATAAAAGATTCGATAACTGCCACATGGTTATCAACTGAGCTGTATGTCTTTTTCCATAGGAGTAACTGTTAATAAACATTTTGTTACATTTACGCTTTATAAGCTTACATGTGCTAAAACATGTAAAAAACAAATTATTTACAATAAATTGACTGTATTTTAAAGAATCTCTCTAGAAAGAGATTTAACTCTCAACTTATATGAAATTTAATAAAAGAGTTCTACGATTTATCATTTATTTCAATAAAAATAAAATACAACACAAATCAAATAACATAACAGTACACAACAGCTTTGTCATTAAGTTCTGTTACTTTAAATCAATTCTTTTGACCAAGAATTAATACAAAGTAACCACCTGGCTGACTCATCACTTAACCTATTTCTATGTTTTCTTATTACTAATGATGCTTTAGAAAATAATCTCTCAGCAGGTACCTACTGAAGTTGCAGGTATTGAGAGAAAATCACGGGCCATCTTCGATAAAGTCGGAGACTCTGTCTCATGCGTCCTCCGCTAATCTAAAATGTCTTCCGAGCTGGCAGCTCTTGGTTTTCTCAGGTACTCCTCCAACTCGTCTATCACTAAGTCTTGAAAACAAGATCCAGATGACGTCGAGAGACATTCATACAGTTTATCAAAGTCTATTACGTCTTCATCTTCATCACATACCTTATTTTCTTTTCTTGGTAATTCCAGAGATTTGTTCAGTGAGTGTAGACTGTATTATTCTTCATAAAGTTCATTAAACTTGCGCAGGCTTTCTGTTTTAAGTTGCTTCCCCCATATTGTCAGGTCAAAAGACTGAGCCTTATGCCTTGGGTCTAAAATTAAAGAAGAACAATAAATCCAGTTGCTCTTCTTATAATGTTTAAGCATTTTGTCTCGAGCTGCTTGGAAAGCCAGAATGAGCCTTTCATCCACTTCAGATCGATTAGGTTTCTCATCTAACTGTTTTACCATGGATTCAATTTTATCGAGCAAGAGATTGAATGATACAATGACTAGCGGTAATGTAACATATTTTTCTCCGCCAAGTTTTGTACTTAAAAGTTTAAAGTTTATTAGAAACTTATGTATTTTTTCGAGTATTTGCCATTCACTAGCTGTGATTTGAAAATCATAATTAGTTTTAAGTTGAAACCCATATAATCAATATTATAATATATACTTACTAGAATAAATTATTATGACATCTACTACCTTTTTTTTTTTTTTTTTTATACCGAGGGGAACTGACCTTAGCATTTCGCCGGTACCTGACTAGGGCCCAGCTAATCCCGGGCTCTCCCACTGCAAGGGACGGCGGTCCAGTGCAGTGGGCCTACCTTGCAAAACCCCCCGTACCACCCTCTCGCTGACAGTCCGGTACCCGGTACCTGCGGACGCATTCCCACGGGATCCGGACTGTTGGAGATCTCGGTAGTGATCCCTTCTTCTGCGGCCAGGAGGTTTCCTGGGTGGTTGCTCAGGCACCCTCCCCAGACAGTTGGGGTCGTGCAATGAACGTGGAGTTAGTCCTCCCCCACGCCCGCCCCGTTAGGGAGTCTGGATGCGCTACTGGGCTATCCAGTCTCCCTTTCCCGTCTGACGAATGCTTCAACGAACCGCTCCTCGGCCTCCCCCTCGAGCTGAACTCCGCGGGCAACCCCGGCGCCCCTCTGGCGCCCTCCGAGCAGTAAGTAGAAGCATTCCCGCTGCCATGGTGTCGACCGCTGGTCGACGTGGCTCCTCCCCCCACCGACTCATAAAGCGCCGATGTGGTGAGCGCCTCGCCGCCGAGCCGCAGCCGACACCATCCCTTCGTCGCTGACCGTGGCACCAAGTGTCACAGTCCGCCGCGCCCCCGACGCCGCCGGACCCGAACGTCGAGTAAGCCCTAGGGCTTCCCGACGACCGGACCGGCGGCGCCCGGGGCGCGGCCCGGCGGCGACGACAGCGCCCGGGCCCGTCACACTGACCACCAAGGTGATCAGGCTTCGGGCCCGGACACCGCCGCCGCCGCCGGGCGAGATGGGGACATCCCCCCCCTACTCTCCTGAGCAAGGGTGCATCCCGTTCACCTCTCACTCCACATCCCCGTCCTCGCGAGGGTTCTCAGAAGGAGAATCCTGTTGAGGTCCAGCGAGTAGTGGAGCCGCTCCGGGGGGAACCGCCCCGGGCAAGTGGACGGGCTATTGCTCGTCCATTTCGCCCGCGGCAGCCCCCCCCGTCTCCGCACGAGGTGCCCGGGACCTGGGGACCGGCACTGCTCTCCTCACTTGTGGGCGACACATCTTGCCGCCCATTCTGTGCTCTGCAGGCCTCCTCTCACTGGCACATATTGCACAGTGGAGGGCTCGATCACAGCTCTCAGCCTTGTGACCGGTTCTACCGCACCGGAAGCACAGGCCGGAGCGATCCTCCTCTGCAGGGCACTGCGCTCTCAAGTGCCCTATCCCCATACACCTGTAACAGCGTATGGGGAGTGCAGGCAGCGCGCGCACCTTTACCCTCCCCCATCCAACCGTTAGGGCCCCTCTCCGGACGATAGCCTTCGCAGCCTCCACTGGCACTCTGAGGTGTGCCACGCCCATTCCCCCAAATCCTTGTTGGATTGGGCCGACCTTCACGTGGTCCGGCTTGCATCCGCCCTCCTCCGCTACCGCGTCTCGGAGCTCCTCTTGTATGACATCTACTACCTATCCTTACCATTATCTAATTCTAATACTACTTGCGTGATCAGTATAATGTATTCGTTACTATTCTAAGCACACTGAAACTTATTTATTCTTTGGAACACCTGTGCTCTTAAAACTATACCTAGGCCCTGTGGCGGCAATCAATTAGTGTCAAATGTTGTGATTTCGGCGCAGCGGCACCGATTGTTGTATGTGATTTCAAAAGAAGCTGCCGCCGCGTGTATCATCACCATGTACTTCCGAAAAGCGGCAAATTTCTTTGAGAAGTCAGTACAAAACCTTTGATGCCGCGTTATCAAAGTGCCGATGGTTAAAACAAAACTATGCATGCACTCTGTTTGATTTTAATGGATATTTTTTTATTAGCTATGTATGCTTATGGTAGGTATTGGTCGTAATGCGCATAGGTCCAGTTTTTCATATTCTTTGATACAGTTTTTTGCGTCTCATAGAATTCCTAAGCGTACCTATACACCGAACTGTTATTCCTAACTACTCCGTGAAATAGCGCTAAGTCCTAACTGCAAGACGCAAGAGTCTTGCGAGATTAGTCTTGTTCTTGCTCAAGTCTTGCATGGTCAGTCTTGGTCTTGGTCTTGCTAAAAATACGCGGTCTTGTTCTTGGTCTTGGTCTTGCAAAAATGCAAGACCAAGACCAAGACTGAATTTGGGCAACACTAATCAAATATAATAAGAATAAATGACATAAACTTAAAATTCAATAGGCTACGATTCCAAAGTCCCTAAATGAAATAATAATAAATCATACACTTCTCAAATATGGTAATATAAAATCCGGCCTCACTATCATTAGGTATCAAATGTAGATCCGAGACTGATCAATAGAATATTTCCGTTTACTTTCTCGGAAAGCTGATGCTGAGGTTTGTTGTTCTGACCTAGAGATCGTGTACAAACCAAGTAGAAACTGCAAAGACTGTTTTTTGTTTTCTTTCGAAATCATCATATTCAGAAATACTTCAATAGTACGTACGATGCCACAGTATATAAACGAAGTATATATATTTATTAATGAATGAGAGATAAGATGAGAGAAGTTCAAGTAATGTTTTGTATTTTTACTGTTGTAGTGATTGTATATTATTGTTGAGGATAATGTACTTAATGTTAACAAAATTTATTACTCGTAATAGTCGGTTGTATTTTAGCTGATAAACGCGAATTTCCGACGATAATCCGTAGAACTAATTTAACACGATCGTGCTAAATTACAACTCAATCAATATAATCTCTCTTATAATTGTTTTCAGTGAACATTTATGTACAGTCATCAACAGCACTCCACGTTAAACAAAATATGTACAAAACTGACAAACTTCCCCCTCAATTTTAATTCACTAAATTTAGGAGTCGCCACCTAACGACATTAATGCAATGTCTAGGGCTATGATATTCGTTATGCGGCACCTTGCATTTGTGTATATGACAAGTCATAATATGTCAATGAATAAAATAAATAAATATTTATTTGAAATTAAACTAATCTGCTTCGGCGATTCGTAATATTAGGCATTTCCTTGTTAAGCTATGCTTTGTTCTAAGTTAGTGACAATGAGTGTAACTGTCATGCAGCCGTGTGCACATTGATAGGGGTCATCCATAAATTACGTCACACTTTAGGAGGGGGGGGGGGGGGGTGACTAACTGTGACGTTAGAACAATATTTAGTGGAATTTATATAGATAAATAGGTGACATGAGAGGGGGTTAAAAATCATGAATTTTGTGTGACGTAATTTATGGATGGCCCCTTAAGATAAAAAAAAATAGAAAAGTAAATTCGTTTCGGAGCTTTTTGATCAATGAATTTCTGAACGACAAAGCTCTTAGAAAAAAACATCCATCGTGTATTATCATTATTTAATCTTATATTTAAGTGTAAAAATACACCAATATTTATGATTAAGCTTGCGTAATCTCTGCTATCAATCGTTAATCCATTTCTTACTCGACCTCCAATTTTTAAAGCTTTCAATAAAAACTCTGACATGACTTCCTATCATGAATCGCCTAAGTGCGATCATCATAATGATATAATATACTCTATTAAAGTAATTTTATATTTATGTACGTGCTTAATGTTTTTAATTTATTTAACTTCTCGTATTATAGATGCCAGCTACTGTATTATCAGTGTATTTTTTTTAAGATCCCTATTACATGCATACCAGTGCCTCAGTGTTTTCGATATTTGAAGCCAGTTTTTAAAATTCATCATTAATAATTTCATAATGTTAAGTACCCGATATTTTTTTCTCATATTAATATGTCATAAAAAAACGTTTGTTTCTACTTTTATAAATATCTGTTGTAGCCCAGTCACAAAACTGTAACTTTTACGGTCTTACACGGAAAAGCCTTTACGAATTCATTTTTTATAAGGCAGAACAGATTACTATAAAGAGCATAGGACCATCATTCTCCTATTCTACCATGTCAATTAATTTCTCATCTATGTTATTTTTAAAATCTATGCGTATTTTAGTAATTGGTCTACACTCGATTATTTTAGGCTCATTAGTGATATTAATCCTATATGTGGTCTTCAGTCCGTAATGGTCAGATGAAAGATTGTTGAATACTAGTTTATTAATCGTATCATAATCAGAATATATATTATCCAAACAAGTGGCTGAATTTGCCGTTACTCTAGTAGGCACAAGAAATTGGTTAAATAGATTGAAGCATTTAAATTATGGTAGTAAACGAACGGATGTTGTACTTTTCACTAGAAGATCTACATAAAAATCATTACATACAACCGAGTATTTGTTTTTCGTCTGTAATTTCCTTATCTTCCAATACAGGTTCAAAAGTGCCATAGTTACTATCAAGGGTCGGTATACACAAACTACAATCATACTATTTAGCTCCACACAGGATAGCTCAATATGACGTTCCACTGAGAGATTCACTATATCTTTACGCTCCTTAAACTTGAAATTATTATTTACAAATATTAATAATCCTCCTCGCTGTTCTCACCTACGTGTATTTGAATTTTTTTTGAAATGAAATTACTTTTTACAAGGCCTCAGCCAATGTTCCGTTAAACAATAGGGGAAGATTGGGACCATTCGTACACTTTTTAGTCAATGATTTTTAAAATATTGATAATCAAAGATAAATTACTCAATTTCTTATTAAAACATAAAGCATACTTTCTACTCCTTATTTAAAAAGTTCAAAGTCGATATCTTGTATAATATATCAAAGGATTGAATTTTACTAAAAGCTAATGAAATGTCCGAATCTACCCCTATTAAGGGGTACAATCGTACATGGGCCGGGGAACATTCAGACAGTGTGGTAACTGCATATATATTAAGTAAAACAACAAATGAATTAAAAAAATCGTTTTCATTGATCATAAACTTATCAACAAAGTGATAAACTAAACAACATATAGGCTTAGAATCTAACTATATTTTTACGAAAACCGTGCATCTATTCTATATCAGCGAAGCCAGTTTCATAACAATTTTGCAAAAATTTATATTTCAAAACTTTATCATAATCATTTTATAGTGTTGTGACTTCCAATATCGTGAGTCCGAAATGTGTTTATGAACTTTTTCAATTGTTTAATCTTTTCAGTAAAACAATTTGTTTTTACTATTTAAAAACATCTGTTACAGACGCAAAAAAACTCATTTAATTAATATTGGGAACGTGTCTGCCTTTTCTTCTTAAAATTCCGATAATTTTTTCTAAATTTTCCGATATAATAATAAAAATTGTTAGGGGGGTACACACATACGCGTACGAATGTGCCCTTTCTGGAAATGTACGAACGTGTCCCGAAGATCAATAATAAAATTATTTTTTCTAACACAAAACCCACGTAGAAAAATACACAATATAGATATATATTATTATCTTAATCGTATTCACTTACGATTAAGCAATAATTCAATAAAATTTGACGTATGATTAAAGCACGGAAGATCCAAAAACATTAACAAAATATTTACTATGAGCATGCCAAAACACTTTAAGTTCTCTAGTTTCGCTCGTAGTGGCTGCATGTGTGGCTAACTTCGTGGACAACTGGCAGTCGCCGGCGCCTATCCACTAACACAAAGTCGTAATAAATAGGCTTTTCTATAAGATGCAGTAGTGACTGTATGAAGGTTCCCCGTGTACGAATGGTGCCAAACTTCCCCTATATATGAACATCGTGTTCTTTTGCAAATAATCCTAATTCTAAAACCATGCTAGCCAAACCCTGAATATTTTAAGTGAATAATATTAAAATTAGTAGATTTGACTATTGTCTTACCCTTTAGTTTAAAACTGAGTTGGCAATGGGTAAACCAAATCATGAAGTAGCTAACGTTTAGCTGTTCATATCGTAAAATTTTAATTATATTATTTTATTAATCTGATCAGACTATATCATGATAACTGCAGTTCATATTTCATTTCTTAAATCTATTTGAAGTCTGTTTTAGTATTTCGTAAAAAATAAATTATTTAAGTAGATTAACTATTTATCACGGTAATTGATAAAACATAAACGGTTTTCAAGGTTTCTAAAAGAAAAATGATAGACATTTACAAAGGATAAATTGATATTTCTTGTTGACGTAGGTGTTGAAAATGTAATGGAATGCAATAAAATAAATAATATTAATTACATCGAAACTCTTGTAATTAACGAATCTTTTACATTATTAACTTTAATTCTGAGAACTTGCTTCGAATCCGTGTCCGTGGTTAGAAATAATGACAGTATCTCTTTTTTATGTATTAACCGGGGATAATACAGTCATTCTGTCGATTGAGACTCTCCTCTATATAGTGAAGTTGGCGGAAGCAACAATATACTGCTTAGACCACACTGCGATTAAATACGAAAAATGTAACACATAGCTTTCTATACATGACTGAAAACTCAAGCCGCAACTATAGGTATATACGTTTTCAGCTATATTTAACACCTTGTGAGTTTAAATTCAAACTGTGTTCAAACCGTCTTATTATCAAACGAGGACTAATTTTAAAATTAGACAATTATATATTGTGAAGATCTTTCAAATGTCATGAAATATATTTACGAATTTCATACCACAACTATTTGACATGTGACATATCGTTAATTTGACGTTAATTGAAATTGTCTAAGGCAAGTGTAGAACATAAATATTCTTTTCAGTTACTAAATTTTTATTATGTTTATAGATCTTGCATAATCTCTGTTACGATCGCTATACTTTTGAAGGATATTACGATAGATGTTAAAATTAGATAAATAGGACACAGGTTTGAAACCGCATTATCAGACCAAAATAAAATAGCTCGTCCTAATTCGATGTTTCCTCCTCTGTCATTGCCAATTTGTTTTAGGCGGATAATGATTTAAATCAAGTACTAACCTTAGTTCTCGTTTTATAATAAGACTGAGGCAATGGTTCTAAGCTGAACGGTGTTCACTTTTGTAATTGTAGACTATTATAAAAGGATCTACTCTGATTCTAATGTAAGGGCTCGAAGGTCGTCTACTTAATGAAGTAACGTGGACATGATTAGCATTATGAGTCAAACTCCGGCGACACCGACCAGTCCACTGTCTAGTTACTTGTTAGATCAATACAATTTAAACGGAGGGGTTTACTACATTATGTCGTTTTATACTTTCATGGTCTTTAACATTAGAGTAGTAGTTATTTACGGCGTAGCCACCTTGTATGTGCGTGGTATAATTGCATTTTCAATCCCAATTCATCCAACTAAATCATGTTAATTTTAAAAATGACGAGGTTTTGAACTCAACCTTTATTTACGATGACGAGAACCAGACTGTACCAACAACCCTATGAGGCGGGGTGGCAATAAAATAATTGTGTTCCCAACATAGCAGTACATTCTTCCTTGAGCTTAAAATTACCGTAATCGTATGACCATGGACAAATAATAATAAACAGGTATGATTAAGTTTTCGAATTCAGTTTATTCAAGAATAATAAGAAATCATATTTATGTTTATTATTAGCTAGTAGGTAAACTACTACACATTCTTTTATCATGCAAAAAGGCAATTTGGTAAAAAGGAAAATTGTAATCTGTTACACAGGCTAAGCGTTGGAATGGACTGTAATCTGAATAAATATAAATTCATCCATTTAAAATCACATCAAAAATCAAATTATTTTTATTAATGATACGTAATTATTGTCATGAATTTAAATTTTATGATTAAAAACATTATCCAAAAAAGTAACTTATCTAGAAATGTTTGTCTTTAAGTCTTTGTATTAAAATTCATTTCTTGCGGTCTATTTAATTTAAAACCATGATTTTTTGAGAAAGCAAGACTTGCACTGATAGATTTTTTTTTAAATATTAGATTAATAATATAATAGAAGATAGAACAGTTAAGCCTCGAGCTCTAATGTTATAAGTGTAAATGGATCCCGTTAATATGTATAATTAAGTTAATATGTATAAGCGATTCGCCTCTACATTCATCGTGCGAACTCCGAAGCTGTGGAATTCGCTACCGGACTCGCTGTTTCCGGACAAATACAATCTGGGACTCTTCAAGTCAAGAGTGAATCGGTTCCTTCTAGGCAAGCACGCTCCATCTTAGACCACTGCATTGCTTACCATCAGGTGATCTGTGGTCAAGTGCTTACCTATCTAGAATAAAAAAAACCTATTTGTGAATATTAGAATTGTTCATAATCTGTGTAAAGGAAGTAGCTAGCTTCCTTGTTCTTTCCTGTTGCGAACCTCAAGCTGGTGATACATATGTATGTTCACGGAATAAAGCAATCATATATTTCACGTTACATCTTTTATTTAGCTAGCCTATTGATCTCATATTGCTTTAACTCTAACTCAGTTTTCATCAAATTGTAATATTTTGACATATCTTTTAAATGACACAATGAAAGTTCGAAACACTGCTGTCAAAATACATATTTATTATTCTTTATCATTCATGCTTCGTTATTACACTATATATCAAAGTAGCAAAATGAAACGAAATAGCGTTATAAATACCATGTCGTATCCTATGGCTACAGTTAAAGCTAAAGGTGCTGGACGGTCACTCTACTGTAATCGGCTTCCTATCGTTTAGGTATATAATCGCTCTGCATCTGTACTAGCTGTTGGTTTTCTTGATATACATCTTCAACATCTTCATCGGTCCTTTTACGTCCCCATTACAGGTGCTCAGGCTTTCCTGTTGGATCTTTAAAGAGAACGCTGGCCCAATGCGGATTGGATAGTATTAACGACTGCAAATTCAACCGGTACCAACGGCTTCACGTGCTTTCCGAAGCACAGAGTAGCTCGAGATAATATAAATATATTTTCGGTCACCCATCGCGCGTCCCTTGCGAAAGTTTCTTAACAACAACGATTGCGGGCCGTGACACTTAGGTATCCACTACGCTAACGAGCTACACATAATATAAATAAATAAATAATCATCTGCGTACTTGCAACTTTGCATGAGTACAACAAAAACCTTGGGCGACCTTCGTGGTTTTTCACTGTCAGTGGCACGGAGTGGTCTCGTGGCGCCTTCGCCTGTCCGTCCGTCAGTCGTGGGCGCGGTCAATAAATATGAAAGTAACATACCTGTCCACATTCGTTCGACGTAACATTTGCTAATGTCAGGAATGCTTACAATATTTATGTATATATTCACACTAATCACTGTCCGTTTACTATTGTGTTTATTTATTTTTTGTAGTTAATAACTTTGTAGGTTATATGCTGTCTCAGTTGTTACTTGCTGTGCTAACAATATAATTGTAAAGTCGCTTTAAGTAATAAGCTAATGAATATCAAAAGGACAAAAGAAAGAATATATTGGTCGTATTGCACTCTAATGATCTTTGTTAAATAAAATGAATAATAATATATTTTATATAATTTCAGAAGGATATATTGTCATAACGATATAGGTAGATTAGGTATGTTTTTTAGGTAAAATATATCTTAGATAAGCACTAAACAAACTTAGGCATCGAAAAAATAAACTATCGACAATTTACAAATACAAAATTGACATTCATTACAGTTTTAAGGCGTTATTAAAAGGACAGCTAATGGACGTGTGTGCAACGGACCGTTAATCATAAATTATTTAGGTGTCATCAGTATTAGTAACATAATTCATTAAAAAGTTTGGACGATAATTTAAATTTTGTAAAGCTATATTTTAATTAGCGTTTCATCATCAGCCCTATTGCGTCCCCACTGCAGGGGCTCAGGCCTTCCTTATGGATGGTTAAGGAGAATGGGCCATGACCCTCCACGCTGGCCCAATGCGGATTGGAGGGTATTAACGACTGCAAATCCAGCCGGGACCAACGGCTTAACGTGCCTTCCGAAGCACGGAGTAGCTCGAGATAAGAATTTTTTGGTCACCCATCCCGTGACCGACCCTTGCGAAAGTTGCTTAACGACTACTATCGCGGGCCGCGGCGCTAATCTAATGATTTTTTTTTATATGTATTGTATATAAATTGAGATTTATATTGAAACAAATTATTTTAATTATTCATTATACTCTATTGATATGTGAAGACATGTAATTGGTGAACAGATATTGTTAAGAAAATTGTGTATAATAGATTAACTATCACTGTTTGTTTCCAAACAAAATAAAATATAATCCTTCATGGCCGAGTAGTTAGTATACTGGTTTTTAAATATCGCCATCTCTGACTCGAGTTCGATT
The DNA here is from genome assembly GCA_918026875.4 of Diatraea saccharalis. Taxonomy (NCBI): domain Eukaryota; kingdom Metazoa; phylum Arthropoda; class Insecta; order Lepidoptera; family Crambidae; genus Diatraea; species Diatraea saccharalis. The sequence continues at coordinate 12,466,701 of OU893345.1, forward strand.
CCCGGTCGGAGAAAATGTAGAAAATTTTAAGTGTATATGTATTTCCTTATTACAAGTTCATGATTATTTTAGCTTATTTAATTAATTTTGGATGAAACTTTTTTTTAAATCGAGCTCCTGAAAATTAAGACGTCTTTATGTCCTTCTTATGTTGGATGGGCTACCTATATCTTGAGGTTTAAAAGTCGTGTTTAAATTATAAAATTTTATAGAAAATACTGTAAGTGATTGCTAAAAATAAACGTTCATTATAATTTCTATATATTGTGGAGTTATCCGTCTAACTAACCATTCTACTAATGTGGGCTGGACTCAGTTTGTATGCAAGTACCTACATCTAGTACAATTGTAGTTGTTGTTTAGTCTGACTTCAAGGCCATTTAAGACTTAGCATAAAGACAAAAATCGCGCTTAACTAATTTCAATGAATATATAACAATTTCCATTTTTATTTTAATCAATTTTCTCTATAATAAAAGTTTAGTGACGAGAAGGAAAAGAAAAAATGCGTTTTGACTACGACAGAACTCAAAAAAATCAGATGTATGTAGTTTTTTTCATTACGTCACATTACAGCTTCGGAAGTTTGGACAGGTTGTCTTTGTCAATCGCTGTCAAATTGACATTTGAAAGATATTAACAAATTTCACGCTAAAAATATTTGACATATGATAGCGATTGCAATTCTTTTTAATCTATTGAATGAAATATAACAGCAATTTATCATTAATTCGTATTGTTTAAGGCAAGCGTTAGACGCAATTATCTTTGAAAGCTATTAAGAAATTTCACACGAAATGGTACCTGAAAAAAATAGGTTATGATAAGTTTTTATCAATATTTTGATCATTCAAATTATCCTTTGTTTCAAAAGTGATTGCTTTAGCATTAGACAATTCGACTACCTATTTGAACGTTATTTCTTTGTACAAAAGCTTTTCAAAGACAGTTTTTTTTAATACATATAAAGCTTTTTTGCTTATTTGTTTCTTGAAGCATGGCTTATTTTGTAAAACACATATATAGTGTTGAAATAGAAAGGCCACAATGGTTTCTTCACAGCGGAATTCGGTCCGCTTCCGCACAGCGCCCACTAACTAGATCGAGAACTATAGTTCTTACTGATAGACACGAAGGTCGAATATATTGTCATTTTTCTTTACTTATTCACACCTACTTGTAGTAAAGCCTGCTAGATGTACAAACCTGTCGATCGTACACCCACTTTTTTATTGAAATTCCTTGTTGAACTACTCTACTAAACCAAGGTACCCAATAAAGTGTGATTCTAAATTATATTTTTTGCTATGCTATAAATACAACTTTACTCTTGATGTATTTTTGAATATGTAATTGACTTTTTTACTTACGTGGGAGTTAGAATATATGACTTATCTATTTCGAGCATATAATACTTAAGTGCCTCTTTAGCATTCTATACTCAAAACTGTCAACGGGTGTCAATAATTTTATCAATATGCCATTGCTGTCTGGCTGCCTGTCGGTCTTTTGAACCGTAATAAAATCTTATACCTAAACACAAGTGTGTAGTATAACATTTAAACTATTCTTACTTAGATCCTGAAAATATTCTCAATATTTAAATAGCACTCATGAAAAAAGATAGTAAAAGTGACCGGAAAACATAATTAAGGTTAACATCATGCAGTACTAACCCTTTGTGTACCAGTTCCAATTTATGACGTCATATTATCCAAATGAATAGCTCGTTATATCTATACATTTACTATCCTTGTTATTTAATAACACTCATCGAATACTGCCCATTCGCCCATAATGACATGCGTGATATTAATCGAGATTCAATTGTATCAGAATAGGACACACTCGCGCTTACTCTGTTTAACTTTTATCATTATAATCTGTGGCGTTGTGCATTTAGCGCGGACCTGGATAGCAAGGTCGGCCGTGCGGTCAGTGACAGCGGCTGGTGGTGAGCTATTAACACCCAACCGCGGGGTTTCCGCTCAGCCTGTAAACGCTCCGTTGCACCTCAATGTTATTAATTAACATTCACGACTCCAATCAAGCTGTAGATCACTAGATAAATAAAATAGGCACTCGTGTTACTTGCATGCTTCGAAGAATGCCCATGTGACGTAAGGCAACGTTCTTTATCTATTATAATATTAACATACAAATGTGTTCGTTATTTGAATTTAGATATTATGAACACTACATAAATCAAAACGTTTTGCAACATTGGTATATAATAAGTTAATAGGTAGTACCATAAACTTTAAGCTTTATGTGCTTAGGTAGTCTGAAAAACAAAAGTTATTTGCTTTGATCAGACATCTTATTTCCATAATTCTCGAAGACTACAAATATAACAACGTTATTTAAAATCGAACAAATAATTCGATTATTTGTTCGATTTTAAAGTATTTTTATTTGCATTATCATAGGGGAACAAAAGACTGCGGAATTTTAACCCAAATGCTCGTTAAAGACGGCACGCACACCAAAATATAGTTCATACTATTTATACCTATAGGAAATACTAAAAACGGTCAAACGATTCATATACCACATTAATTTTTTTTATGAAAAAGTAGATTTAAAAAAATAATTTAATTAATCGACGTCACAGAGTACGAAATTATTCTTAGTAAATATGTTGAAGATGGAACTTCTTCAGCCTTCCAACTATCTTGTACAAACAATAATCGTGCAGATGAAGTTCTTCTATTGGGAGATAACTAAGAATTAACGAAACTTAATTTCTCAATCAAAATAAAGGAAATTAATGATAAGTATAGACTTTTGTAATTTCTATAAAAATCTATCAATTTTCAAGGAGCTCGATTGGGTCGTGAAAAGCGCGCTTGGCTTGCGTTCAGTTATTAAGCAACTTTCACAATTGCCAATCATAGGATGGGTGACCAAAAAATTATTATCTCGAGCTCCTCCTTGGTTAAGCTAGTCCCAGTTGCATCTGCAGTCGTAAACATTCACCAACCCGCACCGGGCCCGTGTGGTTGATCTTGGTCCATATTCCCAATAAGATTCATTCGATTCCATCCATAGGGAATGCATGAGCCTCAGCAGAGGGGACATTACTAAGCTGATGATGATGACGATAAAAACTTAATTTCTCAATGAAAGCAAAGAAAATTTATATGATCTATTGAACACTTCAGATTTTCTATAAAAATCTATCAATTTTAAACAAAAAGAATTGATCCTTGATTTTAAATAACAATCTAGGTTAAGCCGCGGGTGGAAAGCTAGTTCTATATAAAATTATTTCATTCAGATAATCCTACGCCAATTTATTTAATATAAACAAGTAGTCCAAACACGTTTCTATGTAAGGTTTTAGTCCTCTAGTGATAAAGGATGTTAATTGTATATACCTTTTACGCCGTCTCAATATTTATGTGAATTTTAAGCTTTTAATCATCTTTGGTATTAATCAATAAAGTAACAGAATCGTTATGTTATGAATGTGAAATATCCAAATAACGACAACGAAGGTTTATCCATACCAAATTAAAATATTACAAGTTACCCAATTAAGAGACATGCGCAAGATAAAAAACATTTTGGGCGAAACAACTATGCGCCGATTGGATTTGATGAATCAATCTCAAATAGTATTTAACAATCCAATGCAATATCCTCAATTAACAACATCCGCAATATCAAAACAAATGTAAACTAAATCGTGTCTTATCCAGAAAAAAATAAATCACTTAACTATACTACTTCGTATTAACAATAAAAAAAATTGTCGAAAGAACTCATGTGTGTAGGTATATTCAAATACCTATTTGCTATGGTGTTATTTGCTCCAATTTAAAAAGAGACATGAAACAATAAAATCAATTAATGGTATTTCTGCTTAATCAAACAATGATATTTTCGGTTTTCAATTATAAATATTAATAATGCCTCTTGATAATGCTGTTCTATATAAGTTGCCAAAGGAAAGTTGGTATTGCGCCAACATTCAAAAAGCCTATCATACTTATACAAACTACATCATACGCGGGTCATAGCTATTACTTACGCGACGAAGTTGCTGAAAAATTGCTAGTCTTTTCATAGATTCACAAAAGAATATTATGAATTGAGCAAAGACAAATAATAGATCATTAGAAATGGAAAATAAAGTGAAAAAACTGTATTGAAAGTATTCGCCAGTGATATTATTCCAACCTATGTTTTCTGACAATAAAATTTCATTAAAATCCAAACACATGGAATATTCATCCGGCTTTTGATAGATATGCGACCATTGTTTCACTGCTATAGTTCAGTCGGCGACACAACCAGTTTCGCATATTTCGCAGGTCAGGCTGGCACATTAACTTTTTACTATAACATACAGTTGATATCCGTCTGGCTACGCCTTGCACTCCTCTTATCCGGAACTCTTTACATATGAAAAATACATATTTTGCCATATAAGGATAACGTAAATTTTAAACTTATCATGTAGGCACTCTATTTATTAAATTATAGTTTGTTCAATGACAAAGATAAAACCAATAAATAACGTTTTTTCTATGGAACTGAATATGGAATTCAATGAAATGGAATCTTCAACTAATAACTTTAGCATAATTATTACTATAATAGAATAAAGAATAATAAAAATGTGAAACTTACAAATTAATTTTTAAAATATTGAGTTTTATGAATCGACAAAGAGATCCATAGGAAAAAAAAAGTATTTCATTAACCAATCAAAAAATATGTTACACTTTATAAATACGTAGCTGTCTTAATTCATTAAAATTGAACGAACATATATTTACTTTATTAAATTTTACTTGATAAAAATATACCATCAGATAATAGAGATATTATCGGATATTGTCATTAATAAACATATCTTGATATATTACTTTTTGTTATTTTTCAGATCGTGCAATGTGCTCTCGTTGCTACGAGGCCAACGCAGACTCTGAAGGGAGATGAAGCCACATTTCATAGACACAATTATGATGCTCAAAATAAACCAAATGATGAAAAAGATGAACAAGTGATATCTGTAAGGATTACCTCATCTATAGCAGTGGGACGGAGCAATGCTAAACTAGCCCACAAAGTACATAGTAGTAATGTTGAATCAATTCTCAACAGTCCAGAGTCAACAAATTTAGAAAGTAACAAAAATACTTATGCTAATGTAGAAAATGAAACCAAAACGTCAGAAATACCGCCAAAATTTATAGGAGCAAATATAGAATTCTTAAAACAACTCAATGCTAAGAAAGACGCACAACAACACAATACAGACCAAGTCCATCCTTTTCAAATGAGAGTTGAAGGTCAATTTCCTGAATATAATAATAATCAATTTGATTCAAACGCTGCAGAAAAAGATAAAATAAAATTCGAGAATGAACAGCCTAAAGACTCTTTAGCTGAAGAGTCGTTACAAGTTAATTCGTTCGAAACAAGTAGTGATATCCTCCGAGCTGTCCCAGCATTACAGTCTGTGGAAAAAATACGAACTGATAGGTTACTGAAACAGGTCGGAAATAAAATGTTTCATCATAACTCCGAATTTAATACGAAAAGTAACGAAACTTATGACACCATTGCCGAACCATCAAACAAATCGATACTTACAATCACGAATCAGAATGACGAGATTGAAAACGAAAATATAGAAAATGTTCCTCTAGCAAGATCGGTATCTCATACACCATCTTCGAGAAACTATATTCAAGGTCATAAACACGTATCGCCTGGTGAAAGGGGGAACAGTCCGAGCTTGACGACTGTCAGTTTTAATGTAGTGCACGACACACCTAACCAGTCTAATAGTTTCAATAATGAACCTAGTAACACATTTGTTAAAAACAATGATGAGCCGCACAAATTGTATGATCCGCCTAAAGTATACAGTGAACCAGCAAAAATTTATAGTGAGCCAGCAAAATTTTACAGCGAACCCGCAAAAATTTATAGCGAGCCAGCGAAAATTTATAGTGAACCAGCCAAAATATACAGTGAACCAGCTAAAATTTACAGTGAACCTGCTAAATTCTACAGTGAACCAGCGTCCCTTCATTTAGGCCCGGATCTACCGAATTACACGCCTTGGAATAACCCTACACAGAGCACTGCAATAACGAATACGCCTTGGCAAAATACAGCTCTATCTAGTTTAGTAACTTCAACAACTCCGTCTACTTTTAACACTTTATCAACGAGATTAGTAAACACTCAACACAATCAATTACCTGAGAAAAATTACGAAGTTGATGAGAAATTAAGCGTCCTTACCGATGGTCGTAGTCACGGTGTTCAAGAAACGACTACAGAAAAATGTAAGCAAGATAACTGTAAAGTCGGTTACGTGGTTGAAGGTCGACAGTATAAAAAATATAGAGTCGAAGAAAGGACACCAGATGGATTTATAGTTGGAGAGTATGGAGTGGTCCGAAATGAAGACGGGGCTCTAAGAGGCGTCCGTTACACGGCAGATAGTGACGCTAGTCCCCGCCTTATATACGATGCACTCATGAAGTTCCTACAGTTATAAAATAACCAGACCTACTCAGACTTATTTGCTCACTTTTATTACCGCCAGCTTATTTTTTTTTTTTTATTGTATACGTATGACCAGTGGCGTAACTACAGAGTGGAGCTGGAATAGGCCCCCGGTCAGAGGAGACTCCTTACTCCTGACATTTATTATTACGCAATTAGTAAAAAAATTGAATATCCGATGAATTTGTCACGGGCCTCAAACGGTATAGTTACGCCACTGCGTAAGACTGATTTATCATTTGTCCGCTTTTCAATTCATCATTAAATTTAAAAGAAAAATAATCACTTTTTATTAAATCAATCTTTCTATTTGTAAGTTTAAGCCATTTCCCTGTAAATTAATAAAACATACACTATTTAAAAAGGTTTCATTTACATTAGACAAACGCTAATAGCGATTATAATATTATTGTATCAATCATTTACATTTAAAGATAGGGATAAGCTCAATCTTTTGGGAGTTGTTATAATAATGTTGTACTCTTTTGGGAGTTTCAAGTGATAATTAAAATAGTGCTGTGCCATGTTCAGTTAAATAGACAAATATTGATTTTAATTACGTATTAATATTATTGTAACAGATGTACTCGATTACTGGACGTTAAGAAGCTTGATGTAAGTGGTGTAAATAAATAATGTACATAAATCGATAAAATCTACTATGACGCGAATTTCTTTTACACTCCTAGAACATTAAATAATATTGTAAAATAAGTAAGTAGTTTTATTTAACGTGTTTAAAATCTTGCTAATTATTTTGCAATATTATGGTCATACACTTGTGGTGATGATTGTCTTTTTATCATGAGGTCTGAACGAAAAGGATGCATAAATAATTGAACGATCAATAAAATGAAATTAAGGTCAAATCCAGTCATTGATACTATAAGATGTTGTGGTTTTTAGTGTTAAATGTATTGTTAGAAATTCGGATGAATATTAATTAATTTTTCATTTAACTCCATTTAGTTTTTAGAATATTAAAGCAATTTCTTTGTAATTTGGAAATAGACAAACTGGAATTACTCTTTCTATGAGATATACATACTTGTATGTTATATGATTTAGGTAGGTTGCAATGACAAAAAGTAACAAATGTTATATCCAATTTTGAATCTTAAATTTTGGTTTACAGAGCTTTTTCATAAGTGATTGTTATAGAATAATACTATTTATATGGATATTAAATTAATGAGAAGAATATGTAGAACCTCAAAAATTCAATTAAATTATAATTAAAAAAAAGAAAATATTCTTTTCTACTTTAGCGCTAGTGTGCTGTACTAAGCATATGGTTTGGAAGGATAAATAAAAACGAGAGGTTTCTTTTAAATTAAATTATTATTCTTATCATCGCCTATTATTAATTGTAACATTTAAATATATAGATTAAACATGTTTAGATCGTAGTAGTTGCCTTAAAGCTAATTCTAACAATAACATTTCATTTTGTTCAACTTTGCAATATTAATACCAAATAACATTATTTTATTTGAGTTTTGCACATTTTGCAAACTAGTACTGTGCTAGTACGTAAAAATACAACACTAATCAGTGATTCAACCAACCTCAAAGGTGATTATGCAACATCAAAATTATTAACAATTCCTTCTTTTGATAAAGCCTACTTCCATTTAAGCCATATTAGAGCCAGTTGTGATTACCTTAATATAAAAATCATAAAAACATCTCTCTTCGTTTGTTGAAAAGACAAACAGTAATTAAATTTTAATGCAAAGTAGGAATTCCTGAAACACTATTGAGTAATTGATAAAATATCTTTGCTTAGAAGCAAAAACTTTGAAACAACATAGGTACTTTATGCTAACAATATTGTTTTTTTTTGTTATCATATTACTTTATATAGCATAACCAACATCTGCTTTCTTCCTCCTTTATTCACATCAAATAAGTAAATATATTTCATAAAGTAATAATTCATAAAGTAAGTATTGTAGTTGCAGTAAAATATCTAAATGCCTATAAAAGACATTTATATATCATATTTTTTTGTAAATTTACGACAAAAGAATGAAACGCGTTTTTTTTTCAGGACAGTTATAATAACATGTATACGTTATTTCTAACAATGAAGCGTGCTATGTGAATTCTGCGTGTGATAAACTGTACTAATTATAAAACAAAGTCGCTTCCCGCAGTCTGAATGCTGACATTTTTTATACTCCACAACCAATTTTAATGAGGTTTTAATCAATAGACAGAGTGATACGAGACGAAGTTTTATGTGTACCTAATACAGGACAACGCGGGCGAAGCCGCCGGCGGGAAGCTAGTTGTTGATAAATTTAATGCATCATAATTAGTATGAATAACTTCCAGCAAACTTTCCAGTTTCAAACCTGTTAACAATAAAATTTGATAGTAAACTTTTTACTTTGTAAATAAATTCAGTCGTGTTACACAAAAGGACGAGATTGTTAAAATCAATAACGATATCGAAAGTTTCAATGATTATTTTCAAAACACTTTGTGCAAAAATAGTTAACAATAATCAGTAAATGTGGAAGCACATTAAATCGATCGGATGCTATGTCTAAGATTTGTCGATCGGTAAATGCTCAGTGTAGAATAACCCTTATATCAGACAACAACCAAGATGGTTTGGCACGTTTGTATTTATAAAGATATCTAAGGAAATTAGTCGTACTCGATTTATTGAAACAAAAGAATTCTCTATGAAATTGCATATTGCAATTTTAATGTTACTCATTAGAAGCCTTTTTTATTGTGGCACGACATAGTGACTATAATATATCTGATGGAAAGAAAGAAAAGAAAAAACTATTAACAGCCCAATAATACTAATAGATGTGAAAAGTTGACACTACTACTAGTGTAGTTTTAGGCAAGTACTAGGCAAGATACTAGTGTATACTAGTGTATCTTGCCGGTTAAAAAACCCCTTCATACCTTTTTTGAAGGACTCATAATGAAGTTACACATATCAAAACTATTTAAATTAGAAATATAGGTACTATCTCTTAACATTAGGTGATGTTACTGAATTTATAATTTTGCTATGAAATTCTACATCGTCCATGCTTAATATAATCACCGAAGTCTGATATGTTTCTGTTCCTATTTCAATATGTTCCACTTTTTAATGATTTACCGACGTGCGTAGGATGACCAAATCGAAAAATGTTTGTCTACATGCAAATGTCACTATTCTTTGGTACGCCGATACAATATCTCACTCTCGACCTATGAAAAGGGATATTTGAACGCAGACAAAACGTTTATCTCATTCAAAAATCTCATCAGATTGTTTGGAAAATTCCAAATATAATAACATTTAAATCAAGAGCTTATTAGTACTCGATCGACAAATAGAGACCATCCGTGGCATGTATTCTTATTCTCTAATGATTGTATCACATCATTTTGCTAACTTATTTATAAGCTGCATTAAAAGAGCAAGAAATGTTAATCCGACTATGATCTGATCAAATAGATTTACCAAACTTGAAAGCTTAAAAGCTATAAAAGATTGCGCTCTAAAAGAATAAATATGACACAATACAATTGAAAGGTATTACAATTTTTGTTTTATTTATTCTTCTATCATCAGCCTATTAATCATTGAGGCGCAAACCTTATTATAAAATATAAAGACCATGAGAATAATAGGAGGTCGATAACGTACAAAACTGGATGTCTAATAAAAAAGATACAACAGGGACTAACAGCAAAGTGGCTACTAAATACAGAAGTGCCCAATATAATATTATAAAACTAAAAAAAAAAATATTATAAAACTCTTGATTAATTTTCAGCAGTTTCGTACGAAATGCACCATAAACATCAAATCAGGGCTCTCCAACCAATAGACTCTGCCCAGATGAGCAAGGGATGGGTGATCGAAAACGTACTATACTCAACTCCTCCGTATTTAGTCCGTTTAGCTGTTGGTTACATCTGTCTAATTGCAATTGTTATCAGTCCGCACTGGGTCCGCACTGGGTCCGCGTAGTGAGTTAGGGTTGGCTCTCCTTACTGCATTCCATTCACAAAGAAGACCATATAAGACTGATAATAATTACGATAATTGGCTATTAGTAATGCATATCGTACATAAACATCTAGTTTTTTAATGATCAGATCAAACATTTCTCATTCTGAATGCGCGTTTACACGATTACTAAGCACTACTTTTATATTCAAGAACACACTCACTTGTGATAAGTATAAACTTTAAATGCAACTCACGTGAACTACGTGCTTTTCTCATTTGTTTGATTTAAACAAAAAATAATAAAGTTAATATTATTTGAATCCATTTTAACACTTATTAACCCATATCCATGTGACATTCGGGTAATTACCTGTTCGGGTAGGAAAAAATCGGTAATATCCTGAATGCAAGTATGACGTAGAAAATATTAATATCTTTAGTAAAATATTCTTTACAATAATTCACGAAAATTGTGTGATATATATATATTGATATGTTAGAGTAATTAAAAAACCGTAAACTTTTTCTGTAAATGGTTTTCTGAGATATGCAAGGTAATTTAGTAATTGTCTATATGATTGAATATTTATTTTAATTTGGCAGACTAATGATGTATAATCAAATCTTATTTTTTTTCTTAATATTCAGAATATTGCTCCTAATTTTCAGAATATGAAAGTTATTCAGTTTTGTAGTCACATAGCTGTAATAGAAGGTAAAATATGTTTTAAACAAATAAGCGGATACCAACTTCAAAAAACAACTCAGTTTTTCGTGAGTTAATATTTAGGGACCAAATTAGGTTATCCTTTTGTATGTATATGCATTGTATAGGTCTATTTATTAATATGGACATCAAAATTGTTTATTGTCAACAATTTAACTAAATATTTATGTGAGGAAATCTAACTTTGAATACTTGATGAGCGTAATATGTTTTGCTATATAATAAAATCTTATTATTATATGAATGATAGGTATATTTTTAGAAGGTTCTTTTTTTAAGATTAAATAATACTCCTTTTAGAATTCGTTTAAAGAGATAAGGTCTATGATATGCCGACTTTAAAGAGACCAATGAAACAAAGTAATATCAAACTAAAAAAAAATAAACAGTCATGTTAAGAGTCCATTTAAAAATGAAAAGAAACGAGATAAAATAGGGCGTTCAGACGAAGAAATCGATAAACTGGATCTCAATTCTGCAAACGAAACGTTACGATGGCGTGTCAATGGAGTTGAAATATCATTTCTTTTTTACACAATTCTAATAATTCCATCAATAAATAACGAAAAATCTCTGATCGCTATGTTAAGAATATTCTTTTACGTATAAATATTGAATCGAAAGTAAAATGCCACCAAAAAAAATTTCACTGTTAGGTATATTACCCTCCAATCTACATTGGGCCAGCATGGAGGATCATGACTTATCCTTGACCATCCATATGAAAGGTATGAGCCCCTACAGTGGAGGCGTAAAAAGTCTGATGATGAAAAATATAATTAATTAACTAACAGAAAAAAATTACTATTTCATCTCGTTTCCACTTCACATTGGGTTGGGTCGGTGCGATCAAGTGTTTGCGCACTGCGGTTGTATACAGTTTATTATTTGTCAATTCCGATGTCACGTGATGGATCTTCCGTTAGATATAAACAAACTTTTATTCTCAGAGGTGCGCTACTCTGAATGCGCCCTAGTAGACTTCAGCGTTGCTATACTGTTAAAAAAGGCCTTAAACTCGACGACAAACGTACTGCTGTATAGCATGCAGGTTTGCGCACAGCGTTGCGCTCGATATCGAAAACAAGGTTATTTTTTAACAGAACAGCATAGCGAATGTTATTCTATGACATTAGAGCATTATTGTTATTTTATCAACTACAATTCCGGCATTGGCAGTGATGAATGATATTATTTTGAGTCATCTCTAAGACCTTATATAAAAAGCTAGTCGTTATAACAATGTTCCTTATTTTCTTCATTATAATTTAGGCTTCTAATACAGAATATTATCTTGAAGATAAGAGTAGAGCAAAAAAGTAAAAAAAAATCCTAAGATATGAATTGTCTTCTTTTAATTATTAAGCATCGCCAGAATTACCTGGGGGCTTCCACCAGCAGTTATTGCAATATTTAATTCGTGCAGCGAGAAGGACAGCACTATACGCAACAATAGCAGTGTCCCGCCCGCTGCACGGATTAAGCATTGCCATAAGAGCCCCTGGACAATTCTATTAAAACATGTAATATTATAATATACTAGCAGGTATGAATAAACGGTGTAGAACACTATTCTCTTATTATTTACAAAATGTTTACAATAACATAAATATTAATCTAAACTTTGAATTTGCAAGATTATAATAAATACAATAAATATAGAGCATTATTAATACTTAACATAATTTGTTTTTTTATTTGATTACAATTTTCATCCTCAAAGCGATATCTTAAAAATATGTATTAAGATACTTTTCAATACAAAACCATTCGTTGATTACGTTGGGATAAAGATGTTCTAAACATGATATCATATCATTAATTAATACCTATAAAAACTACTACGGTTCAAATTAAAAATCATCAAAAATTCTCTTGTTTGTGTACATAAATAATAAGTTGATATCGTTGAAAATTGATACACACCAATGATATTTTTATAAGAAACTTGGTCAATAAAGTGAACAAGATGAGCTTTTATATTTAGTCGTACGTCTCCGACTCTTGCTGCACCAACTTGAACCGGCGCGGGCTCTTCACAGCGATGGAACCGTGGCCGTCTAATGATAATCGCCCCTTCATCTGCAGATATCTGAAGACATAAAAACGTTGAGCCGGACGTTGTACTGCAGCTTGAAGAGCTTAAATGCAATTTCTAAAGAAACATATCACAATACAGAACAAATTCCAGAGCTATTTGTTTATGGAATCCAATGTAGTTCCCGTATGTTCGACGAGTTGCAATGCGAAGGTTAAGCATCTTTCACGATGGCCAGTCATAGGATAGGTGGCCAAAATAATATCTCCAACTTATCTATGCTTGGCATGTTAAGCAGTTTATCCCGGTAACATCTAAAGTCATTAGCACTCACCAATCCGGGCCCGCGTGATAGGTTATGGCCTATGTCCCAGCAGGGAAGACAATAATAACATGTCGTCGAAGATGGTGATGGTGATGATGAATTCGGTGAAGAACTTAAGTGGCTTAAGCGATCATAACTTACCTCTTTATGTATCGACAGACCAACTTAGTTGGCCGCTGCTGCCACTCATCTAATACTTCTTTGGGCGCCAATACCTTGAAAGATATGATACAAAAAAGTTGATAAAAGTTTTAAATAGTTATAACGGAAACAGGTCATAATAAATAGATCTTAATACTTTTTTACAACAAATTGCTATTAATTGAAATAAAGCATGTATAATGTTTCTAACTTGACGATTTTTCATGAACTGACATTCATAAAAAGCATATTGGATTACTAAAAATTTCAAGCTACGAAAGATGAATAATAAAAATAAATGATGTTGAAGATCAAAGACAAAAAGTTTGCATGCGAAAATCTAGGACGAAATAAAAGGTGGTACGACGGACGCACCGTTACAAGTGCAATCCAGCATTGGATAAATATCGATAGAGAGAAGAAGAAACTAACTTGCCGTATTCGAACTGGCCAGCAGGCCGGTGAGATATTTTTATAAGACAAATTTTTGTTGAAATATTATTCTCCAATTTTTCTTTGTTTCTTTGGTTTTTGCTGTCATGTAAATTAGCTACTTATTTTGGTTCGTATATTTTAATTATCATTTTTATTTCCTTAACTTCGTGCCTTTTCTTTTCTTCCAACTCCTATGATACTACCTATCCGTTATAACTATAATTAAAAATTATATAGCTGAAGGAAAAAGCTCTATGTAATTGAGCTACCTGAGACCGCACTATATTTCTTTAATAAATAACACTGAGAATGCGTAATAACAGGTCGGTGTTGGTTCTAAAAATTCTAACACCTTTGGTTGTCATGATTTACCTGATCTCCTTTAAGCCTGTCTAGCAGTGTGACGCATACGACGGCGGCCTTGATGCCCGCCTGATGAGTGAGGGCCGCAAACGCTAGCGACTCCATTTCGATATTAACAACACCTGCCTTGTATATATTCTCTAAATACTCCATCTTGTCTGCCTCTGTGAAGTCACAAAACGCTCCATCCAATCGACCTTGACCTGGAAGATGTGAATAGTTTAGAGAGAACGTAAAGAGAAAAGACTATCTGTATATATCATTGCGGAGACAGATAGAGACAGATAATTGCGAATAAGCTACTTGACTAGTCTCCCACAAGTGACCTTATTATTTGAAATCTACTGTTAGTGTCATTTATTAATTTGTTTTGTGTCATTTCTGGTGAAAAATATTTTTTATTTTTATTTATTTATACAGGAACAAACAGTTATACAAAATTACATGAACAGAAAATCAAAGAAAAACAAGAATAAACCTATAGTTCCCTATATTACATTTGTTTTATTACTCGACTGTTTAAAAAAATATATATATCAAGGTGTAAAAGGTGTTAAGTACATTGACAAAATAAATAAATAGGTATGAAATAGGTATTTATATTATTATGAAATATTTTGGAAATACTAAATTACATGTATTACTCATCTTTTGTTTTAAAATAAACTACAAGTATATTTTATTTTCGAAAAATTAACTAGCGATTTAAAATATGAGAATTAAAATAACCGAAACGCGGATGACCATGACCGTGTATCGTGTGACGTCACTTTTCAATAAACTAAACGTCAACGTCTTGATTGCGAGTGTCTAGTTTATATGTTCGATTCGATGATTATTTACAGAATGTTATATATATTTTAAAGAAAATCCATTTCTACTGATGATATTCCTACTATATAATGCTATACAGATCATTACGAAATTTTGAAGCAATAAAACGAAAATCAATTTTCACGAAACTATTTCGGCTCAACCATTTTCCTAAAGACATGAAACAGTATCTCTGAGACACTGATTATGTCAACATCGAAGCTTTATCATATGCAGATGATGTCGACACTAGTTTCGCCATGTAAATAGAGGTGAAATTAATTGCGTGAAAGTAGTTTCACCAAAAATATGAGCATCGTACGAAACTAATTCTTGTCGTGAAACCAATGCATATATTGAGAAAGTGACGTTTGCATGTACAATTAAACTAGTTTCTTTAAACTACTTTCGCAATGAAAACTCGGCTTTATTGTATTTAATTATTACCTTCATAGAAGTCGTAGGTGCACATCGTTTTGCCAGTGACTGTGTCATACGGGTCCTCAGGATCAGCCAAACCCTTCAGCTCACGGACCAGTCTCTTATCAAATTTGGCCGGACGCTGAATGCTCTTGCCCAAAACTAACTGAAAGTGTTAAAAATATAATGATGAAATGAAAAACTATAGGTTTAATTATTCTTTTAGGATTCAGTAGATGTCGCCACTGTTCTAATTTATAGTTTTTTTTATTATAGAAATTTGTATCTTAAGTCCTTGAAATAATGTTTTATATTAATTATTTTTTTATTAATGTTGGTTCAAAACAATCTAGACAATTTTCAATTTCGACAAATAAATTAATTTCAGATACCACAATAATATACTGTATTTTTTCCTGTTATGATTATGGTGGTGGAAATTTCAAATAAATATATGACTATATCATAATAATTAATTAACACAAACTAATTTTTTATAATACTACGTGAAACTTTACATGTCAGAATTTACTTATTCATTGTTATTTTTGAAGATTCATTTGCAGGTTTTCCTCTTTTATCAATTATGACTAACATTAATATAGTAGTAATGTAATTTACTCTTAATTTAGTTATTTTTGAGCACCGAATGAGAACGCGAGGTAGCTAAAGGCGGGGTTGTACGAAATTAAAACTTTTTAAACATATTTTATTCTAAATATTTGCCGAACAAAAACATTTTACGAAAATTAACATATGCTCGATTGTTTGCTAAACACAGATAAATAAATTTAAATAACTTGAGGCTTGATAGAAAAAAATCGCAGTGAATACTCTGAATAGGTTTTTTTGAGTCGATGTTACGACTAATATATTTCATCTTAACTATATAAAAAAGATATACAAAAAATGGTTTTGAGATAATCTAAAATGATAAAAAAATATATATATATATATATATATATATATATATATATCTGCATTTGCTTTTTTCTGCGATTAAAAATGCAATAAATTGCAATTAAAATTTTTTGTAGTTTTTCCCAAAGGTTGACTGGGAGAGAATATTATTAGCACTAAGTCCACCTTTTGGCCGCCATTTTTAAAGTATCAGTAAAGCCCGATAAATAAATCAAGCGAGCGCGTCTTTTCTCTCTATACGTATTTGTAAGGGAACGTAAATAAAATCTGATAAACTTACCAACTCAAACACATTCCTAAGAGCACCATCAACTGCGTCATCTGATATTATAACAGTACCCCCCTCATAACCGATGCCACCGCACGTGCCGATCCTGAAGAACACGGGATCGTGGACTTTCGCGTGGTACATCAACTTTATGACCTCGTGCAGCAAAATACCCACTGACGGTATACCCATGCCATGCTGTAAAAAAAAAAAGATTTATAGAAACCTACCTTTATTTCATTAAAGTGGACTTCCATAGTTACGGAGTTATGCGATTTAAAAAAAAGTGTGACCCGCTATTTTGACCCTGATCTTATCACATATATTTAAAATACTATAGTTGCTATAGTATTATAAATAACAACAAACAATACTACTACAGTATAGCAGTATCGTTGTTTCTTTAAGTTCGACTATATAACCACTCTGCCACAATAACAGCAACCATAATTCATCAAATATAAAGGTTTACATATGCCTAAATACTTCATATGGTATAATCACTTTCCTTCCAACAACAAACAACTGTCGAACCGTAATATAATTTAAAGTCATCTGAGGAACGGAAATTCGGAGAATAGATATAAGCTTATGAATGATATCACAGAAATAAGAGGATCACAAAAAGTTAAATATATTAAAGCATGTATTCACTGAACCCTCCCCCCCCCCCCCTCCCCCTACTCTCGAACGCAATCGCGACCGATCGACATTGCAATTATGCCTATATACATATATTCTGTACTCTTGATTAGATACACTAGCGCCAGAGTATGCCAGTGAACCAATCAAGAGTGCGGAGCGGGACAATTACAGTGTCTATGCGTTTATATTACGATTGCGTTCGAGAGCAATGGGGAACATTTCGATAGAAAATTTTAGATATGTTGATTTAAATGAGAATTTATTAAAGCGAAAGTTACTCTACCTGTTACTCTTTCATGTCTAACCTACTAAACTGATATAAATAAAACTAAGTGCACACACTTATTATAGCGAAAAATGTAAAGAAGACATCTGCTTTCATAAAAACTTACGTAAGTTTGTATGAAAAATGTAAAGAAAAATTAAGTTTGTAGAAAAGGTTCATGTTACAAGTGTCACCACCCAAACCCCTATTACGTTTGTTCATCGTTTATGAGATATAGCAAATCTCAAGTGAATAGGAAGTTCAAACATAATTTTGTTGATCAAAGTGCACAGAGTCGATGTTTCTTCAATCAATCACTTCCGTTGTTTTTCTAGAACGCGCGCGGGGAAAATTTTATACGAACGTACGAAGAATACAGACGATCCATCACGCACTTTGTTGATATTCGGAACAATACTAATTAATAACCCCGCAAAAGCTCATCTATTAAATCTATGAAACAAGTGTGTGTTATTGGTATAGAACCTTATAAGTTTTATTACTTTTTTTTACTTTATGCTTTACTCTTTCTACATATTAAACAATATACTTGACATATTGGTATTTCCTTTTTTAAGATAAAAGAGATAAATAGATAAACTCTTTATTGCTCTCATACAGGCGTAATTCAGAAAAAATAATTAAGTAATTTGTAAGTATATTCAGTATTTTACATGACACAATGTTTCAACCCATACTTTCAAGTACCATGTTAGAAAACTAACAAAGAAATGATTGTACAAAAATCCAGAATAAACCTAAATCTATATAAAGAAGATTTTTTAATTTTTCGTAGCGTTTTTTCTAGCTTTAATTTGAGTTTGTTTTAACTCTATTCCTTCGTCATATGTAATCAAAGAGATGTAATTATACTAATATCTTTTTTCTAATGTCTCTGTAATTTGTCATGTCTAGCGTGTAATAAAGAATATTATTATTATTATTAATGTATACTAAAATATAATACGTTTACATCTTACGTTATCTTAGATATTTTCAGAATGAAACGCATTTTGACAGGGCTAAACCTAAATTAAGTCTATTTAATATGATTTTATTTATGATATTGGATCAATTTTGCATTCAAAACGCTATAGTAATAAATTTTTAATACAAAAATGCTTTAAAACATGCACCGGGGTACACCGAGATATGATAATAATTATAACATATTTTCATCTTAATCTGAAAGTTTAAAAAAATCTTTCGACTGTTTCGGTGGATTGCCAGAACATTAATGAAAATACGCTCACTATATAGTGGCGAAAACTACCAAGTGCTTGAAAAATTAGCCAAGACTGTTCGGTCTCTAGTAACCCAATGATCGCTAGGATTACGAAAAGTAGAGGGTGCGAATCCTATCTGGGGGTGCCTTTGAGCATTTTTCATTAAACGTATCTTTAATAAAAGACTCTTAAAAAAAAAACATTTCTCTATATATCATATTCTCTATCTCTATAGCTCTATTTTATTTTGAAAAAGGCTCACCAAGTTCACTTATTGAGCTCGTAAAATTATGATGTTGTACAATAGAAACTAGTTAGTACCTATTAATTTAGTACACATATCTATAAGTCACAATGTCTACAATCACATATGTCACAACGATTCGCCATTGTTAATCTATCTTAATTGAAACATTCGATCGCGGCCATCAAGGCCATATTGATTATAAAAATAACGTAGCCAGTGAGAAACAATCATTTGTGAATCAGTTTACCATCAATACAACTTGAAGCCGATAAAAACGGAGCATAATTGCAAAATGAATGTTACTTGACAACACTACGTTTTATTTAGCCAGAAACACAAAAACAATAATTAAACTCTGAAAATAATAAGAGATTAAAATTCGTAATCAAACTGTGACTCAATTACGTAATAAAAATAGTAAATAATTTCTATTAATATAAAAATAAACCGCCGATATTACACAATATCAAAGAAATTTCGTCCTTTACGACAAGTCTTTTATCAAAACATTTGACAGATTTATGTAAGAAGCAAAACTTTGTGTTAAATTTTCTGAAATTTCCGTGAATTTCGAACAATAATTAAATAACATCAAACAGATGGAGATCGCTAAGAAGCCTTTTCTCTTTCTTTTTTTCAACACAATATACTTTAAGATTATAATGTAATCACAAAATAGCCGGTCTTTTAAGGTAAAAGTATATCCTATTAGCATAATACGAATAGGTACACATAATATATTAACTAAAAAGGGTACCGATAGTAAAATAATTGCATATTGTATATTATAAAGTTTTGTTATTTGAGAAGCTCAATACGTGGTAAAAACATTAAAACTTTGCTCTCCGCTGCACTTGCAGTAGTTGCATCCTAAAATAGGCACTGTACGCGCGTAGTAGGCTCATTTTCATTAATATTAGAGTTCTCATTAACAGGCTGATGATGATGAGTTAACAATTAACAAATTCAAACTTACACTGATGCTCAACACAGGACCAACTTTGTACATAGAGTATCTATAGGAGAATTGACTGATGTCTTGCAATGTTGTGCCGCACGGCAGCTTATGTCCGATTTCTGCCATTATGTTATATGCGAACTGCTCCATACGTTTTGGTGTACCACCCATGCAGACAAACTGGAAAGAAGTTTTTATCATGTTACTTAAATATTGTGAGTATTTTATCTTTCTTGGGTCTGGTCTTTGCATATCTGGCGGAAGATGTCGTTTAGGGAACGGCAGAACTTATAAATAATTTAACTTTCAAACTCCACGAAAAAGACGACGTGAGTAAGAGACGCTGGACGAAATTACCATCAAATTTGAACCAATGAGCCTAAAGTACAAGTACAATATCAACTACAAAACAACAATCAATAATTCGTAACCTCTCTCAAAAAAGAAAAAAAAAGATAGTCGCTTTATTTTGTTAATTCGAAATTTAAATCATTACAATTCACCGCGCTTACTCCAAAATTCACGAAAGTGCTCTAAATAATATTAAAATTGCGCCATAATGATTAATAACATATACTTAGGTATTATTTCGAGGTACATAACAATATCCTCTGAATTTTAACAAAACAGAGCTTATTTCAATCATCGAACGTTCCTATTTATTTTTTGGACAATAGTGTACTCAATACAGAATTTTCAATAATCAGACAACAAATGTTCGTGTTTCGGAATAGACTAGTTATAAATGAAATCTTTACAAATATCAAAGCAAATTTGCTGAATTAGCATGTTTCGCATTTGAATTTGCTCCTTTGATTATTAAAACGAGATGATGAAGGCGTTTTATTTGTTGCATTGTTAAATTTACACCCCACACAAATTAGTGCTGGCCACAATTATTCAGTTGTAATAATTTGTATTAGTGTATGACACAAATACAATAAAATAGGACAGCTTTTAAAAATCTCAAAACTTGTAACAAGTTAACGTTAATTTATGGAGATGACATAATTTTATAGTC
The DNA here is from genome assembly GCA_918026875.4 of Diatraea saccharalis. NCBI lineage: Eukaryota > Metazoa > Arthropoda > Insecta > Lepidoptera > Crambidae > Diatraea > Diatraea saccharalis. The sequence continues at coordinate 12,488,024 of OU893345.1, forward strand.
GCAATATCTACACTAAAATTTTAAATGGTTTGTTTGTTTAATTCTCCTTCTTTAACGTTATAACAAAACATTGATATAGTTGGGAGATTGTAGGGAGACTGACTTTTACAACCGGATTTCAGCACAAAAAGCTTTCAGTTGTTTGACCACGCTCGGCCAAACTTCGGATCTGGTTCCCTTATAAAATTATTTTATGGGTACTAATACTTTAAATATACCTTGACGTCACCAAACATCTCAACAAGGTCGTGGGATCCGCTCCCGAGTGCTAAATGGTAGAGTATATCCTGGTCCATGAGCTCGATATTCGGATTCCTGAGCCGCACCGATCCATCTGGATATCTGCACATGAATATGATAAAATCTCTTTATTACACAGCACATTACCAACGAAGGAAAGCCGAATAAACAAACAAGAACATAATGCACAACATCTCTTTGCATTTTCTACATAGTTAATGCATGAAATGTTTTTAATTTCATTAATTTGACGAGAAAAGAGAAAGACACATTTTGCAAAATGTTGCCTGTTAAAATACTTAAAATCCATTTGCTAGAAATAATCTCATCTAAAATGATTCTGAACAGAATTTAATCTGAAGCTACCGTTACAGTGAATAAGCAATAAAGGGAAAAGGTAAAAAGGATCTGAAATGAATCCCAAAATATTAAACGATGACACGCAATGAATTTAACTCAATCGTTACAAAACAATTACCATCGGAAAGATTTAAGCGTTCATAATAAGCTATAGACGCATTCCTAAGGCTTTAGCTAAAAGTCACTTATTACAAAATGAATCCAATTTTAAATTTAAGGTTATAGTACGTATCAAAGTCGCTCATTACGTAAGTGCACAAAGTTGTTATAAACACCATTTACATCATTTATTATATATAATTTTATTCATATAAAATTTTCGTTATGTTCATATATAGAATTGTAGACGCAGATTATATTCATATATAATCTGCGTCTACAATTCTTATATTCGCATTCGATTTACAATTCGTGGAGATATCTGTGAACATAAAAAAATAATACTTAAAGGTCAAACATATATATATGAAACCTGCTTTTCTACTTAGAAGTCGGTTAAAATAGAGCTATGTACATTCAATCAAATATATGATATTTGATTCCATTAATGAAATAAACGACAGGCGATATTCATTTATAGTTTTAACTCTAAACTTTAAACATGTTTATGTGACGTATATAAATTTAATATATTCACCTAAATATGTATATTAGGTACAAAAGTTAACCGGTATTAAAAAACGCATAATTATGTGTCTTTGTCAACAACAAAGTGATTATTTAAAGTTTCCGACAATGCATCTTTCGCAGAATTAAGATAAAAGAGAGTATTTAACAAAAACTTAGTCCTTTGAATCAGAACCTGCAGAAGACAAAATTATTACTTTATGTTGTCGTAATCCAGAGATAATCCATATTTTTAACAAAAACTTGTACTAGTTGCGATAAAACTCATCTGTTATGATATTTGCATTTAAACTGTCGAACAATATGTCACAGCATATAAATTTTCTAATTAATTTCATAACAAAATTTCAAGGCGAATATAGCCGAAAGATAAAAAAAAATATTCAATTCATTGGACACTTAAATTGAATTATTTTTATCTTGGAATATGTGCAATGTTGTCTAATAATAGTAGTAATAATAGTCTAATAATTTTAAATAACAAAATCATATAGTTTTTCTCCTAAGGCTAAAAAAATATATTTAATACTCTTTGCTGGATTTGAATATACTACGAAACTTCTGGACCGATTATAAAATTGTTTCAGCTACGGGAAGCTACATCATACAATAAAATTAAAATAATAATAAGCTTACTCATACTTCAAGAATTTAATATTTTTTCTAATGTTTTAATAAAAAGACATAAACTAGCTGCATACTATAATTGATTTAAATTATTAAAAACAGTTTTTAAAACAACGAAAAACAGTTGACTGTGTTTTTAATATTTTCATTTGTTATGTAAGGAAGAAATGATTACTAAACATATTTTAACAGGATTTAAATCAACTATTAAAAGAATATAAATGCTCGTACGGAGCGAACGGAATAGTTTGACGAACATTATAACTACTGGGATAAACTAACAAGTTTAATTTTCTAATTAAAATTAGGAAGTTTCGTACACCGTCTCTTTTCAGCTCCAATTTTATTCAAAAGTGACGCAAGAATGAGAAGCTATACATATAGGACAGGTAAGCGATCGATAAGGCTCCCAAAAATCTGTATGGTGTTTCTTACAAACTAGTAATTGATGCAGGTTTTGTAGCCCTGATAATCTATACTAGGACACTTCCTGTTGACCTAGGATTGTCAATTTTGGCAAGTATCTAACAATGCCTTAAGCACAACTATAATGTTTCCGGAAGTATAATTCACGTTCATAAATATTTTAAAATGTGTCATTTGATAAAAAATAACACTAATGAGTTGTTATTTTTATGAAAGATATAATTCTCTGGATTTTACGATAATTTTGTCAAAATTATAATATCCTGAAGAAGAAGAAGAATCAATCCAGTCCAACCTACGATTGCTGAAAGAAATTGCTTTTTAACAGTAGGACCGTCGAGTCTACAGTATTTTTGTAATTATACCTATTCAAGTTTTCTTTGTGGTGTAATAAAGTTTTCTTCACACATTCAATATAATTTCGAAACCCCTAAAGTTCTCAAGGATAAAAAAAATGTACAGTAATAATAATTGACCTGTGATAAAAAAATGGGTTTAATCGTTTTTTTTTTCAAATATTTTATTGACCAATTTTCATAAATCACATCGCATATCGTAATTCTCATTCCGGTTTACACAGGGGCATGTTTGATTAAACTTTTGAAAACTTATAAAAATGTAATTATTACAACTAATAAAAATATAAACATAAAGGCTGAATTCCACCATATAAAAGTTTAAGTTAAATATTAATAAAATTTTAAAAAATTAAAATATTTTATTTCAAGACCAGAATGTTGTAAACATTTGTAATGGACTATTTCTTTTAGATATTTACGTCAAATTTGACGGTAACTTGACAATTAGGTAATTGTCCGCATGACCGATAACTTTAACATTGACTGTGGGGTCGCTGGTTTCCCTTCAAAACGCATACGAACATCCTCTTTCTTGGCATAGTAAAGCAATAACCTCCAAAATTCTTGTGAGTTTATGTATACTAACCCAATAATAATAAAAAAGAAAAAATTGTAATTACATGAAATTAGGATAACATACAGGAAAAAAAGTGTAATCAGTGCACAAAGCTTAAAGGTGTGTTGTTTTTCTTTCGCTATCTTTAGTTAACCTGATAATAACATCGCACATGAAAAGAAAGAATATGTTTATGAATATGTTGCTATTGATATATGAACTCTAAGGTTGTTAACCAATTTTTATAAATATACCTACATACAATTTGTTTACTGCTATTATGATATTTTTTAAGAAATATTACATTAATAATTATAAATATTTAAATATAAAAAAATCTTTGTCGTTATTAAAATAAATATATTTTGTACGTAAAATATTTTTCAATGCAGTTGCTCATAAAGCGCTATTTTTTTAATCCATTGTAAACACCGAAAGTGAGTTTTTAAACACGTTTTAAATAAAAATTTACTGAAATTCTTAACTGCTTAAAAGTATTTTATTTTTGGCCGAGCACCAAAGAAATTTAAAAAAAATTGATGAAAATATGTCAAACTTTAGAGGCCTTCAATATGATTTCAAGGAGCCTAGAACGAATATTTTCAAATAAAAATGTATGACACGAAAACATGTTCAAATATCACGTTTAATTTTAACAAATAATTTTTACCTTCAATACATACTTAGTTTTATTAACCTATATATTTGTATTATTTCCTCTCAAAAAGCATTGAAAAATGTTGTAAGAAACTTGAGCGTAAAAGGTTTTTCGAATTCGTGCCAATGAAAACCCTCGCTACGCTCGTGTTTTCAATTTGGCCCTTATTCGTAAAACCTTACTTTCCGCACTCGTTTCTTAAATAACTATTAAAATATTCTTCGTAGCCTAGCGACATTAAAACAGTTTTAAAAACAAGGAATAGAATTGTGCACTGATAACAAATATTTCTTTTATAATAAAGATATTAAATTATTTCAACAAAACCAAAAAAATTAGATAAAAGAAAAATGACAAAATTAACCTAACGGTTTCGTCACCAGCGACACAGTCTTCTTCTTCGTACCGATCATCATTGTCGAATGTCTTTCTGTGAGGATGGTGATGACCATTATGCTCGGTATTCTCCTTCCGAAGATGAAACTCGCACCCGTTGTGTGGATGTGGTATACCATTCATTTCAACTTTACAGTTACAAGGCATCTTCTGAACTTCTGTGTCAAACATAAATATGTATAAAAAAAATAAAAAATACGTTTAAAAATCCAAAAATAAACATATAGATCCAATAAATATCCTTCCGTAAAAACCTAAATTATCACTACACTTAATGATGTTAATTTTTCTTAAAAAACTATAATAAAAAAATAAATGTAAGTAACATGCCACTGATAATAACATAAAAAAACTGTTGTGGCATACGACTACTCTGTCCTTTGGTCATCGCTATTATTTTATAGCTATCGCTCTAAAATAAATTTATTGTTTCAAACTTTTTCGAACGTGATTTAGCTGTAGTCGGGTTTAGTTTTTGAACTTATTTTCTTTAAATGCTTTAATATAACATGTCACTTTATTGTACTGTCTGTATCAAAATAATAAGAGAAAAAGAAACATCAACCAAGAACATTTTCATCGAAAACAAAAATTGCATCTCGTGTAAAGCCAAGTATCTAAATATACTCGCCCTAACTCTACTAGCTCTAACTTCACATACTGTACACCTTATTTAAAGAATATGGCGCGACCGTTTAGTTAATATGAATAATTATTATGATAGTTCAAAAAGAAGGAACTAAGCACTTCGAGAAAAGGCCTTTGAGCTTCGTTTGACTCGTCTTGGCGGCTCACTACGATGACCCCAAATAATATGTGTAAATATTTGCCCTTTCAATTGCGTATTAAACTATAAAATAAATTAATGTCACTGCTAAATATTAACTTATTAACAACAATAAATTAGTAAAGTCAATTTCGTATACATTTTTTAATGTCATTAATAATCTATCTATAATATTAATTTATATATATCAACTGTTTTGTTGATTATCTATCAGTGACCTGTTGATTAAATGCGTAAATCTAAAGTAAATAAGACGAAAATTACATGATAATGTTAATCACAAGTATTCCTCACATTACTGAAAGGTTATCACAACTCAATAGAACATTATTTAAGTATCTAAAAAAACGGGCTTAGTGCAAGTCGAACTCGCGCACGAAGAGTTCCGTATTATCCATAAAAAAGGCCAAGAAATCACGTTTGTTGTATGGGTACCCTTTATTATTTATTTTATTCAGAGTTTAGTATCTGTTGTTATAGCGGCAACAGTAATTAAATCATCATATGTAAAAATTTCAAGTAGCTCGGTGGCGTAGTGGATAAGCGCCGCGGTCCGCGATCGTTGTCGTTAAGCAACTTTCGCAAGGGTCGGTCACGGGATGGGTGACCAAAAAATTATTATATCGAGCTACTCCGTGCTTCGGAACGCACGTTAAGCCGTTGGTCCCGGCTGCATTAGCAGTCGTTAATACCCTCCAATTCGCATTGGGCCAGCGTGGAGGGTCATGGCCCATCCTTTTTTTTGATATACAGATTGGCCCGTAAAAGGGCTGATGATGTGTAAAATTTTCAAGTACTAGGTGTAACCCATATCAAGTATACCCATAGTTCATGAGTTATAGCCGAAACAGACGGACGGACTGCGGAGTCTCGGTAATAGAGCCCCTCTTACTTATAGATTCTTACCATTTAGGTACGGAACCCTAAAAATATGATCACAAATGGGTTGATTTTGTTATATGTTTGATCACAATATAAGCTACGGACACACATAAGGTTTGTTTTCAAACATTAGCGATTTCAAGGTCAACATTTATGATGCGTATAAAATGTATATTACTAACCTACTGTTTTTGCTAATGCTTTATTATTATTAGTCATTTTCATTAATCTTTATATGTTTACAGATTAATTTTTAATGTGACTACACTGATAAGATATAGCTTTCTCATGCAAGAGAGTTAAAAATAATATTAATAAACAGCTGAGGCATTCCATTTTATATTATCTAATATCATATTTCCTGTATTTATGTACTATATTCGCGAGTACATAGTTTTAATTTTAAACTTCACTTTGAAATTAGATATTAAGGTTAAAAAGAAACCGTTTAAGAAATTTGACAATACTAGACACACTGCATTTTTATCTTATATTATATATAAGACACGGTGTAGTGTCTCTATGCAATTACAGAGATTGATTCTGTGATACCTCATAAAACACGTGATATTAAAAATTCAGATCACTTGAAAAGATATAACAAATATATGTAAATTATTTGAAATAAAAAATCCCATATTAATTAGTCTGGTTCTACATATAATATTAATAAAGTAAAAAATAAACTTACATACGTATACACTTGAAAAAAATATTTTTTTAATTGCAAATGCACCACTAGAGCACTATATCCACTGTGTGAGTACTGTCAGGTCAGCTTTCCAATGACGAATAGTTCTCAACGATCAACTCGCGTTACAATCCGCGAACCCCTACAAAAACATCCATTCGACACAGACTCTATACACTGAATGGCAACCACTATCACTTGCAAATAAGAACCCAACTAAAACAGAAATGTTCTTGGAACGCTACTGAATTAACACAAACTGAGAACGGACAAGAATTTATTATCGTTACTGATTAAAGTTCTTGATGCACACAAGCAACGCCGACGCTCAAATTGCCATGGTCATATGCAAAAAAAAACATGCGAGTTTTACTGGTTTCATTCTGCTGTTGAGGGGTCTTTGTTTCTTTTGAACTTTCGTTATTATTTCTTTTTTCATACCAAACTGGTCCAAATATAACAATGTAAAAGTATTTGAAGGGTCGGTGTTGTATCGGAAGCGGTCAAATACAAAAAAAAACTCGTTCGAGACTCGTCTTACTGGCTTTACTCACGCATTTGGAGATCCCCAATTTGCTTCTTTGAATCTTTCTATAGCTTGTTGCAAATGAATTTGAGGGGTTATATTTGTATAGCAAACATATAGTCAGTCCTTCAAAAAACCTTAAAGGTTACCAGGTGATACGATTTTTTGTTGAATGTCAGCATCCGATAACGATATCCAACAGTTATTGATTAATTAGCGTAACGTATCGACCTTGTATCATGCAATATACATTTCGTATCGTTGTTTAATTTACATGTAAAAACTATAAATACTTAAAGATTTATTCGTGAACTGATAGGGTATCTTTATGACTTTCACATTAATCATTGATAGTTATTATTGTCTTTGATCTTGAATGAGGTCATATTTTACGTAAGTAATAGAAAAAAGTAACCAAATGTGGAATTAACTATAGGGAATACCGAAATTCCTTCCCAGATTATTCTTTACTAATAGATTTCGAAATAAGCCAAGCAGATCTGCAGGAACTGCGCAAATTTGCTGCGCTAATTGAAATTACGATTTTGTCTAAATTAAGAACACTTTAAGAAGAAATTTAAGTTCTATCTACTTATTCTATATTAGAGATGCTCTTAAATGATAGGTACTATTCTACATAAGGTTGCTTTCCTCTATTTCCACTTTTGAATAATTATTCCATTTTCAATAACAGTTATTTTAGTTTCATATTTAATAACATGATAGTAATTAGGTATATTAATAATACGCACTTAAGGCCAACATATTTAATTTTTATAAACTGGACGACGGATGGTAAATTATCACCCTAACCAGTGAACCAAAGCCCCTTTTGATTCGCGAAAGCGTTAGAATATTAATCTGGGTCTGTCCCATTCTCAACTCTACAAAGTTGACCAGTCGACAGTCAAAATATAATATTTGTTATATATATAAACTATTATTTTATTATATAGGTATTGTTAATAACTATTGTTGCAGCTTAGGTAGGTAATCAGCGATTCTAATCGATAAACATTTGAATGCATATTTATTTCTTCCATTTATGGATTAAGTAACACTATGAATAAATACTGGTAGGTATCATTTTTACTTAACAGACCGTGACCATTTTCCGCTATACAGCTCATAATGTATGATTGCAATAAATACATAAAATAGTATATTTTGTGGATACTATTGTGTAATATGACAAAGGTCACGAAAATGTATTGTTAATCTGCTGCCTCAGCTTGTATATGTTTACATTATAACAACATATTTTTTTGTTATTTTTAATGTAATAGATAGTGACGTCATAGCCTTTATTTAACATGCTTTTATTATTCAATTGGACTTCCCTGTGCGAAATAGAACAGAGAGGAAACAAATCTGCAGGCTAATTCTGCTAATGTTTACGTAATATTCTTATATATCTGCCACCATTGATGTGCGAGAAAGATATAGCACCGACAATATCGGACTTTAGGTTGATAGTACAATGGTAAAATGCAAGTAGCTCAGATTCTATTGAGGTGCTATTATTACTTAAACATTAGCAGAATTGTCCTACAGCTCTGCGACTCTGTAAAAATGCAGACCCGAATTAGAATTCACTCGTGTGTCCTAATTCACGTCATTTAGTGTAGACATTGTATTAATTCCAATTTTTATGTAAAAATACAAAAAAGAATTGATTGGATATACATATCTCAGATATTCTATTCCTATGTAATTTCGAAACTCACTTCACCTATTCCACAAAACGTTATTACCAATTCAAGGTTAATCGGATGCCGCTTTTTAATGTGAAACACCTGAGTGAATTCGAATTCGGGTTTGAATTTTTACAGAATCGCAGGGCAGTTCTTTTTTGAGTTTCTTGTCAGCTCTCCTTTTTTACAAAATCACCCGACATAGATTTGCGAATCGATAGTATAATACGTCGACATTTACAAGTGCTTGTAACAGCTAAATTGAATAAATTTGAGTTTGAGTTTTAGATTTGGCTATTCCTAGCAATTTTTGTAACATAAGACAAAGCTAGTTTTGTTATATTTAAGAAATGTCTTTAAGATATGTCTCAAATATAACAAAACTAGCTAGGTTTAGGGATATGTCCCTAAACATAGTGCATTTAAAGTTTCTTTGTAATTTAGATAACTTCTATTAAGATGACAATGACCTTCCTCTAGACAGAAAGGTCGTTACTGGTCTACGTTTTTTGTTTGACTGTTGCTTCATTTAATACAATGAAACAATCAAAACTCTTTATGATTGGTACATAGTGTACAAAAAATTTGAACATGATTTTTCCAATTTCCAAACCGCAAAGACGTATTAACAAGAAAACTTGATTTTAACATTGATTTGAAACTTATAGTTACTCTAACGAAATCCTTTCGAGCGTCTAGTGGAGCTCATCGCCTACAAATGCTCTTAATTTATTTACTTCTCATATAAAACTATTTAAAAATTACATTATATAGGTGTCATATAACTTTGGTATTGACCTATTATAAATAAAATTATTATTTCATGCGTGGTAATTGTCCAAATTCCCCTCTATCAAATAATTATAGCGTGAAGTTTGTGAATATCTTTCAAATGTCAAATTTAAAGGCATTGCGATAGATTTTATTTTAATTTTAATATTTTAAACACCGAAATCAAAAACCATGGTAGATGTCACCACCGGCACCTGCTCGCACGAACTACTCGTAAGAACCTATATTATTTTTATGGGTTATTGTATTGTTTCTGGTAGTCGCCTTTTATGGCGTCGTCATTTGTTTTATACATAGCCATTAACGTTTTCATTTGAATATAAGTAAATTTTTGATACACAGATTGTAATTCTATTTCAACGAGACAAATTCATAATTTTTGTAATAAATAAATTCGTGTGTAAATCTCAATTGAACATAGTATTATATCAATTTTGCATTCATAAATAGATATTACAGTTTTTTTTTTAATTCACCGGTCATCCCTTTACACGGGTCCTGAGACTACTTTTTCTTTTTATTGTAAAGATAACGAACATATGTAATTATCTTGTAATGTTCTAAATTTAAAATTTGTACCAACAATGTCGTTTCAAACTATTGATAATTATAATTGACGTTTGTGCAACTCGTACCATTTACAAACGTGTTTTAACGTCATAGGTCGTACCATAAACACAATTTTTATTTTAAATAAAATGGACTTCAATAACTTGAAAATAATACCTACTAGTTGCCTACTAGTCTTAAAGGCGGTTTTTGTGTTCATGAAAATTCTATTAGCAAAATACGCGATCTTTTGTTTTCTTTGATGAATGTCTAACATTTTTTTTTGTTATTTGGAAAAATGCTTTCAAATAAAAATAAAATAGTTTTGAAATACGGCACTGCAGTTCGAGGTGGATGGATATGCTCGAATAAAAATAATACATACCCGTCAAACATAAAAAACCTTTTCGATTTTAGAGTCTGTTAAAAATACCTATCCTATAATAAGATTTATTACCAAATAGTATCTTTGCGATTCGATAATCGGTTTCCCTGTACAGTAACATTTAGGTACTCTTAATTTATTAACGAATGATGCACATTAAAGAAATCTGTGCTAACTAAAATTATATTATACACCATTTTCTTGTGTGTTGCCATCATGATTCATGACGTGACGAACCGACTTACTTCATCTCAAATAATCTTTACGGTCGATGACTTCCTTTTTTATTGCATTACTTAGAATACTTTGTGTTCTTCCACCTTACATAGATTCTATAGATATTAAACTATGTAGCTTGTGCTCTAATCAATAATTTGTTAAAAAGAAATCGCTGTTTTGTCACAAGGCCACTTGTTGAACAATATCTTTTCTCCTATTTCATGTTTTACATTATTTTTTGCCAGTAAAAAACTGTTGCTTTAAAAAGAAGACAAGGACAGATCATTATTAAATCAAACAAAAAACTATAACTTGTATTTGGCAATCTTGTTAACTCATCTCGCGTTATAATCAAATATGAAAAATAAATCTCATGTTATATTTTTAAACGATGAGTTTGATTAAGAAAGCGCAGAGACCTCCCATTTGAACAATTGATTTAAAATATCACATAATAGAAAAAACATTCCCTGAAAGAAAGGATAGATAAAAAAAGATAAAAATATAGTTTATACATATGCTAAACCCTAAACAGATCGGCCAGGTCTCCGATCTTAATTTTTGCATCTAAACATTAAATTACCAAATTGTGACATTCCGATTTGTAGTGATGTATGCTTTTCGTTAAGGAAATAGAGACTAAAAAGTAAAAACCTACGCAAGGTGATGCATTCGTATAATAAGAATGAAAACATAACACATTTGTATAATATCTATCTTCATAATGGAGTAAAGAATCATACAGCATGTGTTAATCGATTCCTTACAAACCTGAAGGGTATTATGTATTTACCTTCATATATTTTATGTATGAAGGTAAATACCATGATATAGCATTATAAAGAATGGGTGTTAGTTACATTATTTACTTAAACACAGAAATAATAGAAATGAGAAATGTAGGTTAACGTAACGACACGGGGAGGTTGTATCAAGTTCACCTAGTTTTGAATATTGGGTCACATAGTTGTTTACAAAGGTAACATATATGTCAAATGAATTCATTTGAATTTTAACGAATCCAAACACTTTCCTTCAAATATTTCCCTTGTTTCAGGAACCGTACACACAAAGTACTACAGTCTAGAACGCAAGGGTTGTTATACTCTATCATCGTTGTCATACCTACAACCATACAACAGTGAGAATGTATACAATATAATTATTATATACCTAACTCTTATACGTTTAACGAAGTAATTAATGTGACATAATAATTGTCATCTGTATGTACAAAATGTAATCGAAAAAAATTACAGTGATACGTATACTTACTCGTCGCGTAGCTCATCATTGTCGAAGGACATAATGATATCAACACTGGCACTACACTGCGTTCTGTAAAATTATGAATGACACGATGAACGAGTTGCTTGGTGGTGGATCGATGGGTGCGACGGTGTAAGCGAACAGTGCGCTACTGTCGGCTCCCCAGTAGGCACGTTTTCCGCCCAACGTCGACAGGGCGCGTTGAAAGCCTGCGCAGTACAGAGCTTCACGATCTCTTTTCAGTATCTACTCGCAGGACATTGTATTTATGTCAATATTGCCTCTACACGACGACCAAACTCGGGCGGCTAGAAACCATTACGAAATTATACGATGGAAACGAAAGCAATAAATTTTCTATCCATGGTGAAAACTTGGGTACACCATCCACAATAACTACCTTTCATCGGTCTTTTCAACATGAATTTTTGTTTGGAACCTTTTTAAATATTAATCGGTAATGGTTGTTCTCGGAAACTCATAGGAATTAGAAATATTTATTTTTCAAATTGTCATTAGATGTAGCAATTTACTAAGTTTCGGAGTAAAATTTTAGTTCTTCCTTTTTTTTGATGCGGAATCCTTATAATAATTGTAGGTAGGTATATTAAATGCAATAGCATTTAATATAATATGCACTTGTTTGAATGAGGTAAGTAGGTATAAAAGTAAAAGGAGAAAGTAAAAGGTAGACTTAAATTTCTCAAGAGTCATAAATGCCGTTAAATAAAACCTATGTAGGTAAATGCTGATTCATTTAATAAAAAAATAGGTATCTATGTCAAAATTAAAATTACTAAAATCCAACTGAAAAATTTACAGGAAATAGTGATTTTTATTAAACTTTATTTTTTTGTAGTAGTAGTTTAATATGATAAAACTTTTATTTAAATTATTTCTGGTTGGATTTTAATGATATTTAGTAGAATATATGTTTAACTCAAAAGTCTGCTGCATATTTTTCGTGTTACATTTTTGCTTCATAAATAATTATACGACTGTTGGTATGCAATATTCCCATGGAAATTTTCATTGGATTCAAAACAAAATATACTTAACGCGTAGTAATATCGATTGAAGTCGTATTTCATTCTTAATATTATTGATTTTTTTACAAATATTTATTGTCCGTGTTTTTATAAAAATATGAGTTTCCAAATATAATATTAGGAAAATTTATGTATTTCATGGAAGTAACAACGTAAAAATACGTAAAGTCACTATACCTATATGTATTTTGCTTATCATGCCATTGAGAAATTAAAGGAATTTTATTTTTCTTACTAATAATCCGAAAGAAAATGTCGATGGATTAATTCATATATTAAAAAGGAAATATATGAAAACCTCATAGTAAAAGAAACAGCTGTTATGTTTTAATATTTGATCTCCATACTGAAAGTTGGTATTTGTATCAGGCTAATAAGCATGCCAAATATAGATAGACACATACAACTGTACGTCAGATTACCATCACAATATGTCAAATATCCTCGGTTAATTTTAAACTCTAACCGCAAAATAATAATGTTTAAAATCAAGTGGAGAAATATAACATTGTGCTTTTTACCTAGTCTTGATTAACGGTTAGATTCATAATTTAGTATTTACTCAGCCTTATAAAGACTAGTACCTACATGTTGTACCTACTTATAATATTTATACGTTAATTATTGTAAGTATACGTACCTATAAGAAATAACTACGGAAATCCTACTACCACTTGCTAATCCCATCACTAGACAGCTATTGAAAGTAAGAATATGCAAATGTATTCGCGCTAGCTTCGTCTCGTGCGCTAGCATGAAATAACCCTAAGGTACTATCCTGAAACTTTCTAGCGCGGTCTCATTACTAATCCTCGTAGTCCGTAGACTGACGAAGATCTACTTTAAGTTATCGGAATTTAGGATAATTTCAAATTGTACTTAATTTTATTTAAACTGAGTATTATTATTCAAATTTATCTTAGAATTAATAGCAGCTCCAGGCACTATTCCCGTTGAGTTACAAATTTCAAAAATAGGTATACCTAAAACACGATGGTCTGACCAGGTGAAAGGAGCTACAGCCCTACCAGAGTTCTGCCAGATGATGAGGGCTGCTTCCGACCGGAATCGATGGAACATTGGTCGTTTGATGAGTTCCAGTGACCACGATCCTCAGTAATGAGGGACCGACTACAGAGAGAGAGAGAGAGAGAGAGAGAGAGAGAGAGAAGTCACAGTCATAAGGCATAGCCTACATAATTTGTTTGCTTCTTAGACATCCGACATCCAGGTATTCTACAAAGACTATTTACCTTATAATTATCTGTAAATTGTTATTATTATGTGTGTGATATAGTTTTTATCTATTATACGAACAGGAACAATTTAAAAAACGTCTTTAGGCTGCTTCCGCACATCGCTTACAATAGAGAGGGACATCGGAGGGATAAGTGGGTACGCCTTTGCATTTTTACACTTTGTGACTGGTGGCTACACAGGGTGGCTAAGGTCTGGCAAGCGAAACGTGTCACAAGAAAAGGGCGGCAATTTCAAAAATTCTTAAGCAGTAAACACTGAATGTAGTACTGCAAAATAATTTTGATACTTTTATTAATTATATTTAATCTTAACATTTAGATATCAATTAAAATTATTTGTTTTGGAACATTTGACTAAAGCGTGACTGTTCTTAATTGTACAGTTAACAGCATATCAGTAGGCCTATTCACTAACTCAACTGACAACCAAGAATCGTCATCACCGTAAAAAATAGACACTTTGATTGTGTCAAAATCACTATTTCGTATTCTCTATCAATGATGAGCAATTTCGAAATGTCAATATCGGCATTCTCCACTGGACTCCATTTTGACACTTGATTTCGTATCGATAAACTGTATTAAAGTAACATTGTTGCAAAGCATATTTGAAGTCGTCGCATAGTACCTCTTAAGCCATTTGTTGTTAAATTAAAGCGAAAAAAAATACGTATCCAATATTTTTCTATTATCTGACTGACGGACTAAATCGAATCTTTTTTTTAACCCATTCGTTATACCTATTGGCTAACAGCACTTATAATATTAAAAATTCATATTTGTCATTAATTAAAAGGGTGTTTTTTGCAACGACTTCTTTGTTTTTTTGTAATGAATATGGGCGACTCTGGCCACATTTTTTTAATAAATGTGATGTTAGCCAATTTTGATTTCTGGCCCTTATATTTATAATGTGTTCATAACACATACATGTCTCCTAAGGGATTTTCATCACAACCTTTTGCTCTGATCCAGAACCACTATCTATCAAATTAAATTAGTCAATATAAACACCAGATTACAATAAAAAAAACATTTATTTTTGTTACAATTAAGTGCCATGGATAAATTACATAATACAGGTGTCACAAAATCATCATGTTAATCACAATAGAAAATTTAAGATAAGATTTTGACTATGAATCAGACTAAAAATACTTTAGTCTGATTCATAGTCAAAATCTGTTTCTAAATATTCTACACCTGATAACAATGACAAGGAATCATCAGAGTCACTCTCTTCACTACTGTCTGCACCAACAGATATAATAAATTTTTCAAGTTCGTTTTCAACAATGCCATCTTTTAATTTGTAATCATTTTCGACATTTAAAACATGATCAGTGTATTTCTTCCAGTCACTAGGGGTAATTAAGTTAAAACACTCTATTATTAAGTTTTCCATTTCCTTTCCTGGTATTCCAATGTTTCTGCTTGCAATTTTTCTTTTTGCTTGACTCCAAACCATCTCTATTGGGTTTAAGTCACAATGATACGGTGGCAGCAATAAAAGTTCATGATTATGTTCTTTTAAAATCTCTTCAGCTTCATATACAGGCAATGTTTTCTTATCATTAACCAAACACATTAACTCTGCCTTTGTCTGATATTCCTCAAAATGTATTCCATTATTTACAAGCCATTTACGGATATCTGCTTTGGTATTAGACATTATAGGCGGTTTATTGATTTGTTTTATATGGTAGCTGGCATTATCCATAACAATTACACTGGGCTTACTTAAATTTGGTATTAATTTTTCTCTGACCCATTTCATAAAGTTCGATGAGTTCATATCATCATGATAATCAGCAGATTTGGATTTACTACTGAACACTAATAATGCACCAGGCACAAAACCTTCCTCAGATCCAGCATGCACAACAATATGCCGTTTTCCAGAGGATATCTTTGTAGTGACACCAGTTGTTGAAGGTCCTTGCCAAGACTTTTTAACTTTATAATTCTGATGTACATAAGTTTCATCAAGGTACACAATTTGCTTTCCTTCGTTTCGTTTTATATTTATTTCTCTCAAATACTTGTGCCTCCATGCAGAAATCTGGTATTTTTCTATAAGCATAGAACGTTCATTTTCATTGCTTTTAAAAGAAAATCCATTCTTAAGCATAATTTTTCGTAAAGTCTCACGGCTACCACTGAATCCTATTGCATCTTTTAATTCATTGTGAAGGCTTCTTAATGTTGGAACAATTTTTTTCACACAGTAAAATTCATTTACTTTATTCCGAATTGCACTTAAATCAAAATTATCTAAAGCAGACACTGTTGGTTGATGAGGTCGTTTTTTCCCAGGAGTGTCCCATTTTCCTTTATTAATTAATGCTTCATTTTTTATCCTTCTTAGTGTCCTTATACTTACATCTATAAAAGATTAAACACTTTGAAACAAAGATATGTTAAATGTATTTAAAAGCAAATAATGATAGACACATACATCAAAATAATTTAAATACCTATTCAACTATGAATGCAATTTATGTTTAATTTAGTTAAGTTTATGTGCATATTTAGCATGTATAACAATTACATGGTTTGATTAGTTTCATGAATTCTGTGAATTTCCTTGTTAAACAAAACATTCTTATGACATCATTGGATGTCAACAATAAAAACCAATACATCATAAAAAACCTATGTAAATATTATAGGAATACTATCAATCTATCTTAAATCAAAACAAGAAAAGAGACCTGTCATTGAAGAAATTTTTTGTAAGTACTGCGTTTCCGAATTCAGCATTTCTTGTTTTTCTAAAGTTTTTATTGCATTTATCTCCTCCATTATTGGTTGAATATCACCATCACAGTTATCTGAAATAGAGCAATATTTTATAAAAAATATCTGTTTAGTTAATTACAGAAAATTAAAACGAAAGTATCAAAATTATAATACAAAACTAACCTAAAAAAGATACAACTTTATCTAATCGTTGTAATTTCTCCATGAAATTTTTATTTAATTCAGTTTTCACTTCAGTAAACTTGTCAATCATGATGGAAAGAAGTTTCCTCGATGAACTTTTTATCGGCTTCGACATAATTTTTAACCAAAAACACAAGTTCAAATTCGCAAAAACAACAAAATTCAATATTCTTGAATTGTCTAACGTAGTGTCAAACTGACAGTTCTATGTTGTTGCCATATGAAAACGGAAAAATAGGTGGTGTCACGTTTCGCTTGCCAAACTCTAACGCTTCTGGACGCGAATCTTCAAGGGAGAGCTGACCTTGCTGACCAGCGCTAGAGGCGGGGTATCATCATTATCATCAACCTATTAATCTGGGCACAGGCATTCCCTGTGGATGGAATTGAATAGTGAGAATGGGTCATGACCCACCACATGGCCCCAGCGTGGATTGGAGGGTGTTAACCAGTAGTGCGACTCGAGCCGTTTTAACTCGAGTCACTCGAGTGAATTTGTCAAACTCGTACTCGACTGAAAAAAATATATAACTCAAGTCTCTATGCATTCGGTACTTACTTTTTGGCTCGTGAGTTGACAGTAGGAAAAACAAATGTAAATCACACATTTTCCTAATTTGAATTCTGAGTTTCCTTCTATAAAATTTAAACCTTTTAATGCTACCGAAACCAACCAGATACAAATGATATAGCCAGAAAGACTTTATTACAAGTTAATGCATACTATATGCGAAAAGACTATGTTATAACATATGTTCTTGGTTATGTTAAGATAAGTTATGAAAGTTTATGTTAACTGTACGTTAGTTCTTGCATGTGCATGTTGAACCTTAGTGGTTTACATGATTTATATTGATAATTTAATAACAAAAGCACAAAGTAGCTAGAGAAAAATTTTTGGTCACCCATCGTATGACCGGCCCTTGCCAAAGTTGCTTAACAACCGTATCGGAGACCGAACGCGCTAACCAAGGCGCCATCGAGCCTTTTAGGCAAGAATATATAAACTGGTTTACATTCAACAAATTTTATATTAATCCTGTTCAAAGAATTGTATTTACTTAAAGAAGTATTAATTTGCCAGCATAGAGATTCAATTAAATAAAACCTTTATTATATTTCAAGTAGGTTTTATTCTACGTAAAGATCATCTAGACTAGACACTATGCTCTAACAGTACAGTGCTCGATGTCGAACTTGAGGTTGTCTTTACAACAGAATAACACTGCCGATGTATATATTTTCAATATATTAATCAACACACATACGCACACACTTTCAGTGAACTCTTGCGCGTTCTCCAAACCTCAAACATACGATTACGAATAGTTTAAAAGTAGTTTTTAATTAATGAATAGTGCGCGTGAAAATATAAGAAACAAGTAGAGGAAATGAATTAAAAAAATACGAGTCAATGCTTACACACTTTAATAGTTACACGATAGTCAGTACACATATAATGATATAAGAATACTTCATTATGTTACACGACTAAAACATGAGCAAAGTATTAGACGATAACAAAAAGTTACCTGCAGTATCATATGGTATGGCATTGAAATATAATTTAATAAGAACATGATACACTACTTAAAAGAAAATTTCATTTTGACAAACACTTTAAATTCGTAAGAACTGGAATTAGGTATATGTATGATACCAAAATATATAATTTACTTACATTTTTTTTCTGTGATAAATTCAATAAATTGATTTTTTATACAATTAACTACCAATGGATGAACGAAATAAGTAGGTAGGTGCTTACAGTTAAATTAAAGCTTTATAGGGCAACAGCTAATCTTGATCATAAAAGAAATTTCATAAGTAAATACTTGATTAATTATCAAAAGTTTGCTGAACACTCTTTGATCAATAATGAGATATCTTGGAAGTACATTTACGATACCTTAAAATACAATTAACTATATTTCCGACTGATTAACGCTAAAAAATTATACTACTGACTAGTAGAGGAAATGTAACAACTTAATTACTCATCACTCGCTTAGATGCAAATACTTAATAAATCAGTTTATGTAATCACCACAGACATCACAAGATTTACATGCATACACTTTACATTAATTCACGGACTCAGTCGATAATTATTAAATTTTAGATTTTAAGGTAACATTTTTTATGTATTTTTTAAACATGAACAAAGCCTCTGGTCTAATAAAGTCCATGAATAGTTACTAGTCGTAAAAGCAAATATACATGTCTTTTTCTAGCATTCCTATCTATCTAAATAATATTTTGTTTAATACTGGCTAATAAATCAAGAGAGGGATATAGTTTTGTGACATACGTTTCATTAATTATGCGACCTTAAAATAGTATTGGGTAACTAATAATTATATAAGATTTTATTTACATTGTGTTGATAAGTGTTTATCGTCTTTCATACTTTATCATTTTGTGTTACAAACGATCGCTTTCTGATCTCCTCGTCTGAAATAACCAGTGACAGTTCAAAAAAGCTATTAACTTTAACAGGAACATGACGTAAGCAAGATAATAAATAAACTACTTCTGTACAACAGCTCATATAGCAACAACTAAATATGGTATATATATTATTTATTAGCCAGATTATTTCTGTTTTCTAAACGTCAGAGACCGCATACAAAATAACTTACATTCCATCCATTACATCCATTAAGAGGGCGCATGATTCAAATACAGTAATATCAAATTAATTGTGAACAAAAGAAATAAAGTACAAAAATGTTATGGTTAAAAACCATAATATATGAAAGAGAGGTGATTGGGCCAAAACGTGTTTATATTAGTATGTCTCTACCTCTTCAAAGACAACTAATCTCAAAAACTTAAAGTAGGTAGCGCTAGTTACTACCTATCAGCAATCCAGATGTTATTTGGTTCATTTCTTTGTTAAAAGAAAGTTTATACTCATGTAAATTAAAAAACGAGCAGATATCTAAGGTATCCTAAAATGAGCTCCAACTAATATGATTCATGGTGAAAGACTACTCTGTGAAAATGAAAACTCGAGCAGACGTAGCCCGCCGACGATCGAATTAAATGTATAATTAATTGTGTTTCAATAATAATAAGTGTAAAATACTATGCATTAATTGTCCGTCTAACTTAGGATGGCGCACTAGTTGAATCACTCTGATTTGCAGACACCGCGCGTAGAAATTTTGTTTTTTATTGCACAATAGATTTTTTATTTGTCACTTCTACTATGACTTTCTTTCTAAATGACGCGACTGGATAATACGACGTTTGACTTACAATAACAATAGCACGTCCTAGCGGAAACAAAAGCAAAAATATGAAATATTTTTCAATAACCTTAAGGATTTTCGTAATACACAAAAAATTATGACTTATATATCCAGTCAATGTCACAGATATACTGGGTGGAACAGAACGACCTACACTCCCGAGGTTCCTGGAGAGTACTATTAAAATATATGTCTAGGTTAAATAGTTGCGGAGATATTAAATTACAAAGATTTGGAAAAAAAATTGTGGTTTCAACCCTGAGTCAGCTGTTTTTGGGACGTACTAAGGAACAAGATTTTAATCGGTCATTGACTTCTTCATTTCTAAAAACGAAATAAACTAGTTTATGATTTATAAGACCGCTTTCATGCAAATTCTACCAGAGAATCACTAAACAAGGCAGTCAAAATGCTTAAATCGAATGACAGACTAACAGCTGGTTTATGATTTGAAGAAAGTAGAAAATCTCTACTGCTTATTCTCAATAACCTACGTTTTTTGTAATTTCACAAGTCAAATAGTCCTAGTTTAATTTCAAACTGACTATCACTAAACGAATCAGTCAAAATGCTGAAATTAATTAATAGACTAACATTTAATAAATCATTGTTAAAAGATTATTCTAATGTTAACTAATTTACATTACGTTACTACATTATTACACGATCATTTATTAAAGTAGTTAAACTAATACATCATCCATTAACAAAAAGTACATTTGTGATAATAATGAACCATTATCATTATGTTAAAACACTAAGTAAGGGTTTGGTTACTTATTTAAAATGTATTTAAAAAGAAAATTCAAAAACAATTGCGTGGCAACAAAATACGAATTCGAAAAATAGATAAACTGAATTCGTACCTGGTTAACAAAGGCAAAGCGAACCGTGCTCCATTCACTCATTCACTCGCCGTGCTCGCGGATTTTTGTTCCGTCGGCGTCGGCGCCCTTGTTTCTGTCACCACCGGACTTTTGTCGATTTTTGTTTTGTTCTAGCGCATTTTTTAATTATCATTAAGATATCGGTAAATAATTAAATTAATGTATTTCGCGGTCCGTTGTTATCTGCGCACAATCGATATTGCGCATGCGCGTTATAGGGCTCTCAACACTTAGAAATTTAAAATTTTTACTCCAATTTTATACCTTCTCGATTTTGAAATATTTATCAAATAAAATGAACGTTTGCATATAAACTAACTTGAAACTTTCGGCTGTGTCGGTCATTTTGTTGCTCCCTGTATAATCTGTCATATTGACTGGATAGTTTACGTCTCATTTTCTATTCATGTTTATGCGCACCCTTAACACCACTAATGATTACCAATAATGCAGTCTACAGACATTATTATATTACTAATATAGATAGTTTTTCATTGGAAAAATAGCATGAGGTTCCTTATAATTAGGGTCAGGCTGATTTCGGTATCTTCGGGCGAGCCACACGGCGAATAACTGAAAAAAATCTATAATTAAATACATACGATATGACTTAATCAGATATGATGAACTTGTGAATGACGTAAATAATGGAACGTACGGCCTTATCAACGGAACATGCGTAAGAAAACAATCATGCAAATATCAAAGTTAACATTTTTATAAAGCGTTATTTATCCAAGGCGTTTTATCACATATTTACTAATTATTATTTTTACAAAGTCGTGCATAGAATATGGATGTGAAATGTTAATATGATAAAGCCAAAAGACAATATAATGATCAAAGAAAAACCTGTGATTAAATATGTTTTATAGATCCAATATCCAAAGTATCCAATTATTTTTATATAAAAAATATATGCGCTGCAACTCGACAACTTCCGTAGTAACACACTAATAAAAAAACAATGTTACTTTGTTTTTACGTTTTCTGTAGTCTCATATAATTGTACCAGGAGTACAATACAAAACTATAATAATAAGTTTATTTCTGTTATATTTGTTACTTATTAATAAAAAATTCTGTCTGCGGCTTCGCCCGCGTAGTCATTTATAAAAACCTCGTTTTTGAATCACCCTATTTATTAAAAAAAAACGCATCAAAATCTGTTGCGTATTTTTTTTATATCTAAACATACATAGGGACATACAGACGGAAAGCAACTATGTTTTTACTATGAATAAGGTTTGAATAATGTAAATTGTAAAATAATCTTAGACTATAAACGAGTATCTACTGGTCAGTTGCACAAACGTCCATTATGGTTCAATGACACCTTTAAGTCACATGTATGTCAAATTTGTATGGGTAATGTCACTTTAAACTAATGATAAATTTAATGGACGTTTGTGCACTAGCTGTATGAATTTAAAAGACCTGAGACCTAACTGATTCATTAACGCCAATCGTAAACTAGTGATCTTGGAACCATCTACTTAAGCTAGTAATTTTGTAAAATATAAAACTTACTACCTATGTAAGGATTTTTATAAATAGGGGTTTAATGTTGG
This sequence comes from Diatraea saccharalis, assembly GCA_918026875.4. Lineage (NCBI taxonomy): Eukaryota > Metazoa > Arthropoda > Insecta > Lepidoptera > Crambidae > Diatraea > Diatraea saccharalis. The sequence goes on from OU893345.1 coordinate 12,511,036, forward strand.
CATGGAAGACTGTCACTTTTGAAGTAAGAAAAAACATTGATTTTTGGCTAATAATACAAAATTAATAAATACCCATTTTAGCATTATAGGATATTATATCCTTAAAAGGGTGATAAAGAGGTTGAAACTTTTTATAACAAAAAAAAACCATGGATATCAACGTAGGCGAAGCCTCTGGGCAGCAAGTCTATACTAATAAATGAGACTTGATTGTTGTTTGCATTAAATGAGCCAAAACTACGCGCTCGATTTTGAAAATCTTTCACCTCCGGAAAACTATATCCTACACGGGTGACATAGTTATAGTTCACGAGGGCGTAGAAAACCAGTAATATGAAATTATTTTTCATGTAAATTTAAGTATAGTGGAAGTTAAAGATTATGATTAATAATAATCAACCAATGTTGTTTTGTTAGAATTTATGAATTAAAGTCTTCGGGCCTAAAATTATTAAATATACATCTAAAATATACCTAAGTACCTAAATATTAAACGTTACTTTAACCAAAATCATTATAATAATGAAATAACGTCTTAAGAATACAGTGTTATATTTAAAGCAAATGATCTCTTTAATAATAAACAACTATGTTCTCATTCTAATATATCAAATGGTACTACAACTATTTAACATCTATTATATTAAAATTGAAATATAATACTCAAAATATGCGACAACAGGCGGCAAAGTACTTTGTGATATTCGTAGAGTTGCGTGCAAAGCGAGGCACATAGACGTCAAACTATGTATGCGTGGGACATAACACCATAGGTGTGCAGAGCGTCATACTCTTCATATTATCATTATTCGGGACAAATATGTGTAGAGTTAATAAAGTAGTGAATGTTCTATACAATGTCTAATTTAAATAAATTTCAGATTGCTTGTTTATATGCGGAAGCTTGTAATAAGCTTATAAGCGTTGTATATTTAAAAATATTGCGAAAGGGAAATATATATTGTTAATATGATGAGCTTCCAGCATTAAGCTACACAAAAAAAGAATGAAATAAATATTATTTAGTATCACTCCGCGGTCTACACGGTCACTGAAAGAAAGTAATCTCGGTAACAGCAACCATAGAGCCTACTTGAAGAAATTACTTTTCTATAATCTCCATGGTTGAACGACTTTCACACCGGTTTCTGGGTGTCAATTATCGAGCGCGTCCATACAGAAAATGAACTTTTTTTAAATTGTCTTCAAAGCCAAATCCACTAACCACGATACAAATGTATTGATGTAATAACAATAAATCAGCTTCCACATTCGTCTTGTCTACAAAACTCTGTAACCGAATGGTCTGAATTAACATTTTTTTTTCAACGACATAGAAGTTCTTAATGATAATTCACAATTCGGATGACTGCTTTTCGATAGCAAAAGGTCATGCGTTCCCATCTCGATAGTGCCAGGGACAAAGTGAATATTATAAGCATTTTTCATTAGGATTATTTTTCAGTATAGCATTATGAATGCAAAATTGATCAAATATAATAACATAAAAGTAGTTAACTTACGTCTCGAAAGGTTGATGAAAATGGAAACATACCCGATTCAGTGACAGCGTATCATGGGCGGTTTGTAAATCTACGAAAATTTGTAACAATTGATAACGGAGAACTTTATTTACACTAATACTAATATAAATTCTGTTCTTCAGTACATGTTAATTTCTCATTCGCACTGTATATAATTGATAATTTATCTATTTTTTTTTATATAACATAACATTGAAAAATTCTCCACCAATCAAGTTTATTTGAAAATTAAATCAAAAGAAGCGGACTTAGTGACATATTTATAAAAAATATATATAGCAAATATAACGCTATTATGGCTATAAAGTTATTACATTTAGTTAGATAACATTATGACGCTCTACAGTCCCATAGGCGGTTATAAGCAAACGACATGCTCGAAACACCAATCCACCTCAAGTGACGTTATGCTGTAAGTCCATAATATCCGTTAATTCACAGAAATGCACTGGGATTAGCTCGCGGATCCTTTTGGTTACGATATCTTACTGTCAACCAAACACCAAGAAACTGCAAAGTAATCAACCATCTGTTAGTCACACACAGTCACAAAGCAATACCCAGAAATAATGTTATGTAAAATGCAAATGTCAGATGATTGAATGTATGTTATTAACAACCTTCTTTTAAATTTAAACCATTCAATACCTATAAAAATGCACAGAGTATTGCAGAAACCGAAAACTCGGCCGAGCTACTCAGTTCCGATATGCGAAAACCAACTTAAGTAAGGGTCGCTGCATATCTGACAGTAAATCTGGCGCGTAACGCAGAATTGACATATATATATATATATATATATACAGTAAAACCCGCTTAATACGATCACGTTTAATATGATTTAAGCTCAATACGCCATTTTACGGCAGTCCCTGCAATTTAAAATTAATTGTTTTGATAAATTTAGCCGCAACTCAAAAAGAAACGGTTGTCTATTTGTTCGTCTGACACAGCTGATTTTTGCCGAAACTATTAGAACGATTGAGTAAAAATCTGATACACATATGTAAGTTGGTGACCCAAAGGCGGTCGTGTAATGTAACTAAATGAATTAGTCCGTCCAGTCCTCTTTGGAGGTAAATTAGAAAATATCAAAAAAGTTTCGCAATATACTTAATAAGTTTCTACATATTGAGTTTTATTTTCCCTTCCCGCCTAATAAGATTTCTCGATAATCGCATTTTAGACTGGGAAAACGTCTGAACTGAGATTTATACACTCAACCAATAATATGTAAGCTTATCAACGGAAGCTTTAAGGTCGCTTAGACGGGTCATCCCTCCGCTTGCTCCGAATTTTAAGCAAAAGATTAGTATTTGAACCGTATTATTCAGCCTAATAAGAGAATTTCAAATTTTCTGAGTATGGACATTGTCCTTATACATAGGTAAAATTAAAATTAGTTTGACCAGAGTGGTTTTACTTTATCACTGTAATAAGTCTGTGGACATTGCACTGATTAATTTGCACCAACCTATGGTACGTTTTAAGACGTTTAGGTATCAATCAACATATTAAAGCTCAAACTAGTTTCACCACCACTTCCATATTCCATATTGCCATTTGTACCGTTACAGCGACCGTTATTACTGCGATGACATGATAATGTAAATTACTCTGCTGACGTAAACAGATATGATCTACAGCGTGCGCTTAAAAGGAAAGTGGTTTACTACTATGCTATGCTTTTTACACAGAAAGTTATTTGATCAAGAAGTCAATAAGTATTTACAAGAACGTTTGAACAGACCTCTTCTTACAAGCTTATTCTCACACTTCACACAACAAACAACGCCCTAGGGCGCACATAAAGGCAAACTAGGCAACACCCTAGGGCACTAGTATTTGAGTTAACAACATTTTTAGACCAACAGTATCTAAGGAATTTCTTTTGTCATATGCAAAATGACACTCTTACAATCGGTATACATTCTTTGTGTTTTTTTTTGCCTAGGACGCCAAGTTTCATTGAGCCGGCGCTGATTATAATTACAAACTAATTAGAAACAGTATGCACAAGACGCTCTTAAAGGACAATGTCCAGCCCCCATACATTTTTCGCCTAAGAACCTCTAAGCATGTACTATCACTTTTCGTGTTCTAAAGTATCTATATTTACGACTAAATACATGTTTAAGTAACGGACACTTCTAAGAAATGTATAAATCAAAAAATATATTTTGGATTTGAGGTTATAATTTTAACAATTGTAGCGTGCGGTTAGATTCTTTTTAATGTTTGTTTTACTTGCTTTTTGTAGGGAAATGTATGTCTACTTTGCTTTAAATGTTGATTGTTGTTGTTTGCTTTAAAAGGTTCTGTAGGTTCTGTATCGGGAGCATGTACTTACCAATCTTGGAGCAACCCAGTGTTGTATACACTGAAGGATCTGCTCATCTTCTAATACCATGCAGCCAGAAGCTGAACCGCAATTAACACAAAACACTTCAACACACCCAGATTCCATGTTAATGTCCGTTAAATAAATGCTAAGTCGTCGTCTATAGTAGGTCGGTATGCCGTAAATCACTGCCGAAGGTAGATATTATAAGACGAAATCAGTCCTTAGTTCAAGCCAAGTCGTTATTTTATAACTAATATTCACAAGACACAAGAAATCGTACAAACAAACTCAAGCGACGTAAACACAACGCGAGTATAAAAGCGATTGTCAAACAAAACTTCAAAAGTTCAAAATTGTCAAACGTATGTAAAAGAGCGCTTCCAGTCGCTTAAAAATCTACGAACGTTTTGAGTCTCGTTTTAATGTCAAGCGCTTTAAGTGTTCATTGGTTGATTATACATCAAATTGTGCATAGATCCTGATTTGTCAACTTATTAAAATATGGTGGCAGCGTTTATTGAAATTTATGAAATGTATTGATATTACTTTTTAAAGTAATTACAAAAATGGGCAGTGTCCGTTTGATTTTAAAAGCTGATATATTAATCATAAAATATGATAAGAATTATGATATACAAGATATTCTTAGAGGTTCATAGGCTAATTTGGACATTGTCCTTTGTAAAGATAACAGAACAGAAACTATTCTGCTCACAAATGTATAAGATCTGTTGCTGACGTGTTATTGACCGGGATTAGTAATTCGTCGTATGCAAGTTGCCCTTGTTCTTTGACATTGACGGTGACGCTGAATCTGAGTTCGTAAACATTTCTTTTTGAGTAGCTGAAATGCGGGTACTGTCTCATATAAATGCTCGACGACACCCATATAGACAACGCTAACCCAAAGCATGCGACAATTATATCGGAACTGAGCTACACAAATTAAAAACAGAGACATTATGGTCGCAAAAGAACGGCAATCATAGCAATGAAGAGTTTGTCGTGGAATCTCAGTAAACAGTCAAATAAAACTATTTTAAATTTTTCACCCCCCCCCCCCCCACACACACACACACACAAAAAAGGAAGTATTTTTTTCAAGATATTAAATAAATTGTTACTACTATATTTTGTAATTTTAAAAGCTGTTTCTATATAAAAGATAAACTTTATTTAATAATGAAATCATTACTTAATACCTAATTGCCCAACTAGAATGATAACATTTAGATGAAAGTATTTATAAGAGTTTTACAACATAAATAATACTTGTTTGCAGATAACTATTATGTGATAGCACTGTTATTAGATAACACGTATTATGATGAAACAATTATATTTGAATATGTATTTACACACATGTTTGATTAGAAGACATTACAGATAGTTGTTAAAATAATCGTAATTAATAAAACATACCTCTGTGAAGCTGAAAAATAAGCCGATACCACCACACAGTTTGAAGGCATAGTCAATAGTCTCTTTAAGTTTTTCCATGCATGGTTCACACCAACAATCGCGTGAGATATTCATTTTGTTGCAGCAAAGTTTCTGCAATATAGAATTATACAAAATACATAATATGTTCTATAGGCATTGTCTATGGAAAAGAACTTTAAAGGTCCAAAACAGTATTGGGAATTACACAATTTGAATTTAATCCATTTTGAAATGGCGTCAAGTCCCTTTTGATGGAGTTCAGAAGGTTTAGAGGGGTTTTCACTGTTTGCCGATATTGTAAAAAATGGTCCCAATACAGAGCCTTGGGGCATGCATATTTTAAAGTAAAATTTTATGAATATTTTGAAATGAGAGACACATTATTTCAGAAAATGTGAAAAGATATCAATAGCTCTATAACAAGTTCATTACAATTTAACAACCTTCATATAGCCAAGTGATTCGCACGCCGGTTACAGGGTGTCGTCATCTCTGTGTTCTGGCTTTGATTCACAATCAAGTAATGTAAAAAATTAACTTTTCTATATTGCCTTAGGTCTGGGTTTTGTGTGTAGTACATTTTTGTCCCAAATACTGCATAACCCGAGGGCTTTGGCTTGGAAATCTGAGCAATTTATGTGAAGTTGCATAATATTTTTGATATGCTTTTTTTATATCTAATATCCAACTGTTGCCTAACTCACACATAAAACATATTTTTAATTTTATAAATTTTTTAACTATCACTTAATCATTTGCTTATATGCACCTTAACACTAACCCAAAAGAAAAAGCAAAGTATAATTATTTTGGTTTACAATTATTTGTAAACCAAAATAATTATTATTTGTATTACTCACAAGTTAATTTAATGGGAATATCATTATCATTTAAATCCAATCATAAAAAAGTATTCTCACATCCACATCACACGTAGGAAAATCAGCAGTCCCATTGATGGGAAAATTTCTTTCTTGAAAACCGCAGCACAGGAATCTTTTTTCTATCTGTCCTTTAACATCCATATTGACTCTATTCCAGCCCTAGAAACATTTTTAGAAAAAAATATTAATAAACATTTTAGTTAACTGAAACATATAATCAATATTTTTTTGTTACCTTAATGGAAATAAATGAAGAATATATCATATCTTTTCACTTACCTGTTGTGCCAGTAGTTCCTGTTGCTCTGAATTGACTGCAAGACATGCACATGCCACAGAAAATTGTACAAGAAACAATAGAAATAAAATCACCATGTACTGAAGTATTGTTTAAGGAGAATTGTTTACATGACTGGTACAACTCTTTATGACAATTCAATTTATTTGTTTTCTATGTAACTGAATGATGTTGTTCATTCAGATTCATTTATTCAATCTAGGCTGTTACAAGCACTTACGTAAGTTAAAACTCTATGCCATTGGTTATTTGCCCATTGATTCACATGCAATGTCAGAGGGACGCATTGATGATAGTTAATTAATACAAAATATACATAATTAAAGAAAATGGGAGTTCTTCCAAAATGAAGCGGCAGCTTTGGGTGCAAGTTCAAATTACAAAAAGGTAGGTACTTAATAAATAAATTAGATATCATTTAAAGGAATAGAATCAGGAATATATCATTTAAAAAGGATACAAAAAACAGCATAACCTGATGGTGTTTCACAGCCCCAGCCAAACCCAATATGGATATTAGAATTAAAAAAACACCACAAGCTAAGATGCCACCTACAATAGGCAAATTGCCAATAAATGATGATGTTTGCCCATACACTGCCACTGATATCAAGATGGAAGCTACCACCTAAAAAAGAGAATATCTCTTTACTTTGAACATTTCATCCTATATTGTTTATGTAATAAACAATAAATAAATATGACAAACTAAATATATACTCATATATACAAAAAAGATCTTTGCATTAATATTATATGTTTATACTGAAAACATAATAAAAAGATAACATAAACATTGGTTACAATTCTGAAAATACCTAAGGTAACAGTAATATTGTATCTAGGAATATAATTATTTCTCTTTATTACATATGACTATAATATAATTATTTAGAAAATTTAATTTCTGTTTGTTTAATTACGATAAAACAAACAGAAATTAAATTTTCTCGAGTTTAGCTTGGCATCGACAGCTTTTAAATAACCAAAATATCTCTTACCACATACAAGATATTTAACGCAATAAGCGCGTTTTTGGAACAAGTAAAACCTCCACACATATCGGCAATCAGAAATTATCGATAAAAGGATTTATATCTCTATAGCGAGCGACACAATTACAAGATTCACAAATTATCACTGATCTTAGATTATTTATTCACTGGGACACACATTCTAAATTTGTATCTTTTTATTTATTAATACTGTAGGTACTTTGTGTTCATTAAACAATTACTAGAAGAATGATGGTCTTTGATTATTTTGTTTTAATCAAAGGGGATGGTACAGAAAATCCAAGTAGAGAAATAATTTCGAACTCAAGAGTCGTGCGTGACCACAGATTATATAGTTTTATGCGTGACAACCAAAGGTGACAACCAAAAAGTTATGAATATTGTCAAAAAGAAGAGTAAAGGTTCGAGCACATTATGCCGGGTCGCAGCGGGGCGGGGCGGAGCGCAAAAATCCGCTTAAATTGCTTCAATATAATTTATATGAAATAACGCACACTGTGACGGGCCGCAGCGGCTCGCATTATTGCGCGGCGGATTTCCGTCCATGTGATGCGGCCCGCCCCGCCCCGCTGCGACCCGACAACAGTGTGCTATAGCAAGCGGATTGGTGTGCACGCGCACACGTGTTCATTTCACGATATTTGCGTTTTTTGGTACTTGCGTGTTCCTTTGGTGTTCACAAAAATGAATGAAGAACTTTTGATTAATTTAGTTCAAGGATACAAAGAACTTTATGATTTGCAAGATCCTCATTACGATGATCAACAAAGAAGAGATAATATTTGGAAGGAAATAGGGGACATAATGAAAGAATCTGGTAAGTATCACTGTCAAGTATATATTTCTTACGTTATAACAATTATAACGCACTTGTATCGTGATGTACTATAATCACATTTTTTTGTAACTTACTATGACGTATTTAGACCAAGTAACATAATATATAATATCATTGATTTAGACCTCTTTAGACAGATTTCTGAGGAAATGTTTATTGCCACTAGGCTGTTTGACACTAACAACCATAGTGTATCTTTCATTATTTAATACCTACTCTAGGTATTTACTTTATTAATGATGACAATAATAATGAACATAATTAATAATAATAAATAACAGATGAATAATAATTGTCGCGAAATTGTGGTTTTTGCTTTATTTTTAGGGACCCGTTCCTCAAAAGGGAAAATCCGGTCAAGTGCGAGTCGGGCCCGCACAGAGACGGTTCCGTACAAAATGCCGAAAATAACAGTATTCTTAAATTTTTTGGGTTCCGTATTATCAGTGGTACGAAACCCGTCATATGCGAGTCCGACTCGCACTTGGCCGGTTTTTTTATAAGTAAGCAGGCAGTATCCAATAAATCACCTTAGTGTCAAGATATTAGTTTCTTCGCATACCTCTTCTAATAACCCTAGACTGCCACTCAACGGTACCAGTTGGAGATACGAAATATCTTTTAAATTGATCACGAACACACATTGCGTCTAGTGCTGCATGTCCTCCAATATATGGCAAATCTCTTACAGCTTCTGTTACCACATTTCTCTGAGCTTCCTCTTCAGACCAGTAGCAAATGTCGTTTCGCAGTAAATTGTGCAAACAACAAGTGGCTAATATAATAACATTAACATGTTTCGGCAATAACGAAAAACGTCTTTCGTAAACTCTAAACTTTTTCACTAATATACCAAAAGCATTTTCGCTCACACGCCTAGCTCTACTCAAACTATAATTAAAAGCTTTCTTGTCTTCGTCATTTGTCAACTGATTTGCTGGATATGGTCTCATCAAATGTCTGGTTAATGGAAAAGCTTCGTCTCCGACGATGACATGTGGTAACTTTATGTCTGTACCCGGTATTAAACTATCAGCAGGCAAACTAAACTGTCCATCGATTAAAGCTTTGCCAAAATTAGAATTATTGAGTATTAGGCTATCAGAATTTTTACCCAAGGCACCAACATCGATGACTGTAAAACGGTAGTCCGCATCGACTAAGGCCAATAAAACTATAGTAAACGTTTTTTTGTAAGAAAAATAAAGGGAACCGCTATTCGGTGGTGCTTCAATAATAACATGCTTTCCATCCAGTGCCCCAATGCAATTTGGAAAGTTCCATTGCTTTCTAAAACGCTGTTCTTTACGTTTCCAGTCTGCTTCTGTCGGTACGGGCATGACATTAGGTGACAGCTTGTTAAATATGGCTGAACATGCCTCATAAATAATTTGTCTAACAGTTGATTCGCCAAGGCGAAAAGTAGTGGCTAATGATTTCATTGAATTTCCTGTTGCCAAATATCTGAAACATAAAGAGCAATGTGGTTCAAACATCTTACGTCTTTTGGCCGATCCTTACATTTATGCAAGCCAATAAGGTTATTTTCCATGGTGTCCTTTAATCGCATGATTATCAGCCTATTTATGCTTTATGTTCTAACTTTACTAATACCTACCTATATTTTTTCTTCCACAGCTAAAACTTGTAGAGACAGATGGAGACGAATAAGAGATAATTACAGACGCGCTAAAAAGTTAAGGAAAACAAAAAGTGGACAAGCTGCTACAAATATGAAGAAACCAAAATATGAAGATTTATTGTCATTCCTTATCCCCTATATTAGCAACGAGGATGAAACTTTTTCAAATTTTCCACCAAATAATATTTTCCAAGACTCAAGTAATGAGGATAATAGTCTTTTAGATGATATTCATAGCCGTGATAGCCCTAGTTCAAGTGCTGGTACTTCACAAAGCACTATAAGAAATCGTCCTAGTTCTTCAGAAGACAGTTCACCTCGTGCTTGTAAAAGGAATCCTAGAACTTTAGATATTCCACCACAGCTTTCACCGACACACTCGTTACTGCAAGAGTATTTAGAAAAAAAATACAGTACCAAGAAAAATGAATCCGATAAAATAATTGAGTTTTTCAAGAACTTGGGGGAAACTGTTTCATATTTTCCGGAAGATGTACAAATTCGTGTAAAACGTGAAGTTTTTAAAATAGTTACCGATGCAGAGGAGTTCGTTTTCAGGGAGAAGTCTAAACCACAATATGTATTAGAATTATCTCAAGAGAGCGCACCGCCCATAATCGTTGTTAATTCAAATGATGTTGATGCGCAACCTCGAAACCAAAAAATAACACCAACTTCAACAAATGTAAATCCAAATGATATTGACACACAGGAAGAGATTAGTCTTGATCTTGATGATAACGCATTAAATGCTTTTTTAAATTCTGTTCAACAAAAAAACAATAACCAATGAATGGAATTTTGTGTGATGGGCTAATAAGAGGCCAAACACAAAGAGAAATGGAAGATGTTGATTAAAAATAGTTTTACGTTTAAGATAGATAATATTTTGTTCTGTGATTTTGTGATAATATAATATTGACACTATATATATGGTTTTTTTTTCTTTAAAATGAAAACATACCCTAACTAGCGCCGCTGCTAACTATTACAAAGACAAATATACACGATCCTAACGTACGACCCCACTAACAATTTAAGATACAATTTACACAGGATTAAATGGGAGGATAAAAGGATAATTAAAAATCACCAGGTATGCTATAGTGAAACTTACCTTAAACACACCACAAGCCGCTCTTCTGGTCCGATAGGCGCACGAAAAGTTGTAGTTTTTTTATGCAGATCCTCCTTTATTATTTCAAGTAATTGAAAATATCGATCAGGAGTCATCCGAAAATATCCCCAAAACTTGTTTTTGTCTGCTATAAGATCGGGAAAAAGATGATAGTATTCGCCGAAAATCTTTCTCTTGGAACAAATAGGGTGTATCCATATTTTACGTTTCCTCTTTGGACGAATTTGTTGTTTATGCTGTTCTTCTTCTAACAGCAGGCAAAAAAACGAAAGTTCTTCGTCAGAACTATCCATAACGTACAGTTACACGCAAATTCCGGCAGTACACTGTACTCAAAATCCGTCAATGCAATGCGATCCGGCCCGTCACAAATATGCTAGGTACGCATTTTGCGCTGCGCTGCGGCCCGCTCCGCCCCGCTGCGGCCCGGCATAATGTGCTCGAACCTTAAGAATGTTGTTCTGTGATGAAAAAAACAATGAGCGAGTATTTAAAAAAAATAAAGAAACTATTAATAATATTTCACTAGATGGCAGCACAAATTGTAGAATTAAAATATCAATGAGGAATTACAAAAAACATGAGTTCCCGAAATCAAAATAGATGTATGAATTAAACTATTAAACATGAAAGAAAACCGGAAGGGTTGTCATGGAGAAAACAAGAACGTACTGTGGCATCATCTAGTTTAATTTCGGGAACTAATGTCTTTTTTTTAAATACTTCCATCTTAGAGTCGCCATCTAGTGGAGGTGCTTTTTTCAGTACTTTCGTTTTTTTTAATACTTCCACATTCGAATTCACTCCTGTGTCCGAATTCACGTCATTTAGTGAAGAAATTCTATTGATTCCATTTTTGATGTGAATTCGGACACCTGAGTGAATTCAATTCTGATTTGGATTTTTATAGATTCGCAGGGCAAGCGTGAGAAGAGATTCAATCCAGATCACAAACTGAAACACTCAAGAGATACAGTCAGTTCTTTCTGAAAATATTACATCAAACGGAGCAATCACTTTTCTTGTCGGAGTTTGTTTCGCCAGTTCTTCTCAGACAAGACTCCCTTATTTGGAATTGATAATTGTTTACGGTAGTCAGTGGTAAATAAACGAACAATAAATTATATAAGTCAAATATTTTATAATAATAATTTAATTTGGTAAATGTAAACGTTTCCATAAAAAATGAGAATGTGTAGAATAATATTGTTATGAAGGTATACTCTGTATTTAATTTGAATAAATACTTTGCGTTTGTAAGCAAACGATAGAAAATATATTTGAATATAAGCTTACCGGTCAAGTGTAGGGTTGCCACCGGTATGTGTATGGGGACGTACACATTGTCAGGATGGTCGATGGTTTTCTTTTATTATAAAAATAATTGAATAACATTGTTTAATTAAAATAATGGCAATAAATCAGGGAATATTTTAATAAATAGTTATAATTCTTATTACTTGCAACACAGATTTTATAAAACTGGGGGTAGACGCTGGGCTTGAATATGGGCCAAGTGGGGGAAACGCTTGGCAGAACATTCTGCATTCTGCCCTCGTTGCATGCCCTTGTACACAGTGGTACTCGAACCTCTCGTGTAAGTACATCTCGTGCCTTCTGCTCCCCCGAGCGCAAGCTTTAGCAACACCGAAGACACGATTCCACTGCACTTCGGTATAGTCCCAAGGGTGAAAGTTGCCGTTACATTCATTAGGGTTAGCCGCATTTTTACTCATTCCCCCTCGCTTCGGCGGGGGGCCGGTCTTCTTTGCACTCGCAACTTCTCCCTCTACTAATACTCTCTCGCCTACTAAGGGAGGTGTGTCGGAGAAAGTCGGGAGTGACCCCATCCATTATCTCTTTCTTTATCTTTATTTTCGCTTTAAACGGGTTGCATACCGTAATATGCTCTCATAAGCTTCAAACCATCCGACCATTCATCTCGATCGATGACTTGCGCCGGCATATGCTCGTAAGCTATGTCGACAGCTTTCTCCTTGTAATTCATGCAACGTCGGAGTCCCCGGCGTCACCGTCTCCTCCCATGACTTGCGTCATGGAATGCGAAAGCGCCTCCATCACGAGGACCGCTTTCCAGTGATCCCCGCCTCGATCTCCATCTCCGTCGTACGATGACTTTTCGAGATCATTGGACACCGACGACACTGTTACCGAATTCCAACCAACCAACAGGTAGAAAGTCACAGGAAGCGACGCCACTCTTTTTTCTACTTCCTCCGGTGACGACATCCCGCCTTCACGCCCCTCATATCGACCATGTTTAATGTGGTACCCTCCGGAAGCAATACCGTTGAGAGAGCCTCTTTCCACGCTAAGTCAATGGAATCATGTTCAGAGAAGCGCGACGATATTACCGCAACGCCGCTTAGTATTTATTATATACCGCCTGCATTTAAAATGACTCTCCAAATTTTTTCTAGGCATTAGGTATCGTTAATAGATCACATATATGAAAAAAAAACAGTATGTAAAATTTTCAAAATGAAGTGTAAACTTTTTGTAATTACAAGATAATTATAACATTCGCATTGTCACATTAGTTATGAACGAAACGAGCAGGGGTAGCAAGGGGCGCGGGCGCAGGGGATGCGCCGCGCATGCACCGCCGATGATATCTGCTCGGTTTTTATTTAGGCGCCTATTACACTACCCAATCTATCGGGCACGATATATCGGCCGCGATTTAGGACGGTTGGTGTCGTTGTGATTACACTGCACTAGATCGCCTCCCTAACTCAGTTGGCATGCAAACGTGGCGTTGAAAGGATGGCTCCTTCGCTCTCAAAGTACCAAAAATTGGCATAGCTCGTACTTTAACTGCGGGCGTAAATAATAAAACAAAATGTTGGGTGAAAAATATTTGCTTCTAAGAGACCAACTATGCACTTTGAACTACTTAGCCCGCAGTTAAAGTATGGGCTATGCCCATACTTTAACTGCGGGCGTAAATAATAAAACAAAATGTTGGGTGAAAAATATTTGATTCTAAATGACCAACTATGCAGTTTGAACTACTACAGAATGAGTTCTGTACAATTTGATCATATATTAAACTTAGTCATAGCTTATATAGCGCAAAACAGCGGTTAGCTGTGCTGTAACCTTAAAATTTTTAGCAACGGGAAATGCATATAATGACTTAAAGTATAAATAGTCAATAAGTTTATTGTTTCCATAGGTAATTTAAAATAATATTACATAATTAAGTTAGTCTCACTATGGACCCTATCGGGCACAACAATTATATAAAGTTTATTATAGCATTAGTTTTTATTATTGTAATTTATATAAAATTTATAATTGTACCAGACACATGCAAAGGCTATCTAGAATTGTTTAAAACATTATATCATATTAATATATATATTATATATATTAGAAAAAGACTTAATATTATTTCTTTTCCTTTTGAGAAGATAATTTTTGTCTGTTCGCAATTTTCGTTGTCGTTCACTGACGTCTCACACGCACGCTGCGCAACAACCGACTGAGAGCTCTAACACCCTAACAGCGATCACATTACCCGATAAATCGACCCTAACTCTCATCGGGCGATCGGGCGCCCACGTTCACCCGATATCGGGACCCTAACTCTCTAACTGCGATTAGACTACCCAATTTACAGTGTACCCGCTGGATCGGGCCCGATAGATTGGGTAGTGTAATAGGCGCCTTAGTCGGCAACATCAGTCACCCGCGCACAATCCCTTTGAACGCACGCGCTTCCGCCTTTGCTTCCGTGTTGCGCGCCACCCGCCGCAGCCCCACACTTCGCGTGTCGGAATGTATTCCAATCGCGAATATTACGAAATGGTGCGGTGTTACATTTTAAGCGGTGAAAGTTTAAATGCAGCTCGGAGACTATACGAAACAGAATCCATCCCAGCCCTGCAAAATCAGGGATTAATAAACCCCGCAGTACCTAGTCGCGAGACATTTTTGGCTGTGAACCAAAGGCTATTGGACTATGGTCAATTTACTACGCCTGCTCACGGTCGCGGAGGTGGAAGATCAAGACTTGCAGTTGAAATCGAAGATGAAATCTTGGATTTCTTCGAAAGGGACCCGCGAGCCAGTACACGAGATGCCGCACGCCGATTTAACGTAAGCCACTATGCCGTGTGGAAGCTGCTGAATGTGACAGGGCTACACCCTTACGACTTCCAAAAGGTCCAAGCTCTACACGATGGAGATAATGTGCCCCGTCGCACCTTTTGTGAATGGCTGATTGCACACCCTAATGCCAACATTTTGTGGACTGACGAAGCATTGTTTACTCGTGTGGGGCTTTATAACCATCATAACGAACACTGGTGGTCCTTCAGAAATCCGCATATGATTCGGGAAACCCACCATCAAGTGCGCTTTAGTGTCAATGTGTGGGCCGGTGTTATAGGCACGAAAATACTGGGGCCGTACTTCATCGAAGGGCCGCTCACCGGCGGCAACTTCCTTGATATGTTGTGGCATGTCATTGCCGATTTCATGGAGGACTTGCCCGTGGCCTACTTCCGGGATTTTTATTTTCAACTGGACGGTGCACCACCCCATTACGCCGCCGCCGTCCGAGATCATCTCACCATAGAATATGGTGATCGATGGATTGGACGCGGAGGCCCCATCGTGTGGCGTGCTCGATCGCCGGACCTAACACCGTGCGACTTTTATTTGTGGGGTGAAATCAAAAGACGTGTGTATTTTGAAGAAGCACAAAGCCTCGAGGACTTAAAAGTGCAAATAGTGCGGCATTTGACCACGTGAAAAATGACACTGTAGTGCTCGCCAAATTAAAAGACAATGTGCAAAAACGTGCAAGACTCTGTGTGGAGAGGAACGGTATGCACTTTGAACAATTATTAAAGTATACGTAGGTAAATAGTTAAATTAGGTAGGATAAAGTGATTAGTTGATTATGTACATAAAGTTGATGATTTTTTAAATACGCCTGATTGCAAAGAATATCTAGTTAAGTACCTACTTTTTTTATTATTGGTTTAACTAAACAGAATTTTAGGTAACTTGATATTTGCTTACCTACTTATTTATAAATTTAAAGCAGTATAGTTATTGTAATAGTAGGTATCTAATAGAATTTTTGCAATTTGACGGTCCTAAGCCCGTAAAAGTATGAAGGAAAGGTTTCAACTTTATGTACCATTTGCCCTAGCATAAAAAAACGAAAACATTTTAGGTAGCTGCTACTAACTCGCAAACGTACTTGTATTACTATCAATGAATTGCGGGAAGGGAGGGGGGGGGGGGGGACTAACGTAGCGCGTAAAGCGCATGTACTGGGCAGCGGGAGCGTCCACAAATGTATGTTTTTTGAAAATAACTTGGTGACGATATAACTCAACATTTTTGTTCTAAACGACATAAAAAGAAAAAACACGTATTTCATTATTTGTCGTAAAGATTAACATACTAAAATTTGGAGAGTGGTTTTAAATGCTTCTTGTATAAGATTTTTCAAAATGTATTACACATATATGGCGTAGTAGGTACCGCCTAAAAGACTCACTGTTTTCAAAAGCTTTTATTTCATTTTTATGATGTTTTTTGAATGATAAAGCTACAAAAAAAGCTGTAAAATGGAGATGATATGTATTAAAATAAAGTATTAAAGGAAGAATATAAAAAATCCACAGGAAAGAAGTATTTAGGTCCACTATTGATGGAGATATACATATGATATGCAGGAGATAAATAAATATGCTCTTCATTTTTAAAGTCTTAAACATATTTTAAATCGAGAAAGACGTATGCAAAAAAGAAACACGTTCCCACTATTTTCTCAATTTCAGCACGCGTAGCATGACAAACTCGAGAAACGCTTTATCTGCAATCATTTGTCAGTTTCTCGGGTCGAGAATGAACTATCGTTTGGGCGCCCGAGAAAAGTGACATTTGAGTGTAGACAAAATGTTCTCGCGTTCGTCATGCTACGCGTGTTGTTCACGTTAGTGATACGACTTGAATAGGATTTTAAGACTTGTCATGACAGGCAGCGAGTGTACTGAACTTGTGTGTAACGTGACGTGTGGCCATGTATACTTAGTGAACGCTCTAAGAATTATATAACTTAATAAATTGATGTAAACAACATATTTCATAAATAAAAACAACAATAGGAATTTAAAATTTTAATGGCATACAAGACCTTAGGTATCTACCATTTTATCTTTCTATGGAAAAACAAGAAATTGAGCACTAATAATAAATTATTTTTTCGTAAGTTTCTCTGCATCACAAATAAATACTATATCTCCTTAATTTAAATAACAATAATTATAACTACATTAACATTCTTTGTTTCTCACTAATCTGTATTACATTTCAACATTAACCTTATTATTACTAATATCGTGAGTTTCATTTTGTTTATTCCTTAATTGTTCTTCAAAAAACTGTTTCCTGTGCATAAGAGCCATACGAGGTTGCCGAAGGAAGAAGTTTTCATTGCCTAGTTTGCTGTATTTTCTTTCACCTTCTTTGCCCATTAATTCTCTCAAAGCTTGATTCCTTTGAAGTAACTTATCATAAAATATAATTCCACTTTCAATATATTCTGGACCTAATTCACAAAGTTTGCGATCAACTTCTGTTTCATAATAAACTTCAGTCATATCTTTCATTAATAAATATGTTCCCAATCCAAATAACCCTAGTATTGTATACAGAGTAAACCTAAGAGAAACAGGCCCCTTATATAGATTGAGTTTATTATTAATGTAATGAGCCATATTATATACTAGGAACAAACATGCAAATGGATATGTAGATTCATAAATAAATTTGTTATTCTGAGTCATTAATATTTCTCTACATATTGCAAACTGTTGTACTTTCTCTGGCAAAATCAATGCATTTGCTAACTTTTGTCCAATTTCTGAAGTCCAGTCAACTCCTTTTTGATTGACCTATAATAAAAATAAGTATATTATGTTACATATCATATTTTAATGCATTAATTCATTATACTGATACAAAGAAAAATAATCCAGATTTCAAAATGTACTGCAAACAATTATTATTTAGGAAAATCTATTTACATACCTGAATGTTATCTTTTTCCAGATCTTGAAGAGTCTTATAAGTAAAATTTACAGGAATACCAATAACAGCACCAAACCGAGAATTTGTACTTCCTACAATAAAAATAAAATTGTAATTAAAATTTTACATTACTTTTTTAGTTTCATAGAATACTAGTTAAAATTAACATTTGTATAGATAATAGTAGTACCTACTTTGTTGGTCTCTTAATTTACTCAAATATTAGAAATAAGGGGGAATGGCATAAAATAATTAAATTTCACTGTACCTGCATAAAACAAATCATAACCAAACACACTGAATGGAGAAATTAGCTTTTTATGCACGTCATTCAGATTAATTAAATTTAAACAGTATTCATACCGCTCCTGAAGCTCTTTGGGAAGTTCAACCGGCTTACCATTACTGTAAAGTTACAAGCTTTATTAGTAGTTTATCAATTGCATATTAAACTAACAATTAATAGTAGGAAGTCAACAGTACAACAGATTATCGAAAACTCGAAAGCTCATAACAAATTGTGAAAATTTCAAATTTTGGTAATTCACACCTTAAATTCTCGTGTACATATTAGTTACCAAAATGTATGTATTTACCTGTAATGATGGACAATATCTTTATATTTATTTAGAAGTATTGAATGTGGTGCGAATCTGGCAGCTGTTAATGCAAGACCCGTTCCGGTTATAAGCGCAAATGAAAACTTTCTTCCCGTGTCACTTAAAAACCAAGACACTGGTCTCTTCACAGACATGCTTAACTTTAATTGATATAAAATCACTTGAAAATTCAACACTTGTGTTGACAATAAACAATTTATATATAAAGACCGGATTATAATATAGGTTAGGTTTCAATTTTTTTAAGCAGAGGGCTTTCATCAATACAGCCACTTCACATTTTAAGTCTCTTGATTCTCTTTTAATGCAGGCTAACGCCAAGTCTTAAGTTAAATATCTTTGAGGGTTGAGGATATGTATTTATATAATGCTGAATACGTATGAGTATTCTTTAGGTCTTGTGTAGAGCGCGGGATATTTTACGAATTTTTATACAATAGGGTATTTGACACTGTCGAAAATAAGTTGCATTTTGTGGTCATCCTGATAGATAATAATCTAATAAAGCTTATTTCTTAACATCTGCAGAAAAAAACATGTTTAAGTTTAATAAAATAACGTAAAGAAAATGCAATATTTTTATGAATTTATTCGACGAAAATGTCCTATAAATTGGTCGTCCTCACAACCAAAGACTATATAGTTTTCTCACAACTGCTCACAACCAATCACGATTCTGTTTTCTGGCCTGTGACGTCATCAGCTGTCATGTCAAAGTAGTGTTAGCAAGATACATAAAATATCGATGTCTGTAGGTATCGAGTACTTTATAGTAATTTACTGATAACAGAATACTTTGCCGCTTCTACTGATAAGAACTGCCAAAAAGAAATACAGAAAGAGAGAATCAGCTTTTTAAAAAATCCAAGAAATAGGGAAAACGCCAGCAATTTAAAAAAAAAGAGCAACTTACATGCTTTTCTCATTTCTTGAACTTTAATATAATCATTCAAAATTACAAAGTCGATTTTGATGATATATACTGTTCTCCAAGTTAAAAACTAATTTAAAAAAACATCAGGTTCTGATATCTAATTATCAAATGCCATGCATTTAGTGGACAGACATACTACATGCATGTATAAAAAAATAGAACATTCTTTATTGTCCTAATGTCTCATCCATCTGTAGGTCGACAGGCTATAATGTGCGTGCCCTGTCAACAAATATAAATGAGTCGTAAAAAGTTTATGACAAAGAAAAAAACCAAAAAGAAAACCTTCAAATGTATCGATATGAAATAAAAAAGTTTCAATACTTTTAGCGAATCCTTACCTTATTTTATCACACATCTCTACTCTATATAGCTACTATCTATACTATTGTGATTGTGAATCTATTTTCTTCTAGACTCGAAGTTTGTTTGTTATTTATAGAAGTATTAGTATATTGTGACACTACGCACCACTTGTACTTCATTTTTTAAAGAAAACCAGAGCAGAGGAAAATAAAAACGTAAAAAATACGCACTACGACTTCAATTTCTCTTCTAAATTATTATTTCAATTTACTTTTAAGACAGTTGTTACTTATCGATTTGACATATTTACTGGCCTGTGACGTCACGATCAGCGCCATTACATAGAGCAGCGTTTTTCGCGCGCTTTTGGCTATTTAAATTTTAAAAATTATTTTCACCAAAAATAGAAAAGATTCCAATGAAATATTATGACAGTGTGTTTATAATGTAGCAAACAATGATTTAAAATAGTTTTCAGAAAAGTGTCAAATACCCTATTGTAAAAATTGATCTACTAGAGCGTTTTATGTTGAAGGACCGACGGACAATCAAAGATAATGTGATCCAGAGTCTGATCAGCGTTATTGCATTGGTTACAATTTGGGAAGTTAATGATATGCATACGATGGAGGTGAGCATTAAACCGTGCATGACCCAAGTCTTGAAATAGAAGTGAAAAATGTTCTGCTTCTTGCTGTGTAATTTACGAACCAGGGCTTTTTTCCGATTGTACTATTGATTTCAGCGTACCATGTACCTTTTCTTGATAAAGTAATATGCCAGTCTATATTCCATTGCTGCAGTAACTTATTTTTTAGAATAGGAACAAGATGTGAGATGGTGTCCAGATAAAAAAGCTGTTTTTTTTTAATTGTCTATGGCTTCGCACGGTTTGTACGTATAGCTAATATCAAGTAAACGATTTATATCAAATTTTGCTCAAATCGTTCTGAAAATTTTTCAAGTAAGTCATAGTTCTCGGACTGACGGACGGGCGTCCGTCCCGCCATACCTATAGGTATTGGCAAACCATATTAAAGTCGATTATACAGCGACATCGATTCACAATTAATAACATATTAGATATTATTGAAAGCTTAAATGAAGTCTAAAGAGAAAATAGTTTAATAATATAATTATAAATTAGGTCTCTAAGTGAATGTGAATAGTATTGTGTAATAATGGCTTATTATTACAGTACTCTTTGCAATGGCTGTATGGACTAAGCTCTCTACGCCTTTCCTTTACGGAAAAAATGTACTGAAAAAAATATTTTGTTTGTTTTGGTCAAGTTTTGGTTGTACTTGCATGTTTCGTGTTTACCCAATACCTATTCCAAATTGATTATATTATACCGTGTAGTGGTCTCCTACGTGAAATTGGCAGGATTGTGGTTAACACAAAATAGTCATTAAAATAGTAGAAGAAGAAGAAGAATAAAATGAACAAGATTCTAAATGAGTTAAATAATTTGCAATTTAATAGTCTAGATGATGATTGGGTGCAAGGAATTTATTATTCAGAATTTCTAGAATTTGGAGAATTATCGCCTGAATATGAAAGTGCAATAGAGTCAATAAATATACGCTCAGTTATAAAAGAAACAATGTCAACTATTGATGAATGGCTTAATACAGAAGAGACCGCGGAAGAAAAATCTTGGGCCTCTTTATCTAATCATATCAATCATCAAAAACTGTTGGCTATTATCGCCTATTACATAGATCATGGAAGCAAAAATGTTGTTACAAAAGAATATAGAAATATTGCTTTATTGGCATCCCGTTTATATTACAAACTTTTATCCATCCCAGGATACAAAGCGTATCATATTTACCATTCTCAGTTATTTGCCCATTCACTTGGTTGCTTAGGATTTCCAAAAGCAATGTGTGACAATGAAGACAATTATTTCAACACAAAAGAATTGACTCGCGAAGTTAACTCTGTGATAAGGGAACTGAAGAACTTTGTGTTGGATCTAAGATCCATTATTGAAAAACTGCAACTTAGTTCAAAAGATATGAATTTTGAAGATATATTGAGTAATTTAGTTGATGTCACTGGAGGTGCAATTGTTAATAAACTAAATGTTGGTAAGTTTACTGACTTGTTTCTATTAATTTATATGCAATAAAGCAGAAGAGAATATTAATAAAGTAAAATAAAATAATGAGAAGCTAAGTATGAATAACATTATAAGAATTTTGGTACTTTATTAATTTTTATATGTATATGTTTATCAGTAAAGCTGTTAATAAGTGCAAATTTTCTTTAAACATTGTTTAGTAAACATATTTCTGTTACCCAACCTAAATGGAGAGTGAAACAAAATATTCATTTTGAAAGAAGAATGGTATGGATATTAGCTGTAGGGCTTTATAAACTACTCTATTATTCCTCTTCCTCCCGGAATGCGAGAGTGTTAATATGTGTGTGCTTAAATTATTAAGTAAATTAATTTATAATAATGTTCAAGGAAAATTTGTAATGATGCTTCAATACTAGGAGATTATAACAAGTAAAGAACGGTTGTGAACAAAATACAACAGAAAGTGAGTGATTTATAAAATCATTCTCTGCATATTAAAATAAATGTACCAAGACTCCATACAACAACTAGATAAACTAACCGCAACAGAAAGTGACAAAGCGTCGAGAACGCTATAACATTGCAAGCCACATTGTGGATGGGTAACTGCCATACGTCATTTTAGTTGTTTGCCCTAGGCTATAAACAGAAGCAAAAGCGATTTAAATTTAAAGGATCTGGACCCAGTTTATTTTTTTCTAAAAATGAAAAATTGTAAACATTTACAATGCCACTCAATATAACTCCCCTGTGGGATCATTTAATAATCAGGAGTCGGCCACTGATATTTCTTGTAAATATTGACCATGCAAATGTCAGCATGATGATGAACTCACTACATGTATGGCGGAAATCAAAAACTGTATTGAGTTGCTGGCTAATCAACAAATAAAACCAAAATAATGATATAAAAATTCTAGGAGTTTATATCAAAGCAATACAAGGATATAAAAATAGTTATCAAAAATGGAATCTGACATGAAAATTCAGCTAGCTTTTGTTCAGAGCCTAGAGATTAAGGTTGAACAACTTGAAAAAACTCAAAGGCAAGCTAGTGTTGAAATTAGAATGGTACCTCTTGATAGCAAAGAAACAAAAAACAATCTATTTAAGTTGGTAAAAAAAATAGGTGACCATGTTAACACCTGCATTGATGAATCTCAAATAAGAGATATTTTTTAGATTCAAAACTTTAAAATAATAAAATATGACAATAATTATAGATTTTACGACGGTGGTTCTAAAAGATAATATATTAGCTTCTGTGAAAACCCTTAACAACACCAACAAAGACTATATGCATACTGGACATATTAACTTAAAATCTAATGGTCAACTTAAACCTATTTATATTAGCGAATATATCACTCAAATGACAAAGAAATTATACTTTCTATTATAGAAATTATATTAGTAATGATTTTTATTGAATAACACATAGGAAAGTATTTCACGCAAGAAGTAAGGTGCTCCATGCTGACGCATCAATACAGAAGTGGACCTACAGCAACTGCTATTTTGAATAAGTGACTATATTATCGTGATACATATTATTGTCAATCTCAGATTCAGTTTAATAATTATCTTAAAATTCGAAGCTATACAAGATGCTTTTAATTGCACTGCTGAGTTTACCCATCCCCTTAATTCACTCCTTTGGCTAACATTTTTCATTTTTGACTGTGTTGGTGCTTCTGAAGCAGCTGTCTGTAATCTTGAATCCATGTCAAATTGCGATGATCTAGCTGTGAAATCTCTCTGTATTATGCACACTAACATATGCAGTATTGGTTTTTTTTTTTTTTCTATATGGACTTGTTCCGTTATACACGGAAATTTTGCCAACATCCCGTAGTGAGAGAGATTGGTTGTAACTGGGATTCTCTTGGGGTTCTTTACTGAGTGTTGGCTGAGTAAATATGATTTTTTACCTGAAATTAATGGTTATTGTTGAATCAAAATTATAACTAAAATTGATATAAAGAAAACTAAAATTGATATAGTAATAAACATTCAGATTCTGATTTTGAGCCTTAAAATTGCATGATTATGTTATTATTTTAAAATTAACAGTCATAATTTTTTGTCTTTGTTTCATGTGACTTAAAACACGACCTGCGGTATAACTGTAGCGACAACTGTCAGATTAGTCATAAAGATATGCTTAACCCTACAAGGCCCCCAGTACCATATGTGGGACAACCATTTATATCGTCCCTACAGCGATGAAAAACGTGCAGCGACATCTATTATCAATCCGAACACAACCGTTGGATATCTAGCAACAAAATAATACAAAGCATTGCGCATATATGTTGCCACTGCTTCCTGTTTAGATAGTTTGGCAAAAAATTTGAGTAAAAGTTTTACGTTAACAACTCTCGTGATTTCACCAATTTCTAAAAAATAGTAATCGCATAGTTCTGAGTCCAAAAAAAATAAGTGAGAAATAAGGGAGTGTATATTATGCAGAGGTAAGTTATTTTTTTATATTACTGTAGTAATAGTATTAGAAATCGTCATTTTATCTATGTGCCAGATACGGTACATTGAGCTTTCGTGCTCGTTTTACTATTTCGTACTTACGCCAAATAATTACTATTATTTTATTGTCTTTATAGATTATGTCGCGAAGAGGATTGTGTAGTGACGAAATTGAAGATTTCTTGAATATCCCTTCTGGGAGTGAACATGAGGAGGATTTTCTGACGCTGGAAGTTACAGTTATTCCAAAAGCTGATATCGAAATCACTTAGCGACAAGGCAACTTCATTGCCGCCGCAAAGACTATCTTTGTCTCCTGCCAACGAGGACGTTCATGTTGTGAAGGCCTGAAATATTAGACCTGCAGCCTAGCACATCAGGGACAACTACAAGTACCATAACACAATTACGGGCATTTAGGGGATCATCAACTAAAACACTTGGTTCTACGTCTGTGGCTATAAGAAATAAAAGGAGATTCTTTTGGAGAAAAATAAATTTTCATTCACCTCATTTTCCGTTTACTGAAGACACAAGTTTACATTCACCAATTATACACTTTGAAACACCCCTTCGATATTTTTTGTGGTTGAGACTATTATATCATCTTCTTGATATTTCTTTGATCAATAGCTGGTTATTGTACGAAAGAGTTGGGAACAGAATAATATGCGAGTTCCACTAAAACAAAAGAAGTTCAAATTTGAGGTAGGCAAAAGTTTATGTATGTTTGGGCTTCTGCGTCTGAAGAAATTGAGAAGAAAAGAAAGAAGCCCAATACTGCAATCCTACCTCCTCGTGACGTCAGACGTGAAAGGTTTGAGCTTTTCCGGGTCTGGGGTGGAAAAAGGCAAAGATATAAATAGCCTGGTTGCAAAGGAAGACTTCATTTCTTGTGAGAATTTGTCACGCAGAACTTTGCCTGAATAAAGATAATTATTGTGTCTGAAACTTTCATAAGTAGCTTTTTTAAACATAATTGTTTCTTATTTCATTTTGTTTCAGACTTTGTAATGTACATCTTTATTATGTCAATAATTATAAAATAAAAAAAGCTCGTGATAATTAATATAAGATACTGTTTCCTAATAACTACGTTTATTGTAGTTCAGTACGAAATAGTATAGTTAAGGCTCAGTGTACCATATATGGAACTGAAAGAAAAAAATTATTTTCTTGTAAAATATTGGATTATTATTTTTTTATATATTTTTTCCTAACTACTAACAGCTAATTACATCATATATATTTTTTCCACAACCAAAAAAAAAATTGAGCCTTGTAGGGTTAATAATAACAAATCAATTTTCTAGATGGCGCTGTTCTTAGCTTAATTATATCTTTATATTTCAAAATCGATCAGTAGATGGCATTGTTCTTGTTTTATTGACATCTTTTAATCTTTACCCTATGCATCTGTTTTGTGTACATATCACAATGACGTCATGAATATGACATGTTCGCGGGTGTAAAAAAGTTTAAACTTTGATTTAATTTCAAGGCAAGAAAACATGTTTATATTTCCGAAATATTTGTTATAAGGCTTTTATAAATAAAATAAATTGTTACATGTATTATTTCAAGCAGAGTAGAAATCCCTATTCGGTACCTAATACTTTGTTTTTGTTTATGCATCCACACAGGAACACAAAATGTAGGTATGTAAATTATACATTCTCTTAGTTTTATGTGCCTTGTTATAAGTTAGGTATATAAAACTATAACTTAAAACTAGTGATGCAAGGAATGCTATGTTACTGAATATGTATAACAGTGATTTGACACATTTTTTTTAACTATTTTGATTTATTTTATCATGACATGCAAACTTTGTGTTATCTATCTGAAAAATAAAAATTATTTTATGTTGCTCCATGACAAGTTAGTTTCATATTGGTGACAATATTTTTAAGTTTGGCCCCATTGTGAATCCATTACAAACAAATAATAATGAAATTATTCCTCTTTAAAATAGGTACAGGTATTGATCAACTGTTGTGTGCTTTGTAGAAATACTAAAGTTTATTCTTGCTGCCAATTTATTTAATAAAAAGAGGTACAAAATAAGACAAGATATTATCTGAATAATAATAAGATATTAATACTATAAAAGTTAGTAACATTGGCATTATATACTATTAGAACTTGAGCTTTAATTAATATTTATAATAGTCATAAATATATGATAACGAGCTATTCAAGCAATATTCAAGCAATGATAAAATTGTAGTTGTCATTGTTTGTCTTTATGTCTATTTTGCAAATACATATGTCAAAAAGATATAATAATAATTTGTTAACAGGTATCATATTTAAATTGGTCATTATTTTTTCAGATAAAATAGAGCTTGGGAATATATCAAGAGTCATATATGAAATAATAGATATACTGATTTGTGATGCAAAAGGCGAGCCAAACAAAGAAGCAATTAAACTTCTCTTCAAATGCATTCTCCCAAAACTAGTATCTGCGTCTGTTGACTGTAGAAATGCTAATGTCAGTTTTCTTTTGAAATCCCTTGCTTACTCTGAAACTGTTTATAAAAGGTTTCAAGTTATTGAAGTTTTAGTGTTGAAATAATTGTTTGTATAAACAAAAGATGAAATATAGCATAATATGAATGATTTTTATTTTTTAGAATCTTGTCAGAGCTTCATATGTTACATATTCAGGATTGCTCTTGAGCAAATATAGCAAAGCAGCATTGTCTGGATACAGTATTCTTCTGCAACATCTTTGTTATACTTTAGATGGTCTGGTAAGTGTGATATAGCTTGATCTACCTTAAACATAACTATGAATACATATCTATAATATAAAGCTTAATTACCACTGACTGACTGACTCACTGACTCACTCCATGCTTTTTTCGGGTAGAAAGAGGGGGAAAATGACATTTTCATGTATGGAGACTGATAATATTTTTTTAAAATGAGTTGAAATGGCATATCGGTTCAGCCAAAAAACAAAATGGCGGCGAGATAATTTTTTTAATTTCTACATTATACACTCTATGATTACGATATTCAAAATGGTCATAGATTTGGCTAAAAAAATGACACTGAAAAAAGGTTTGATTAAAAAAACAAAATGGCGGCCGAGATATTTTAACTCGAAAATTGACATTTTTCGACCTCTGTTCGGGCGGTCGTCATTTCTTTTTTTGTGGGTTCGGGGAGGGGATTTTTGCTCCTTCAGCTCGGAAGTATAGTCGATTTTCACGTACGGGGAGTTTTCGCTTGCGAGTCAATATGGCGGCGACGGGGACGGCCATTTTGTTTCGGCAGTGAAAAATCGCACTTTTCCAGTGAGATTTTCTCCAAGATGGCGGCAATGTACTGGTTTTCTTTATATGGGGCGGTCGTGGGGCTCGGTAGGATCTTTCCATATTAGTACTAATTTCTACCATTTTCGTGGTAGTTTAGGAGATTTTGGAAGAAAAGTAAAATTTCGAAATACGCACTTTTCGCGGAAAACAGACTCGATGCGGTGTGGCGCCGGGGGAGCCCTATGACTTTTGGTAGTTTTCGTTCCCGCGAGCTGACAACCCTGGGCTCCACGGTAGAAAACGTGTTTTTCGACATGCCCTCATAACCCGAATTGTTTGGGAACCTGGGTGGCCAGCGGAGAAAATCTGTGAATGAGGTGCCGCGCCAAATATAGTCGTGACTATGGGAAAATTATGAAACTCGGCAAAATCAATATGGCGGCGCCGGCAGCGGCCATTTTGTGATTTTTTCACTTTTTCGAAAAATTCAAACGCACTTTTAGCCTACATGGCAACATTGTAGCTCTTCGCTTGGTAAGGACCGGTCGTTAGTCTCCATCGGCTCTTTTGTATGAGGTGAAAATTTTCCCCGATTTTAGGGTAATTTCGGAGATTTACCCCAAAAAGGTGAAAAGTAGAAGGAACCGTTTGGGAATTTCAAAAATGAATTTCCTCGACGGAGGGCACTCCCCAAAATGACATTTGGCCATTTTCATCGCCGTCACCTGGCAACCCTGGTAGGAGCGGCGATTTGAAAAATTTTGCCCATTTTTTACTTTGTCGACTCTAGCGCAGTCGGTATTACCACTAAGAAAATGGTAAAAACTGCATCGGATGCGTTATCGAGTTGGCCACACCAGTACGGAGCCGGATTTTCAAAATTCAAGATGGCGGCCAAACCAGCGGCCATTTTATCCAAAAAATTGGGTATCGTCACCACGTCGAGCCGATTTTGACGCACTTGGCGACATTTGTCAGAGTACTTCCGGGGAAACATTTTTTAGGCAAGTAACTAAAGTGTTGCCAGGTGAAAAAAAAACTCGAAAATTTTTGATACTTTATGCGATTTTTGAGGAAACAATTTTTGTCGAATTTTTTAACTTTTTTGATGAAAATATTTTAATTTTAACTTTTCAAGATACCCGATGGAAAAAATAGAACGATCGACTGGCAACACTGAGAGCAAACGACGTTTGAAATTCAACCTTGATTTTGACCGACTTGGCAACCCCGCAGGTATTTGGCATGTATGGAGCGATTGTGTATCTCTATAGACTCTTTCATATGGTGGAAAAAAATTACCCGATTTTAGGGTAGTATTTGAGATTTACCCCAAAAACTGTAAATGACAAAGGAACAATTTTAGAACTTGAAAATTGGTATCCGACGATGAAGGGCGCATCCCGAAATCACATTTGACTGTTTTCATCGCCTACATCTGGCAACCCCGGCAGCTACGGCGGTTTGAAAGTTCAATGCCCACTATTCACGTTTTGGACTCTAGCGCAGTCATTATCGCCGCTAGGAAAATAATAGAAACTGCGTTGGATGCGCCAATAGATGGGCTACATAGGACTGAGGTTGAAATTTCAAAATTCAAGATGGCGGCCTAAACAGCCGCCATTTTATCTAGAAAATTGATAATTTTTCATAACTTTCACTTTATAGAGCTGATTTTGGCGTTTTTGGTAAAATTTTTAAGAATACTTTTAACAAAAATATGTATTCAGCTGAAGTGTTGCCAGATGAAAAAAAACTATTTTTTTTTGATACCGGGAGTTTTGAGGAACTTTTATGTATTATATAAACTTTTACTTTTTCATTTATAACATAATTGATGGAATAATTTCAGTGATCGACTAGCAACACAGATAATAGTCACCATATACTTTTCAATGCGAGCGTAGCGAGCCATTAAGGACACCATTAATAGAGACCTTGTCAATCAGTTAGATTAGGACTGTGAATAAAATAAAAAGCGAGCGAAGCGAGCCATAATAAATGAAGACCTGGTCAGTCGGTTAAGGAGCTGTGACCAATATAAAGAGCGAGCGAAGCGAGCCATAATGTGAGACCATTAAGAGAGACCCGATCAGTCAGTTAAATTAGAACTATGAATAAAACAAAAAGCGAGCGAAGCGAGCCATAAAGAGTAACCATTAAAAAGATTTGGTTAATTGGTAAGGTTAGAACTGTGACTAAAATAAAATGCGAGCGAAGCGAGCCATAAAGAACACCATCAACAGAGACCTGGTCAATCAGTTAGATTAGAACTGTCAATAAAACAAAAAGCGAGCGAAGCGAGCCATAATAAATGGAGACCTGGTCAATTGGTTAAGGAACTGTGACTAAAATAAAGACCGAGCAAAGCGAGCCATAATGTGAGACCATCAAGAGAGACCCGATCAGTCAGTTGAATTAGAACTATGAATAAAACAAAAAGCGAGCCATAAAGAGTAACCGTTAAGGGAGATTTGGTTAATTGGTAAGGTTAGAACTGTGACTAAAATAAAATGCGAGTGAAGCGAGCCATAAAGAACACCTTCAATAGAGGCCTGGTCAATCAGTTAGATTAGAACTGTCAATAAAACAAAAAGCGAGCGAACCGAGCCATAAGGAGTAACTGTTAAGAGAGATTTGGTTAATTGGTAGGGTTAGAACTGTGACTAAAATAAAATGCGAGCGAAGCGAGCCATAAAGGACACCATAAATAGAGACCTGGTCAATCGGTTAGATTAGAATTGCGAAAAAACAAAAAGAAAAAGCGAGCGAAGCGAGCCATAATAAATGGAGACCTGGTCAATTGGTTAAGGAACTGTGACCAAATGTGCTTATAAGTGTGCTATTTAAGACTGAGGCGGAAATTTTAAAATTCAAGATGGTGGCTAAGACAGCGACTATTTTATCTAGAAAATGTATTATTTTTCACAGTTTTTACTTCATAGAGCTAATTTGGGGTTATTGATAACATTTTTCAGATTACTTACAGAAAAAAATGTATTCAGTTGAAGTGTTGCCGGATGATAAAAAACTGTTGTTTTTTGTTACTGTGATTTTTAGGAAATTTTCTATTGAATAAGAATAAAAGAATACAAGGTGATTTATACAACATTTATTTTAAGTTTTTCTTACGTTTTTCAACTGAATATTTCTTTTTATATTGCGTGTAAACTGGCAACCTTTGTTTTATAGATGATGTTTTGCGTACTTAAAGATCTTTTATTTCAAGATAGAACTTACTAACTTTTTCTAGGTAATTTTATACTGTAAACCCAACATAACAAGAGGCGGTCTTAAAACTCCAATATTTGTATTAACTAAATATTAACTTACTTTTGAATAAGAATTAGAGAATAAATGACTACAAGCCGATCTATTCCAAATTTTATTTTAGTTTTGCTTGGGTTTTTCAACTTAATGTTTCTTTTTCTATTTAGTGTAAATCAGCAACCCTTTTTCTTTGACGTATGGAGCTTTGTATACTTAAACATAATTCATTTGAAGATAGAACTCACTAACTTTTTCTAGGCAATTTCAAACTGTAAACATAACAAGAGGCGGACCTAAAATCCCACCGCTCCGATTCCACAAGCGACTCGTTTATGCTCAAGAACTTTACAATAAGTAAAGCAACAAAAACTTGTATAGGTTTATTAGGACATATGGGTTAGGTTAGGTTAGTGTATGAAAAACAACGCACGAGCCGAGCGAGCGTAGTGAGCGTGCAGCGGCCGGCGAAGTGCCAGAAACGAATCGCTTTTGTTGATGGTAACATTTGGTTTATAATGTTTAAAAGATGATCGTGACTATTTTAATTTCAATTTTGATTTCGATGGACTTGACAATTCGGGATCTTTATAGTGAGAGACTATAATTTATTTGGAGTTTTGCTTGCGTTTTTTGACTAAATATTTCTTTTTCTGTTAAGCGTAAACTGGCAACCCTTTTTCTTTGATGTATGGTGCTTAAACACCTTTTTGTAAGACAGAACTTACTAACTTTTTGTAGGCGATTTCAAACTATAAAACAAACATAACAAAAAAATCGAAAGACTCTAATTCTGCAACGGAGGCGGACTTGAAACCCCACCGCCCCGATTCCACCAGCTACTCGTTACCTCCCCGGGCTGCGTGCAGCCCGGGGCAACCAAGCGAAAGCTTCTATTCTGAAACGAAGGCGAACTTAAAACCCAATCGCGTCATGAATTGATCTATTCTAATATCTGGCCACGATATCGGTTCCCTTTTCATATAATAAATAAATCTTACATAAATAATGTAATGTAATAATGCAAATACAATAAATACTATTTCTTGACATTTAATTGATTAATTAATGATAGTAACACTGATGGAAATATATGTTCGATTGTTTTTTAATACTATACAGTAATTTACTAATAAATAAGAATAAGAGAATAAAAGGCAAAACTTATTTGAAGTATCTATACAAAATTTATTTTAAGTTTTGCTTGCGTTTTTCGACTGAATATTTCTTTTCTATTAAGTGTCAACTGGCAACACTTTTTCTTTGATGTATGGTGCTTTGTGTCCTTTAACACCTTTTATTTGAAGATAGAACTTACTGACCTTTTCTAGGCAATTTCAAACTGTAAACCCGACATAACAATAGGCGGACTTAAAACCCCACCGCCCCGATTCCACTAGCTACTCGTGACCTCCCCGGGCTGCTCGCAGCCCGGGGCAAACAAGCGAAAGCTAGTATATATATATAGGTATAAAAAATAATTGGTGGTTATTATTAGTTATGACTTTTAAATATTATTTATTTGTTTAACATAATATTGTATTCTAGGAACGCGCTGAAGTCCGATCTGCTCGTGTCTCACTAGTAGTTGGCTTAATGAGTTTATTGCCACACAAAAGTTATCGCAGTACTGTTAAATGGTTGCTCAAATTATCAACAACTTCAAAGATATCACATCGTCAAATTGCTCTGGTATAATTTTCACCAATTTAAATTAAGTTTTTTATAATACATATACAGCGTGTTTGGTAATACCTGTATAATCCCGAAACATGGCCATACAACCTAGCACAAAGAACACAATTGATAGGTCAAAAAACAATTTCATGTAAATTGATATTTTCATACAAATATTTGAACAATTTGTTTTCAATTACTATGCTACAACCCTGTAAGCTTACACGTGCCGTCCCGGCGCACTCGCTCTTTCTCTCTCTCTCTCTCTCATTACCTCTCACTCTCTCGTTTCCTTGAATACATTTTGATGTTGCCGACGCGCGCACTCGACTACGTATGAGTTTACTTGTAATTAAAACAATTTAAGATTAAATAGGTACATACCTATAGCGTTCTAATCACTCTTTCAGCTTTCACTTGTCAACATTACCTACACTTCACCTCCACTTTATCAGTCCAGGGTCTCGATATGCCGGCCACCGCATAAAACACACATCTCAATTCGACTCGGCACAGACCGTGTCGTGTTACTCTCGACGTAAAGTCATATCCTCTGTCTCGATGGAATAGGTGATCGGCCGGCCTACCTGTGGCACACTATGGAATGAACCAGTTGTATGTAACCAATTCACAAATGCCGCGAATCACCGGTAAGAAGGAAGACGTCGATGGTTTTCAGGTCTTCCTGACACGTGGCGCTCGTCATAACGCCGCCGAGCCGCAGCAAGATTACCGTCACAAGCACCGCCACACATTATCATCTCGTAATATTAGGCATTTGAGTACGAATTCATTGCACTGACCGCACACAAACATAATACACAGGTAAACAGAACGAGAATGAAAAACAAACCAAAAGTCCCGAAAGAACGAAAACGTAAGTTGACCTTCTAAATTCTGAAAACTCACAAGTACGCCGATGAAAGTCACGGACGCGACTGACGCGATGACCAAAACTACATAGGTTATTATTATTGCAACTCGAACACCAATGTACCTAAATCAAAAGTGTACCGATTTTGGGGTTCCGCGTCAAGAAATATTATTTATTATTAGACCTTTCCATTACAACTAACCTTTATTTAATTATCATTTAAACTAAGAATAAGAGAGATACTTAGATTATTAATATCATTGTTTAAGTCCGTATTTTATTGTTTCGTGAAAATAACACGGCTTTATGAAAAAAATAACAAAACTTCAAAGCAAATAATCTACAGAACCTTACTGACACATCAGAAACCCGAGTTTCTCAATACACATCGTCGTCGATTTTATGTCTCTCTCGCTCCTTCTTGCATAGACTAATGTGAGCAATGGTGCAGATATTGAACTTCAATCAAAGTATTTGCAATTTCTTTTTTATTTTGACTGTATTATTACAGAAGTTTTCATATTAATAGTTTTTGAAACACCGTTAATCACAAGATTAGTGTTTTTTTATAGTTAAAAGTCATTTACTACTAACTTTTTCTTTGTTTGGAAATAATATATTCCTCTCAGATGCATATTTATTCTAGGCATTTATCTTTAGATTTATATTACTTCTGTTATTTTTTAAACTAGTTCGGCACATGGAGTTGATGACCAAATACAACACAACAGCTGTTTTTAGGGTTGTCAGCGTACAGTTTTACTTCGAAGAAAAAAAGCTGAATATCTAGGTCATGTGCTGGGTTTCAGTCTTAGTGATCATTTTTCTGGGTTCTATTCATCATACCGTATGTGCCATATTCGGGATTATACAGGTATTACCAAACACGCTGTATATATATATAAATATTTTAATATAATTTTTATAGGAAATGCTGTCAACTTTGTTAAGTAATGAACCAGAAGAAAAGAAGCCTGATATAGCTGCTCCCGAACAACCAAATCCCCATGAAAATCAAGGTTTTTATTATCTTTATAGGATCTATAAATACAAAGTTAAACCATCTTTTGATAAATACCTAGAGAAAAGTTTTTATTTAGATAATAAACACACGAACATGGCAAGTTTCATATTTATAATATTACATATTTTAGTACAGTATATTAATCACAAAATATCAGGTATTATGCATGGCCATATTATTTAGATATATGATGTTAAATTTTGTTTTATTTAAATAGCTGTCTATTAAAATTTAACAAATTTGTTTTTATTGCTCTGTATTTTTGCCCACCCTATGTTCTATGATCGTTTTGTTTTAATTGAAAATTGCATAGTAATCAACCAAAGAAATTCATTTCTTAATTTTTATTAAGATGCATCAAACCCACAAGAACTTCACCAACCCAATACATCAGATTCAGGACTCGGAGACTCTATAACAACACCTGATATATCAGACGAAATGGAACCCGCAGCAACGTCGACAGATGATGACGACAGTCAACTGTCTTCATTGCCTCCTAATAATGTAAGTGTTCATAAGAAACTTTGAAATATGTATATTTTTTGCTTATTTCTAACACTTACTGATATTATCTTTTTATTATATCGATTATTTGAAACTTAAGTTTATAGTACCTAGTGGCGGATGTGGGAGGCGTCCGCTCTGGACCTCCGATCCTGGCGGGCTTCCAAATGGCAATGGTGCTGCACTATCCGTCAAAAACATAATAAAATTTAAAAATAAAAAACGCAATATCAAGTTGATGCCCAAGTAGAAAAAAGTTGTCGATCCAGGCCTATCGCCGGCCCTCCGATGTCGTTAGTCCGCCGCTGGTTTACAGTCATCTAGTTAGCTAGTACATATAGTTTAAGACAGCTACGTAGGTAGGTAATTTGAAAAAAAAAAAATGACAAAGACGATGATATCCAACAACTACATTTCTTTTATCGAAAGTCAGTGTCTAAACACCTTTAGAATATTAATTTAGTACTTCACCGTTGTTACTTATTATATATATGTATATATATATGATTTATGTCGGTTCCCAAGTAGCACAAAACACCATTATATCAAACTTATGATAGCATGAGCCCAAGCGTTAAGCATTATAATAAAATCGTATATCAACCGTATTTCTTTTAAACGACTCTTATACGTAAAATTTGGGCCCCCCCTTTGTACGACTTTAAGCTTTATAAAAGCTGTGCAATAGCACTACAACTTTTGTATAATAGCATTAATAAAGTCGGGTAAAAGCATTCTAATAGCCACAAAAATTTCAATTAGCACTTTAAAGTGCTAATTGAACTTTTTGTGACTATATTACAATTGATATGCGTAAATCAAAATTATAATACGTTAATTTAATATTATAAAAATGCTTACTGTTTTATTTCCTTTGTAAAAAATGTATATTTAATAGATTTTAAAAATATATAATCGGTTTAAGTTATTGTTTTGTGTAAGTGTCATGACATGTTCTCTTGGCTGGTCTTTTAAGTATTTTTTAATATTGATTTAAACAGCTCGTTATGTGTGAAATAAGCTGCAAACATCAGTTTGTGGAGTAAAATATACAAGTTTATGATGTAAAATACACGCGCCTTCGCAAACTTCCTTTAATATAATAAAAATAATAGAAAAATTAACCTAGTAGCAAAAATTTTTGTTGAATTTTAGGCTTTTTAGCATTGTTTTAACAACATAATTGCTTTCATAGGCATCGGTGCACAAAATAAATGATTATTTACCCCTTTTCATCTGCACAGTTGACTTTAAATACGATATTTTGTAAGAATTGGAAAAAGAAAGCAAATGGCGACTCGTAAAATTAAAGCATTAGGTATTCAAATATAGTGTAGTAGAGCTGTTAATCGTATTGTGGTTAGACACAAAACTAAGAGCTCGTAATTCATCGTATAACACACTCCCATTTTAGGTACAGCCGTATTTTAACACTTCAGTAGTATCTTATAGTGCTTATAATCATCAAACGATTATTTCATTTTTATTTTTATTTTGATTTTAAAGTTTCAATTAAATTAGTATACTCTTTTTTCAGTTTTCTTTTATATCCACCTGTTTTCTTTGTTTTTCCCAACGTTTTTGTCCATGGCGCCATCGATGCGTATAAAATGCCACCATTACAATACAATACATAAAATAATTTTACATTTTAATTTCACATAAAATATAATTACGATCTATTTATTACTTGTATCTCTATAAATAACTTCATATTGATCAAAATATAGCCTAATGTTTTATAAAAGCATAGATTAAGAAGATAAAGGAGCTTGAGCTTGATTAAAGAATACTTTAAGAACAAATCGGTGCTAAAGTTTTACTAGTTCTTTATTCAATGTGTATACAAGATAAGCATTAAATCGGTACAACCATAGGCCATTAGAAAACCTTTGTTTCTAGAAAATGACTAAATACAACTAAGTGCACTAAATAATATTACGTTAATGCTTATATAATATATAATGTTTTTCATATCACCGAAATACGATAACAGCTTTATATTAATATTACCCAATACTTAAATAGGAGTTTTGACATTGGTATACTTTTTTTATTAACCATAATATGGCATTAAGCATTATTATATAAAAGAATAATTACTTTTTTTCTAAACAAAGTTTATTGCTCAAACAGGTCTAACCAAAATGCAAACATGTGAAAAGAATATGCATATCAAATCTTTCTTCTTTTTTTTCCCTCCAAGGAGCTTCCTCCACACAGAGTACTTTTTTTGACAGCCTTTTGTACTTGATCCACAGACGATCTTAAAGTGATGTGCAATCAACGTCTCATTCGTTGAATATGTGAAAAATACAATTGCGATGACCACACGAGATATATCTGAAAATTAACAATTCTCAACAGTCGGCCATCCTGAACCCATATCCGTCCCGGATATGATAAGATCATTCAAATTGATGTTATAGTATCTTTTCAGATTAACATGTACAATAATGAGTTTGTTTTTATTTTTAATTATATATATTTCTTAATTATAGTATAGCACTTTGAATGTAAAATTGATCAAATATACTAATTGAATGTAATTTCTCGGCCATCCTACGCGTTTCTGAATGTCCTCATTCAACGTTTAAGAATAAAACATTTAGGAAGAGAAAAACAAAATAATAATAACATTCACTGAATATTGTAATGACTAACTAAAGTTTTATTTAATAATAAAACTTACAAGAAATCAACAAATAAAATCACTCTTTCTATAATCTTTACTATCGCAGTAACTTCACTAATTAATCACAGATCTGCAAAACGTCAATTGCCATTTCAATGTGGCGAATGCTCACCCTCATTTCAAAATAAATGTTTTGGGTACTGAATATTATCAATTCACTCCTGAATGAATGGATGCCGCTTGCACATTGAGTACTACGACCTTGTTCCAAGATAGTGATTGTCTGGGCATCGCTTGCAAACTATGTGCTACGACCTCACACCAGAGAAATGACCTGGGCATCGCTTGTACACTATGTACTACGACCTCACTCCAGAATAATGACGGTCCGGGCATCGCTTGCACACTATATGCTACGACCTCACTCCAGACTAATGACGGTCTGGGCATCGCTTGCACACTATGTGCTACGACCTCACTCCAGATAGAAAACTGCCTGGGCATTGCTTGCACTCTGTGTGCTACAATCTCACTCCAGAAATCACGTTCATTCTGCGGCAACCTTTGTTAGTGCTTTTTCATACTTCGGTGTTTCCGGACCTTCATCATAATCATCATCAAGGGGAGTTCACTATAAGCTAAGGAAGTGTATAAGGAAAGGTGAGGGGAGGGTATGGTAAACAGGATAGGTGTAATATATATATAATCTCACTATGTAATATAATTGTGTTTAACTTCTCTAATTTTGAGTCACATTAATATAATCATTTTCACCATATTGGCATCATTGATCAAATCATATTTTGTTTAATGATTAGAATCAAATATAATCTACACACTGTATTACTTATCATTCGCTATCACAATAATCACTTTCGGATTCCGATTCTCTAAACCGCACCCACGGTTTAAGTTTATCTATAGAGAAAATATTTTTATATTTCTTTTTAGAGTAGCCTTCAACACTGCTGATCTCATAACGATCATGATCAAGAGCCGCAGTCACTTTGAAAGGGCCGCTATAAGCTGGTGTTAATTTATTACTTTCACCGGGAGTTCTGGAGCTTTTCAGTGCCATAACCAAATCACCGACTTTATATGTTTTAGCTTTACATCTTTTTTTATCATAGCGCTGTTTCATTTCTTGTTGTTGTGCCATTATCGTCGCACTAGCTTCGTTTCGAATCCGTGTTAAAGTCTCGTCTGGAATACTTATCGCTTGATCGATTTCGTGAAGATGACCCTCGACTGTATTTACAGTATTTTTACCAAAAATAATTTCAGTAGGAGTCTTGCCGGTGCTCCGGTTTACGGTATTATTAAGGCTCCATTGTACGTTAGTGACCTGTAAATCCCAGTCTTTATCATCATCGCCATGACAGAGTGCTATAAGGGACTCTAAAATACTTCGATTGTAGCGTTCGATTTGCCCATTAGCGCGTGGTGTGGCGACAGCGTTCAACGTGTGCTTAGTTCCTACAAAATTTATATAATCTTCAAATTCTTTTGATGTAAAACTTGTTCCCCGATCTGATATCAATTGTTTTGGGGTGCCGAATAATCCAAATATGTCCCTAAGAACCGCGATAGACGTTTTACTTTTAGTATTTTTAACAACACGCAGAATAATGAATTTTGAAAAAGCGTCAATAATGCCAAGAATGTAAGTATTACCTCTCTTACTTTTAATGAAAGGGCCTAAATGATCTATATGTAAGCACTGAAAAGGGACAGTCGGCTTAGGTATAGGATGCAAATAGCCTTGCCCTTTCCCTCCTGGTCGTTTTGCATGGGCACATGGAATGCACGCTCTTACATATTTTTTTACGAATTGTGTCATCCGTGGAAACCAGTAATCACGTCTAATCTTTTCAAGAGTTTTAATGAAAGAAAAATGTCCAGAGTCGTCATGACATTGCTGACAGATCTTCCATCTAGCTTCTCTAGGGACAGCCCATTTTAAATCGCCTTCAATTTTTCTATATATCTTTCCTTCTTTAAGCACATAGTTTTCTTTGATGTCTTTGGCTTCCTGACTTTTCGTGTCAAGAACGGCTTTTATGTGACAAAGCCTTGGGTCGCTCATTTGAACAGCTTGGAGCCAGTGTATTTCTTCTACTCGCATAATCATATTATTAGAAACATCTTCAATTGTACTACCGTCTCCTGCGATAGGGTTGCGACTTAACGCATCTGCGTGAGTTAATTGGGAACCCGGTCGGTACTCGATTGTAAATGTGTACTCCTGGACCAACAGCCACCAACGAGCTATCCTTGGGATCAAATCTCTCTTAGTGAGTGTGGTGCGAAGGGCGTTACAATCAGTAACTACCTTGAACGTAACGCCAATCAGGTATACTCTGAACCTATTCAAGGAAGCGACAACCGCTAGAGTTTCTAGTTCATACGAGTGGAAATGTCGTTCTTCTGCTGTCGTTTGCCTACTGAAATAGGCTACAGGTTTTAAGGGCGACTTTTGATCAGGTCGTTGCAACAAAATACCGGCTAAACCTAATGAACTTGCGTCTGTGTGAAGTTCGGTCTCGTCGGTAGGATTGTATATTGCCAAAACTGGACGGCTAGTTAATATCTTTTTTAAATTCGTAAATGCCTTCATTTGGTCTTCGCCCCAGACCCATTTTATGTTTGATTTAGTCAAATTAGTTAGCGGTCTAGCCAGTGTAGCAAAATTAGAAACAAATCTCCTAAAAAAACTACAGAGACCTACGAATTGACGTACTTCATGTACGTTTTGAGGAGTTTTAAAGGACGTAACAGCATCGATCTTTTTCTGACCCGGTTTAACA
Source organism: Diatraea saccharalis (assembly GCA_918026875.4). Taxonomy (NCBI): domain Eukaryota; kingdom Metazoa; phylum Arthropoda; class Insecta; order Lepidoptera; family Crambidae; genus Diatraea; species Diatraea saccharalis. The sequence goes on from OU893345.1 coordinate 12,551,756, forward strand.
CCCTCTCTGGATATTTCAAAACCAAGATAGTTGATACTTCTTTTAAGGAAATTGCATTTGGATAAATTTAAAGTAAGGTTTGCCTCCTTCAGTAAGTCGAGCACGGAAAGCAACTTATCCATTCCTTCATCTATTGTCTTAGAGGCCATTATAATGTCGTCCATGTATGCCATAACTCCGGGGATGTTTCGCCTTTTTAATAAATTTAGGATCAATCTTTGGAAAACAGCTGGCGCGTTCGTCAGACCGAAGGGCATGCGATTATATTCGTAATGCCCATCGGGTGTGACAAACGCCGTCAAGTGTTTCGATTCCTCTGATACTGGTACCTGATGATAGCCTGAAGTAAGGTCAAGAGTCGTGAAGAAAACTTGACCCGAAAGACTATCAATTTGGTCATCTATCAGAGGCATAGGATATTTTTCCTTTACAGTCTTTCTGTTAAGAGCTCTATAATCGATACACAATCTGATGTCGCCGTTTTTCTTAGCTACTAGTAACACTGGACTGGCGTACTCAGAGTGTGACTCGCGAATTATCCCATTTGCAAGCATATTACTCACGATATCATTTACCTTTTCGCGCTCGGATAAGGAGAGTCTGTATGGTCTATAGACAACTGGTTCATTATCCTTGACTTTAATATGCATTTCGGTATCGGAAGCTTTTCCCAATTCTTCTAGAGAAAACGCGAAACAATCGCGGCGAGAGTTGAGTAAATTACATAAACGTTCTTGAATTTCTTGTTCTAAATCTTCATCAACATTTAATTGATCACTGGTAATTGTACTTATTGAAGAATCCTTAGTTACCAAAGAGTTAACAGTAAAATTAAAAATATTTGATAAAGGAATTTGAGGTAATTGCTTATACGATATCTGAATTGCTCGAGCTATCAAAGTCCCTTGTGGCAATATAAATGGATTCGTACCAAGTCCCATAATTATGACCGTACCCTTCCCATTCTCAACTGAGTAGACTGCTGGTAGAATCATATATTCTTTCTTTTCTTTCATGCACGCATCGGTGGATATGTATATTGAACCTGTAAAAGAGGGAGCTACTTGAATCATTAGCTCTCTAGTTCCTACAACGGTTACATCCTCTGAATTTGTCACTATTAGTTTATCTTTCGAAACAGGGAGATCCTTGTAAAATATCAGTTCATTATCAGTTTTGTAAGCACGAACGTGTGGTAGTTCAGTAAGCGTCTGTCCTATGAGGATATCTGCTGGTAACATACTTGCTTCAACCAAGTAGGCGTCCACTCTCTCATTTAAACTATCCAATGTCACTTGAATTGAAACCTTACCTAATGGAACTGCTGAACCATTTGCAAAGCCTTGTAATATAGGTAAATTGGTCCTATCAATTTGTAATTTTAATTGTGAAGCAAAATCTTCTCTGAGTAAAGTGCACTGACTGCCTAAGTCGATGAATGATATCATTGGCCTACCACACACTGTGATTGGTTTATAATATTTTTCATTGCCTTTACCACTAAAATTTATTGATAAAACTTTATTGTTGTTCACTGACATAGATGAATTATTTTTGGGGTGATCCCTTCTCGCATCAAACTGTTTTTTACAGTCTTTGTCGATGTGACCGAACATTCGACATTTTTGGCATTTTAGTACTTCCTTTGGACACTTGGTAACAATGTGTCCTAGTTCACCACAGTTAAAACAAGTTACAGAACCTCCTTTTCTATTATAAGAATCGATGGGCTTCTTGATTTGCTCGCTTTGATCTTTACTTGCATAAAAACTTTTCTTTGGAAAATCTATAACTCTACTGGAAATATTTCTAAAATATTTAAGGACTTCTTCTGGTTCTTGAATATTCGCTCCCTGAACATTCATTCTAACATTCGAATCTGTGAGACCATGGGTTAAACAATCTACTGCCTTTTTATCCTTTATTTCGCAACGATTGATAAGAGTAATCTTATCATAATAATATTCTTCAAGAGTCTCATTACGTCTAGTCTTTCTGGCTAGCATATCTGAAAGTAAATCACCATAATTTTGTTCACAATGAAATGCGTTTATAAGTTTCTCTTGCCACTCCACCCATGTAAACTTTACGCTTGCTAGTCCATCATGCCATCGTTGAGCTAATCCTTTAAGCTTTGGTAAAGCATAAACAATAACTTGTCGATCGGACCATCCATATACATGGGCCAGTTCGTTTATTTTTGTTAGCCAGTCCTTCATTGTCTGTGATTTTGCTTGAGGGTCAAAGTCAGGTATCACACTTTGAGCACCATGTAGACTAGTTCCAGAATTCCCAGAAGTATTGCGCTCAGTCAATACAGAAACTAATTTTTCCAACAGTGTATTTTCTGGAGTCGGTTCCTGATCACAGGAGTTGGGCCTAGCATGTTTGCATCGATGATCAGAATGCGTAGGTGAAGAATCAGAATTTCGACAGTGACGTTTTGATTTTATTTGCGAATGATGTTGCCGAGAAGATCTATAAACAGGTGATTCACTTCTAGAAGAACATATCGGAGAATTCCTACGAGTTCTTGATCTATTCCTGCGAGTTCTTGATCTGTTCCTACGGCGGCGTAATGGTGGTGAAACACTAGGTGTTAAACTTTTAGGAATGTTTGATAAATATGGGTTGTTATTGGGATTCATTATGGGCAGGACATAGATTAGGAAAGTGAACTTATTGCTGAAATGGTAAGACATAATTTAATATTTGTATATTGTACTAATTTTCATTTATTGGTAATGACAATATTCCAATAATCAAGTTCTATTTATGTCAGTTTTGAATGTATTCAAAATCCTCAAAGAATTCACAAATTAATTTAAGCAAAACACAAAAATACAAACTGTTTTATAGTATTCACATTTGTCACTTTTATAAAATATAAACATAAAGACAATGAAACAAAATTAAGTCATTGACTTAGTTATTATTATTATTTGGCAAGTAGATCTAATTAGTTAGCAATCAAGCCATTAATATTACTTCTTTATTTTTAGAAAATAGTTTGTTATAGTAAGGCCATAGTTCACAATAGATTATTACCTTACTAATCACAAAAAAAACTTCCTTGTTTTTCTATTCTTTCTGGGTTGATTAATTTCTAAATAGGTACCTTTGTTATTACAAACATTTACCGTAATATCTGCACAAATGGTTTATGCAGAGTGTTACACTACATTTAAATATGTAGTTCTATTAATATAATAATTCTTAGTCAGTTCCATTTAAAAGGATACCCATACATACTGCAAAATATTATTCATTCATTACTAAGATTCAAAATCATACATATAATACAGTCATTATTGTTTCACATAAATAACGCAACAATGCATGTTTTGTTATAGAAAATCATTGTTTCACAATCACCTTTGTCAAAACAATTTTGTAATGATCTTTCTGTGAATAAATTTAAAATCGCAACTTACTTTATACGTAAAAGTAAGTTTTATATTGTGAAAAAAAAGTACTCACCATTTAACTGCTAGTATTTTTTTTTTTACCTGTGTTACGAATCTCTCTTTATTAATTTTTCGATCGTGGGATGGATCCACTTCTGAACTATAAAAGAATAATTACTTTTTTTCTAAACAAAGTTTATTGCTCAAACAGGTCTAACCAAAATGCAAACATGTGAAAAGAATATGCATATCAAATCTTTCTTCTTTTTTTTCCCTCCAAGGAGCTTCCTCCACACAGAGTACTTTTTTTGACAGCCTTTTGTACTTGATCCACAGACGATCTTAAAGTGATGTGCAATCAACGTCTCATTCGTTGAATATGTGAAAAATACAATTGCGATGACCACATGAGATATATCTGAAAATTAACAATTCTCAACAATTAGATAAAGTAAATGCCTTTAAACAGATTCGCAACTTGACCAGTGCTGATTAAAAATGTTAGCAGTAGCGGCGTTAGGGTAGGGCGGGTTGGGCGACCGCCCAGGGGCGCCGGACCAAAAGGGGCGCCGCAAGCCGCGGCGCCCTTTTTTCGTCCGGCGCTTCTTTCTGATTCTGTACAATGAGGAAATATTTAAAAAAATGAAAGCACTACAAAAGTACCTCCACTAGACGTCGACTCTAGCAAAAGTTGATTTTTGCAGGAAACGCATGGAACAAAGACAGTCATTTCCATTCCTTTTAAGTAACATATTAAAAAACTGAAATTTTAAATGTTCGGAACTTAGATAACAATACAAATACAAAAAAGTACAAATAGAATATTAGTTGTTAATTGAATTTTGAAAACTAATTTACTTTTAAACATGAAAGAAACTGGAAGGGTTGTCGTGGAGAAATCAAGAACGTACCGTCTATCTAGTCTAGTTTGATTTCGGGAACTAATGTTTTTTTTCTAATACTTACTGTGGCGTATAGTTATTGTAATAAAGCCTATAACTGCATAGCAACTTTATAATAAAATAAAATACATGTTGACGGTTTGACGATTTAATGAACACTGCAAAGAGAACTTAAGTACTTCTTTATAATCATTTGTAATACAATATACTCTATGACATTATTCTTTTTAAATGTATGTTTAAAACTCAACATGCCGCCCACCAAAGTACGACTGTACTTTTACAAAATAAAACAGAAATAGTAACACATGAAAATTAAAATAGACATTTTTTAGACAATCTTAAAGAAATCTTACATCAGATTAAAATGTATTAATTGACATATAAATAAACAAATTAAATATCATACAACAACATAGTAACTTAAACATTTTAATCATTAGTAACAGGCAACTTACACAACTTACTAATAGAACGTTTAACAATTTCATTTTTACATTTTACACTATAAACTCTGGTACAACCATCGTGCCCAGGGTGTTTCATAATTATTCTACCTAGTGACCACTGTCCAGGTGGTAGTTGTTCATCTTTAAGCAATACTATGTCACCTACGTTTAAATCTGATGTCCTGTTTAACCATTTAGGCCTAGTTTGTAATCTAGATAAATATTCAGTCTGCCACCGATGCCAAAAATCCCTAACTAGTTTTTGTGTCATTTGCCAACGGTCTAAACGATTAATGTTAGTCATTCTTAAATCAGGGTTAGGGATGGTAACTGGAGCCTCTCCTATCAGAAAATGACCAGGTGTTAAAATTTCTAATGAGTCTGGGTCTGAAGCATCTATTGGAATCAAAGGCCGCGAATTTAGACATGCTTCTATTTCACATAACACAGTTGACAATTCCTCAAATGTGAGACTAGTGGTAAGTATCCTTCTCAAATGATGTTTGATAGACTTAACACCGGCCTCCCATAAGCCTCCAAAATTAGGGCTATAAGGTGGAATAAAGTGCCATTGAGTACCTTCTAACGATAGCTGTTCTCTCAATTTACCGGGAAGTTCTAAATTTGCCTCTTGGAATGCATCACACAAAAGCCGATTGGCGCCTACAAAATTTCGACCTTGGTCACTCCATAAATGGGTACAGCAGCCTCGGCGAGCTACAAATCGTCGAAATGCCCCGATGAAAGACTCCGAAGTGAGGTCACCAACTAACTCCAAATGGATGGCTTTGGTAGCCATACATACGAATATAGCAATGTATGCTTTACATTGCTTAGAGCCACGTCCTTTCGATTTCAAAACAAACAACGGTCCAGCAAAGTCAACTCCGCTGTGTTGAAACGAACGAGCAGGTGTTGTTCGAACTCGGGGTAAGTCTCCCATCAGTTGTGTCTTAATAAGGGCTTTTTGTCTAGCACATATTAAACATTTATGTATATAAGCCTTAACTGTATTTTTTGCTTGCAGAATCCAATACTTCGATCGAAGGTAAGTCAAAACCAGCTGTGTTCCACCATGTAACGTCTTTTTATGTGCGTCTTCAATGATAAGGTGAGTTAATGAATTATTATTTTTCAGGATTATTGGATTTTTGCTTTGTTCCTGTAACACAGAATTTCTCAATCTTCCGCCCACCCTGAGGATTCCATCTTCATCAAGGTAAGGATTCAATGTTTTTAATTTACTATTCCTCTTAACATTTTTATTTGCTTTTAAACGTTCGATTTCTTCATCAAAGTCTCTTTGTGCCAATTTTATACATTTCTTCAATGCAATATCTAATTCTTGTACAGTAATGGTCTTATCAACTTCATCTGGTTTTATTTTACTTCGTAAAAATCTAATGCTGTATACGATCACTATCAAAAGTTCTTTCAGACTGTTAAATTCTTCAAATTTTCGAATATTATCTTCCTCTACTATAGTATTAACTTGTATATTTTTTCTTTCTATCTCCACAGGTACCACATTTGGTTTCATGAACTTAATTTCTTTTTCTTTTAACCATTGTGGTCCTTCCCACCACAATTTCCAAGTTTTTAAATGTGAAAGAAGAGCACCACGTGAAGCGATATCAGCAGGATTTTCTTCAGAAGTCACATGATGCCATTGTCTATTGCTTGTTTTCTCTAAAATTTCAACTACTCTGTTAGCAACGAACTGTTTCCAGCGTGAAGGCTCTCCACTGAGCCATGACAAGACAATCGATGAATCAGTCCAGGCGTAAATTTCTGATGCAGGTATTCGCATTGCTTGTGCTACATGTTTTAATAGTTTTGAAAGTAAGACTGCACCACAAAGCTCAAGTCTCGGTACCGATACTGTTTTCACTGGAGCAACTCTCGTTCGCGAAGCAAGAAGTTTGGTAGTTATAATGTCATCAGGATTAATTATTCTGCAATAAACAACTGAAGCATATGCCTTCTCAGAGGCATCACAAAAACCATGCAATTCTATTTTTTTTATGTTGCTAGTTAATGAACCTAACCACCGGTCTATATGAATATCTTTTGCATTTTCCAAATCATGTCGGATTTTCTTCCATTCGTCTAATAATGGTGAATCAATTTCATCATCCCAGTCAATTTTTTCCAACCATAGCTTCTGTATTAGAATTTTTGCTGTTATTGTGCATGGAGCTATCCATCCAAGAGGATCAAACAGTTTTTGAATATCTGATAAAATCATTCTTTTTGTAATTGATTTCGAGAGTGGAGGTAAGTTACTATTGTAGATAAATTTGTCATTTGCTAAGTTCCATAAGATGCCTAACGCTTTAATAGTACCATCTATATTTAAATCAAGATTTACTTTAGTTGATCTGCTTTCGGGTTCAATTGTTTTTAAGAAAGTTGCACTATTAGATGACCACTTTTGCAACTCAAATCCACCTCTATTTAAAATCTCTTTTAATTCTTTACTTGCATTTATAGCTTGATCTTCACTATCAAATCCAGAGAGTATGTCATCCATATAGCAGTCTTCCTTTAATATTCGAGATGCTACTGGGAAGTCATCGCCTTCATCTTCAGCTATCTGCTGCAATGTCTTTACTGCTAAGTATGGTGCTGAAGCTGTGCCGAATGTGACAGTAAGTAAACGATATTCTTTAATATTTTCGCTAGGATCATTTCGCCATAATATGCGTTGAAAATCTGTATGCTTTTTATTAACTAATACCATTCTGTACATTTTTTTCAGATCGGAAACGAAACATACGGCATGCATCCTCCATCTCATGATGATGCTGCGAAGATCTTCTTGCAAAACTGGACCTACAAGTAGTTCATCATTCAGTGAAATGCCATTCCTTCCTTTACAAGAAGCGTCGAAAACGACTCGTGTTGGAGTGCTTTCACTATCACTTCGTATGACAGCATGATGACATAAATAAACGCTTTTCTTATCATACTCTTCTTCAGGTATTTCCTCTGCATGTCCTAACGTTATGTACTCCTGTATTACTTTCTTATAATCTTCCTTCAATTTAGGTATCTTTTGTAACTTCCTTTCTAATTGTAAAAATCTTCTTAATGCTATTTCTTTGCTATTACCTTCTACCGACTTTTGTTTCTCTGTTTTGAACGGTAAGTTTACTATGTATCGACCTTCTTTATTTCTTCGGTGTGTCTTTTCATAAATTTCTTCACATAGTTTTTCTTCTTTAGTTAATTTTCTTTCATTTTCATTGTCTAGCTCCCACATTGTTTTCAGCATTTCATCTAAGTTTACCTGATGATGCATTACCATAAGAGACGGCGTATTGTATGTTCTTTCCTTTACTTGACCGAATAAAATCCAGCCCAAAGCAGTTTTTTGCGCACACGGAGATTTTGGAGGACCCTTTATTAATTCCTGCTGAACAATTTGTGCGTATTCGTTAACTCCAAGTAATAAATCTATCGGTGCCGACGTGTAATACGCTGGATCAGCCAGTTGTAAATTTTTCAAATGTGGCCAGTCTCCCACTGCGATTGACTTAGACGGTAAGTTTGTAGTGATTTGCTTCGATATAACATAAGCTTCTGTTTGAATACAAAAATCCTTTTCATATGAAGAAACAATTTGAAATTGTACCACGCTATTAATTCTTGTCTTTGCTGTACCAACTCCAATAATGTTCCCATGTACTGGCTTCTTCTTTAGTTTCAGTGACTGTGTAGCCCTTTCGCTTATGAAAGAAGCCTGTGAGCCTTGATCGACAAGCGCTCGTAAGATTGTTGTATGCCCTGCGTCACTCCTCACTTTGACTAATGCAGTAGCTAATAAAGCGTATACCTGGTTTGTGTTGCAGTGTGACGTCATCAATGTATTGACTTGAACTTCTTCCTCTTCTACACCTGTATTTTCATCACTCGTATGCATTGTTGTTTTTTCCATCTTAGTGTGATGCAGAAGGGTATGATGACGCCTGTGACATATTCGACAAGACAGTGGCAATCGACACTTAAGAACAGAATGTCCTGTCAACAAACAATTAAAACACAGGTTCTTACTTTTTGCATAGTTATTTCGTTCAATAATAGACATATCAGCAAATTGTTTACAATGGCACAATGTATGGTTTTCATTGCATAGTATACATGTTTTTACTGGACGCTCTGTGATATGAAATGAACGTTCCCTAAAAGCCTTTTCTTTTACCTTTTCGGATGACAAAATTACAGCAGGACTAGCTAATTCCAATGTACGAAATTTTGATTCCAAAAAACACCTCAAATCTGACCACATTGGTAAATCATCAGAATTATTTTTGTAAGAAAAGTTCTCCCACTCCTTACGTGATTCCGGGTCTAACTTTTGTATAACAAAAAATACAACTACAGGATCCCATGACTCAGTATTAATATTTAAATTATTTAATGTATTGAGGCATTCAACAGTATTGTCTAATAACATCTTTATTGAATTGACAGACTGAAAACTTACCTTCTTTTGAGAAAACAACCTATTTAACAGAGAATGTACTATAATACGTCTATTTCCATAACGTTGCTTTAGAAGATTCCACGCGTCGTCATAATTATAATCGGTAACACGAACATGACGTAGAAGTGCTTCTGGTTCACCCGCGATGCTAGTTTTCAAATAGTGAAGTTTTTGTACGTTCGAAAGCGATGCGTTGTTATGTACTAAACTTACAAACAAATCTTGAAAAGTCGGCCACTCTTCGTAACTCCCTGTATAAATCGGCAGCTGGATCCTAGGTAGTCTAACTTGCGATGATAAGGTAGAGTCATTTGCATTGGATGATCCATGATGAGACCCCTGAGATGGTGAGATAGGTGATTCGATTTGTAAAACTGCGTCTTGAATGTCCGCTTTGATGCAAATGTACGCATCTTCAACAATACTATATTCATCATTTACAAAATAGGAAATGATTGTACGTTTGTCCCGCGGTGTAATCCTTATAAGCTCACGGTGTGCAGTAGTATACGATTGCCAGTATTCATCAATGCATTGTAATCTAGTTTGTAGATATCCTTTCGTCAATCTAGCCTTCGGACATTTCTTTAAATTTACCTTAGTCTTATTCATTAAAGAAGCCGTTTCCTCAAGTTGCAATAATATTTGTTCCATTGTATTTTCAGTGGTTGCCCTGTTAGTGTCTGTAGCCATAGTTTATGTTTGTTATTACAACTCACCAAATGTACTAAAATTGTTTGTCCTTCTTCGATAGCTCTTTTTACTGATTAAACTCTCGTAATACGGCGACTTTGCAATAGTATCACTAATGAATCGAAAAGATAAATTTTTGTTCACATTATAATGCATTCAGCCATCTTTTTTTCAGTTCATTTTAAATATCCGGCTCAGTACGGGCCATTATGTGGCGTATAGTTATTGTAATAAAGCCTATAACTGCATAGCAACTTTATAATAAAATAAAATACATGTTGACGGTTTGACGATTTAATGAACACTGCAAAGAGAACTTAAGTACTTCTTTATAATCATTTGTAATACAATATACTCTATGACATTATTCTTTTTAAATGTATGTTTAAAACTCAACACTTACTCATTTCTAATAATTTCTAATACTTACCACAGGAAATGAGTAAGTATTAGAAAAAAAACATTAGTCATCGCTCATTTAACAAGGCCTACTGGGTCGGCGAAAAAAGACGAGAACCATGAGGATGTTTTTTTGTTTTCAAGTTGCCTCACTTTCAGCATGAATTGAAAGGAAACTTAACAATATTTTTCATATTATATTATGGCAAAACAGAACAACATACCGATTACCAATATGAAGATATGTATTTTATTAGGTAAGATGACGTACATTGGAGGGCATTATCGCTCGGTCATTTAAGAAAATTTTCGTTTGAGCATGTTTAAACGTTAAGCTGAAGCTAAAATACTGCTATACAAATGAATGCATCGGCAGTGGAGCCTCTGTCTGGCAAGTCAGATGGAATAGCTACTCAAGAGATTGTGGATGAAAAATCCCGCAGTGAGGGAGCAAGTAGTGCTACGATTACAGATGCTGATCAGGATAAATCTGTTATTGATGTACAACAAATACATGTACTAGATGATGTTGATACTGTTGTCCCGAATATAGCGGATCCAGCTCACTTATTCGAAATAGCACAATAATTGATCATATAATAAGAAGTGGCCCACTGCAAACTCACTGTCACAAAGTTACAACAATTACACAAAGTTATACATAACAATTATGTAACACCCTGTAAGGGTGTTACAAGGGTAAAGAGTATGGACCCAATTTCAATAATTAACCTGTTATTTTAACATCGTATATGCTTTAAGTATTAGGGAATGTGTAGTATAGATAGCAAAAATTAATCTGTACTTACCTAATGATGTGATATCCGTCAACAATGAATCAGCTACTTATACACTATTTATATGTCTATTTTTTAAATAAAACTAATGTCACTCTATACTTGGAACAAGAGCATCGTAACGTAGCGTTAAACGTTTGATTACTGTGTTTGTTTGTTTTAAAATAATCGAATAATTGTTTTAAGAGCGTCCACCTCTGTCAAGCATGAAGATGATTGTTGATTGTGTTCTGCTTCGTCAAAAATTAAAAGAGATAGATCTCGGGAATCCCCGATTATAGAAAAATACATTGTTTCTGTATGGTCGGAAAGTCGGGGATTCCCGAGAAATTAATCCGATTGAACACTACGTTCCATTCTAATGCTGCCAACTTAACAATCTACCTAAATTTAGGGAAAATTACAAGTAAGTAGGCCGGGTTGGCGAAAAAAAGACAACTGATTTGTAGTATGTAGTAGTAATTGAATTGCTGTTAGGGGGCGCCGAAGAAATTTCGCCCAGGGCGCTAGTAGTGCTAAAACCGGCACTGAATGTTAGTATGACTTTAGGACATAAATCGGTACTTATTTTAGTTAATATATTATTTATGTGCTACTTGGGTTGTGTTACCTAATAAATAAATTCCAGGTTTAGATTAGTTCTTAAATTAAATCTCTTCTAAAATGTGCGTATTTTTGAATAGAAAGTGTTGCTAGCTGCATGTCTGCTCCAGAACTATAATTTATTAAAGGGTTACTAGTAGTGAAAATTAACGTTGTGTATATATGAAACACAAGTCTTGAATTTATATTCCGATATGGTCATTTTGATTCTGTTTACATTCTCACTCATTTGAATATCTTTCATCAAATGAAAGGAAACTTATTTTCAATCCATAGAGCTATGAAAGTTAGGGTAAGTGCATATCCGACGGAATGGGCTATTTGATTTATAATTTAGTATATTTTTTAATAAAGGATGACCACGAGGTAACGGATGAAGATATAGCAGGGCTACTCCGTCAAAGGCCGCATACTGTACCTCATGCTGAGATTCTTCGCGCGGTTTACGATCGTGTCAATGACGTATCTAGTACACTGCGTACGCGCGCACTCGCTATACTTACAGATTGCGTAGCCAGTGAACGTCCACCAATGAAGGAGGCTCTACGGGTATTTAGAATATTTTTTTCTTTTTTATTTTATTTAAATAAATTATTTTATTTTATTTTTATTAATTATTAAACGGATATTAACATTATATAGAGAGAAATAAATAGAGAGAAAAATGTATTGCGTTAACTTGTACGGGATGCACAATGTCTCTGAACTCACCCTGAAATATGATATAAAGGTATATGGTAGCGATTCGTATCGTTTTATTTTAACACTAACATAATACATTGGGTCAATGCCCGTTTTTAGGAATAGACTATTATTTATTCATTCTAAAATAATATGTCTGAAATGTACTGTAGTATATTTTTTATGTTATCGAATCATTCAGCGACATAACTTCAACATTCACCTGTGTAATGTTGACATAAATAACAAAACTGGTTTATCATTTAGTCATATTATTTAAATTAACGAATACGTACAGGAACTAAATGGTGATGGCGAAGTATCACGCTTAATGGCTGTATGTGCGCGATGCGTTTGCGATGAACGCGCAGCCGTAAGACGCTCGTCAGTGGCATTGTTACACCGGTTGTTGCTATGCTCCACCGGTGATGACGCAGATTTATCAACTTCACCGTCGCCCAACGATCTAGGAGTGAGTGATTATTAAACCTATATAATAAAAAACCAGCCAAGTGCGAGTCTGACTCTCGCACGAAGGGTTCTGTACCGGGAACGAGCAAAAAATATTAGCTTTATTGCTCGTTCCCAGATAAATATATAATCTGTAAATATAACAAGCGTCTGTTGTCGTTATCAATATCGAGCAAAAATAAGTAAAAAATCACGTTTGTTGTATGTGAGACCACTAACAAATACTAAAAATCAGAATAAAATAAATTTTGATTATTTTTAGTATTTGTCGTTGAAGCGGCAACAGAAATTCATAATTGGTGAAAATTTCAAGTGTCTTACTTTTCCGGTTCATGAGATACAGCTTGGTGACAGACAGACAAACAGACAGCGAAGCCCTAGTAATAGGGTTTCCGTTTTACCCTTTGGGTACGGAACCCTAAAAATCAACTGTCTCAGCTGCTCTAGATGTGGAATCCATATCAAAAAGACTCTTTTTTGATTTTTGAAATATCTGTAGTCAGTTGAGTAATAAAATAATCATTTAATATAAAATAATTTAATAATTACATAGTGAACAAAAATTCTGTTTCATCTGTTGGTAATTAGATAATTTAATACTATTGAAATATTTTTTCATGTCTTCCCTCTGGATTACAGACAGCACTAACATTGCCTGTGAACGACCTAAGGGTATGTTAGATGGATTTTAGAAGACATGATGATGTTTGGAACTTTAATTTAAAAATCTTTAGGTTGATAATCATATTATATAACGACTAGCTGACCCGATATACGTTGTCATATCTAAATTATGAATATTGAATTCGAACAGTTTTTACATCCTATTGTGTCAATTCCATGTTAAACGTCAAACGGGTTACATTAAAAAATATATACATATACATATTATCCAAAGCACTAAGGTTAGATTAGAAATAATTTTATATGGTGGTTAAATATTCTTAAATTTCAAATTTTCCACACCATTTTCTTGCCATTTCCTTTAATAAGAACCTTCTCCAGACACAAACAAAAAAAAACACACCAAAAAAATAGAATTTGCGAAATCGGTCCAGCCATTCACGTGTGATGGTGTGACCAAGGGAGATAGGCATTACTTTTTACGGTTGACATAAACTATAATTTACTCGTGCAAAGTCGCGGGCAACAGCTAGAATATAAAATTTTATTAAAAGAAATTATATATTATTATTTTTGATCAATTTTGCATTCACAATGCCATACTGGAAAAATATTCTAAATGAAAAATTAAAAAATCCACCACCCTCAGGTATTCTGAAATGGGATTCGAACCCACGACCTTTCGTAATCCGGGCGACAGTCCTACCCACTGAGCTACCCAGAATCTAACACAAATGATGGATTATTTAACATTTTTCATTAAGTATATTTCCCAGAAAGGAGCAATTTAGAAAAAAGTGTACCCTAATGAAAGATGAATGTTTCGAGCAGATTCTAGTGGGGCTATGCCGTGATGCCAGTATCCTTGTCCGCTCGGCTGCTATTGGTGCATTAGGAGAAATTCTGATGTCCTTACCGTGTGATGCAGTCTTCGACGCTTTCCTATCTGGGCCTATGCATCAACTTTCCGATCCAGAAAACAAGGTAACTACTATTGGCTCTTACCATCATAGTCTTTACAGATTTCATGGCCAAGTCTAATATCAAACGATGCCCTAAAAGCGCTGCACAAGCAAGTCAGTATATTACCAGCACGTGATTGTTGTAAATTATGTGCATTTTTAAGTTACTTTCGCTAAGTGTATATTTTGTGGTGATTAAAATTAGGTGCTTTTAATATTTTACGTTTCTTCTCTAAAAATATGATCAATTATTTCAACCTTTATGGATGTTTATTATTCTATAGTTCCAACTATGGAAATGTTTGATTTTTTTTCTCATGATGTATTCGAACTTTATTTATATACAGCGTGTTTGGTAATACCTGTATAATCCCGAAACATGGCCATACAACCTAGCACAAAGAACACAATTGATAGGTCAAAAAACAATTTCATGTAAATTTATATTTTCATACAAATATTTGAACAATTTGTTTTCAATTACTATGCTACAACCCTGTAAGCTTACACGTGCCGTCCCGGCGCACTCGCTCTTTCTCTCTCTCTCTCTCTCTCTCATTACCTCTCAGTCTCTCGTTTCCTTGAATACATTTTGATGTTGCCGACGCGCGCACTCGACTACGTATGAGTTTACTTGTAATTAAAACAATTTAAGATTAAATAGGTACATACCTATAGCGTTCAAATCACTCTTTCAGCTTTCACTTGTCAACATTACCTACACTTCACCTCCACTTTATCAGTCCAGGGTCTCGATATGCCGGCCACCGCATAAAACACACATCTCCATTCGACTCGACACAGACCGTATCGTGTTACTCTCGACGTAAAGTCATATCCTCTGTCTCGATGGAATAGGTGATCGGCCGGCCTACCTGTGGCACACTATGGAATGAACCAGTTGTATGTAACCAATTCACAAATGCCGCGAATCACCGGTAAGAAGGAAGACGTCGATGGTTTTCAGGTCTTCCTGACACGTGGCGCTCGTCATAACGCCGCCGAGCCGCAGCAAGATTACCGTCACAAGCACCGCCACACATTATCATCTCGTAATATTAGGCATTTGAGTACGAATTCATTGCACTGACCGCACACAAACATAATACACAGGTAAACAGAACGAGAATGAAAAACAAACCAAAAGTCCCGAAAGAACGAAAACGTAAGTTGACCTTCTAAATTCTGAAAACTCACAAGTACGCCGATGAAAGTCACGGACGCGACTGACGCGATGACCAAAACTACATAGGTTATTATTATTGCAACTCGAACACCAATGTACCTAAATCTAAAGTACCGATTTTGGGGTTCCGCGTCAAGAAATATTATTTATTATTAGACCTTTCCATTACAACTAACCTTTATTTAATTATCATTTAAACTAAGAATAAGAGAGATACTTAGATTATTAATATCATTGTATAAGTCCGTATTTTATTGTTTCGTGAAAATAACACGGCTTTATGAAAAAAATAACAAAACTTCAAAGCAAATAATCTACAGAACCTTACTGACACATCAGAAACCCGGGTTTCTCAATACACATCGTCGTCGATTTTATGTCTCTCTCGCTCCTTCTTGCATAGACTAATGTGAGCAATGGTGCAGATATTGAACTTCAATTAAATTATTTGCAATTTCTTTTTTATTTTGACTGTATTATTACAGAAGTTTTTATATTAATAGTTTTTGAAACACCGTTAATCACAAGATTAGTGTTTTTTTATAGTTAAAAGTCATTTACTACTAACTTTTTCTTTGTTTGGAAATAATAAATTCCTCTCAGATGCATATTTATTCTAGGCATTTATCTTTAGATTTATTTAACTTCTGTTATTTTTTAAACTAGTTCGGCACATGGAGTCGATGACCAAATACAACACAACAGCTGTTTTTAGGGTTGTCAGCGTACAGTTTTACTTCGAAGAAAAAAGCTGAATATCTAGGTCATGTGCTGGGTTTCAGTCTTAGTGATCATTTTTCTGGGTTCTATTCATCATACCGTATGTGCCATATTCGGGATTATACAGGTATTACCAAACACGCTGTATATAAAATTATTACTAAAGTTGTTCGTATCGTACCGTGCCCGTAATAGATACGTTTTTTGCCTGATACGATAATAGCACGGTGTAATAGAAATAGTCGAATTTATTAATTCGAAATTTCATACAGGTACAAGAACAAGTAGTGTCACTGATTCAACAAGTCCTAGTGGATCGTTTACGCCAACATGATACGGTTGCACCAGAGGACACGTTGCCGTGGAAGTTTCTTGCGGCCATAACACGTCACAATATGCGCCGCCATCTGCAAAAAGCATGCACTCTGCTCAACAAGAACGGCAACTGCATCAAGTAAGACTACCCACAATTTACCTGTTTTAATACAGAGTTGCGTCAGTATAGGCATGCGCATACTACTTGAAAAAGACAAAATCTTTTTATAAAAAAGAAAAAATTATATGGTAATATAATTTTAATGACAAATTGAATAATTAAAAATGGTTACTGTGGCAACGTTTTAATTCCCCATACAAACTTCCACTACCATTTTCATCAGTTTATTTGCTGTTTTTCTGGATAAAATGTAGCCCATGTTCACCGCATATGATGTAGCTTCCCATTTAGAGATATTTTTTAAAATCCGTCCAGTAGTTTCGGAGCCTATTCGTTGCAAACAAACAAAGAATCGTATCTTTCCTCTTCATAATATTAATATAGATGTATTTTAGGAATCCTAAAAGCAATGTTTCATGTTGAAAAAATTATGTCAACATCACCACCCAGTAATCTTTTCCAGTTAAGTTGAAAATGAATGATTGTATTAAACATTCTAAGTAAAAGTGTAATGTTATTGTCAATATGTATACATAAAAAATGGAAATAATTTGATTTCTTGTTTGCATTGAATTGGCTGGACCGATTTCTAAAATTCTTTCACTTTTGATATGACATAGGCTTTAAAATACGCGAGCCGTGTTGTGGAAACAGTTAGTATTTTTTTTATCAATCCATCACAAAAAGAATATAATAATATTTTTAATGTTGTAAGCCTTTTGAAAGGAATATAAGTACAGTAGTTTTATTAATATAATTATATTTGCAGTCATCGTTTAGTGGATATAATAAGCACACACCTTAACGCTGTGAGCGACGAACGCGATTTGCAGTGTTTGGTGATGTTGACGAGCGTCGCTAAACACCTGGAATACTCAGACGTGAGCTTTGTGCTCGATTACTACTACAGGCTCACAGAAAGCTCGCAGGTATGTTGAAGTGAAAAATATGAATAAATAATTATCCCAATAAAGGATCGGAAAACTTTCTAATAAGTGTTTTAAATTAATGAATATGGGCACTTATTCCCACAAAAAAATATCATTTTATATAAATAAACCTCATTATGTACCCAAAACTATCTTTAAAATTTAATAGTTTAAAATAAACCGCGTGACTTGAAGGACGTGACGTCATTTGTGGGGAAACAATAATCAGTAAAAAAATAAGTTATCGTCTGCAGTATTTATATTTAAACTAGGGTTGCCATAAATCCTCAAAGCCCCGTCGGAACATTTAATTTTTTTCTTTATATTTGCTGCGTTCGTTGGTGCGCGGGAGTTCTTTAAAAGAAAAGCATTTGGAATGATTTATATTCATTTATTAATTATGGAGGATAACATAACAATTAATTAACATCATTCATTTTGAAATATAGCATTGTGAATGCTAAACAAAGTAAAAAGAAATATTTATAACCATCATTCTTTTTTATATTTATCAGATGATTTTACTTGGGACAGTAATTGTCTGTTACCTACAACGAATTTATAAAATTTACAAAATAATTTATAAAATCCGTTATAAAATAATTTATAAAATTCGTTAGAGGCTGCGCGCGGCTTGCGCGGCCTGCGCGTTCTAATTATGTTTGTCGGGATATTTTATAGCTTGTCGGGTCATCGGGACACCACTGTTAATAACGGAGACATGTTTCGACGTATCGGGACGAATGGCAACCCTAATTTAACCCCACAGGGACTTTAGCTACTCATCTTGGAATCTGAGCACCACATGTGACTTTGTTCAATATTTATTTATTTTATTATTATTTTAATCATACGTTTTTTAAATATGATAGTTAACGGAGTAGATACCACCTATTATTTTTATTTCTATGTGATACAGACCTATAATAATAAAAAACATACTTCTATTATTTACAGTACATTATTTTGTATTATTTTATTTTTCCTTTATCGACCTAACAGCGTGTATAACTTTGATGACAATAAATATCCAATTGTCTAGAATCGTGACGTTCGTCTTTTGCCGCTGACGTTAGAACTGCTCACTATGTGGTCGCGGTTCACAACACTCGATGCCCGAAGTGCTTTACGAGACCACCTTGTAAAGCGATTGGCATCTTCCGAGGATGATGGTAAGTTTATTGTCACGGTGTAATTTAATGACGCCGTTCAACCAAAAGACTAGTCGTACAATAGAAGTGATTTCCGATTTTGCTCCTTCTGGACGACTCTAGAATGACTGTAGGTAAAACGTCTAACATATTAGAACTTTTTAGAAGTTTTCGTATTAGTGTTAGTGGGTAGACACGCAATTATCAATTGAGAAAATAGATCTGCAAAAGTGAGATTTTAGTTACTTAAAATCTTATTTCATCTAAACTTCAAAATACCTATAGTTATGTTATTAACTTTTAGGTCTCAAAATATTTTAGCAAAGTAAATTAAGTATTAAAGGTACAGCAATAATACTAGAACTAGAAATAGTAGAATGAAATCGTTCCCTCCGAATCTCATTAAAACTCCAAATTAAACCAGATTGGAATAGACTGGCTTGTCTTGAAGAAAAAAAAAATAATCTAATGGCAGCTGTCATTACCGTCAAATTAATTATAGCGCCAACTGCTTCAAGAGATTAGTTGTCATTGAATTATTATTTTATCCAGTTGATTGTGGTAACATCAGTAAAAATGTAACTTCAATAAAAGTACCGTTTACCTACGAGACACAGGGATATATTTACCTATAATGATTACTCTGCTTATATGTAATTATGATATTTTATTATGTACATAATTAATTTTCATAGGTTGTCGGATAGCGTGTGCTTCTCTAGCAGCTCAGTTGGATCCTAGTAATCTTCAATGGGCCACAGAATTAATGCAACTCTGTAAGTGCACCTTTATAATATAAATGCTTATTTTTTATCAAACATGACACGAAAAAAAAAAAGAATTTTGAAAATCAATTGATAACTGGTGGAGTAATGGCGGGGTAAAAAACAAACACACAAAAAACATACAGTCGAATTGAGAACCTCCTCCTTTTTTGACGTCGAGGCATCTTGATCTTTGAATTACGTCTTATCGTAGGCAAATAGTAAGACGCTTGTGCGGGTTATTGTTTTAAAATATGTATTATATTATGTTTTAGCGGAGCAGCGAGCTCTTGACGGCGGCGAGTTGGAGGAGTGGATGCGAGCCGCGGACTTGTCTCTGGTCGCTCCCACACCGCCCTCTGCAGGCCTACTGAGACTTTTCTTGTCTGCTCTAGTCAACCCTCCACCTGGTAAGATATAAAAATAAATAACGATGATGGGTAACGTATAGATTTTGAGCAAAGCAAATAAAGCTCAAATAAACTATCACGAAGGTCAAGTAATGCTTCTAAATAACGGTCTTTAAATGACAAGTGGAAAATGCAAATTTATGATTACCTGATTATGAGTGTCTTTCTGAGTTACTGAGACAAAAATTGTCACTGTAAATAAATATCGGTAAATAATTTGAACTTCAATCATAAATTTAATATTGTATGTTTTTTAACTTTACCATTGTAGTAGTAATTGGGATGATGACTAATTTTTATTTGTTTGTCCGTCAGGTAGATTATTGAAGAATATCAAACACGTGTCTTTTTGTGTCGCAAAAAATTTGGGTAAATAGTGCATTGAGTTGAAATGTCGCATGATGTCACGCCTTTGTACAATTTCTATCTAGTCGTGACGTAGCGAACCCCCACTCCTCAACTTTAATATTTTTATTAAACGGTTTTATTTAGCTTACCCCGTTTGTTTCGTTCGTGGTGGGTCAAATTTAGTAATTAAAATTTTACCCTCTTACCGTCACCTGATTGATCTGAAATTTGGTATACGCCTTTGATTCTGGTGACAACACAATTATGTACATTCAATATTATTGTGAATTCGATGGCCGTCGCTACAAGATGGCAGACAACTTGTTTTTTTTAATCCCATCAATAAAGATATCAAATGAAAGGGCATGTTAAGTAGAATACAGGTAATTATACAAAATCAAAATTACAGAAGGCCGCCGAAAGAAATATAACTAACTATATATTATATGTTTTTCTTTTATTACCCTGTCATCATCCCTGGTGTTGTATGAGGCACACGTTGGTCGTTTTGTTAGAATGGTGCGAGAGTCGCCGCGGCGCGTGCGTGGCCGGTGCGGGCCGGCTGTGTGTGCGGTCCCGCGCCGCCGCCGCCGACACCGCGCCCGCGCTCGCCGCGCTGCTGCACCAGCACGCGGCGCCGCTGCCCGCGCGGCTCAACGCGCTGTTGGCGCTCACCGACATATGCACCAGGTGGGTACGGTACAGCGCGACTCAACGCCCTCCTTGCGCTCACCGACATATGCACCAGGTGGGTACGGTACAGCGCGGCTCAACGCGCTGTTGGCGCTCACCGACATATCGACGCTAGAAAGCAAACGCGTAGTAACCCGCAAAACCAAAATTGTTCTTCAGAGCAAAAAAACTTTTATTTCTTTCGATAAAAAATCCCTATAAATGTCAATGGTAACAAATAAAGTGTTCCTTAGTCAATATACACCGAAATAAGATAATTTTTTTTTGAAAAATATAAAGATTTTCCACTCAAAATATCCATTTTGGTTTTGCGGGTTACTACGTGTTTGCTTTCCAGCGTCGATATGCACCAGGTGGGTACGGTACAGTGCGACTCAACGCGCTGTTGGCGCTCACCGACATATGCACCAGGTGGGTACGGTACAGCGCGACTCAACGCCCTCCTTGCGCTCACCAACATTTGCAACAGGTGGGTACGGTACAGCGCGACTCAACGCCCTCCTTGCGCTCACCGACATATGCACCAGGTGGGTACGGTACAGCGCGACTCAACGCCCTCCTTGCGCTCACCGACATCTACACCAGGTGGGTACGGTATCCCGCAGGGGGCGACTTCTCTCCTCCCCTAGAGAGAAGTCCCAGCGCGGGTTGAGCCCGGGCCCTCCTTGCTGGATACCCGACTCATCCATTCGCGTGAGGTGAACCGTAGCGGGTTTTACCAGGTAGGGCTTCCACACTAACCTGCCCTTTTAAGGACGGGATGGAAGAGGAGCCCTGGTTTAAAGGCTTAAAGTGTATTTCCCCAGTGTTAAAAAAAGGTGGGTACAGCACAGTGGGACACGCGGCGCCGATGCCCGCGCGACTCGACGCGCCCCTGGCACTCACCGACATTGCTTAATCATTGAAATGTTACTGAATGGGGCAGAACGTAGCTGACACCGCTTCATATGTGTACCACACAACTGCGATTCGGAAACTGATACTTTTCATTTTTTAGTAAATTTACACCGCATTAATTGGAGCAGAACAGTAAAGTTAAAACAATGAATTCTATTGGTTGTGTACGGTTTATACCGCACATTAAGCATATTACCGCGTCAGAATTTACTTACATATTCATTCACATTTTATATACATTAACAGTGCAATCAAGGCATTGTCGCGCGCAGCAAGTATCAAGTGTATATATATATAATTCGCAAATAAATCAATATTCAAATCGACAAGGATTCTTATTTATCAATTAAATCAGTTAGTTCGTGGATCAAGCAAAGTACGCGAACATATGGTCCTTCGAGGAACTGTTCAGTGATTCTTTGTGATTTCACGTGATAGCGAATCGGTCCAGTCGGCCTCCCACAAGCGGGTCTCACCGACTGTATTGAGAAGGCGCTCATATCACGCGAAAGGATATTAGACACTGAATATCAAGAACCAGCAAGTTTTCAAGTTACAAGAACAAGTTTACTGTGGAATCTTTGTTGTGAAATACAAGTCCACGGCAGCATCAAAATCGTGCACATCAAAAATCATATAAATATCAAGTAAGGTACCTTTTCTATCAAGTAAATCAAGATCAAGTTAATTTTATTTAAATATTTATCCAGTTTATAAAATTAACATGGATATGAATGACTTACTCTACCAGCAAACATTGTTGGCAGAAGAGATCAAGAAAATACTGATTAATTTCAAAAAGGAAGGTCAATCACGTAGAACCCCAGAAACTATCAAGAGGCGTCTCGAATCTTTGGAAAAATGTTGGAATGAATACAAGGTGAATCACGTGAAGATTTCAGAGTGCCTACCTGCAGACGAGGAATATTTCGTAGGTGATTATTACCAACAAACAAGGCAAAGTTATTTGGACGCTAAACTTCATATTGAGAAAATGAGTATCAGCATAACTCCGAAAAAACCTCTTGGGCTGCAACCTAGTACGTCGTACGAAAATAAAAACATAAGTGATGGCGCATCCACATCTCAACAAGGAGATCAAGATCACGCAATTTTCAAGGACGACCTCATCACGCAGGAAAAGGATGCTCCAACCACTAAACAAGACTGGAATACTATGATAAATAATGCAAATTCAGGTAACTACAGCAAGTTGGATGAGATGTTCAAAAGGCAATTGAGTAATTTTAAGGCGTTTTCAAGAACCGTCTCTAATATCCATATAGATACCATGCAGGAGCGTTGGGAGTTCGAAGACACGTTAAGAGCACTCCAGTCGCGCTGGAAAGCTATAGATTTACTTCACTGGGAGATAGATAGTGAAACAAATGGATCTAACCTACAATATGAAGAAAGATTCACAGAGCACGAACAACAATATCATGACATCAAAAAGACCATAAATAGCAAGTTATGGTCTGTTTCGCACCGGGAGAAATCAACACCGCAACTAGACATCCCTATGTTTAACGGTAGCTACCAACAATGGATCTCATTTAAAGATCTCTTCAGTGAGGCTATACATAACAATCCAAGCTTATCAAATGCACAGAGAATGCAATTCCTTAAGAGCAAGCTTAAGGGAGAAGCTGAGCGTTTGGTACAGCATCTACAAATCAGCTCTGAAAATTATATAACCTGCTGGGAGATATTAAATCACCGTTACAATAACAAGAAGCTAATTTTCACAACCCACATGAACTCCATAATGAGCCTTCCGGTAACGCAACAAGTTAATGCGAATCACATAAAACGCCTTCATGACGTTACTACAGAATGTTTAAATGCGATCAAAAACTTAGGCGTCAACATAGACACGTGGGATCCGATTTTGGTTTATATTTTAGTGCAAAAGATGGATACCGAGACACACAGTGACTATTTAGAGTCACTAAAGGAGCCACGAGAATTGCCAAATTTAAACGATTTTCTCAGTTTTTTGGAAAACAAGTTCACTACAATGGAATCGGCGCGACGAAAACAAGAAAATTATCATCAAAAATCAGTCTCCTCGACATCAAGTAGACAAGATAAATCACATTACTTTAAGAACTTTTCAAGCAATAAGGTTATTTCGCAATCATATACAAGAAATAAATTAAACTGCCCCATATGCAATAGCACTGAACACGGAATTTACTTCTGTAAGCAATTCCTTGAAATGTCATCGACACAGAAAAAACAAGCAATTGCAAAACTAAACTATTGCTATAATTGCCTATATAATCACAATGGAAAAGCATGTTCATCGAATAAACGATGTCGTGAGTGCAACGGAAATCATAACACTTTGCTGCACTCAGCATATATGAAAACTAATGCAACTCCAATCGACGTGACGTCAAGACACACGGTGGTAACCAACGGGGAATCGAACCGACGACTTGAACGATTCAACAACAACTCTCACATGGCCCAACAGAGTGACATGACTGAAATACTGTTGGCAACAGCTTTGGTGAAAGTACAAAGAGCAGATGGTGAAACCCAAATCATGCGAGCCCTTATAGATCCAAGCTCACAAGTATCTCTCATAACGGCTAAGGCCGCACAGATTTTATGCTTACCTCATCAAAAATGTAAAGGCGTTATAACAGGCGTTGGAATCAAGTCCAACATTTGTAATGGAATGATAAAAATCAATTGCAAGTCAATAATAGAAAATTACGTTTTTACAACTGATGTCTACGTTATGAAAACGTTAACAAGAAACTTACCTAACGACTCATTCACTCGACCATCATGGCATTTGTTACAAGAAATAAATCTGGCAGATCCCGAATTCAACGTTAGCAAGCCCGTTGATATTTTATTTGGAGCCGAAATATTACTCGCGCGGTGCTCCGCGCGAGTAATATATTCAAATATTATTATGGATCGAATGTATAGAATAGATAACAAGACACCGGTCGCCCAGCAAACGCGACTCGGGTGGATTCTATGCGGAAAAATACAAACTCTCCAATGCAATGTGATTATCAATAACATCCAAGACATACAAAAATTTTGGGAAATAGAAGATTTACCCGAAAACCAGACATTTTCAATAGAAGAAAATAAATGTATTGAATTTTACAAGTCAACGACAAAAAGATCGGAAGACGGAAAATACATAGTGAGATTGCCGCTTCATTCAAATATACATCAACTAGGAGAGTCTAAACGTAAAGCCATTGCACAATTTCACCAGTTAGAAAGAAAATTGAATAAAAATAATGAGCTAAAAATAGCCTACAAATCATTCATTGACGAGTATCAAGAATTACGTCATATGAAACTTATCAGCTGGAATAATACATCGCCCGAGCCCGACTGTTACTTGCCGCACCATTGCGTGCTACGAAGCGATTCTAGTACTACGAAACTACGCGTAGTCTTCAATGCATCGGAAAAAACATCGAGTGGATTAAGTCTCAACGATTGCATGAGTACCGGGCCTAACTTACAAAAGGATATTTTCACGTTAATTTTGGGTTGGAGACAATATCAAGTAGCCTTCACTGCAGATTGTGAAAAGATGTTTCGCGCCATCTGGTTACATGAAGATGATCAGCCTCTTCAAAGAATAGTCTGGCGAGACAGCCCTCGCGAACCGTTGAAACAATATCAACTGACCACGGTCACCTACGGCACCAAGGCCGCTCCCTATCTCGCAATGATGACTCTACGCCAACTAGCAAGTGACGAAAAGGAAAAATTCCCAGAAGCTGCACGAATACTCGAAAGTAATTTTTATATGGACGACTTAGTACTCGCTGTCCCTTCATTGGAATCTGCATTGAAAATCAAGGAAGATCTCATCAATCTTATGAAAGCTGGAGGCTTTAATTTAAGAAAATGGAAGTCCAATTATCACGAGTTATTACAAGATTCCACCCAACAAGAACAAACTAATTTTAATTTCCAGCATACCGAATCTTCCAAGACTCTGGGTTTACACTGGAATCCCGAAAAAGATGTTTTTATTTTTCAATGTAAGGTCAACAAGGACATAGAAGATACGAAAAGATCGCTGCTCGCCGCTATTTCACAGCTATTTGATCCGCTGGGGTGGCTAACTCCGCTGTCTACCAAAATGAAACTACTCTTTCAACAAGTTTGGAAAACGAAGATGGCATGGGATGACAAGCTCCCGGAGGACATTTATCATGAATGGAAATTAATAAAAAGCGATATTGTACAAATAAATACAATTGAAATACCACGATGGTTAGGCTCTGACGTCACAGACAGAGTCGAGTTACATGGCTATTGTGATGCGTCGCAAAAAGCATATGGCTGCGTCGTTTACAGCAAAGTTATAAAATCAGGTCAAGCTGAAATAAAATTACTAGTTGGAAAATCAAGACTCGTTCCCTGTAATAAAAAGGTTACATTACCACGTCTGGAACTCAGCGGGGCCCTTCTTCTCTCTAAATTAATGAAAAACGTTAGACAATCTTTATCATCAACATTAGATATCAAAACTTATGGTTGGACAGATTCCACCGCGGTTTTGGGGTGGTTGCAAGGGAACCCTGATCGTTGGAAGACATTTGTTGCCAACCGAGTACGAAAGGTAACAGAAACTATGCCTCCAGAGTGCTGGCAATATATCAAGTCCACAGAAAACCCAGCAGATTGTGCGAGCCGTGGTTTGACAGCAAGTCAGTTAAAACAGCACGATCTATGGTGGAGAGGGCCAGCGTGGTTATCTACATATACGTATACAAAACAAAAACAATCTGTATACACCACTAGCGAAGAAGAGAAACCAAGACAGCAAGTAAACGTAATTACTCAAAACAATGAAAGTAATCTTATCAAGAAGATAATAAATGACTACAGTTCATTCCAAAAACTTATAAGAATAATCGCTTGGCTCCGTAGATTTCTAACAAAAAGGAATTCAAGAATAAGCACCCCGTGGCTCACTATACAAGAATTGCGAGCCGCCACAAATACTATTTTGAAATATGTACAGGAAGAGGTTTTTGAAGAAGAAATAGAGAATCTGAAGAAAGGGAAACAGATCACAACCAAAAGCAAGATTCAAAATTTAAACCCATTTTTGGACAATGAAGGATTACTCCGCGTCGGAGGGAGGCTGCGATTCGCAAATATTAATCAGGAAATGAAAAATCCCGTTATTCTACCGCAACACGATAGATTAACATATTTGATTATAAGAAACGCGCATGAGCTCACTTTACACGGCGGCGCTCGTGTTACACTCGCATACACGCGACAAAAATATTGGATATTAAGAGGATATATGACTATCAAGAAATACGTCCATGAATGTATTACCTGTAAAAAACAATCATCGACAATGATGAAACAAATCATGGGAGACTTACCTGAGGCGAGGGTCAATCCATCACGTCCTTTCCAAAACACAGGAGTAGATTTTACAGGGCATGTCCTTTTGAAGGCCACCAAGGGTCGTGGTATAAAAACCACAAAGGGATATGTATGTGTATTTGTATGTATGGCAACCAAGGCCATTCATTTAGAGTTGGTCTCCGATTTGTCGTCCTCAGCGTTCATCGCAGCACTACGGAGAATGGCGGCACGGAGAGGAACTCCTACTAACATTTATTGCGACAACGGACGCAATTTCGTTGGTGCAAACAGAATCATTCAACAAGAATATCAAGAAGTAATACAAATCTTCAAGAACAAGGAATTACAACAAGAGTTTGTAGATATGGAAATCTCATTCCACTTCAATGCACCTTCGTGGCCATCAGCAGGAGGTCTCTGGGAAGCGGCAGTCAAGAGCTTCAAGTTTCACCTAAAGAGGGTCCTCGGCGAGCAGAAGCTTACCTATGAAGAATACTCTACCTTACTAACTCAGATTGAAGCATGCTTGAATTCCAGGCCATTGTGTCCTTTGACAGAGGACCCAGATGACCTCAATTACTTAACACCGTCTCATTTTCTATCAAGCGGTCCGGTACTAACAATTGTACAAACAGAAAGAGACCTCAGAACGCGTTGGCATCTCACACAACAAATAATACAAGATATTTGGAAGCGATGGTCTGTAGAGTATTTGACACAACTGACATCGAGATCCAAGTGGAAGCATCCAAAACAAAACATAAAAATCGATGACGTGGTTCTCCTGCAAGATGAAAATTTACCGCCCGGCAAATGGATTATGGGAAGAGTAACTGAATTACATCCAGGTCAAGATGGTTTTGTAAGAGTGGTCACCCTGAAGACAAAGAGTGGATATATAAAAAGGCCTGTCATAAAGTTATCGAAACTTATTAGTCACGAAGACTGCGTCGAGACAAGAGTCAGCAATAAAATTAATGAAAATAAAACTAAAAGCGTAAACAAGTCGCAACCACAGAAAACAGCAAGAAATATGAGATACGGAAACCGAAATATTTTCATGTCAATGATGACAATATTTTATTTCCTTTTTTTTATTTTATCAAGTTGTACGGCCAACGTTAACATCACTCAGTTCAGAGAAAATCAAAATATTTACTTCGACAAGGTAGCAAACATGTTGCTAATTAAAGATGAGTGGAAGCTGGTTATATATTACCAAATGGAACCCTATTGGAATGGCAAAAGAGCACTCGATACATATATACATACATTGGACCGAACATGTAAAATAATACGACAACAAACTCATTGTGACGCGCTAATGATCCAGTTACGTCACGGCTACGAAGAACTCGATTACTACGATCAGCTGTTACTAAGTCAGCAACACGGCGGACAGACGGCTAGACAGCGCGTGAGACGAGGCCTTATCAACGGTATCGGCTACCTAGCGAACGACTTGTTCGGAGTACTAGACGAAAGATTTGCTGACCAGTACAAAAGGGATATACGACTTTTACAAGACAACCAAAACCATATTTTGAACCTTTGGAAAAACCAAACGTCGATTGCAGAGTCAGAAAATAGTTTATTAAAACGCACAGAGAGCGCCATGAATCACCAACATAAAGTTATAAATCAACATATGATTACTTTAGATCGAGCAATAGAAAGCCTAAAAAACGGAGTACAAACAAGTGACATCGCTAATGACTTCGCAATTGGGTCGATAATAGCAAACAACGTACTCGGCAACTTGAAAAACCTACAATATACATTATTAGATACAATAACGGACATTCATCAAGGACGGTTCAATGTACATTTGCTGACACCGGAGCAGTTAATCGACGAGTTGAGCATTATATCAAGTAAATTGCCAAAGGATGTATTACTGCCTCTCGATAATATACACTCTGATTTACGCAAGTTATATAATCTTATCAAAATCAAGACAAGAATGCTGAAAGAATATTTAATTTTTGAAATCAAGATTCCATTAATGAGTAGAGAAACTTATGAAATACTAAGACTAGTGCCAATTCCGCAGTATAATGAAAGACATATTATCAAGTTAATTCCTATAGCCGATTATATAGCTATGAACATCAAAAAAGATATTTTTATACCAATGAAGGAAATGGATGTAAAGGCGTGTTATATACAATCAGAAATATATTTTTGTCATAGTCAAAAACCAGAATATCGGATGAAGACCGATAAAAGTTTATGTAATACAGATCATGGAGAGTGCAAGATAATATCAAGTTTATGTGAAGAGACATGGCAAGAAAGCTACTTAATTAATAGTTATATCTATACGTGCTGCGCGCGGTGCTCCGCGCGAGTATTGTGTGAGAATCATATTACGGCGCATCAGCTGACAGGAGCGGGGCTTATAAGCGTAGGTAATGGTTGTATAATCAAGACAGAAGAGTTTACCATTTATCCACATAAACTTCATACAAGTGAACTACAGATGTCACCGGACTTATACATACCTACTATTGCACCAATCAACCACATCATCAACATTAGCATCCCAACTTATATGTTTTCAAATAAGTCACACGAAGAGTTTGTAGAAGCATCATCAGCAATAGAAGCTGAGATAAGAGAAACGAAAAACAAGGAATTTCTTCAAGATACTGTGTCATTTCATGATATCCACCATTACGTTATGATTTACGTCGTAGTTGGAATAATCGTGGTCATCGCCATAGCAGTTTTAGTAAGAAGAACGCAATACAAATGCAATTGTACTCGACGAGAGCAAGCTGCAGAGTCCGTGAGTCTGGCGACGCCCGTGGCCGCGTCGGTGGCGGCGGCGGAGGGAGCGCAACGTGAGCGGCGGACAAGTGATCGCTATACACCAAGCCCAGCCCCCACAGCGCGCACATCAAGATTACAGAACAAATCAACAAGTCCCGTGTTGCAAAAATTCCATGATGTTTTTAATACGGAATCAGTTTAATTTATTGTCTCTACGAATATTAATGTTAACCTATCATGCTTTTTCATCTTTTCATCTCATCTCATCTCTGGCCCGGGAATATGTACGGTTTATACCGCACATTAAGCATATTACCGCGTCAGAATTTACTTACATATTCATTCACATTTTATATACATTAACAGTGCAATCAAGGCATTGTCGCGCGCAGCAAGTATCAAGTGTATATATATATAATTCGCAAATAAATCAATATTCAAATCGACAAGGATTCTTATTTATCAATTAAATCAGTTAGTTCGTGGATCAAGCAAAGTACGCGAACAGGTTGATTAAAATTATTCTTTTCTTCAATAAATTATCACGCTTATATCGGTATATATTACCAACTTTGAATTAATCTATTTATTTACTAAAAGAGTGTGTATACATGTTCAGTACTCTATTCAGAAACAAATATTACTATTTATTATCAACGTCTTAGCTAAGAGTAGCTCGGTGGTGTAGTGGATAAGCAACATGATCCACGATGATTTTTGTTAAGCAACTGTCGCAACGGGTCGGTCACGGGATGGGTGACTAAAACATTATTAATTCCATGTTTCGCAAGGCATAAGGCCTCCTTAATAATCCATAAGGTTATAAGGTCTCATAATGATGATTAACGTCTAATGATCCAGGTATACTTGCATCGTGGAGCCACTGCTAGGGTCAGTATGCGGCTGTCTGTCGCCGCAAGCGGCCGCGCCACTACGTCGCGGGGCCGCTCGGGCCCTCACACGGCTGCTACTAGCTGGATATCTACGCTTGCGACCGCCATTGTTTTATAGGTATTTTGAACAAAAACTATTTTTCAAAAAAAATGTATTGTACTGTTGTGACGTTTATATTTCTAAATTTTACTATAGTAAAGTAAGGTTTAGGAAGGAAAGTTTTTTTATATGAAATCTAAATATATATAACTCAAAGGTGACTGACTGACATAGTGATCTATCAACGCACAGCCCAAACCACTGGATAGATCGGGCTGAAATTTGGCATCAATTCTACTCCCAAGGGGATGAAAGTTTATATGAAACTTTGTTAATTTTTAACCGATCGAGCTAAGACTTTGCATGCATTAAGCTACCATGACATAAGCATCCGAAAGGGTTTATTCAGATAAATTCCACCCCTAAGGGGATAAAACAGGGGATGAAAGGTTGTATAAATCTATTTAGATTTTCGACTGATTGAACTGAAATCAAAAGATTGGAGCTACTATGATGAAGACGTCCGCTTAAACAGGATTTTGATAAATTCAACTCCCATGAGGATAAAATAAGGGATGATGTAAATGTATAATTTTGAACCTATCAGTACCTAATGGAACGAATAAATAAATATTCGTTAGAAATGCTGCTCAAAGTAACTTTACCACGCGGACCGCTGTCGCTGGGAAAAGCTAGTTATACATATATGTTGTTTACTTTCTCAAATGTTAACTGAGTCAAATAAAATCTCAATCCAGATCAAAATATACAGTTAGTTCATTCTGTAAATATTAAATTCTATTGATTCCATTTTTTGTATAAAAATACAAAACAAAATTGAATATACGTGTCTTAGATATTCTATTCGTATGCATTTCGAAACTCACTTCACTTATGCAACGAAACATTATTACCTATTCAAGGTTGAGCGGATGCCTCTTTTTGAAGTAACACGGACACCAAAGTGATTTCGAATTCGCGTGTCGATTTTTACAGAATCGCAGGGCTGTTCTTATACCGTATACCCGTATCGTACCTTGATTATAGTTTTTATTTTTATAAATATTAATGAACCACAAAAAGTTTATTTAAAAAGGCATACAGTTAAACTAGTTCAATGACCAAGCCAATCGGGGCCATTAAAAAGTTTGATACTCCAAAACGAGACCTTTTTATTTATTTTACTCTACACTAGCTTTCCGCCGGCGGCTTTGCACGCGTGGTCTTGTATTATACATAAAAACCTTCCTTTTGAATTTATCCGCATTAAAATCTGTTGCGTAATTTTAAAGATTTTAAGCATACCTGTAGATATAGGGACAGAGAAAGCGACTTTGTTTTATACTATGGACTGATTTTCAACCTATTTCTAATTGACCAAACAGAATAATTTAATTTTTATTCCTGATTTTTATTTTCACTTTTCTTTCGGCAGATACTGTGCCTTATTAGCGGACGAAGATCACGACGTTCGGGAACCGGCCGAATATTACGTTACCTGCTGCATGACAACAGACACTATATACCATCATTTTGTCGATTGCATTATACATTACAATAAGGAAGAAGGTGGTGAGTACTGGTGCTTAATCATGTATGTTTTTTTTATTATATCAAATTTATATTCGCTTTAGTTATGTCGAAAGATAAGGCGTCATTATTAAGACTCCTATCTAACAAACAGTGACCATCGTCACATCGGGCGATGTTACAAAATTAAAGTACATTGTTGCACACACAGTTGCATGAATTTATTGCAAAAGGCTAAATTTGTGCAATCAATCGTTTTCAAAGTAACATGCCAAAAATTTAACAAAATTAATATCTCTTTAATATTTATGTTAAGATTTATCGCTTTTTGAACACAAAATATAAGAGACATATTCATATTAGGAATTATACGTCTATTTCAAACTTAAAATAGAATTCGCTGCGTCACTTTTTGTGTAGCTCGATATACTGTTGTTTATACATTTTTAAACTTTACTATCACGCTATTTGTAAAAGCCCAAAAAATTTAATAAATTTACATTATTCAACCACGCTAGTCAAAGAAAAAAAAATCTCAAAAAAATCTTATTTTGTACATAATTATTAAAATGTTTCTTTTATTCTAAATATAAGTCATAGCTGTAACCCGAGACTTCGTTCGCGAGGTCCGAAGGAACTATGTGCACACAGGCTTGCTATACTAGATTCTTAATCTTTATTTTAATCTGCCAGAAAGCATCCAACTTTATATCATCATCATTATCTTATCAACGCCCTCACTGCTTGGGCATGTGCCTGCCTAATAGATGGAACCAAAGTAGGAAAATCTATCGGTGTTTCTGTAGATAACGCGCATGTCTTTATTAAACAGTTCAGTTGCTCTTCTTTATATTTTAGTGCGCAGTAGAATCGCCACGCATAGCAAAAAAAATTTTTTTTTCAAAGCGTGACGATTCTCTTTTTTATTAAAAAAAAATCTTATTTCAACAAGTTTTTAAGAATTTTTCATTAAGAATATACCTATTATATTTTTATCAATTTTGCTGTCACAATGCTATACTGAAAATATTCTTATTGAAAAATTCGTCAGTCCTGTTAGGTCCTGGGCTGTGGTTAGAACAGTCGCTCGGATAGTAAAAGGTCATGGGTTTGAGTCCCGTTTCAGAGTGCAAGGTACGAAGTGGATTTTAAGCACTTTTCACTAAGAATATACTTTTTTTTTTAAATATTTTTTCATTTTTTTATTGTAGAGGGGATATCTTTCGATGCCCGTCAGCTGATCTACGACGTGATGCTCCAGCGGCTCTCGTTGGTACAGAAATTAAACGTGCAGTGTAGACTCGCCCGTGAAATTCTCGGTCACGCGGCGGATCTCTGCGACGATGAGGAAGAATTACCACCATCTCTAAACGCGGCGTTATTGGACACCATTACGCTGTTATGTGGACCACGGATGAAGCTTCCTAGTAAATATAATCCTGTACACTAAGACACAACTTATGTGTGAGTGAGACACCACCGACTGTGATTGAGACGGGCACCTAATGAGTTATATTTCACACCTTATGGTTATTGAAATAAGACTCATTATAATTATAATTGTTTTTATTAATGATGAAATTTGACAAACTTGTATAAACTGACGTGCTGTTCTCTGTACAAAACATTTTCGGAGAAAAAGAATAGGCTATACTGACTGGTCATCATGACCTGGCCATGCATATATATGACTTTCTACATTGACATTACGCATGCTCAATCTTATATAGACGAAAGAGATTATAATTATTATTTTGAAAATCGAAGTTTGTTTTTTTTTTACTTCACAGAAAAACCTCAAGCTTCAGGTGATGCAGATATAGATGACCTTCAAGAACGTGTCACTACAAATATTGTTTCTCACGTGGGTATAAAATAAATTATTATTATAAAATTTAATAATGAAATAAGCCGTTCATTGGTAAAAACTTCCACCGGTGGTAAAAACATATTTTTCTTTAAACTAGTGCTAATACTACTATTAATCCTAGTAGGAAGTCAAAAATACCTACCTACGAATAAAGTATTTTAATGGTTAAGTATTTTATATAAAGTATTTTAATTTAAAAATTGGTTTAAGGTTCCAATAGATCCTTTAAATAAAAATATATACTTTTCCATTATTCACTATTAAATGACTGCGTCTATAATGAAATCATACTAAACGTTTGTATTAGGGTTATAGTAAACTTCAATAGACCAAACTATTGAGGAATGTTAGATTAACGTCCTCTGAAAAAAGCTATCCATTTATCTAGATGTGAAAACTTGTATGATATAGTAGTATCTGATTTATTTAATGTTTCTGAAGTAGCATATTAATGCATAATATAAGCAATCTTATTACATTAATTTTGGTTTATTGTGTAGCCTAGTTAAGCTATAATGTCATCCATAATCTGTCAGTGAACTTAAAATAAATATTTATTGCGGGTTATAGAAAATGAAGCGTACTGTAGCGGAAGTGCTAGTGCCTGCGGTATTGCGTCTGTACGCACGTCTACGCTCCGGCGGCGGACAGATCGCAGCGTATCTCGTACGCATCGCCACAGATCTACTAAACGACTATAGACATGAGGTCAGTATAGAATTTATATATATGTACATATTTGGTAACATTAACAGGTCTTCCTTATGGATGGTTAAGGAGGATGGGCTATGGCCCTCCACACTAACATAATGCGGATTGGAGGGCATTAACAATTGCAAATGCAGTATTAGATTAAATTACAGATGATCAATAAAAATAATAATAAATTGATAGCTAATGTGAACATACCGTGGAATGGAAAATTATGAAAGATGAACATTATTTGCTCCAGAAACAAAAACTATATTTATGAGTAACGCATGTTCACAAAAATTCAGCAAAAAAACTGGTAGCTCGTCCGTCGCCTAGCCCTTGATATAGACGAGGAAAATTTATCGAAGTCTTTTGAATTGCCTAATTAATTTAAAGTTCTACTCGCCTCTCTTTTTCATTTATATCAAGTTGTAAACCTCGTTAGTTTTCTATATAACAAACCTTTATCTATCTATATCTTCACGCTGTGTCCCTTGTAGGTAGAGATGACCAAGCGCCACAAGGCACGTTCTTTATATATCTTTCGGCCTCCTTCCCAGTGCGAGTCGATAAGGTTAAGTCGGACTTCCCTTTTATTGTGTAGTAGGCAATATCACTGCCGCTTGACAGACTGCGAAGACCAATTATTGTCCTAACCTAATCCTAAGAAATATTGTTATTAAAGATTATATGCCAAGTGCCAAAAATCTATCTACCTACTTTGATTACTGTTAATACATAATATTAAAAAGGATTCTTTCAAATTTAAAATGAACAGATCGAGGAGCTAATCGACAACGATGAGGAGCTAGTGGAGCGCGTGCAGCAATTCCAGGAGACGATCGGCTTAGAGCCGTCGTTCGGCAACGCTCGTAACTTAGTGACGTCATCCGCCCCGCCGGAGCCCGAAACACCCCGCGCACCCCGCAAGCGACCCGCACGCACACCCCGCGATACGCCCAGGAAGCGAGCGCTCAGGATATAATAAGGATGATGACTAATTATAGTTAGTATGTCCGTCAGTTAATTTTCATTACGACTTAATATTAGCTATTAACAGTTCTTACTACATTCAAATTCTCATGGTTAGAAATATTAAGCTTAAGTTATTACTTACACTTGAATATAGATACGAATGTGAGCGTCTTGAACAGCTCGATCCGTCCAGTAGTTGGAGCTGTGGGTTGTTTTCGCGATGAGATCTCGTAAATCCAGGCGTAGAGATATCCATATAGCAAATTTCATCAAAATATTAGAATTTCGTGTTTATAAATGTCGTACATAAAACAACTTAAGATTAGCTGGCTAAACTTAATTTAGATCAAATAATGTTACTGCCGTCGTAATATGAAAATGTCTGTTGTAGTACTGCTGTGCTGATAATCAATGTAATTTAAAAACAATCTTGTTTTGGTTTTAAGTTTAATTAGTAAGTATAGTTTTTTAAGGTTATACCTTTGGTGTTTTCATGGTGACTTAATGGTGGATAGGGCGTTGTATTATAATAATAGGTACAAAAAGTATAAATACATTTGGGTTCAATTTATTCTACTACGAAATGAAATGGAAACGATTTTTGCAACGAAATCGTGCATAGGAAAGTCAAATCTATATCAATTCTATAAAATAAAAACTAAACACGAGCCAAAAATGATCATACGTCTAGAATACGGGACTATTCCATGGATGATGCGTGATTTTTTGAGCATGTTATAGGATTGACATAAAGCTCAATTTCGTTGCGAAAAATGGCTCCTATTCTAATATAAATTGAGTATTGTATCCATTCCTGTAACTTCATTGTTCATATCATCACATGTTATTGTAACGTATCTTATTATTTGATCATCATGATTACACTCAAATATATAATATGACGGTAAATCAATAATATAATAAGTTGTAATACAGAATCTATTTTTGATCGGAATATAATGTCGTGTTTGACATGACCAAATATATTTTTGCGTTTAAAGTTTTATTTCAGGTAATGATCCATTATTTTATCTAAATAATAAAGAAGTATTAATAAACAATTCGTTTTATTCAACTGTGTACAAGAATAATAACATTATAATGGCATTTAAAACGTGCCTTCTATAATAATAAATAAATATTAAATTACAAAATTATAAATATCCATTACTTTGTATTATTCAGATTCAATTTAGCCACCAAGTCACTTTCATTTTCTATTTTTACTTCTTTACTGAAGGCTTTTTGTAACAGTAGTTCAATTGCAGTCTCCTCTGTAACAATATAAAAAAAATATATATTATCTTTTTTTTGTTTTAAATGACAGAACTTACAAAATAATTTGTTTAAACTCACCAGTTACTTGAATAGCTAACAATTGATGTACAATATGTCTTGCAGTTATCTTGAACAGATCCCTGCTACTTATTTTCTGGTTTTTATAATAAGGCATTAATAACTTAACAACAAGGCTGGCAACATCTACTTTCTCCGTTTTCTTTGCTTTCTTATCTTCTTTTGTTTTACTTTTTTCAGCTTTGTGTTTTTCTTTTAATTTAATTTTTTCCTGTTGAATCTTATCTTTAGATTTGTTTAAACTTAACACACTTTTATCAAGCTTAGGAGTTTTAGTCTTATTTTCTACCTTAACTTTAATTTCACGTTTTTTTGGCGATTGAGATTGTGATGTTATAGGACTAGGTGGTTTTTCTTGCTTGGGTTCTTCTACGGGTAAAGGTACTTGTGGCTGTTCTGAGAATTGTTTTAGTGACAACAAGACAGCATCTGCCTCTTTACTAAGCTTAAGTGCTTTGTTTAATTCTTCATCGTCTTGGTCCATATCCACTAAAGATGAATTGTTTGTCTCGATAGAACTATCCAATTTATTTGAAGTAACTTCATCTGTTTTAGGTTGTTTATCAACTTCAAGTTTGCTTGGTGTTGATTCATCAATTTTGGATTGCTTATTCAAGTTTTTCTTAAATTCTTCTAATGCCTTATTTGTTTTTTCAAGTTGTTTTTTCCATTCACTATTAATTCCAAATTTACTATCACAATTATCACTTTTAGAAGAAACTATTTTAGGTTGAGATTCAATCCCATCATCTATAACCAATTCTTTTTCAGATTCACTATCTGACATGGATTTAGAACATGAAACTACATCAGCCACAGTTTTTTTGGTTTTTGATTCTTTTTTATGATGACTTTCTCTTTTATCTTTCTTCTTACGCTCTTTATGATCTTTTTTAATTTCATCTTTTGAAGATTTTTTTTTCTTATCATCATATTTGGCTTTTTTCTTCTTCACGTCTTCTGCTTCATCACTGTCAGACGATTCTCCAAACAATGCTTTTATTTTTCTTTTTGCAACAGTATTAACTTTTTGTGGTGACTTTACAGATTCACTTTGTGTATTTTTTTCATTTTTAATACTATTATTGCTTTTATTTTTATCTTCTTTTATTTCTTTATTGCTTGGTATACCTTTAAATGTTATATTTATTACTAATGTCTTACTCTTATTATTTTTATCACCATCATCATCTGATGGCTCATTTATTTTTAAAGTTGTATCGTTATGTCTATCTAAGGTTTCGGGTTCTTCTAATTTTAATGTTGTATCATCATAATTGTATTCAGCATGTTCATCTATAACAAGATTATTGTCTTCGTCGTCACTAGTATCTCTCGTCGAATTAGGTGAACAGTTTGGTGCTTTTTTAAAGAAATTTTGCAATTTAGTTTGTTGCAAAGGGTCATGTTTAAAGGAATTTGCTTTACGTTTTGCATGTTTATCGGATTTAGAAAGGGATTTTGACTCTTTGTCCTTGTTCTTATTTTCTGTAAAAAACAAAAGGCTACAATATTTAAACATTTACATTATAATATGTAAAGAATTAAACAAACTCATTTTCATACATACCCATATCTAATTGAGCAGCGGTAATGAACCCTTTATTATTATGCTTTTGAGCTTCATAGTCTTTAACAAACTCGTTTAGTGTATTCCGTTTTACAGGTTCGAAAGTTTTAAGGCGCGGATAAAGGCGATCTCTGCAGTCTTTTACTGCAGATATCTGAAAGCCACAGAAATGGTAATGGTAAGTTCAGCTGGTACATAATATATCTATAATGGTTCCATGTCATTATGGTCAAGAAGTGATTCATGATTACTGATTTTGAAAGCGCGGAATAAAAAATAGCAGATGAGGCGAAGTGGGGATACCACATTTAAGAGTAATCATGCTGATTCATTCTTTAACTCCACTCCTTTATGTTACTTGATTAAGATTGATTTGATAATTGATAATATCAATACAATACTTAATCAGGACTTGCCACGGTATTTTACAAACAATAACGATATTTACAAACTATGTGCCATCAAAATTATAAATATGCACCTAAGACTCATGTCACTTTTTAATAAGAAAAAGAACCTAAAATACTGTCTTGCAAAATTTTTCATTGCAAATATTTATTTTTATATAGAAATAATACTAACAAGCTTAGTCATAGCTCGCCTGTACAGGCTGATGACAGTACTGCCGGAAAAGGCTTCGTATTCCAATTCGATTGCGCATTGTTCCACGTCATAGCGACTAAGTGGCTTATCCGGTCTATCTACTTCTTTCATACTTGTTAGATTGTTGTTTAACGCATCGTTAAGAAGAGTCAAGTAACCCTCCCGTCCCGAAACTGTTAGCCCATTCACCTGGAAAACCAATTGTTATTATAATATTTTATTACATGTACACAAAAATTAAATCATACATATCAGGGATGTTACGCATATGAAGTTTCAGATTTGATCAGATGTAAAGGTATGGTTACGGATATTAGATTTTTAAGTTATTTCAAAAGTATAATGCAAATAGATAATAATTTGGATTTAAGGTATCATTTGGTAGAACAAATAGTGATATATATAGGCTCGTCAGGGTATCCGAAACTTATATATCGATAGATCTTTTCAGATATCGGAAAGTTTCGATAACAGATTCTTAAAATTCCCAATTTAAAAATATACCTTTGTACTAGTGCTGTCAGCAGCGCGACATTTTGAATATTTAGCAGATTCTGATTGGTCGGTTTTCTTTCTGTCTTGTTCCAAATGTTTTTTTCTGTTAGCAAACTCTTGTAATATAAGCGACT
This sequence comes from Diatraea saccharalis, assembly GCA_918026875.4. NCBI lineage: Eukaryota > Metazoa > Arthropoda > Insecta > Lepidoptera > Crambidae > Diatraea > Diatraea saccharalis. Next base: position 12,592,086 of record OU893345.1, read on the forward strand.
TGGTTTCCTCAGCTACTTGACGTCTGTTGGTCTCGCCGTCTGATTCGCCACTATCATCCGCGTAATAGGACTCCAACTCTCTGTTAATAGTTATAGTTAAAGCATAGTACATAATATCTAATTTCAAATATAGCCCTGGCGCATATACAATCATTGTAAACACCTACCAATTTGAAATGCATTTAGTAATCATACTGGTCATTACACTAGTAACTGTCGGCATTAGCCAATCAATGGTCTTTATGTTAGCGCATAAACTTACATATGGATAGGCATTAGAGTAATAGCCACCTAGTTTGTATTGGCAAGAATCAACGGTCTAACTTGCCTTCTGAAGCACGAAGTTATACATAAATGTTTAGTCAGCCATCTAATGGCAAAAAAACAGGTTTCGCAGATAAACAGCAACGGATATATATTGATTGAATAAACGTTGAGTAGAGTCGTTTCCGTAGTCTGTGTCCCCGATACTTCAGAGTTATCTTTAAATCTTCGCTGTCCGTATCGGTATTGTAACTGGTGCGTAATTGTATTGTTTTTTTTTTATTACATTCACGTTTCACACATGAGTTTTCGCGTAGAATGAAACATGTATTTTTTAATTTATTTGAGGGTAATAAGTTTTTCATATTTTTTTCTGCCTACCTTATTCCTATCCATAAAACCCTAGACTAATTGACATTTCATTACTTCGTCGTCAACTCTCACACTGAGAACTGAAAATCAGCAGACACGGTTCCGCGTAGTCTCATAATCATCATCCAAAAAGTAGTGATACGCACGTCATACTAGCGTCGCGGTCGCGTACTATCATCTGAAATTGTTGAGGAAGACGAGATACAGGAAAGGACGGCTGTTATCAGCAACCAGCGCCATACAGATCAGTCAGTCAGTCATTTCGTTTTCTCCACCAGTTACGGATACTTATAAATATCGGTATCGATCACTGGATGCGATTCTAATAGAAAACATCATTATTACTTCATATACAAATGTGAAAATTCATACTTCTTCTGTCCGAAGCGACCCTCTCCGTATAGATCGGACGGGTCTTCGTTCCCGTAGCCCGTGTTGCCGATCCTCGCGGACATCGCCCGCCTCTGGTGTTGCTCCAGCGCTCGTCTCACGCCGCGCTCGTCCGCGCACACGTCGCAACGGTCGCCGCACTTGGGAGACTCCTCCCCGAAAAATTCCGCGAATGTACGGTGGCGACATCTAATGAACAAATCATTTTTTACGTTACCTGAGTTTAGAGATCGAAAATACGGGAAACACTTTGATCGATATTCTTTGACGTCAAGATAAGATCATCAATTGTAAGAATATGCTATAGCAAGGTCGTACACTAGGTCAATGGCGTAGCTATATCGTTTGAGGCCCGTGGCAAATTCAACGGATATTCATTTTTTTTAATAATTGCGTAATACTAAATTTATCATAGTAAAAAGCGAGCAGAATTGAAATGTATTTGCGCACGAGTGTAAGAAATATGCTGGGTCATTGTACGAAATTTAATATAGCACGTCTTTGACAGCGGTGACGCTGTGGGCGTGTTCAATATGTAAGTCTAGTAATTCTTACTGATAGTAGTTACTGATCGATCAATGTTAATTAATCAGTCGGTGTAAGAGAAACTATTATTATTATATATTCGACGTGGAATAATCCTTTCGGCATCCATCTTTAGTTATGTCATAAACTCTGAAACATTACGTACTTTATACTTTCGCAATATTTGACCATCATTTCAAAACTCTTATAGTTGTTTTTGCAACGTTTCTTTTGTTCTTCGGTTTTAGCGCGACCCATCTCTGTTTTGAGCAAAAAGTTGACAGCGTTCCGTTCGCTATGACAGTAATAAATGCGGCAAAATGCAGGCTTCCCATCTCGGCCAGCCCTTCCAGACTCCTGCAACATTAAAAAATGAGGAATCCTGTAGAAGTTTATGTAGCTGAATTAAAATAGAGCTAAATAAATTTTTATAGCATTCAACATTTGAACATTTTAAAAACTTGCTTTTTTTCTACCTGGTAATAAGCGGCGACATTTTGAGCTATCCCCCAATGAGCTACGGCACGAACACTGGCTTTATCCACGCCCATACCGAAAGATACAGTAGCACATATACAGGGACATTCACCACGCGACCACTGCTCTTGAACAGCTATGCGATCGGATGATTTCATACCTATTGCCAACAAACAATGATGTGATTTGAACAAAAACTTTTGTAATTAAAAAAATAATTACACATACAATTTTAATACCTCCATTGTATGCCAAAGCTTTTAGTCCTCTTTTTGTTAACATATTAGCCAATTCTTCTGTCTGATCACGAGTTCTACAGTAAACAATCACAACATTCTTGTCTTTCTGAAAATTTATATTACATGTGAAATAACAGTTTGCATACAGACAACAGAATGTGAGGTTATTCCAATACTGTGCAATTTCTACAATCAATTGATAAGATTTTAAAAACTTACTGTTTTTGCATTTTCATCACCACTCAAACTTTTTTTTAAAAAGTCCATCAAGTGACCTATCTCATCTTGAATACAATTTTGATAAACAATATCGTAATATAAATTCTTCCGAAAACTTGGTGTTTTATATTTTGCCACAGGCTGTAATAGTTTAAGATTTGTTAATATGTCTTTGGCAACTTCAGCACTAGCTGTGGCAGTTAATGCAACCCAAGGTATGCTTTTGTACTTCTCTCGTAGCTCCCCTAACTTAAGATAATCAGGTCTAAAATCATGTCCCCATTCACTTACACAATGTGCTTCATCGACAATAATATATGAAACTTTCTTATATTTGACTAGATGCTCAATTAATGTTTTAAAAGTGCTAGTAGCTGCCTGTTCAGGGGTCACATACAGAAACCTAGTGTCTGGTTTCATACTTTTCAAATCATTTATAACCCTTTCTCTATCTTTCATTGTCATTTTTGAATTAATTGATTCAGCTGTGATTTTTAATTTAGTAAGGTGGTCAATTTGATCTTTAATCAGGGCCAGCAATGGTGAAAAGACAATTGCCACTTTATGATCTTGCAACATTGCAGGTAGTTGGAAGCACAGAGACTTTCCCGATCCAGTAGGCATTGAAACATAGACATCATGGACACCTGAAAGTGTTTAATATAATCAGTGACCATACCAGTCAGTGAGGATTAGATGTTATATGTCACTTTCTCAAAATGTCATCTTGAAAATGTTGTAGAAATTCATTTTCTCTAAAAGTCCTTTACAAAAATTTCACACAATGTCATTTTTGCAAAACATCACCTTCGCAGAATGTCATTCACAAATTTCATTAATATTAAGCAAAATATTATTATTTAATATATATAATATTAATATTATTATTAGTCCCGCAAATTTGATTTTTATATTATATAATTTTAAATACCTACAATATAACAAATAAATAAATAAATAAATAAATTTTATTTAGTTAAAATTATAATAACTAATGTTATGTTTATAGTATGTATAACATGTAATAAAATATTTCTGGCTATACCATTTGTATCTGGCAAGTTTCAGTATCATTAAAACCTAGGTTAACTCGCAACAAGGTGATGTTGTGTGTATGCTGGGAAGTTGATAAAAGAAGGGGCAGAATTAATTAATAGAGGGCGTATGGTCTTTCATCAAAATAATAACTAGACACACACATCTTTTGTATTTCAGCAAAAAAATAAGAAAGTTTGACTGGGAGGTGTTAATGAATCCAATGTCCCTGCCCTGACCTTGCACCTTCAGATTTCTACCTGTTATGGTCTTTTCAAAATTCTTTAGGCAGTGTCAGGTTAATATCATATAAGGATTGCCAAAACCACTTGTCGCGGCTTTTTGATCAGAAGCCCCAAAATTTCTAAAATGGGATCATGTCCCTACCTACAAAATTGCAAAAAGTTATCTAACAAAAAGCTATGTACATACTTTAGTTAAATGTAAATAAACTTTATTAAAAAATGTTTTGAATTTTCATATAAAATGTGAAGAAACTTTTTCACCAACCTCATGTATTTTCACCAACATACATGTTTTTGTTTATCATATGGCATTAATGTGTATACTTGATTTGTATATAATAAAGGTTTGTTTACGGATATTTGTGTTTTTAATTTATTCACTGCTTGGTTGTTAGCAATAGGGGCTGTTTCTTTTTCTTTTATTAATGGCTTATCCCATTTCACACAATTCTGCTAATGTAATATACACAGTGCATAATGATTTTGTAAATGACAATCTGAGAAAGTGATGATTTGCAAAAGTGAAATAGACTTTTTGCTAAAATTACTTTCTGAAAAAATGAGCATCTGCAAAAAGAGATTTTGAGAAAGCGACACCACATCAAAACTCTTATTTATATGAACATCATATTCCAGCTTTTATGTGTTTAATGGACCAATCAGAAATCATCTAGAATTGGAATGAAGTTGTTAAATATAAGTTTTACAGTGACATAAAGATAAAGATAATTCCATTTTTTTTTATGATAGGAGAGTGTAAAAATGTTATTAGTTTTCAAACTGTACTTTTGCTATCAGATACAAATGTTCCTTTATTTTAGATAGATAAAATATTAGCTATTTGTGTTTTTAAATGTTGTTATTTGTAATGATTTGGAAAACAAATCACGTGGAATGGATATGTTAACAAAGGTCACCATACCCATACTCTGTGAAAGGGACTTTAGCAACAGTTAATTTTTAACGATAACAATTAGAAAAGATTTTCATTATAATTTTATTAAAAATTATAAATTTGCCGACAATTAGCCATCCTACTAAAATAATTTTAATGAACCCTGAATTTTGAAACATTCAATGCTTACAAATGACGAGATTTGATTAACTGAAGTTATTTCTGTAGTTAGTGCAATTGGCAACATTGGGTTATGCGACTTATTTGGATCGTACTTGTATCAAAACAATCAAACGTCATTTAAGGCTAATAAAAATTGGTGGCGTTATATTATTGCGTGTGATGTTTATATAAATCATATGCTTTTGAAATACTTAATTAACTTAAACCTATGAGTTACCTCTTGCTATAGCTCGCACAGCTTGTTCTTGAAGGTCACTTTTAAATCTTCTGTGTCCAAAACATTCACAGAGTTTATCAGTTATACTATCCATTATTGTGCTAACTTTCTATTTGTAACTCAATTAACTGCATCACTGTGCTCCAATTATTCTTATAACGGGTGACACAACGTAGAAGAATAAAACCATGCCACATAATAATAATAAATCAATGAAATTAGTTTAAAAATAAAATAAATACGAAACAACCTCAAAACATCAAAATTTTTTATTTTTACTATTTTTTTCATTTTACAGCTTTGGACCAATGTACTTTGGATTAGAGTATCTAATGTCGGCACCAGACAGCATCAAAGTTTAAGCACACATTTAATTTTTTATATTTTTTTGTTTCAGACTTATTTTTAAAGAATTTTTGTTCTTCCGAAAAATATTTGTCGCACTTGGTTAACTAAATGAACTGGTTCGGAGCAACTATTTTTATTCGAAGTCACGATCAATTACAAGGTTTTGGTGTTTATACTTGTTTTATTGCTGCAACTGCTCATACTTTGCTAAATATTGCAATAAGTAATGATAGGCCGCACAGATTTTGATATTTGTTTACTTTCATGTACACACAAAAACCACTCAAGCACGATGTCTAACTACAAATGTTGATTTAAATTTTGCACAAAATGCCTGTGCCATTCGAGAATATTTCTAGCGCCAGCTTCATAAACAGAACCTTTTAGAGAATGTTAGAAATTGATGTAATTTTCATGTCGATTTTTAAATTTTCATTCATAATGAGGAAGTATTAAAAATAACATTAGTTCTCGAAATCAAACTAGATGTCGCCACAGTTACTTTCTTGATTTCTCCATGACAATCCTTCCGTTTTTTTTCATGTATAAAATGTTTATTTCTTTTTTTAAATTAATTAGTTTTCAAAACTCAATAGACAACTCATATTCTATTTGTACTTTCCATGTTTGTATTATTATCAAAGTTTCGAAGTTTACAAATTTCAGTTTTTTAATATGTTAGTATAAAGCAACGGAATGAGGAAGTATTTAAAAAAAACGAAATCACTAAAAAAGCATCTCCACTAGATGGCGACTCTAGCAAAAGTTGATATTTGCAGGAAACGAATGGACCAAAGACAGTCATTTCCGTTCCTTTTAACTAAGATATTAAAAAACTGAAATTTGTAAAGTTTGAAACTTAGATATCAATACAAATACGAAAAACTACAATTAGAATATGAATTATTTATTCAGTTTTGAAAATTAATTAACTTTTAAACATGAAAGAAAACCGGAATGATTGTCATGGAGAAATCAAGAACATACCGTAGCGACATCTAGTTTGACTTCGGGAACTAATGTTTTTTTTTTAAATACTTCCTCATTGACTTATTTTGGTCCATTCGTTTCCTGCCAAAATCAACTTTTGCTTGATTTGCCATCTAGTGGAGGTGCTTTTTATTTCTTTTTTTTAAATACTCCCCATTCTAGTATAATGTCACTTTGATAATGACAGGTAATGGTTGTATGGGATAAGCTTTCTTCGCCTTTCCTTTACGGAAAAATCTAACAAAAAAAAAAAACACTTTGATAATGACATTTGTTTGTTTACATTTTTATCATTTAATTAACAAAGTTTCGATTTCATTTCAGGGCATAAAATACAACTAGAAAATCAGAGAAAAAACTAATAAATGTCGATATGAGTAAACGCAAAAATCCATCAGAAAGCGACAATATAAACGTAGATTTCTGTGACTTTTTGATGGAATTAGCGGAATACGAGAAAAATGTGAGTCGCAATATTCACAAATATAATGCTTATCGAAAAGCCGCGAGCGTTTTGGCCTTACACTATAAAAGAATTGAATCTGGAGATGAAGCAAAAAAACTTAACGGTATTGGCGATAAAATAGCAAAGAAAATAGATGAGTACATTCATACAGGAAAATTGAGAAAACTGGAAAACATTCATAAAGACTCTGATGCCCAGGCAATAAATCTCTTAACGCGCGTATCTGGTATAGGCCCCGTGAAGGCAGCAGAACTAGTCAGAAATTCCATCAAGACAATTGAAGATTTAAAAAAAAATAAGGATAAATTAAATCATCATCAACTTATCGGTCTCAAGTAAGCAAAAAATTTGCAAACGGTTTGACCCATTAAGAAAAATTCATATTAAAGTAATTTTTTTAAATTGCAGATACTTTGAAGATTTTGAAAAGAAAATTCCTAGAACTGAAATCATAAGAATAGAAAAGCAGATAAAAGATATGGTTAATAAGCTGGACCCAGAATTTAATGTGACTGTATGCGGCAGTTATAGGTTTGTCTAGGATAATTTTATTGTTATTATTATACTCCACTTTTAACTATTCACAGAAATTGTATATTTATGTTATAGGCGAGGAAAATCAGAAAGTGGTGATATAGACGTTTTGATGACACATCCTTCACTGAATGCATATGAAATGAAAAAGAAACACAGAGAAAAATTATTGCAAAACATTGTCGACACTTTGAGTAAAGGGCTTGTTACTGATGTGATATCTATAGGAGACACAAAGTTTATGGTCATTATAAAATTAAATGATAGAACTTTGTATTTCAATTAATTACATAAATAGAAATAATAGTAATTTCTGCTCAAATTAGTGATTTCTAAGATTTGAATTCTACTTTTGTATTAACACAAAATCCATAACTGTGTTTAGCTGACTGACTGACCATTCATCCTTAGTAATTTCATACTGATTAAGGTCCTATAAATCATGAGACATTGGATGATCACCAACCAAAATTGTGCAGCTGTTTAAATGAAAGGTTTTATTAATTAGTTAAGGTCCTATAAATCATGAGACGTTGGATGATCACCAATTACCAACACAGTTGTGCAGCTGTTTAAATGAAAGGTTATAGATGTATGTATTTATGGCGCATCATTTTGAACCTTTTTTTTTTAATAAATAAAGCTTATACACTGATATTTGGTTTCTTTTTGCAGAAAAAGTAGACACATGGTTTGCTGAGCTCTAATCAGTACTATCTGGAGAATATTGTTACTGATTTTGAATCATACACAGAAATATGTTTGTTCTTGTCCATCATAGCCGATGGTGTTGGAGCTGGCATGTGTTTTAAACGTTTCATATTAAAGCTGATTTTTAATAACATTATTTTCAGGGTGTATGTCGCTTATCAGAAGAGTTGCCAGCCCGTCGCCTTGATATCAGGTTGATACCAAATGACCAATACTATTGTGCTGTACTATATTTTACAGGAAGTGATGTATTTAATAAGACAATGAGAACCCATGCACTTGAGAAAGGTTTCACACTCAATGAATACTCTTTACGACCAATTGGCAGTACAGGTATAGTTTTTCTGTCTGATTTAGGGCTAAGAGGAGTTTATATTTAGGTTCTTATATTGAGCCTAATCCTATAGTGAAATTTTTTTAGGTGTACCTGGAGAGCCAGTGCCCATATCTTCAGAGGAAGACATTTTTGACTACATCGATTACCCATACAAAACACCTCAAGAACGAAACATGTGAAGTAATAAACAAGATATTGCATATGAATTTTTAATTTCTTTATTCTGCTATATCACAAGGTTTAACAAAGATATTCCATTAGTCAAATATGTAAAAAAATATCAATCTGAAATTTATTTCTTAGCCTAAAAATACAGATTTAACAAATAAGATGGCATAGACGACATTTTAATATTGGAATTTTTTTATGATATTGTATTGAATTCCATTTTGTTATGCGCTAAATGCTTCTTTCCCCTGAAGCAAATTATATTTTTCTCTTAACTCTACATTCTATAAACTGAATTATTTCACATTCAAACACGTCAATCGAATGAAATACTTATAATAACTGGCATTAGACGCGATTTTTACACTGACCTGTGCCGACACATTATTTTAAGTATTTATGAAGCGCGATAATTTAAAAGTGAATACATCAAGCCAATGTCCTAAAATGCATAATCATACTTTAATGAATTATGATGCATATTTTAATATTGTCTATGGTATGCTCTTTCAATCATAGCAATTAATTGGACAGTTTTACAATTAACTGTTTTACCAGTATGATTGAAATTATATTATATATAAAAAAAATAAAAATGAATACTAACCTAGTGATTATATTTTCGATTATCCTTATGGGTACTCATATAAGTACATAAAAAAATATGAGCCCTTCTCCTTTGAAATTGTATACAAAACAACGAATACAATGCATTGTAAGCAATTCAGATTTACCCACTGTTATATAAAGAGAAACAAAACGCTCTCAACATGCTACACTCCACAATAAAAAAATACTTAAACTATTATAAGTGTTCAAGACTTTTGTAAATATGCTTTATGGTTTAGATATAAAGAAATAATTTGATTTTGATGTAATGATTTTGAAGTAATAAAAAATATCTTTTGTTCTATGTCCTAAAGTAATTGTTCCCGATTTCAAAATGCCACGGTGAAATAAGATATTTAAAGGATTAAACCACAACAATAAGTATTAAGCTATTAAATATGATAAAGGGCCTAGCTTTGAATATCTATTTAGGTTTAGTACAGACAATAGCACTGCTGTTCTTATGAAGAGTGCAATAACTTGTTCTAGGCTACTTTTGAGCTATTTTAATAATAATAAACTTTATTGCAAGTTTATTTTAATCTATTCAAATCATACTCAAAATTACATTTCATTGTACATTCAGATACCGACACTATAACCTGTGAGGTTTATCTGCGCGGATGGATCGCTTAATTATTTGACACTGATTAGGTAATTAAGCAAGCGGATACAATTTTTATTTAATCCAAAATTACATAAGGATGTCTTATATTGTCCCTTGTAGTTTTAAAGGAACTGGCATCAATGATATTTATTTGTTTGTTGTTTCATAAACATTATCTGCTACAGATAGATGATACTTATTTGTGTTATTGACCTAAGGTAAAATCTTTTGATTCCCTCTATATATGCAGTTAAAGATTAATTTTTTGTTTTGTGTGTATCTTTGACAATCAAAAGAATCACAACTACTGAAAATACAAAATAAACATCTAAGAAGAAAATATAGAGCCCACTTTTTCTGATTTTCTGATTACGAATAGGAATGTACTTAGTCAGTTTGCCTTTTCAAGTTATTGCACTTATCGTAAGGATCAAGAGCAAGTTAGATTATCAAAAACTGTATACAAATTTCTCTATTTGATTTAAAACCTTAATGCTTTGAGGATAGATTTTAAAATAATTTTCAAAATTGACATATTGTAGTAACTTGACGTGCAGTCGTGTCTATATTAATCATAAGAAATAGCATAGTTGTCCGTAATGTGCCTAGTTGTTTATAATTTCTCAGTTTTTAATACGTATGTCACCTTCAAGTTGAACGCTTATTCTAATATATACGCCTGCAAATATATAACCTATACGCTAAAATTTCAGGTAGGAAAGAAACGTTTCAGAAAGTTTTCAATTGTTAACGATAATAAGCGTTGTGTGAAAGTTTTCTAATACCAAGCTGGGAGTCCCTCGTACCAGTTACCAGAATATAAATTTTCGCAATTGATTATGATCTTTACATCCAAAACATTAAGGTTTAAAATTGACAGTTTGAATAACGTGACTTAAGTGAAGTACTGTTGACTATTGAATGAATAATAATTATATTTTTTACGCAACATTTATAACATTCGTAATAAACTTTACATTTCGTTTCTTTGAGAGTTATTATAATTTCAAACTTTATTATGATAAGAATGTCTTCGATACATTTTCTAGTCTCAAGCAAAACGTAAAACCACTATATTGGAAGTCGTAATTGAATTATAACACATTAATGGTACGCAATAACTTCTAAGACTAGCACAACATAATTAAACATACTAGTTAAAGTTTCTGCTTAGTTTATTATACATTACAGTTTTTCTACCATCTTAACATCATTAGGTTAACATTACAAAAAAAATACTAGAAATGAAATCTTTGGAAAATAAATCATATCACTTCAAATTGGCTCTTAAATCACACTTCACTTTTAGAATAGATATAAAAAATCAATTACAATGAAAATCACTGGGTTTGTGGTGTTCCTTTTTGAGAAAATTTAAATGCATTAATGGATATTTTCGAAATGTGACTATTATAATACTGAACAATTTTTAAGCGAGCAAGGGAAAAGACATCGTGCAAGTAAATTGGCTACGATGAAGTAATAATTTAGATATTTTACCTTTTATCTTAAGCAAACGTAATTAATTCATTTAGTTTATCCCGTAAAATCACTATATTTGTAAGAATTCACAGATTTCCTTTTAATATAACGTTAAGCGTAGTTCACACCAAACTTAAAAGTCGGCCGTCGTCGACTGTACCTATTGACTACTCGATTGTTTTGGTAAAAGTAATTTAAAACTTTCATATGATGATATAAAACCACTATAAGATTATTTTTCTAAAAAGTATTATTAAATATTAAAAATAAATAAACGAGACACATACCCTAATTCACTTCAATAATTGAAATTGTCCAATATTAATTTGGCTCGTGATATTTCAAGTTGTGACGTCACATTTCAATAAACATGTGTATAATTGAACTCGCAACAAAGAAGAATGGTTCGTAATGGCCACCCGCGTTTTGGTTCTTGTAATACAGAAATTATAACATGGTTAATTTTGCAAAAATAAAAACTACTTACTTATTGTTTACATATAAATTTCAATTTCCAACATATTTCATAATTAATTGTTATAACTGTCAAGTAGCCAATTGTATTGCCATTGCATAGTGACATATTTTCGGTTTGGTATGTTCGAAAAGATGGCTATATATGGAATGCAATAAACTGCGCAACGCTCAATCACAGTCGGCGACTGGCGACCAGTTTGGTTTTTAAGGAAAAAGCAACCTAAAGGAAACTTACTGTTCTAATAATACAAGAGCTCATGATTAAAAATGTGCAATACTTTTGTATAGGCTGATACTGCAGTATGGTACTGCAGTAGGGAAGTACTAAAGGTATACATTATATCAGAACACTCACTGCGGAAAAAAAACACTCAGATACTCATTTAGTGGAACAAAGTAGTTTCAGCACCACTAAGTTCCTCCAGTACTTCATCTCCACACTGGGTACTGAGTCATGTTATACCTTTAATACTTAGAAACGCTGAAGTGTCAACTGTAACAAGACCCTTCCATATTTTTGTCACGTGTTCTCAGTCTATAAATTAAATAAAAGATAACAGAAAAAATAAACTAAAGTTTTTGCATGCAAATGAAACTAAAAAGAAAATTATAAGAAAATAAAGAGACCTTAAACAAGTTACCATTAATTCATAAAGAAAACAGGAAGGAACATTTGAGAGAGATCCCTGTATAATAATATACCAATTACTTTGGATGCTAGTGCTAGCTTCAATAAAACTATTTCATCAAAGAAAAATCAACATCAACATCGTCACTGGTCGAATTGACACAAGCATATACGAATAAATAGATATGACGATTAGTTCATACCTAATTAAAAGCAATACAAATCTAAATTATGTTTATATGTCAGTACATAAAGTGTTTATAATACAGCATCAACACTTGAACTGCAATCATAACTTTATAAATATCACATTTTCACTATTCTAAAATAATTAACAGAAACTTCTTCAATATCTATTAAAGAAACAGGACTTATTTAGCAATAAGGGATGAGCATAGAGTAGATTGAAACATTTAGTAATTATTTGTTTTTAAAAAAGTATTTGTCCTCCCTTAAGAGTGGGGTACATAACCATATTTTTTAAAATCATAATTCTAAATATTGATTTCTCTTTTTCAATCGACAAAATTATTGAAGGATTCCATTGATTTTTGCAAATTTCGTATCGTACACGTATAAACGTATGTATCGGCGCGTTAAAATAAAACATCTGTACAAATATTTGTGTTGACTAAGTTAATTCCTCAATGTCAAATTAGAGAATTTATTGCCGGTATAACGTGCACCATTTCTTTCGGTCACGTTTACTCGAGTGCCAATAATTTATTGCTACTTTTTAATAATTGTATGTAGTCGTTTCTTCCATGACAGGCGAAGGAACTTAGCCATACTGCCAAACTTTTGTTAAGAGATGTCAATTTGCTCACGATCCATAGAGTAGCGCGTAGAGATGCGACGTGGCATCAGCGAGCGCGTCGTCCGGCGAGCGCAGTTCCAACGCCCGCCCGCCGCCCATCACTAGCACGCGGCTGCACTCGAGCACGCCCGCAGTCCTATGTGCCACGTACACTACGGTCGAACCGCCGAATGAGCTACGGATTGTGTTCAATATCAGACGCTCGGTTTCCTGGTCGAGATTCGCTGTCGCCTCGTCGACTAGTAAGATCTGCGAATGAAATTATTAATTCACTGATTTTTGTGTATTGAAACAGTACTACGGTTTGTATGTTATTGAAATTTGAGATGGATCGTCGTTCTTTTTAATTAAAACTGATACCTAACACTAATCATGTGTGCATCTGTGCACAACCTTTTTTCTATGGTTAAGGATAGTTAATAGAATATATCGGCGAAACATTTTTAATTTCATATTAAAATATTAAATAGATTAGGTATATAATTTTTATTTAAAAAAAGGTAATCATAGCCTCGTTGTCGGTATAGGTACATATCTAGCGGCGGCACGTTACCTTAGGCCGCTGCAGCAGGGCGCGCGTGAGGCACAGCAGCTGCGCGTGGCCCCGCGACAGGTCCGTGGCCGGGGCCCCGAGTCCCCCGCGCGCCTCCACCAGGGGCCGGGCCCCGCACAGTTCCAGCGCGCGCCATACCTCCTCGCCCAAGTACATGTCTAACGGGTCCACGTTCTCGCGTATGCTCCCAGAGAATATGAACGGCTCTTGTGGTATTACACCGATACGCGATCTAACACGTAGATAGTCAGTTTAGAACGTAAATAAACTTTCAAACAGATATTGAAATAGAAAAAATTAAATTGAACACATTCTTTAAAAATATATACTACGTAGCATGATATACTCGAGAAATGGTTTTTAAGTAAGATATTGTATGTGCGCTCGAGAAAAAGTAATAAAAAGGGTGGCGATGTCATATTTACCTGAGTGCTTGTAAACTCAGCGATCGTACGTCTACACCGTCCACTAGTATCCGACCACTGTCAATATGAGACAGCCGTAGTAGTGCATGTAATAGAGAGCTCTTGCCGGCTCCCGTTCTGCCCACCACTCCTAACTTCTCGCTCGGCCAAGTTGAGAAAGTGACGTCACTCAATGCTAGCGTCCCGCTTTGGCGACCACTATTAACATACAATTGCAAGTAAAAATTCGAGTAGCTCGAAACCCCGGAAAGTTTTAACCGAAAAACAAGTTATTAAATAAGAATGATTATAAATAATAGACGAACTTTGTTCCAACTTGGATAATGTCTTGGTAAAAAAACGGAAATAATATTTAGTCCATCAGTCAGATAACAGAAAATATTAAATTAGATACGCATTTTATTTGCTTTAACAATAAATTACTTAGACTAGTGGTCGCCCAGTAGTCGAAATTCGACCATAATAAATTTCGATTAGAAGTTATTACTGAAATCGAAAATCTTTTGACATTCAGTAAGACCACAGTAAACATCACAAACATATAAATAATTGTCTATGGTAAACATATAAAACTTGACGCTGGCTAAATTTTCATTTAGCCAGTGTCAAGTCTATGTCAAAAGAAACAATTTGACCACAGAGTACATGAATGCGTGTAGCAAATACTTGTTTGCGTGTGTCAAATGCATAGTAGTGTGTGTAATGTTTTATTTATCGATTTAATGTACTTTATAAGCATTATTATTGAAATATATTAGCCGTTTGCACTTCTCCTACATTCTTTTAACGTGTAAAGGTCACCAATATGACATTGGCGGAATCATGTAAACGCAACTAGGCCATGAATTAAAAAAGAATAAGAAGCTCTACTTACCTATATTTAAGAGTGACGTGTTCGAATTCAATTACGCCTTGCAAAGGCCATCCATACGGTGGAGCTTCACCGTTTATATCTTCACATTCAACCTGAAATTGTTAAGTAATTACTTTATTACATATTACAATATATAAAACAATACATAATTATTATTATCAAATTTTTATTCAACCTGTTTGATGTATTCTCCGACTCGTTCGACGGCAATCATCTCCCGTTCAGTTTCAGTGAATGAATTGAGGACGTTACTCAGCATTGACGTCATCGACAACGCGTAAGATATAGCGAGGCCCACCAGACCTGTAGAATATACCGATAAAATAAGCTCTGATATTATCGGCCACATTTAGTGAAACGTAGTGTAAGTCTGTTGTTAGCATAGTGGGTACTACTTTTTGTTACCGCGACGACAACGGCCGAACGGGAGTCGGGTGCGCTCACACTAGATTCGCTTTATTCGATTTTTTGACAATGCAACGACACTGTGCATTTTTCATTTAATTAATTATTTATTTTTTAACTGTATTTGAAATTACATGAATACACCAGTTGTTATTATTACCAAGTCTTACATCATTTATATATTCTGGAAGAAATCACCGCGAATTCTTCTAACGTGTCATGTGTTAGGAAGATTAAACATGCGAGCTTGTGCTTGAATTTTTTGTTATGTAAATTAATTTTAGATTTTATTTCAACATTAATTTTTTGTAATAAAACTATTAAAAAAAACGATAATTTGAAATATATAATTGCATACTAGCTATTGTCCCGCGACTTCGCACTGTAACGGTGTGCCGTACCACCGTTTATTTCGTCCTAGGTTTCGGCATGCAAACTTTTTGTCTTTGATATTCAACATCGTTTCTTTTTATTATTCATCTATTGTAATTTGAAATTTTGACTTTTCCAATATGCTCTTTATGAATGTCAGTTCGCAAAAAAGACATCTGTTGTAAACATGTTATTGTAAAAATGTAGTATAAATTTGAAAATAAAATATTATAATAATGAAGTTATTATGATTAAAATAGAAATCATATATTATTTAACATAAAATTATATTTCGAAATTCGCCCAAGCATCGAACCTGTCACAGCACCAGTAGATTATATACCCTATTTCAACACCGTTTGGTGTAGTTACTCATAAATGAAATAATTTTCAAAATAGATCCAGTAGTTTCCGAGCCTATTCGATTCAAACATTTCTTTTTATTATAAACCAAGTCATGAAAATTACGACATATATCATGATATTTATCGAGCCCTGATGTCACCTGGATCTGCAGCATGTACAGTTCGTTGTAACACCGCTAATAACGCAGCGACGGCCACAACGCAGCCCGAGCTCGCCTGAAGTCGCAGCGCTAACCACTGGCTCGCCGCCGCTGAGCACAGCGCTGCCCTCTGCCACGCCTCCACGTACTCGTCGCCTATATCCGACCAGCGAGAGTTCGCACCCATCGCCCGGATCGTTGTTAACCCTACAAACGTTTACCCCTTCAAGTGGCGAAAGATTTAAGCTAGACCTGTGTCGATCGCGATTGATCAAATCATTTTGATTCGATCACAACCTATAATCAAACAGTGATGCATACGTTTATAACTTTATTTATTTTCATTTTATGATTTTGGCCTCCAGGACCGGAGGCCAAGGGAGGACCACTAATATTGATGTCTCTTTTTTTTTTGTGTCGCGACCTATCACGTGTATTCCTGTCGGTAATAATAGGGGTTTACGTATGGAATTGCTTTTCTGCCGTACTGGCCATTTCAAATCAAAAATATTTCTTTTTTGGCTGATAATTCTAATTTTTATTTTATTTTATTTTAAAAACCATGGAATTATTTTTTCTAAAATCGTCATTTGTTTAATAGTTAGTGTTTTGTTTTCAACTTATTCGATTTTTTTTTGTCGTCATGAATGAGTTAAAAATTCGAGTAATTACGGAGCGAACACTACAAACGAACACACCACCCGTTATAAGTTTGAACTTTTCGTTGTTCCGTATGCACAGAGATATACAGTGTAATTTAAAATCGTGTGTAAGCTTCGCGGTCCGCGAAAATTGTTGGTAAGCAATTTTCGAAAGGGTCGGTCACGGGATGGGTGACAGAAAAAATATCTCGAGTTACTTCATGCTTCGGAAGGCACGTTAACCCGTTGGTTCCGGCTATATTTGCAGTCGTTAATACCCTACCAATCCGCATTGGACCAACGTGGAGGGTTATGGCACATACTCCTTAACCATCCGTAAGAAATATATTGTTTTAAGCTTTCATGGTCAGTTAATGATATCATTATATGGTCATTATAATGATAGTTTTTCGCGGATTTGTTACATGTACGTTGTTTTTGTTGAGTTTCCGATATTCGAAAAAACTATCATTCTAATCCATAAAGCCTGAAGGCCTGAGCCCAGTGGGGACGTACAAAGGGCTGATAATGATGAAGAATATCTTTTTCGCTCGTCTCCAGCGACTCGATTTTCTAGTAGAATAAAATATATATTTAAATATGTGAGTGTACCATCAAGAGTATCGCTAAAGTGAGTGTAGACGGGAGACAGTGTAACGCTCTGCAATCGTCTAAGTTGCCTCGAGGTGGTGCGGTACCGTCGCTGCAGTCTATAATATATCACGGTCAACGGCAACACGGCAGCCAATAACCACGGTAACCCATACACGGTCACTGCCACGGCACCTGACACAGGATATCATTTGAAGTAAGACCTATATAGATATGCGTCTTATACAATCTAATATAATGCAACGCGAAAGTTTATAAGTCCTATATAAGCTCCGTGTTATCGCGTTAATATCCGTCTTATACAATCTAATATAATGCAACGCGAAAGTTTATAAGTCCTATATAAGCTCCGTCGTGTAGTGCATTAGACCCGCGATCGTTGTTATGAAGCAACTTTTGCAAGGGTCGGTCATGGGATGGGTGACCAATAAAATGATTATCTTGAGCTACTCCGTGTTTTGAAAGGCACGTTAGGCCGTTGGTCCCACCTGCATTTGCAGTCGTTAATACTCTCCAATCCGCATGAGGTCAGTATGACTGCGTCATGCCTACATAGTAGTTCGCCATTTCAGATTTTTTTACTCAAACGCCACGAGGTGAGATTCCATAAACTTATCTAACCATAGTACTTGTAATGTTAAGTAAAACACTACAAACTAATTTAGATTCTATTTGTTTGTCAATAAGGTTCCCAATAATCTAGTGTCATTTAGTCTTACCTTTGTGAAACTACTAATACTCGGTGGACTAGGTTGAACAAGTATTACAGAATACAGTATAAGATAATTCTAGGAATACGTGCAACTAGCATCAATTTAACCTAGTACAAGTTAACACTAGATGTAAGTAAAAAAACAATCGGCCAAGAACAAGTTGGATTGATGCGCAGAGAGTTCGGCTCAAATATTAAATTTTAAAAACTACTTCAAGATTTTACTGTAATTTATATGTACAATTTGACAGTGAAATATGTTGGAAACGTTGGTTTATAAAAAGAAGTCTATAAGATCGTAATTTGAATTAATTCCCTGTGTTACCCTCTCGGGCCAGACATTAATACCCATTAATCTGTAATGGGCCCGTGTAGTGGGTTATGGAACGTTTTCCCAATTTGAACCTATCTATAGGAAAAATCTGTGCCCTAACAGTGGGGACATTGACACCCCTTTTCACTAACCTAGAACAAGGCGTAGCTTAACTACGTAACGCCTAATCTTACGAATCACCTAAGCAGATTAGTTTAATTTCAAATATTTCCTTTTTCTATTGACATATTTATGACCTGTATATACACAAATGCCTAGCGCAAGGCGCCGAATAACGAATATCATAACTTGAAATATTGCTCAATTTCTTTAGTTGGTTTCTAGTCAATGGCGAGTTGCACTTTTACTGTTTCCTAAATATTAAGGCGACTCCTAACTTTAGTGAAAACGGGTATAATAGACCGAGGAAAGGGTAATAAAGCAAGTATTCTTACCGATAAGCGAGAAAAATTGAGCGAGAAGTATATTAAGTATAAACGGTAACGAATCATCCACTGTGTATGTATCTGATGAAAATCTATTAAGGATGCGTCCCAATGGTGTTACATCAAAAAATTTCACTTTCGCCTGAAATATAAATAAAAAAAAATTACTGTTATATTCTATAGAGATACCAACATAATATTTAATACCGATCATACCTTAATTATAGATTTTAGTAACAATCTGTGTATTCTTGTAGCAGCTTTCACACCACCATATGCGAATAGGAATGCTCTCATAATAGTGAATACTAAGTTCAATCCGGCTAGTGCAAAATACATCTCTAGGTAAAAGTTGTTTGTATATATTGGCAGTTGGACGTCTTCTTGTTCTATTACTTGCGGCAGAGGTACTTCAGTGGAATTGTTGACATATGTTTTGTTTCCATAAAAGTTGTTCACTAAAGTCAGCGTCGTGTTAATCAACTTATGGACGATATTGTCAATTGACAAAACACCGTGATCTAATATCGTAGTATTTTCATGAGGAACGTCATTCAATCGAGTATTAGTGAGGTTCGTAGAATTGCGGGGTGCTTCACTCTTGACCCAGAAAGTGAGCCAAACGAAAGTGAAGTTCTGCGAGACTTGCATTAATATCAGAGACATTAAGATAATGACAGACAGGAAAGCGCCAATCGAGCGGAGATACATTCCTATCACCCACCAATCAACAGTGCCCTTTGACATTGATTCCTGAAAAGATAATATACAATATTGAGGATCGGAGCAAATTTAATGGAAATTCTATAGCGTGTTATCGGTAGCCTTCCACACTAAACCTATGATCCGTACATGAATACTGCTATACGCTCGACGGATCTTTTGCCAAATGTGCATCAACCCTTATACATCAAAACAACTCTAAAGCTGTTATTTTAATGGGTCTAAAGCTTTTCGCATAATCTTCTATACTCTTCAACTGGAATGTAATTGAACACTGTGGTGAGATTATACCTTGGAATATCTATATATTGACTTGTTTAACTAACCTCTTCATCTAAACTGTCTCTGCTGACGTTATCTTCCGTATCTGTTGGCGGTGGGATAGGACGCGGCAGCTCCTCTCCTATAGACTCTGTTTCGCTCAGCATAAATTCTTCCAAATTATTAAGTACTACCTCAGGGGGACCTACGATTAATGTATAATTTTTAATGTATATATGTCATATCATCATATCATATAAATTCAATTGCGACCATATATAAATATTAAGGATTAGAAATTTAGCACTACGCGCTTATTAGATCGATAAGAGTAGAGTGGTTTTTAAGACAACTAAAATAGACTGTTCGACGAGTATGCATTTTTTGTATAAACCACCATATTCCTGTGTGAGAAAATTCCTGAGACTGTCCTGAATTGAGGTGTGCGCAAAATGTGGAGTATCTTGGACTCGTATCGGACAATACTCCAAATTGGAAACAACATGTCCAAAACCTAACTAACCTTCCGTAAGCTTAGATTCTCTGGTGATCGTGATACATTGCTTTGTGTTTACTATGCACTGGTTCAGTCATTGTTACAATACTGTGTAGTTACTTGGCGTGGTGTTGGTATTAGTACACTGCTTCCATTAGAAAAACTCAACAAGCTATTTTAAAGATAATGACGGGGAAACCGCGTAGATATAGTACTGAGCTCCTATACCGTGAATGTTCGGTACTGACAGTGAGACAGCTATTTGTAATGAATAGTATTCTACGCAGGCACAAGGAAAGTATACAAAAACTATCAAAAAGGTTTTAATAAGATCGTCGGCATCTCCTACCTTGCCTAGCGATCTGTCCGTCGTGCATAAGTAATACATAGTTGGTCTTGGCGAGGTGCCGGTGTGAATGTGTTACTAGAACACGAGTGGTGCGACGCAACAGTCCCAGGACGCAGCGCTGCATCACGTGCTGCGCCACCACGCCATCCAACCCCGATAGCACATCGTCCAACAAGTACACTGCACAAGGAAACAATAAGGATGTAGACGACCACTTTAAATATTGTTATTTTATAGAAATACACGAAATATATCTTAATAAAAAACATATAATAACTTAAAATTTTAAAATAAATTAAGTTTCAATATTTCCCGCGAAAACGCCATCTTCTGTCATGGCGTCGATGTTCACGCACTCTAAAATAAAGATCGTTCTATGTACATATGCATAAGGTTTATTGCTCCAAGTTCTAATATGAGTAGAAGGGAGCGACGTAATGCGTTGTTTGTGGCCACGTTTAAATTTTCATCATTTACCTACCAAAAAGCTTCTTTGTATAAATTCAGTTACAATATTGGTAAAGTTAAACAGCTTGACAAAAAAATATCTAAAACCTAAAAATAATATAATCTACATGAATTGGCTGATGAAGAGTCATTAATGATGTGTCAGTACCTGGACAGATCAAGGAAGTACATTCACTTTACTTTATAGGGCTTAGGTGTTTGTGGTACCTTCGTTGCTTCGGATTTATTTGATTTTACACGCCATTCAGTTATTTAAACTACATTCTTCAAATATGATATATACACTAAATATTTTTAGAATGAAAGTCATATAAGTCAAAAGAATACTAAAAAACATATATATATATATATATATATATATATATATATATATATATATATATATATATATATATATATAAGTAACGAGTACACTAAATAGATAATAGTATTATCAATGAATATGTGCTTCTGAATAGTTGCAAAGATAGCAAACTATCATCAAAGATAACATTATCAACATGGTCCTCTATTGGATTTAACAAATAATAACCCCACCTTGTTTTTCTTGATAAACTGCCCTCGCCAGAGATATCCTGGCGCGCTGACCACCGCTCAACGTACAACCGCCTTCTCCGACGTAAGCATTCCATCCCAAAATGTTTAGATCCTCTACAAAGTTATAAAAATAAATAAACAAAAGGATTTACATTTCTAATCAGACTAGGCAATTTCGTTAGTTATTTAAGAATGTTTTAAATCTATATGTAAACTAGTCATGCTTTTATTTACGTATGGTCGTCTGTAAGCGATAATTGGGTGTTCCCGTGATTGTGAGTCATGTTGGAATGAGATAAGAAGCAATCGTAATAATTCTATTATAAATACATTTATCATAACGGAGTACGAATATACAATGAAAAATGACGCATGTATTGGAGGCGACAGGAGCCGAGTCGATACGCATTGTTTTGTATTACAGTTTTTATTTTTTACATTAAACTTTCATAAGTCATCATGGAAAGTTTGGATGTTACGTGTCTGTAGTTTTACCCTAACGTTTAACTTATTACCAAATAGTATTAACAAATAAATGATTATAATAGGAACGATGCCTGTCAAAAAAGTAATTCTTTTTAGCCCGTCAGGCAGATAATAGAACAATGTTTGATGCCTACGTATTTATTTTTGCTTCAATTCAACAAGAAATGGCTAAGATTATAGGATTTAAGTTGAGAAGTGGGGGGTCACAACTATGTAGAAAATGTGTGACGTCATGCGAAATTTCAACTCAATGTATCGCCGTAACGTATTGTTACCCTTTGAATACGGAACCCTAAAAATCGTTGTCATACAGATTACATACATCATGATATTTTTTTTTCTTTAATTGGTATTTTTTTGCTTAAATTGGTTAAGCAAAAAAAAAATACGTTTTTAATATTCTTCAATAATGTTCCTGATGGACACACATAAAACATTAGTCATCATACTTATTTGTAATGTGATGATATTTTAACAAAAAAAAGTAATCTGTATGACAACGTTTTCTAGGGTTCCGTATTCAAAGGGTAAAAACGGGACCCTGTTACTAAGACGAAATATATTTACCCGTTAGTGCACAAGCATCGACAATTGTCCGAAACTTGCTTTCATCGTAAGGTTTCCCAAACAGAATATTATCGCGAATGGTACCGCGCACTAACCATGGCTTCTGAGGTACATAACCGAATCCTGCAATTAATTGAAATTTTTAACATTCACTGCAAAATATTTAACATTCACTTCAATTTCTTAATTACATAGGATAAATGAGCGCCGAAATACAGTAAATGCAGGTCACACAATTAGTGATATCTGTGGTAGCTAGATACTCAATAAGATGACGGCCATCTATAAATTACGTCACACGTTAGGAGGGGGGGGGGGGTCAACGAACTGTGACATTAGAACAATATTTAGGTGATGGGATGGGGGGGGGGGGGGGTAAAATCATGAATTTTGTGTGATGTCATTTATGGACGGCCCCTAAGTAATACTTATTACAAAGTTGGCGAGATCAATTTGTTGCAACACATTTTTCCTTTGCAATTCCTTTTTAATAAATACTTATTGTACCATTAAGGTTATCGGGTATCTGTATATCACCACCCTTTTTTAACATTTCGCCAATGATAGCGAGTAAAAGAGAAGTCTTGCCACTGCCGACGTTGCCTGTTACACCGATAAGTTCCTCTCTGCCGATTTCAAAAGTAATATCCTTCAACGTAAAGGGACCGTCTAAAGCTGCCGTTTCCGAAGAAGACGTCGAATCGCGCCTTTGAACATTCATTTTTGACAAACGCTTCTTAGATTTCCCTTTGTTCTTTCTATCTTTTTTAACAGGTCTCTTTCTTTGTGACGCTGTTGCCCAGGAAAACGATGCATTTTTAAATATAACAATCTTATCTTCATCTCTGTTAGTGTTTACTCTATCATAATATTCTTCAGAGTCACTATCTGGAAGCTGTAATGCATTTGGTTAAAAGTTATCTTTTTTTATCAATAATGTGATGAAAACAACTTACATCCAAAAGTTTTTGTATCCGCTTAATAGACACCCATGCTTCTGTTAGTCCGTTTAGCACCCAGGGGAAGGCATTCAGGGGTGCAATCAACATATTGATCAATGCAACTGTTGTGAAAACCTAAAAATATGGTTGAAGATAACATAAACCCATATAATGTGCCGATTAAGGTAATGCATGATATTTTCAAGTGAAGTACATTTTCACGAATTTTGCAAGAACAGACATTTATAATTATGACATATTGATATGTAAGTGTTCAATAGATTAGACAAGGATAGACATAATACTAGACAGTGATGTCAGAGTCTATTGATCTGTAAGCGTCATACGGGAGTGGCAAGTACAGAAGGCGTTCCCACTCCAACCACAACATTACTTTCTAAGTATGTATTTAAAATAGTTTAAAACATTTAATTCAAATAACCAAACAATTTTTTTTTATTAATAGTTTGACAAACTGAGGCCGATGCATATACCCAATTTTAATTTAATGAGCTTACTGTAGGTGCATCCAGAGGTTGACGTCTTAAAGCATGGGTGCCAAGTGTAAGAGCTGCCACCAATACAGGAGTTGTTGCCCATAACACTACACAAATAGCGTCTAGGTATTTCCGTCCACGAAGATATTTCAGCTCCTTAGCGCGTACCTCTGTTAATTAAGCTTTTGTGAATTTTCGGAAAGTTTCATACAAACTTTCAATAAATAAAAGTTTTGTAAATAGTGCATATAAATAAACCAGACCTGAGTAATATAATTACGACATAAAAGATAATTAGTTACAAAAAATACACAAAAGGAAAGATTAATAATACAATATCCTAAACCAGCTATACTCACCAGTAACTCTTCTTACAAAATAATCTTCCCAGACATGGAGTTTTATTGTTCGAATTCCTTTTAACATGTCATTTATTAGACTAACCCGAACATCTTTGAACTTCATCATCTCAGTACTGAGCTGACCTATTTTATTAGCAATTACTTTGTTTATAGGAATAAGAATAACAGAGAATGCAACTCCGGCTAAAAAAGATATGCCTACTTGTTGGTACAGAAGAAATAAAGTGATGAAAAGCTGAAATAAACATTATTATTTTAAGTGATTATATTTGATATTAAATGTACACACAGGCACATCAGGTTACTACAATATGTCATACAGTTGATTATATACTCTATCCTGAAAAAATTAAGGTTTAAAATCATGAGGAGAAATTTGGCAGACAGTTATAACCTAATGTGCTGTTGACTGTTTAAGAGTAATTTAAATTTCTACACTTACCTGAAGAGGTATACTCCATAATGCATGAAAGCTCGGACATGAATTTACGATTCTGTCTGTATCTGTAGACATGAAATTTGTTATTTCACCCACTGAAAATGATTTTGTGAGTTCAGTGGATGTAACACTGAGAGTTTTCCTCAGTATTGTTGAGACTATAGCACCACGCATTTTAAGTCCAATTATAGACATAAACCAACTAAAATGTACATCAAATAAGGCAGCTATAATTGTTGCTATCAAAAGACCAGCAGCATATGAGTACCTAAAAATTATAATTTACAGGTTAGCATTTCTTCTTTTAAACAAAATATTCAGTTATACAATAAAAAAAAATATTTTGTTTGTCATACCCCAAATGTTCATCTATACTTTCATCCTGAACATAAGCTATCAATTTATTCAACAATATAGGTCCAGCAAAACCAGCCATATCAGAACACAATTTCAAAATACCAATACTGTAGAATTGTAACGCAAAACAAGTGTGTAGTGCTCTTAATAGTGTTACATTTTGTCGCTTTTGTCGACGGACTGGTACTCGAGAAGTTGGTGTCACTGGTGTAGAAGATTGAGGAACAGACTGATCAACAGAACCATAACCTATAAACAATAATATTGTCACTCTCTAAGTAAGGGGCATCCATGAATTATGTCACACATATTTTGTGATTTTCTGATCCTGGGTATAGGATTCTAGACACAATTGCTGGTCATTCTAGACACAATTCGAATTCGGGTTTGAATTTTTACAGAATAGCAGGGTTGGTCACATTTTATCTATACTAATATTATAAACTAGAAAGATTTGTTTGCTTGTTTGCATCAAATAGGCTCTGAAACTACTGGACCAATTTCAAAAATTCTCTCACCTATGGATAGCTACATACAGAGTAGACATAGGCTATAATTTACGCCAGTCACAAAATTTAGAACCCTTAAACATTTGGCAAAATTTATGTGTGTAAAATAAATAGTCAAATTCTTAAGGGAGCTACTAAATTTTGCTATTATGAATATTGATTATTCAGATAAAACTGGGCTTAGCTGGGCTGGGCTAGGCTTAGTTTATATAGTTACAAAATCAACTTCAAAGTATAAGAAAAATATTGAATTACTTTTTAACTTACCAGATGCTATAAAAGGCTCATGAGGTATATCAGTGTATTGATAAAGGTCCACATTGCCTATGAGTGCTCTGTCCATCCTTGCCCCTACATATGAACAACGGTACTTTCCGGGAATATCAAAAAGCTCTTCAGGGTCATTCAATTTATTCTCTAAGCCTTAAAGTCAAAACATGTTTTAAAAAGTAGTATATGCATCAAAATATAATGTTTAAATTTTATTAGTAAATTAGCATTCTCATTGAAAAAACTTTTGATAATATCAAATACATTCATACCTTTATCGAGTAAAGGATTGACCCAAGATAGTGTTAATTTAGAGCAACAGCCTGATCCTTGCATAGCAGTACCTAAAACTCCATCATCCATGTGTGGGAGCAGTGGAGTATATTCACTCTAGAATAAACATAATTAAATCATTAACAAATTGAGCCTTTTTTTTATATAATTATAATGACAAGTGAAATATTTGTATATTCATGATATATCATAGCACGTCCAATTGATACCTGGATCTACAATTTTTTTTAACTAGGGCAGAAACTTCATATGGCCCCTTTAATCCCCCCCCCCCCATCCTCTATGAGGCTGACGATTTTATATTACCATATTTTTGCAGTATATGACTTCAAATATAGATTTTGAAGTTCAATCTTTTTTTAAATGTGATAAGGTATTATAGGTCCCTATTAAGTTGATTTTGGCACCCCCTTGACACTAGTGCCTGTGGCAAGAAACTCTCCACTTCTCCCCCCTAGATCCAGGCCTGGCCCAATTTAAGATATAATATAAAAATATAATATCACTTACATGTGAATGTTGTGAACCAACAAGACATGGTGAATAAAATGTGGGTCTTGACTCACTAGTTGGGACGAGAGTGAGTAGGTAGAGTACATGACAGCACAATGTTGCAATATTGTAAGTCAGAGAAGCACCTGCCAAGATGTTGCTTCTGAGTGCTATCATATTGAGTATAAAGATCATGAACCACAAAACTAACTGGATGGTGGGTCCTCTTGAACTGGATCCAAGACGGTGTTTAAGAGTCAACACATACCCAAAGTGAACCAACCATGATATTGATGCGGCACCCGTAACAAAGTAATCGATAGGATACCAAAGTTTATCCGATTGGGTAAGAAAATTATACAATTGCACCATTGGAATAAAAAAAAGTGCCAACACTACAAAGCATCGCACGACAATAATCCTTTCTTGTATTTTTTCTCTCACAACCCAATCTTTTCGGTACCCAACATAGTAGCCTGAAACTGTGGCTATAAAAAAATATATTGGTATCTGCAAAAACAACTCTTGGAAGCATGGCCCAAAGTCTTTTATAACGTCGTTCCAAGGCCGAAGTCCGGCAGGTCCACACATGTCCTCCCATTTCCAATTAATTGTTAAAATTGAATCCATGACAAAGAAAATCAAATCATAAAATGAAACCGACTTAAAAATATCAACATTATACTTATTTCATTTCAGTTGCTTCAGAATAATGTTTAATGCTCTAGGAAATATGAGCAATAAACTAGAAAAACTTTAAAAGTGTATATAGCATGTGTACTTTACTGTAAAAATTATGAGATTATTTCTTAAAATTCGAAGAAAATAAAAACAACTCGTATCTTCATCAAAGAAGGGCACAGATAAATGTAAGCACAGACGAATGTAAGTGACAGCTAGGGTTCGAACGATACTTTCGATACCGAGTAGGTATCGATACTTTCAAAAGCGAAACTCGATACTAAGTACTCGATACTACAAAAAGGTAAATACTCGCAAGTACTCATCAAAATTGCTGGTATCGAGTATTCTTGCTAAAGAATATATACTATAGGCGTTTGCATTTGATGTTTCAACTTAAATCTTATACTTTTACTCTTTGGTTTTTATTTTTATACTTTAACCCTTTTGGCTGCCATAAAAATAATGTATGACTGAATTGTATAAATGTATGGAAGTATTCGATCGGGTTTTTTTTTTCTTTTTTCTCTTCTTCCATTTACTTTGAAATGGAAAGGCTTGATTGTTTAATAAACTATATTTTCGTTATAGACATTTTTTTTTTTATTTTCTTACGTTTCCAAAACAAATATTTTGTTTGAACGACTGTGAGGCGACTGAAATTTTAATGGTAAAAATCCCTGCGCGAGCTATTTCATCATGTGTTGATCTTAACTTGATAACAATTTACATTCCTCCCGAGTCTGGTCGAATTCAAAAAGACGTTCAATATACGCTTAACGTGGTTGATCATTTATATAACTTAAATAATAATGAAAACTTTTTAATAGTAGGTGATTTTAATCTACCTTGTATTCGTTGGGACATAAATGGACCATGCCATATAAAACACGGTACCGTCGATGTACAGAATATGGGTATTTATTTAGTGGA
The DNA here is from genome assembly GCA_918026875.4 of Diatraea saccharalis. NCBI lineage: Eukaryota > Metazoa > Arthropoda > Insecta > Lepidoptera > Crambidae > Diatraea > Diatraea saccharalis. Next base: position 12,620,841 of record OU893345.1, read on the forward strand.
GCGTCTTTGTTTTTTTAATTTTACACAATATAATACATTAAAAAATCACGTAGGTAATACATTAGATTTGGCCTTTTCAAATTTACCCCTAAGTATAACAGAATGCAAACTACCCCTCTGTAAACTTGACCTTGCACATCCTCCTTTTTGTGTGGAAATACTTGATCTTTCAGTGTCCCCTTTTGAAGAAAGTCCCTCAGCAAGGTACAATTTTAATAGGGGTGATTATGAAAGTATTAATAAAAACTTGAGTGAATGTGACTGGCAAACAATGTTTTATTCACAAAACTCGGAAAACGCCACCAGCATCCTTTATGAGTGCTTATATCACCTGATTCAAAAGTATGTCCCTTATCGTAAACTGAACACCAATATTCGAAAATATCCTGTATGGTATAATGCTGCATTAGTTAAAATAATTAAAGAAAAGTCGAAAGCGCATAGACGTTGGAAAAAATTTAACAATAAGCTAGACTATGACGAGTTCTGCTTATTACGTGAAATACAGAAACGTATTCAGGGTGTTTGTTATAATAAATATATTTCAATTACAGAGAGTGCACTGAAGGGAAACCCAAAAGCATTTTGGTCTCATATAAAATCTCTGCGAGGTGGGTCTAGTTATCCTAAAATATTAAAATAAAATGACAAAACCTATACAGATGGCGAATCTATTTGCAACGGTTTCAACAACTATTTTCAAAGTGTTTTTGGAGTTCCTTCTTCCGCATCTTTTAGAGATACGATACATAGTTCATCGTCTGACTCCATTTCAAAAATTGTTGTCTCATCCGAAAAAGTTTTAAGTTATTTAAAATCATTAGATGTTCGAAAGGGGGCGGGCAGCGATGGTATTCCTCCACTTTTTTTTGTTAGGTGCGCTGAGATGTTGGCCACTCCAGTGGCATTGATTTTTGGTGTATCTTTACAAGAGGGTGTTTTTCCCAGCATGTGGAAGCAAGCTTTAATCGTTCCAATTCACAAGAAAGGCTCAAAAATAAGGGTTGAAAACTACAGAGGCATCTCCGTTCTTAATACACTAAGTAAACTTTTTGAAAGGATAATATATGATGCGATATACCCGGTGATAGTTAAAGGAATACCGGAGAACCAACACGGTTTCCTTAGGCGGCGTTCTACAGTTACCAACATTGCATGTTTCACAGACTATGTTATCAAGAACATGGAGAATGGAGGGCAGGTGGATGTGATCTACACGGACTTTGAAAAAGCATTTGACCGCGTGGATCACTCCATACTTCTACATAAACTAGGTAGACTTGGAATACACGGGGATCTTTTAAGATGGATAAAGTCCTATCTAACAAATCGATCACAGGCTGTTGTTGTGGGCGGTTTTCGCTCAAATTTCATCGAAATTCCAACTGGTGTACCTCAGGGTTCACATCTGGGTCCTCTTTTCTATAATTCATATATATATGATATCGAAAAGTGTTTTAAACATGCTGAACATTTATTGTATGCAGATGACAAAAAGATATACTTAAAAATTCACGATTACAATGATTGTCATACGCTACAGTCAGAATTAAATACACTTTATAAATATTACACAGACAATAACATAACAGTAAACGCAAATAAGTGTCAATGTATATCGTTTACTCGCAAAAGGATCCCAATTTTACATACCTATAATATAAATGGAATAAAAATAAAAAAAGTTAATATAGTACGCGACCTAGGAGTTTATTTAGATAGCAAAATGATATTTGACCATCACATAGACTTAATTACAAAAAAAGGCATACAGAAATTTAGGCTTTGTTTTACAAGCTTGCAAACCATTCCGTGATATAAGCGCTCTTAAAGTTGTATACTTCGCATATGTAAGGAGTTTGCTAGAATATGCTTGCCCAATCTGGTCCCCGTTATACGATATTTATAAAAAGCGAGTTGAACGTATACAAAAAATCTTCATTAAGCATATTTCTTATCGCCGTAAAGTAACCTACGATTCATATATAAATGCTAGCCTTTTAAATGGTCTTTCAACATTAGAAGAGAGACGCGATATGCTGGATATGTGTTTTTTATTCGACATTATTCGCGGAAAAATAGACTGCCCACAACTGCTCAATAGCGTAACATTTTGTACACCAAAACGTAGAACCCGAAATACACCTTTATTTTACATCCCTCAAAGACGCACTAATTATGGAGCTAACACTGTTCTCACTAGACTACCTAGAAATTACAATAAAAAATTTCATTTTATTGATTTTTTTAATTGTAGTAAAAATACTTTAAAGAAACATATAAACAATTACTTAAAAAACAGCAAGCACAATTATTAACAATTTTATATTTAAATTCACAAGACGTAGTTGATCTAATATAATAAAATGAATAACAGAATATGAAATCTCATAGTATCTAATTTTACATTGTATATGTAATGTATAATGTAAGTTATATGAGTATGTATGTATTGTATATGTGTGTATGTATATGTATATATAAGCATGTGTAAATGTTCTTTGCCTATTTTGCTATTGGGATATATAAATATGTGTCCAAGTGGTGGAGTGGGTGGGGAGCATTTTGCTAATGTTTACAGGTTTCATAATTATTTTGGTTGTTATTACGGTGCTGCGGTGCTGCCCGGTGTGGTGTAAGTGATTATTTTGTTACTCTGCGATGTATAAAATAAACTGTTCGAGGAGCTCACGAATTTAGATGTGTATGATGAGTGTGTGTGTGTACGAATGTCAAGGTTGTGTTGATTTTAAATTATAAATAATAATCCCAGTCCAACTGTTAAGGACATACAATTGGTTTAATTCAGGAAAACCTGTAATTAGCTTTACTCTTTGTTAATATTAAGTCTTAACTATTCTAATTTTGTAAAAGCTGTTGGTTTTCTAACAATAAAAAAAAAAAAAAAAAAAACAATTTTTCATACACTTTTACAAATTTTTGTTTGTCTGTCCGTCTGGTAGATTGTTTTTTTTAGGATTAGCCTTCTTTAATGATGTCGATAAATACTCGATACTGAGTAGTATCGATACTTTGGGAGTGATACTTTTATGGTATCGATACCATGACCTTCGATACCACATGAGTACTCGGTATCGATACCAGAAGCCGATACTTCGAACCCTAGTGACAGCCAGCTGTTATTTGTTTTAGGGATGCAACGATAATATCAGAAAACAGAATTATCTCAAAACCAAAGGAAATTCACTACCAATCTATATCGATAAAAAATATATATACATCGAAACCTAAAATCGAATAAACTCTATAGAGTAAATGAAAAATCAGATACAGATGCATCTCTCGATTAGGAAATGGTAATTTATTTTTCATATCCTAATCAACTGATGATATAGACTTTTTTTTTATAATTTGTTACAAAAAATATTTTGAAGTAAAGATAATGGATGAAATATGAGGAAGTATTTATAAAATAAAAATTAGTTCTTGAAGTCATACTAGATATCACACGCGATGTTTGGATTTTGTTTATGATTTTCATTCAAATTTTGTTTCTGACGTAATATTAGTAAATTGAGTATCGAAAATAAATAAATATGTCATTGTTTTGTGTTTCTTATAATATTTAACTTTCAAATTAATTTTAAATGGAACTTTATGGAGGACGATGCAACTGTGTTTACGATCTAGAAATCTTAGTGTCCAGCATTAGGAACATGTTCTTTCTATCTTTGTCTCTACATTCTATTCGTTCATTATTGTGTACAGCTATAAATTCTACGCCACACGACAGAATATTCAAATTTCCGAGGCGTTCTGGAAATGGAGTTTCTTTACCCAACTGGTTAACTATTCCTGGACCGATATTATAAAAAATGTGCGGAACAGCAAATATGACCCGTTAGTAGAAGAAGTAGAATTATTGGAAGCCAATCCGGGTTATTCTCTCATATGTTTTGCAGATGGGAGAGAGGGTACTGTTTCTAATTGGTATTTAACACCAGGTCCAACTAATATGCCTGGTATAGATAATTTTGATCATACAGACACAAAAAATTCTGGAGTTAATTATTTGAGCAGTGATCATTCAGATTCAGGTCGTCCTGTGCATGAAAGACGACCTTCAGGATATTTACAAGATTATGATTTACAGTAAAAAAATACAGACGGGTGAATGTGGTATATTCATAGATTCCTAAGAGAATGTAATGACTACCTATGTTACTATTCTATGATATACTAGATACACTCATTGTTGTTTATGACAGCGTAATGATTGACTTATATTTTTCCATATAAAATGTATCGTTACTTATAAAGTTGAATTCAACCATTAGTCTCAAATGGTTTGTATCTTTCCGTATCAAGAAAAAAAAAATGTTAAATGGATTAGTTATATGGTCTCTTTGATTTTATTTTTTACATTTTAAGATTTTATTTTATCATTTAACGTTCGACTTAACATTGGAATATTTTTCTTATATACTTATTTTTAGTGCCACACAAAGTTATTAAAGGTATACTAAAGACTTGTTATCTTATTATAAATAAAAAAAAATACAATTAAACTGATGACAAGGCAGCATGGTCTATGACCTTAGCCTGTTCCAAATGGAACGAATAAAAAAAAACATCACTTTTGTATATAAATTATAATTTTATTAGTGCACTTGTGATAGATATCATTGGAGTTTTATTTTATCAGTTCTTCTAAAAAGAATTTTAACATTTCTTTAATAACTACAAATGCAGAAATTGTAATAAACGCTGTTGCATTTTAAGCCATAATGGAAGTCAATTACATTTCGCACAGTAATCACGATGAAAGCGATACGGAAGTTGAAATTGATCCAATTTATGATATAATTGATTACTTAGTGAGATGTGCGAAGATTTCGTTTAAAAATGCCCATATAAATGAAGGTGAGGTAAAGACTAGCGATAAAATTGAAATGGCATATGAGCTGTTCAAAAAGTCACCTACAGAGTTTCTTATGCAATTTGGGAAGTACCTAGCTCCAAATCATTTGATATATTTTGATAAATTAAAATCCACTATTCATGAACATAATTATGCGGAATGCATGAGACAACTAAAAGTGTATCACTCTGAAGAGAGTAAACGTAAAAGAATAAGGAATAGGAGATACAAAGCTTTGCAAAAACTTGAAAGTGAAACTGATTATTTCAGTGACAAACAAATGATGTCCAGGAACCCACTTTTGTATGAACAATTAGTGGGTCAATACCTGACAGATGAAGAAATAAGGGAGCGTGATGGAGTGGATAGAGAAAACTTGACATTTCTCAATTTAATATTAGAAACTGTTGATCGCAATCAAATGAGAGAAACAAAAAATGAGCAATTACTTGCTGAAAAAATGGATATAACAAAGGCAACCGAGGCTGAATGTAAATCATCAGTAAATGAAGATAATGTAAGATCTAACAAGCAATGGGGTGAGTTTTCAGAAGACACTCCCAAAAAGCAATGGGGAGATTTTGATAAAATAGATACAAGACCTGACCATAAGCCCGAAGTCAGAAAACAATGCACTATTAGTGCACCTGAGCGACGGTTGTTTCGTGAAGAATTTCTTCAAGAAATGTACAGCAGTTTCATTGAAGGAAGAGATGATGTTGATTATGAAGGTATCGATAATGATGAACAGTATGATGATTTAAAACAATTTTCTCAAGATGAAGAGGATAAATATTTTGATTCAGAAAGTAATGAAGTGGAAAATTTAGAGCAACATATGATACTTGTTGATGAATATACCAAAAAACAAACTGATTATAGTACAGAAGAAGATCCTTTAGATGTTTTCATGACACATTTATCTAATAGATTAAACATGAAACATTATTGCTTTGTTTTAATTTTAACTAACAACTTCCTAACTGTATAGGTACAATATACATTTAATTAGCTCTAAGGTTGCAACCACAATGCATATGAATTATGTGGTTTAAGTATAGCTGAACACAGCTTATATCGAAGCTCTTGAGTCTGTGCATTTTCTCTTGTATAGAGAGAGGTTACATGTTACAAACCCAAACATAAAAATTTAGAAAATGTATATTGTCTCTGGTCCGGGTGTTATGTTACTTTGTTGTCTCAGATACTCCATAATACGGGGGCTTTAGCTACTCATCTTGGAATCTGAGCGATGTACTTGATGTTGTTTAATAAGAAAAGAAAAAATTGGATACCGATGAGAAATAATGCGTTGACCCACAAAAGTTGGTTTCGGAGATTTTGATGTATTCTGATAACACATACATAACATTTAGCAAAAGAGATTTAAGTCACATGAATTTGAAATAAGTACGGAAAAATCATTTTTATTATAAAACCAATCATGAATATACCCTTGACATCATTTTTTCAAAATGAATTCGTGGGATTGTGGGAATCCTAATTATCTGTTATTATTTATAGATTTCCATAAATAACGAAGAACATTGGTATTTGAGTACATATAATTAACAATAAAGATTACATTTTAGCTTTAATGTTTGAAAATATTCAAGTACGAATCATTTTTTATACGACAGAAAACAACTTTTAATAATTATATTATACTAGATAGCGTTAACTTTATTCTACATCGTCTGTTTTTTCAAACGAAATAAATTAATAAGAATTTTAAACTTTGCTGTACTAGATGGCGTATAGTGTGTATATAGCGCTATCGTTCGGTTCAAATAATTTTGCATAGTTTTGAGTTTCGATGAAGTGTTCCGCTAACTTCAGATTTGTGTTTTTCTTTCCATTTGTATTTCAGATTAGATAAATAACTATAAAGTTTTCAGAAGTAAAATGCTGAAACATATAAGTCATATGTGTAATGTAGGAAGTATTTAAAAAAACGAAAGCACTAAAAAGCACTTCCACTAGATGGCGACTCCAGCAAAAGTTGATTTTTGCAGGAAACGAATGGACCAAGGACAGTAATTTCCGTTCCTTTTAACTAACATTAAAAAACTGAAATTTGAATAGTTCGAAACTTAGATATCAATACTAATACGAAAAAGTACAAATAGAATATGAGTTTTTTATTAAGTTTTGAAAACTAATTTACTTTTAAACATGAAAGAAAACTGGAAGGGTTGTAATGGAGAAATCAAGAACTTACTGTGGCGACATCTTATTAAAGGTTTGTTATTTTCATGTTTTATTTGTTTTTAGATGTACTTAAATATTAACGTAGTAAATCTCTCATTAACTTTTCATCACTCCAAGACTAGAGCGCGTTTTATTTGGTATACTCAAGAAAATCGGCAAGCGCTCGAAAAGGTGCTGTTGCATAAGCTGCAATTATTATATTGGTTATCATATCGGTAATTTAATCGATCGTTTGTAGTGGAAGAACGTTTAATTTCTGCACGTGGTGTTGTGCTCCATTATTTATGGAGTTGAGCGAGTGCGGCGTGCATATTGAAATGAAATTGTGCGAATTTCACATTGGATGTGATAGAAAATTAATTCGACATATTACGCAAAGACTATTAATGCGATAATATGTAGGTACAGGATAGAAATGTGTTGGAAACAGTGGCGTCCCAATTAGGGTTACCAGCTGACCGGATAAATCCGGTCCAGACCGGATTTTGAGGAAATAGGCCGGATTCCGCCCGGATTTCATTCGAGACCGGATTTTTAGTCATGTCAATAAATAATAAGCGCCACCCGGTACGATGCGCAGCGAACGCCAAATTAAAACAACCATATTATGATGAGTATGCACGTCTTGACATGAAGAGGTGCGGGAGGGGCGGCCCCCAACCTTTATTAAGTGACTTTTATTTTCTGAATCTAGTGACTTTTATTTTCGGCCAAAGACCGGATTTTTTACAGAAATTAGGATTTTTTTGCACAAACACTTGCATGCAACCGGCTTTTCGATTTAAACCCCTGGTAACCCTAGTCCCAACTAACACTTTTGTCCTATGAACAAACCTTATATCTCACGTTAGCTCTGTAGGTATTTTATAAAGGTTTTGGCTGTTACTGACTTATTTATAAAAACGTTTGTTAATACATATTGACTATAAGCTTGTGCATTAAAAGTCACATATTTATGATTGATGGAAAGATTTTTATATCTGTTATAGGCGGGTAAAATAAGTAAAGATTAAAATGGTAATAATAAGTATATTATGACAATTTTCTTATGAGATTCATAGTAAAGATTACGTAGGTATCATCTCTTTTCGTTACACAAAGAGGCTAATTTGGAGTGCAGTGGTTTTAATCGCATCCACTAATTGAGGATCAGTAGAGCAGTCTCCCGATCGACCAACAACTCATAGTCAGTTGAAGCCGCCTTCATTATCATGATATCGTCATTGTAACATATATCTTATTATGCAATAAGAGGCATATACCTGAAGTAGGCTAGGTAGGCTTGTTGGCTAGTATTTTTTTTATTTTGGAAATAAGTAGTCCTAATGAATACTTAAAAATTCATTTGGTCCCTGGCACTCTGAGGTGGTATTCGAAGCCATGACCTTTCGCAATTGGGACGACTGCTCTAACCACTGAGCAACCCAGGACCTTACAGGACTGACGAATCTTTCAAGCACTTTAACAAGTTTTACAAATTACTTTTTCGCTACTACAGAGCGTATTCTCATCAATGTTCAGGCAATCCACCCAAACAGCCGAATAATTTTTTTTTTTAAATATACTTTCGATAAAGATGAAAATTTGTTCTAATTATTATATTTGTCAATCAATTTCGCATTCACGATGATATACTGAAAAATATCGCCCGGATTGCCAAAGGTCATGGGTTCGAATCCCATCTCAGGGTGCCAGTACGCGTAGCATGACGTGACGAACTCGAGAACGTTTTGTCTACACTCATTTGTCAGTTTCTCGGGTCGAGAGTGAGATATCGTATGGGCGCACCCGAGAAAAGTGACATTTGAGTGTAGACAAAACGATCTCGAGTTCGTCATGCTACGCGTACAAGTGGATTTTTTAAGCATTTTTTATTAAAAGTATTTTTCAGTATAAAATTGATAAAATATAATAAATACACAGTCCGTTAATATCTGAGAAATAATGTAGAAATATCATCATGTCTGCTTTTAGTATTCGTAGTTTTAGAGATGGCTCTATTTTTGCGAAACTGTTGCTTGTCGGCCGAAAATGCTCTCCACAAATTCAAGTCACGAAATAATGTCACGCCGTGCTACGGTAGCGAAAAACATTTGGGCGTCTATCTGGACAATCTATGTAATATGTTTGATATTTGTGCGTTTATGTTTGTAGTTGTTGTACTGAAAGTAATGAAAGTTTTATGCTAAAATAAATATGGGTTTAAATTAGATAAACCCATATGTATTTTAGCAAATTTATGTAATATATTTTTCAAGTTTTAATAATTTACAAATTAGTGCTATAAAATTTATTATGTTCAATGTTTATAAGTGAAGATCGTTCATATTTTCCGAACATATAACAGAAACTTGTATTTACACTTGTAGGACACATTTTATTTCGTGGGCCTTAGATGAGCAATTTTTGTACTGAAAATAACTAATATAATAAATAATCGCAGGTCTCCAAAACTCCCGAATCCACATGACCGTAATATTTATTAAATCTTTATCCAAACTTAAAAATATTCATTTCGGCTATTCGGGTAGACTGGCTAGAACATTGCGCTCACTTGAAGCGGAAGTAACAAGTTCTTGAGAAATTCAGTCCTCTTTGATCTCGGGTTCGAATCCTATCGAGATAGGATTTGATCCAACAGGGTACACCTGCAGAGCGCTTAACTCTCGCTATAATTCTAGCTATAACCATAAAACGTTTTATTGATTTTGTCAATGAATATTATTTTATAATAATACTAACTTTTGCCCGCGAATTCGCCCGCGTAGTCTAGTTTTAAGTCCAGAAATGAGAAAACTCCATTAAAACTTTCATACTGGTGGGGAGTAAATTTTTGACTCAAATCAAAATAATTCTATTTATCATAATACCTCCCCGCTCCGGCTCGGGTATCAGTGAAATAGCATCTTTTATTATTGACGACCTTCATGGTTTCGAGTACAGTTGAAATAGAAATTCGTCGTTTCTTCTTCTTTCGTTAGGGCGAATGTTGTCACTTTAAAATTAACATACAAGGACTTTAGCTATTGGAGAACTGGGCATGTATATGTTGTTGTATAAAAATTATACCGGGGTTGTTTAATTCCACTACTAGCTGTTTTCCCGCGACTTGATCATCATCAGCCCACAGCAATCTACTGCTGGACATAGGCTTCCCCCAATAAGCTCAATTTTTTTCGGTTTTGAGTTATTCTCATCTACTTCCTATCAGCGACCTTCTCAAATCATCTACCTCCACCCACGCTCCACTTTGTTGGAGATCTTCCTACACTATGCTTGCCGATTCGCGGTCTCCACTCTAGAACTCGTTTATCCCATCGGTTATCGGTTCGTAAAGTAACACTAAAAATGTATATAAATAAAAATATTCAACATAGTGAAAGTCTTAGAATAGAAAAAGGGATTTTGTTTATTTGTTCGACATAATTTATTCCAATAATTCTATACTCGTATTATAAAGAGGAAAGATTTGATTATTTGTTTGTTTGCATTGGATAAGCTCCGAAACTATTGGATTGATTTATAAGCCTTTCATCAATGGGAAGCTACATAATACGCGTTGGATATAAGATAAAATTTGATAAAAGTCGAGAGGAAACAGCTACTCTGATAGAAATTGATTCAAAATTCAAAAAGAAATTGATGAACATACTTGTCATAAAAAATAAACATAGGGGGAGTCCGGGAGACTTGCCCAGATGGGAGAGTTGAACCACTTCTCAAAATCCAACGTAAATTGCAAGCTAATGAAACATTAACACAGTCGTAGATCATGTATGGAAGACTAATAATGTATGTCTCACTATTGCACAAAATGCCTGGTTTGTTTAGCTTTTAAGTTGCGAAAAGTGTTTTGGTCACTACAAAATAAATTTTAAATAATTAGTAGTATTGAGATACTGGCCGTGTTTAACGATGTAAGTATTGTGTATTATTTTTATCGTGTTTGTTGATTATTCTAGTTTGAAGTATGTTAATTTTTTTTTTAACAGTAAATGAATACCTTTTTTACAATGTCAATTTTTTGTCGAAGTGATGTATGCGGGAGAGTTGAACCACTGTTCTTGTTGAAGACAACAGTGGTTAATTATACCATCTGTGGTGATGATCCTTCTGCCATGATACTACTTGCACTCAATTCAATATTATAAATGTTAATAAAACAAGTGAACAGAAGGCAAATAACATTTAGAATAGTTTTTATAATTTTTGAGAATAACGATAAGTATCAATTCCAAATAATAAATATATGAAAGCAAAACTACGCAAAAGACTCTAATAGAAAGATGATACTAAAAAATAAACAGAAATTACTAAAACCCCTGATAATGACTTTCCTCAGACTTTTGATCATATGTCCCTCAAAGTGGGAGAGTTGATCCATTTCCCATTTTTACTTCAAATCGGCTTAGCAACTTATATTGAAATATTTAAAAAGTAATGATGCAAAAACAAGACTATATAAATTACACATGAATTAAAATTATAATCTAGTCTCTACGACAAATCTATACGAAGATATGATAATTCAAGTAAAAAGAGGTTCAAGTCTCCGGCTTCCCCTACTCCTTGAACATAGAAAATCCTTCTTTCGGATTTTGAATGAATTCCATATAAGCAATCTTTTGTTTTTTTTAGCTGAAATGAACATATTATCTTAATATTTGGAGATATCTGGTGAAAATCGTATTTTGTTTTGCTATAAAAGCAAAACTACTGATTCGATTACAATAAAATCTAAATGGGAGCACCTTGGTCCATTAAGCTATCGAATAAAAAAAGAATTTTGGAAATCGGTCACTAATGGACGGAAATATCGGTGAACTTACAAGAAAACCATATATAGTAAAAAAAGCATATATAAGCATATATTTCTTATAATTCTTTCCGTATAGCATTTTAAAAAATCATAACCAAGAGATGACAACGAAAATAATGTCATTATAAAAGATAAAATGTTGGTGCCTATTTACATGTCACTTGAATATATTAACATACAATAGGTGGTTAGGCTAGCGGTTTGCAATTTACTAATTTGTCGGAAATGCTGCAAAAGTGGGTCGATGTCTATAAGCTGAACTAACAACTCATTCTTTCATGTTTAAAAAGCATTATCATTACAAAACTTGACTTATTAAATCAGTACAGTACAGTCAACAGCATATCAGATTGTACAAAAATATTAAAGAAGATCATTCACACTCCGTATAAAATATACCAAAAATTTTAATGCGGCCAAAAAAGAAAGCATTGATTTCGTTAGAACATATTATTATATAAATATTGTGAGCTAAGCTGTACAAGCATTACTGAAGTTGGTTTTTCACATTTAAAAGTCTAAGATTTTCTATAATCAAGAAGTACGGGCGAAACATTTTTAGATGGAGCATACACTTCTAAACATTTTCTTTTTAACTCGTGTTATTTTTTTTTAAATGTGTTATTTTTTGTCTGGCAATTTCAAATTTATTTACGTTTTAAATGAAAAATGTATATGTGATATCGTATGTACGCTTGACGAGGGTAGAGGGTAAATCAATTGAAGAAATATGACACATCGCCTTATTAACAATTTCCAATGTTTTAATTACAGTATTTCTGTTAGAATTAATATATATATATTTCTACACGAGTACAACTTGGTTACTATTCATCCATAGCATCTCTTATTATATAGGTATTGATTGTTATGACTTTTCTATAATAAACCTAGAAATTGGGTCACCCCTCAAATAAAAACCAAAGTTTTCTTAATTCGATATATTAGATACTTACATTAATCAAGTCTTGGTTTCTCTATATGGTAAAAATTTGTCCCACCCACGATTTCTCGAGCTCACTATTTGGCAAAATAGCCTTTCATCAACTCGTATCAGTAGTGATTTATTACTTTCTATCTATGTCTGAGCTTATATCTTTTGTGAGTTCTTATTTTACAATTTAGTTGATATTCCCAGTTTTGTATAAAATATATGAGATTACGTTGAATTCATTGGTTTTATTTTTTAAATCATTGGTTTTATTTTCAAATCTAGAAACGATACGTTTTTAGATTGATCCTTTTCGTATCTTTAGTATATTGAGATAGTTATATAAAATAACTATTTGATGAAATATTTGGGAAAACCTCTTAAACATAATCGTTTTATGATTTTTAGGGTTCCGTACGCAAAGTGTAAAAATGAGAGCTTATTACTGAGCCTCCACTGTCCGTTCGTCTATCTGTCTGTCTGTCACCAGGCTGTATCTCATAAACCGATTATCTATCAAGCTAGATAGATTTTACAGATGATATATTACTATTGCTGTTATGCCAACAAATATTAAAAACTGATTAAAATAACATTTAAGGGGGACTTCAAAAAAATATGATTAGGTATTTTGCGTTTTTATAGATAATGGTACGGCCACCTCTGTGCGCGAATCCGACTTGCAATTAGCCTGTTTTTAAAATATATACATTTATAAATAATTCTTTTTTGCTGACCGGAATAATGTTAAATTAAATGGAATATTCTATATCATGTCAAAAAGATTGTCTACGTCATAATTATACCTTAAGTGAGCGCTAAAACGACAATTATACTTTGTAAAACTTCTAACTAATGCAGATTGATAACAAGAACATTCGATCAAAAGTATCAACACTTATAATAATAATAAATGACTTCAAATTTATATCGACTTAAGTAAATAAATCTCTTTATGGTGACAAAAATAAATCATCACCAGCCCACAATATTCTATTTTAAATAATTTCTAATTTAAAAAACAGATTCAAAAAATAAACACTCATTATTATTAGTTGTTAACACTTGCAAATTAAACCAGTTTAAATTTAATTTATTACACAAATCAGGTACTCTAAATTTGAAGTTAGTTCATTTTGCAACCGCTCACTCGAAAGTGTATTGAAATATATAATGTCCAGATTGATATGATATTTGGGATATGATTCGTAAGGGTATTGTATACGGAATTGGGTATTCTTATGGCGTGAACAAGGTGGTCAGGTGGGTCGTGAGCTATGAGACAGACGCACCGTGGACGTTGGCTGAGTCGCTCGGTACCTGTGTCCGGCGCAACACACGCGTGAATAGATCCTGATAGTAGCGCGCCAATTATGACGGTGAGTTATGTTATAAATATGTCGTTATGAGTACTTTGATGTGTCTAAAAATTTTCAACTTGGATTTTTTTTCATAAATAGTTCCAACCCCTTCATATTTATCTTATTAGACAATTCGTTTAAAACTTTTTAGTTAAAAATAAGATAAGGTTAAACTGTTGTAGTTTTTTAAATTCAAAAATGCAACGATAGCTGAAATTTAGAAAAATAGGGTTGAATACTGCATTGAACATTATTAAACTTAAAATTACTTAATGATATTGTGTTACAAAGCTAATATGCTTTGGGTTGTTGCTTGTGCAGTGTAAGTGGGCATCGATCCATTGGAATTCAGTGAGAGAACAATCACACTAAACCTCATTCTCAGTTCTGGTACTGAATAATATATTGGATATTTTCTCTTGTGACGGTAACATTTCTACTTTATATCTGAACACCATAGTTATTTGTACGAAAGTATGGTTGTAACAATTTGATCTGAGTAATAGCTATGATAAAGCAACAGATATAAAAATAATATGCGAATTCTTCTTTTCTTAAACTTAATACGTACATATAGATAATTTATTACGCGTTCATAATACTATACCTAATGCATGATATTTGGTGTATAAAAAAATAATTCTTGACGATCTTATCACAAAAATGAATACTTTATAACCGACTTCAAAGAAAGAAGGAGGTTCTCAATTCGACTGTATTTTTTTGCTATTTGTTACCTCATTACTTTTTACTGGGTGGACCGATTTTGATGATTCTTTCTTTTTTGAAAGCTAGTGCTTGCAGTGTAGTCTCATTTTAATTTGCATCTATGGGAAAACCAGATGTCTTAAATTTGCATTAAGTATGCGTGGTATTTGTTACTCCAAAACTCAAATATCATTAAAATGATTGAAATAAAAACTTAAACAAAAAATAGAACCGACTCCAAATTTAAAAAAGTGAAAAATAATATTTAAAATAAGTATTGAAGTCGGGCGTTTAATATTTAATTAACTTCAGAAAACATCAGACTGACTTAAATGTTTCTTAAAAAAAAAACCTCATTTAAGATAACTACTTATTTTTCACTTTTTTAAATTTGTCGTCGGTTCCTTTTTTTTTAACAAAACGTCAAATGCAACTATAAATTTACATACAATTCATTAGTTTTAAAATTCAAGTAAATATCAAACAATATTAACATAGTTAGATATGTTTTTGAAACCTAAACAATACTAAATATTATACTAAATAGCTATTCAAATTACTGATTACACGTTAAAATGCAAGATTTGATGCAGAAGAAGATTTGATTGAGTTAGTAATGTTTGGTTAGGTTAGATTCCATACGAGTAGTCGAGGAGTAAAAGTAATTATCATTAAAATTGAAAACTTTGACCACGGTTCGACACAAAGTGGTTTGGTCTTAGTGTTCTCCTAATCGAGAATCGAAACTAGAAGCTAATACTTGGTAATTTATAAATACTTGCAGAATATAATACCTATAGTAGAATATCTTACCTTTATGCATGTAAAGTATTTATCACATGTTTTTTCTAAAAACGGAAGTGAAAACATTTAAATACAATTCTAAATTTATTTATTTGCCAACAATTCTGGTGCAAATGTTATTATTATATCAGACTAGCTGTTTGCTTGCGACTGCGACCTGCGAACTGAGTAATTTATAGCCTAGGTCACTCGCGTATGATGCAGCATCCCGTAGGTGAAAGAATTTTTATGATCGGATCAGTATCTCCGAAGATTACCACTTACAAACAAATAAAGTTAGAAACTTTACCTCTTTATAATATACTAGTGGCCGCCAGCGACTTCGTCCGCGTTTTCCATTATTTCTGCGCTCGTAATAGTTGCAGCGTGATGTTATATTAGCCTAAAGCCTTTCTCGATAGATGGTCTATTCAACACAAAAAGAATTTTCAATTCGAACCAGTAGTTCCTTAGATTAGCGCGTTCAAACAAACAAACAAACTCTTCAGCTTTATAATATTAGTATAGATTTTCTATTGAATCTTTTTTATCCGTAAACTTTGTATCTGTAAACGATCGTAAAAGATTTTCAACAAATATTAATTTTATAAAGTTTTTAGTTTTAATCTCCGTTAACAAATCATTAGCACCAATAATCATTTAAGCCTTATAATAACTCACTTATTAAACACACTTCCAACATAAATCTTCTTTCTACTTAGCAAATATGCAGAGATTTGTGTTACTATACAACGATTGGCCTAACTGGTACAATAAGAAGGCGATGGAGAAAGAAAAATAATTATTATTGAGGCAGAAATAAAATATAAAAAATGCAAAAAAAGATGTATGAGAATTGCTTTTGCTACTCTTCAAATACATTACAAATATTAATTTGTTATTTTTTGATAAATTATACGAACTTTTTGACATATTTTTTTAATATACATATTTTAATAAGTCCAGGATTCAATTTTTAAATTGAAAATATTTATTCACAATTATCATACGTATTTAGTTTTAGCAATGATGTTTTCACAAATTTTTTTCCTATATATAAATTTTTGTAAAGCGAAGCCCAAATTAACTGTTTAAATTAAAAAAAAGAACAAATAAAATAAGTGTTACGATCAGTGGCGTAGCGTGCTTTGTCAGGGCCCTGTATAAATATTTGTTTGGGGGTAAAGAGAAAAAAACAAATTTTAATCGTATCTACATCGATTATTTTGGGATTTCTAGTTACAGTAAATGACTTAATCAGAGAAATCCCAGCAACCCGCGAAAACCGCTGTAAGGTGTTGTTAACTATGAAACGCACGCTTTTGCACGGGAAAAAATAAATTGTTCTTTTTTTTAACTTTTGACATTTCTGAAATGAAATTTGGGAAGTTTTTATTAATTTTTGCTTATGCACGTTGGGGTCCACCATGACCCAGGGGCCCCGTATAATTGATACGGCAGATACGGCGGTAGCTACGCCCCTGGTTACGATCTTAACGATAAGAGTTTCCTCATAAAAGACATCAACGCGTCACATCTTTATATATAAAAATGCCGTGTCTAAGATGTTCATTCACGATAATCTGAAATTTTGTTTACTGGATATAATTCGGTTTAACTTAAAAGATATTATAGTTTTATGTCATTAAATGACCCCATACATTAAATTTTTTGGTAAAATTGAACTTATGACTACATTTATTAATAGTTAGCCACTTATAAAAAATTGATTAATCCATTACAGAAGAGCTTTTACTTAATCACTTTATAAACAATAATTACACTATATAACGTATATGGTTTATCGTTTTGACTATTATATTATTAAAGAATTTTGAAAATAAACCTAGTCTTTATTAAGTTTATCCATTATAAACAGACGATCAAATCTTTCCTTTTTATAATATTAGTATAGATAAGGTATGAATGAAGATAAATTATACATCATAATTTTATCACTTGTCTGTCTGTGTGGCGCAGCTATAGAAATAAGAGACTTAATGGATCTTTTATTTGAAGATCGAGGAGTAGATTTGATATGCGGCTTCGTCCTCATTCTTCGTCCTGTATTATATCTATATATATGAAACTTCCTCCACTTTATCTGTTGCTAAAACCACATTGGAATCAGTAGTGTAGATTAAAAGACCTCTGCGTACAGACAGTGGAAAGCGACTTTGTATTATACTATGTATTATTATAATGTATGTAACATTATAAAACGAAAAGTTTTAGTGCACGTTTTAAAGTTTAAACATTAAGTTGAAACGTTTTGACTTATTTTTGTCAGATAGTGGTTGAAACCTGGTACTAAAGTTAAGCTTCGTTTTATAATAAGACTGGTTGATTTTTTTTAGAACAATCATTGTGCCTTTGAAAAAAATGTACCCTTGGCAACCTGTGACCGTCGGCGGACTGCGCGTGGGCTTATCTCCAGCACGGGTCATCGACACATAAACCATGTGAAAGTGTTAATATTTCTTTCCTTGCGCACCCACTCGTCTGACGAAAAAAACGGATTTATGTCGCGTCCTCCATGGTCACGGACAATGGCAACTGATACTTCGACAAATGTCTCTTGATAAAACGAAAACCACTACATTATAAAGTTTTATGTACACGTCTATTCTGTTATCAATTCGGAACACGTGAACATGGAGAATATGTTATTATTGTATAATTTTTATTTAATAATACCTAAAAAGTGCGGGTTGGTAGATATACATATAATTTAGGTCCTTTTGAAGTATCATATGTGACATATTATAATGACCCACATTATAATATGTCACATTTGACACTTCAAAAGGAAGATAGAACGTATCTTTATACGAAGTCGACGTTATAGAAAAAAAAATATTGCAAAGTAATTTGATATAGATGCATATTTTAAAGATAAAAGCATTACTTAATAGCACAAAACATTTTTTTAATTATTTTCATCCAAATTAATCAAAAAACAAACTTGTAATTTACTACGTATTGTTTCAAACGCAGTTACGTCCTCGATCCTTTTTTCTTAAAAATAGTGTTGTAGCCAAGTTCATCGCCAATTTCCTCATACTTAATTCGTTTTAAATTTATATCGGTCAAATTTTACGTTTTACTCTGATTAATAAACTTATCTATACATGTAATTAATCAATTTTAATTCTAAGTAAACTAAACGGCTTATCACGGCTTTCGAAGTACGGGAAAGAAAAAAATTATAGTTTTGTCAGGACTCTGTCTCTTAACTAAAATGTGAATTTATAAAAAAAAATATCTATAGAACACATAACAAATTTAACACTAAAATGCGGCATTTTGCCATTTCTTGTTGTGATATTATTATTATGTATTTCAAGGGCAAATTAATAAACACGTAAGACAATAATCGTAATATATAGTTTTCGAGTAATTAATTAAACAGTTTTCGCCGCACAATTCGACATTCTCTTTGTTAGTTTATTTAACGTGGGCAATAAGATAAATAGGTATAATATTTTTGTTTTAATTTTTAATTTATGCATTAACGAGTCTGAAATAGTAGTGCAAAATGACTGTGCGTTTTTCAATAATTACTTATCTGTAAAGCTTTTGTTCTTGATAGACTTTGTAGAGTTCAAAAGAAGTGTATTCCTGTGTGTATATAATGCTTGGTTTGATGATAGTTGTAACCCACTTTTTAAGAAGCTTAATGTTTTGCTTCTAGCCTGTATGTACATAAAAGATACCCTGTATGTATGTTTATTTGTTCACTCCAACTCCAAATATTGGACGTGACGGACTAAACGTGTAGAAGTTTTGCCTAGGGAAAACTAAACAAAAATATATCATTTTATTTTCCAGCGCCCTTATCATAAGGACATTTATAAAAATAATGTATACAATATGTGCATAAGTTTATACAATAATTTACCAGATGACGTGAAATTTTTGGATATGAATGAATTTAAATTGAAACTGACAAAGTTCTATAGTGTAAAAGAATATTTTGCATGTTTACATGAAAAGCTGTGCCATTTACGGAATTGAAAAAAAAATCAAAGTTGCCTTGTACTTATCATCTACGAGAAAAATTGCAGTCAAGACCTAAGGACTTTTTTCTTTTTTGATAATATATTTTTTTATAGCCACATGTCATAATTTAGTATGTTCCATATTTCTAATAGTCAGTAGTCTACACCATTTCAAGCTCTCTAAAAATTCTTTTGCCAAATTTATATAAAAATTAAAAAGGATTATTGATTAGTAGAATCCTTACGTTTGCCAGTTAGTATAGTCCATGTCATGTCATGACGTACCATAGGTGGGCGTTAAACCGCCCGTGGCGCCACTCGGTCTGCGTCGTTGCGGCAGCGGTGCGTTCCCACGATCGGGGGACCCTCCCCCCTCCCGCGAATCGGCGCAAACTTCATAAATAAAAACTTTCACTGTCGAATAAACACAACTTTTCGGAAATCGTTATATTGACTAAGTAATTAGATACCTACATAGACACAATTCATTTTTTTTTTTACTTTTTTTCTCAAACTAACTAGTCTAAATAACAAACAGAAATAATTACAATAGTTTACATAAAACTAAAGGAAATGAAATAATGTGCTTATTTAAATAATGTCCGATATAGGTAGGCTAGAACCTGCCTCACAAATCATGAATTAATCCTATAAAAATATATTCTATAAGACGATCTTTATCCTATGCGATCGGAATTAAGTTACTTTGTCAATTTCCAAATTTCAAATTCCAAAGCAACTCATAGAAATACCAATCACCCAAATTTTCCAGATTTATTGGCCAGTAACAATAACATTATTGTATGTTTGAAGATATTAATGTATTAGATATTATTCACAGGTATTATCAACAAATCAATGGCCCACCGGTTATTAAAAATTGACAAATTGATCAATGATCAAAAACTTGGTATAGCCTTTATATTTACCGATAATTTTCTTTATAAAATTATGTAATGTGAACATATTCTACACCAGCATACGCATAGTAACATAAATAATCATGTCACTTATGAATAGCCTAACGGAGTCTGGCTAAAGACAGGTTTGGAAGCTGTTTATATCTTGCTATCACAATGTTGTTGCTGTGTCTATTTAGTTAAATGATCCTCGATTCTCCGACGTCATCTGCTAAAGTCGTTACTTAGTACGATTACCTTTAAGCAAAATAAACTTGACATAAACTTAGCATGGTAATCATCATTACCTTTGAATAAAAATCATAAGTAAATTTTTAGACTTGGTTTTATAAATATGATATTATGAACACATTATCAATTCAACATATTGGACCAGTTCTTATAAAACATTTTATGGCCCTGAACATTCTGTGATGAAGTACGACTGTTGGTTCTTTGTTTGCATTGAATATATTCCGAAACTTCTGGTCCGATATTAAAAATTCTTTCACCGACGGGAAGCTACATCATTCGCGGGTGACTTGGCTATAATTTACTCGGGCAAATTCGCGGCAAAGCAACTAGAAATTTCTTTAATTTATAAAACTTATATAAAACTGGCCCAGCGACAAAACTCTCATTACTAAATACTAGTTTCTAGTTTGTGGCTTTACAAATTTAATATACCTAACATTGTTTTGATTTGTTATTTTCCATAGCTTGCAGTTTACATAGCACCTTAGTATGTTTCGCGTGGTAACTTATACCTATGTTAAGAAATAATTAACGGTTTTGTGACAGCCTCACGTTTAAAATGCTTTTTTTTAATTAAATATTGTACAACACAGTTGACAATTTTACTAAATTATCTTCATGCTTTGTCAACTCCTAAATGGCGTCATTTTTTTATTATCTATAAAAATATATATAGGAGTTAATTAAAAGAAAATAGGCTCTACCTATATTATTGAATCAGAAGGTGTAAAATTTATTCAATAATAAAATTTGATACAGTAACGTAACAATAATGATATTGCTCTATCAAAACGCTTTACGTCATTTCATGGTTAATCCCAGCTTTCATATGGAAAGCAATGATAGTGTGTAATTTTTGTGCTCGAGTTTGTACTCGCGGTGTTTTTTGTTCGTCAAACTAGTTCATAGGACAGAAATTAATTTACTATATTCTTAATTAAAAAGGCTTACAAAAATCCACTTGATGGGATCTTTTTTCAATTTGTTTTTTTTATTTCATTTTATGAATTCAATTGAAATTATTCGCCAACGTTTTAAAATATATATGTAAGTGAGCAGCATATTCCTATTAGTCTTATAATATGCTGCTCACTTAAATAAAGTAATTACATATTTCATCTAATAGGGACAAAACCTTTAAAGAAATTGTCACTAAAAGCACGTCATACCATAGGCATTCTTATAATCTTCTCGCTTTTTTTTAAATGTTCTTTCCGTAAATCGATTACCACCTCTTATAGTGGCCGCTTTATGTTCTGATGGAAGGTTGTATGAGCAGATTTAACGCAATAGGCTTCAAGATAAGCTGAGCTGTGGAGATCTTCAAACTTCTACTACATTGAAAAAAGGTCCGAATATCTGATTGTTTATTGGAAGGTCGATATTACTCGAAGCTGTATTTTTATGTGCTACTAGCACTTGTTATAACTAGAACTAAGAAGTAACAAATAAATAGACAAAGCATGCCTGCTTGCAGCGCATTCATACATATTTATGTATAAGTGTATAAAATTTGTTTTCACTCGTTACCGCCTATAACACGTGGTCGACATATAAATTTCAATGTTAGTTAAGAGGATCGGGTTAACCACAATGCGTAGTTAACTAGAAATGGAAAGCCGTCGCGCGTCTATCCAGCCGCGCCACGCAAATGTTTGTTGAACGTGCCTATTGGGTGACACTAAGCAAAAGAATAATAACTGTTTTATTCTCGTGTGGTTAGCACGTTGATTTATTGAATGCTCATGTCTCCTATCGAGTCATCATATAATATGTCATCATATAACGACTGAAACTTAAATCTGTTTATGATAGGCAAGATTATTATTGCATTTACGATTAAGAATTTTCAGCTTACTTTCATTTACAAACTGAAACTTTTCAATTAATACAAGTTTCAAAACTGTCGTTCAAAAATTCAAATACTACTACAATTACGAGCTTTTGTAACGATCAAGTTACTTTATAATTTAAGCCTTTGACCCTTTAAAAGACATCATGTACTAATTAATTAAGCAGATTAAGAAGACAGATATATAAAGATATAGAAAGATCATATATTTTTATTTATTTATTAATATTATAAAGAAAAACATATATAGATTTCACACGCCAAAGCTTATTTTTTCTTTAGTTAGCCTCACACTATGTCCAAATGTCCACTAAGAAGTTGGATATATAATAAAATAAACTGCTTGCTCAACGGATTTCGTTTAGTAGTTCAGAAATTACACATAAGGTATCCAAGGCAAACGCCGCCTGTCGGTTTCAGGAATTACCATTCATTTCAATAGTAATGTGAACATAACCAAAGGAAATTTAATGGCATGCCATAATCTGTCGAATCGCCGAGATTGCCACTTTTAATTCCATTTTTAATATGTTACATTTGAATTGAATAAAAACTTTTCTGTAGGCTTGTTGTTGACCATAGACGCAGACCCGAAAAGCACTTTTTCCCCTTAGAAGATAAAATGCTATATTATCTAGGCTACAAGAACGTAATCTTGAGCAAGAAAAGTGAAAACATAATTTTGATCAACGTAAAAAATGGAGGATCATGATAAAAAATGGTGACATAAGAAAGTGAAAATACTAAAGAAAGAGGACAAATTAAATGCGAAACAGTTCACTATGATTCCCGTCATGTAACGGCCGCGTTAGTGATTCTGCGCACGCGCCGCTTTCACTGAACATCGTCAATGCATCCTGGTTTACTGATCCGAGTGCCAGTGACGTATACTTACATTCCTAGATAGCCATAATGCCATATTTATATTACTACTCGTACGAATGAACATAACACCTGAAGGGGTATTCTATTTCTTCGAAAAAATGTTTTTCCAAATATTTGGATTTATTATGCAATGTAGGTAGAACCTGAGACTACCTCGATGCACAGATGACCTTCACGGATATGATTTTAAGCAAATTATAAGAACTATTCGAAAAATTATATGACCTATTTATTCTCAAACAAAATATTTAACAATATTTATGGCAAGACTGTAAAAAATTAAATAGCCATATAAATTAGCCATTAGAATTTAAGAAAGATGAGTTGTTAACTTTATATAGGGAAAAAATGTTGGACGATTCAAAAGTACTTTTAAGAAGTCTATTTGAATAAAGATTATTTTGACTTTGACTTTGACTTTATTAACTGATATCTGTTAATTGGCCATCAGGCCAAGTTAGCAGAAAGGCATGCGATCTAAGTATACTAACACTAACGTATCCAACACATATTGTTTATCTAGAAAATAAGTAATGTCTGGAGGTCCTGGGATCATGGTCTACGTTACGTAGGACGAAAAAGGCAAATTATATACACCAATGTATAAAACGAATAATGTTTTATTTAAATTTAATATTATTCATAATTTTTATATAAAATATTTCATAATAAACAATCAAATAGTATAAATATTTGATTGCTTCTTTGCATTCAATACGCTCCGAAACAACTGGACCTTTCTAAAATTTCCGTATTGAAAAACATTTTTTTTTCATCTAAGGGTAGCTACATCCATAGGTGAGTGTCGTAGGCTATAATCGCGGAAAAACAGCTAGTCATTTACAAAGAAAATATTTTGATTTATTTTCGACCGTAGCATTGGATTGGAAACACAACCTAGATCCTAGGATCTGTATCGTATATCCGAAGTATCTGATTTCAACTGAGCTGTGATGTAGAGTTTAAGGCTTTAATTAATTATTTCTATATACAAAAACTTTACTAGACTGTGGTCTATATGCATGCACCATATGGTTGTTTGTATGTATGTGTGCATGCATTGGGAAAGGTTTAGGCCGCAAACTGGAGACACGCGTGGCGATGGCGTCCGTGGCTCGTACGACTTGATAGAAATCCATAAATTCGTATTCGCCGCCAGCTTCACGGTCGCCACCGCCATCCATCGTACACGCGGGCGTCCAGTTTGCAACATTATACCCAGCATTGGGCGTTTTACGGTTGAGCTAATGATAATGAGACTGTCCAAACAAATAAAATAACATAATGACATGTACAGAACTACATCTAACTAACCAGGCCTCTGCTATAACCTAGGTACTTTTCTGTCGCATATAGTTGTGATTCACTTTAGTTAAATATGACTTTCGTTAATTCCACTTTTTCCAAAATATTTGAAATTAATCTTAGGAATTTAAATTCGCAGCCGCGTGACGATCCTAATATATTCTCAATTAAAATCTCATTACATGACACTAGAGAAAAGCTATTAAAAACTAATTATCTAAATAGTCTTAATAGATAATTCATGTTTAAACTCTACATAGGATTTTTAAACTCTATTTGGTATTACAAATAAGTGAGTAACCAACCTATTTACGGACTCAATTGCCCAGCAATCGGTATTAAGATTTACCTTAAATATATTGATAATAATATTTATTTATTTTCACACAAATACACTTAGATACTTTTATGATAATATAGCTCAACGTCTTGTCAATAAGAGTTATTTACATATTAAGTCGCGGTTAAATCTTAATAGTGATAACATTAGTATAGGACATATTTATGAGCGTATTATAGTCATGTCCATTGGTTCAATAGACCAATTTAAATCGAACCAGTTTATAATTGGTATATTGTTTATTTGCTGTTTTTTGGGATAAAATATAGCCTATGTTCACCGCATTTGATGTAGTTTCCCGTAAGTGTTTTTTTTTTAAATTGTTCTATTAGTTTTCAGCCTATTCATTGCAAACAAACAATAAAATCTTTCCACTTTATAATATTTTGAGATAAGTATTGTTTGAAATAAGTCGGTCATATTTTTTGAAAAAGTTTTTATTTCATGCCTTTTAGTGATATTGATATTTTATATATAATAGGTATTTGGTTTAATAATAGGTAATTCTGACAAATACTTTACTGAAAACCGCATCAAACGTACATACACACATACTACATACGTACATAGAGGTAAAACCGAGAATCTCATTTTTTAAAAGTCGGTTTTGAAGTAATATAATAACAGCTACTTTGATAGAAATTGGTTCACCATTCAAGAAGAAATCGATGAACATTACTCCGTACCTAATACACTACACCTGCTACACCTAATTTCATAAAAACTCGTTGAATATAGAAAATCCTTTCGAATTTTGAATGAGCGCAAAATACGCAATCTTTTGTTTTTTTAGTTGAAATAAAACCATCATCTAAATATTTAGGTATATTTTGTTTTGTTATAAAAGGAAAACTACTGTTTCGATTTCGATAAAATTTAAATGGGTCACCTCGGTTCATCAAGCGGTCGAATAAAAAAAGAATTTTGAAAATTGATCAACAACTGGCGGAAATATCGGTGAACATACATCGCCGTGGAACATATACACTCCTCCTATTCAATTTTGAAGGCTGTTAAATATCGTGTCTCCATCTAGTGAGATATTATTTGGTAGTTTCATTTTATTAAATTGGATAGAGCAGTTATTTACCTTAGTAAACGTTAAAAAAATATGTCGAATTCCGAATTTGACTTTACAATATTGATGATAACATCATGGGTTGGTCGAGACGATTTATAGGTTTCTAGTTTAGACTTACAGACATGATAAATACAGTGAATTAATTTTATGTCTATATAAATTCATACTTAAAAGGCGACCTAATGGTACAACAAAAAACTCAAACATTTTACTATTTATTTGACTTAAAATGAATAAACATTTATAGTATTGATTTGATTTCGATAGATCATAATTTATCAACAATTAATGCGTCCTTATGGGGATGATGCCTAAGTAAAAAAATATTATATTTTGCTTCAATTTAACAAGAATTGGTTTTATAAGAGAATTAAAATTGAGGAGTGACTTGAATGCTCTTATAAAATCATTTCTTGTGAAATTTAAGAGCATTAAAGTTGAGGACTGTCTGCGTCATAATTATGTAGAAAATGTACAAAAATGTGACGTCATGCGTCATTTCAACTCATTGTGTCGTAATTATTGGTTATCCACAAAATAATAAAATAGGTGTTTAATTTTTTTTTTTCAATATATGTTACGGATCACAACTTTTCGGCAGTTTAAAAGTTTAAATAAGAGATTTACAATAATACGAAATAAATTATATATGTATAATCTAGTGCATTTAACAATTTTGCAGTGATGTAAAATAAAAATATTGCATAATTTTAACTCATACAAATATTATTTACAAAATTAGATAGTCTTGCTTTTAACTGTATTGCGACAGATTTACTTATATAGTATATTACAAAATAAATAGAATCCGTCCACCACGGATTGGGCGTTTTAACCTCCCTATATAATACTTACACATATACCTAATAAGTATACATATGTCACTAGCAACAATCTACCAGCTTTTATAATTGTTACATGACCTGCTCGTTAAATTTTAAAACAACCTATCAACATTTTTTCCATAATGAGTAATCGGGGTCGGGTATTTCACGAAGCGCAAGGAGAATGCTTGAAATATTAAATTAGCTACTCGGTCATCCTGCGCAGTGAGCTCGGCATTTTAACGAGCCCTTCTGCTGAACAAAACACCAAAAACATCGTTCAGCCCATCAACGCTCTAATTGCTTGACATATACGAGTTCCAGCAACTTTTTAAAAGCACTGGTGTTTGTAACAGCCGTAAAGTAACTTACATATACATATATAGGGTAGTAACAGCGTTGCTTATTAATCAGTTGCATTTTTCTGTTATGTTCCAACAAATTTGTAAATTGTTAAAAAATTCTTGCCGTGTTTCATTTTAATTATATATCCGTTGAATGTGTCGAAACACCAACTTCATTCCAATTGAAAAGATGGGGAAGATAGTATTGTTTTAAATGTTGTTGTAAGTCTACATATATAAGTATATTTTTTTTGCAGAAACTCAGTAATGCGGCTGTTTTTACACTGATATGGCTATCGGTGGTGACTTTCTCCTTGGCAGATCCCATCAATTCTACTTCCCTGAAACACATTGCTAATGTTTCTTGTAAGTAACAACTTGACTTTATACAATTTACAAAAAAGACGATTTCTTTTTAAGTACCTTAACTACATTGTTGTTTAGTTTCAGATGCCGCTGATAATATCGACTTAAGTTCAGTAGCAAGTATATTCAGTCCTCGTATGGACTTTGATCAATGGAAGCCGCTGACAGGTCGCGGGGACCCTTTAAGAAAAGATCCTACATACGATTACGAACCACCGGTTTTAGAGCGAGTTCATTATTGGGCAGATGACACCCGTCTAGAGCGAGAACATTATCCAGAAAGAAAATCTGAAGTTCTTATGCTTGGCGTGTCTTCCCGTAAGCCAAGCGTAAATCCTCGACAGCCACCACTTCGAAGGTTGCCGCGTCCCACACTCAATAAGTACGAAGACTTCTCATATAAGTTTAATGATCACTATCCAATGACCATACTAGTCCCACCACCGCCACCCCCGCCGGGACATCAACCATCGCTGTACGTATTTAATGAAAATAAAATACCAATGCCTAAACCTCAAACCGGGTTAACTGAAACTCCAGAAATTACGAGAGATACTACACCTGCAACGGAACAATTGACTTCATTATATGCATTGCAAGAATCAAATTTAGTATACCAATCGTCGTCCACCAGTCAAAACTGGATATTCAATTTAAATCAAACAAAACCAATTCCAAATGCTGTGAGTACCGATTATGCTGGCTGGGGACCAACAACACCATTGAACGACAATGATTCAGTCAATGATACTCATAATTTAATTGCCAATGATCATATCGAGACATCTAAACATGTGTATTCATTTTATAAACCGATGTTATCTGAAGCGCCTCCCCCTCCATATCATACTACAAATTCAATATTCTCACCAACTTTTGTTCCAACTGCTTTACCTCCTACAGATATACCACCAGTTCTAAGTGTTGCTCAAACAACAAAGCAAGAACCAGATACAACAACAGAATTTCTTTTAAGTATAACAGATTATTTAGAGGAAACGACCACACCTACACCATTTTCAAAGAAACAGCATACTGCTCCTGATTCACAGTCAAATCTGAAAATAGAGAAAACTATGTTGGATATGCTCGGTCCGATGATGTCGATGCCAATGGTGAACGGTCCAGAGCGGCCTGAAGATAAGCTGTATGCTCATGCATCAGAAAATGTTCAAGTGTACAAAGAACAGCCCACTGAAGATACTAAAGTCTTAGAAACCATGCAAACAATGCAGCCACCACCGCCTAATAAATTAACAGAAACCGCTACTGAATTCGATAACTATCGTAAGAATCCAGTCAATAAATTTATTCACAAGAAACCATCCAAATTCACACTCGATCCCTATTTACATATGCGTTTTACAACATCATCGCCAATTATAACAACCGACGGTAGTGACGAATATAAATCAACGACAGAAGCTATGGCTGTCCCTATGTATTTAATTATACAAGGTCATTCCAAAGTTAAAACTTATAGTTCCAAGCCTGATTTAAATATTAATCGTGATACAAAAAGCAATGAAATTCCAAAAATCAATGAAACAACGGAGGTCAAACATCTTCATCCAGTAAAAGAAAATAAAAGTGAAAAATCTAACACTATTCGAGAAAGTAGATCGAAAAATCTTAAAACATTAGTGGAAGACAACTATGGTTCTATTGAAATTCAAGAAGCCGATATGGGTATACAGTATGATGTAAGTGATGGTAGCAATGTTCCACTGGAAATGTACAGAAGAGGTATTGTTGAAACAGATGAAAACGACTATTCTTCTTTGAAGAAAAATCGTACTAAAAGACAAATCGACTTCGAAGATTTGTTGCCTTTTGACGAAGATGCTATTGAAGAGTATGTCTTTAATTTTTTGAATGGAAAACGAAATTCAACGGGTATAACAGGTTTAATTGCACAAGCAATAACTGGGGATGCAGCCTCTGAAGTTGATGACCTGGAAGATGATGACGATAGCAGTATATTTGAAGAAGAAAGGTGAACTCAAGTGATTCCATATGACACAGTAGTATAATTTTTGTGCAGCGTGATGCCAAAAAGGTTTTAGTGAAGATATTGTAGTTACCCACGTTTCAATCAGGAATTTCAACACCTAATGATAACAGAATTATGTACAATAAGAGGCTGTATTAAGAATAATGAATATTCCTATCCTAATCATGATTGACGGGTTTGTTTAAAATTTAATTTAGACCCGTAGTTGATGCCATGCTTACGATGTAAAAAGTATAAATTTTAAAAAGACTTTTTCTTAGTACACGAAGTGGTAGTATTATTAGAAACTATACAAGAAATTATCAGCATATAATGTTGTATGTTAGATAATCATTTTAATTTAATTGAAAATGTAAAGACTTATTTATTCTAGTGTAAGTAAATAAAATGTAACGACGATAAGTTACGGTTTAGAAGTTAAATTTGTTGTGAAGGGGTAGAAATTTAAACATTATTATTATTATTTGAAATGAACAATTTTTTCTAACAATTTTCATAAATACGGACAACATATTTTTTCCCAATACTGAAAGTCAACAGATATTGAGTTAAAGGAAAATTTTCTATTTTTCTAATTATGTAGTTGTACTTTGACGTATGTCTACAAAAAAGTCGCATACGAAGCAGCGGACGCGGCCCACTGACACACACACTTCTTACGCTCCTTTTCGTAGAAATAGACGCAGGCACCTTGGATAAAGTGAAAGCTGCTTATAAGCCGATAAAGTCACATTTATTGCGATTCACCACTTTTATGGAGTCGACAACAATAAAGCTAAAAATGTAAAGGAACATTTCATTCACGAGATAGTGTCTTTTATTTCTTGTTCATATATAATTTATATAGTAAATTAAAATAAATATTTGAATATAAATATAATATTTCAGTTGACACTTCGGTGTCGAGTTACACCAATCCGCTTTACAAAAACACACTTTGTATTCAGCATCGGCGTGGCTGAAACAAATTATTAATTTGGTATATAGATGCACTGATTATTGTATTCGCAAATTTAAAGAAAATGTCTCTCGTTAAGTCACAACGCAGCATTGATAATGTTCCATTTCATTTAATCTGAGGCCATTACTATGTATGTATTTGTATGTAAACTATAAAATTAAATACGATACATATATCCCTGATGTATTTATTACCCTAAAACTACCAATGCGTTAAATATTTATACCCTCTACTATTATGAAACTTATATCGGTTGATTATTTACACATAGGTCTGTTGACGTCATTCCATTAGCTTTTAGTTCGAGGGAAAAACTAAACACTGTATAACTATACAACTATATAATAACATTATTTAGTGGGAATTTATTAGTCTATAAACATTAAACATCATTACTTAAATCTCAAATACAGCCAAAAGCACGTCATATTACTAAAAAAGGCCAAGTAGTCACATGAGGTGTTGTCGGATGACCATAAAGCAGTCGTAATGTTATCCGAAATAACGTATCTACCACCAGATCAAACATACTTGGAAAAATATTTTTTTACATGAACCCGACTGGTAATCGAAATAGTAATGGTAGTAATCTTAAAGATGGCGATATCATAAAAACAGCGTGCGAGTTGCAAGATCACGGAGACCGTAAAATATATGATATTTTATGGTAGGTAAACTACTCAAAATACTGACCTCAAAATATTGAATCTGTATTTAAAAAAAATGCACTATTTTTTAACGGTTTGTCAACTAGCGATTGTATCCTAGTCGAAGACTAGGAATTACCTCTAACTTTTATGTTTGTTTGCTCAAACGACATTTATTAACATCTTACCAAAGAAAAAAAACGCAAATTTATTTTATTGGTCCTCGTGTTACCGCTCTGCAAGTCATAAACCTTATATTATGTATGTACCTACAAGTTTGTTAATTTGCTGATATTATCATTTTCTAACGTTTGAGAACAACGATCATAGAAAAATAACCAGCAGTATCTAGTTAGCACTTATGTCTTTAAACATTTTGGCACACCAATCGACCATTTCTTTTTCTCAAACCTTATTTTTCTGACATTATATTTCAGAGTTAAATGACATTGAATTTGATTAATTGCGATATAATAAAACTGTAGGTAGTTTCAAGGGTGCTTAACTTTGATTAACTTTTTTTCTATGTACTGTGATTCAGATAATATTTTAAAATATTCAACTAATATCAAGTAAACATACCGCTCCTGTTTACAAGTCATAGATCTCGTCGGGACAGTCACAGAGTAGGGTAAAGGGTCTCCTTTAGTAGACTGATAACACCCTCGCTGCACCATCCATGCGTAACGTCCACGAGCAGCCCAAGATCGCACAAAGCAAAATGCATCATCTGAAAAGGAGTATACAATACAATTACGCTCCAACACGTTTAGTTTCTATTAAGTAAAATTCAGACCACGAAAGTCTGTGCGTAAGAATTTGAAGGAAAATACGACA
Source organism: Diatraea saccharalis (assembly GCA_918026875.4). NCBI lineage: Eukaryota > Metazoa > Arthropoda > Insecta > Lepidoptera > Crambidae > Diatraea > Diatraea saccharalis. Next base: position 12,653,147 of record OU893345.1, read on the forward strand.
CTTTTTATCGGTCGCGAAACGACAAAGCTGAAACATGTATGAATTTGATATAGTTACTTTCGTAACGCACTAACATACATAAAAATATATTTATTGATAATTTGTCATGCAATGAGGGGTCAATTCCTGGTACTGTGTTTAATATGTAGGTAAGCTGCAAGGAGATGATTTGAAGGAGATGATAGAGTCACTTTCCATTACAATATTAGAAAGTTAAATACAATAATGTAAAAATATATAACACCATGCCTTTTTGTCATTTAGATATTCTCTAACGGTATAATATCCTTTACTTTGTAAACAAATTTAAATACGACTTTTAAAATGCTTTATTGGCAAATCTAACACATCACTGGGTATGACCCATGAAAGAACCTAATACTTTCTGTAACCTGTAAGTAGGCATTAGGTACTAGCTTGTTTTTATTTCTAGTGTTAAGTTTATGTACATCATTATAATTAGTATACATATTAATATTGTTCCGGACAAAAAGTATACAACTATATATAAATTGAGATGCAAACGTCAATATTCCATTTTCTTTATATTTCTTTCTAAGAGCTTTTCGCGAGGCCAACTGATAGATAGCTCTTATTGCCCTTTTTTGTAAAACAAAAATAGACTGAATATCGGCTGCCGTTCCCCACAATATAATGCCATAGGACATGATACTGTGAAAATAACTAAAGTACACTATCCGGGCAGTTTCTATATCGGTAATTTTTCGAATTTTTCGTATGGCATATGCAGCCGAGCTGAGTTTACCAGCTAATATAGAAATATGCAGGTGCCATTGCAGTTTTGAATCTAGTGTTATGCCCAAAAATTTTGTTGAATTTACTAACTCTAAATGTTCGTTGTTGAGTTTAATTTCAGCTGGTTCTACTTTTACATTAGGTAAAGTGAATTTTAGTTCCGACATTTTGTTTACGGGTAACAGAGTTCCTTCAAACCTTCGGGTTTCTGAGGCAGATATAATTTTACAAATAATTTTCTTTTCTGATAGTCAACGATTTATTAGATCTTATCATTACTATAAGAGCAGCCAAGAGGTATACAATTTCAAAATTTGTTGAAGAATCGAAAGGTAAGACGTTCATTAGCAGGGAACTATACACAATACAAACCTCCAGAACAGTTAACAAGTAAAATTCGACTGTTGTTGAAAGAACTGCTTACAGGCGAGAAGTCTCCCGCGCAGTTGGTTTCTTCGTGTTGAGTCGACGTACAATTAAAACAGAGTAACCCCAGAGCCCCATTTACCCAACTGAGCACTATAAGCAACCACAACTTATTTATCATCGGCATTCATTGGAAGCCACTACAATTATTATAATGGATGATGGATTTATTTTTATAACAAATTTCTTAAACGTTTACTGCATCGGTAACCCCTATAAATAAATCATTATTCAGTAAAATTATAACGATCTGGTGGATGTCATCTTAAGTTAGGTTAAAAACAATGAGTAAATTTGAAAAAAGGTTGAAATATAGTTGAAATCAAAAAGAATTTAATCACTACCCTAGAATTGGCGCTCACGAAGCGCATATTTCTAGACCGTCTTTGTGTCTAAGGTCCTAAAGTCTGCAAGCTAGCTAAAGTAGGCAAGAGTTGTTAAATTTTAGCTTACTAAAACAAGTTGAAAGAGAGGAAAATAGCTGTACCTTTTCAGTTTGTGTCTATCTACTATATAGCATGTGTAGTTACTCCGGAAAAACTTTCTTTAAAAAATAGAATCGGGTCGAAAGTGAGATGTTGTATGAGCGCACTCGAGAAAAGTGACATTTGAGTGTAGACAAAACATTCTCGAGTTCGTCATGCTACGCGTGCTGGAATATCTTCCACATTGATGACCAGACTTAAACGAAATTTCTATGGGAGCACACAGATACTCTACTCTTAAAAAAAACAAAATTAAAAATTAAAATATATATATATAACCTAAGTACGTGATTATTCGAGATAACTAAGGTGCCACAGCACCCAGACCCGAGACAGTATAGACCATTTTTTAAATCTACATTGACTCGACCAGAAATCGAATCCGGTACTGCAGAAATGGCGACACATTACAATTTTTAAATTTCGATAAATATAGGTAGAGTATGTAGCTCAAGATGTTCTGAGCGCCGCCCTCCTTCAGTTTTTTCTCTTCTCGAGACTTATAGGACCATCTGTCTGCTTTTCCGTCCGTATGTTTTTCACAGCTGGTATCCCCGAAACTACTACACCGATTGATATAAGTATATAAAACGTTGACGTTCGGTAAAGCTCGGTAGCTAGTGTATAAGCGCCGCGACCCGCGATCATTGTTGTTAAGCAACTTTCGCAGGGTCGGACACGGGATGGGTGACCAAAATATTAGTAACTGGAGCTACTCTGTTCTTCAGAAATCAAGTTAATCTGTTGATTCCGGCTGCATTCGCAGTCGTACATAATACCCCACAATCCGCATTGGGCCAGTGTGGAGAGTCAAGATCCTCCTTGAGGAGCCCCTGCAGTGGGGACACCAAAAGGCTGATGACGGTGATGACATAAAACGTTTAATTGATAAACTTTAATTTGTTGCCTTTTGCATTATAAACCAATATGGCTAGTTATAGTGAGAGTTAGTCGTAACCTTTTGGCCAATATAGAGAACGGGCTTTCCTAATTGGCTTGGGTCAGGACATTGTGGTAATTACTTACCTTCGTTGATTTAGATAATCCAGAGTACGCGGTACTTGGAATATGAGCTATGATGTTGTATAGTGTTAATTATTAAAGGACTGATATTATCTACGTTGGTTTAGCAGCGCCACAGAGACATAAAAGAGAATTAGTTATATAGTCAACAACGACATTTAGTAAACGGTAGTTTACTAAGACGTAGTGTTTGTAACAACGCATTACAAATTGATAGAAATATTCTTAAAACAACTTTAAAAATATTGGCACTATGACTGATTCATGTATTGTATTTAGTAGTAGGTGTTTTCCCACGATTTCGCCCGAGTAAATTACAGCCTATAAAATCACTTCACCGGCGTATAACGCAAGGAGTTTCCGGTAGGTGAAAGAATTTTTAATATAGGTCCAGCGTTACGGAGCCTATTATAAGCAAGGTAAACAAACAATCAAATCTTTTCTCTTTAAAATATTATAGTAACCCCGTAAAATAATTTACAGTAGCCCCGCCCCGCCTGTTGAGCAAAGATAGAACTAATGTTGCCCCACACGGCGCAGGTTAGTATGACGCTTTATAATAGTGTAACTAGACTTCACCTTCACAATGTTTCGTCAACGCACACCTCATTCTCGTTATCTCCTTGGTATGAGAGCCAAACACACCCTTGCTTTGTAACGGGTCATATCCATAATATGCGCCAGTAAATGTGCCATTATAACAAAGAAGCGAGCCTATTTCATGCGTAAGAAAATAAACGATTAAAATTTGAGGTAACATCATGACCAGCTAGATTATTTAAGCTGATTCGTCGATCAGTATAATCAACTGCATATAAGTTTACACTAAATTGTCAAATGTCTTTAACTTATTATCAAACTTATTACTTAAACCTCGAAGATAAGATTGAAAATCAATATGAAAGACATATGGTAATCTAACTAATATGCTGTTGTATGTATATAGGATTTAGTCAGTAAATTTATCGACATCACATCAGAAGATTATCGACATTTTAATAACTAAGATCCTACTTGATTGATATAAGATGGATATATATATGAACTGCTGAACAATGATAGGATATGAACTTACATAGGTATAGATAAATTCTCTTTGCTTGATTCTGAGATCTAAAAAAAACATATTCTTTAATGCAAATCCTGAATGCAATATATAAAAATGGTCGTTATTATGTACCTACATAATAAATCTAATTATTATGTAGGTCTTTCACTAAACTTAGGACTCGCCCAAACCTGTCGCCTAAGTATTTAGGAATCGCCTAAGGTAAAAATGCATTTCACCAGTGACTTAATGCTGAAGTTATGATATTCGTTATGCGGCGCTTTGCGCTAGGCATTTGCGTATATGACAGGTTATAAATATGTCAAGGGATAAAATAAAGAAATATTTATTTGGAATTAAACTAATCTGTTTAGGCGATTCCTTGTTCTAGATTAGTGAAAACGAAGATTAGAGTACTTAGTACACATAGTAGGTAGTAGTAGTTTTAGGCGCGACTGTAGTAAGTCGCACCAGAGGTTGCACCGCGTAACGTGCTTAGTGCTGGGTATATATCTACACCAGAAAGTTAACACCAGGAAGTGGTTGGCAGCCACTTCTGCATTGCACGGCCTCACCTGTCAGGGAGAGGCTCCCGTCATTATAATTAAGATCAGTTGTATGTATCTGACTGTACTTACCTAATTTCAGACCATTAAACGTATAATTCATTCAAAAATCAAAAGCGTGGAATCTTGAATAGTTAAGTATACAGATAATTTTACTCTCGCTATGTATAAAATATAAATAACATCTTCCAAGTTTATATAATTATTGCTTCCTTATGCATCTAGCTCGTTGACCATATTGGCTCAATAAAACACAGTAATCAATTTTAATAGTTAATGTATTTTATAGTTTTCATAAATTGATAACTATTCACTATCGGTGAGGTAACAACTCTTGTAGAACCATCTCTGCAAGCTAATCCTAAAGTCACTAACTACCTGATATTTTACAGGGCGCCTTCAACACATTTGTATACATTTTACATACATGTCCATTCAATCTGGCAATAAAATTTTGTAAAATACAAATAAGCTGAATTAATTTTAATTTATGGCCCTCTAAGATGGTGAATGCACCCTTACCACCAAGCGAGTACGCGCCGCCGCACAAACACAAAGCAAACTTTTCATATCATCCAAACATTCTCATTCAAAAAGGTATTAATTTTGTAACAAATATATATCGACGCTTTAAATACGCATAATCATCGTTATACAAATTATAAGAATTTACACTAATAAAAACAAGTTACATACAAATTTTATATTTGGAGAATACTTAAGATTTTTGTGTTTTATTGAAAGCTTCTCTGGAATTATAACGTAAAATAAAATTATCCAAGTAGGCATCGTATATATTAAAACACTTGAAGTGCTATTAAAGTTATGTCATTTCAGAAATGTTATTATAATTTGTTCAATACAAAGCAACCCATAGACTAGATAATATTTGTACACAATAGTTATACTTTTGCGAGCAATAGTTTTACATAGGTAATTACAATTCCAAATACATTACAAATCTTCATCAGGCAAGATTAGTAAGGCATTTTATAAAACCAGTCAAATAAATAAATGCATTTTAATACACATGTCGATAAAACCTAACCTCAAATGCTGCACCAAAGATCAATATTTTCTTTATTGAAAATTATGTCTTATTTAAAACAACGAGCCATCTTTGAACCAGGTATCAATGTACCTATCATTCATAAATTAACCCCATACTTATTTAGTAAACTAATTTTAACTGTGAGTGTGTAAGTTCTTTTGCATTCAATCATGTTTATAAAATTAGTAAGGTATTAACAATAGACGGTTTTTATAGTCATGTAAAATTCTGGATTTGCTTAAGCGGCGTTAACAACCTTACATTATTTATAAAGTTAGTTAAAATAGGTTTATCAGATATTTTTTATGATTACTGCGCTCTAATTAAATATGTCAATAAGTACCAAACGTATGAAACCACAAAAAATTGGGCTAAGATACATATTCATATCTGTTCTAAAATTAAATTCATGTCCATATCCCTTATTTAACACTGCCATTTTTGTATTCTCAGGGATACTGCTAAAGGTAACGCAAACGCAAATTTTAGAATTATTTGTATGGAAACATGAACTTCTGCCACCAGTACGAGCTGGCTCGTCAGAATTCTAATGTCAAGTGTCTTTCGTTTGCGAATTGTAAAGATAATTATTTTCGATCGCATCCCTTGTCTGTACGCTCGGTTTGATGTGCTATTAGAGATTTTTTTTAAAAGAACTTTAGCGATTATTTAATTGCTAAAACTATACAATTGCTAAATGAATGAGACTTAATTTTGGAAGTTTTTCATAATAATAGCAGAACGATATCCTACAACAACAATAATAAATAATAGGTATACAGTTCTCTCTTTTGTAGAGCAATTTGTCTCAGGTTATAAAATAAAAACTTACGCTATATCTTTTACAGCCGGAGGATTTTTTGAAATGGCACTGAATATTATGAAACATTTTGATTTGCTATCCATTAAATGATTCACAATGCTTTTTCTCATATATACGAAATGAAATGCTAGTCAAGTGGTCTTGGTAAATCCAGTTGAATCCTATTAATATTATAAAGGCGAAAGTTTGTAAGTATGGATGTATGGATGTTTGTTACTCTTTCACGAAAAAACTACTGGACGGATTTGGATAAAACTTTACAGCAATATAGGTTATACATCAGAATAACACATAGGGTACTTTTTACTGGGAAAACTTCTCACTCCCACGGGATACCGACTTCCACGCGGACGAAGTCGCGGGCGTCCACTAGTTTTAAAATAAAAATGTGCTATTCAAATGACTCATATTATGTTCTGATGCGTCAGTAACATGCGTTACCTAACATAAACTAAATTAAAAGAACTATACACATCTTAATACCACAAGACTTAAGAAACCCAGATAAAGGCTAAAGCGTGCTGTCGTGTGTACATGTGACTTAATAAGATCCATACTCATCGAAAGACCGCGATAATGTGACATAATTATGTCAGCGGTTCTACAACGTAACTATATTACATCGATTTTGTAGACATTGAATTGAATCAAAACGCAGTCAACGTGAATATTGTATTGTTAGATATTATATATTCAATACAGCTGGTTGAATGAAAGGCACTCAACATTAAATACAGTATTGAACGTCGAGTTCATTTTGATACAATACGATGTCGTTGTGAGTGTGGTTACGCACTAGAGCTCGTGTTTTTCTACACATTTTATTTCTTGGGAACTATATCTGTGGAATTATTTTACATGTGTATGGTGAACGCAGTGTCTGAGCACTTTAAACACAGTTACCAAGGCAATAAATAGAATACACATTTGCAAATAATATATCAAGGGCGTCATGTCCTCGATGAGGCGGAGGTGGGGTTGGCGACGCGCTCTTAACTTTTATGTTCTGTATTGAAGTTCAATATTTTTATTACTCTTTTTTTAACAATACACAATATGATGTATATTATTTAAGTCTCATTTATAGTAAGGGTAATACAATTTTAAGTAACATTAACATACATTTTGACAAGATTTGGATGTACCCAATTTATAAATATTAAAGTATAGTAAAACCTTATTAATGACAACTTCAATATGAAGTCGAAACAATATTCGATTTTAGTATTAACTTTCAATAAACATACATATGTAGTTGCTGTATTTATACTCATTAAGAAGTTTATTGAGCCATTGTCATTTGTGAAATAGGTATATCTATTATATTAATTTAAGTACTACTTGCATTATTTAAATTACTCATGCTAGCTCTACAATTACTATTTCTACCATCTTTACTAAATAATTTTAAAATACAATTGTATTATTTGTAAAAAAATATTTGTCAATAGATATTAATTAAATAGAGCAACTACAAATTTACTTGGTTTCATTTGACATCTTATATACATTTCAAGGATGTGCCAATTTCAATTTCAATAGTGATAGAATCATAACTACAAATGTAACAAGACATTCAAAAGAAATAATCAATATGCTACCAGCGAATAAATCGTTCTATACAGAAAGTTGCTTAGTAAATTAAAATCACAATGTTTTTCACTTTAATAGCGCAATAGGATTGGGCGGCGGCCGACGTCTGAGTACCGATAATAAACAATGGGAATAATATCTGACATACAATAAACATATTATATATCAATTAGGAATCTTTTAACAGCACGTTTTATCCATGTCACTAAATCTAAATCCGAAAGAATGGTATATATATCACATAAAAATTAGGTTACTCCCTGTTGAAAATTAGGTTTTTTACTAAATTTGTATAGGTTTAAATTTTTTTATAGTTTCATGTTTAGAATAACCATTTAAAAATTACTCTCAATTGGATAAGATTTGATCAAAAAGATTTAATTTTGGTTTGGATGAATACTCTCTCATGCCAGATATTGTTCTCTTTGAACAAGTTACATAGTCATAGGGAGACAGACCTAGCTTACAGTCCAGTCTAAGCCCCAACGCTCAGATACCTTCAGTTGTGCAGCTGCTGCATCTTTTAGTGAGAATAAGTGTGTCATCTCTAACTCTGTTTTGGCTAATGCAATAGCTTTTTCAAATAATTCCAGTGACCGCCTCAAGTTGCCTCTGTAAATTAAAAATAAAATTTGTCTTCAATCATTATCTAACAAAGTTTTAAATTTACCTAGAGTTAGATTTTAGTTACATGTTAGAAGTTAAATGTAAGATAAAGTATCAAAACCTACACAACATATCTCTCAACTATATCAATGATAAATCGGGAGATAAAAAGATACAAACTTCTGAAATTACTTTAATGATAAGGTTAAAAGAAACTGATTTCAGTTTAATTTTGATATCATATTTTTAAAACACATGCAAAAATGAATAACACATTAACATTTACTAACTTAAATTTATGTATATCTTCTTGATATTTTTAAATAACATACATTAAAATACCAAAGGAAAGCTTGTGAAAAATGGGTGGCATTTCTAACTTTTCAACACATTTATGTGGGTTGTTTCCTTATTTTTACATTTATATAAATAATTAAATAAAGAAACCATGTTGAAAATCAATTCTTGCTCTCTAAATTGAGATACACCTGGTATACCAGTATCAGCTTTTTCTATAGAAAGATGTACTACACACTAGCATGTCGCAGAACCCACGAGAAGATAAGCAGTTCTAAGTCACACAGAAAAGGTTAGAGCAACAGAAAAAGACAATACTTTGCTGCGAGACGAAGCTAAGCCCTAAATCATTAAGGTATTCCATAACTAAAAAGATACAACTGGATTACTAAGTTTATCAATTTTGCTATAGAAAAAACAGCTAAGGTTTTTACTATGGAGGCAAATTAATCCAATAGTTTATTCCCTGTGGGATTTAATATGAATAATACAGGATTATTATATCTAAAGCTAAGCTTATGTACCACTGTAAAGTAATAAATGTTACACTCACCTTTGAACCTCAATTGTGCCCAGTGTTTCATAAGCAAAATCACATTTGTCATCCATTTCAATAGCCTTATTAATGAGTTTAACAGCTTTGTCAAAGTCTGTGCTTTTTTGAAGTTGCACTAAGCCCTTATGAACATACAATGTTGCATTGTTTGGGTCGACAGCTAAAGCAGAATCAAACAGAGCTTCAGCACGTCCCCACTCTTGTTGGTCTGAGAGAACTTGTGCGTACAGAATGTAAGCCTCGGCACACCTAGGGAATCTTTCCAAAGCACGCTCAAAGTCTGCTCTTGCTTGCGCTAATGCACCAACATTTTTGTTTATCTGAGCATGCTTATAATCAGCATAACACTTTTGAATGTATGCAATTGAGAAATCAGGATTCAAATCCACTGCCTTTGCGAACTCGGCTGTTGCCTCATCCATGCGTTCCAGAAGCAGGTACACCTGACCTCTGTGGTGATAAATATCAGAATTATTTGGATCTAGTTTTGCTGCTTTAGCAAAATCTTCAAGACAACGCTCAGTATTTTCTAGCTGAGTATATAATGATGCACGTTTAATCAAAGCATTCACTTTTACCTTGACAGGTGCATCACTTTCAATAACTTTTCCAAGATCAGCTTGAGCTTCATCATGTCTTCCCAGCAACAGGTAAAATGTTGCACGAAGCAAGAGAGCTTCATTTCTGTAATTGCCATTGGCATTCAATTCTTCTGTACAAGCATCAACAATTGATTCATAATCTTGAGTATCCAAAGCTTTTTTAGCTTTAGAAAAACCACCAGTGACATTGTCATCTAACTGTATTTTACCAATAGGATCTTCAGAAAATGCAGAAAAATATGTTTTGATAAAGTGTTTAGATGGCATAACAGGGCAGCGCCTAGCAAGAGCTTCTCGGGCATGTTGCCTACCTAGCGCTTTCAAGATGCGGTCGGCATTGACAAGGGAACTCTGAACTTGGAACCGTTCAAGTATACAGGCTGAGGTTACATCTTCGAGCGCGAGTACTAAGTCACCACTTTTTTCAGCAGCCCGGGAACGGCGAAGAAATGCCTTCACATATTTTTCATTTAATTTCAGAGCAAATGTACAATCCTCTTTTACTTGTTCCCACATTTCACGTTTCTCGTAACAGGCTGAGCGGTTCTGATAGAACGTCGCCATATCAACTGGACGATCAGGAGGGCATGCCTCAATGGCTTCGTTGTACAGAGATATAGCCTTATCATATTCGCCAGCATGGAACGCACGATTTCCGGCACCCTTTAATTTCATGGCACGGTCAAGGGCATTTTCCGTGGTTTTTGAATTGTTCTCTTCATTATCCAATGAAATAGTTGTTTTGGCTTTCAAATCAGCAACCTTTTTTTTCTCGGGATCTTCTAATCTATTTCGTAGATAAAGGTAACCTAAGCCAATGGCCAAAGGTGCACCGAGAAGGATGGCCAATTGCCATTTCGGAAATGGTGTACTACCGGTCGATGCCATGATTCTTGAAAACTACTTTAGAGCAATTAATAAACAACACTATTCACCATTTAAATAAACATCAAGGAACATTAAAAAACAATACTTTAAATTTCACTCTACTCCCATTTCTTTTCTAAGCTTCAATTGAATTCAACATTCTTCTTCTTCTTCTTTTTTAATTAATGGCTTATCTGCGCATTTCGCACAATTCTGCCAATGTCAAGTAAATTAATTAATTTTTTCAATTCAACCCTTGACTTGACAGGCGTCAAATTAAAAACATAGACAAGATAATATCTAATGCTCTATGCCGATTGAAGTATGGACAGAGGGTGTCCCGTCCATGTATGGGAAAAAAATAATTTCGTAAAAGATGAGTGTTGGCACATTTATTACGATTATATTAAAACTTAATGAGGAAGTATTTAAAAAATAAAAATTAGTTCTTGAAATCATACTAGATGTCACTCGCGATGTTTGGATTTTGTTTATGATATTCATTTAAATTTTGTTTCTGACGTAATGAAAGTTATTAATCAGCAACAAATATCATAAAAACGATAAGTATAATAAAAAATCTGTTTAATATAATAATATATACTTACCCGATATGTATCAAATATACTAGGTTTTTGTACAAAATAACATGACTCCTGGCTGGAATGACGTTTATGCAATAGCCCAGATAGAATGCTAACTTGGGGCGTTCGATTTTTCTTTGATTTTAAATTGCTGCGTCCAATATACGAGGCACGTTTGTGACAATGTCGCTACAATATTATTATGTTAAATATGAAGTTTCAAGTTTGCGACAATATTGTTTGAATATTGTTATGAAAAAGATACTTATTTGTAACACACCCATTATCTTCATAGGTGCACGAATAGTTCTATGACTGCAAACTAGATGGCGCTGTTCATTTAATGCATCGCGGTATCAGTTTATATTGTTAGATTGTATATCCAATATGCCGTTTAATGTGATCTTAATATGGGATTCGAAACCAACCGTTCCAGTTATTTACTTTGGCTCTTAGGCTAGGCTCTGTGCTGTGGTTTGAGTTTAAGGTCGCTTTTGGACCAAAAGTATTGAATGATCAAAAGATTAATAAAAAATTAGTAATCATAAAGTAATATTTGCTTCGAAACCTGTATTCCAGGTACTAAAGTACCCGAGTACCTGCTAGGTATTCGAGTCAGTACACTTGCACTACCTTTGATACGTCAAAGGTAGGGAAAGTTTGCCACACTGAAACTAGAAAGTTTGATTTAAACTTGCTGCAAGTTGCTGCAGTTGTCATGACAAACTTGAAGCAATTCTTCTTTTTGATGTATCAAACTTGTTGCAAGTCAGAAACAAGTTTAAATTGCTATCTGGGGTATAACGTGCAAATACGTTTTCCTTGCGAAATTAAGAATTAAAAAAACTTTGATCAGTTATTAAATCTTATATCCATAATTAAATCATCTTAATAAAAATTCAGCAATCAACATGAAACGTCCGTTCGAAACGAACAGAATAATTTAAACTTTAAATTTCAAAATCACAAAATACGTGCAGTTATTGTACTATCGGTGGTGAACTTGCATGTCGACGGTGGACGTCGAGCCAGGTGTTATGTTGATTCGTATGGTAGGTATGTGCTTTTTTGGTTCATACAATAATATTCTCAATAATAGATTGACTTTCTACTCAACTTACTCTAGAAATCAGTTTTAATGACATATATTACTTTTTAAGTACCTACCTAGAATAGTCATACTCTCTTAATAATCTCTGCGGTGGTATCGTGTGTGTCGGTTCGTTATGTTCCCTCAAATATAGATGACCGAAGCGATGGCTGACTCATGTGTCAAGCTCGCCAACGGGTGCCAGTGGGGTTGAGTCTGCACTGGTCTACTTAATTTTGTCCATTATCTTTTATTATGAATATTGTAGGTATATTAAGTTGTCAATGAGTATGTAGGATTTCTGATATTATAATGAAAACTGACTTCATAGTTAAATCACATTCCAATAAGATATCTCTGTGTGAACTAAAATCGGGAGAAAAGAAGCCCTTGTTGTGTTTCTTGCCGGTTCTTCTCAGTACAAGATCTTCCGCCTTATTTATGCAAATCGTTGGCAAAGTTTTCGACTTTCACAATTGCTATGTAACAGCCTAGACTGAATTAATCTTGATATTTATATTAATATAATTCGACGTGTGGATGCATAATGGCAGATATGCAAATATTCCGCTTTTTGTTTTTGATTCCAAACTTGAATTCGGAAGATCGAGTCAATTGAAGATACGAACAATCAATAAGTTGGCTCATCGCTAATGTTGACTTATAAACCAAACATCGTTCCTTTACACGCAACATATTAAATAACTGAAACTTACAATAACAATAAAATAAAATTAATTTGAAAGTTAGATATTATAAGAAACACGAAACGATGTCATATTTATTAATTTTCGATACTCAATTTACTTTTATTACATCAGAAACAAAGTTTGAATGAAACATCGCTAGTGACATCTACTTTGATTTCAAGAACTAATTTTTATTTCTTAACATAGTATTAAGTATTATCTATGCTTAATATTCAACATTTTTTCTATATTTTAATTTGGCTTTAAATAAGCTCAATGCCAAATTAAAAGCCTCAAGCTCTCATATTAGACTAAATATTAGAAAGCCTTTTGGGCATGTATCGGTAGTTCATTTTATTTATTATAATAAACCAGACACTAAACTCCATTAGTTCCTTTTTATATTGAAGTATTTATCCCTGGGTAGCATAATGCTAGCACTAAGACTTATTAAATTGGTAATTATATTTTTTTCATCATTATATTGAATTACTTGAGACTTCGTTCTGGTAATTCCAGAAACCATTTAATAAATGTTCCTAGGTTATCTAGCTATGTAAAATCTGCAGAACCTACTTACTGTATTATATCGTTTAAAATCTATAAAATAGTAGAGCCTCCTACTATTTAAAGTGAAATAGCTACATGTTTATAAAAAAATTGCCTATTATTTAATTTAATCAATTTCAGCTCAAGCAAAATCAATTGAAATCTGCAACACGGACCTTACCATCTATCACATTTCAACAACAAAGGCATAAAAATGATCTTTATGAACCTGACTATCTTATTGTAAGTCTTTTATAATTACTTATTGTTTTTGAGATAAATAAAAACAAATTTTTCATATTCATTTCCATTATTTAATTGATGATTGAATTATTACATAAACATTTTGCTTGTTAGAGTATGGAACCTGATGAACCAGTTTATGATTGCTTGAATCTACAGTTAAAAGGCTATGATTTTCCTGTATTAGAAGCTTACCAAAGCCAAATTCATAGATATGCAGAGATTATGGGTATACAAGTTGAAGAATGGTATGTAACTCATACTTGCCTATTTATGTTTATAATATTTAAAGACTACTGTATAACAGTGGTAGAGTTGGCAGTGATTAATTATTATTAAATTCATTCAGTAAATAAACATTTAGAATACAATTATTTGGAGCTTAGTAATGGCATTTATTGCATGTAAGAAACAAGCGGTTTTATTACAATAGTGTTATTTTATGGTGGTGTTCTTGCTGTAATCTTTGTGTAGGTTATATTTTTTTGTCACAATTAAACATTTATATGTTTAAACAAACCAAAGTATTATAATAAATTGTTACAAAGATATTAACTTCATATTAATTTGAAATGTATAATTTTGATTTACAGTTGGGCTACACCAGCAAAGCAACTAAAGATACAGAGATTCAAGCCAGGAAGTACAGTTGTTGATGCAGAATATCTTCTTGATGTATATGAAAGAAATGTTCAGGTGAGAAAAATGAATAACCATGTATTGTTCATCCGAACAGTACTACAAATAAACCAATAATATTAGGTCTGGAATCATACCAAGGCAATTATTTAAAGTTTTAATTCATATCTAATAAATAAATATTGACATACTTCTACAAACTTTGAAAGTAACATAGAATCACATCAAAATTCCAATTGAATTGTTATATTGTGTTGTGTTTTAAATATCTTTTAAAGTAAATAAAACTAATAATTCAAGTGTCTGTTGTGGCCACTGTCAGACTAATTTAATACAAGGTACAGTAGTGGAAAAGGCAGCCCAATAATGGATTTTACACAAGTTAAGGTTGGCAACCTTCAAGAAAAAGTAAATTGGGCAATGTGGAAATATAAAGTTATCCAAGTATAGTATAAGAAGTTGCATATCACTGCCATAATAATAATCACAACTAACTTAAGTAATGCTATCAAAGAGAAGGTAATGCACATAGACTTTACTTAGGTTATTCTGTAGACAGGGCATACAGCACATGTCAGAAATTCTTCATCTACCAGTATCAACCAGATGATGACATTGCAACCCATATGTCGAAATTGAAAAACATTTGGTGCAAGGTAAATCTACAATTGGAAGAGTCTTCCTGAGATTTTATTAATGATCAAAATTACTGATTCTCTTTATGACAGATACTCGGCCTTAGTCAAGTTGGCTACTATTAAGTCCAAAGGAGAAAACCATTGAGACATTTACTGAAAAACTTTGTGAGTTTGAAAGTTCACTGAAGACACATCTGATGACAAAGAAGAAACACTTGCTGTCAAGAATTCGAACAACAGCTGGAAAACAAAAAAGAAAAAGTGGAAATGCAATTACTGCAAAGAAAAAAGCCATTCAGTTAAGACCTGCCCTACCTGGAGAATCTACAAACCTCAGAGCTAGGGGAGATTCCACAGAGGGTTAGTTCTGCAGCGTCGTGAGACTACTTAATTCAAACTATTCCAACTGGGGATGAAGCTATGTTAACCATTGATGTATCAGAAACAGAGCAGTTCCATTATACAACTGAAGATTATATAGATGTATTAGAACCTGATTATAACTTGAGAGGCTAGTCTCGGCTGAGGCCACTTGTGAAACTTAATGACTATGTGACCTATGTGGACTGCTTTAACTGCAAATTCTTGAAGATGTTCAAACAACCTATTCAAGGGCCAGATAGTGTAGAATGGCGATCTGCTATGGAGAAGGAAATGAACTCTTTGAAAGAAAATAACGTCTGGACATTTACAAAGCTACAAAATAGAAAGGCCTTACCATGTAAATGAGTTTTCAGAATTAAATATAACCCTGATTGAAACGCTGATAAACACAAAGCGCGCCTTGTAATTAAAGCTTTCAAGCAATGGAAATGTTTTATGTCACAACAGCCTTCTTAAATGGAAAATTAAATGAAGACCTTTACATGCAACAGCCGGACGGATTTGACAATGGCTCAGTTCTTGTTTGCAAGCTCAACAGAAGCCTCTATGGCTTGAATCAAGCACCACGTTGCTGGCATGTTTGCTTTGCTTATGGGATTTGAACAAGCTGATGCTGAGCCATGTCTGTTTATAAAACAGATGGTAGGGAAGAAAGTCTTGCTGTCCTGTATGTGGGTGCTGAATTAGTGGCGGCAAGCGATGATGAGACAGCAAACACTTTCTTAGAGAATCTGCAAAAACGCTGGAAGATTACAAGCAAGCCGAACTCATACTAACTAGGGCTAGAGATTGAGAAATGGAAAGACGGTTCTATCTTCACAAGACTTCATAACAAAACGCATTGTTGGATATAGTGATGCAGATCATGGTGGTGATGAACAGGACCTTCATCACCATCATCTGGCTTAATCAGCGAGAACTATCTGTTGCTATTTCCACATCAGAAGCAGAAATTGTAGCTGCGAGTGAAGGATTTTCAAATTTATAACCACATTAGACACGATTTCCAAGCTGTTCGTAGACAATGAAGCGGCCATACGTTTAAACGTTTAACAACAATCCCGATTTTTATAAACGAACGAAGCACATTCGTATAAGAACACTTCATCAGAGAAACTGTCCAAGAAAGACTGGTGAATGTTCAGAAAATAAGTTCAGTAGACTAAACCTGTTCCAAAGCCTAGGCTCGTAAGATAACGCGCTGATTTAAAGTTAAAGACCAACTTTTCTAGTTAAAAATTGTTAGAGGTTAGAAATTAAAGAGTTCTGTCTGTTAAGCCTCTAACAATCATAGACATTTGTGACAAGATCTCAAAAGTGTTTTGTTTTTCTATGGTGAATCCTATTAATATTATAAAGGCGAAAGTTTGTAAGTATGGATGTATGGATGTTTGTTACTCTTTCACGAAAAAACTACTGGACGGATTTGGATAAAACTTTACAGCAATATAGGTTATACATCAGAATAACACATAGGGTACTTTTTACTGGGAAAACTTCTCACTCCCACGGGATACCGACTTCCACGCGGACGAAGTCGCGGGCGTCCACTAGTATAAAATATTTTTTAAATTAAATAAAACGTGTTAATATAATAGAGATGAACCTGCATAAAACTAAACTAATGAATGACTAATAGCCAACAACCATTAATCAAGTAGGGGAATCCAGTTTGCAATATGTGAATTCATAGATATATCTTGGTTAAAAAAAAGTCTTTTCACAAAAATAACAACATAGATGAAATCAATAAAATAATAAATATGGCATAGCAGAAGTTCTGGTACCATAAAGAAACATTAAAAGGAAACTTTTCGTTATCTTTAAAAAAGAAAATTATAGATAGTGCTATTCTGCCCTGCCTTGCCAATGGATCACAGACCTGGGTGTTTACAGAACAAGCGAAAAATAAAATAAAAACATGCCAGACTATGGAAAGGTCTATTTTAAACATTCGTAGAATATATAAAATTCGAGACACTGCTCTCAGATTGAAAACTAATCAAATAGACTTTCTTGAACTTGAAAAATGGAAATGGGCGGAGCACAGCTACCAGCCTTCATATTCGACGGTGTTCAGATTACTCTTTGTGAGAGTGTTAAAAATTTGGGGATATTGATTGATACAAATCTTACTTGGGGATTTCAAATGGAAGAATTGAGTTGTAAGTTGTTTGCTGCAGCAGGTTCCTTAAAAAGACTTAGAAATTTTCTTCCATTGGCCACTAAAATTGCGCTGGCACAGTCTGTACTCCTCCCAATCTTAGATTATGCCGATGTCAGCCTTACCTTACCGAAGAGCAGTTAAATAAACTTGAGAGACTTCAAAATGTTTGTATTAGATTTATATTTGGTTTACGCAAATATGATCATGTTTCCGATTTCCGTGCTAAGCTCAAGTGGCTGCCAATTCGTCTTCGCCGGAATGCACATATTGTTTCCTTTCTTTACAGTATTCTGTTCAATCCTTATTCACCGGTTTATCTTTCGGAACGTTTTAAATTCCTTCACAACACTCACGTTAGAGTTTTGAGGTCATCGGAGAATTTGAAGTTATCAATACCAATGCATGCAAGTAAATTCATGAATAAATCATTTTCAGTCCAAGCGGCCTGTCTTTGGAATGCATTGCCAGAGGTTATCAGACAAAGCATACACGTTTTTAAAAGACTGGTTAAAGAGTACTATCTATCACTCACCTGAATCCTTAATCTCCTTTATCTATGTAGGTATATGCTATATGTATTTATATTATATATATGTATGATTTATTGTTTTTGTGGTATTTATTACTTAATTCATTTATTAAATATATGTATTTTTTTTTTTTCTCTACTAAAGTTTTGAGACACCATAAGCTACCCAAATTTAGATTCAGTTTTTTTTCCTGTACGCAAAGGTTGCCTGGAAGAAATTACTTTTTAGTAATAAGGCCGCCAATTGTGCATTAAATTTAATTGTATTCGATTGTTTTGTCCTGTATTGGTGTACAATAAAGCATATTTCATTCTTTCATTCATTCATTCATTCATTCATTCATTCATTCATTCATATAGCAAGATTAGAGAACGACCGTTGGACAAAACGGATACATTGTGGGAGGGCCCAAAAGGAAAACGAACACGTGGTAGACCTTACAGTCTTTGGGCCGATGACATATCGGCGCAGGCAGGAACTCGGTGGTACACCAGGGCGAAGGACAGAAAGGAGTGGTTAGGGATGGAGGAGGCCTTTACCCTTGCTAGGGATTCTCATTAATAAAAGTAATAATGAATAATTATCAAAATTGGATAATTAATAATTATGAAATTCAAGCAAATTTAATTTAATAATATACAAATGTTACTTTGTTTCTTAATAAAATTACAAATATTATTATAAATGACAAATAAATAATGTATTAGAATTGAGTAATGAATAAATTTAATCGAATTTAATCAAATAATAGAAATTTGTTGAAATCTTAAAAAATGAGAATAAAATGCTTTATTATTTATTTTATTTATAATATAATAATTCAAGTGCCAATGTGGTTGCCACTGCATATTCTGTCAGACTACTCTAATACAAGTTACAGCTGTGTGTAATAAAAACACCTTTTTCTTTTCTCATTGTAAATGTGACCAAAAATGTCATACAAAAAACAAAAAATTGTTTTTAATATGCACCTGACTTAAGTAGTTCCATCATTCAGTTTGATTATTATGACTACTGTTTATGCAAGTCAAGATTAGTCCCTTTTGATTCAGTGCAATCACAATGAGCTCTTACTAAATGTAAACAATATGATCACCTGTTTGTTTTATGAGGTATTATTAACAAAAATAAACACTTGATGAATACCACAGGTGACAGATGTACCAGCGTGGGCATTAGGTACATTATTGCGAGTAGCGCGTGCTTGCTTGCCGCAGGGCTGCACACTGAATGTACACGAGCATCAACCAGAACACGAGGAGATGCGCTACGTACCAGACAACCAGCTCAAAGAACTAGAGCAGCAGCTTCAAGATATGGGTGGCAGTAGAGCTGAGAGGAGGAAGAGAAAATAAAGTGCTCTTATATTTTGTTACTTAACTAGGTAGAGATTATTCGGACATAGTAACGCCATGTCATTTAAAGAGTAAAGAGTCCTAATTTTTGAAAAATAAAAAAATTGTTGCACAATTATGTTTCTATTTTATTATTATTTAAGTGGTGTAACCGTCTAACTCTAGCCATAGCTTACTTAATCGTTTTTTATCGATCGTACGTCGTTACTAAAATACATTTCAAAGTAGTAAAAGGAATCGAAATATCGGCATAACATCTATAAGATGTCGTATCCTATAGCTAGAATCATGGCTAGATAGTTAGGCGGTAGCGCCCCTCGCCGTTTGTAATGTGTTAGTCTGACCGTAGCCTGTTTGCGTTCGTGTAATAACTATAGGTATAATAATTATGCTGAAGTGTCATAAAATAAATAAATCCTATTACATTGTTAATGTTTATTTTATTTCAGCGTTTCACCAACTTTATTTGTTTATTTTATTGCATTCCTAAATGTAGTATTAAGATATAAGCTTTAAGCTCATTGTATTCGTAGGACCCACTAACAACCAACATAATGAAAAATCAATCAAAATAATTTCCTATAAAAATACATTTCTTATAATTAGTAATGTTTTGAAGGACAATCAACACCTTAGTCTTGTGAACGCGGAACCCGCAAAGGGTCCGAAACGTCAATAAAACAAAAATACAAACACAATAAAACCGTTTAAAGGTTGTTTCATTTATGGATAGTGCGCGTGAAAATATAAGAAATACATAAATTTCTTCATATCATAAAATTAAGTCGTGTCCTTTTAACTTTTTTTGCTCGACTTGGTCGGAGCACTACACTGGAGATGGAGATATATGAAAAAACTATTATGAGGCGCATTTATAAACGTAATAGAACACAAAAATAAATAATATAATGGACATTTGGTATATGATCACGCGAGTAAGAGATCAAGCGAAAAGAGCGTTCCGCTGCTACAGTTAAGCATCAAGTAGCTTATAGTTAAGACATTTACTATCGAAAAACTTATCGATAGTAAATTTTGTATCAGAGCGCTTAGTGTAAGTTTTTTTGACGTTTACGTTCACTGTCGATCGTGAGCGCGTTAAGATTTTAGTATGGAATTCGGCACAGCGCCCCTAGCGGTAACTATCAAGAACTACAAATCTCCATACAAATTCTTAACGCGCTCACTAGTGAACGCGTTAGCGTAAAACTTACACTTACCACTCAGGCCAGGTTCACGCTCATATGTGAGTCTGAGGGTCGGTTTAAATCTGAAGCAAGTTCAGTCAAGCGCCTCACGGAAGTATATGTTAGTAGACGATTACCATTGAGTGTGCAAACTTGAATTGAATATCATTTAATATAGTTTTTTTAACGTTCCGCGATAAATTAGACTCCGCGTACATATCTTCCGTCAGATCCTAAGACTTTTATAGACAAAGAAAGCTCAAGCTCTCGGAGAGTTCGGACAGAAAGCGCTCGGTCACAGGAGACACCTAAAGAATGCGAAGCGTATTTAGCTGGCGATCGTGAGGCTCATGCTCATGCATGCATTCAAGTTGAATCTGAAGCATTCACTGTCAGGAAAATCTCTTGAGCTCTCGGAGAACTGCTACAGCAAGCGTTTGATCTCAGGAGATTTCTGAAGATCGCTTAGCACCTCTATTTGCTGATCGTAACGCATGTGTGTTATGAGTCTGAAACTTCCTTTAATAGAATAATATTTTAGCTTTGAAAAAGCTGACTGCAGTATAGAGAGCGAGAAAGTGGTTTTGATTTCCGCAATCCGGTGTTGAGTGCACCCCACAGGCGTACCGCAGATAAATTATTACGCTATAGGTATAATGAATTAGCTGTTTTCCTGCGACTTTGGCCGCGTAAATTATAGCTTATGTCACCCGCGTATGATGTAAAAATTATTTCACCTACGGGAAGGTGAAATTTTTTTTATAATTTTGTATAAATTATAAGAGCTCCAATGGCATAATAGGTTAGCGCATTCGGTCTTTTTTATGAGCCATTTCGCCACACTTTGTAGCAGGTCTTTTGGGTCAATTGCACAAACGTCCATTAAGGTGTAATGGCGCCTTTAACCTCTAATGAATGTCAAATTTATATCGGTAATGACGCTTTAAACTAATGAAAATTTTAATGGACGTTTGTGCAACTGTGTGTTTGTCTAATATAACTCTTTTCTTTTGTTAGGCAGTTCCTACACCTGGCGTGTTTTTTTCCCAGTTCGGAGTTGCTCTTTTCCCCTAATTGTATTTTTTGAGCATTTTCTTACTCTTATTCCTGTTCCTTATTTACTAATTACATTTTTCTATATTTTTGCTTAAAATTCTTTGCCTAGGTATTTGCTGATTCTGTTCCTTGTTACATTGTTGCCTGCTACTTTTGGGTGCGTCGGTTTTCTATACCTTACAATAATGTTTATATTGTTATACAAGTTCTTACTTTCTAATATCACTATCTAATCCTTGTTGCTTATAACCACTTTTTCTATTATTTTAATTACATGCGCCATAAAAATCTCTCTTTCTTTACTATCCCTTATTATTTCACTCATATTTCCCACACTGTGTGTTGGACTTTTGCTGTATAGTGTCTCATCGTTGAGTATATTTGGAAATTCAGGACTACATGAAAGACGTCTTGCTCGACGTTCGGGCCGTCGTAGCTGCAGTACTCTCGCTCCTATAACGGTTGTCCCATTAACGGTTGTACAAAAAAGATAAGCCAACGGTCAGCGCATCCAGTTTACAATACGGGTTATCAAGTAAATACTCTTTATTACACAACAAGAAAATGACATGGACATACATCAATATTTTACGTTATTACGTACAAACGACGAAAATATCGCTAGCCAGTGATATCTTCCAGGCAACCTAGCATTGAATGGAAAACATAACAATTAATAGCAGATTATGCATACAACTAGACAAATAATAATTTAAAAAGATCAAAAATAAAAGAAGGACAGTCCAATCAGCGTTTCACTAATACGAGTAAGCTGGTATATCTAATAACGCTAGGGCACAAGTGACAACTAGAGCGCCAGAAGCGAGAGAATAAGTGGTTTGGCTGGTTACGAAATGTCAAGAAAATTCGTCTGATCCCAATAGTTCTATTATTCGTGAATTATTATTAACTAGCTTCGCCTACGTGGTACAGTATCCTCTTCATAAACTATTCTTAATTAAAAAACTTCCAGTGAGTGTTATATATCTTTATATCATCATCATTAAGCTCATCAACGTCCTCACTGCTGGGGCATAGGCCAACCCAATAGATGGTACCAAATAAAGAAAATCTACCGCTGTTTCTGTAAATAAGGCGCATGTTTTTTTAGAATAATAGTCCAGTTGCTCTTCTTTCCATTTTACTACACAGTAGAATTGACAGGCTTGACAGAAAATATACAAACAATTTTTTTTTGAAAAATAATCCTTTTGATGAAGTCGTTTAATAATTATGCCCTCATTTTGCTTGGGTATAGATATTTGATTACTGTGCTTATTCTGGACTTTTAGATAAAGGCTTTCATTTTAAGGGCTTTAAACAGCCTAATTCTTTGCTTGTGCAAGATTCTATGACTGATCCTCCAAGCAACTTGATTTTTAGAGATTTTAGTGCGTGACGCGAAATCGAATTTTGCTAACGGATATTCTGCCATCTCTTCAATTTGTAGGAACGATTTTAGTTTCGTCTAATCAGTATTTTTTCAGTTAAGTATATTTTTCGAAAACATTCAACGTCTGTCGGTTAAGTTTCTTGTTGACTACGGAAACCTGAAAACCGCAAAATTGAAAACAAAATCTATTTTGTTTGATAAAAATCGTATAAAAATAAAGACTACAAACAAAAAATTTAAATATCGTTTTAAAAGTATAGTAGCATCATCCAGTGAAACGAAAATATCTTTAAAATATCTTTAAACATTATAAAATCATTTATTGACATGGAATATAATTACACTTACAAATTGTTAACAATAGTTACTATGGTTACGTATGAACTTCCACTATCATGTTCATTCCTTTATGTGCTATTTTCGGGATAAAACATAGGACAGACATATGCTGTCGCGGACTTTTTTAGAACTTTTAAAGGGGGTCAATTTCATAATACATGATTTTTGCGTAACTTTCACCATTTACGCAGCGCACGCAAAGAAAGCTCCCAAAAAGTAAAATATTTTCCTGTTTTGCAAAATTTTCGTTGCTGCTCCACTCCCATTAATTATAGAGTGATGTTATATAGCCTATAGCCTTCCTCGACAAATAGACTATTCAACACAATAAAAAAAAAAACAATTCGAACCAGTAGTTCCTGAGATTATAAATTTCAAACAAACAACAAGCTTTATTATTAGCATAGATTTAAGAGGAAAGCCGCTGGCGAAAATCTGTAAATATAAAACAAAAACAAAAAATTGCTACCTACTATCGATATCATATTAGAAAATCATTAAGAGTATGTATTTGAAATTTATTTATTTTTATTTAATCGGAAAACATACAGTGATATATATCTGTAACAATTGCTATACTATTTACATGTTTTCGAATTTAAGTAACATTTTATTGCTTAATCGCTAGTGCTAACAAAGAAAATAAGGAAATTATATTGCCCACAGTAAGAGAATCGTCAAACCGAAACTGACTAAACGTATCTTTAAAATATATGGGTTTTGAATTTAATAGTTCAAGTTTGGAAAAGATAGTCAGTTTGTTAAAAGCATTGGAAGATCTTACAAAAAATGAGTTTTGCCTGTAATTAGTGGCGCATTGTGGGACTTGCAACTATGCAGGCCGCCTTACGACGGTACCGCTCGGAATTTTGAGATTGATTCTCGAGAGAAGCTCCGGTGAGTCTATTTGATACTGCGCAATCTTGGCCAAGTATACGATGTCCACTATTTCTCTACGTTTATATAGGGGCTACGTTTATATATTTTTATTGCACAATACAAAGAAGCAAAATAAGAAAGAAATATACAGAAGGCGGCCTTGTTGCTAAGCAGCAATCTCTTCCAGGCAACCCATGTTAGAAAATAAATAAATAAAGAACAAATTACCTTAATATTACTTATAAAAACTTTATTTATTATGTTTTGAGTAACCACTAAATACTACGTTTTGTGTCTTATCTAATTTGTATTTAACGATGACTCGTCTCTTACGCAATTGCGTAGTTTGTGTAAAATATGAATGTCTTTAATGCGGATTGAAGGTGCACGTTTGGCCTTCGCTCTCCGCTCTCATCGTAATTATTGTATTTATTCTACCAAAACATGCACTGATGCTGTCAGCTAGATTAAGGAGTTATCACATTAGTCGAGAAGCTAAGTATCAAGACACATCTGATGTGATGTCGATGCAGACACCAGCCCAATATAGTTTGTGCAACGTTCGGGCGACGACGGAAATCTTTTTTATAATACTTTGGCGCACAATAAAGTACGATTATAATTCGTAAACATGTAAAAAGGGTCACTTTTAAAGTTTTGACCTAAAATACTTCAAATCCTGTTCAAATGGCAATAATGTTGGGTGGTTTGGGGAATGCCGATAACGGGTAATTGCGGAAAATTATGAATTACTATCAAATTACTATTTTTTATCAACTTTATTGATTATAAATATAATAAAAGCTTTTGATTAGATAGGTCAGTAGAACATACATTAATCGTTTAATTGCAATTTCCGAATTTCCTGCATTCGTGATTACCCCAAAGCACCTTATGTAATATTTTAGGTATACTTATTTTAACTAAACATTTGAGGGATTAATAGTTGCGTTTTGATTGTCCATTGGTTATTTCATATGTTACGTCACTTCAAATTGAATATGACGACAGGACACAAAGTAACAAACGAGAAACTTCCTTGTCTTAAAACGTCGTACCTACGTGTTGAGTACTGAACAACTATCACATTGCAGAATTTTAAAATTCGTATAGAAACATTGTCACGAATTACAACTTTAATGAAAAATCGGTTAAATAATCCTTGAAAAATCACAAAATAAGAAATATTTTCGTCTAAAACGCATGGGAGAAATTTATTATTTTACAAAACATATCAATTTGCAGCCGTAATGAGGGCGGTCGTATCTATAAAACGTCGCATAAGCATGAGTCGTAATTGGCATTGGTAACATATCAGATGAGTTTTTTGTTCTGTGATATGCGGTACCTACCTAGTCATGTTTTCGAACTTAATTTTTATCTCTGAGGCTTATGATGACTGTGTTGATAAATGTGAGCACTCCCTTATAAAAAAATCTTTACCTCAAATGTGCACAGAAGCTTGATAATTTGTTGCACTTGCACGGGAGCGTGTACAATTTGGTAATGGATGGAATTTTATGCAAGATTATTAAGTAAATATTATAATTATGCATTTTAGTGAGAAATCGCAAAATGTTATCAACATGATCTTGAAATTGAATTGAAACGTTAAATATGTTGTTATAAAACTTTAAAAAACTTTATTATTTTTGGTAATTCTTAGGGCGCTTGTGCACTACACTGAATTTTCAGGGCCGGCGGTCCGATTTTTTCCGGTCCGGAATGACATGAAAAACCCGGATGAGTAGCTTGTGCACTTGTCCGTTTTTTTCCTGATCGGAGCGGCGCAGTGTAAGGCAGCTCCAAGGCAGCTCTCAAAGCAGCTACACGTCACTGACGCTGGGTACGATGATATTTTTGGAACGTCGGTAATTGCGTTCGAAGACGTAGAAAGGTACCTAAATTATGACCTGATCATTTTACATAAACCATAATAAATTGAGGCAAGACGAAAGCATTTTTTTACTACTATTGGATGACTATTATCAGATGTAAAAACTTATACCCTTACTAATTTAGGGACAGCATTATTCACAAACAATAGCTAAAAATATCTTTGACATTAGAATAAAATTACTGATAATGTTCTAATATTTGATGTTTAAATTTATAAACATGCTATTTTTTTCGAAGTTTTGTAAAAAAAAATTTAAGCGATCACAGAGATAAACCAATCTGTGGCGCCATATCGTAAACAAATCGAAATTAGTGCCGTGTAAGCGGAGAAATAATATGCTAAATGAACTTTACGAGATCAGTTGACTGTATTATATACAGGCATAATTTTATACTCGTGGTTTAGTTTCTTTGAGCAGAAATATTTTTCCCTTAGAATACTTCTTTTTTTAAATTTATTTATGACACAAACAGTCATTTCAAATTTTATTTTGATAATGACTAATTTCCAGGCAAATTTTCATCCCCTTTTTCATCAAATTTTCATCAGGACATAGGCTACATTTTCATAAAATGTAGCCTATGTCCTTTCTTAAAGTTAAGTCTATTTACTATATTAAGATGGGTTCAGTTGTTTAGGCCTCTAAGCGTAACAACACTTTTATATGTTACCTTAAGTTATCGATACTTTGAATACGATTCTAATATCGATTATAAGTTCATTGGAAATTAACAATATCGCCGAAATAAATATCGATTTTACACAAATCGATTATTTTTTCCCAAGCCTATTCCTTATGAATTTTCCGGATCGCGGACACAGCAGTGCACAAGCGTAAACACGTTTTTCATTGCCGCCATCACGGAACTGAAAAAACCGGTCCGGAATAGAGAAAAGTAAAATCCCGGACGGTAAAATTCCTGACAGTGCACAGGCTAGCATTACCTTTATATGGCCTGACATATCGGACCGGAAAAAATCGGACCGCCGGATCTGAAAATTCAGTGTAGTGCACAAGCGCCCTTATCGTTATGTATCAATACATAGTTATGTATTATTTGCGGAAACAAAACTTCCCCGCTACACCTACCTATTCGAAAATTCATGAAGAACCGAGTCTTAACCTGTTTTTTTAAAGATAAAAAGTTATCGGCCGTTCTTGTTTTAATAAACTTAATTATTCACTTTCATTTGGGTTTCTTCTTAGTACTTTATGTGAATATGGGATTTAATATGAGCAAGTTAAATATAATTTGTCATTATCTAGAAAAACCTAGTAGATAGAGTTTATTTCCTTGTAACTAAATACTACCCATCTAAGTATTTAGAATGAATCTTTGAGGTTTTCCTATACTTATGTGGACTATTACATTATGTATCTTACAATTCAATGTTGATTTAGAAACATTTATTGGACGATTGCTAATTAAGTAGGTACTATAATTTCGGAATAGTACGCAAACACTTGATCTCGATATTACAACAGACAAATGTCATACAAATACAATTTGCGAAAGGTGCATATTGATTGCCATACGGGTTGGTGTAACGTAATGCGACACTAAGCATGATAGACAAGTAACTATTCCTCCTTTCCCTGCTCTGTAGAATAAACAGAGGCCAGTAACCCGAGCAATATTGCGAAACACGGGCTAAACGAGAAACGAAAAGTTCAACATCATATACCCCTGAACAAAACGCCGCAGGCTGGCGAAATCACTCCTTTAACTAGAGTGGCAAATCTTTTCGTAATATGAGTCAAGTAGCATTATGAATCAAATAACACTAGTCAAACAGAATTATGAATTTACCGTTTTGCAAATGAGCTACTGACGTAGTTCTTACACACGGATATTGTGCTAGTTACTTTTTCTTTTAACTTGGCCAGATAGATGTTGCGAAGTGATTATTCGAATATATTCGAACATTCAAGCGGCTCATACGCTAGTATTGGGTTCGATTCCTGGTCATTTTTTGAGTCGGACTAGCGCGTACTAAGGGTTCTGTACCATTGCCTATAAAAAACACGAAAAAACAAAGTTTATTTCCTTTCTGTTCCATATATCATTCATTGTCTCTTGAAATAACTTACCGATGTAAGATAAATTAAAACCAATTAAAAGAGCTCAGTTGTGCAGATAACAATCGGTTATTACGTCCATCCAATAGTAGTTTGACCTTTCTGTTGTAGACCACATTGCGAAACTGACCACTACCGACTGCGGCTATAATAGCTACGTGATGCTCACCGATAGATCATTACGGCCCTTAATTGAAGGCCAGATTTAGTTACCAGCTACTACCCGTAACTTTATAATTCTGCTCCACATTGGGTGAAACTTATTAAGGGACCAAAAAGATGTTAGAGTTTTAATCTAGAGCGAACTCTGCCCTATTCTTCTAAAAGGCCTCCATAACTGAGGCGGTTCAGACGCTAGTTTCAAGTTGTCGCCATGTCTGAGGTCCCGGGTTCGATTACTGTTTGTGGTGCCTACGTTGTTTCAGATTTCTATAGTAAAAGGGATTTAGTTTGCGATTTAAACAGCTCTATGTGATGTTTTCTAATAAGTATTTATAAAGAACTAGCTGGCACGTCAGATATTGTCCTATCTTAATTATGAATATTGAATTCGAATTGGTATAATGAACAAAAAAATATAAAGAAACTGTTTATTATTAGCACGCATTCAAACGCACGCAAAAAGTTTATATTATCCAAAGCACTTGAGTTAAATTAGAAATAATTTTGTATGGTGGTGAAACATTCTTAAATTTTTAAATATTCCACACAATTTCTTTCATAAGAACCTTCTTCTTGCAATAATAAACACAACAAAAAAGAATTAGCGAAATTGGTCCAGCCGTTTACGATTTACGTGTGATGGCGTGACCAAAGAAAATAGGGATTCATTTATATATTATATAAAGATAATATAACCTTATACACCAGTTACTAAGAGTATTTTACTTATGGTTCATTTAAATTATCAGCCGGGCCCGCCTGAGATGCGGGTGATTTCTGTGAGTTCAATTATTGTTCGATAAACCAATTAGAGCCACGATCGATCAATGGGCGAGGCAAGTATTATTTTCAAATCCCTTGTTTATTAACTGAGAACACCACACTGGCGCCCAACGTGCGGCTACTTGTGACTTAATTTATGTTATAGCAAGGTATTTGTTACATTTTATTAAGAAATGTAGGTAATTTAAAAAATAAATAATAATTTAGAACAAATGAACAGAACTAGGCAACTGAATGAAATGAATTAATTATCGTCTTTCATATACATATTTCATGTGATGTTTTCGACTTCCATTGTAAAGGTAGGATCTGTAGAACTTCTGCGTCTGGGTGTAGAACACTCCATGCTGGATCCCAGGCCCTTGCCCAAAAATTGAGTGCACTGAGGGCGTTTAGTAGCGTTTGCCATTAGCGTTTTGACTAGCCTTCGGGTGGGTCCGTGCGGGTGAATATGCACTACATACCCACTGCCGCCTATCAAGTGGCAGGGACAGTGCATAAAGCTACGAACAAAAAGGATATGTATAACTAGTTAAGAAACTTTATTTCTTAAATAGACGACTCTATTGTTGTTATTGTAGCTAGTACCGTGTAGCGAGTACAGTCGTAGCGGTCGGCAGCCTGCCAGTGGAGTTTTGTTTGAAATACTATAGTGCAAAGAGTAAGAGTGACAAAGCTATTATTTGTTATTGCTAATAAAAGATACCACTAGATATAATTTAAGGAATAAATTATTGCTTACTCGTTCTTATTTTTCGCGCTTTCGCATTTCATACACTTATCTACTGGTAGTACATAAGTGTGTTTCTTTGTTTCGAGTCACCTTAATAATTGCGACAAATAATGAAATTTAATCCGAGATATATTAAAAAAAAAACAATGAACAAATATAAGAAAGAACGGCATTGTATTAATTGTTGCATTGTTTCGTGATTGCAAAAAATCTGAGTTCATAATATTCTGTGTTGACTGTGGATATCAATCTTTTAACTCTTTGATCGCGCCTTCGGAACATTTTAGTCTTGCACAAAGGTAATGCTAGAGAGGTTCTTACACGGCAGAGCACAGTTTCGCAAGATAACGTGGCTGATAAGTGACTTCCCGTTACTTTTTGATATTCGATCTGTAATAATTACGTATAAACAACGTAATATCAGCATAGCTATTCTGATAAATACATAATCAGCCTTGAATTCGGCGTCAAGTACAACACATTCACAGGCCATATGTTCAATCACATAAAACCTATTTCGAAAGGTACTAGAGGTTTTATTTTATTGAACCTTTATTAAGTTATATCGCTGTGCTAAGTGACAAGTTCGAGGCTGGTTTAAGTACAGATTTTAAAAGCAGGTTACGATTAAATGTCGTTTTTTTCTTATTTATTTTCAACTCTACATTTAGCTCATTAAGATTTTAAATCAATAGAAAAAAGCTAAAAAAAAATTATCCTGATATAATCACTAAAGCCTCATTGGTCATGGCAAAACAGACATCATTTTATGTGTATGTACATATATAAACACAAAGCATTTTTCAAATACATAGATCAGCTTAGACAAACTAATAATTCATCGTTCATGCTAACCCGTCAATATTGCCACTGCTAAATCCTTCTGCATGGGCATTGTGGAAATGGGCTATGATCCGCCATGCGGGCCCAGTTCGGAATGATGGACGATAACGACTTCAAATGTACTACTAAGCACGGTGGAACTCGAGATACTACATTCATGCCAACCCGTTAATGTTGCCACTGTTAAATTCTTCTGCATGGGCATTCTGAAAATGGGTCATGATCCGCCATGTGGGCCCATTGCGGAACGGTAGGCGATAATGACTTCAAATGTACTACTCGGCACGGAGGAACTCGAGATACTAAATTTTTAGCTAACCATGTAATGACCAACCTTACCAAAGATGCTTAGGTCCGCAATCTTAGAACGTCGCAATCACACACCATAGTATCAACCATGCTTGTTTGATATCAAATTATTGAATACAATGATAGTATTAAAAGATGAATGAGCAACTGGCGTTTTAAAATGCCATTAATTTGACTACTTACCCATTTTCAACTGAATTCAAAATTGAAAAGGTGGAGGTTAAATGTTCGACGGCGAACTATTTCTTTTTAATATACGTATTCACCGATAATAATCAACGGATATGTTTTCATTTAATAAGTATGTTCACCGATTTCTTCTTGAATTGTGAACCAATTTCTATTTAAAAAAATCGTAAAGTATATATAGCCTATGTCCCCCGCATAGTTTCTAATTAAAATGTGCCCAATAGTTTCGGAGCTTGTCTATGCAAACAAACAAGCCATCAACCTTTCCCTTTTATATATAACATATGTAATAGCATATCTATTACATATTGTTGTTGTTGGGAAAAATATGTCGAGTAAATAAACAAAATCTGCTTTCCTTTATTTTTAGTGATAAGTATTACGTAAAAAGTTTTTTTTTTAAATAGAACTGACTTCAAACTTTGAAAAGGTGAGAAATAATTCTTATCTTAAAAGGAGTTATACAAGAAACTGCTATTGAAGTCGGGCGGCTATCATTTAATTAAAAACCTACAGAAAATCGCCGCCCGATTTCAATAGCAGTATTTATATAATAGTTCTATTTTTTAAAATATATTTTTATATCATTAGGTACGTTGACTGATTCCATTACACTTGAGTAGGTATATTTTAAGTGCAAGTGTACACGATACTGCCGCCGACACAACATCGCCATTGCGCAGCTACACTGTGTATACGAGCGGTTGAAAACCCCCATTCTCTGCCACCACGCCGTTACAATTTAAGATCACACGTACAATAGTAATAATCCTATTTGTTAGTTTTATGTACGTGCAGTTTAGTTTAACAAAGATCTATGTACATAAAATCAATTCAAAATAAAACCGCAATTATTACATATTCAATGAAAGAAACTCAGGTTTCCAATTGAAAAGTTTTGCACGGTCGCAAGTGACCACGTCACGGATAACCACGGAAAATAACCACGTACGAGTATTATTTTTAAGTTCAGAACGCCTTATTCTGTCATAGGTATATTGTCAAATTTCTAACAAATTCAATCAATCCACAAAAAAATAACCATGCCTTTGTCCATACAAAAAATCTTGTGGACTTTTTACTCGAAAAAAAATCATGCATAATTTTTAAACATGCATGTTTTAAAAAAATCGCAGATTTAACAGAGAGAGAGAGAGAGAGACAGAGACAAAAAAAGACAATCCGAAACTATAACTTTTACTCCTATGTCTACTTTTTCCCAAATGGAAGCACTGTGCGGCGGCGCGGCGGCGACAGAGTCCTAAGGAGCAGTAGTGACATTAGACGTCTGACGGTTACTTATTATTTGACTTACGTTTATTACTTGATTGTATATTGGTTTAGGAAGTCAGCGCTTTAAATAATATAAATTGAAATGTTTTATTTATCAAATTGATTATACATTAAAATTATAATTTTAATAAATACAGAAACACCTCATAGCGAATTGAAGGAAAAATACAGGTTTATCTGTGCACTTATATTGACAAAGTGTGTTTGTGTTTTGTAGAGTCATTGAGCGAATGGTGTTTGAAAATTGTTCACACCGTTTGTCATATAACTTGTATTATGTAAAATATTATTTCAATCACCTTTCACTGACCTCTTCGAAGTGATGTGATGACCACAAAATTATTAAAACGTAATCAAGGTCAATGTGATACGAGTTCCTTCACGGTAAATAATATTAGACAATTATATAACAGGAAAATCTTCACCTTAAACAGATTTTTACTAACATTGTATACAAATTTTATAGTTAAGTGTAGCAAATCAAGAAATAAACATCAAGCATGAATATAAGTTTAATGCATTACAAAATAATAATTATTCAAATGAAAAAGAGATGATTAAACACTTTTGTAAACTGCAACTGTATGCTTATGTTACTTATTACACAACTGAAGCGACCTCATAAAAGCAATTAAAGCAACAATTAGGTATGATGTTATGTTACGATTTTATAATTTTACTTGAGCAATGATAATAATAACAATGTATTATCTTTACTTGGTGCTGCTCTTTAAAATTTTGATTGTCCTACACTACATCCCAGAATATTCCAAGAACTTAGCAATGGAAATATAAATGGTCTCATTTATATTTCCTCTATTTTTTAGGGCAATCAAAATCAAACAAGGTCAAATATATATATTTTTTCATATATCCAGAATAGGTATCCAAAGATTATTTTTATATATTTATATGGAATCCTTTTTTAGATCGGATTGATCTGAGCTGATATCAAAATGATAATGTAGGTAGATAATGGACTTTAGGAAAGTTAAATTGTGATAAACTATCAATATAAGAAAAGGATTTACTTTATTTTTACGTGAAAAATTTTCAGATCTAAGAGCGCCGCTGAAAATACGGCTTGTCCCAGCTCCCTTCGTATTCCGACTAAACTTTCGATCCCAATTGATTATTTTCTTACGAGCAAGCATTACATTGAAGATATCGCACACCTAGATCTAAACTGAGACAACTTAAAAATTGGAGTGAGTTATGACCTAGTACAATATTCAAATGCTCGGTGATCATACGCATCTATCCAACATAACAGATTCAATAAAAAGTTCAGGGAAGAGCCGCAAGATAGCTTTAGCTTTATTTTGTTAAATCAACAGTGGTCGCGCTCCTGTCATGTAAACAAATGTATTGTCAGACCTCCAAATTAGTTTTTTGAGTTCTCTTACTTTAGATCTAGGTGTGCGATATGCTCACAGGGTCATATTTCATTTAAATCGCTGTGATTGGCACTAAGTGTTTTTGGGGTTAAAACCTTAAAATATGTGCCGTTTGTCTCTATCTTTGTCTTTAATTGATTTGCTACTGGAGGGGAGGGGAAAACAATTTTTTAGGGTTCCATACCTCAAAAGGAAAAAACTAAACCTATATAGAACTAAATTGACGTAAGAGAAGATGATGATATGCTGTAAATAAGGAATATTTCGATACCTATCAAATTAGATAGTCTACCTCAAAAGGAAAAATACTGAATCTATATAGAACTAAATTAACGTAAAAGAAGATAATGATACGCTGTAAATAACGCATATTTAGATACCTCTCAAAATTTATAGGGTACTTCCCGTTCACCTAGAACTATGAACTTT
Source organism: Diatraea saccharalis (assembly GCA_918026875.4). Lineage (NCBI taxonomy): Eukaryota > Metazoa > Arthropoda > Insecta > Lepidoptera > Crambidae > Diatraea > Diatraea saccharalis. The sequence continues at coordinate 12,687,686 of OU893345.1, forward strand.
GCAAAGTAACGTCGTTTACTAGTACAAGTTCAAGCAACAACTGAAAACTACACATTTGAAAAAATAAGTTTTTAAATATACAAATCAAGGTCTTTTATATGGTACCTCACTTGAACTAGTTGCTTGAAATTTTAATTTAGGGGTCTCAATTAAAATTTGCTTGAGCTTGATTTGTATATTTAAAAACTTATTTTATTCGATGTCAGAATTATGTTGAACCTACAAATTTGTACAGAATCATAGGTGGGTTAAGCCGACCCTGCCTTGGTCAGGTTTTTTTTAGTTTAATGCAAAATTTATTTTAGTTTAACTTGATTTAAGAGATTAACAGTTCCAAAAAAAAAACACAGTAGTAAATGGTATTTCTTTAAGATTACATTATAACTCACAAAAAGGGAAAGTAGATATTTTTTTTATTTTATGGAACATTCGAAGTGAAGTTTTATAAGAAAAAATTATAAAATCAAAACAAATATTCGCATTTAGAAGCTATACTAGGATGATAGACAAAGCGAAAAGTAATACTTTGACGAACCTTTAAAACTGAATCGTCTGACCGTCTTGGGGATCCTTGACAATTATTTGATGGATTTGACGGACAACCGACATTCTTAATGTGGAGAAAAATATAACACCTGGGATATTTTTGTGTGTCCCAATAAACAATTTAAAATTCCTAAACTTCTTATCATTAGAAGATTTTCGTATTATTGTTGTGTTTGCAATAGAGTCCCACAGTTGTTAACTTCATACTTTATTGTACTGTGATGTACATAACGAAAGGTAGAAGGTTATATTGCTTTAACTTTAGCTAATCCCACGTACGTGTATAGTTCTATGACCAAAGGTCATTATAATTTGCTAAATATAGAGGAGGAAAGAGATCGGTTCGTGAACTTCGGTACATTTGTCGAGGTAACTGGTATTGCATAAGTTCCGTGGGCCTGCCGCTGATTCGACCATCGAACATCAAGATGCTTTCAATTTGACGGACTCAATTTGAGAGGAATATTATTGTTCCCCTCCTTCCAATTAGACAAAGTATACGTAATTCATTCTTTGCTATAAATCGTTTGAGAACTGACTGTGATGGTATCTACTTATATCTTACCGAATCAAATTCAAACTTTATTTTAACTGACGAAAACAAAGAACCTCTCATTATATTATGCGTTAGATCGCATAACTTTTTACACAACTGACCGATTTCGATGCATCTATTTTATTCTGAAAGGGTATAAATTAATTTATTTATGTTTCTGCATTAATTTGTCATAGACCATTATCTACCAGTCAACCGGATAGTTATGAACAGAGAACTTATAAGAACGGTGCAACAAACATAAAGTAGCAAATGATGTTACAAAACAAAATATGTCTACACTGATATAGTCAAATACAAATCACATTATAGATATAAATATTATACATACATATACCATAAATATATGAACATACACATACATAAACACAAATAAAATGAAATAAGAGTGTCAGGTTAACATTATCTTTGGACAGAGAGTACAGGAGATGATCACGTAGTAAATGTCTGAAAGCTAGTTTAACAAAAAATATAACTGAAATGTTATATATTTAAATAAAAATGGGGGACGATTTAGTGGTCTGTTGATTCTGTTGACACATTTATAATTCGGATGGATGAAATTAAAAAATTGTGCTGAAAATGATTACTGAACTCCTCACAGTTATCTCTGTCTTGTTTCTGTCTTAATCTTTTTGTTTATTTGGTTTACCTTAATAAGAATTTCAAACTGAATTTTCTCTATCTAAACTAAAAAAAATGAAAACTAAATAAATATGATTTATAATAAATTGATCTACTTATTTGTCTAAATTACAAACAACTATTATAAAAATCTGTAAATACGTCATAGGCAAAGTGAATAAACGCCGCATGACACGGTCAAATTAAATTATCTACTTAATCTGTTTTTTTGAGGGCTAACTTTACCACAATAGTAAATTGCGAAGCAAGTTATCGCGGCCAGATCCGAACGCGATGACCTTACAGTTTCAGATGTTGAGCAGAGGAGTTCTGATTGCCTCATATTGTTTGTTAGGGAACCGAACTGTGTTTATAATTACTGTTTACACACCTACTAATGTGACCTTCTGTTTCATCTCGGATCTTTACTCATGGTTTAACCATTTCTGTAAGATCGCTAGGTCATCGACATTGTATTTAATTATGTAAATTGACGATTTTTAGACATAACTTTTCTTTTTAAGGTTTATTAAATATATTATTAGGTTTATTTAAAAATTCACCAATGCGAATCGGACTAGCGTGCAAAGGATTCCGCACAAATATATTTTTGAATTACTGACTCCGTTTAAAAAGTTCCTGTAATTTGTGAATATAGATACGACTATTTTTCCATTTTTCAAAATTTTAGGCTCAACACTTTTAATATCAGGGAGACGATCGTCTATCTTTTTTCAAAAATATATTTTGATGATCTCCACAATAAGTGCATTTCATATGTCATATAAAATAAAGTTAGCAAAACTTTTTTAATTTTCTAATTACTTAGCCCCAAAAGAGGTCGCCATATTTCAAATTTATTTATTTCCTCATACCGTCTTTGCCGTCTATGAATCAGCGACTGACATGTATAACAATTTCAGTTTAATTGCTCCAGTATTGTCAGAGAAAAATGAATGTTACCTACCTACCTGTGGCAGCAGAGACGCGAATGATCAATAAGTATTATAGTTCGAAAAACTCTGCTATAAGGTTTTCCGAACTATTTTTGGCAAGGGTTCTATTTCATAAAAGTAGTCTATCCCCTTTTTGGGTACGAGACTGGTGACTTATTACGCATTCTACTATACTTACACTAATATATACCTATGGGATTGGTTAAATGAGTAAATTTGACATAATTTTTTTAAAAGAAATTAACAAAATAAATACTGATAAATGTATTAGACTGTATCTTGGAAATTAAAACCCACCAAAACATTTTCATGTAAATCGTTGCCAAGCCGACAACATATGACTCGCACTGTCATATCAGAACTGAAACCTGATGACGACAAATTTTTGTTTGTTTGCCGCCAGAAAAATTATTATTGAAGAATATTAAGTACGTATTTTTTTTGCGTAATTAATAAATTACGGCGATACATTGAGTTGAAATGTCGCATGACTTCACGCTTTTGTACATTTTCTACAAACCTATGACGTAGCGAGCCCCCACTCATCAACTTTAATGCCAATTATCTAAACCATTTCTTGTTTAAATTGAAAAAATACGTATCTTATATTTTTCTATTATCTGACTGACGGACTAAATAGAATATCTTTTTATTTTTCTCATTCGTCGTCACTATTACTCTCGAAGATACACCACACGAGGACACAAAAATAAGCCCTCTTACCCCTCATTCTAAAGTTATTTTATGATGCTATTATTTTATATTCAAGTAAAATAAAACAAATAACGACAGAGATTTTTTAACCGACAAGAAACAGGCAAAACAAAAAGACGAGTGAGGGAGAAGACCAATACGAATTATAGTAAAATTACGCTGATGTTACTTTAATCGCCTAGTGTAAAATCTTCTTTTTACATTTCTCCCTCCCTGGCTATACTTCTAGGAAATACTTTATGACTCGTGCTGAGGAAATTCTAATCGGCTGATAATGTGTAAAATGGCAGTATCTACAAGAAGCGCGGCATTCACGGTTTCCTTAACAGTGTTTTCTGTATTCGTGTGCAAAAACATTACGACCTAATTCATGGTCTCAATTGTGCAAATTTTTACGTAATAATAGCATCTTGATATAATATCAACTACTTGCGTTTTGCCATGGCACTATCTACCTAAAGTCTAATATTATTAGGGCAATGTCTTCCTCACAAATGAGTTGTAACAGATTTTATTATTTTGTGATCTAGTAACAAGAACTGTGTCGTAAATGATTGTAGTTGAAGCGCTATTGACCTATCATAATTTATTAACCAAAATTTCCGTACTGTATTCGTGCAACTTACAGAAACTTCTTGGAGTCAAAGTGGTACAAAACTCTGAAAAAACTGTCGTTTACTGGAGCGTCCTTCGAGATCATGTTGCTCAATATTCTGATTACTTCACATAACACACTGCGGTGCAACATTTAGCCATTAAGCACAATTTTCACACAATAGCGATTGTACTGGCTGTCTCAAATAGAGGCATATAATTATGCGCACTTATCTACAGTAACTCTAAGACGTATATTTTGACACATAATTTTAAGTTATAATGATGTATGAATAAATTAATAGAGAATATTAATTTGTTTGTTTTAATAATCAACCTTAAACTCTATATGGGTAAAGTTTGCATAAGTAATATTTGATTATTTATATATCCTCATTAATACTGATGAAAAGGATCATTTGATTAATCAATATTGTGTTCGATAGGTCTAGAGGGTTATGCATTCCTCATGGAACTCCAAAATTTCTATTGTGACTCGCTGCCAGAATCATAATAGCCTGGTGGCCTTTAAGAAATTTTGTGATTTACTTCCATAGGCTTTATATTTTCTAGGTCATCCTAGACGGTCAATAAGTTGGTCGATATAAATCATACGAGGTCTGCTTGGAGGCTCAAGTACCCATGAGAGTTAAATAGTGGATGCAGAGCACCCATAACTATCATGACCATCATAATATGCAAGTGCAGCGCGTACTAGCGGCGAGTGCCACTATATACCCTTAATCCTATCTACCCTTTTTTTTTGATAACGCAGAGGTGTAGCGTTCTCTTGCCAACCCGCCCTGAAAAGTTCACCGCGGCGCAAGAACGGGTACACCTCACGCGGATATATGAATCCGGCAATCTGCAAGATGAGCCCGGTCATCCTGCCTATCCAAACCCCGCCTTTCAAACGCTCAACTCGACTAAAGGTTGAAATAACTCTATTCTCTGTTCCTGTAAATAAAAGTTATGTTACACACTGACATCATATTGAACATAGCATTTTGTTTTGTTTTTTATGGTAGCAGTTTGTTTTGTTATGATTACCACTGTACATAAAAAAATAAAGTTGTGGCATACGACTACGCTGTCCTTTGGTCATCGCTATTATAATATAGATATCGCTATAAAATAAATTTATTGTTTCAAACTTTTATAGAGTGATTTAGCTATAGTCGGGTTTTAGTTTTTGAACTTATTTTTTAACACATAATAATGATAATGATGAGTATTTAAACGACAAAACTCCTTGGTGTTAAATATGGCTTATTTTTCAAGTGTGTAGTTGTAGAATATTAATAAAATAGAGAGTCACAAGTCGTAATAAAGTCAAAAAGAATAAAGACAATGAATCTCGCGAAATCTCTTAATTGGCGAGATTTCGCGGTATTGATATTCATAAACTCACGAGATCACGCCCGAGTTCCAATCTCGCGAGGTTGCATTCCCTATGTACATTAATTTGAAAAAAAAATCGGCAAGAACTGTCATCATTATTTTGCATTATAGATTTTGACTGCACGGTTGGTCGAGTGGTTTATTTGGCGCCATGAAATTGAACAATTAATACAATTTTTCGTGAGATTTACAAATAGTTCAGTTGTTCTTAGTTTTGGTGTACTTTGTCACTTGCAACACAGGAGTCGTATCCTAAAAACAAAAAAGATTTGGAATAACAAAAAATATGAACTAAACAACTGAAGACCCATATAACACTTTCTTTGAATTGTCAAAGCATCACGTACTTTCTTAAAGGGACGTAATAAACAATATTGAATGCCTTAGGGCCTAACGCTTAGGCAATAAATCCACCATAGTAGTTTAAAAATGCAAAAAGTACTAAATAAATAAATTATTACGTTACCAGTCGTAGAATGCCAGCAAGACTTCTGTCTCTTTTAGTTCTAAGATGAGGCTCAGTAAATATTAATATAATTAACAGAATGTTCATTAGCTTATCCAAATAAAATAATAATTGAATTTTATTCATTAAAATTATTAGATCAGCCCTTGCTGAGTTTCTTGCTGGTTCTTCTCAGTACAAGGTTTCCTGCTATCATAGACTTACGAAACGATGGCATAGAGTTTTTCGACATTCACAAGTGCTTTGTAACAGCCTAGACTGAATGATTTGAATGATTATAATATAATACATAAATTTTGGGTTTATCCGGTAAGTATAATAAGCTACAGTATAAAATAACAGCACCGAGATCATGGAGGTCATTTAACTCACGTCAGCTATTACTCAATCAATAAACCTATTTGTTAATTATATGATGCATATAGCAGTAGCCTTGTTTATTTCGTAGACATCAAGGAAATTGAAAAGGAGTTTTATATTATTTTGTTACAGCTACCTGAGTAATAAATTATTGCGATCTATCGTTTTGTACGATATAGAATAGCCTATGTTATGTTATTAAACAAACTGTTGTCAATTGTCGTGTAATTTACAATGTGGGTAATGTGTAATTTACTTTATGTATAATTCTGTTTTTTTTTTTATTTGGGTGGCTAACTGCTTGTATTACATAATTGCTTACAAACTATTTAATGAAGAGCAAATTATAAGCCTCCACAGATGCAATTTATATCGAATATAGCTATTGAAATACATAAACGAATTTTTCATTCATTTTTATTTCATTTCTAAACCGTTCCTATTTACAGGAACATGTGGAAGCTCATAAGTGACTAATAGCTTATAAATTTATAATATAAATCCAAATTGTTTGTATTGTCTTACTAATATTATAAAGGCGAAAGTTTGTAGGTTTGGATGTTTGTTACTTCTTCACGCATAAACTACTGATTGGATTTTAATGAATTTTGGTGCACATGGAATTCTTAGTCTGGATTAACACATAGGCTACTTTTTTCCAATTAAAAGGTTCCCTAGCTATAGAAGTACCTCCAAGGGCGCCTATTTTTGTGAACGCTGCTTAAACGGTAAGAAATATACGAATGTCTTCTAAAGAAAAGTTGGAGGGCTTTAAATTATCTATAAAAAAGTCTGTGATATACGCCATATCTATGTGCTAAGGTTTTGCCACAAAAGTAAAAAAACTTTGTATAATTGTATTTAAATTTCTTGTCCGTCATTAGACGATTGTTTGAATAGGTAAACTAAACAATTAAACCCTTATCAAAATAAATATGCTTATTTTCAGAGAAATTTAATGTACATAAAAATGGTCCTTTACACCAAATAAATCGGATGAATAGTTTAGATTTTACTACGATGTTTTGAGAAGAGAATATAACTTGATGATGATGTATGAATAAATTGATGGAGAATATTATTTTGTTTATTTTAATAATCAACCTTAAACTCTATATGGATAAAGTTTGCATAAGAAATTTAATAAGAAATTTAATGTACATAGAATATAACTTATATTGCCGATTTACTAAATACTATTTTGTGTGCTTGTATTTATTAATATTTACTAGCATCATCATCATCATCATCAGCCTTTTATTCCGCCTCGACTGCAGTGGCTCAGACCTTACTTATGGATGGTTAAGTAGGACGGGCCATGACCCTCCACGCTGGCCAAATGCGGATTGGCGGGTATTAACGACTGCAAAAGCAGCCGGGACCGACAGCTCAATGTGCCTTCCGAAGAACGAAGTAGCTCGAGATAATAATTTTTTGACCATCCATCCTGTGATCGATCTTTGCGAAAGTTGCTTAACGACAACGATAGCGTGCCGTGGCGCTTATCGACTACGTCATCGAGATACTAGAAGCCAACATTTTTTTATGTATGCAATAACATGTTAATTTATAAATACTGTAGCAATGCAATTATTGTCTTACTAATAAAATTAATGAAAGCAACGACGGTTAAAAGAGTTGTTCAAGGCGATATTGGTCTAGGTCTTGTCTACATATCCAAGAACATTATCTGGCATGAAAAATATTATCGATTGAATAAGTACTGGGAATCATCAACGAAAAGAGACGACTGTAAGGTCTGCCGTATAACTACATTGGTTGACATTGGAGTGTACTCATCGTTCAATATGTATTGTTAGATCACATACGTTATATGTTTAATATATCGGGTTGAACTAGGGTTGCTAAATAGTAACTTATCAAATCCGGGACAATTCTACAAAAAAATGTTGGCTCGTGGTTATAATAGAAAATATCTTAAATATATATTTTTTCGTATTTGTATTGAAAAGGAAAAATGCCATTTATTTTTAAATACATACTTTAATTAGATATAGGTATGTACTAAGTAGATAATTAACTCCAGTTATAATTCTGAGATGAAACACTGTGGTAGTAAATCACACGTTAAACTAATTGAGAACTTCGCTTAAATTACCAATTTTAAACTTTGGTAGACAATGAATACTAAATGACAAATTAAATAGTAATAAACTGGAGAAAAAAAAACTATGATAATAAGATACTACCATAAAAAATCTTAGAACAATAAATTCCTAACTTATAAAAAACAATCAGTACTTGACTGTTAGTAACAAAAAAATTTTTAATACATAAAATAAAAAAACTATTGCACGCACTCCCCTCCCGCACCCACGCGCCTCCCGCACCCGCTCACCGGCAGCCGTGTCATTCGTTGCTAGTTTATTTTGTAAAAAAAATAATAAGTTTCCAGAATCCGGGACAATAAGCGTTAATTACTGGACACGGGACAAGAGGCAAGATTCCGGGACAATCCCGGATTTCCCGGCGGTCTGGCAAGCCTAGGTTGAACCCAATGCAATTAAACGTTGAGTGCATTTTGTTTAAATTCAATATCAATTAAATCGAAGCCAATTTCGTCACGCGGTAGGCTTGCTGAAAACAGACAAGGGAGAATGTATGGACACTTCATACAACAAAACGACATCTTTCAAACCGGAGACCAGGGTGAAAGCAAAAATAAACCAATGTCAAGTAAAACTTTGATTGTGATACTATCGAGAATTATAGGGAAAAAAGGGAAGTTACGATAAACGCGCTAAGCAAAATGTCAATTTACAATCTCAAACAACAGTATATTCTGGCCCAAAAAAAAAATATAAATAAACATGAGCTGTGTGCATAGGCTCTGGTATTCCATGGAAACGACATTGTCAAAAACCGGTCAAATGCGAGTCGAACTTACGCAAGGAGGGTTCCTTACCAGAAAGAAGAAAAAAACACATTGGTTGTATGGCAACCGCTTAAATAATTATTTTGTTCAATTTTTTGGTATTTGTTATTACAGTGCGAACAGAAATACATCACCTGTGTAATTTTCATCTGTCTAATTATCATGATTCATGAGATACAGCGTGGTGATAGACGGACAGACAGACGGAGGGACAGCGGTGTCTTAGTAATAGGCTCCCGTTTTTTACCCTTTAGGTGTTGAACTCTAAAACGAATTACATTACAAAAAAATTTCGCTCAATCATACTATTGCATTTCCATCGATAAAGTATATAATATCAAGGTTGCAGTATACTTACTAGTTACTATTCATATTTTTTGTATGGTATTCCTTCTTAAAAAAGCTTGAATTTTTCATAATAAGGATTATTCGATTTTCAAGCCTGTTTATTTATGAAAATACACATTTTTATTTTAGAGTTCATATCTGACAACCATATGGTGCTTTATATTAAAACAAAAACTATCGTTCGTAGTATCGTCTATCTATCTCTTTTCCGGATGAGATAGATAGGCGTTTTTGTGCTTAACGTTTCCCCTTTATATGTTGTGATGATGATTACGAATATATTTTATTTAGCCTCGACGGCGTCCGTGTGTCAACTCTGCTCGTTATTGTTCAACGCAGCAAATATCATCAAAAGCACCGTCTTTCAAGCCGCCAACGCTGTCATACCAATAGCGTTCATCGTCAGTAAGACATCACAGCCCGAATCAGGTAAATGATTTCATACAAACCTCTGAACATGGCACCTACGCCGTCAGGATGACTTTTAGGGTGGTACATGTGCGTCTAAACATATTATTAACCAATATAAAATTGCTCTGGTTTAATGTTACTTGGCGCCCTAGGAAAACGACTAAGAGTCTGAAAATTTTGCACTTTTGAATACCACGAACATGAACTCATGTTCAAAGAAAAGTCATTGTTTTAAAGGTACTGTATTTTAAAAATTTAAATAAATTTGAGCAAACATAATATGTTTGCTGCCTCCAAAATACAAGCGCCCTACGCAGTTGCCTAGTTTGCCTTTATGGACGCAGCAGCGCACTTGTAGCTCCTCTGGTGTTGCAGGTGTCCATGGGCGGTGGTAATCACTCACCATCAGGTGATCCGTCGCCCGTCTGCCCCCTATCCCATAAAAAAACAAAAATCCGTAATCATAAAACTACCGAGTGTAAGACTTTATAATAAAACAAAACTACTGATCTAATTTTGTCAGTTTTAATAGCATTATTTTGGGTTGCCAACCGTACTAAATTTCTAGTATTGTACTATATTCGAGCCTGCGTACTACATAATGTTGGAGAAATATATAGCACGTAAAAATACTATATTTTCAACATCAGACAGATGGCTAATGTAAATGTCGTTATTCTGTTTTTTTTTTTTATATATAATTGTATCATTCTTTTTGTCAGCCAAAAACCGTCCTGACTAGGTGGCAGATTAAAAAGATATAAATATTCATAAGTATATTTTATTACGCTTGTTTGAATAAAAGATTCATTTAATTTTCGTGTCCGTGGAAATTAATAGGTAGGTACTAATACTCGTACTATTTTTTATCTTTACTAATATCATAAAGAGGAAAGATTTGACTGTTTGTTTGTTTGCCTCGAAACTAATGGACCTATTAAAAAACGTATTCACATACGGGTAGATATATAATACGGGGTTGACATAAGCTATAATTTACGCTTTTTATAAGCTTTTTGAAAAAACTATACTTCGATGAAGATATGTTGGCAACTTAGCACGTACGCCAGTTTTCCGTTTGTTTCAATGTAGAAAATCAACTTTTTTATATGGTCCAGGGTCTGGTTATATAATACAGGTATATAATACGAGTGATTTAGCTACTTATCTTTGAATCTGAGCAATGGATGTGTTGTTGTCTAGTATTTATTATTATTGATACCTGTGATTGATACATAAGCGGTCGTAAAAGTAAATCCAGTGAAAATGAAGAGGTCATTCATTGATTTTGCATAATCCTACAGTTTGTACCATCATCTACTGTAAGACATTTAACCGTAATTATTATTAAGAAGTCTGTTTAAGTGGTTCGTGCTACACAACAAGAAGTTCGTTTTGCAACGCGTCTGTAATTTCTGTAAATATAGTAGGATACTTCGTCTAATTGTCCGTTTAAGCCTTTCCAATTGAATCTTAAATTACGACACCATAAATCATAGGTCCCAGAATCTATTTATATATAAATAAAAATGAGTTTTCAAATATGTTGCTAAGCACAAAACTCGAGTACGGCTGGATAAGTTAAACATTTTTTTTATTCATATCCAGCCATTGATTTTTCGATGCCAAAATTGTCCTAGATAGATAAGTACAAAAAATAAGATGTAAAAATGACGCTTTTCTTTATCCATGCAAACTAGGTCATTGATGGTATTATGGACGTTTTCATGAAGCTGGAAAATTAGAAACACCTATGTAATAAAAGTGCTGTTCTGTGGAATTATTAAAATATAAACTACAGCTAGCTACAGTTATAAACACATTCTATTGATTTTATATTTTTTTATATTCGCCAATAAATCATGTTTATTATATCATGTAATAGGTCTTTACCTATGATATTGCCGTTCTGCCGAACTGGCTATTTCAAATCAAAATATTTTTTTTGACTGATAATTATAATTTCAATTTTATTTTAAAAACATGGAGTTATTTCATAAAATAGTCATTTATTTAATAGTTAGTGTTTTGTTTTCAACGCATTCCAACATTTTTCGTCGTCATTAATATGTAAAAATTTCGAGTATTTATGGAGTATGAGTACCGTCGTGGCAGCAAAGCGTCACAAGCGACACGCAACATCAACGACGTTTATGGAGTGAACACTACAAACGAATGCATCACCTGTTATTGGTTTGCCCGCTTCTTTTCTGGAAATTATGACCTGAATAATGAACCCCGTGGTGAAAACTTTGGTCAACAATAACGAATTAAAGGCGATTGTGGAAGTTGATGAAACATAATCTACGGTTGAATCAGCTTCCAAACGAAATTGAATCAGAATCAAAACGAAATTGGTCCATTTGCGTCAAATTGGCAAGGTTTTTACCTTGAGCTTGACAAATGAGTACCCCGCGAACTCAATGATCGCCATCGCGAAGTACGCGTCGAGACGTGCCTTGCACTGCTCAACAGGCATACAAATGAAGGAATTCTGAACCGCATTGTTACTTGTGACGAGAAATGTATGTTGTTCAACAGTCATAAGCGCTCAGCAAGTTGGTTGGACCCTGATTCAGCCCCCAAACAATGCCCTCAGCGGAAACTTACCCCTAGAAAAGTGATGGTCACTGTTTGGTGGTCTAACGCGGGTGTAATTGATTAGAGTTTCTTACCAAACGGGACGAGCATTACTGTAGATGTGTACTGTAAAGAACTGAACACAATGATTTATGATATATTTATGAGAGCTTTGGTCAATTCAGCAGTCGGTCTCCAAGATACAAGAGCTGGGGTTGGAAGTCATCTCCGTCATCTGCCGTATTCTCCAGACCTTGCGCTTACAGATTTCTACTTTTTCCAGAATTGGGATAACTTCTTGGCGGGAATATAAATCAATATCCGAGAGGCAGTACAAAATGCCTTTGAAAAATTTCGTTGCCTACTGTCCAGCTGATTTTTTCAAGAAGGGCGTGTATTTCATGGGTGACTACTTTGATTAGTAGAAATAAAAAATATATAAAAGAATACGCTTTATTTATTTAATGAAAAACGGCAATTTCATAGGTAAAACCATAAAACCCTAATATATAATTAATCAATGGTTTGATAGTCTTTGTTTTATAATTTTGACTAAATTAAAAACAAAAAAGATTCTTCAAAAATTTTAATTAACTAATTTGTTAGACTAAATATATAAATAAATTAGTAGCTATAGCTAGATAGCTAGAAGTTAGGCGGTCGCACTACCAATCACAGAACAACGTGGTGAATATCAAACTAACTTTTATTTTATGTATTTAAAGTGCATAAAAATGGAATAAAAGGTCTTTACTATAAGTACACAAAGCCCTCTTTATGTGCTTCCATTTTCAATTTCTGTATAGTCTAGCGCAATCTCATATTGTATGCCTCAAAGAATAAGTAACAATATGTTATCCACACTTGGTGGTGTTACGGTAAAGACTGTAATAGTCTGATTTTTGGAAAATCGTATGAAATTAAAAAAAAAAATGAAAAAAAATACGCATTATATCTATAAAAAGTTTATTTTACTTTCCAATAAAACCTGCATTTTTTTTCTGCATTGAGTATGTCCCGCGTTTGATATTGATTAACTTCAATTAAAATGCAAAGTCACAATTTTAATTAATGATGTAAATATATTTTTAATTATGTTAGTGACACTTGCAGTTGCATGTGTTGAAACTTAACAGGTGCTGAGATATGTCAATTGCTAAAACCCTCATGGATATTGAAAAGCGTTAATAGTTACCTAGTATAGGTAGTTATATTCCGTGTATTTTATGAATGATAGAACTCTTGAACATATTGTTAATTGAAAATGGACCAAAAATGTGCAATAAATATAATAAGTACCAGAGAGCGTGTACACCAAAAATTATTGCTTTTTAATTGGTTTTGTACAAAGAAACAACGTCAAAATTAGTTATAATTAACGTTGGGATCACTATCATAAATACTATTAGTGCTGGTTTTAGCACTACTGGCGCCCTGGGCGAAATTTCTTCGACGCCCTCTAACTGTCTACTTGTCTTTTTTTCGCCGACCTGGCCTACTTACTTGTAATCTCCCCTAAATTTAGGTAGATTGTTAAGTTGGCAGCATTAGAATGGAAAGTAGTGTTCAATCGGTAAATTTTTCGGGAATCCCCGACTTTCCGACCATACAGAAACAATGTGTTTTTCTATAATCGGGGATTCCCTAGATCTATCTCTTTTAATTTTGACGAAGAAGAACACAATCAACAATTATATTCTTGCATGACATAAGTGAACGTTCTTAAAACAATTATTCGATTATTTTAAAACAAACAAACACAGTAATCAAACGTTTAACGTTACGATGTTCTTGTTCCAACTATATAGTGACATTAGTTTTATTTAAAAAGTAGACATATAAATAGCGTATAAGTTGCTGATTCATTTTTGATGGATCATATCATTAGGTAAGTACAGATTCAATTTTACCCTAGCAGGGTGTCACATAATTGTTATCTATAACTTTGTGTAATTGTTCTAACTTTGTGGCGGTGAGTTTGCAGTGAGCCACTACTCATTATATAATCAATTATTTTACTATTTCAAATAAGTGGACAAGTATCTGGATCCGCTATATTCGGGACAACAGTATCAACATCATCTAGTACATGTATTTGTTGTACATCAATAACAGATTTATCCTGAGCAGCATCTGTAATTATAGCACAACTTGCTCCATTACTTCGGGATTTTTCATCCACAATCTCTTGAGTAGCTATTCCATCTGACTTGCCAGACAGAGGCTCCGATGCCGATGCCGACGCATTCGTTTGTATTGCAGCATTTTAGCTTCAGTTTAACGTTTAAACATGCTCAAACGAAAATTTTCTTAAATGACCGAGCGATAATGCCCGCCAATGTACGTCAGATTACCTAATAAAATACATATCTTCATATTGGTAATCGGTATGTTGTTCTGTTTTACCGTAATATAATAATTTTCTTGTTAAGTTTCCTTTCAATTCATGCTGAAATTGAGGCAACTTGAAAATTAAAAACATCCTCAAGGTTCTTGTTCTTTTTTCGCCGACCCAGTAGGCCTTGTTCAATGAGCAAGGGAACTATAAGAGGGCGACTGTGGGAAATGAGGAAGTATTATAAAAAAAAACATTAGTTCCCGAAATCAAACTAGATGTCGCTAGTCGCTACGGTATGTTCTTGATTTCTCCATGACAACCCTTCCAGTTTTCTTTCATGTTTAAAAGTAAATTAATTTTCAAAACTCAATTAACAACTCATATTCTATTTGTACTTTTTCGTATTTGTATTGATATATAAGTTTCGAACTTTTCAAATTTCAGTTTTTTAATATGTTAGTTAAAATGAACGGAAATTAGGTACTGTCTTTGTTCCATTCGTTTCCTGCAAAAATCAATTTTTGCTAGTGTGGCCATCTAGGTGGAGGTATTTTTGTAGTGCTTTCGTTTTTTTTTAAATACTCCCTCATTATACAGAATCAGAAAGAAGCGCCGGACGAAAAAGGGGCGCCGCGGCCTGCGGCGCCCCTGGGCGGTCGCCCAACCGCGCCCTACCCTAACGCCGCTACTGAATACTATCATATCACAGGCAGAATACGAATTTATTGAATTTCGACAATAGAAATAATCACAAGTGTAAAGGGAAAAATTATGGACGATTCAAAAGTGCTTGTATAAGCTTACTTGATATATGCTATTCTCTGTCTCTATGGGCGCTTGTGCACTACACTGAATTTTCATGTCCGGCGGTCCGATTTTTTCAGGTCCGATATGTCAGGCCATATGTAGGTAATGCGCGCTTGTGCACTGTCAGGAATTTTACCGTCCGGAATTTTACTTTTCTCTATTCCGGACCGGTTTTTTCAGTTCCGTGATGGCAGCAATGAAAAACGTGTTTACGCTTGTGCACTGCTGTGTCCGAGATCCGGAAAATTCATAAGGAATAGGCTTGGGAAAAAATAATCGATTTGAATCGATATTTATTTCGGCAATATAGTTAATTTCCAATAAACTTATAATCGATATTTATTGTTGATTATAAAATGCTATATTTTATATGATGATTCAATATAGTTGGTATATATCACAACTCGGTAAAGTTCTAATTTGATCAGCGTATGGTTCTAGTATCGATACTTAGCTAGATTTTAGAATCGTATTAAAAGTATCGATAGCTTAAGGTAAGATAAATAAGTGTTGTTACGCTTAGATGCCTAAACAACTGAACCCATCTAAATGGAAATTAATATTGTAAATAGACTTAACTCTAAGAAAGGACATAGGCTACATTTTATCGCGAAAAATAGGGGATGAAAGTTTGCCTGGAAATCTGTTATTATCAATTTTTTTTTAGACAATTGATAAGTATAGATAAATATTCGACAACAGAAGTAATAATAAAGAATAAACAGAAGATTTACAAAAGTAATTAAGTGACACTCAATGTCTTTTTCGCATTTAATAAAATTGTCTGTGTCATTAATAAATTTTAAAAAAGAAGTATTCTAAGGGAAAAATATTTCTGCTCAAAGAAACTACACCACGCGTATAAAAATTATGCCTATATATAATACAGTCAACTGATCTCGTAAAGTTCATTTAGCATAATAATTCTCCGCTAACACGTCACTAATTTCGATTTGTTTACGGAATGGCGCCACCGATTGGTCTATCTCTGTAATCGCTGAAAGTTGTTTTTACAAAACTTCGAAAAAAATTGCACGTTTAAAAATTTAAACATCAAGTACTAGACCATTATCAGTAATTTTATTCTAATGTCACAGATATTTTTAGCTATTGTATGTGAATAATGCTGTTCCTAAATAAGTAAGGGTATAAGTTTTTACATCTGATAGTAGTCATCCGATAGCAGTAAAAAAAATGCATTCGTCTTGCCATAATTTATTATGGTTTATGTAAAACGATCAGATCATTATTTAGGTACCTTTCTACGTCTTCGAACGGAATTACCGACGTTCCAAAAATCTCATCGTACCTAGCGTAAGTGACGTGTAGCTTCAAAGAGAGCTGCACTACACTGCGCCGCTCCGATCAGGAAAAAAACGGACAAGTGCACAAGCTACTCATCCGAGTTTTTCATGTCATTCCGGACCGGAAAAAATCGGGACCGCCGGACCTGAAAATTCAGTGTACGTCTATGTTTCTCATTGCCGGACGCGTTGATTACGTCTCGTTTCCTCTTTTGTCTTGACACCAAGCACACAAATAACAGTAAGTGCATATCAGCCGTAATTTAATACATAATTAGCATTTGAATTAGGCCCATTTGGTTGTGTTTTTGTTTACAAATGCTCTTATGTAATTATCATAGATAGTATTACCAACCTCAAGATGCCACTTCACAATGAAATTTTGTATATATTTTGATCGAATAATGCCACATTTTCTTTTACTTCAGTTGGAAAAGCATTCTAATAAAATGTTACCGATTTGAATCCTGTATGATACCTCGCAATTGCTTTTTTTCTTTTCAAGTATTTCTGAAATGGCATAGTGACCCTAAAGTTTTTCTAAAAATTCGAATCACAAAGACATTTTCATATTAATCGAAAGTTAATAATGTTGTAATCTTTTTTCGATTATTTAAATAGCTTACCTACGCGCAGTGGCGAACTAACTTCGGCCCGGTCCTACAAATTTTTCCAACCGGGGCTGAAACTTGATATTGATATTAAAACTTGATACCCCCCCTTCGCTAACTGTACATAAGAAAGAAAAGGCAGTACAACCCCAATTTATGATTTGATCAAGGTAACTTGCAGCCATTTGAAGGCCCCCCAGGGCAAGAGGCCCGGGGACCCCCATAGTCCGCCACTGCCTAAGCGTCGATAGAAATACGCTCACTAATAGCGTACTCGAAAAAGTTGACAGTTTCGCTAAGGCGTATTTACACTGGTCGATGGGGTCAGCAGATGGAGCGCAGGCAATTTCTGCGCGCTCATCTCATGGGTGAACAGAAATCATCCGCACGCCGCACGTGGATATAGTTGATTAGTGTAAATAAACCTTTAGGCCACCGGAACCTAAAGGTTAGGTAAAATGTCAGCTGGAAGAATACTTGACCGGTTTGTTGAGTTCAGGGCTGCTACCTATACCAGACGGTTGTATTATTTATTAAGCACTATTTTATGAGTTAGCTAAAATAATGTACTAGTGAGGATCTATTAGAATAGAATAGAATTTACTTTATTGTACACACATAACACTTACAATTTCAATTGTAAAAAGGAGACGTACAAATGGCGGCCTTAAAAGTGATCTCTTCCAGGCAACCTTGGGATGGAGTTAAATTATAAATGAGCTAATAATAATGGGGTAGTGGACGGTGTACATATATACTGTATAGGAAAAAACAATATAAGTAAACATACTTCACACATATACATACTATATACAAATATACATACCATACGTACTCATATACATACATATGAACTGCATGCTTACATTAATGTCCCAACTGCCGGGGCTGAGGCCTTCCATATGGATGGAATCGAATGTGATTGAAATTGATGAAAGTGATCCACCATGCGAGCCCACTGCAGATTGGTGGTTATTAATGACTGCACGTGTTGGACCAACGGCTCATCGTGCCTTCCGTAGCACGAAGTAGTTCGAGATAATAAATAAATTTTTGGTCACCCATCCTATAATCGGCCATTGCGAAAATTGAAAGTTGCTTAACAACATATTGCAGACAAATAGTAGTAGTAATAAGGTAGTGAGGAAATTGCAATAAATTGAGCTAACAGTTGTCAATTATTAAATATCCTACCGATTATAAAGAAGCTTTTATTTTACCGTTCACAGATTTGAGATAAGTATTATCTAGATGTGTCGGTTAAACGCTGATTAGGTAACTATGAGGAAGCTAGTTTATACATTTCAATTTATTTGTACGGAACAAATAAAAATAACGTCAGCTTTTCTAAGCATTCATCATAAGTACCAACAAATGCGAGTATTGCTACTTTACATTGTTCCGTACATAGAAAAACAAGAATGAATAACATTTATTTCTACAACAACGTGAAGTAAATTTTCGATAATTATATATAGAAAAATTATTTTATAAATCCATTATATGTAGAATCCTATTAATATTAGAAAAGTGAAAGTTTCTTTGTTTAGATGTTTGGATGTTTGTCCGTCAATCACGAAGAAACTACTGAACAGATTTAGATGAAATTTGGTATACAGATAGGGTATTAGCTGACTTAGATAATAGGATACTTTTATCCCACTAAACATTTCCCTAGGGTCCACGCCGGCGAAGCCGCTGGCTAAAACTAGTATGGATTTAAAATTTAGGAGATCTTTTCATTGACAGTAATTCAGAAGGTCATTTGTTTCACAATACTCACAAACTCAGAAATAATATTTTACAAGTGATATTTAATCTAAACATTGTACAAAACTTATATCATGTTTAGAATATAATGTTTAGATATATTATCTAAACATAATACAAAACTTATATAATGTTTAGATTAATATTATAAGTACTTATATATTATAGTAACTTATATTATAAGTCGAACAAGATGTTCTGACAAAAGTAGACATATACTGTCCAAATCCTAAGTAGATAAAAAAAAACAAGAAAATATTTAAATAAGTGAAGTGTTTTACCTAGCTACCTAGTTTTTTTATTTGGAATTATCGATAGACTGGTCCTTGGTACCTTTTATCAAGAGCAACGGAACCCAAATTTTATGGCACTATCGCTCGATTTTTAATGTTAACATCGACATGATGAGACTAGCCGATACTAGATTGGAATCGCGTAACCTTGTTTAAGTGTAATAAATGTTATTATATCAAAGATTTAACTTCGTAAACATTAACAAGCTTTGAGGTTATTCATTGGTCAAAATATTTCATATTTATATTTCAAACACTTTGATGGCTTTATAAATATAATTAAAAAATATTATTTTTTATTTTTCTTCATGTTTGTTTTAAAGGTACTTATTGGACTACATAATGATCTTAGCAATAATATATATTTACGATAAAAATTAACGTAAATACAACGATATAGCTTAAATAATTTATTTAGTATATAGTATGCAACGTTTTTTTATATTAAAAGAATATTACCTAGAGCTTTTGAGCAATAAGTATTTATTTGTAAATTAATGTCTAGTAATAAATTCAGTTCTCGGAATACTTCTGAAGCGTATCTAATTTTTTAGTTAAAATTACTTATATTAAATTAATTAAATATTGCAAAAAAAAAAAGTCTAGTTCATAAACCAACAACAAAAAAGCGTAACGACGAATGCTGTTTAGTATCAATCACTATAAAATTAATTAAACACCATAAAAAGGTTTAAGGAATATTTATCAAGATAGTACTCAACTGTGGATAGGGTTTGGAAGGGTTTTGAATGTGAAATATTTTTTTCTAAATGGAACTTGAGAGCCATTTCTTAATCTTAAAAAATCGGCTGTGACTTGCCGCCCGCCGCAAGCACATTATACGGTGCACCGTTCGGGAAATGCAAAGGTTATGTGCCCAGGGGACACAGGGCAACTCCTTCCCCCAGGGGATACCGAAGTAGATTGGGTCCGGGCCTTCCTTGCTGGGTACTAACCATGTGATGTACACCTTAGCTCGTTTTATCGGATTGGCTAACCAAGATTTGAAATTATGGTTCAGATTTTATCTTCCTTCTATACGTTGATACAAGTTGGTAAATACAAAAATAGGCAATGTCCTATCTAAGCCGATAAAACGTTCAACTTAACAAACAGAGTCATGTATTTTCATATTTATAAATATTAAGTATGTATAAAGTTTTGTACAATTAACGATCCGTAAACACATAATAAATAATACACGCGCTATTCGCCGAGGTCAACTTTGAATAAATTAACGATATATCCAGCTGCCAAATACTTGCTATTTTCAATGTAACAAAATATTATTAGGGATTAAAGTATGTAATTATATATAATTATATATTAGAATATAGAATCTTCATGATTTGAGATTTTTGAAAGAGACTTTTTTCACATTGTTTCTATGATGTTCTTTTAAAAAATATGTGAAACGTTTGAATATCGACTTTTCAATTGTTTTTGATATTCAACTTAGACAAGATAGATGGATACTGCGAAAAGTCGAGGGATTTTTTAATACGAGTTCCGACGCGGAAGTAACGCGGCAGAAACAGCCCGCAGTATCAATGTTACGTTTGGAGAGGGGTCGTCGAGGGGCCATAGCCATCCGTGTCGGTCCAGGGCGGAATGGTAGGAGATACCATTAATAAATTCATCGTCGACCTTTATGCACTCTTATTATTATTTGTAAATATTCTATTTAAACCACTTTAAATAATTAGTGTTCATGCTACATAAATATGTTTTTTATATCTTGTAGTGTAATAAAATTTTGTAATTTCATATTTTAACAAGCAATTTGTATTATCTAGATCAGAAATTGTTACCTATATGAAATTAATATTAAAAGTTATTGCAAAATCTTAACTACAATATAACTTATAAGTATTCACCTAAACTGCAATTTAAAATACTGTTTATATTTAAAATTTATAGCCTATGCCATCCGCATAAAATGAAGCTTCCTGTAGGTGATTTTTTAAATCTTTTTAGTATTTTCAGAGCGTATTTAATGCAGACAATCAAATCTGTCCTCTTTATAATATTAATATAGATTTCAAATATGTACATTACTCCAAATTTTTGTTTATATTTTTCGTACCTACAATATATTACCTGTAGATCCAGTCCTTGTCTTCGGTTAATATTTTTCAATTCCTCGAAATCTACAATGATATGTAGGTACTTATGCAAACTGACAAAACAAAGATACGATTACAAACAAAAGTGCGACAAATGTAGAACATTCTGAAAAGTGCTAGTCGGACACGCCGCCTGAAATCGAACTAACTTTGTTTGAAATACTTATGCGCATCTAATATTTTCATAAAGGTCACTCCTCACTTAAACAAATAGCTTCAATTTTAATTGTCATTTTTTAAATTTATTTAATAATGCACAGTTATCAAATTTTTCCCTTGAAATTGTATTAGAAGACGGTGCTTATTTCCCAATTGTAGTGTTCTAGGGTTTGGTTATTTGAACCAACAACAATAAAGGATGGGGAACATGTAGGAAGCGGATGAGTCATAATAAGGAACAGACTATTATTTTCACCCGGTGCTTTTTTACCAGTACATTTATTCTTTTGACATATTAAAAATATCTATGTGTCTTACAATATTTTATTTATCTCTTTATAAAAAAAATCTAAACTTAACATTAATTTTATTACTATACTATAGAAATATTTAACGCTTTGTACTTTAATAAAATATGAGCTCTTAAAGGAAGATAAGCTTTATTCAGCTGAATAACCTCGCTTGTCAAACAATCATTAAGTACTTAAGTTAAAGCTTAATAGAAAAAATATAATACACGATAATAAAGGATAGGTTTTAGCTTTTCTATTGTATCACTGTAACTTGTATGTTAAGGGGTGTTGGCAGTTTTAGTTACTTCCAAATCTAGGGATAATTTGGGTTGCGTCACCCCGGAATAGTAGCCGTTCGCTTTTGTGGTCTTCGAGTGGCTCGGGCGTCTCGGTGGGAGACGCCGCATCACATATAAATGCCTTCACGGCCGTCACTAACCAAGCACTAACCGTACAGCTTCACCATGAAGGTAGGTTGTAGTAAAAAAAAACATAAACACTTCTGCAGGTCACATTAGAACTTTTTTCGTCATTAGAATTTAATGCGCGCTTGCGTAATTTTTTTGCGAATAGATCATGAATACGGCTGGTTTTGTTACATCAGCGTGCTATATAAATTTATACAGTTAATCTTTTTGCTTTTATTAAATAATAGTGAAGATTGTGAGAATACTTTTACTATTTTGTCACTATTTTATTATTCTTTAAATAGTTAGTGGCAAATTTTACTGCATATTTTCATGATAGTAAAAACCTTTTTGGCTAAGGGCAAAGTGAGAGATCATTCAAAAATATTCCGGTCATATATCAGCACTTAACTTTTTTTATTGTGTCTTCAGGTATTCGTATGTCTGTTAGCAATGGCTGTGGCCTCGCACGCCGGATTTATCGGCGGCGGAGGTAGCGGTGGCTGGTCCGGCGGCGGAGGTGGCGGTTATGGTGGCGGCGGTGGATACGGCGGTGGTGGCTGGTCCAGCGGTGGTGGTGGCGGAGGCTGGTCCAGCGGCGGAAGCGGCGGTGGATGGAAACTCAGCAGCGGAGGTGGTGGCGGCGGCTGGTCCGGCGGCGGCGGCGGCGGCGGCGGTGGATGGAAACTTGGCGGCGGAGGCGGAGGCGGTGGCTGGTCCGGAGTCGGCGGCGGTGGTTTCGGAGGCAGTGGTGGACGTAAGCGATATTCAAAACTTCTTATCCTCATAGGCATACACGGGATTAAAATTTAATATTGGACTACATTACATACATTGCTCCGATTCCAAGATGAATAGCTAAGGCCTTCGTATTATAGAGTATATGGAACAACTAAAGTACTTTAACACCCAGATACAAAACAACATAAAAGTTAATTTTTTATATTGATCTGATCGGAAATCGAACCCGGGACTTCAGAGAGGCGACACCCTGCGAACCACTCGGCTACGGAGGTCATCGGATAGGATGATTTATCTATAGTTGACCGGGCACCAATTTTCAACCATCAACATATGATTAATTTCTATTTAAATATCTTACGTAATATTAAGATTCTAGTCACTAAAACTATGTTAGTTGTAACGTAAAAAATTGTTCAAACTTTGCCTGTAACGTTCACATTATATCATCAAAGCTGATCCTAATTGCTTGCAAATCAAATTAGGATAGGTATCAAATTAGGCTGGTAAGAGACTATCATATTATGAAGTATACTTATCTCAATTTTGGGTTTAAGAGTATTTTTTTTTCTAGAAGTCAAAATTATCAAAATCATCACCACTGGAGGCGGTGGAGGCGGCGGCGGCTACGGTAAGATACAGTTTTCTTATACGCACAACTACTTTTGAATGCACCATGTTCCTAATTAAGTCCATAGTAAAAAATAAAACACAAAAAAAAAACAAAAAATGCAAGGTCAATTGAACTATGAAATAAATTAAAATTCGTTTATCCATTCATATTTTGAAAATAAATTATAACTATACAAAATCACCATTTAAATTACCGTTTGTAAATTAGTTTGTATGCCTACTTCATAAAGGCCAAATGACCATATAGAGTCATCTGCCTGTTTCCCAGCAAGAGGTTATCTTACAATTTCGCAACACCATTACGCACATTCGATCGAGCTCTCATAGTTTATTCCATTCAGTAAGTAATAGATCTCTTCGGACAGTAATCAGACGAATGGTTACAACTTTTTTCAAAATCCTGTTTATTTTTCTTTTCTGTTTGATCCCGACTAACAATGAATGTGTTTAAATAAAATTGCTTAAAATTATATTCGTGAAATGGAATTTAATGAACTCTAAAATATTCTATTTTAAAAGTTCATAAGTAGTCCGTAATTAAAAGGGGGCACTTTTAATTTCTCGAATTTTTCTGTTTTTTTATTCTATTTGTTATTTTATAGGATTTTTTATACTCAAGCGCCATTGAATTTTCATTATCTGATTACAAATTGTGCATGGATTCGTAAACAAAACCGATATTGTGCAAAAAAACTTGTATAATTAATAATACTTTTAGGTTAATTTTTATGTCTACATGTAATTAAGTAAAGATAAATCGAAAATTGTAAGACACAGTAACTTCATCATATAGATGTTCTTGAAGGATCTTTTCAATACAACCTCTTGTAACTATGTTCAGTAATTTTATTATTTGTCAAAAAACAAACAAACATAATTATGTAGTTTTCGAAGTTTTCAACGTCGTTAGAGACATTAAAGATTTGTATAAAAGTAGATAGGTAACAATTACAATCCATGTATTTAAAACTTAAATAAGTTTCTTTATTATATTATGTACTCATAAAGTAATTTCATGAGAGACTGATGCCCGACATTGATATCGGTATATAAGCAACTACGTCACCAGGATCCCTTCCACGATTGACGGAACATAAAATACATATAAACATTATATGATATTTAAATACATGTGCAGCTTGATAGCGTAGTGGTTTGAGCGTTAAACCTGTGATAGAGGAGGTTTAGTATATAAAAATGCGAACATTAATAGTAATGGGGTGTGGGGTGATTTGTTTCTTGCTTTCATTGGTCGGTCTTTGTTTTTTTAAACAATCAGCTAAGCGCGCAGAGGTTTCTTCATCAACCAGTGTAAATGAGCCATAAGCCGTTGCTTTCGTTTGCGTTTGCTATCATAAGCACCCACCAATTAGTATTGGGCCCGTCTATACCTATCTTCATACGGGAAAGGTTTATGCACCCGCAGTTTCGACAGGTACAGTTGTTGATAATAATGACCTAAATTACAGGTGGCGGACACGGCGGTTGGTCCGGCGGTGGTAGCAGCGGCGGCTGGAAACTCGGAGGCGGCGGCGGCGGTTACGGAGGCAGTAGTGGCTGGAGGCCCAGCGGTGGCTGGTCAAGCGGCGGCAGCAGTGGATGGTCTAGCGGCGGTAGTGGCGGCTGGAAACTAGGAGGTGGTGGCGGCGGCGGCGGTTACGGCGGTGGCGGTTGGTCCAGCGGTGGCGGAAGCTCCGGCTGGTGGTGATCTCCACATTAGTTTAGTACTTTAATAAATTTATACCTCCTATACCAATGGCATTTGTTTTATTTAAGCAAATCTTCGGTTAGCAAAATTAATGTAAATCCTATATATAACATTTTTAAATTATTATATTTGATCTTTTGCATTCACAATTCTATTTAGGAAAATATTCTTAATGAAAAATGCTTATAAATTTCACCAGCCCCAGGTCGACAGCGTTCAAGGTAAGTCTTCTCAGAGTAAGACTTACCTTGGACGCTGTCGACCTTAAATCTGCCCCTGGTTTGATTCATGAATCAATTTCAATAAATCATTACAAAAAACTACAATGACAGATTAATAATCAAAACGTTTCTTTCGCGAACCTATCGACATCTCAAATGAATAGAATCACATAAAAAGATGGCTTACATGTACATTCTATACGCTAATTCTTAATGATGATAGATTCGTGTTAGGAAGATTTCATTCCTATAGAGTGGAAAAGAATAATAAGCATAAGGAAAAAATAAAAGATAATTGAAAATAAATATATATAAAAAATTAATATAAGTATAATTGTCAAAAAAAACTGGTTTATCATACCAAAGACATATTAACCAACTCTTGAAGAAAAAAAACTCTGCCATTCTGCAGCAATCGGTTATATCTGACAGGAAAAAAAGTTAAATAACAAAAAAGTAAGCTTCGATCCAAAAACTTACTTTTATATTGTATTTATTATAGGTATATCTGTCACCCAATGGTGACATCAATATGTGTGATGGAAACTTTGCACTAAATAATATTGATGAATTGCTTGTCGTTGTGATTTTATTGAGATGCGATTATTACGTAAACATTAGCCGAATCGGCCTGTAGATATTTTCAGGGTGAGATTTAAATCGAGTAGAAACCATAGAATTTTTCTACCTTCCGTTATCATGATGATGATGTATGTACGAATTGAAACTTCACACTTTCCCAATTTTTTTTAAAGTTTTTTTTGCATATAGTTCTTATTAATTTTTCAACCATAAATAGACACTAGCCCCCTTACTCTAGTACGCAATCGCGACCGATCTTACATTGCAATTGAGTCGATTCGTACTCTTGCGGTATTATTATTTATACTTATTTTGCTCAGTAAACTCTTATTAATGACTTCTTTGGATCATCTATGAAACTAACTATCGTAAATTAGTGATAAACCATCTGACCTTCCGTCTCTTAAGTTGAAAATCTTAATTTGTTTTGTAAAATATGGATATATGATCTATGATTTGTGATTTTATATCTATTTCTATACTAATAATAAATCTTAAGAGTTTTCAACTCCATTCATAATTCATTTGTTCCAACGAGTTATTGATTGAATTATTCATTGTTTTTGTGTTGAATAGTCCACTTATCGAGGAAAGCTTTAGGCTATATAACATCACGCTATTACTTATAGCAATGGTGCAGCAATGAAAAATGTAACAACAACGGGAGACTATTTTACATTTTTAAAGCTTTCCTTGCGTGCGCTGCGTAAATAGTGAAAGTTACGCAAAAAACATATATAACGAAATTGATCCTATATTAAAGATTTAAAAAAGTCTACGGCTCTATAAGTTTATCTTATATCTTATACCGAAAAAAGTACATAAAGGAATGAAAATGGGAATGAAATTTGTATAAGGCATTAAATCGTTATCATAGTAAACATTGTTTAAAATTCAATTTGACATTTTATTTATATTCCATGTCATACTTTTCAAAATCCATTTCTTCTAATATTAGATGCATATTTTATATTGGTTAAGTACACGAAAATGTTACATTTCGCTGCCGCTAATGAGCACTAGATGATGCTACTGTACTTTTAAAACGAGATTTTGATTTTTGTTATGTTTCTAGTCTTTATTATATGCAATCTTTATCAAACAAAGTAGCTTTCGTTTTCAATTTTCTAATTTTTCCAATAATATAATTTAATGGAAAATTATTAATAACGCGAAAAAAATGTTACATTTGGCTGCCTCTACTCAGCAGTAGATGACGCTACTGTTCTTTTAAAACGGGATTATAATTTTTCTTATGTTTTAGTTCTTATTTTTTTCCGATTTTTATCAAACAAAGTAAATTTCGTTTTTTATTTTGCGGTATTTATCAATAACATTATGGGAATTGTTAATCTGGCGAAATAATAAAATTCTACAATTACCTGGGGCGCGACCGCCTAACTCTTGGACGTAGCCGTAGTCGTAGCTATAACCTACACTTTATCGAAACTTCTTATGAATCTGTTTATGTTGTTTTAAAATTAATTGTTTTTTTAATTTATATATTTTATCAAACATTTTGGTTTGTTTTTGTTCGACATTTTGTAAATTTCGTTTAACTTTAATAATTCAGCAAACAAAAACAACTAAAAGAATTGATTAAATATGTAAATAATAAAAAAATTATGAATTTTAAACAATATCAACCGATTCATGTGTAAAACCTATAAAGCCTAGGTTATAGCTACGACTACGACTACGTCTATGAGTTATGTCGCACCCCTGTTTTCCCTAGATGACGCCACTGTGTTTATTTTTTAACTTTTAGCTGGTTTGTTGTATGAGAGCCCCCTTAAAAAATTATTTTTATTATATTAGCGGCAACAGAACTATATCATCAATGAAAATCTCAACTATCTTACTATCATGGTTCATGACAAACAGCCGTATGGTAATATTACCTACCATACGGTTAATAACAGCAAAAACTCACGTTTGTTGTATGGGAGACCCTTTCAATATTTAATTTATTCTATTGTTATTGAAGCGGTACCAGAAGTACATCATCTGTGAAAAATTCAACTGTCTAATTTTCACGGTGACAGATAGACAGCCAAGTTGTCGTTTTGCCCTTTGGGTACGGAACTCTAAAAATTAAAAATGCTGCCGAAAGTCACTATTCCACGCGGACGAAGTCGCAGGTTAGTTTGTATATAATAGAAAATGGGTTCGATTACTGATTGATAAACGCCGATAACATCTTAATAGCAAATTATTATTTTTATGTAGTTACAAGGCCATTATGTTAACTTTTTAACTCATTTCGTATAAAAAATAAGAGGTAATAGGCATAATATTGTTATAAAGATTCCGTATCTAAAGAATACATACGAATCTCTTATAAGATCATTTGTGTCTGTCTATCTGTCCGTCCTTCTCCGTTTTTCTCAGCTCGAAATAATAAATTTTTGATCACCCGTTCTATAACTGACCCTTGGAGAAGTTGCTTAACTTGCACATCGCAGACCGAATGCGCTAACCACTGCGCGGTCGAGCATAGTTGATTTAGGTATTCCAAAAAAGGAGTACCTAACCAGGTACCTGGTTAGGGTAGAGTCGATGTGTGATAGTGATATCGAGCTGAAATTTGATACTCTTTAGATCGATTTCTGGTATACAGGAATAGTGCTGATTGAAACTTTGAAGAACGAAGTTGCATAGAGAAGTCGATTTTTGCATAATTAAAAACTTAATTGCAGCTTACGAAGGTGCTTAGTCTCATTTATTATCATACTTATTAGTTTATTACTTACTCATAATTATTATCGGAAGCCAATTAAAATAGTCCGAAGGATTATAGTTTAGTCTATAGGTACTCATATTGTTAGGAAGAAAGATTCGATTGTCTGTTTGGCGCGTTGAAAAAGTTCTGAAACTATAAAATTCTTTTACATAAAAGAAGCTACATGATATGCGAGTTCATATGCTATTAATTTATGTGGGCGGAGTCGCGGGGAAATAGCAAGTTACAAATAAAAATACCGATAGAAAATAATATTCGTACTTTCGAAATTCGAATTTTTAATATAAAATATGTATATTAAAAATTCCTAGTTTTAAAATACTATTTTTGTATTGTTAAAATAATCGGCGAATATTTTTTTATCTATTTATGACCATACCAGTTTATACGATTATTCAAATTGAATGTATGTTTCTGTATTCACAAAATCCTTGATCGGTAAATACAATTATTAACTTGTTCAAAAATGATACTTTTAGCATTTTAGCAAAACTCTGTCTTAACACCATAAAGAAAAATTTTTAAAACATTTTGAAAATTACATTTACTTACCTATGTCACAAAGTTTATGTTTTTATTAAAGAAATAACTACCTAATACTGTTATATATGTTAAAACAACCTATTGATATTACTAAACAGGCACCATCGAACATAAAATATTGTTTTTTATTTCAACAAATTAAAATGCACAACAAGAAACACTCACTAAAAGTTCAGTCAAAACAAGGTTTTATGCGTCACAACGGATACGCATCCGCCGGCTTCAGGCAAGTGAATGGTGGGAGTATACTTCCCATATATAATGCCTTCACAATCAACACTGGACAAGTGCTTGCAGTATCACTTCAGCATGAAGGTGGCTAACGATAACTATTATATATTTACACAAATTTTATAAGGAGAACAGACTTCTTTGTTTGAATTGATTTGGCCAGAACTAATTTTATAACGGAAAGCTATATCACATGCGGGTGACATAGTCTATGGTTAACGCAGACGAAGTCACGAGAACAGCTAGTTATCAATATATCTATATTAATTATAATATGTTTTTCGGATTTAAAGTTTTTATTTACTAATGAACTGATCATACAAATCAAATTATTTATTATTAAAATCGGTGTTAGTTATCTATTGATAAAATTGAATCCAATGTCTTTTCCAGGTTCTCGTGTGTTTGTTAGTGTTGGCGGTGGCCGCACATGCCGGTTTCATCGGTGGGGGTGGATATGGCGGTGGCGGCTTCGGAGGTGGCGGTTTCGGCGGCGGCGGCGGCGGATGGAAACGAGGCGGCGGTGGCGGTGGATGGTCCGGTGGCGGCGGTGGATACGGAGGCGGCTTCGGAGGTGGCCACGGAGGTGGCTTCGGTGGTAGTGGTGGACGTAAGTACGCTAATGGCAGAAATTATTTACTTGAGATTACCCTCTTGAATATTGTAATATATCTTTATATTACCTCTAATAAATCCAATAGTTATCTTTCACATTTGATTTTTTTGATCCAATTATTTAATGCTCAAAATGCCGAACACTATTTATATGATGGCAGAATGGTTACCTCATTATGAATGATTTTGTTTTTCAGAAGTCAAAATAATCAAGGTCATCAGCTCCGGCGGTGGAGGTGGTGGATTTGGTAAGTTAGAACATTAATAAGATTTTTCTACGTACACGTTATAATCATAATATTTACGATTTAGCATGATTAAAAAAGTCTAGTTATGTTGTTGTGTTCGGTCTGCGACGATTGGATGGCCGGTCATAAGATGGGTGACCAAAAATTTATTATCTCTTTTCTCCTTCACGCTTCAGAAAGCAAGTTAAGTTGGTCCGGGCTACATTTGCTGTCGTCAACACCCATCAATCCAAAAAATGTCTGGGCCCCAGCGGTGGCGACTAATGATGATTAAGTAATATCATTATATGAACTATCCATAGGCGGCGGTCACGGCGGTTGGTCCGGCGGCGGTGGCGGTTTCGGCGGCGGTGGTTTCGGCGGCGGTTATGGCAGTGGTGGCGGTGGTGGCTGGAAGCGTGGCGGTGGCGGCGGCGGTTGGTGGTGATATGTTTCACATAAACATCAACCGATTGACATTTAAAATATTTATTAAACTTGTTACACAATATTTTGTATTTCATTCCTTTTCCAAACTAGTTAAAAAACTTTTATAGTGAAATTGGGATAGATATTTTAATAAAAACAGTTTATGGTTCACTTGAAATTGAGAATTTAAAAATGTTTTAGTCGTCTATTTTAACTATAACAGCTGCATTTTATAGTAATAATCTCTCTAAATTAAAGCTGTTGAAGTTAGTTTGTGCAACAAGATAACTAGTAAGTTCTGTTGCTAAATTTAATTTCTAACCGCGTGTTCGGTTCTGAAGGTAATGTTCACTCTTAGTCTTATTTATAGATATGAAAGATATGAAGATATGGAAGATAAGAGGATAATTATATGATCAAAAAAGTAAACCTATTGTAAAAATTATAGTGTGTGCACGAGCCCATGTTTGCTAAGTATTTCAAATGGATTTTCTTTATATGAAAGACAAGAAAAATGATTCATGACTTGATAAAATATTTCTTGTAAAACTTACCGTAAAAACAATATTCGATACCAATACAATTACGTACGTTATCATAATAACTAAAAAGATTATTGATCTAAATAATTTACTTGCAGTCAAAACGCCCAACTGCATGCCTTCCTTATAGAAGGTTAAAGAGGATGGGCCACGACCCTCTACACTGACTCAATAATTAGAAGGTATTAACAACTGCAAATGCAGCCGGGACCAACGGCTTAACATGTCTTCCAAAGCACGAAGTAGCTCGAGAGAAGTTTTTTTTGGTCACCCAGCCCTTAACCATCCCTTGCAAAAGTTGGTTAATAACAACGATCGCAGGCCGCGGCGTTTATACACTACGCCACTAAGCTACTTGATACGATATACAGCGTGTTTGGTAATACCTGTATAATCCCGAATATGGCACATACGGTATGATGAATAGAACCCAGAAAAATGATCACTAAGACTGAAACCCAGCACATGACCTAGATATTCAGCTTTTTTTCTTCGAAGTAAAACTGTACGCTGACAACCCTAAAAACAGCTGTTGTGTTGTATTTGGTCATCGACTCCATGTGCCGAACTAGTTTAAAAAATAACAGAAGTTAAATAAATCTAAAGATAAATGCCTAGAATAAATATGCATCTGAGAGGAATTTATTATTTCCAAACAAAGAAAAAGTTAGTAGTAAATGACTTTTAACTATAAAAAAACACTAATCTTGTGATTAACGGTGTTTCAAAAACTATTAATATGAAAACTTCTGTAATAATACAGTCAAAATAAAAAAGAAATTGCAAATACTTTGATTGAAGTTCAATATCTGCACCATTGCTCACATTAGTCTATGCAAGAAGGAGCGACAGAGACATAAAATCGACGACGATGTGTATTGAGAAACTCGGGTTTCTGATGTGTCAGTAAGGTTCTGTAGATTAATAGCTTTGAAGTTTTGTTATTTTTTTCATAAAGCCGTGTTATTTTCACGAAACAATAAAATACGGACTTATACAATGATATTAATAATCTAAGTATCTCGCTTATTCTTAGTTTAAATGATAATTAAATAAAGGTTAGTTGTAATGGAAAGGTCTAATAATAAATAATATTTCTTTTCTTTTCTAATTTAATCAATAATTTTTTTATGCCTTATAATTTTGTTAATGACTTGGTCTTAAATTAGGTAACCACTTTTAATATTATGGCCTTTTTTTCTTTTGTAACCGTGAAAAGCGTAAATAAAATTGTAATAATAAGTAAACAGCCTAATTATCAATTTCGTCAGTAAAAAATAGTATGATAAGTTACTTTGAAATTTCATTGTTTAATTCAATAAAAAAATAACGATTTTTTGTTAGGTAGGTTACGTAACACAGAATTTGATGACGCGGAACCCCAAAATCGGTACACTTTTGATTTAGGTACATTGGTGTTCGAGTTGCAATAATAATAACCTATGTAGTTTTGGTCATCGCGTCAGTCGCGTCCGTGACTTTCATCGGCGTACTTGTGAGTTTTCAGAATTTAGAAGGTCAACTTACGTTTTCGTTCTTTCGGGACTTTTGGTTTGTTTTTCATTCTCGTTCTGTTTACCTGTGTATTATGTTTGTGTGCGGTCAGTGCAATGAATTCGTACTCAAATGCCTAATATTACGAGATGATAATGTGTGGCGGTGCTTGTGACGGTAATCTTGCTGCGGCTCGGCGGCGTTATGACGAGCGCCACGTGTCAGGAAGATCTGAAAACCATCGACGTCTTCCTTCTTACCGGTGATTCGCGGCATTTGTGAATTGGTTACATACAACTGGTTCATTCCATAGTGTGCCACAGGTAGGCCGGCCGATCACCTATTCCATCGAGACAGAGGATATGACTTTACGTCGAGAGTAACACGACACGGTCTGTGTCGAGTCGAATGGAGATGTGTGTTTTATGCGGTGGCCGGCATATCGAGACCCTGGACTGATAAAGTGGAGGTGAAGTGTAGGTAATGTTGACAAGTGAAAGCTGAAAGAGTGATTAGAACGCTGTAGGTATGTACCTATTTAATCTTAAATTGTTTTAATTACAAGTAAACTCATACGTAGTCGAGTGCGCGCGTCGGCAACATCAAAATGTATTCAAGGAAACGAGAGAGTGAGAGGTAATGAGAGAGAGAGAGAGAAAGAGCGAGTGCGCCGGGACGGCACGTGTAAGCTTACAGGGTTGTAGCATAGTAATTGAAAACAAATTGTTCAAATATTTGTATGAAAATATCAATTTACATGAAATTGTTTTTTGACCTATCAATTGTGTTCTTTGTGCTAGGTTGTATGGCCATGTTTCGGGATTATACAGGTATTACCAAACACGCTGTATATGTATATTTTAAAATTAACTGCGCAAAGACATATTGTGGTCACATGCTATGCAGCCGTGTGTATGATCATCAAAGAGCTGCACCGCAGGTTACTACAATATATATTTTCTTTATGGTTAATTTTTAATTCTATTCATAACACATTAAGGTTTCAAATCAAGTGGAGAAATTTGGCAGATTTGTATAACCTGACGAGCTGTTGACTGTAGGTATGGAACAGAATGGTACAGGAATAATTAATTTCGTTTAAAGGTACAACACATTTGTCATATATGTGAATTTCGGGGTTTTGACCATCTGTTATCGTAATATTATTTGCTTAATTATATGAATCAGACGCAGTATGCTGTTAAAAGGCTATTTCGAAATTTCTGTGATCTTACCTTCTCCTCATGCACTTGAGCATTAGAAAATGTCGATTCTCTCATTATATTTAGGCACAGATCATAATAATATAGTAATAACTATATAAGCTAAATAAGAGTATACAAATGGCCTTGTAAATCTTTTTGAACCGTCCATTAGCTATTAAAAAGTCGTAGTTGGAGTTGGTCAGTCTATCA
Source organism: Diatraea saccharalis (assembly GCA_918026875.4). Taxonomy (NCBI): domain Eukaryota; kingdom Metazoa; phylum Arthropoda; class Insecta; order Lepidoptera; family Crambidae; genus Diatraea; species Diatraea saccharalis. Next base: position 12,722,370 of record OU893345.1, read on the forward strand.
TATAACCTTTATCGGTATCGGATTTTAGGTTATCAAATTAACTTTTTTCAACTTTATCTCGGTACCATCATCTTTACTATTTTTGTAAAAAAGAAATGACGCAAAACGCAGTATCAACTACAATAACATATTTCAAAAGGTGACAAAGTTTTCACCTATTAGATTGAACCCTGTGGTCTGATAATACTGAGCTTGATGTTACGTCGCCAATTTTTTTTTTACAAATCGATGTGTAAAAGCTTATCTAATCTAAATGGCCCTTATTAAGTTTATGTCAAGTTACTTTATTTACGATATCAAAATTGATAAAACAAATACTAACGGAATATGTCAAATAGGTATTTAGATTAATGCATAAGCGTCATTGAGAATGCCCACTAAAAAAGAATTTAGAAACATAACACTGGCATAGACAAAAAAAAATAGTGTAGTAAGCATTATTTATCAATATTTATGATACTATCATCTCTACAATTAGGTAGCAATATATCATAAAGTTTTGTTACTTGACAACAAAATACCTAATATTAATATTACATAAGCTATTTTACTATATTACTGTTACGTCAAAATCGGTCCATCTATTTCAGAGATTAGCCGGAACAAACAGACAGACAAAAATGTAAAAAAAAATGTTGTTTTGGTATATGTAATGTAGGTACTTTATTTGTTTAGCTTACTTTAATTATAGAAGAAAATGAAATCCATAACAGATGTCCTGAGAAAAAAAAACGTGACTAACTACAATACAGAGTAAGTGTCAGTTTTACGCTAACGCGTTCACTAGTGAGCGCGTTAAGAATTTGTATGGAGATTTGTAGTTCTTGGTAGCTACCGCTAGGGGCGCTGTATCGGATTCCACACTAAAATCTTAAGCGCTCACGATCGACAGTGAACGTAAACGTCAAAAAAAACTTACACTAAGCGCTCAGTTCAAATAATTAAAAACGTCACATTCTGCGCCAGCACTGTGTTGGGGGGCACTACATTTACTTAAATCATGTCATTGTCAAATTAATGTGTATTACAATAAGCGCAAAACAATGCGAAAGCTGCCGGCCTTGAAATAATCATCAATTCTATAATATCTTTTATTCATTAGTACAATATTGACATGACTATTAAATCTTTGTACATTTTGTGGAACTTTATTAAACATAGCAATGTTTCTATACGGTACCCTCGCTTTTTTAAGTTCTGAAGCTTAAATAGTAAAGCAAGTTTGTCTTTATTTCTTGAATTCAGCACTTTTTCGTGCACGAATTATAGTATTTTAACCGAGTTCAAAAAAGGAGGAGATTCTCTGTTAGACTGTTTTTTTTTCGGTTTTTAACCTTTAACTTTTTACTGGGTGGATCTATTTTGATGATTCTTTCTTTATTTGAAAGCTAGTGCTTGCCGTGTGGTCCCATTTTAATTTAGTCCAGATCTGGTAATGGCATCTATGAGAAAACCATATAAGTCTTAAATTCGCATTAAGTATGCATGTGTTTGTTACCCTAACACTCAAAATATCACGAAAATGCATGAAATAAAACCTTAAAAAAAACCAACTTCAAATTTAAAAAGTGAAAAATAATACTTATCTTAAAAGCGGTTAAATTTTTTAAGAGACATTGAATTTAGACGGTTAATATTAAATTAACTGCAGTAAACCTCAGTCCGACTTCACTGTTTCTTAAAAAATTGACAGCTTTTAAGATAAGTATTATTTTTCACTTTTACAAATTTGAAGGCGGTTCCTTTTTAAATATTTTCAAAGATCCTTAAACATTAAAAGTTTTATTACTAAGAATATTTAATTGTAAAAAAGTAAAAGATTTATTTTCTAAAAATTACAATTAAACAATTTTTTATTTTACGGCAGGCGGTAAATTTGGCAATCTTGTTATTTCAATTTAGTGATTACTATCGCGCGCCGCTCCGATCTCACAATTCAGTTAATATTAATTTAAGGCCAGTGACAGTTATTTTATAATCTTTTTATTTATTTTTTATTAATCCATTAGATGTTTCTCACAGCAATATAAACAGCAGTTTAAATAGTAAAATTATAATTTAAGTTATTTGCAGCAGAAGTCTACACGCTTTTAATCTATTCTAATAACAAGACTTATGATGCAATGCAATTAAGTAGCATAAACATTATCAGAGCTTATAACTTTTCGGTGAAATTATTTCTTAAATGACAGAAGAATAGATGATTTGACATTGATTTTCTTTTTAATATGGCGTCTGGTGATTGTCACATCATTTCCATTATTTGTTTTGATTAACCATCTTCTGTGACAGATAACTGTAAAGCGTTAAAACGCACATCGACCGATGGATACCAATGAGTTTAATAACATGGCTACCTCTCTTTCGGTCACGTAGTGATTAATAACATGACACTGCTCTTATATATATTTAATTAAGATAATTCTTAATATTACTTAATGAAATACATAGATTAAGTTGATTATGTTTCAAATGACAATATAAAAATCAGATTTACACCGATTCGAATCCCATCTCAGGGTGCCAGGGATCAAGTGGATTTTTTAAGCATTTTGTATGAAGAATATATATATAAAATTCTTGTGTTACTGAGTAACTGACAGACAACTTACAGCCGCAACTACTGAGCGTAGAAAGTTGAAATTTGGGATAGAGATTCCTTAGGGAGTGCAGAGGAGCAATTAGAGAGGATTTTTGAAAATTCCACCCCGAAGGGGTTAATTAAATAAGGAGACGAAAGTTATAAATAAGTTTTTTATTTCTGGACTTAAAATAAACCACGCAGGCGAAGTCACGGGCAATTCAATATATACGTACTTGACACAAAAATTGTACAAGTTTTATACGGACAGTATCAGCAAATTGTGGTAGAGTTGCAAATCGAAATTATCGCTCTGAGTCATATCGTTTTACGACCAGAGGAATTAGCCTGGATAGTTCCAAGCAAAAATAAGGGCGGAGCTTTGTTTGCCGTCTTTAGTCTTATTTAATGACGGATTATTGACGCGTGAGTACGACGATATACAGAAAAAAACAGGGACCAGTATTTTACGCAGAAATCATTTCGTTTAGACATTGAAATATTAAAACTCAACTAAAAAGTATGGAGTTTTTTGCCTACACAGCCGTGAACGTGAGTGGTCTCCAAAAAAATTGACTATTGCTCTCTTGTTTCCGAGATAATAAGTATTTTCTTAATCGGTTATTGAAAATATCACGTAGACGATGCCGAAATACACAGCAACAAATTCACAGCAACATTTTACTGTAATAGATATGTCTTGTAAATTATTCTTTGAACTCAGTTACATCACATAGTACAAGTTATTTTAAACTTTCATGGTCATTTATATTAGAATGAAATACAGCAATATACAATATAATCAATATAATGGATAACTATCACTTTACTAACTTACATGTTTTATAATTATACATGTTTTTGAAAAAAAAAACCGGCCAACGGAAACGAACCGGAAATGAAAAAAAAATCACGTTTGTTGTATGACAGTCTTACTTATACATTCGTTTAATTTTAATTTAATTATTTATTATTATATTTGACGACCTCCGTAGCCGAGTGGTTCGCACGCCGGTTTCAAGGTGTCGCCATCTCTGAGGTCCCGGGTTCGATCCCCGGTCGGGTCAATGTAGAAAATGAACTTTTCTATATTGTGTCGGGCCTGGGTGCTGTGTTACTTTCGTTGTCTCAGATACTCCATAAGACGGGGGCTTTGACTACTCATCTTGGAATCTGAGCAATGTATGTGATATTGTGTAATATTTATTTGATCAATTTTGCGTCCACAATGCTATATCGGATAATATTATTAATAAAAAATGTTTAAAATATCAATTTCATCCCTGGTACACCGAGATGGGATTATTATTAATTTTTTTAAGTTATTATATAAATACACAAAACTGTAAATATTTCAAGCATCTATCTATTGTCGTTATCAATATAGAGTAAACAAGCAATAAATCACGTTTCCTGTATAGGAGCTCCCTTAAACAAAAAATAAATTATTTTATTCGGGTGAAGCGGCAACATAAATACATCATCTGTCTAACTTTCACGGTTATTGGGATATATCCTGACGACAGACAGACAGACGTCTTAGTAACAGGGGCCCCTTTTTACCCCTTGCGAACAAAACCCTAAAACAAAACAACCTGACCTGCAAATTTTGTACCACTTTAAAACACAATATATTACTTGCTAATAAAATATTCAAATAATTATTCTATATACACTACCAACAAAGAAAATAACAAAAAATCTAATATTTCTTAAATACTAGATATATGTAGCTAATTAAGATTATATTTGAAAATTTCTTTTGAAGTACAAATTAAATAGAAAAATAATACTGATTGCAGTTATCTCATTAATTAAAATACTGTATTGCAACAAAAAAAAAACAAATGTTCAACACAAATGAGCGATCGCAGTGCACTCAAAGTTCATCATGGCAAGGTTCTTTCTGTCATAACACAAAGGATACACTTCCGCCGGCTTGAAGCATGTTAAGAGTGGGAGAACACATACCACAATGTATATAATGCGTCCGCAATCAACACTAAGCAAGTACTTCCATTACCACTTCGATATGAAGGTGGGTCACAACCATTAAATATTAGTATTAATATATATTTATTTCATTACTATAATAAAAAACAGTCATTTACTATACTTGCAGTAAATATTTCAATATCTTTGCTTAAATACGAAACTTCGCTATAATTTACATATCAAAAATATGCTAACAATACATAATATTATATTGATAAATAGATTATTTACGAGTTATTAATTGAAGGTTTCTGGGTCTGAAGAGCTCGATGTCGCAAACGACTGCACGATCAGTCTGTGATATGGTTGTTAAGCATAGCGGGGTGATTTAAATTGAAAGTTTCTTTCATCACGTGACCATATCATCAAAATCATCTTTGCTATTCTATAAAAATAGCCGCGAAGTTAACGTCGAGCACAGCGCTGTATAGAGCTTCAATGAAATAATATATCGAGTTTGAGGATATTTTAATTACAGAATAGTACTGCAAATGATTTAAAAGTTAAATATGTTGTTCTTTTTCCAGGTTCTCGTGTGTTTGTTAGTATTGGCGGTAGCCGCACATGCCGGTTTCATCGGTGGGGGTGGATATGGCGGTGGCGGGTTCGGCGGTGGCGGTTTCGGCGGCGGTGGCTGGAAACGAGGCGGCGGCGGCGGTGGATGGTCCGGTGGCGGCGGTGGATACGGAGGCGGCTTCGGAGGTGGCCACGGAGGTGGCTTCGGAGGAAGTGGTGGACGTAAGTATATTGATATTTTAACTCATCCATTGAATTAAATAATTATTTCAATCGATTAATCAAATATGATAATTATGAGTAATTCAGTTACAACTGAAGTTTATATTAAAAGTAATTATTTAATCGTTAGTTTCAATTTTAACTGTAATTGATAATATTAAAAATAATATTAAGACCATAATAACGTATACAGTTATTAGTTATTAGTTAAAATTGACGAATTTTAATTCCAATAGTGAAAATGAGTTAATTAAAATTTAAATTAAAATGCAAACCTTACATATTTCTACTCGCTAGTAAAAATATATTTTATGGGGCGAATACACTTCATTTTTCGCTGGCGTGTTTTAAAAGATAATGCTTTCTTTTTCATAATTTGAAACAATATTTAATATGTTGTAATTGATACCTTCTATTCAAGTTAATTTTAAAATCATATATTAGATTAATTGAAGTATCAATAAAAAAATATCATGATCAAAAACTGAGAAAACGGACAATCATTAGAGAACTAAAACTTGCTTGGCAGTGCCTAAAACTCGTATTACATTAGAATATCGCACAACTATCTTTACATTTAAATTTTTTTTTTTAAGTTTTCTAGTGTAGTTTATATATTGTGTTTTTCGATAAATTTATATATTGTTGTAATAACTTTTCAATCACAATCCTAATTATAATATGATAATTATGTTAAAGTAAGAAGTACATAAATATCGCTAGATCTCGGGTAGTTCAACTGGTTAGAGCAGTCGCCCTGATTGCTTAATCTTATAGATACCAATTTCGTCCCTGACACCTGGGATTGGTGTTTTCTAAGATTTTTTTTAATAAATAATAATGTTTTGATTTTCAGAAGTCAGAGTAATTAAGGTCATAAGTTCCGGCGGTGGTGGTGGATTCGGTAAGTTAGAGTCTCATCGTATGTCATCTTTACTATTGATAGCGCAATGGATAGCCCGCTTGATCTGCAATACGGTTATTAAGCAATTTTCACAATAGCCAGTTATAGGATGGATGACCAAAAATTTATTATCTCGAACTCCTCCGTGCAACCGTGGAAGGCACGATAAGCCGTTGGTCCCAGCTGCATCTGCAGTCGTTAATCCCCACTAATCCGCACTGGGTACGCGTGGTGGGTCATGGCCCATTCTCCCTATTCAATGTGATCCGATTCGATTCATGGTGGCACATTAATAGGCTGGTAATTTAATATTGTTCATAAGGTTTGGAAACGTAAATGCATTTAGTGGTTTAGTAGTATGAAAGATCTCTTAATAAAGTTACTCGAAGTGCGTTTGTCATAAACCAATAGGAACTCTTTAAAACAACTTTCGTGTGAAAAATAATTATAGATTCAAACATGATAATTATTAAGCTTCAAACATCTCCTACCTACTTATTTGAAAAAGGTCGAACCTTATGACTATAAATAAGGGCTGGGCCTTTGTATTGAACAATATCTCGTTAATGTAAAACAATAATTAATAAAGGCGGCGGTCACGGCGGTTGGTCCGGCGGCGGTGGCGGTTTCGGCGGCGGTTACGGCGGCGGTTATGGCGGCAGCGGTGGCGGCTGGAAACGCGGAGGTGGAGGCGGAGGCTGGTGGTGAAGAAATTATCACAGTGATATGAAAATAAATAAAAAACATATTTATAGTAACTACTTGTTATAATTTTACACAATTTATTAGAATTTCATATCTTTTGACTTTATACGTTAGAATTTAAAATGACCGGTTTTTTCCTAACATACTCTATCATACACTCTTACTAAAACAAAATACTCAATTATAATGAACATAAATTAGAATTTATTAGAAAACGTACTTTTTTGATGTCTGTTAATTAAAGATGAAAACCGAAACGTATTTTTTTGTTAGTGTCATGTGTGTGTACAATACAATAATATAATTAAAAAAAAAAACAGATCAAGTCTTCTTAGTTTTATGAAACAAAGTCTAGATCATTCTTAACATAACAATTATATTCAATCTACCTAAAGTAGTTCAATTGCGTAGTGTATAAGCGTCGCAGCCTGCGATCGTTGTTGTTGAGCAACTTTCGCAAGGGTCGGTTATAGATGATTAAAAAAAATATCTCGAGCTACTGCGTCTTAAGGCACGTTAAACCGTTGATCCTTGCTGAATTTGTAGTCGTTAATACCCTCCAATTCGCATTGGGTCAATGTGGAGTGTCCTGGCTCGTCCTCCTTTACCATCTTCAAGGAAGGCCTAAGCCCCTGCAGTGGGGACATAAAAGGGCAGATAATAATGATGATGGTAAATCTTGATGCAGGAAAAAAATCTGTTTGCTTCAACTAAGAAATTCACAATCGACTTCAAGATGCGAAACATTACATTAAATGACATTGCACACGAATGGGTAAGTTTACTTTAAAAAATTGATTAAAATGAATTAAAAAAACTTCATTTTTTAAATAGAACTGACTTTAAACTTAAAAAATGTGATAAATCTCATTTTATATAGTATAAGAAATACTAAAAATATCAAATACTGGCTTTCCGCCAGCGGATTCACCTGCATGACCCCAGGGAACTGTTTATTTGGATATCGATTAATATCATGACACGATGACACGGATATAATTACAATGACAAATTGAATGATAAACAATCGTTACTATGGCAACGTTTTCATTCCCTATACAATCTTCCACTCCCATTTTCGTCCCTTTATTTGCTGTTTTTCTAGATAAAATATAGTCTATGTCCACCGCATATTATATAGCTTCCCGTGGGTGAGAAAAATTTTAAAATCATCTAGTAGTTTTGGAGCCTATTCGTTGCAAACAAACAAACGATCAAATCTTTCCCCTTTATAATATTGTATAGATAGTATAAATAAAAATGCTCAACATAATGAGTCTTAGAAAAGAAGATTTTGTTTATTTGCTTGACATATTTTTTCCAATTATTCTGTTTCTTTATACGCATTGGACATAGGCGGGGAAATAGTTAATTTCATAAAAATTGGTTCACAATTCAAGGAGAAATCGATTGACAAAAATATACTCCTTGATCGTAGAAAATCCTCTTTTCGGATTTTGAATCAATTCAAAATACGCAATCTTTTATTTTTTATCTGAGATACATATAATACGAGGGTCAAACTGAAAGTTCTTAGAAAATCAAAAACTGATTACATTAGCCAGTTATTAGTTTTATTATATCTTTTCAAAATATTGTCCATTCACGTCAATACACCGCTGCATGCGATGGAACCACTGGGAAAAGCACTTTGCCCACTCGTCCTTAGGGGTCTCTTCAATGGCATCGCGATACGCAGTCACCGCTTCTTCAGCATTCATAAACCGCTTTCCTTTAAGTTTTTCTTTAATTTTTGGAAATAAATAAAAATCACAAGGCGCGAGGTCGGGGCTATACGGCGGGTGACCCAGTAATTCAACGTTTGATGTCGCCAAATAGTCGATCGTTCGCTTGGCGGTGTGCGACGAGGCGTTGTCGTGGTGAAGGAGGATCCTACTGCGAGGTCGTTTCTCTCGAACTTTTTCCAAGACAAGTGGCAAACAATTGGTAGTGTACCATTCTGCAGAAACTGTTTTTTGATCCTCTAACACAATTGTTGCAAAATGACCTATCCTTCCAAAGAACGAGGCCACCATTTTTTTTCCCGCACTTCGATCTCTCTTCACTGTAGTTGGCAACTCCTCGAAAGGAAACACCCACTGAGCAGATTGTCTTTTGGTTTTAGGATCATAACAGTAAATCCAGCTTTCGTCACCTGTTAGTATGTCGAACACAGCATTTGAGTCACCTCCGTTAAATCTTTCAATCATTTTACGACACCAATCCACACGATGGAGTTTTTGAGCCTCAGTCAAATTATGAGGTATCCACCGGGCGCAAAGCTTCCTGACCGCTAAATGTTCGTGGAGGATTTTGTGCACTTGACTCATACCGATGCCTAAGCTTGTCCGAATCTGTTGATAGGTCACTCTTTTGTCAGTCTCTATCATACGCCGCACAACACAGATGTTATCTTCAGTCGTCGCCGTAGAAGGCCGTCCCTCACGTAAATCATCAGTGAGATTAGTGCGACCACGTTTAAACTCATTAAACCAGTTGTAAACAGTCGCACGAGATGGGGCTTCATCGTGAAAGGCCAATCGTAGTCTATCATAACTTTCTTGTTGACTTAAATGACATCGAAAGTCATAAAAAATCATTGCACGAAAATTTTCTCGTGTTAAATTCATGATGACGTGACACAGACAATTTTCAATTTGCCGCCAAATCGTAAAACAAATGACAAATGAATGAAATATATACTCAGTAATATTGGCAAAGAGTTATATTTTCAAATTTTAGAATTATTTTTTTATTATATTGTTTATAAGTGGCCAGTTCTAAGAACTTTCAGTTTGACCCTCGTACAATACATCGCACGGTGAGAATGACAATATCACTAACCAAAAACCACGTAATTTTTACTTTTGGCAACATTTTTCTTTGTTAAGTATATGTAAACTTTAGTGTGGTGGCGTAGTGACGTTACGTTGTTTAGAGGGGTTGACTACAATTTCTTGAACTTTAAACGCTCATTACTCAAAATCGCATTTTTTGCATTGTGTCACTATCGTTCTCAATGTATCATTTAATACATATCAGGTAAAATATGGTGAAAAGCTTAATTTTTGTTATAAAAGGAAAACTACTGCATCAATTTCGATAAAATTTTAATGGGACCATCTCGGTCTATTAAGCTGTCGAATAGAACAATAATTTTGAAAATCGGTCAACAATTGGCGGAATTATCGGTGAACATACATAAAAAAAACATACATCACCGTCGAACGCATAACCGGTTCGGTTCGAAATCAAACATCGCCGTCGAACACATAACCGGAGTCGCTTAAAAAGCGACTAATTTATGAAAAAATGGTATTGAAATCGGCCGGAGGTTTTCTGTAAGCTATTATTTAAATGATAAGCACCTGAATTGCAACCTTGATAGCATTTTCCTGAATAAGTCGCTATTGAGATATTATATATAATTTTTTTAAGTTTTTAATTTCATGTTTTTTAGTAAAATTGGTATTTTTTATATAATAGGTAACTCTAAAAATATTAAGTATTTAGATATTTACATACAGTGGGTAAAAATAAAATTCAACAAATTAAAATTCATAGAAAAGGGGATTTTGTTTATTTGATAGTTCATTTGGCAGTAATTCTATACTCATATTATTAAAGTAAAGATTTGATTTGCTTGTCTGTTTGCATTGGATAGGCTCTGAAATTAGACCGATTTATAAAAGTCTTTCATATACGGGAAGCTACATAATACGCGGGGGACATAGGCTATAATTTACGCAACAAATTCCCATATTCCATTTGTATCGAGCAAAATAATTATTTGGTTGTGTAAACACGCGATATAAGTCCTTGAAATGACCAAGTTTTTAAAAATATAGTGGAAATTATCGGGGATGAAGTGGTTTACAATTCTTATAATAGTGTGTTTGACCAGGATGATGTTACAAATTACCCAATTAAATTTTTTAATTCACTTACCGCAAGTAGAATACCAACTGACATTATCAGGCTCAAAGTTGGTGTACCCATAATAAGAATGAGAAACTTTTCTCCACCGAAGAAATGCACCGGATCCCGGCTTATTGTTATTGCTTTGCAGAAGATTATTATCGAGGCAGAGTTTCTGACTGGCTGTGGTACGGGTGAAATTAATATCGCGCATACAACTAGTCCCCTCTTGATTTCATGAGTCCATGCAGATGCAGTCGCGAGCATCACCTAGTACAACATTAATTTATGAAGTTACTTTCCATTACAAAAATACAATCTATAAAAATAGATAAATTCGTTTTTGCACTTTATAGAGTCAGAATAGTCGCTTCTAAAAATATAGTCTTACAAGAATATCATGGATACGTATCATCCTTGCTACGTTATGCTGTAATAATATGGGGTAATAGCGTAGATTTGAAATAACTATTTATAGCTCAAAATAATGCATACGAGCAATATGTGGTATAAAAAGACGAGACTCCTGTAAGCCTACGTTTAAAGAATTAAAAATATTACCTTTGCCTTGCATTTATATTTGTGAACTGTGTTTATTTGTAAAAACAAATCCACAATATTTTACTAAAGTCAGAGAGATAAAAAAAGACTCACGAAGTTCGAGACAAAATAAAATTGTTATTCCGAAATGTAATTTGACATTATTCAAACAAAATGTATATTATATGGCTATAAATATATTCAACAAGCTTCCATCGAAACTAGTAGACTTACCGATTAACAGAAACATTTTTAAAAAAGCTTTGACGGAATGGTTCTTAACAAATCATTTTACTCGATACCGGAATATTTGGAATGCAAGCAATTTTAGTAGAGTAAAAGTCGCTTATAAATAAATAAATTATTATATACAATGACACAATAAATAAATTATATACAATGACATATTTTATAATGTGTATGATAAAATTATTTTGTAATTGACATGGATTTATGTATTAAGCATACTTGACTTATTATTTTTGTAACGTATAAATTGATTCGAATTTTGAAATTATTACTATTAATTATTTTTAAACTATAACACTGAAATAATATGTAATAGGAACTGAACCAAATGTTTTTAAGTTAATGATGTGCGAATAAAATAATATTAAAGTTAATGCATGAATAGATTAAAATGTAAATTTATTTATATACTAAAACTATTGCACACTGTCGAACAGTAAATATGTGATACCCTTATTTTATGACGTCTGTTACACCATATTTTTATGCAATAAATGATAGATTGATTACAATATTAACATAACAGAAAAAAATATTATCTTACAATGGTAAAATAATAGACAACACGATAATTTTGAATGATGTTTAGAAGAAATCGCCTATTATTTGATATTTAATCATACGGAAATAAAAAATTTACATTCGAACACAGAACCTCCTGTTTGAAATCGGACAAAAATAAAAATGTCATATTCAGGGTTCCGAAACCAAAGGGTAAAATAGGAATTCTGTTACTTAGACTTCGCTGTCCGTCTATAATCAGGCTGTATCTTATGAAGCGTGATAAATAGACAATTGAAATTTTGACAGAAACAAATACAAAAAATTAGAATAAAATATTTTATAAGGGATACCCCGATGCAACAAACTTGATTTGTCTCCTCGTTTCCAGAGCGGAACCCTTCGTGCGCCAGTATGACTTGCGCTAAGCCGGTTTTTAATGTGCTCTGGAATTGATCACAGGATCGCCTAGATAACTACAATACGGGTACCTACAAAACATTCAAAGGCGTATCCCATAAATGTAGATACATACATTATCCGGCATGAAATAATAATAAACCCTACCACGCACACATAAATTAACCCTACATAGAAACTAAAAATATATATAAACAAGACTTCAAAATAGTGAAAACTTATCTACAACATGATTAATTTAATAAAGAAACATCTATAAAAATCGGGCGATTAATGATGGAAAAATGTGCCTTTAGTCAGAATTCATATTATTACCATTTTCAGTCATGCCAATTTTCGTAATACCGTTGTCCAGGACATAAGTAAATTAAATAAAAATGTTTTCATTTATTCTTTGTTAGTTGCAATTTACATAGATAAGTAATTTACAGTGACATATTTCAGGAACTATTCTTCCAAATATACTCAAACCTGCGACATTTCGCAATCCGTACGACTGATTTCCAATTGAGACCTTAACAAGTCTCGTCGAATTTCAGAAATATATCCACTGAATGAACGTATTCATTCCATCCATTTTTTAGGCAACTTATGCAGTTACAAAATCAACCATGAGAAAAAAAAATCTTTATCCTTATAAATCTATACTAATATTATAATAAGGAAAGAATTTATTATTCATTTGCTACTCTGAAACTACTGGACCGATTATTATATTTGATCAATTTCGCATTCGCAATGATATATTGAAAAATATTCTTAAGAAAAAATGCTTAAAAAATCCACTTTGTCCCCGGGACTCGAACCTTTCGACCCATCGCAATATTTATTTTAACTGTTTGGGTGGATTTCCTGAACATTGTTCAAAGTACGCTCTGTAATAGCAACCGATTTTCAAAATTCTTTCATCTATAGGAAGCTACATCTTAAGCAGTGGGCGTAGGCTATATTTTATCCCGAAAAACAGCAAATAAAGGGTTGTAAATGGGAGTGGAATTTTTTATAGGAAATGAAAACGTTACCATCTGTCGTTGTAATTATAATTCATATCATAACAAGCATATCCTTGTTATGATATGAACCGATATCCAAATAGGGATAGGTCCTTGGTTCCTATATAGTTTGTAATATAATTTGTTTGATAAAATATACCTACAACCCTTGTAAATTCGAATTTAATCTGAAGGTGCCCATGACAATTTTGTATAACTGTTGCATTTTTTATTGTAAAATATATAATAAAAAAAGTCTTCAGTAACTGTACAATCCAAATGAATGGTCTGAAAATAAAAACAAAAACTTCGAAGCAAGGCTTTTTGCGTCACAAAGACTGATACGCATCCGCTCGCTGCAAGCGGTGGGAGAACACACCCCACATATATAATGCATTTACTATCAAAACTGAACAAGTGTTTACAGTGCTACTTCAGCATGAAGGTGGGTTAACTGAGAGATATAAATTATACTATTCAACTTTTTAGATTTAAATAAATAAATTCTATATTTACAGGAGATAAACCGCGTAGGCTTTATATTGACGCTTGAAATAAATATTTTATCTTTCGAATTTATAAATAAAACAAAAAGCTAAAAAATCATGTTGTGTATGAGAGCTCCCTAAAATATTTTTATTTAAACTTTATTGCGCAAATAAACCGTATAGTTGGCGAACTTAATACCAGTAGACATTTTCTCTCAGTCAATCGGAGAGTTATGAAATAGAAAGATTAAAAAGGCGGTTTTTTAGAGTTTCGTTGTAACAAGAAACCTTTAAAATTTCGCCATGGCCGCGTGTCTGTCCGTCCGTTCGAGGTTTAACTCAAAAATTGTTAATTACGCCGACACAGTGGTTAAAAAAATAAAAAAGGTGAAGGTACCTCCCCTAGTTGTAAAGTGGGCATGATAACGTACTACGCAGTCTTAGTGATAGAATCCCGTTTTACCCTTTGGATACAGACCCCTTAAAACTAATACTAATTAACATTAGATTTTTATACTTCATTCAAAGCGCCGATATTTCATATACATTATCATAGTAGGTCTATCTGATAATAACCTCCTTGGCCCAATAGCTCATATGTCGATTTTAAGAATAATAATAATAATCTTTATTTTATTTTCTTCTACACTTTGAGCAACAAATGTGTACAACATAAAAATACAGGAAGTTTATGTAGAAGATAGGAGTCCAAACTAGGTAGACTTATCCGCCCTCTGCGCAGTTCCTAAATTACATTCCCGGTAAGGTCAATTTAGAAAACGAATCCTTCCTTATTATCTCTGATCTATTACATATAAGTAAGTAGTAGTAATTTGAATAATGTGTGTTATTGGCTAGTATTTGTAATCCTTGATTATTTCCAGGTTCTCGTGTGTTTCTTGGTGTTGGCGGCGGCGGCTAACGCTGGATACATTGGTGGAGGCGGATACAGCGGTGGTTTGGGTGGCGGCAGTTTTGGCGGCAGCAGTGGTGGTGGCTGGAAACTAGGAGGCGGCAGCGGTGGCTGGTCCGGCGGAGGTGGTGGATACGGAGGTGGCTTCGGGGGTGGTCATGGAGGAAGTTTCGGAGGTGGTCAAGGAGGTGGCTTCGGAGGTGGTCACGGAGGAGGCTTCGGAGGTAGCGGTGGACGTAAGTGATTAAAAACAGGGTTAACTACTCACTCTTGTACTAATTCATATCAGTCATAACTTTTCACGTTTTTTGAAGTCTTTTTTTAATTGATTAAAGTGGCCAAGAGAGGGACACAAATGCTATTTATGTGAGTTACATTCACACTTTGTTTTTCAGAAGTGAGAGTCGTCAAAGTCATCAGCTCCGGCGGTGGAGGTGGTGGATTCGGTGAGTTTTAGTATATTATTTTTCCACTTACATTGTCACGAATAAAATATGTCTATTATCGAAATATTTCCTAATCTAAATACAATATTTTATTTTCTCTTGTTTCTAATTAAATTATATGACCCGTGGCCAACGCAGGTTTGGGCCAGTCTATGAGTGTCCTTACTGCTGGGTCACTAGCCTTCCCTATGGATGGAATCGAATCAAATAAGGAATATGGGCCTTAACCTGTCACAGAGGACCAGTGCCAATTAGTGGACGTTCACGAATGCAGATGCAGTTGGCCAACGGGATGAAAGAAATAGATCTGAAACGGGCTCCGCGCTAGCTTAGTGATTGTAGTCAAATGAAAAGGCTGAGTAGGTTTGACAAGTATAATTGAGGTAAAAAGAAAAAGTATAACAACAAAATGAAAATAATATAAAAAAAAGTTCGTTATGGGATTCACGACTAAATAAACTAGGATAATTATGAATAAAAACACATAATTAGAAGTCCCAGTATCTGAGATTTTTTAGTAGGTAATAAGAAAAAAATTAAAATAAGATAATCGAATTGAATGAAACGATCTTAAAAATCAGAGACAAAAAGTTTGGATGGGAACCTAGGACAAAATAAACGATACGACGTAAGTGGTACGTTAAAGTGCGTAACTCATTTTTCCTAGGCCAAAAAAGTGTATCGTTCCTAGGCCAAGTGTAGATCGGAGTGTGAACTTTGTAACAATCATCAATAGAATATTAAACAGTACAACGTCTCCAATTTAATCACTTGTATAAAATTAACTTTGTTGTAAATTGTATAAAATGACCTTGAGAACTTTATATATGGCCTTGGCTAACAGTGTGATCGGATATGGGTTAAGTAGTTATGGAAGAACGTTCAAAACACACTTGATTAATATCTATAACCTACAGTTAAAATTACTAAAGTTAATAGTTCCGAAAAAAATAAAAACAAACTTTTTAAATGATTTAGATTTATTTAATTATTGTGGGGTCTTGCCAATATATAATAGTGTGAGGCTCGCCATATTGATTGATGAACATCACAATAGCAATGAATTGATTGCCTATACTCGACCAAAGACATTGAGAAAGTTACAAAAATCAAAGAAATATGTGTTACCTAAATTTAATAACTATTATGGAAAAAGAAATTGGAAATATTTGTTACCGGCGATATTGAATGAAATGACTGATGAATCTGTATCTTATTATCTGAATAAGCGTAATTATAAAAAATATCTGAAAAAATACTTTCTTGATAAAAGTAAGAATGATTACATTATATAAAATTATGTTCTCATCTATTGCTAAGTAAGATTAACTTGCTTGAAATACCTTATGTCAATTGCATTGTTAAATAATAAAAATAACGTTATGTAACTATCTAATATACCTTGATAAATTATTGTAATTATTTTAGGAACGTTGTATTTGAACTCCACGGGCACTGATAAACCCGAAAGGGCTTTTGTGCGCTTATGATGTACTTTTGCATGCAAAAAAAAAATTGTATATTTTTGGACAATAAATTAAAAAAAAAAAAAAAAAAAACTGTAGGCGGTGGTCACGGCGGCTGGTCCGGCGGCAACGGCGGTTTCAATGGTGGTTCCGGCGGCGGTTACGGCGGCATTGGCGGCGGCTGGAAGTCTGGTGGCGGTGCTGGCGGCTGGTAGCGATATTATCCAGCCCCTATTGTATTAGTTATCTTAATAAAAAAATATTTATCATAATGTTTTTTTTATGTTACCTACACAAATTACTACCTGACGTTTTGAAATATCCGAGTGATATAAAAAAATATTCAAATCACGCTTAAGAGCACTGAAGAAGAAATATGTCCAGTCCAATGCAGTCTAAAGAATTGCAACTTGCTATTTAATTTGGAACGTTTCTCGAACGAACTCAGTAAGAAAACAATATGAAATATAAGCAAAAGTAATTTTATTTTTCCACGTAATCTCCGCTTAACTCTATGCACTTCTTCCATCTGGTTTCCAAAGCCTGTATGCCGGTCATAAAAATAATTTCTTCAAGGCCTTCAAAAAAGTCACCCACAGCAGCTTCGACCTACTCATTTGATGAAAATTTTTGACCTCCAAGGTGTTTTTTAGGTTTGGGAATAAATGAAAGTCTACGGTTGCCAAATCAGGGGAATAGGCGGGAAAGGGCAGTAACTCAAAGCCACAATCACGAATTTGAGCCATAGGTTAAACAGACTTGTGAACACGTACATTATCCTTATTGACACTTACTTGCTGAGTAATCCTGGCCTTTTCTCTTTGATTGTTTCGCGCAAGCGACGTAAGAGGGTGCAGTAATAAGCCGAGTTTATAGTTTCACCTTTTCAAGGTAGTCCACCATGATGACACCCTTAGCATCCCAAAAAACTGACGCGATCATCTTGCCAGCTGGCAAAATTGTTTTGGCTTTTATTGGAGTCGGTTCATCACGTTTTTTCCACTGCTTGGATTGTTGTTTTGACTCTGGGGTGGAGTGGTGTACCCAAGTTTCATCCATTGTTACAAATCTGGATAAAAAATCGTGTGGATCAGCCTAAAACATTTCCAAACAGTCGCAGTTCCAAACGAATACGCCCAAACGTTCCAAACGAATTCGTTACACCTCACAGAAATCGTGAGGCGTATTCGTTTTTGTTAGACTGAAAGCAATCTGGGTACCCACCGCGCAGAAAACTTAGAAAATCCAAGTTCATTGATTATGATGTTTTGTAATTATATGCAATCGGGTCTTGTTCGTGCATTATACCACGGCTGCTGTAACGTAGCCGAAACGTCGAGGTAAATTAATTGTTTTAAAAAATGCACGAACAAGACCCGATTGCATATAATTATAATGTATACAAATCGTGTGAGTTTAAAAATATGATGTTTTGTGTTCGTTCATACGAGATGCCAATAATGTCTACAATCTCCCTGATGGTCAAACTCCGATATGTCAATACCGATAATGTCTACAATCTCCCTTATGGTCAAACTTCGATCTGTCAATACCAGATCTCAGATTTTTCTGACGTTTTCTTCAGTCGTAGACGTCATAGGCCGGCCAGAGCGAGGGTCATCTTCAATACTCTCTCGTCCGCGTTTAAATTCAGCAACCCACTATTTCACAGTCGTATACGACGGAGCAGATAACCCCAATGTTGTTGACATATCTTCGTGAATCTCTCTTGGAGTTAGTTTTTTTTAAACAGGTATTTGATGACCGCAGGTTGCTCAATTTAATCGAATGAGGTTAGTAACATTAAAATAGTTTAACTATATATGTGCTGAGCCGCGAACTTTTCAATCCACCCTAAACTACACAATCGTTATCTCAGGTAGAAACATTTTTTTTTTTTCAAAACCTTGTTTCATGAACGAATGCAGTTTTACTTTTCACTAAAATCGATCACATAAACATGTCTTGATTTAAAACCTTTTAAAAGGAAAATAATAAGCAAAAATAATATCTCTGAGCACTTTCGTGAAAATAAACATAGCAATTAAGATGACTGACTTATTTCCAACAGGTTTTGTACAAAGAAATATCGTAATTAAATGATATCTGATGAAGAACATATTTTGTTTGTTATTAAAACAACACTACTAATTCGATTTCGAAATGGAACCATCTCGGACCCATAAGCTATAAAATAAAAGAATAATTTTAAAAATCGGTCAACAATTCGCGAAACCGCTGGAAGATATATAAATGTTGCAGTGTTTAAAATATCGCAGTCGAACATAGAAACTCCTCTTTTTCGATTTTGAAGTATGTTAAAAAGAAAAAGGTATAATATTACCAGCCGCTTTCATTTATGCCTGCCCGCTCAGCGTGTCGCCACACATATTGGTTTCTTAAACTTAGTATAGGACTGGTTATATAAGGACCAACCCACCTGTTGCTGAAATGTAACACGGTGACAAGGGGCACGGGGCAGATAGAACTATATATAACTGACGCTTTACGCTCATCCGACAGAAAAATTCGCCTTTTCTTCTTTTGATTTTATTGATATAAAACCTTTCGCTTTCCATTAATAAGTTAATAACATTTGGAACTGAACTCAGCAATGTTGTTGAGTGTGCTATAACAATGCTGTTCATGAAAATGAAACAACTATTTTACACTAGCAAAAAATAAATGCGAAAAAAATTCAATATTAACTTATTAATATAACATTTTAATGTTTAGAGGTAAAATTAGTACTAATACGTTTATAAGTTATTAAGCTGTCAAAATACAAGGTCTACTTTTAACTTTATTGTAAGTAAATAACTGACATAATTAATTGGACCTTCATTAAAACAATTAAACCTTATCAAACATTGGTATGATTAAAATCATTGAAATAAATGTTGTTATTCATATAGTTATAGTTAGTTTCAAAATAGTTTCATATATATATATATATTAATTTTGACAAGTTATGTAGACAAAGTCCTTCTTAATGTTATAAAAAGCCGATAGTTACCTCAACCACTAGATGAAAGAAATATTTAAATAACAATTCTTATTAACGTTTTTTTAATGATACCTAGGTATATATTCTGTTGTCATTACATATAAAGTCATAGATAAATCTAAATACGCAAGTCCCGAAGAAATTGGGAACTTTAAGACGCATAAAAACAATCTATAACATTTCACAATCTTTAAACTAACACAAGACCTTAACAAGACTCATCGAATTTCATTAATACTTCGGCTGAGTGAGCGTATTTATTTCAATCTATATTTAGACTATGTAATGAAGTTACTAAATAAACCAAGAGAATTAAATATCTTTATTGTAAATATTTATAACTTGCGATTAAGGTAATCTAAATAATAGAATTTCTTTTTCACTTACGATTCTTGTTGTATGTTTAATGTATAATAAATTATTAGTATGAAAAATATGTAAGTATAATAATAATAAAAAACGTCTTCAGTAACTGTACAACCCAAATGAATGGTCTGAAAATAAAAACAAAAACTTCGAAGCAAGGCTTTTTGCGTCACAACGACGGATACGCATCCGCTCGCTGCAAGCGGTGGGAGAACACACCCCACATATATAATGCATTTACTATCAAAACTGAACAAGTGCTTACAGTGCTACTTCAGCATGAAGGTGGGTTAACTGAGAGAAATATATTAAATTCTATACTAAATCATTAAATCCTTAACCAATATCAACAAGAGCGATGCAGTGTACCTAGCTTTATATTGACGCTGACATGAATTGAATACCTTAACATTAGAATTTATAAAATAAAAATTAATAGAAATGTAACATCTTTTCTCTATTTAATAAAAAGTACCAATATTTCGTACATATATTCGGCAATCATCAAAAAATCATACTGATCATTACACCCTACGTGGCCCAGTAGCTCTTATGTCGACTTTATCCGCTTTCTGTCGCGTTCCTAAATTACATTCCCGGTAAGGTCAATTTAGAAAACGATTTATTCCTTATTATCTCAGATCTATTACATATAAGTAAGTAGTAGTAATTTGAGTAATGTCTGTTGTTGGCTAGTATTTGTAATCATTGATTGTTTCCAGGTTCTCGTGTGTTTGTTGGTGTTTGCGGCGGCGGCTAACGCTGGATACATTGGTGGGGGTGGATACAGCGGTGGTTTGGGTGGCGGCAGTTTTGGCGGTAGCAATGGTGGTGGCTGGCAACTAGGAGGCGGCAGCGGTGGCTGGTCCGGCGGAGGTGGTGGATACGGAGGTGGCTTAGGGAGTGGTCATGGAGGAAGTTTCGGAGGTGGTCAAGGAGGTGGCTTCGGAGGTGGTCACGGAGGAGGCTTCGGAGGTAGCGGTGGACGTAAGTTATTAAAAACAGGGTTAACTACTCACTCTTGTACTAATTCATATCAGTCATAACTTTTCACGTATTTGAAGTCTTTTTTTATTTGATTAAAGTGGCCAAGAGAGGGACACAAATGCTATTTACATATGTGAGTTACATTCATACTTTGTTTTTCAGAAGTGAGAGTCGTCAAAGTCATCAGCTCCGGCGGTGGAGGTGGTGGATTCGGTGAGTTTTAGTATATTATTTTTCCACTTACATCGTCACGAATAAAATATGTCTTTTAGCGAAATATTTCCTAATCTAAATACAATATTTTATTTTCTCTTGTTTCTAATTAAATTATATGACCCGTGGCCAACGCAGGTTTGGGCCAGTCTATGAGTGTCCTTACTGATGGGTCACTAGCCTTCCCTATGGATGGAATCGAATCAAATAAGGAATATGGGCCTTAACCTGTCACAGAGTGCCGATTAGTGGACGTTCACGAATGCAGATGCAGTTGGCCAACGGGATGAAAGAAATAGATCTGAAACGGGCTCCGCGCTAGCTTAGTGATTGTAGTCAAATGAAAAGGCTGAGTAGGTTTGACAAGTATAATTGAGGTAAAAAGAAAAACTATAAGAACAAAATGAAAATAATATAAAAAAACAGTTCGTTATGGGATTCACGATTAAATAAACTAGGATAATTATTAATAAAAACATATAATTACAAACCCCCGTATCTGAGATTTTCTTAATAGGTAATAAGAAAAAAATTAAAATAAGATAATCGAATTAGAAGAAACGATCTTAAAAATCAGAGACAAAAAGTTTGGATGGGAACCTAGGACAAAATAAACGATACAACGTATGTGGTACGTTAAAGTGCGTAACTCATTTTATCGTTCCTAGGCCAAGTGTAGATCGGGGTGTGAACTTTGTAACAGTCATCAATAGAATATTAAACAGTACAACGCCGCCAATTTAATCACATGTATAAAATTAACTATAGGCGGCGGTCACGGCGGCTGGTCCGGCGGCAATGGCGGTTTCAATGGTGGTTCCAGCGGCGGTTACGGCGGCATTGGCGGCGGCTGGAAGTCTGGTGGCGGTGCTGGCGGCTGGTAGCGATATTATCCAGCCCCTATTATATTAGTTATCTTAATAAAAAAATATTTATCATAATGTTTTTTTTTATTGTACCTACACAAATGATTACCTGATGTTTTGAAATATCCGGGTGATATAAAACAATATTCAGATCACGCTTAAGAGCACTGAAGAAGAAATATGTCCAATCCAATGCAGTCTGAAGAACTGCAACTTGCTATTTAATTTGGAACATTTCTCGAACGGACTCAGCAAGAAAACAATATAAAATATAAGCAAAAGTAATTTTATTTTTGCACGTAATCTCCACTTAACTCTATGCACTTATTTCATCTGGTTTCCAACGCCTGTATGCCGGTCATAAAAATAATTTCTTCAAGGCCTTCAAAAAAGTCACCCACAGCAGCTTCGACCTACTCATTTGATAAAAAATTTTGACCTCCAAGGTGTTTTTTAGGTTTGGGAATAAATAAAAGTCTACAGGTGCCAAATCAGGGGAATAGGCGGGATAGGGCAGTAACTCAAAACCACAATCACGAATTTGAGCCATAGGTTAAACAGACTTGTGAACGCGTACATTATCCTGATGGAACAACACTTTCTTGCTGAGTAATCCTGGCCTTTTCTCTTTGATTGTTTCGCGCAAGCGACGTAAGACGATGCGGTTCACCATGATGACACCCTTAGCATCCCAAAAAACTGACGCCATCACCTTGCCAGCTGACTAAATTGTTTTGGCTTTTTTGGAGGCGGTTCATCACGTTTTTTCCATTGCTTGGATTGTTGTGTTGTCTCTGGGGTGGATTGGTGTACCCAAGTTTCATCCATTGTTGCCAATCTGGATAAAAAATCGTATGGATCAGCCTCAAACATTTCCAAACAGTCGCGAGAAATCGTGAGGCGTATTCGTTTTTGTTCGACTGAAAGCAATCTGGGTACCCACCGCGCAGCAACGTTAGAAAATCCAAGTTCATTGACTATAATGTTTTGTGTTCGTTCATACAAGATGCCAATAATGTCTGCAATCTCCCTGATGGTCAATCTCCGATCTGTCAATATTATATCACAGATTTTCCCGGTATTTTCTTCAGTTGTAGACGTCATAGGCCGGCCACAGCGAAGGTCATCTTAAATACTCTCTCGTCCGCATTTAAATTGAGCAACCCAGTTTTTCACAGTATACGACGGAACAGATTCCCCCAATGTTGTTGACATATCTTCGTGAATCTCTTTTGGAGTTAGTTTTTTTAAACAGGTATTTGATGACCCCGCACGTTGCTCAATTTTCTCCATTCTTTAAAAATGCTGCACAAAGGCTCACAAAATTCAGTCTAATTTAAATATCGTTAAAGCTATTGCGATAGAATTTTACAATTTGACAACCAGGGAGGAAACTAATCGAATGAGGTCAGTTACATTAAAATAGTTTAAGTATTTATGTGTTAGGCCGCGAACTTTTCAATCCACCATTAACTTACACAATCGTTATCTAAGGTAGAAACAATGTTTTTTTTTTCAAAACCTTGTTTAATTAATAAATGCATTATTACTTTTCACTAAAATCGATCACATAAACATGTCTTGTTTTACAAGCTTTGTAAAGGAAAATAATTAGCAAAAATAGTATCTCTGAGCACTTTCGTGAAAATAAACATAGCAATTAATATGACTGACTTATTTCCAACAGGTTTTGTATAAAGAAATATCGTAATTAAATGATATCTGATGAAGAACATATTTTGTTTTGTTATTAAAACAATACTACTAATTCGATTTCGAAATGGAACCATCTCGGACCCATAAGCTATAAAATAAATATATATATATTAATTTTGACAAGTTATGTAGACAAAGTCCTTCTTTATGTTATGAAAAGCCGATAGTTACCTCAACCACTAGATGAAAGAAATATTTAAATAAAAATTCTTATTTACATTTTTTTAATGATACCTAGGTATATATTCTGTTGTCATTACATATAAAGTCATAGAAAAATCAAAAACTTTAAGACGCATAAAAACAATCTATAACATTTCACAATCTTTAAACTAACACAAGACCTTAAGAAAAATCATCGAATTTCATAAATACTTCGGCTGAGTGATCGTATTTATTAAACCTTAATTTAGACTATGTAATGAAGTTACTAAATAAACCAAGAGAATTAAATATCTTTATTGTAAATATTTATAACTTGTCTCTAATCTAATCTAAATAATATAATTTCTTTTTCACTTACAATTCTTGTATTATTAGTATGAAAAATATGTAAGTATAATAATAAAAAACGTCTTCTGTAACTGTACAACCCAAATGAATGGTCTGAAAATAAAAACAAAAACTTCGAAGCAAGGCTTTTTGCGTCACAACGACGGATACGCATCCGCTCGCTGCAAGCGGTGGGAGAACACACCCCACATATATAATGCATTTACTATCAAAACTGAACAAGTGCTTACAGTGCTACTTCAGCATGAAGGTGGGTTAACTGAGAGAAATATATTAAATTCTATACTAAATCATTAAATCCTTAACCAATATCAACAAGAGCGATGCAGTGTACCTAGCTTTATATTCACGCTGACATAAATTGAATACCTTAACATTAGATTTTATGAAAAAAAATTAATACAAATTTAACATCTTTTCTATATTTAATAAAAAGTACCAATATTACCTACAGTATATTCGGCAATCATCAAAAAATCATACTGATCATTACACCCTACGTGGCCCAGTAGCTCTTATGTCGACTTTATCCGCTTTCTGCGCGTTTCCTAAATTACATACCCGGTAAGGTCAATTTAGAAAACGATTTATTCCTTATTATATCAGATCTATTACATATAAGTAAGTAGTAGTAATTTGAGTAATGTCTGTTGTTGGCTAATATTTGTAATCCTTGTTTGTTTCCAGGTTCTCGTGTGTTTGTTAGTGTTGACGGCGGCGGCTAACGCTGGATACATTGGTGGGGGCGGATACAGCGGTGGTTTGGGTGGCGGCAGTTTTGGCGGCAGCAGTGGTGGTGGCTGGAAACTAGGAGGCGGCAGCGGTGGCTGGTCCGGCGGAGGTGGTGGATACGGAGGTGGCTTCGGAGGTGGTCATGGAGGAAGTTTCGGAGGTGGTCAAGGAGGTGGCTTCGGAGGTGGTCACGGAGGAGGCTTCGGAGGTAGCGGTGGACGTAAGTGATTAAAAACAGGATTAACTACTCACTCTTGTACTAATTCATATCAGTCATAATTTTTCATGTTTTTGAAGTCTTTTTTTTAATTGATTAAAGTGGCCAAAAAAGGGACACAAATGTTATTTATGTGAGTTACATTCACACTGTAATTGGTTTTTCAGAAGTAAGAGTCGTTAAAGTCATCAGCTCCGGAGGTGGAGGTGGTGGATTCGGTAAGTTTTAGTGTTTTAGATTGTCATAATAAAAACGAATATGTGATTCATGGCCAACGTAAGTTTTGAGCCAGCTATTGATATCCCTGCTAAGCCACAGGCCATCCCCATGGATGGAATCAAATCAAATAGAGAAAACGAACCATAACCCGCCACGCAGGCCCAGTGCTGATCGGTGGATATTAAAGACTGCAGATGTAGCTGGCAGAACTAGGACGGTAGGGATAACGTGTAGCCCCTTTTTCCTGCGTCATTAAAAGTGTAGGTCATGGCGTAGACTGTAGCATTCGTCAATGTAATATTACACAGTTATCTCATGATTGTACAACGTCTAATATTCAGATACATTAATGTATAAAATTAATCGTAGGCGGCGGTCACGGCGGTTGGTCCGGCGGCAGTGGCGGTTTCGGCGGCGGTTACGGTGGCAACGGCGGCGGCTGGAAGTCCGGTGGTGGCGCTGGCGGCTGGTAGCGACATAATCCAGTCACTAATGTATAATACAACGTGAATAAAAAATATATTTATTTAAATATTTCTTTTTTTATATTACCTACATGAAAAACGACCTAATTTTTTACATATCCGGGTGATTTGGGTGAAACAAAATTCAGATCATGCCATTGGAGCTGAAGATGAAATATGTCCAATGCTAGACCAATAAATGCTGATAGTTCATATCCATATATATAAAACAATTTTCACATTTATAATCAGTCCGTGGTTGAAAAGACATCAACGCATTAGTAAAATTCATATTATTGAAATCGAAATATTTTCAATTTAATAAGGCCTTCTATAATTAAGCTAATTCATATCTGCATTCGTTTGATACTTTGATAAGTCAAGTGCTTAGTTTTTCACAAATTTTTTGCCATTGTTTTATTTTATTCTAATAAAATATAACTGCGGTTTCTCATGGGAAGTTTGTATTATATATAAATTATCAAATAAAATAGCTAAATAATAAGAAGCTGCATATATATTAAATTACTAAACTCTACACCCTTACGAATCATTATCACCCATACATTATTTGAAATTAAAAATTATTTACTGTGCGCCTTATACTTTTAAACAGCAACTTCCATGTAGCATTAAAATATCGTGTGGCCAGATTTTTTCTGCTATAATTTAGATCATCATCATCATCGCGCAGCTATTTTATTACACTCACCTTTTGTTCGAATTTATAATGTTTCAATTTAAAACGAAAAAATTATAGGAAGCATGCTACTAATTCACCACTACAAAATCTGAATAAAACCTTATTGAACAATCAAGAATTTAAGTATTACTTAATTTACATACTTTTTACTTTATAAACAGAGTTCTTGTCAAAATGACCAAGAGTTATGTTACGGTTCTACAGTAGGTTTAATGATAATATCTATTAATACCTACATCACTTAGAACGGTACTCGGTGCAGAGGTCAGCCGTATTACACCACACTGCCCATACAAACTTGCACATCAAGAAAGCAGTCATTGAAATTTTCGTTGGATTGGAAAAATGAAGGCATATTAACTTGTATAAAATATATATTTCTTCATATTTATCAAGATAAGTATTTAACAACTAAACATACATCTTTTTTGTACTTTTAGGTTTTTTTAATCCTTTAATTTTTTTAATTTTATTGGGATCACAATTTTCTTTTTCTGAAGAGTTGCTGCTGTCTGGAGTGGCTCCTCTAACTTTATTTCTTGATCTGCAGATTGACTCATCAGTATTAATTTCACTGAGAATGCCATAATCACTGGAAAAAGTTGTTATATTGCTGTAATTTTTAGAGATATTATTGAAAAAAACAAATTTTTTTTGGATGAATTTTTACTATAACCAGTGGTCGGAATTAGAGTTATTCATGTACTTACACTGATTTCATACAGCGAAAGAATAAAGTGGAAATGCCTCAAATTGTAAATTTGTATTGTAAAAAATGTAAACTAATAAAAATTTTATGTTAATTATCTTTGTTTTGTCTGACGCTGTTATTATTATTTAGTTGTAAGATTGTTGGCCACACGGGATTGTCCATTAGAAATCCCGGGAAGGTCCACATTAATATCAACATTTCGATGCAAGTACATAAATAACTCTACCTAATTCCGACCTCTGGCTATAACACACAAAAATAACACTTTGCCAGGTAATTTAATTATTATACCTTTTTAATGTGCCTAATATATACAAGCAGCAACAGCTTTAACTTTAATGTTTGCAACACTTACTGTGGTTCACATGACACATGAACATCTGCAGAAACATGCAAATAAGTTGATTCTTCATTAGTTGTATCACTATCAGAATCTTCAATAATAACAGTTTTATTTCTGGGTAATATTAAATCAGATTCAATATCAATAATAACATTATCTTTCTTTTTTATATCACAACTGTTATTTAACTGAGAGTCATCAATAAATATATCTTGACTTTCTTTTATTTGTATTTCATCTGAAATGGTCTCATTCTTTTTCACTGTAGAATTTATTACATCCATTTTCTCTTCACTACAATTACTATTAATATCAGTTTGAATGCCGACTGATTTCTTCTGATGATTTCCAACATCAGATATTTTTATTGTGGTAATGAAATCATTACTTTCTAATGACACTGATACATTCTTATATGTTTTTTCATAATGAAATGATTCTGTTTCCTTACAGACAGCACATGTTTCTAGTAAATAACTCTTTTTGTAAAAGGGTACTTTGATCTGATGATGCAAATTAGTTGATTTAGAAGCTTGTAAAACATCTTCAGATTTACTTTCTTGTCGGTGATCCAATGATCTAAAAGAAATGGAATTTTGGTCTTCCTTATCAGCTTGCTCTACAGCAAGAAAAGCTAATTTATCTTTGTCAACTATTTCACTTTGACCATCTTGTATACAAATGGATTCATCATCAATAAATATACCACTGTCTTCGTGCAGTTGTTTTTTATGTAAATTATCTTTCTGAACAGTTTTATTTTCAGAAATTTGTGTTTTATATTTTTTCTTTTTTGTTAATGAATCTTCATATTGTCTCATATGTGAATAAGTTTGTATCCTTTTTCTACTACTTGCAAGATTATCTTTCACTTTTTTATCTCTTATAATATTACTTTGTTGATTAACATTTAACTCAGAAAATACTTTCCTTGAATGCGTCACATTCTCATCAAGCCACTGATTCAGAAAACTACCATGCTTTTTCATTTTAATTTGCTTCTTAGGTGATACGTTTTCTCCAGGAAATAATAAATGTGGATAATTTTCCTTGTTATCATTTGATATTAAACTTTTTCTTTTGTTAGAATATTTTACTGGAGCTTGTATACATTCTGGGAATAAATCTTTTTCTATTTTCAATTGTTCTGAGATTCTACGATATTTATATACTGTAAAGAGAAAATAAACTTTTTAGAGTAAAATTTTAGGGCTTTACCTTTTTATCTTTGCATATTTTGTATTTTTCTTTTAAAATATTGGCCTATAAAATCGCAAATTAGATAAAACTTATACATTCATACCATCAACGTTAAATGTCTCCTGACAAATATTTAACAGGCTATTAGCATTTTTGACACGTTTCGTGAAAGGCTCATCAACGGTATTTATAGCAGCCGAAGCGATTGGTGGCGTAAGACAAAGTGTACAACCCTCTGTCACGCAATCAGTACATCCAATGTGCCCGCAAGGATACCTGATACGGTTACCAACTGACGTATCACTAAAACAAAAACCAGAATTCACATCGGTTAAACTAGTTAGATTACTCTAGAATTACAAGTTCTCAATTGAAATATTTCACAATGCCTACCAAATAGGGCAACGAGTGCCATCAAGCAAATTCTTTACCAAATCAACAACTCGATCTACAGGTATCACGAAATTCGACATTACTCAACAAATTATGTACAGTTACGTTTATTATCGATCTTTTGTAAGGATAGCATATTTTATTTAGTACTTAATCAGTTTTTTGATATAAGATAAATTCACGTTCAACTTGAAACTTTTTTTTTAGTTATGGCCACAGACCAATAAGAGATACCTACTATGTATGTTGCCAACATACATAGTAGGTACAGTGTTGCCAACCTCAAGAAACTAGAAAACGAGAGATCACCGATAAAAAAACAGTGGAAAAACTAGTTCTCAGTGAAACGAGGCATATTTGGTACTGTACGCAAATAGTTCAAACAATACCATACTTTTTTTAGACACGAGACTCGAGAGACTGAGCGCTATCAAGTGGACCAAAGGATAAAGCCACAGAACAAAACATATATTTATAGATATTTTATCTGAGGACCAAGATACTCCGTTAAGTAAAATATTTTTAAATTTAATTCAATAAAATACGTAACTTTGCAATTTCGGTTTTTTTAATACGTTTATTAATGTTGAGAGAGACCTCCTTCTTGGTTTAAGATCTTTCTCTATACCCGTTTTACCATCGGGTATCAATTAAAAGGAACGGGAATAACTATATTTATTCCATTCGTTTCTTGCAAAAATCAACTTTTGTTAGAGTTTCCATCTAGTGAGTTGCTTTTTAGTACTTTCTTTTTTTCTTAAAAAGGGAACTAAAAAACGTGTAATGAGGAGGTATTCATTACATTTTTTTTTTCAAAAAGGTTTTACCGGTATTCAGCTGTGAACAAACAATTAATCAATGGAAACAGAGTGAATATGTTAGCAAAGTAAGATCATACCAACTCGTTTCATTCTTTATAAAGCGATACCTAGTGACGTAAATAATGGAGTTTGAGATTTTGTAATTTTATTAAATTACTAAAGTCGTAACAATATTATATCGCCGTTTACTTTTTAGACATATCAAACAAGATCTAACAGGTTTACGAAAGTTGTTATTTGTGAAAAGCTTAGAAACGAATAATTGGAATTTAAATGGGTAAAATGAATTTTTAATTATATTGTGTGCCATATTTTTGTACACAATATAATTAAAAATTCATATTTTTTCTGTGCCATATTTTTTGCAATTTAGGCAAAACAGCAATACAACGTGTTGAGTTTAATACTGTATAGTGAAGTAAATAAAACTAAACCAATATATTCTATGTGGTACTTTTTATATAAGAGGTATAAAGGCAAGGAATATTTATAATTAGTTTTCAAAACTCAATCAACAACTTATATTCTATTTTTGTACTTTTTCGTATTTGTGTTGATATCTAAGTTTCGAAGTTTTCAAATTTCAGTTTTTTAATATCTTAGTTAAAAGGAATTCATTTATTATCATTCGCTCTTAATGCGGAAGTGTTTAAAAAAATTGAAAGCACTCAAAAAGCACCTCCACTAGATGGCGACTCTAGCAAAAGTTAATTTTTACAGGAAACGAATAGACCAAAAACAGTCATTTCCGCTCCTTTTACCTAACATATTAAAAAACTGAAATTTGAAAAGTTCGAAATTTTAGATATCAAAATAAATACAAAAAAGTATAAATAGAAAATATTGAGTTTTGAAAACTAATTTACTTTTAAACTTGAAAGAAAACCGGAAGGATTGTCATGGAGAAATCAAGAACGAACTGTAGCAACATCTAGTTTGGTTTCGGGAACTAATGATTTTTTTCAACTTCCTCATTTTGTAGCTTCATTTTTTTGAAACATTGAAAATAAAAAAGCTTTTTTTTTATACAAAAAAACTCAATAAGTTTAAATAACTAGAGAATCACTTAAAATATTTTGCATGAACAGCTACGCAGAAAATACTTTTGCGAGCATGTAAGTAACGGTTGGTCTGTTAACTTATCAAAGAGAAAAAATATAGTCACTACACTACGTTGTATAGAAAAATATTTGTGTATTTGTCTATGATATTAACAACATATTACTTCCCTGTTAGTATAATATTGTAATCTTTGCCTGTTACTAAACTTTCTTACTCTTTGATATTATCGCTATCGGTTTAATGAAAATGTATCTTAAATTTATTTATTGAATATGAGTGGAAATACTGAATTTAAACATTTATTTCCTATTGACAGCATTCAGAAAGTTTGTGATTTATTTGATGAGCAATTGCGTAGTGAAAAAGAACCCGATTTAGCTTTGTTTTCAATAATAGTCGGCGCTGTCGAGAATAACCTTACAAACATTAAAAACAGCGACAAAGATGTGAATCTATCTACAAAAAAATTTGTTAAGATGAAATTTCCGTCTCTTGAATGGGATGAAGTAAGGTCATTAAATGAGAGATTCGTAACTTTGATGCGAGGAGGGGTTGAGAATAAATTGTTATGTGGGGAATTTGCTACCAGAGATTTGGTTAAACGCGTTGCTGATATAGTATGGAATTCCCTGACACGCAGTTATTACAAAGATCGTGCGCATCTACAGTCCATCTACAGTTTTTTGACTGGTAATAAACTAGATTGTTTTGGTGTGGCATTTGCTGTGACTGCAGGCTGTCAAGTTCTAGGCAAACATGATGTCCACCTTGCGTTATCAGAAGATCATGCTTGGGTAGTTTTTGGGAAAGATGGCACTGAAACTGCAGAGGTAAGTTTGACACATACTATCTGTGTGACTTCATCCACATAGGGTAATGACTTTTCAAGTAAAACAACAACCCTATTACTAAGACTTCACTGTCTGTCTGTCACCAGGCTTTATCTCATGAACTGTGAAAATTAGACAGTTGAATTTTTCATAGATGATGTATTTCTGTTGCTGCTTCAACAACAATAGAATAAAATTAATATTTAAGGGAGCTCCCATACATCAAATGTGATATTTTTGTTCATTTTTGGGACAGAACCCTTTGTGCATGAGTCAACTTGCACTTGGCTGGTTTTTTTGGTGTATATTTTGCAAATAAATAATATAATAAATTAATGGTTAACTATTTTAGTACACACAAATAATCAAAACCTCTGTAGTTTTTACTATTATTTGACTTGTGAACGTAAGAAAAATAATAAAATTAGTTTGGAAAGCGAAAAAAACATATTATTCTTCTTTTAACATAAAGTAAATGATTTTGGAAATAAAGGTACTCTAAAGAATTACTTAATTAAAGGAAACAAACAGCTAATTGTAATATTTAATTATTTCGCCATGTTATTGGAAATACTACAAAATTAAAAACAAAAACTACTTTGTGTGATAACAAATGGAATAAAAACTACAAACATAATTCTAATCCCTTTTTAAAAGTACAGTAGGGTCATCTAGTGCTCAGTTAAGGCAGCTAAATGTAACAATTTCATATAAATAACCAATATGACATTTGCATTTCATATAAGTGAGAAAGATTTTTATTTATATATTTTTTTATATTCTTCATTATTTAATCCTGCTTTAATAGCTTTAATTATTTAATCCTGCGATAACAGCTTAAATTTAATAATGGATTTGGAAAAGGATGACCTGGAATATAATTAAAATGAGTAATTAAATTGTAAACAATGGTTACTATGGCAATGATTTAATTCCCTATGCAAGCTTCCACACCCATGATTAAATTTTGATCAATTTTGCATTCTAATCAATAAAATTTTGTTGTTATTAAGAGATGGTCACTGGTTTACTTGTATGATAAGCCTAATTTCTCTTTTCATGCTGCATTTTGTGGCAGTTTTTGTTATGCTATCGCGAAATGTTGGAATAACATTCCTCCACCTTTTAAACAGTTTCATGCTGTAAAACAAATTTAAAAACTTCTTGATTTACAGAATCTGATTTATATAGAGAGAGCTGAGAGCTTGAATTTATATATAAACTGATAATTTTAAATTGCATTCTCTCTCATATTATCATCTGATGCGTTCCATCGGAGTGCAGGAGAACCAGTGCCAATGGGTGATGCTAAGTGGTCAGTAGCTATGTTCAAGAACGGTACTGAGCCCATGGTGGAGTCGTACTAGGTCAGATCGGTTTGGGGACTAGCAGGATCCGAAGCACGGTCTTGCTGTTGATCGACCGCAGTTAGTAGGGGGCCCAATTAGTGCACTAGCCACGTGCAAAAGTCTGCCCCGCCGACTTGCGAAAATTTCCGTGATGCGCCACCGTGCCAGTTGGCGACTGGATGGGAGGACCCGGTGGACATCTTCGGGGGGGTTCGGGCGTCCCCGCAGTTTCCAGCATTTTCCCATATGATGGCTATACTGTGGTGCTCCAGTTGTTTAATGGACATCGCCTCGACTGTTAAACCATCACTCAAATACATGAAAAGTCGAAAGGGAAAAAGGTTCAAAAAACGGCTACACTCAAATCTCGATTCGGTCCACCATTGCCTTGAAACCGAAAAGCCAAACCTTTTCTTCCTAACAGAGACGCAGATAGCAACCGTCGAACGTGTCGTACCTCAACTACCCAGGTTACACTTTGGAACATAAATTCCGAAAGAGGGCTGGGGTCTGTGTGTACGCGCGCGATGACGTCTGCTATAAGCGTCTCCGTGACATTGAAAAACCTGGTATATCCGCCCTTTGGCTATTGGTTGATACTGGTGTAGAGAAACAGCTCTACGTCGGTTTATATCGATCGCACAGCGGTGACCAGGAGACAACTAGGCTCATTGAATACCTCACTGAGACGGCAGATGCGGCTATTCAAAGGTACACCGCAGCTGAGCTTCTGTTTCTTGGGGATTTTAATGCCCACCACCGCGAGTGGTTATTTCCATTTGAAAAAAACAGACCACGCTGGACGTGAGACACCCAAGTTTGCATTGTCGTTAGATCTCACTCAGCTTGTAAATGAAGCAACGCGAGTACCGGACATCGATGGCCATACCCCCTGCCTAGACCTTCTGCTGACAACAAACCGCCACAGGCACTCTGTTTCGGTGTCAGCTCCACTGGGTTCATCAGATCACTGTGTGGTCAAATCTGTGTCGATCTCCTCGCCTCTAGGTTTCAGTTCTAGGGGCACGAGGCGAGTTTGGCGATACAAGTCAGCAGAATGGGACGAAGTGCGTCATTTTTTGCGTCTTATCCTTGGCGACAAGTCTGATTTTCATCGGATGACCCCTCTGGCTCCTGTAATGCAGTCGTAGACGTGATTCGGCAGGGAATGGAATATTTTTTTCCGTTCTCCGATATCTCGCTCGATCACAGAACCCGACTTTGGTTTAATGCGGATTGTGCTCGTGCTGAAATGCGAAAAGAGTATGCGTACCGTGAATGGGTTCAAGCTCACGACCGTAAACTCGGAGTTCAGAGGGTACGTGCGAGGAAGAAGGCCTTCAACTCCGCAGTCAAGGCATGTAAGAGATTGTCTCGTAAGGCACGTCCGACCACGTACGTCGCATTGGGTCCAAACTATCATCTTACCCTGCTTAAATCGGTTGAATCCAACTTCTGCCGTCCCAGTTTACCTCCTATGCTGAGGCCTGACGGATCGCTGGCTCACTCCGCGGCTGAGAAAGCGAATTTATTTGCTTCCTTCGCGAGCAATTCTCATTTGAATGCAAGCAGTGCAAGTCCACCTTCCCTCCCTCACTGTAGCACGTTTATGCCACATGTCACCATACACTGTAAGGAGGTTAGAAGAGCTTTGCAGAATTTGAATGTGGCCCCGATGGAATCCCAGCAAGAGTCCTTAAGGTTTGTGCGCCTGAACTGTCTCCTATTTTAACACGACTATTTTGCCTCTCTCTCGAACAGAAAAAAGTTCCTAAAATGTGGAAGTTAGCCAATGTGCAACCTCTACCCAAAAAGGGTGATTGTGCAGACCCCTCCAACTACCGCCCAATATCTATCACCTACATAATTTGCAAAGTTATGGAAAGAATTCTTAACACTAAGCTGCTTTCGTACCTTGAAAAACACGACCTACTCAGTGATCAGCAATATGGTTTTCGCCAGAGCCGATCTACTGGGGATCTTCTTGTGTACGTCACGCAGGCTATCGAGAAACACGGCGAAGCAGTTGCAGTATCGCTCGACATCTTGAAAGCCTTTGACAGAGTCTGGCACGCCGGTCTGCTGAGCAAACTGACAAATTTACAACAAATCAGGCATTTTGTAAAACAAACATATTGTTTTTTGTTTAATTTAATTATCGGAATTTCTCCGCTTTCATAATTACACCAAAGATACCTTTACCTTTGTTTTCATTTACAGCGTTTTATTTTTCAAAGAGAGATACCTGTGTTTCTAGTAAAACTATACCAATTTTTTTACTTAATTCCCTAAAACGGGGGAACTTTCAGGCCAGAATTTTTGATTAAAGGCAGAGCATTGAGTCTAGGTGTTATGATTTTCTTTGTAGTGGTTAGATTTTTTCGTAATAAAGTACCAAAAAAAATCTCCTTTAAATATTTAGGAAAATTATTTCATATAAATATTTATGTTTGGTGCATAGTAGTTTGTTCTCCTTATCTGGTGTCATGTAGATCAGCGTTGAGGTATCTCAATGACATCTCGGCTTTATGCTGAATGGATACCTTTTTAGGGCCACGGTGCGTGTTTATTTATTTATCCAATTTGTTTTGTGTACATTGTGTAGTTGCTAAATAAATAAATCATTATTATTATTATAAATTACGTAATTAGAATCACACGAGTTTATCTGACTAGGTAGCCAGTTCACAAGTGACGGTCCAAAAATATAAACAGTCCAGTTAATTAATATTATTGATATCAAATAATGTAAAAAGTACCTACATTAATATCAATACAATATTGGTATATGAAAGCTATTATTTTACCTGGTAACCATTTCATCCCCATTTTACTATAGTTTCTGTACATCACCCCTTACCAAGTTTACTTTTCTATTGTATTCTTATCATTGTTACTTGTAATCTGATCATCGATTCTTTGAAGTTTATGAATGTAACATTTCTGAAGGACTTTTATTTGTAACAGTGCATGGAGTCACATGTAGATTTAATAAAAGATTTGAAATATTAATATTCATCAAAGTCTTTGGGTATTTCATCCATTAACAAAATTTCTGCTCCTTTTGTTGTATTGGTACAAGCTGAGGTCATCGACTCAAACTGTCTGTGTTTTTTTATTTGAGCCCCAGGTTTATATATTATGTCTCAACTATGTGATGTCAAGACGATCGCTATTCTAGTCAAACAAAGCGATAGCATGTTAGACATAGGTTTTCTTGGGTCAAATATTTCGAATAAGGGTTTGTGATCAGTCACTACACGAAAATGTCTGCCCATGAGATAATTATGAGATTTTGTACTACCAAAAAATATAGTTGTAGCTTCCTTGTCAAATTGAAAATATCATCGCTTGTGATAATGTACAATCCTTAAAGACATAGCTATAGGACGTTATCAACCACTGTCCATTTCATGAGATACTCTCTCTCGGAGCTCCCACCCCATACTCGGAACTATCATGTGTAAGAATCAGTGGTTTGTGGACACCGTATTATGCTATTGTAAAATTAAATGAAAGTAAACGTTTTGCTGTATCAAAAGCATTTTGTTCTAGCTCATTCCATTTCCATGGTTGTGTTGTATCTAATAAACGATGTAGTGGTTAAAGTACAGATATAGTCAGAGGGCTAAGGGTAACGTTATAAAGAAATTGAACAAAACTAATTAACTAATTTCACTGGTGTCTCAGTCCAAGTTCGTAATGTAAGTGAAGCGGGTCGTAAGGCGTCGACCGGTAATTGGAGTTTCAATTTATACCAAGTGCTTTCGTTGAAAATGTGTAACATTCTTTCTTAATAAGTGAAATTCCATCTTGAACTTAATTTCCTTAGTTGTGCTATGTAATCAGATGCTAATTCGGCGCGCTTTTGGTTTGGATTGTAAAATTTGAATGGCATTGATATTACATTCTAAATTCTATAATTTTTAGTGAGAATTGTAATTATTTCACTGCTTTTTTGACCATTTTAAGTGTATTTTCCATACGTCGCCACTAATATGTTCAATAAGAAATAAAATACGTAATTATAATCACATGAGTTTATTTGGCTAGGTAGGTTGCCAGTTTACAAATGACAGACCAAAAATACCCTCTACTTAATTGATTGATATAACGTACAAAGTTGCTACATCAATATAAATACAATATTGATATAATGACAGGTACAAAATATATTTTTTTAAATGTTAAAAACATCCATTGTACTTAACAAAAATGGTAACTTGGTTGATTGATATATTGATACAGAAGTAAGATTTTTTTCCAAAAAATAAAAACAAAAACAACAACTTTTCTGAAGAACAATTTTGGTTTTGTGGGTTACTTTGTGTTTGCTTTCTAATTTTGATATGTTATTATTATATATTTTTTATAGTTATTGCAACTAAAAATCTCTATTACTTATGTGCTATGCGTTGATTTATGTTATTTATGTAGATGACATTTATTTTTATGTGTATTGTAACGCTTTTTTAAAAAAGAGGTTATTAGTTATTGTTGTTGGTGGGTTTAGGAACCGTAAGAGCGTTAACAGATGGGTAATAAAACATATAATTTTTATTATAAACGTTTACTACCTAAAAAGTAGGGAGACATGAGATCTCAGGGTTAGGGCGCTTGTGCACTACACTGAATTTTCAGGTCCGGCGGTCCGATTTTTTCCGGTCCGATATGTCAGGCCATATGTAGGTAATGCTAGCATGTGCACTGTCAGGATTTTTACCGTCCGGAATTTTACTTATCTCTATTCCGGACCGGTGTTTTCGAGTCCGTGATGGCGGCAATGAAAAACGCGTTAACGCTTGTGCACTGCTGTGTCCGCGATCCGGAAAACTCATGGGCCTGCGGAGTAGGCTTGGGAAAAATAGTCGATTTATGAAAAATCTATATTTATTTCGGAGATATTGATATACTGATAATCGATATTTATTGTAGATTATAAAATGCGATATTTATATGATGATTTAATATAGTTGGTAAATATCACTACATATGCCTTCATCGTATGATTCTAGTATCGATACTTTGCTAGATTCTAGAATCGTATTAAAAGTATCGATAAATTAAGGTAAGAACGTTTAGACGCCTAAACAACTGAACCCATCTTAATGGAAATTAATATAGAAATAGACTTACCACCTTTTATCGCGAAAAAGAGGTGGAAATAGGTGATGAAAGTTTTCATGGAAATTTGCCAATATCAAAATTTGTTTTTAGGCAATTGATATGTATAAATAAATATTTGATAACAAAGGTATTCTAAAAGAAAAAGAATTCTGCTCACAGAAACGCGTATAAAATTATACCTATACTTATATAATACAGTCAACTGATCTTACAATGATTATAGTTAAATCATCACATTTAAAACTTACAATAGGATGGCTGATTTAAATGCCATCGTAAAGTTCCTTTAGCATACTAATTCTGTGCTTACACGGCACTAATTTCGATTTGTTTACGAAATGGCGCCAATGATTGGTCTATCCTTGTAATCGCTTGAAGTTGTTTTTACAAAACTTAAAAAAAAAATAGCACGATTATAAATTTAAACATCAAATACTAGAACATTACAAGTAATTTTATTCTAACGTCACAGATATTTTAACTATTGTATATGAATAATGCTGTTCCTAAAGTAGTATTTTTTACATCTGATAGTAGTCATCCGATAACAGTAAAAAAAATGCTTTCGTCTTGCCTCAATTTATTATGTTTTATGTAAAATGATCCTATCAGGTCATTATTAAGGTACCTTTCACTGATAAGGAGATAAAACCAGTATTTGTTCTGTTTTCTACGTTTTCGCACGTAGAGTAACAAAGCAAGCAATTACCGACGTTCCAAAAATCCCATCGTACCTAACGTAATTGAAGTGTAGCTTCAAAGAAAGCTGCCCTAAATTGCGACGCTCCGATCAGGATACTAGCTTACTGCGAACTAGGCTTTAGCGTTGCGTAGATTTATATCACGCAGAGGAAAACCCACTCATATATTTTATAATAATGGTACTCTCATTTGTGGGCGCTTATAATGATATTTCAAAAATTTTAAATAGTTACTCACTAGCTTCGGTTATGGCACAGGAAGGTATATGTTTCCATTATATACCTGCTTATAGTCCGAATTTCGGTCCCCTCGGTGGCCTGTCAATCAAGACCTGTAAATTTCATTTAAAAAGAGTGCTGGGCCAATGTAATTTAACGTTGGAGGAGGTCACTACCACGTTAGTAAAGATCGAGGCGATTCTTAATTCTCGGCGACTCTCTCGGTTGTCATCGGACCCCGCAGACTTGACACCACTCACACCCGGCCATTTTCTAATCGACCGTCCACTAACTGCCTTGCCGGCCGGAACTAAAGTGGCTATCCTATAGTAGATTGACACGTTATCAGCGCATTGAACAGTTGCGTCAGCATTTTTGGGTAAGATGGAGCAAGGAATAAGTTAGCGAACTTCAACAACGAGTCAAATGGCAATCTGACAGGTACTCTTTGAAGATCGATACTCTTATCCTGTTGGAGGAAGATGATCTTCCACCGTTAAAGTGGAAACTTGGACGTATTGTAGCTGTTCATCCCGGTACGAGTGACAACGTATGTCGTCTTGCGGATATAAGAACGGCGAGTGGTGTCGTTAGGAGAAGTCACAGCAGTATAGTACCACTAATTATGCCTGGTGAAGATTTGGTTGAAGGACAAATGCGCGGGGGCATGTTCGAAACGAATAATCGAATCATCGCACATCACTAATTTTAAGTTTCTGTAACGGCTTTTTTCTTCTTCTGTAACTGTTGGTTCAAGCGAGTAAACGCATTTTAAAGAAACGTTAATTTTATTAGCACCTAATAATACCAGACACCTTCATGGTATTATAAACGATAGAGTACTATTGTTTATAATATCAGATGTTCTATGCTTTAGGTCACTTGGCATGGAAAAGGAAATGAAGACAAAAGAGGTCGGTCTGTAGGAGATGGAGTATCAGCACGCTCATGGCTCTATGTTGCCGGAAAGCCGGTTGTGTGTACTCGTATAATGGAATTGGCTGCATTGGTGTCGTCAATAAATCCCACTTTGACTCCCACAATCGATGTGCATGAAGTTGCACAGATGCAGCACAGACTGTTATGGCTCCTCTACGATCATGGTAAATACTATTCTATCAATCAATCGTCCACAGGGACTATTGAACCTATGATTGGTCAATGTTATTCTATTATTACATAATGTATGTTACTTCAACAAAATTTTCATTCCAGAATTAAAATTGAGGAATCTTCGTCTGTGTAAAGTAAAACTTTATCAAATGTGTTCAAAGATTTATCAATTCCATTATACAGATCTTCTTCGTAAGCGTACTTCCATCAGGGTCAAGAGAAAACTAACCGTTCTTTATTGTCTATCGTCTGGGTTGCCTAATTGTTTTCTACATAACTAAAGTTCTAAGCTTAGGGTGCTATTGAAAGTTTCACAAAAACATATCGTTTTCTTTTGGCGCATGTTAGTCTTATTTTTTTGGCACCGACCGATTACAATTTTTAAATTTTACATTTAGTACCTATGTTCATTTTGTATATGGATGTTGTCATGATTTCACTAATCTAAATAATCAAAATATCAAATCTTTCATAGCCTATTATTAAGCTGTACTACACTAACGATTAACGATCGAACTCAAACTCAAAACGAGTGGGCTTGGTTATTCAAAATCGTTTTATGTTAAAGAAGCAATCAGCCAGATTAATCTCTGTTTTTTTTTTAACTTTACATTACTTAGCCAACATTTTCTATTATGACATCTTGAATTTCATTCTTTTGAATTTGAAATCTCCAACTTCCACTAGAGCGGATTATGTCGCTTCTAGTATATGTGGATAAAGCCTTCAAGATATACATCAATTCAATTTTCTTTAGATGAATCTATTGTTTATTGATATTGGAAATCTATACCATACTGTTTCCAAAATGTTCTATCGCATAAAGATAACATCTATTTTATTATCGCGGTGTTGAACGGGTTTTCATATGTATAAGTAAATGGTACACCTGTAATGTAATTTTTTTTATCTATGAGAATTATACGT
This sequence comes from Diatraea saccharalis, assembly GCA_918026875.4. NCBI lineage: Eukaryota > Metazoa > Arthropoda > Insecta > Lepidoptera > Crambidae > Diatraea > Diatraea saccharalis. The sequence goes on from OU893345.1 coordinate 12,764,026, forward strand.
AAATTACATTATGTGTGAAGCCGGGACGTATCATAGTATTATAAATAAAAAATACATTTCAGGTCATTTAGATGCATATCCTATGGCTCTTGGAAATCTCGGCGACCTGGACGAGTATATGAAAATATCTAATAACGCAGATGATACCGAAGATTCTCCATTGCCACAATCATTTGCGACCTCAAGACCAGATTCCGCTGCTCTCTACACCCAAGCCATTCGTTCTTCGCGAACACATTATGATGACCGGCATGTTTATCCGTATACCTTTCAAGCCGGGTACTATCATCGTCACAAAATGTATAAAGAAGCATTTCATGCATGGGCCTGCGCTGGAGATGTTATAAGGCAGTTTGTATTTTTTTTTTAATCCTTTTTTATTGGTATTGTATTTATTACTTTATTATATAGGACAAAACTATTTGTCATCAAATACAAAGGCTAAAGATTATATGACTATTACAATACAATACAAAACTCTTTATTGTTCACATTAGACAATTAATTACATAATTTATAGTAAATTAACACTATTATGAAACAATTGGCGGCCTTATCGCTTAAAGCGATTTCTTCCAGGCAACCAGTGGATGGAGAGAGATAACATGAATAATGAAGATGGGGGTGTAAATGTTAACAATATATCATTGAGGCACACTAATGACTTATTTAAAGTAACTAAAAAAAAAAAAAACAAAATTTTATTGCTAAATACACATACAAATGTACAATAAATAAATACGAGTCAAAAAATATATTCATTAACAACAAATACAACATACATACATAAATATATACATACACCTATTAATATCAAAACAGGAAAAAGCGATAATACGGCAGCAGTAATTATATTATTGTGTGAGATAGTATTCTTTAACATATTTTTTAAATACTTGTAAGGATTGCGCTCGCCTGATTGAAAGTGGAAGTGAATTCCATAGACGAACAGCTTGTACGGTAAAAGAAGAATCAAAAAATGAAGTGTGATGAGATGGAATCGCAAGACTCAGGTTCTCCGATGATCGCAAAGAATAGGAATTTGAGCAATGCAGAAAACTGAAACAATCTTTTAGATAGCAAGGGTAACTAGTATTGAACAATATGTTATAGAGAAGGGATAATATATGAGAATTCCGGCGAAGACGTATAGGAAGCCACTTGAGTTCAGAACGAAAATGAGAAACATGGTCATATTTGCGCAAACCAAATATGAAACGGACACAAAAGTTTTGTAAACGCTCAAGTTTATTAAGCTGGTCCTCCGAAAGATCAAGATAGCAGGCGTCGGCGTAATCGAGGATAGGAAGCAGCAAAGATTGCGCTAGCGCAGCTTTAGTGGCAGTGGGTAAGAAGTTTCGAAGTCTTTTCAATGAAGCGGCTGATGCATATAATTTGCGGCTGACAGCTTGCAGTTGTGCATCCCAATTCAAATGACTGTCCATAACTATCCCAAGGTTCCTTACCGTTCGACTAAAAGGAATATCAATGCCATCAAAAACCACTTTCGGTAGTGCATGTAGATCAATTTTAGAAATCATTCTGGAGCTACCTGTAATCATGACTTGAGTTTTAGCGGGATTAACACCCAAACCAAAATCTTTACTCCATTCCGCAATGCGTTGAAGGTTGTGGTTAGTTTTTACTACCGCCTGATCTAGTTCAGTCAGTGGTGCTTCGCAGTAAATCTGAAGATCATCTGCATATAGGTGATAGGAACAAGAAAGATTATGAGAAATGGAATTAATAAAGATTGCAAACAAAAAGGGAGATAAAACGCCGCCTTGGGGAACGCCAGCTTTCGTGTCACACCATGATGAGAAATTCTCGTCGAGGCGAACACGCTGCCTACGCCCATACAGGTAACTGCGAAACCAATCAATTACCGTTGGAGATATGTTAAGTAAGTGCAGCAAAGCAAGAAGTATATCGAAATCAACCGTATTAAAAGCGTTACTGAAATCCAGTAATGTTAACACAGTCAGGTGACCATTTTCCATCGCTAGACGAATATCATCAGTGATTTTTACTAGAGTCGTAGTAGTGCTGTGACCGGGCCGGAAACCAGATTGCAAAGGATTTAACAGGTTATGCCGAGAAATAAACTTACTAAATTGTTGATGAACAAGACGTTCTAAGACTTTGGATAGGAAGGGGAGAACAGATATCGGACGAAATTCATTAATAGATTTGGGATTACATACTTTAGGTAAAGGAATTATCTGAGCATCTTTCCAAGATGAAGGGAATATGGAATTAGAAATAGAGCTATTGAAATATTAGAAATAGAATTAGAAATAGAGCTATTTATAGATACTTAAATTCTTTAATTAGTTTTTAAATGGAAATAAAAAAATGGCGTTTTCTTATAGAATGCATTTTCCAGAGAGCAGAATTTTCTATAGTTATTTCTCTATTCAAAACTATGACTTTGTACTAAATTATGCAGATTCGTAAAAGTTGTTGTCACATATCTATTGTATTTTATAGGGTCTTTCAATTAGACCTTCCTTTGATTATAATAGAAGCTACATTTACCTGGCAAAGTCTAAGTGGACATTTGACCGATATTATATTCCATATAAATTGTATGTTAAAATTAATAAAAAAAAAATTAACATTAGCTTTTATTTTAATTTAAAGATAGCGAGCGTTTAATAAAGACCATATAATATTTTTTGTAAATATTTTCCCATTTAAGTAAACGTTAAACGTTATTTTTTTTCCAGTTATAATTATTCCCGCGATGATGAAGAAATATACAAAGAGTTTTCAGAAATTGCTAATGAATTAATACCTCAATTAATGAAAGCAGAAAGTTCAGGACATTCAGCGCGATCAATTTTAAAGGATCCTGAATGTTTTGCTTCCCTCTTAAGGTATGTATAAAAACAATTATAATCAGAAATAATACTATATCAGAAATATAAAAGTAATAATATATACATCTCAAAGTTTAACATTTTGAAATTCACTATAATCGTCACAAAATAATAGGTTCTTTTTTACAGCTCAGAAAATATAAATATAATAACTAATTATTTAAAGAAAACAACATTAATTGACGTTACCCATATAGTTTATCGGAAAAACCACCACTGTTATTAAGGAAATTTGATTTTTAAAAAGTTAACTGAAAAGTATTTGAACCATACCATGTTCATTTATTTACAGATTTTATGATGGAATTTGTAAATGGGAGGAGGGTAGTCAGACACCAATTCTTCACATTGGATGGGCAAAGCCTTTAGTGAGTACCATTTCCAAATTCGATGCAGAGGTCCGAGCTCAGGTAAATATAATCTGTAATACAGAGTCTGATGAAAATAAAGAAGAACCAAAAGAGGCCACGACAACCGAGAAAAAAGAAGAGCCCAATAATGAAGACAAAGACAAATGGAATAATAACGCTGATAACACTGAAATGACTGTTAGGGAACAATTGACGGCAGCAGTAAACAGCCGGCCGCGAGTCACTCTATATAGTTATAAAATGGCTGCCTTGAAACCCCTTCTACTAGCTGAGAGATTAAACACTCATGCCTTACAACTTCAGTTGACAGCGCAGAGTCAGCTACAGCGCCCTCTAGCGCAGGCCAAGAGACGAGCTGAAGATGAACAAAATCAATCTACACAAACCGCTCGTGGTAAACGTGCTAGAAGGGAACGTTAAACTGACGGCATTATATGTTAGTCTCCGCATCTAGACCAGTATGATAAATCTGCTAATGTTTGCGTAACTAGAGAAAGTTAATAGCACTTCAACTACAATCTTGTTTGACACAATTCTTGTTACTACATCACAAAATAATAAATAAATCTGTCATCACTGAGTTGTGTGAAAGATATATTAGACTACAGATAGATAGTACTCATATAATGACAAAATGCTAGTAATTGAGACTATTGAGATGCGTTTATTAAGTACAAATTTGCAGAAATCTATTTGACTGCCGACCCAAAACATAAATATATTTGACACCCGGGAGCTCGACGTTTCTATTTATGTTAATAAAACAAGAGGATTCATTAAAAGGTCGAGGTGAAATGCTTGAAATAAATAAAAAAAAAAACTATTTCAATATCACCGAAAATCGAGTGATTTTGAGTGACGACACGACCCGAGGTTAAGAATCACTGATTCATAAATATTAAACACTATCTACTATACAAACCCGAGACTTATCAACGCCACGGAATCCCAAGTATTTGCTGGATTCCATATGGTCGGTGATACTTAAAAATAAATAATTAACAATTTAAACACTGACTTAATGGAACCAGATCAGATTCAACAAGACATGACTAAATTAAATATGGGCTGCCATATACATCTAGTAATATACCATGTTAGATTACTGGATATTGATATTTCTGTGCTACATATTAGTGGCATAATGTGTAAATAAATACTTAAGTATTTATTTACTAATAATATGTTACATCATTCTAATATATTTTACTTTTTATAGAACTTTTCGGGAACTTTACCTAGTTCACGGCTCGCATGAATGCCTTGTACATGATTTAACACTTATTCGATTATTTCGTTTAAATCAAAGGTAAAAACTGTAATTTTTTTATAATATTTACAGTACGACAGAACTCGTTACATTTGGTCATGCTTTACGTCATTTAACTATTCAAATGTTAATACAATACAAATATGCAAGATTTTCGCTAAAGCCACAGAGAACATTCAACTCATAAAATATCCGACAGGCTATGAACTTTTGAATGAGGATTTTCACGAGTGTAAATAAGTATTTCCCTTTCAATTACCAAGACCCAAGCCCTAAGTGTAGCAGACAATATCTAAGCTGCCACCAAAATGGTATAGATAACTCGATGGTAAAATATTTAAGTAAAATAAATTGTTCTCAAAATCCAATTGACAGAAACGTTTCTTACTTAGTACCGCCATCTAGTGACATTTATTTTAGTAGAAATTGTTGTATTAAAAATGTTTTTCGTTATGGTTTCAATTAGGGGCGTCGCCAGTCTATGACCCATGGCGGGGACAAGTTGATTATGGAAAATGAGCTAAGTATGAATTGCAGCTAAAGTCGAAAGCACATGAAGTATTTTACTTGTAGTATGAATCTTACATATATCTACGGCAATTGTAATAACAACAGTACAGAGTCCAACTTGTAAAGTTACACGAGTTTTTGACTGCAGAAATAATACTTTTAAACAAGTTATTAAATTTATTAGAAAAATATAATTTGGGGGTTTGAATGTACACTACTCCCATATTCCCACTTTAACAATAACATAAAGCAGAGAGGAGTTGAGTGTAGGAATTGAATTGGTAAGTTCATTCTAATTTTGACATACAGTAATGATCGATCAAGCAAGTGAAGTCAGACTTAGGATTTTGGATTTTTACATTTTGGGAAACTTTTTTAGAATCTCTGGCGACGCCCTTGGTTTCAATCATTTATAAATAAATCTAATGATATACCTTTAGTGATATTTGCATTTACTGTTCTAATATAGATTATTCTACAGTATTCATATGTGATGTAAACGTGTGATGTAGTTTTTAATGAATATCTCGTTATGTTAATTCTCAGTATTTAATGTCTATATACTTACTTTAAGGTTGATTGTGGTATAAGATACCTAATATAAGTTTACGTTATGATAGTAGTCGCAGTACTCGTATTATAAATCTGCAACAACTTCTAAAATGTAAATTTATAATCATGTAATTATAGACTCCCATTGAATGTACAAATATTTCAGAAGTAGGTACCTATTTTGTGTCAAATTTTATTAGGAAAGTCTTACCTAATTGTTAAAACGTATGATTTATTGAAACAAATATTCTGTATATAAGATGATAAATTAAACTATTAGGCGTATTATAATTTTGTAATGTTCTACTTGGTAACTCTTTTCAAGTTGCCCGGTATTACAGAATTCTCTAATAATTAAGTGATTTACTTCGCGTTCGATCGTGGGTTAATATGGACACAGCATAAAAGTCTTTTAAAATTTTAAACGCTTAACTCTTGCGTTTTTTGTGGAATCTGATTACGTTGCAAGGGACAAAAGAGAAAAGACGGGAGCTGGACTCTCGGTACTTGAAGATTACAGAATGTGGTGGTATTCTGATGTAATTTAAAACTAAAGCCTATTTTTATTTCTGGCTCCAAATTAACCCACGATTCCAGTTATGTTTATCTTAACAATGATCCCGGATAATGGGTAAGCTAGCGCCGGCTTTATGAAACTTGGTGACCTAGGCAAAACAATGGTATTTAGCACTCTAGGCAAAACACTGGAACGACGCCCTTATAAAAATCGCAACAAAAAGTTAGGTACACTAATTTAGGTACAGGTAAAAGACTAACAAAGGTACACCGCATAAAGAGTGTAACTATGATTAAAGAAACTGCTTAGGTCATATTAGTCTGAGAACTTTGTGCTTTATTCAAAGAAAAAAAATAATTGTTTTAAGGAAGACATTTTTATGGTTTAGATTAGGTCAAACATAATCTGTTTGTCATGTCGCCCCCCAAATACGAGCGCCTAGGCGGTGCCTAGTTTGCCTATAAATGAGCCGTGCCTAGGTTAAGACAAAAATGTCTATCTCGTAATCACATGTAATAAAAATTGTAAAAAAGTTTCATGGTAGCAATTTTGTTGTAAAGTCGACGGCACGTCAAGTTGCTATTAAAGGACATATTTCTGCAATATATTTTAAGCCTTAAATAGATTGATAATTAAGTTTAAAATTGTTGGCACAATGTTAGCTTTTTATAATAACCTGATATGCTGTTGTGCGTACGAATTAGACTAAACTACTTTAATCCAGTCAAACAGCATTTTCCAATCATGTTAAACTGCTTTTTCAATTGTGTAAATAACTATAATAACAATAATATACATATTATTATTATTATTTGAAATGTTTATTTCTCATTCTATTTAATCTACTTTCTACGCTAGATCTGGTTCGTGTAAATCAAAACTCCCTACTTTTTACAATATACAAGGTAACAAACATAGTAGGTGTTACCCACTATCCATCCTTTTTTGATCCAGGGAAAATGCCTTACGCACTATCCTTGCCACCCCACGGGGTAATAGTGGGTGTGTGTGGCTTTCCCCTACTGAGAGCAGCAACCTACTCACTAAATGCCCTCGGCATTCCCATTTTAGAGTGTCTTTTTCGTTCGATCACACATATTATATATCTATTTTATCGACACTGGCAAAAGTTTTTGAATCGCTCCTTTGTCCGTTACTCCAAAATCACATAAAAACTTATCTGACCGATTCTCAGCATGGCTTTGTGAAATGTCGATCTACCGCCACAAATTTAACACTATTTACTGAAATAGTAGCTGAAGCCATGGATACTGGCAAAGAGGTAGACGTAATTTATACTGACTTCAGCAAGGCGTTTGACAGGGTTCCTCATGATATTCTCTTATATAAGCTCAAGGCTTATGGCATGGTGGGCCCTTTGCTGGAATGGTTTAATTCTTACCTAAGTAATCGAAGTTTCTACGTAGTTGTTAATGGATTCAGCTCCGCTCGATACTGTGTAACATCTGGCGTTCCGCAAGGCTCACATTTGGGTCCGCTATTGTTCACTATTTTTATCAACGACATATCCGAGTGCTTTCAACATTCTAGAGCTTTTATGTATGCCGATGACTTAAAGCTAGTTTCGAATTGTGAAACCGTTGATGATATGAAGTTGATACAGGGTGACATAAACCGGCTAGTCAAATGGAGTCAATTCAATGATTTGGATTTAAATGTTACCACATGAAGTTCACTAGAAAAAATGTGTCTTTTAATACTAAATATAAAATAGGTTCTGAAAGGATAAAAAACATAGACGAAATAAAAGACTTGGGGGTTATATTCGACAGAAAACTGACCTTTATTCCGCACATGGAAAATATATACAAAAGAGGTAATAGGATGTTAGGATTCGTGATTCGTAACACTAAGGAATTTAAAAATAGTAAAATAAAGATTTTGTTATTCAGTAGTCTTGTTCGCGCTTTGGGGGAATATTGTAGTGTGGTCTGGAGACCGCACTATGCTACACATTCTTTAAGGTTAGAGCGACTACAAAGAAAATTCGTTTCTTATTTGTCATTTAAGGAAGGAATCACTAAGAGTATTAGATCCTACGAAAAAAGGTTAAATTACTTTCGATTACTATCACTGGCTAACCGTAGGAAATTGATGGATCTATCATTTGTTTTTAAAGTTTTTAATGAGAAAATTGATTGTCCTCCTCTTCTTCGCTTGATTAAATTTAGAGTTCCCAGTAGATACCCCCGTTACCCAATGTCGCTCCTGTGCCCACCATATCGTAAGTCGCAGTTAGGTGCAAATTCACCTATTCCAAGAATTTGTAGACTCTTAAACGAAAACAACAGCATCATTGATGTACATGGTGACACATTTGCCAGGATCAAATCGATTTTGTTTGAGACATGGAAACAATGCCCTTAATAGGTAACACTTGTAATTGTACTATTAGAGTGGTGCTCTGTTAAGTTGTTTAATTTTAATGTCAATTAATGGTTCAAGTATATGAATTATTGAATATTAATCAAAAGTTGTTTCGTACTCCTTAGTTAAGAAAATAATAGTTATTTGTTTGTTCTAAGCATGCGGTGTTTACCTGTAATTGTTCGTTACATACATGCATGTGATACATCTTTTTACAATCTTTAGTACGTAAGTTTATTGTGTAACCGAATGTTGGTAAACCATATAATAAATAAAAAAAAAAAAAAAAAAAAAAAATATTCGCTATTATTAAATAATTAAAAGCTTGTCAAAACTATATACCAACATTATAAAAATTAATTACATGGATGGAGATATGTGCATTGTAAAAGTGTGTCCCTTGTAACACCGTAACACTTGTAACACCGTACCCCTTGTAACACCGTACCACCTTGCCCTATCATTATGGACATTTCTGGAGCACGAACAGAATTAAGAGTGTTGGTGGGGGTGAAGGGCGGCTGGTATATGCTCAAGTGTGCGGTGTTTAGCAGGATATGTCTACCGTCAAGTGGCAGGTGTACGTCCACGTCGTTTACCGGTGGGTGGGGGGGCAGCCGATAGACAAACTAGCCCCTCCTGCGCTAAGGCCTGCGCAGTTGATCGCCGTAAGGGGGGATGAAGGAGTCCTGGGGGGTTGAGCAAAGCGAGGTCGGCGATAGTACCTTCGCAACGCAACACGCCCTCTTTGGTCCGGATTTCAACCAAAACGGTAGCCCCTCTGGGTAGCGCCAGAGGGGAAACGGTCAAGCGTCCCGTAAGAGGGCCGCTGCAAGATATGGGGGGGTTTGGTGCAGTTTTCTGTGCTAGATAGTTAGGGTCATGCTGACGAAGTGAGGATGAGTGGAACAACTGGGGGACTCTGAACCGGTAACCTAGCCACTCATTTAGAGCTTCCGATGTCGCACCTGAATACTAACTCCCTACATCTATATCCAGTCTGTAGTCCTAGTGTTCCTTTTAATAGGACACTCGAGGGTGGGAAGCGGACTGGATGAATTATACACCATACACAACATGGACACTAACAGGTTCAAATCACCGTCACAAACAGACACCAATACACCCTCTCGTGAGTTGGTCTTAATGGCGTCCTCAGGAGAGCACAACACGCCTGAAGGGAAACCGTAAGGCTTACAAACTACACATTTCAACCACTGAATAAAATTACTGATAACGGTCTAGTAATTGATGTTTAAATTTGTAAACGTTTTATTTTTTTTCGAAGTTTTGTAAAAACAACTTTAAGCGATTACAGAGATAGACCAATCAGTGGCGCCATTTCGTAAACAAATTGAAATTAGTGCCGTGTAAGCCGAGAATTAATATCCTAAATGAACTTTACGAGATCAGTTGACTGTATTATATATTGGCATAATTTTATACGCGTGGTGTAGTTTCTTTGAGCAGAAATATTTTTCCCTTAGAATACTTCTTTTTTTTTAATTTATTAATGACACAAACAGTCTTCTTCTTGTTCTTTGATTAATGGCTTATCTGCGCATTTCGCAAAATTCTGCCAATGTCAAGTGAATACATTAATTTCTCATATAAAAAAAAATTATTATTTTTATTTGTCATTTCAAATTTTATTACAATATAGACTTAATGCGAAAAAGACATTGAGTGTCACTTCTTCTGTTAATCTTCTGTTTATTTCTTTATTATTACTTCTGTTCTGTTTTCAATTTTTTTTTAAGACGATTGATAAGTATAGATAAATATATCAAATATTTATCTATACTTATCAATTGTCTAAAAACATTTTGATAATGACAAATTTCCAGGCAAACTTTCAGCCCATATTTTTCGCGATAAAATGTAGCCTATGTCCTTTCTTGAAGTTAAGTCTATTTACTAAATTAATTTCCATTAAGATGGGTTCAGTTGTTTAGGCGTCTAAGCGTAACAACACTTATTTATCTTACCTTAAGTTATCGATACTTTTAAAACAATTCTAAAATCTAGTTAAGTATCGATAGCATTACCTACATATGGCCTGACATATAGGACAGGAAAAAATCAGACCGCCGTACCTGAAAATTCTGTGTAGTGCACAAGCGTCCTAAGGGTCGATATTCAAAATTTGAAAGTAAATACACATCTAGCAGTCTATTTAAAGCAAAGGAAACTGAACCCATACTGCCTTCCTACGATTTTCTTAAAATATATAGATTTGATGTCCGAAATAAGTATGGAAACGGCGATACATCGTTGAAAAATTATCGCTGATTTATATCGATTATTTTCTGAAATAATATTTTGATATATCGGTTATTTAAACTATTTCGTTATCATAGAATATAGATAATACATCAATACCTACTAATAATCAGTGTACTGTACTAAGTCTGTGATACTGATTGATATTAATGATATGCCGATTCGATTATTATGCACATCGATTATAGTTTTTACACATAATCGATTAATGATCGATAATAATCAATTCATGTCAACGATTATTAAAAATGTTTGCCCCAAAAGTTTATTAATGATTTCAGATTAATTCCACCGTATTCTAAAGCCATCCAAAATAATGAAAAATAGTTTAAAATCCATTTTAAGACAATGTTTACTATACCAGCATTGTGCATGCAAAATTTATAGAATAGGGATGATGACTGGGTAAAAAAATATGGCTGTATCATTGATACAGCCATATTTTATGCGTGGATACGTCTATGTATGAATGGATATATGAGTAATTGATAAAAAAAAAAAATAAACAAATTGAAGACACTAAACACTAAATAAATAGATATTCGTTGCGTTCATTTGTTGAATGAAAAAAGTATTCGCTAGCGCCAACAGATGGCGTTAGTGCATATACTCCTGCTGACAGAATGCCCCTCCCCCTGCAGAGCAAGCATAGTTCACTTATACGCCAATAGATGGCGTTAGTGCATATACTCCTGCTCACAGAATGACCCCCCTGTAGAACGAAAACATAGACGTATCCACGTCAAAAAAAGTTGTTGAATTGGACCTTAATCCCATTGCAATAATATATGACCAAGGCTCAGCTTTCCAATCAGCACTCAAAAATCTAAAATAAGACACTTAGTGTGATGAAATTTTAAATTGAAATCAGGTTGGTACAGAGAATTATGTTTATATGAAAGAAAACTAATAGATTTAATGAAAGTAGTGAAGGTTCTTATTTTTATATTGTTATTTATGTTTTAAGAAGTTCTTAATTTTTTGTTTCAGTTGGCATTCTTAAAATATGTGGGGTGGATTTGAACATTATGATTCTACACACTTGATAAAATGCATCAGGAACAATTTTTTAACAAAAAATTTAATATTAGATAGTAAACTTGCAAAATGGCATGATATTATTTATGTCTATGAGACAGACTGTCAACACACTGAAGCTGGGCTACGTCATAAATTAAATGACCAATGAGTTATACCTGATAAAATTAAAATGATGAAGGTAATGCATTGGTTATTATATTAGTATAACTTAAATTAGTATAAATAAAAGAAATAATTTGTATTCAGCTTCTATATTCTCTATCAGAGCAAGTGTTGATTCAATGACCTGTATTTTTAATTATGTAACAAGTAGTTAATATAGTTTACACTTAAATTACAATAATGATTCTCTAATGAAGATAATTTTAAATATGATATCTCTTTTTGCAGGTAAAAATTGTGTAAAAATATGTCTGTAGCTTTGTCTTACACTGCAAATTTCTGTGAGTATTAGATAAAATTTACTAACAGTTAATAGTTTTGAATCAAGTTTCATACAATTATTGTATGAATATTTTAATTTGCAGCAACTTATGTGGATGGCAGGCCCGTCAGCACAACATTAAAAAATACAGCTGAAGTTGTTTAATTCTTTGACCAATTATTTGATAGTGTCAATGGAGCATCGATAAACAAAAAAGCATAAAGGAAAAGAGCATCATTCTTTCTGGCTAAAGGCAATTGAAATTTTAGAAAAACTTAAATATGTGTATAAAAAGGTATGCAAATATCAGTGACATCTTTAAAAAAATGTGATTACCTTGAAAAGTTTCATAAGGTTGTGCCTCTAAAAAAACGTAGCTAAGAATTGCCGAGAATGTAGAAGAAAGCTGTGAAAAATATAATAAGTTAAAAAATAAATTATTCAATAAATGATATTGGAAAAATGTATGTTTCATTTACGTGTTCGTTTTTCCTTTTTTGTTTTAATACAACTATAATAATAAGCTAGACTTATCAGTCTGCTTTATTGTCATTGTTGTATTAAAACAAAAAAGGAATTTAAATTAAAGTAAAAATTATATGGAAACTAGGAAGACGGCTAGGTACCTACCCAAAACAGGGCTGTATAGCTAAATGCCTTTGCCGATAGTAGATCTATATATTTAAAACGAATGAAGCTGTCATGTATCACTGGCTCCCAATCACGTTCTACGCAGTGATGCCAACTTAGGGTAATTTACCCTAGATTTAGAGTAAAATTGATTCTACAGGGTAATTTTCAGGGTATGAATGTTTCGAGGGTATTTTTTGGAGTAATTTATTTTCCGCGGGTATTTTTGGGTAATAGCAGGTAATAGCTTGAAAGCTTTAACGTTTAATAGCATATTATTTAATCAACTGCCAAAGACATAAAAACTCTCAGTCTGGTGTTTTTGAATGCAAGAATAATGTAGTAATTAGTGAACGCATATAAATTTTTTACCTGTCTTTTTTCGATTGTGTCTGTTGCCTGTAGCCTAAATGTGGTTGGAGCTTGTTGGGGTATGTACTCTGTGGTTGTTTGTGTGAACAAGGTGTAAAAGGTAGTTTCTTACTTACTCTATAGTTGTGAAAAATGGCATCAACGAGTGAGCCCGATCGCGCTAAATATTTTCAACTGAACTGTAGCTGAACCTCAATCGAAACACGAAGTTTTTAACACGCAACGATTACTGAACCGAAAAGCGGCGTCAAAAATTAAGATTTTTTGTAGGTACTTAAAATAAACGTGATTTGGATGGAGGGAGGGGGATTATAATCTTAAACCTTACCATTTATCACCAACGGGGGGGGGGGGTTAAAATAAAATATAATCATGTAATCTTTGAAATTTGCAATGCAAGAAAACAATTTTAATCGCCTATAAAAAGCGAGTTGTTAGTCCGGAGGTCAACTAGCTCTCTAAAGGTTTTTATAGGAATTTGTTTAGGGTATTTTTTCAAAAATATGCTTAATCTAGGGTAAACCGAGACAAAGTCTGGGGTAAGGCAAAAAAATGACCTGGTAACACTGGTTCTACGAAGAAATTTTTTGTTAGGAAGTTGGTCGTCTGATACCTACTAAGTCTGTGGATGCATGTATACAGTATAGATGAGCCCATTGAGCCACATAAATAAAACTATATAATCTGTGACATAAATAACGTTAAATAAATTGTTAATTTGTACGACTTAAAGGATTTTCTTACCATACAAATGCAAATTATGAGTAATAATCAAAATGAAAAACAAAATAAGCGCTATCGCAGGAAGTATAAATTCGTAAAAATAAGGATTAAAAGCTTGCTTCTAGTAAGTATCTTCGAAAAAATATTTCAAATTAGTTTTCACGTTTTGCGACAGATGTATTTACTCGATTAAAGATTCTGTAACCTATTTTAAATGAAGTGCCTATTTTGAAATTAGTATCGTCCAATTAATTATTACGTACATCTATGTATCTCTTGCTAAAACATATTTGTATATGGTGATAGTTGTGATAATTATATCACTAAAATAATAAAATATTACAAGTTATATTTTGAGATTATTTACATCTAAACAATATCCTAAAAGTATATATCATATGCAGTATATGAATAACTAACACATAATTTCGATAGATTTTGGAAATGTAGTCTCCATGAATCAATATGTTTTAAAATCTTGTTTAGATTTTTTTTTATTCTCATAGTGGGCAGTAGACAACATAAGTGTGAGAACCCTTGGATTAGAGCATCTAAGTTGTCTAAATCTGAATTTTTCAGGAAAATGCTGCTTTGTGTGATGAAATTGCAAAAATTCAAGAAAACATTTTCATTGTAAAGGAAGAACGTAAATTTCTATTACGTAAATTACTAGAATATGAAAATGATCCTGATATCTCCCTTTCTTCCCAAAGAAATCTTATGACCCACAACTCAAATGGTTCAAGAGGCAAAGTAAAAAAGAAGACTTGTTTAGAAGATTAAGTTGTAATAATATGAGAACTTATTATCAAAACAAAGATGGGTCTGTTATCTAAAATTATCCAATAAATGATCAGATTCTTATATTAATTTATCTAATCCGAACCAACATTGAGTATTGTAAAAGGCAGTAAATGTAAATTGTGTAAGAATTATGGCTTGGTTGGTTGCAAGGACAAATAAATCATATTGCCATATTAATAGATCCAGTAATATAAGTCAACCTTAGTCAGCTTAACTTAAACATGACATTTAGTGCCAATCTTGAATGATCTCCAATAGATTGTAAAAGAAGTTCACACCATGTTGTAAATTGTGGAACCCTGAAATGTTGCTATTTGTTTAAAATAAGCCAGGTATTCATCAGGCAACATATGTTAACAAACTGTTTATCGTGTGTTTATAAATTAACAACAAAATGTTTCATCACCTTTGTTTATAAACAAATGTTGTCTATTACCTAACCACTTTATTCATTTTGTAATGTTCCACTTTCTTAAATTACTCAGATTGACCTACTTTATATAGACACAGTCGCTTAAGTAATTTTAGAGATGACGAATTGATATGTGGTGGTGGTAATAGTCAAGGGACTTTAAGATTGACACTTCAGGTTAAACTGGCTACAACACCAGAGATGAAATACCAAAACATTAAGTGGCCAAGCTGAGCTGAAAACAGTAATTTCAACTATCTCTTCTACATTTTCATTGATATTTCATCATATAAATAATCCGAAAATCTAAATGGCATATGCCAGTTCCAAAGTGTTGCCATCTTTGAGGTCTTGGGTTCAAATCCGGTTAAGTGGGTGTTAAAGTAGTACCTTTGTTATTTCAGAATTCCAGCGAGCTTAAGTTATTGGAATCTGAGCAATGTATGTGGTGTCAATATCTGATTTTCATTTGTCAATTAATTCATTTCAAAATTTGGGAGGCAAAGCTGATTAACATAAAAATAATACATACTACACCACTGAATCAGACCAACTTATTATTTACACCTTTAACATCTAAAAATATAAAATCTCATCACTATTCTCAATTGTAAAAAAATCAATAAAACCATTCTGCGCTATGTTAAAAAACAGAATTTTCATTATTATAAATATGTCTTTATTTTTCATAAATCATCTTATTTCATCTAGTTTATTCTAATTTGACATTTTATAGCCTATAATGTACTTGTTGTTTTGGTAGCTATGTTGTTTATTGTATTTATTACATTAGTGAATGAATCTGAACTATCAAATGGAACATTCTTCAATAAACCAGTCTGCACACATATTTAACATTAGAATTAATCATCTTCATCTTCATCATTAAAAGACAACAGTGGACGAATCTTTTTACTGTCTTTTGTGAAAGATTCTTTCTTTTTCCTTTTAGTGGTTTGTGGTTGTGTACTTGATTTAGATTTGAATATAACTCTGCGAGTTAAATCTGCTTTTATTTCAGATTCAGCATTGTCAATTTTTTTTTGTTCTACCTCTGCTTCTTCTGCAGTAAGGTCACCTTTATTAAGAACTACTACTTGTGGTTTCTCACTTTCTTCATCATTCACAAAGTCCTCTTCAGCGTTTTGGAGTTCATCAAATTTATGATTCTTGACATCATATCCAGCTTGTTTCTTGAGAACTTTTAAAAATTCTGGGTCATCCGGTCTTATAAAGCTGACATTCCTTTTACGATTCATCTTTTACGATTCGATTCGATGTTTAAAAACAGTTAATAAAAAAGTTAATGTCCAACCTGTGGATATACCATTAAATCATATTGATATTGTTTAAATCAACGATTTTCTAAAAAAATTTATTTTTATTATATGCTATATAAGTAATCAGGTATACATACTATATTTATATATCCCTATATTTTTATTTTAAGCATACAAAACATTGCTTGCTTTCTTAACTTCTTGGGTGAAACCACAGACTATATAGTTTTCACAGGTGAAACCATAGAGATAAGAAGCACAGATTAATTCAGTTATTAACTCAGTGTTAACACAAATAGTATCGATTCCGTCGTTGAGAGTCAATGAGAGTGGAAGTGTCAATGTTTTTTTCAATTTTGTACACAATTATTGCCAAAGAATTCTTTTTCTCTTAACTAACAAGTTCCAAGTAAAATAGTGTCATATTTGAGTGTATAACGGTGAAAATCATAGGAATAGTTTGAGTGAAACCACATCATATACACTGCATAAACATAGCGTTGTCCCTGTTCCGCCCCGCATCTCACGGACGTGACAGCGGAGGGCCGCACTTCACCTCCTCCAGCTGAGAGATAGACTCATATTTTTCGTCCCTGTTGCACTCATAGAAGAAACTCATACAGCATGGCCTTGGATCGTACACCACCAAATAAATTTTCATCAGACACTAGCATACCAATATCAGTGAGCCTGGAAAATGAATCTCATCTTCTTTTGCGAAAGCGCAAACGAGATAGTGACGATTTAATTTTATTTGAGGAAAAGTTCAACAAGCAGTTGTCGATTTTAGAAACTAAACTCTCAGCCAGTATCACAACCGCAGTAAATACTGCGCTTACCCGCGAAATGATAAAAATTTCGTCATTACTGAGCGAAATTAACAGCAATGTGACAAAATTAAACGCAGATAACATTGCGATAAATAAGTCACTCCTGGAAACAAATAATAAAATAAGCGAAATGGAAAAATTCCTGTCTTTTTACTCTGAACGCCAAAATGAAGTCGAAGCCCGATTAAAAACAATGGAAGAGAGATATTCTCGCACAGTTAGCCTCGATAATCAGATTCACTTACTGCAAAATCATATAACAAAAGTAGAACAACAATTAAGGCAATGTAATATTGAAATATCCAATCTGCCAGAACGACGTGGAGAAAACCTAGTGAATATCGTGGAACGCCTGGGGGAAATCATTAAGCAACCAATACAAGCTAAAGATATTGTATCAGCTCATCGTGTACCACACGCCGATCCCAATAATCAACGACCAAAAAATATAATAGTGAAATTTTTTACTAGATTCCTTCGTGATAATGTAATTTCTGCCTGCCGTGCTATAAAGGGAATCGACTCAACAAAATTCTTAATTAACGGAACTCCAACTACAATATATGTCAATGAACATCTAACCCTTAACAATAAAATATTGTTTCGACAATGCAGGGAGACAGCAAAGAAACAAGGTTATAGATATGTTTGGGTCAAGCACGGTAACATACTGGTGCGGAAGTCGGACACCTCGGCAGCATTCACCATTAGGACAGACTCTGACATTTCAAAAATTAAATAAATTTTATTATAAATGGATTCATCTCATAATAGACGCTTATATAAATTTTTATGATTCGGCATTTTTTTCTGGTGGGTATAACGTAAATAAAAAAATACATGTTACTGTAAGAAATATAATCGACGGATATTTGTTATTCTTTTTTAAGAGTACAGCATATGGCATAAAGTACAGTTATGGAAATAAAACTTATTTATATAAACCAAATGTTATAATAATATTATATATTAAATTTATTCATTATGTGGTATATACTAATTTGGAGAATGTATTATGTAATAATTGGTTGCATGTTATGTGTATCTTGAGGCCGAATATTAATATTATTTATAAACCTATTAAAAATTACGATTATATGAATAAAAACATAACAAACCTAAGGCGTTGTAAAGTTATTTTGTTTAATTATTCTATGTTTGTTAATTCCAAGATCAGTCGGCACCCTGTGTGGCATAGGTTGGTACATACACGTGTATTATTTGATAATTTATTTGGTAATAAATTTAACTATAAATCAAAATTACCGTTTCCGCGTTGCATCCTATTAAATTTTGACATGATGATTCTATGTGATGTTTCTTTGTTCTCATATCTGAAAGCTAACGGGTTTATGTGTGAATCTGAGAGGACACCGGTCGTGAGATATTGCATGATATGTCCCATATCGAATTACAGTATATATTTAATTAAATTAATTAATTTTAATGACAAACGGTATAATCTTAATCGCCTAGGTACCTTAATCAATACTTATTTGGACTTAAATTGTACATAATGGCTAAGCTAGTTTTATCAGTCATGTATCAAAACTGTCGTGGTATACGCTCGAAACTACATACGCTTTATATGAATATAATGGCTCATGATTATGACATCATAATCCTTACCGAGACTTGGCTACATAGGAATATAACAGACAATGAATTTATCGATGCGCGCTATCGTGTATTTCGCCATGACAGGGATTGTACTAACTCTGGACGACGAGATGGTGGTGGAGTTCTCGTGGCGGTGCGCCGGGAGTTGTGTGTTACACAATGTCAACACACTCCCGGTGCTACGTCAAGTGCGGACATGCTAACAGACAGTATTGACCCCCGTATAGATCATGTATTGATTGAGATTCGCTCAAGTGGTTACTGCTGTGTTCTCAGTGCTGTCTATATACCACCAAAGATGAGTTCCGATGTATACATGGAGCATTTTACATATTTATCTAGTATATTGCAACATAACAATATCGATAACTTTATAATAGTAGGCGATTACAACCTACCTAGTTTGCAGTGGCGCGGTGTTGGAGATTACTTGGAACCTATTCTTACTGATAACTCCAGTATAACTGATAAGCTTTTAATTAATTTCATATCCACGTTTAAATGCTATCAAATAAACAAGTATAAAAACTTTAAAAATCGTTTATTGGACTTATTTATAACTAATATTGAAAGCTCATCTACATCACGGGCGCCCATTCCATTGGTGCCGCCTGATGTTAATCATCCCCCATTTTTTGCGCTTCTTGCTATAAATAATATTACCACGTCATTTACAGTTAAACCTAGAGTTACTTTTAACTTTAAAAAAGGTAATTATGACGCCTTAAATTGTGACATCGCTAACATAAACTGGAATGATTTGTTATCGGGAAGCGATGCGGAGGGAGCAGTTAGTGCATTTTATGAAACTGTTTATGACCTAATTAAAACACATATACCTACAAGAACACTCAAATCATCACAATTTCCTCCATGGTTCACAAAACCACTTATTCACATCTTTAAAAACAAGAACAATGCATGGATAAGGTGGAAGAAATTCAATAACAAAAGTGATTATGAATTGTTTTCTATGTATAGAGCCCGATTCAAATTGATGGTAAAACGGACCTATAAAACATATATGGAGTTTGTCGAGAATGGCATACATGATAACATAAAGTATTTTTGGACCTATGTTAATAATAATAAAACCACTGCTGAAATCCCAAGTAGAGTATCATATGGAAATAGGATTGCTGATAAATCGGACGATATCTGTAACCTATTTTCATCATTCTTCGCGTCTGTATTTGAACCCTCAAATCTAGATAAGGATTATGACATAAACCATCTTTCAGATACAAATAATGCTTCTAATATTTTTCTTAGCAACATAATCTTCACTACCAAAGAAGTACTTAAGGGTTTACGTAATTTAGACGCATCTAAAGGTCCTGGTGTTGACAATATCTCACCATTCTTCCTAAAAGCAACTGCCAGCACACTATGTCATCCTATTCAGCTTATTTTTAATAAATGTTTAAAGGAAGGGACATTTCCGACTATATGGAAGGCGGCTCGCGTTGTTCCGATTTTTAAGGGAGGTGATAGAACTAATGTTGAAAACTACCGTCCTATATCCATTTTGTGTGCTCTGTCGAAGCTCTTTGAGCGGCTTGTACACAACAGTATTTATCCGTCACTACATGCAATTATTATCGAACAGCAACATGGATTTGAAAAACGAAGATCAACTTGTACAAACCTATTGATATATGTATCGCATATTTTTGAAAGTATTGATGCAAACAAACAAGTAGACAGTGTGTATACTGACTTCCGGAAGGCTTTTGACAGGGTTGATCACAGGATACTGTTAGACAAGTTAGCATACAATGGAATTCGTGGTGACCTATGGAGATGGTTCAAATCTTATATAACCAACCGCACACAAAAAGTTGTAATTAACGGATTTGAATCAGATTACACATCAGTAAGCTCAGGCGTTCCTCAAGGCTCTATCCTTGGCCCATTACTGTTCATAATATTTATAAATGACATAAATAGATGTTTCCAATTTTGCTATTTTCTTTTGTATGCGGATGACTTAAAAATATACCACGTAATTGAAAATTTTGATGATCATTTAAAGTTTCAGGCTGATCTTGATCGCTTCTCAGATTATTGTTATGAAAATAAACTAAACTTAAGTATCAACAAGTGTAAAGTCATTAGTTTTACAAAAAAAGTAAAAAATAGTTGTTACAACTACAGTTTATCTGGTATGCAGTTGGAATCAGTTAACTCAATAAGAGACCTTGGGATAACTCTAGACACTAAAATGCACTTAGATCTACATATATACAATATTGTTAATAATGCTTTTAAAACGTATGGATTCGTAATGCGTATTAGTAAAAACTTTGCAAAGGTTTCCACATATGTGTACTTATATAAATCTTTAGTACGGTCACAACTTGAATATGCTGTGCCCATATGGAGTCCTTATTATAATAAATACGTTGACGTAATCGAGCGTGTCCAAGAAAAGTTTCTACGCTGTATGCACTTCAAATGCTCTCGTGGTCGCTTAGCTTACGAACAACTACTCGATAGGTACCAACTTCTTAGTCTAAAACATAGACGTTTATATCTCAGCGCAGCCTTGTTGTATGACCTATGCCATAACAGATACGATTGTATTCCTATAGTTGATAAGATACGATACAGAGTACCCACCAGAGCCCATGCTCGCACTCTTTGTCGATTGTTTGCAACTCCTCCGTGTCGTACTAATGCTGGTAAACGTTCACCCCTGTATAGACTGGTAGACTCATATAATGAGTGGTTCAATACAGTCGACATGGCGGTGACGAACATAAATATTTTCAAAAAATTGTTATTGGTAAATCTTAAGTGAATTGCTTAATATACATTATATACTTATGTGGTACTTTCAGGGAAAGCGTACGAGGCTTATCAGCCACTATAAGTAAATTTAGTTTAAAGAAATTATTATAACTGTATGTTTCAATTATTGTTTTTTCTCTATTTTTTAAATTGTAAGGCCAATTGCTAGATTGATGTACAGTACACAATATAGTATATTTACTTAAATAACGCTTAGTGTAACAAAACTATATTTACATGTAACTTAATCTTGCGATCTGCGCCAAGTTCTTGTATTGTCCCTTCTCTTTCTATGATTTTGTATGACACCCATAACACCTTCATTATATACTTTACTTTCACTCTTAATTGTATGTAATTGATAAATATGTGGTAAACGGTGCTGGTGTCAAAGTTAGTACTATAGTATACTACTACTAATTAATATATTGTAATTACTTTGTAACTGTTTGTTTACCCAAATAAATAGAAAAAAAAAAAATACCTTTGTTTAACACTAATAGGAATACCCACAGATCACTAAATACGTAGGAAGCTAATCGATGTTTGATTAATTTTTTTATTCACAACTGTTCTATCTATTGATTTTATATTTAGTGTTTTCATTCAACCACCTAAAGACATCATCGAATACATGACGATGAAGAAATTATCATTGTGACCATGATCATTATATGGTCACACTGTCGTACCGAACGATACGATGTCTCCACGCGATCGAACATACGGCGGACCGCACTGATCGTACAAGCAATGAGGAAGTATTTAAAAACTAAAAATTAGTTCTTCCGATGTAGGTTGGACGTTCTATTTATGCTTAAAGGTTTCTTTGTTCTAAATGTCTTGTAGTTATTAATTTATGCTGCTTGTATTGGTACAGCGCCATCTCGTTACTTGCTGTTGAAACTTATTGCAGTTCGTCTTGCTATCGATGGCTGTGACGATGCTAGTCTTCTCGCTATCGATTGTTGTGGCGATGTTACTGCGATGAATTAGATGTCGCTATAGGATATCTGTCTATAGTCGCCACAAAATCAAACTAGATGTCACTAGTTATGTTTGGATCTTGTCTATTATATTCATTTAAATTTTGTTTCTGACGTAATAAAAGTAAATTGAGTATCGTGTTTCTTATTGTATCTAGCTTTCAAACTAATTTTATTTTATTCGAATCGTAAGTTTAAGTTATTTGTTATGATACGTGTAAAGGAACGATGTTTGGTTTATATGTCACATTAGTGATAGCCAACTTATTGGTTGCTCGTAACTTCAATTGATTCTATTCACCCTTCCGGACCCATGGCTCCCCTGGAGGTCACCCCTGGAGGTGCCATGGGAACATTAATTTTTTTTAACATGATTAAATTATAAATATAAGATTTAATAACTGATCATAGTTGTTTTTAATTCTTAATTTCCAAAGGAAAACTTATTTGCACGTTGTACTTTGCACAAACGTCATTCTAGCCAGAAGTCATGTTATTTTGTACGAATACCTAGCATGTTTGATACATATCGGGTCAGTAATAAACAGATTTTTATTATAATTATTGTATACCGTAGCTAAACGCCACTTTTAATAATGAGGAAGTGTTTAAAAAAAAACATTAGTTCCCGAAATAAAACTAGATACCACTACACACTTTCTTGATTTCTCCATGATAACCCTTCCAGTTTTCTTTTATGTATAAAAGTAAATTTTTTTTCAAAACTCATATTCTATTTTTACTTTTTCGTATATGTATTGATATCTAAGTTTCGAATCTTCTTCGAAGTAAAATAACCTTCCATATATATAAACCTAAATTACCATCTAGTTTCTAGCACTTTAAACATAATATCTCATACAAACCATCTTGATACAGAGCAGCAGTGTACATGTCCCAATCTTCAACGTGTTACTAATATTAAATATCTGGGTGTAGTGATTGACAATTGTTTAACTTTTAAGTTACACATTGAGCAACTTGTGAAAAGATTACGAAAATTTATATTTGTATTCAAAACCCTCAGAAAAGTGGCAATTAAACAGACTCTGAGGATTATCTATTACTCGCTCTGCCAATCGCTAATATGTTACTGGGGAGGGGCAGCTAAGTCTCAAATTCTACTAATCGAAAAAGCACAGAGAGCTATTCTCAAAGTCGGTGCCAACCTATCGTTTTATTATCCTACTGACGATCTGTATAGGATTTGGGATGTATTATCGGTAAGAAAACTTTTTATCCTTTCTGTAACTCTGAGAAAACACTCCCAATTATGTTATCACAATGAAATAAATATAAACAAAAGAAGAAAGGGTAAAGTTTGCACCATCCAATCTTTTAGTGCGAGTCTATCACATAATTTTTTTCCTTTTTTGGGGAATTATTTATATAATAAAATCAACAGTAAATTGACTATTTTTTCATTAACAAAATTTAACTGTAAACGAAAACTTAAAAGTTAGCCAACTTTTAAGTTTTCGTTAAAGTTATCATATGATGAAACAGAGAAGATGCTAATACCATAACTTTAAAATAAGTTATGCCATACCTTTAAAATAAGTTGTGCCATAGACTAAATATAGTGTTTTGTTTTACTGTGCGTTATAAATTAATGTAAAGGTCGAGATTAACAGTAATGGTATTTGTAGTTTAAGCAATAGGTATATTGCTTAAATTTATATGAAAATAAGAGATCGATCGTGGGGTGGGAACCTGTTGATTTATCATTTCAGGCTAAGCCTACTATAGACACCAGTCTCCCACAAATTAACGTGTAAAATAATCAACAAAAAAAATGTATGTACCCATAGTGTAGTATGTGAATTTGTGAGGAGAAATAAAGATATTTTTGCGGGTCTGACGCAGAACGTGCACTTCGCAAAATGTGCACTTGACAAAAAATGCGCTTTTCGCATTTGGTGCACTTCTCAAAATGGGCACTTCGCAGAATGAGCATTTCGCAGAATGAGCATTTCGCAAAATGAGCACTTCGCAGAATGAGCACTTCGCGGAATGAGCACTTTTTGTGGAAGTTTTTAATTAATAAAAAAGAAATGGGTACTGCGTATTTAAAATCAAATAAACACTTTTACAACGTAATCATTTATTTAAAAAGTAATTAAGTCCACTAGGTTTTGATTGTCAATTAAAAATATTCAATAATTTTAATAAAACAGATACGAAAACCTAGATGATTATTTTAATGCACAAACAAAAAATTACCCATTTTTTAAATGCTTGACATCACCCTTACGAAAATAACTGTAAATACAAATAAGAATCACATTTTAGATCAATAAATTATATGCTAATCTCACCTATTTTTAACAAAAAATAGTATGAAGATTTCAGCAGGTAATTATACAATATAGAAAAATGTTATTAAGTGAATTACTTCATAAACTGCAAAAAAATACTTTTTTTAAAAACTTAGGCACTGTTACATTACCATTTTCTAATATACCCAACAGCCTGTTATATTTGCGATCGAAAACAATATCTTTTTGCTTGCGATTTCTTTTGACATTCATAAATAAACTGTTACGTATATGACGATCCCAATACTTGCTTTCTTTTTTTTTTAATTTTTGGATGAACATGTATTAGTTAGGATTTTTGGGTAGCCTAGGAACACCGCGTGATGTTGGCTTTTTCCCCCACTCTGGGGGCGGGACCACAGGAGGAGTCCCACAGACCCCGTGAACCCCATCGCATGGGGGGAGCGGACATGCGGAATGCATTTCTCAGCGTAAAAAAAAAGGATTTTTGGGTACACGAGCATTGACACGGTGATGCCATGCTTCTAATACGTTAGTTGTCCTATGTCTTTAATTTGCACAACTCAGAATCGATGGCAACATTTTTGGGTAATATGTTTTTTCATAGTAATTTTGAAATTGCCTCATTTCTGGGGTTTCTGGAGCACGATTTAAAATATAGTTCCAGGCAGTTGGAATGTGGTTTGCTGGAACTAATGCGGGTAATAAAAAGTTTAATTACGGGTTTAATTACTTTTTAAATAAATACGTTGTAAAAGTGTTTATTTGATTTTAAATACGCAGTACCCATTTCTTTTTTATTAATTAAAAAATTCCACTTAAAGTGCTCATTCCGCGAAGTGCTCATTCTGCGAAGTGCTCATTTTGCGAAATGCTCATTCTGCGAAATGCTCATTCTGCGAAGTGCCCATTTTGAGAAGTGCACCAAATGCGAAAAGCGCATTTTTTGTCAAGTGCACATTTTGCGAAGTGCACGTTCTGCGTCAGACCCATTTTTGCTGGAAACGATTGGCCCAAAGATAGTCATTTCCGTTCCTTTTAACTAACATATTAAAAAACTGAAATTTAAAAAGTTCGAAACTTAGATATCAATACAAATATGAAAAAGTACAAATAGAATATGAGTTGATTATTGAGTTTTGGAAACTGATTTTCTTTAAAGAATGAAAGAAAACCGGAAGGGTTGTCATGGAGAAATCATGAAAGTACCGTAGCGACATCTAGTTTTATTTCGGGAACTAATGTTTTTTTTTAATACTTCCTCATTGACAAGTTTACTATTTTTTTCTATTTAAAATGAAAGAATAAGCATAATAAAAACTTGCCTTGCCTGTTTTTTAAACTGATGGTATCTAATTATTATATTTTTGATTAATTTTGTATTCACTATGCCATACTGTAAATTATTCTTAATACTCCCGGATTGCGAAACGTTGTGGGTTCAATTCCCATCTCAGGGTGTCAGGGACCAAGTGGATTTTTGAAGCATTATGTATTAAGAATGATTGGTATCTAAACAAGTCTAAAACACATTAAAAATATTATCTTAATCTATTGTAGTTTAGAAGATTTATAGATGTCTTTTTCTTATTATTATGGAAATATAAAAATAAACTACATAAAAATTATATTTAGTGTCCATTATTACCTAAAAACAACGCCAGAGAACCCAATAAGTAGAAAATGATAAATAATTTGCAGACTTCTATTAAATTTGTAGTGCGACGATGTAGAGTTCAGTGCTGTGACGTCATAGGCGAGTCGGTGGCCAGACATTCCTTGACACGCAGTTTAAATATAATCACGGTCATTTAATAACGGATTCTGATTTTGTTTTTTGATTTATTTTACTTTTGTCCTATATTTTCAACATATCTTAAATATAATAATATCAAGATCAAACTTCTCAATTGTGAACAACAAGATCAATAAAATAATTTCCACCAAAAAAAAAAAACCTTAGGCTGAATTGCTTTTTATAATTAACAACCTGTAACAATTTTATTAATTAAAAAACATTTTTATTGTTTATTGGTTTATTAAAACACAAAATTGAAAGACTGACAATCGGATCCAAAATGCATTCGGAAACCTATTTGATTTCTTAGATTCCCAAACCATTACGAAATTAGTTTAGATAACATTAAACAAAAAAAACATAAAAATGTTACTAACAGCGATTCACTTTTACCTAGAATCTACTCAGTAATACTCAAGATTCCGTAGCGCACATTTAGAACATCCGACACTGGTTTCCATCACAGAGATTTCATTACCTACATTGAAGATTACTTAAAAACATAGAAATATTCTATTCATCATCTAGCAATGTAAATTGATGCATTACTGTCTAAAATTAAGAAGGGCCCAACACTGCCTTGTGCTTGCAAAATATAACATCATAGAAAAAATTCGCGTCGTAAACCACACTTGCATACATCACCTTACACTGTTTCATACAGTCCTTTGCATAATCTAATATGAGGTAATATTTTATAGGCACAAGTAACAGACCTGTTAACACTTTTAGGTAACAGTTCACTTGAGATATACTTACCTATGTTTAAGTGCCATTGATTAAATTTCCATCATTTTTGTTGTTGTGACTACAATTAAATTGAATAATATATCCTACATTATATCTGCGATTCATATTAACAAACTAAGAAATATATTAATTTGAATGTTAGTCATCAAAATAAATACTTAAATATTTAATAAAAATACAACAGAAAAAAACGGGCATTCCATTTATTATTCTTATTAGATATATAGTGAGAATATTTCCATAGCTTTTCATGTAAAGTGGATTTCATGTAAGATCTATATTGTAGATAATTTGTGAAGATATTCGTAATTCATTAACACTTTTAATAGATTATAGGCCACATTAATAAAGGATGAATTAAATTTAATTAGATGAATTAAAAAAAAAGCCCAATAAAAACTTAAGTACTCATTTTAACTGCTGTATAATTTTTATACAAGGCAGTGGTTGACAAAAGAAACAATTAAATTTGCTTATTATTCATCTTAATATATTGTACAGATAAACATAACATTATTATAGTGTTTAATTAATGTTTATTTTCACCTTATAATATTAGCATTCCATATCTGAAGTGAACTGTTACCAAATTGTTAATTCATCAGGATATTTAATCCTGCATTTCCTCAGGCAGTTCATGTGGATTGAGGATACCGGGCACCGAGAGCTGAACCCGTCGCTTCAGTTCCTGAGCTTGTCGGAGCGCCATCAGTCGCTCTTCAAGATACAGATCACTGTCATCTTCACCTGTGTACTCCTGAAAATAATAGTAATTTTATAATGCAAAAGGCAATAAATCAATAATAATATTCTTTACAGCTTTGACATTTTTTATGGGCCAAATATTGCTATTAGGGAAAATAAGAAAGAATTTTCTCAGACCTCTGTGATGGTGTGACTTTTACGACGGTTTCAAGGTGTCCACCATCTCAGAGGCCGGGTTAATGTAATAAACTATATTTTTTATATTGTCCCAGGGCTGAGTGTTGTGGTACCTTCATAGTTTCGGATTTCCATAATACAACCGTTAAAAGCAACTGAATTTGGGATCCAAGCAATATATGTGATAGTATAATATTGATTTATTTTTGTAATATAAAAACAGCAATAACCAGAATATAATATTTTATACATCCATATATTACGTAAGGCAATTTTTGCCTAGTTTTTGACTCCTAATCTGTGTAAGAAAAAATAAGAATCAGATGAATGCCTCTCCCTGTGTCATAAACTGTACAACAGTATTTCTTATAATTATATTATGCTAACATAATCCTAAAACATAATTTATTAACTGTTAACAGTAATTAAGATTACCTAAAAATGATATATGTATCTTTCATTGAGGGTTTAAGGAAGAAAAAGTAAAAAAATACTACTTTCTTGCAAGTTAATAACATTAATAAATTGTCATTTAATGATTTTGTCTCACAATTTTAGATATCTTACTATCAGACACAAGTGCTAACATAAATAAATTCTAAATACACACAGAATTCCATAAAACAAAGAAATTTGTATGTAAAATTTAGAATAACATGGTGTTCTATAGTTTTGCAAAGAATAACTTTAAAATGTCAATCTAAACTGTGTTTTAAAGTTTAGTATTAAGTGCTAAATACAGTCAAATAAAATTCTGAAATAATCTAGGGTAAGTGAATAAAATTAACTTTTTTGATAGGCGATTGAAGTTCAGAGATTATGACTTGTTCATTAATTTACTAGTTACTAATATATTTATATTAATCTTACATAATAAACCAAGGTTGCTTATCCAATTTCTGCAAATTATACCTTATAAGTAGCTAAATAAAATATGTAGTAGGTTAAATTAATTAGTTAAATTGAAGTTAACTTACTCTTATCTGGACTAAGAAATCTCTTAGGTGATCTTTGAAAGCAGGAATATCATTGTTCAGATTAAACAAGCCTTGAACAGTTATCTTTATTTGATTGTCCGTTAAATGAGGGAATGCTATTTTTAAGAGGTTTGCTACATATTCCTGAAAACAAGAAAAATACAATGTTAGTATTTTCTTTGAAATTTCAATAATTGTTCAGATTTCTATGTAGTATTACTAACATACCTGTATGTAAACAACATTATCAGGAGTTGGTCCAAGGGGAACAGTAACACGTCCAGCCTCCACTAATGAAAAAATGTATGCCAAAATAGTTGCATGCATTGTCAGGCCAGCACCATGAGAAGTATCAGTAACAACACTGAACACATGCTCCAAAATATCACATAAATATGTTTGGTAGAAACTTTGTGCCGCTTGTGGATGTAGCTCCATATTTTGTAATAAACCCAACAAAATCTGAAGGCCTGTGTCTGCAACATTTCTCATTGTATGTTTAAATGCCCAAATTATTGAGTCCAGTACCAACTTGAACTGTGCTGGTGGTATACTGAGGAATGCCTTAAAACAATGTGTGTTAACTGCTTGCAATAATAAAAAGAATTCTGTTCTGTGCTCAGGATATTCCTCAAAATCTTTGTTAATCATCTCAAGTGTACATTCAAAAACTGCATCAAAGATTTTTGGAACTTCAGAAGTAATATATCCCCCAAGTTTATACACAATAGCAGCCATACATGATAGTACTTCAGGTTCTCGAGCATCGGGAACTGTAGTCCTTTGATAATCCAAGAGAACAGCATCCAAGAGAGGGGGTATGAAGTTTTCCAACACCATACTACAATCAGTAGAGCGGGATACCCAACTAGCAATCAACTTCAATGTTTCTTTCTTTATTATTCTCATATTTTTTATTAGGGGTTGCTTGGTGACAACAACACCATTTAATGCAATAGCTTGACTAATATTTTCTGACATCACCTTATAGACATTGAGCATGTCCAAGTATATTCTTCCAAGTTGAACAACATAAGGATGCCCTAATGCACGACATGCACGTACATTCGTTTTAAGTATACTCACGAGCTGCTTGACTGCTTCAGGATCTTTTAAAATATCAACATTGTGAGACGCTTGTGATATAATGTCATCCCAAACTTGATTAGGCAGCAGCATATATTTTTCAATAAGCTGTTCTTGGGCCACCTGGTCAATTTGAGCACTGATCATGTATCCAACAGCTTCATAAAAAGTGTGTACTTGTAATGTTTGTAGATCACAAATAATAGAACTGATTGTACTTAAAATTTCTTCAATAAATGGACAAGCTTCACCAACCTGTGTTGTGACAAAGTGTCGACGACATTTCAACGCTATTTTAATAAATGTGTCACAAGCCATATCTTGTACACCATCATGAGTTTCATGCATAAACTCAAAAAGCTTATTTACAACAGTTTTCAAAAATTTCCAGTGTGCTCTTAAGAACCGTGGATATTGTCCCACAACATACATTATGTTGCTAGCTATGATAGCTTTATTGTCTTTTCCTTTCTTTTGTTCACACAGACCCAGTAGCTCCTTGATTACAACAACTAAAAATCGTTTTTCATCTTCCTCCATCATAGCTCCTGAAATTGATCCAATAGCCCAGCATAGGGTATTGAGATTTTTCCAAGACCATTCTGTTCCATTTACTTGGTTCTGCAATTTTTCTATCATTATACGCTCTGTATCTTGATAATCCAAATGAGTGAGATATACTAGAGTTTCCCTCATATTTTTATAAAGATTTATAGAATCAGTATCCTTCATAAACTCCCTGACAACTTCTCCATTTTCATTTTCCACCACAAGTACCTCCTCAGGCTTTGCCATTCGAGATATCATTATATAACGGACACTGCTCAGCACATCAGCATACAATGCTCTCCCTCCAACACTCTTTCCCAAACTATAAAGACTCGATGAATGAGGACTAATTTTGTATAAATCTGCAGCCAAAGCATTCCAAAATTCTAAGCAAATCTTAAAGATTTCTACCTCTTCTACTTCTGATATCAACACCAGATACCGAAGGGCATTCATGAGAGTAGTTGTCAGTCCCCTTTTTTCTATAAGTAATCCATGTTCTTTCAGATATGTTGATAGGAAAAGGGTGAGATTTTGTATGAATACTTGTTCTTGATCACGGCCTGCAGCATAAGCTTCTCGGATATTGGTAGATAGTGGCAGCATTACCTCTAACTGCTCCATTGTTTGTACAAGCAATGCTACAAACTGATCTTCATAATTGCTAACAGTGACTCCAGCAATTTCAGTCAAGCAACTCAGTGTCACATTTCTGAACATAGGTACATTAAGAAATTTAAAAATTAGAGTACTTATCAATTTCATTTCAAATATATAACCAAGAGGAATCCAATTTAAGAATCTCAATAGAGTGTGAAGTGTTGCATCCACCAATGTAGCATTCTGTGAATTCTCAAGAACAAACTGACAAAGTTGAAATATTTGATTGAATTCTGAACACATAGTGTCCTTGAGATGTTTAGCTTTTGTTTGTGTGAGTTGTCCTGTACTAAACACAAACACCTCTTCACTTAGAAGTTTTAATATAACCATGTTGTTTTGACAAAGACTTTCATTAGTCTTAGATGCTCCTACTATATCACTAATAAATGTTTGCCAATTATGTGGCCACTCTCTTTTTAGTACTTGAATCAGAATCATATTAAGTTTCTTCAAGTACACCTTATTGTTTTCCATAGTAGCTGGGTCAGAGGAGTTTTTTATAATGAGGCCCACAATGTATTTCTTGATTCCTTCACATTGGTTTCTTGGCAACACTTTCCACCTAGTTTGTATTACCTGTTCTAATATCTGTAATGCATAGTATTTCGTTTCTTGGTTTTGGGAATATTCCAATATTGTATCAACACGCGTCCAAGCATCTGGATGTTCTTTCAAAGCTGTTAATATGTCTTGGGCAATGCGTTGCTGTTCTCCTACTGATGAATACAGACACCCCACAATATTGTCCAGCAAGTTGATATCTAACTTTTGGTTGAAATCCAACAGCTTAGATGCTTGTTGCTCTAAAGTTGCCATTCTGATTTTAATACAGCTTATTTCAAATTTGTTCCCTTTGTATAAAGCCAAAATTATATTGATTTATACACATTCATTCCTCACCATATACGAACACTGAAAAACAAAAGAGCAGATTATGATTAATATTAGTACTTTTTGTATAAGCATAACCTCCAAAGTAAAGTCGATTATGCCGAAATAACAATCGGCAACTTACGCGCAATGACAACAAAATAATAAATATTCTCAGAATTATGCACTTTAGCAGCAGTAAAACATTACTAAAATCGAAAACAATTTACTGAAAAGATAATAAATGAGCACACACCCGTTTATTTGTGAGAATGATTGTCAAGAAAACACCGAAAAATACTTAAACTTAAAATACTTTACAAAGGTGTTAGATACTATTAAATTATTTTAAATTGTCACTAGTGATATTTAAATCTTACCCGAGTAAATAATTTGCGGCGCAATCAATCTAACGCACTTCCATACATACTAGTCCGTTGTTTTCGTAAGTGAAGCTTGAAAAGGCGTACATACATGTCATTGTCTATGCCTTCCATACCCAATTCTTTTCATTATATGCATTGCTGATTATTTACATGAAATACAATTTGTCTCTAACGTCATAAAAATAAATAATGCTTGTTTAATAATCTTCTATCTTTGATTATATTAAGCCTCCTATCTGAATTTGACTGACTGCATATTTTTTTTACAGAATACATGTATGACGGCTTTACTTTTCCATCTATTTTTGGTCATCTATCAATGTGTTATATGTTATTATCATAAAATGATTTCTTTATATCAAATACATAATGCAAAGAAAACAAATAAATAAACAAAATCCGAAAAATCGCTAATGGACAAAACAAAAAGACAAAATAGTTTATGACAGTGTCAGTAGATGGTCACCATGATTGTACATCCCTCAGTTTGGTTATTAAAATAGGTCACATTTGACATTTATCAATTTGAATTTGATAGATAACGAATCAATATGATGAATCGAATGCCTAGATATATTATCAATACCTAGTCTAGCCATAAGTTTTGTTACAGTAGCTCGGTGGCGTAGTGGATAAGCGCCGCGGCCCGCGATCGTAGTCGTTAAGCAACTTTTGCTGGGGTCGGTCACGGGATGGGTGACCAAAAATTATTATCTCGAGCTACTCCGTGCTTCGGAAGGCACGTTAAGCCGTTGGTCCCGGCTGCATTTGCAGTCGTTAATACCCTCCAATCCGCATTGGGCCAGCGTGGAGGGTCATGGCCCATCCTCCTTAACCATCCATAAGGCAGGCCTGAGCCCCTGCAGCGGGGACGTAAAAGGGCTGGTGGTGGAATGTGATGATTATATAGGGTGAAAAAGATATGTTAACGTACTAAATTAGTTATTCAAAGTGTCCACCTATAGCTTTAACACGCTTTTAAACTGTCGGGCCATTCGTCGACGGATTTACAAACGGTTTCCATTGGAAACTTGGTCATTGCTGTCTCCAAAGATTTCATCAAGAGATGGTTTTGTAGTCCGTCACGGCCCTGTTTGCGGTCTGTGAAGAAGGGCTTGGTTGGCCTCGTTGAGCGACGGCTCTAGTCTGGCTAGTGCTGCCGCTGCCTTTTCCAACCTGTGAGCTAATTGCCGAAAATGACGGTCGTATTTCCATCTACCGTCAAGCAGTAGTCTCAGGTACTTTAAGCTTAGCTGTATTCTAATTTCCTCACCCTCCACTCTTAGGGATGCCCCAGTCGGAGGACCTCGTCTGGGGACATGGAACACCAAAATCTCAGTTTTGGAGATTTCTACTTCCAGGCCCTTCTCAGCCTCCCCCTTGAGCTATACTCCTCGGGCAGGTTGCGGGAATGCTGCACTTGCGGGAATCATGGCAGTGGGAATACTCCGTCCTTCGAGCAGTAAGACGGAGTATTCCCACTGCCATGATTTCGTTCGCTGGTCGACGTGGCTCCTCCCACCAACGACTCATAAAAGCGCCGAAGTGGTGAGTGCTTCGCCACCGAGCCGCAGTCGACTCTATCCCTTCGTGTCTATGACAGACCAAGTGTCTGCCATAGTTGCCGATTGGCGAGTTGGTCAGCCTTTCGGTCCCTCTCGTCACCAGGTACCTCCAACATTTTTTCCCTAGTGGCGGCAAACCGATTGTGGATCCCATCTCTTGCAGGCTGATTCCGTCCTTCCCTCGGCGAAAAACTTCGGCGTACATCATTTCCCGTTTTTAGCCTCAGGAGTGATCTCAAGCTTAACCGCAGCTGTTCTCGGCAGCTTGATCATTCTTTTTTTCTTCTTTCTCTTCCTCTTCTCTTCATCTTACCGGGGAGAGCCAACCAAGTGGGTCGAAGATCTTTGATATTTCCGACAATAATAAGCGCTTGCAAAGTGGTTTTTATGTTAAATTGCTTAAGTTGAATTGGAATAAGAATACATCTTCTTGAGGGCTCCAACGTAATCCAAGAGTTTTAGTCGATTCATGATACTTAAAATCGAATGATGCTTGTTGTGTGGCAGGTTCACTTCCTTTTATTATGTCAAGGTTATTGGAAGACCATTTGCGAAGGTTAAACCCTCTGCAGTTGAGTAATGCTATTAACTCAGTTTTGAGTTTAGTTGCGGAGTTGATATCGTGACTACCACTTAATAGATCGTCCATATAAAACTCTTCTTCTAATGCTTGCTTAGTCCTGGTTGAAAACTTGTGACCCTCGTCTTTCGCCAGTTGCTTTAACGTCATTATCGCAAGGAAAGGTGCCTTTGTGCCATAAGTGACGGTTGATAAGTTATATTCTTGTAGTGTTTGATTGTTGCTGCTGGTTGATGGTTGGTTTTGATCTTTCCAGATGATTCTATGAAGGTTTTGATCTTCTTGATGTAATTTGATCTGCCTGAACATCTTTTCTATGTCGGCAGTGAAAGCAATTTTGTACTGTCTCCAGCTTAAAATCACTGATAACAAATCTTTTTGTAAGTTAGGTCCACTAAACATCAAATAATTTAGACTATGTCCCGATGACGTAGGCGATGACGCGTTGAACACAACTCGCAGTGCAGTAGTTGAAGAGTCGGCGCGAATGACGCAATGATGCGGTAAGTAACACGTTGGTGTCTGGTTACCGGTGCCTTTGTTTACTTTTTGCTTGTGGCCGAGTTTTATATATTCATTTATAAATGCTTGATAGTCGTTAGATAAGGATTGACTTTTTATAAACCTTTTCTCCAAATTTAAAAATTGTGCAACTGCTTTTTGTTTAGATTCTCCGAATAATTCCATTGCGTTTGGTTTCATTGCAATTCTAACGATGTAACGACCGTCCGTTTGTCGTATTGTTTGTTCTGTATATTGTTGAACACAATAATGATCTTCTAATGATGTAGATTCAGGATTATCAGCGATGTCTTTGACTGCCCAAAACCTTTCAATGTCGTCGATATTGTTCAAGATCACGTTGCATTGATATGTCTTCACGTTACCACATAATAACTACTATATAATAACTGGGTCTGTTGCGCAATTGGTTGTGATTCATTATCTCCTTTGATGATTCCTCCTAGCATGATAAGGGAATAGATGTGTGTAAAATTCAGGATCCGCTAATTTGATGTTTTCAATATACGACCATGATGGCTTAGGGAACGATTGATTAGGGAGATTATTTATGAGATTGTTCATTATGATGACGTCGGTGTTGAAGGTGAAGTCGGTATATAACGCCGATGCTGTTATAGCCCGAGGCCGATGCCCGATGCTGATGCCCTTGCTGTTGTTCTCTTGTGCGCCTAATCCGAATACAACACCTCTACAGCGATGACGGGGTAATCAGAGTCGTTGTGCTGCGTTCTCAGTGATAAGAGATATCTGCGAGCTCGCATTGTATAAAGTGTACCGTCTGCTGCCAATACTTTGATTACTGCTGTTGAAAGAAGAATCTCCGAAGACTTTTGTTGTGATACATTGACGATATCGGTTGTCTTGATATCTGAATGGCTTGATTTAACGAATGCGTCATGTAGCAATGTATTATGTTGTTTCATACATTTACTACATGTTTTTGTCGAGATGCATTGTTGACCCTTATGATCGTATAAACAGTTGATACAGATGCGGAGGCTGTGAATAGTTTGTAATTTCATTTCATTTGGCACTTCTAAAAATGCCATGTTTTCCTTTGCAATGAGGGCATCGAAATGTTTATGAAACATATAATGCTTTTGCAATCGGCTTGTTCGATTGATATGTATTATTTGCAGAATATTTATTGTAATTGTAATTATATTGTTGATTAGGCTTTTTTGGTATAAATGACATGTTTTGTGAAGTAGGTTTTTGCGTAATATTGTCTTGTTTCCGTTTAGAAGCTTCTAGAGAAGTAAATTTTTTTTCAAGAAAATCAAAAAATTATCTTAATGACGGTAACTCTCGTGGACCTTTTAGTGATTCAATGTAGTCCTTATGCGTTTCAGCGTCCAGTTTCTGCGATAGTATATGAACCACGAGAGGATCCTAGGAACTGATGTCCACTCCGAGCGATTTTATGGCGTTCAGACACTCATTGGCAGTGTCATGAATTTTTTTGATAAATGGTGCTGTTTGATGTTGCATTATTGGCAAACTCATGACAATATTGATGTGCGAACTAAATATTAATTTGGTATTGTTGAATCTATGGTTTAAAATATCCCAACATATTTGATAGTCTTCAGTGCTTATGTTTAGGTGTTGAATGAGCTTCTCCTTTTATTTTACTTTTCAATAATTGCATCTTTTGAGCATTTGACATAGATCGGTTGTTGTGAATAGCCTCCAAAAATAAATCTTTAAATGAATTCCATTTATGATAGTCACCACTGAATGTAGGGATGTCCATAGTTGGTGTAGATTGTGCTCTAAATGATGCTGACCACATTTTTTGATTTAGAATTTTTTTGATGTCATTATATTCTTTTTATAGAAATTGAATGTACACTCGTATTCTTTGTCTTCTTCGTATAGCTCACTATCGATCTCCCAGTGTAAATTATCGATAGCAGCCCAAGATTCGATGTGTTTTAAAATATCTTCGAACTCCCATTTCTCTGAGATATCTTGCAAATTGATGTTAGTGATCGTGCGAGAGAACGCCTTAAAATTACTTTTTTGCTTGCGTAGCATTTCATCTAATTTACTGCTAGTGCTACTGTTCCTGATTTCTTTTGCTTGATTATTATTTGATTTCATTTGCGGCAGTGGTTTTGCTGATGCATCTACAAAGGTGTCGTCAGCGGAAAGGCCGGTGACTGCGGGCGGCGGCGGCGGCGGCGGCGTGACTGATGATCTGGATGGAGGCGGTGTGACAGAACCTCGGCTGTCTAGAGCTGCTGATGGTTTAAGCCTCGATGATTCAATCTCTAATAATTTGCCCAGTTGAGGCTTCTCCGGCATCGTTTGTATAGAAGAATCTTCAGTATATAAACAGTAGAATTCCAGGTATCGAATAAATTCTTGATAATAATCCTTTGTTCTTTGATAGTAATTATTCTTAAAATAATCTTGTTCTTTGTTATGGTAATCCATAAGCTGCATATGATTGCTGTTGAATTCATTCCAGTAGGTTTGCAGTGTTACTATGCGCCTACGGATGTTAGAATAGGTCTTGCGTTCTGGCCCATCCTTCTTAAAGTTGCTATACAAAGTTTCAATACTTTGCATAAGCTGATATTGCTTGGCAATGATATCTTCCATTCTTGATTTTTGATTGATTACTTATTACACCAGGAATGTAAGTTCCACGTGTGAATGTTAGTTCAAATACCTCACGCAACGATTTAACTCGACTTCACTCGTAATCAAAACGCACTCGCGAGGTCCATAAATCGAAGGATGGTGTATGGTGAATTAAGTTGTATGGTGTTTCCTTCACTTAAAATGATAATAGATTTGATTGATTGATAAACAGTTTATTGATATTAAATGATATGCTAAATTATAATATTGAGTACACGCGACGAATGCTAATTGTGAAATGAAAAATATTGCTTATGTGCAAATTAAATAACTATAAAATAAATTACATTTACATAAACGCTGAATTAGCACAATGTACGGTCATTCACCGTACAGTGGCGGTTTATGGAGTTGACAGGTCCCTCTCTGGGTTTCCATGCTTCTATGGTGATGCTTGGCATGTTCAACAGGGTGTCGGCGTCGTACAGTCTCAGGAGCGTTCGTCGATCTGTGGATTTCAGTTGAACGTGGAACAAGCAGCCGGGTCTGTTCCTTTAACCTGGAATGAGTCTCTCCACGGTCAGTGCAAATCTCATCTTTTCGAGGCCTTCTAAGGTACTTACGGTAAACAAGGGCCACCTAACTTCAGAAACTAATAATAATGCTAATATGTGATAATAAATAAAAAATATATAATCTGGAGAACATATATTCTTATAGCAACGTAACTAAGTACAATTTTTGCCAAAGACTGTCTAATTTCGCTTCAAATAAACATTTTTTAAAACCCTTTCTATGGCCCTTATTAAGCATACGTAGTTTAATATGGACCATGATCTTGAGTGAATACTTAACGGAATAAACAAAATAAACATAATATTTTTTAGCTTCCTATAGCTCATACTATCATTTGACATGAAATCACATTCATGAATACACATAAATCAACGACAAAAATAGTAATGGACCTTATTGAAATAAAGAAACAAAAAAAGTTAAAAAACCATATTGCCTAACAACATATTATTAGAATTTTCATATGTCTCAACAAAGTATACTTTCCTTTAAATAAAACTTTGACATATAAAAAAAAAGAAAGACATCAAAAAATATCAACAAATTCTGTGGACCTTATTAAACTTATGGAAAATTAAAACTTGTTTCACCTATCACATTCAGTGTGTTTTTCTTAATAATTACCTACCAGTGACGCAATCTAAGAAAACTCAACTAAGCAACCTCAATAAAACCACATCTATAACAATGTTATTCTAGTACGTAAACAAGTACAGCGCAGTTAAAAATATAATGTAAATTTAAATGTTAATCAGTCTTCTAGTAGGAACAAATTATATCTTAAATATTTTTTGTCATAATTATAGATTTTTATAATCAATAATTTCAATGGATTTTAAATGTCCAATGTGCAATTAATTAGGATTAGTTGCACATTGGACATTCAAAATCCATATCCTTTTTCGTTAAGCCCAAGCATTCTTCGTGGAACCATTTGTTGCATGAAAAACATTTTCGCATTGCTAAAAACCGCTCTTCATTACACGCGTAACAGTACCACTTGTCTTCTTCATCTATTGTGTTGTGATTTTCTTTTGTTTTTTTATTGTAAACTTTTTTTTTCTTTTGATTCTTCTTAATTCCACTATTAGATGCTTTTTGGTTCCTTTGGCGTTCTTTTTTATTTTCTCTGTCAGTAAATATATCCTTTGTTATTATGCGGCCTTTATAATTGATTGCTTTGCGCCTTGGTTTTTGTTTTATGACGGCATAGTTTGGTGTAGGCAATAATTTTTGAAATGGGGTTTTAAGACTCTTTTTGATTCTCAGTCTTTCTAATGGAATATTGTAATCCGAGTCGTCGTCGTTACTTGTTTCAGAGCCTTGCGTTTTTACATTAACATTGTTGTGACACGAGGTCCTAATTTGTTTGATAGGAGTACCTTGATCTTGTGGCAATGATAGCTGATATTCATTTTCATCTTCAGATGAATTGTATACATTTAAAGCCTGCTCTGCAACATTTTGTAGTCGAGATCGATGATGCAAAATGAATGCTTCTTCTTCATAATTATCAGTAATAGAAGTATCTGACTCAGAACTGTGAATTATTGGTCGTCTGATTGTATCATGAGGCCTGTTTAGTTCAGCTAACACGTTATTGTTTGCAGTGTCAGAGTCTGTTGAGCTGTAGTCGACTAGACAGTTTTTATTGCTCCTATTCAATTCTGAACTGGTAGAAGGACACGTTTGAGAATCAATCTGAGTCAGCAAAGATGGAGAATTTCTATTAAAGTCTTCAATAAAAGTCTTGTCAGAATCGGAACTATTAGGGCTGGGAATTTGTAATTCACGACGTACGTTTGTTCCGGAAGGACCAGGAGTTGGACACTTATGTCCAATGATAACTTGCTCTAGAGGCTTTTCAGTGAGCAATGATGGTGCATATGCTTCAGTTGGGATTACGTCTGGGTTATATGGATAGAGTCCTGTAGCCCTAAACCCATTCACTACATTCTCATGGCTCATACATTTCGACCAAACTTTGCTAAAAATTACATTAAAGCGGGCTTTAGTTAATTTTTTATCAGGATGTTGATATAAAAACGACAAAACTTCCTCATCCCAATGATGCTCAAATGATTTATTTACACTCTTATCTAAAGGCTGGAGCTCGTGTGTCGTGTTTGATGGTAAGCAGTATAAAACTATATTTTCTTTATCAGCTGCCTCAACAATTGTATAGTCCAGGTGACAAGAAGCGCCATCAAATACTAGCAAACACTTGTCTCCCATTTTATATTTTCCTAAGTGATGGATAAAATCAACGAACAATGATGCGGTCATGCTTCCTTTTGGGGCCATTCTTACAATTGATCCTACTGGTAAATTGTCATAAAATTCAGGTTTTGCTCTTTTGCCCTTAAAAATTATCATAGGGGGTATAGCACTTCCTAAGGCATTTACACAAGCTGCAACAGTCACGTTTTCAGCGTGTTCTGGAGCAACCATATGCACCCTCTTAGATCCTTTTTTTGCTAACACCACGGGCTGATTGTGTATTGTCAATCTACAACCTTTCTCGTCCATATTGAACAAGCGCTCGGGTTTGTTGTTGATATTTAGCTCTTCATAAATTTTTCTGTACTCTTCAAAATGCTGCATTACAATATTCTTATTTAATTTTTGAGCCCTACCTGGATTCAAAATTTGTACTTTGCGTTTTGATATATCGGGGTGCCTTTTTAAAAAGAGTTTTAGCCAGTCTTTCCCAGCCCGCTTTGAGGATTTATTAAAGTTATTAGGAATATCATTTTGGTCACAAAAAATGTACGCCTGATGTCGAATAACTTTTGGTGTTAACGGAAAACCTACGACTGCAAGTCGTTTGATTCTGTATGCTAGATCACTTTCTTGCTCTGCGGTCAAAACTGTGCGACGGCCTATTTGTTTTTCTATTTTTCCGGATCTCAGATGGTTTACCAAAGTTCTTCTGGGAATTGAATATCGTGCGGCCGCTGCCCGTTGTGACAACCGTCCCTCGTTAACAGCTGCCATTGCAGCTTCTAATTGTTGTAAGGACCAAAGTCCGCGAACTTTCTTGGCAGGAGGCTCCATGAGTGCGATCTAAAAACAATAAAAAATCCTTCAAATAATAAAACAACAATAAAGAAATTTAAACATAAGCTGTCTAGTTTGCACACTAGCACCACCAATGCAGTTTTATTAATTGTAATGATTTTAATACATTGAGACACAAAATCTGTCTGGGGTGTACTGTGTAAGAGTTTTACATAATGTTATAAACAAAATAAACTTTTATTATTCAAAGTACACATTCAAAGGTTTAATAAGGGCCGGCCCCTTTACCCGCCTTTCCTCTGGCTCTTATTAGACTTTGGTACTTATGTTACTTGATCGGATATAGAATACACTAAATGAATAAAATCTTTTGAACTTACCCTGCTTTAGCATCAATCAAAGTGTAAGGTTTACTTTGTCACACCGAGTTTTATAAACGACACTATATTTCACTTACAATTTCGTTGCATTCAAGAAAAAAAATTACTATTAAGTGACATAGACCAACTCTCTCAATGGCGACGCGGCTACTGGCAAGATGGCGGATCGCGCGAGACTGTGCTGGCGTATTTAAGTCTTCCTATTAGTCCTTTACATGTGTGTGTAAGTAGACTAAAATCAAACCGTTAGAAGTATATTATTGTGTTAGTGGCCCTTGATAAACATCGGCTCTTGATACCCGCAGGTACCTTATGATGTCCTAGGGAGGGGTATCTAGTAGAGGTCCTTTTTAGTGCTTTTGTTTTTTTAATACTTCCTCATTAAAATTGTTAAATAGAACAATTCTGGGTTTTGTGTAATAGATAGAACTTAGTAGATATTTCACGACCTTTCAAATATCAGTTTTTTAATATTTTAGTTAATTGCATATTAAAAAACTGAAATTTGAAAGGTTCGAAACTTAGATATCAATACAAATACGAAAAAGTACAAATAGAATATGAGTTGTTTATTGAGTTTTGAAAACTACTTTACTTTTAAACATGAAAGAAAACCGGAAAGGTTGTCATGGAGAAATCAAGAACGTACCGTGGCGACATCTAGTTAGATTTCGGGAACTAATGTTTTTTTTAATATTATGTTATATTACTTAGGTAATCATACGAACCAGGGTCTTATATTCCTTTTTTCTTTGTTACAGTTTTGTGGCGAGTGATAGGTAGCGACATCTAACACATCGCACTAACACGCCACAACAATCGATAGCAAGGCGAACTGCAAGAACTTTCAACACCCAGTTACAAGATGGCACTGTATACCTTTAATTAAGATACTACAAGGCATTTTAGAACAAAGAAAACTTACATCGCCCACTATGAGTTTCATTACTAATTCGCATAACTTACCTAACACCTAGCTCGGAGACAAATACCTTTAGTCTCCCTTGCCCGTTGTCTCCAGCACCCAGCCAGTGAGACCCTAAAACTTCACCAATATGGTTCCTACAGCTTTTTTTGTAACCCTTTAATAAAACCAGTTCTCAAGCTTCTCAAAAAAGGCTGACCTTTTATTCATTTGCCTAAGCATCGAATCCGTCACAATAGTTGTTGCAGAATGCAACATTTTATGTAGATATACTTTTTATATTTTTATATGTATTATATGTTAACACTTTAGCGGAGTACGGAATAGTTGTTAGTTTAGTTTTGTTTGTTTTTATGATTCTTTACCCAACGTATTTTTCTTTATATGCCTATATTTACAGTCCGCAGTGTTTAATAGTATCAGCTGTTTATTCTCCATACTCCATCGAATGTTATCGGTCATCTTAACAAACGTAATAGAAGCAGAAGGGCTATGCCCTTGCGGAAGTCATATTGTAGAGGATTAAGGATATGATTAGTAAGCTGTTGAAAAACCATACAGCCAAAAGAAAATTCTAAGTTCCAGCTTATTTTAGTAAAAGTATATCAAAAAGCAACGCTTGCGTTGCAAATATGCATCGATTGCACGATTGATTACTTTGATTAAGAGAAATAAAAAAGGAAAAATACGTTAACTCGTTTCATGAAAATAAGCCTTTGATTATAACGACGCTGGAAAGCAAACACGTAGTAACCCGCAAAACCAATTCATATCATCTCAGAGTGCCTGGGATAAAGTGGATT
Source organism: Diatraea saccharalis (assembly GCA_918026875.4). Taxonomy (NCBI): domain Eukaryota; kingdom Metazoa; phylum Arthropoda; class Insecta; order Lepidoptera; family Crambidae; genus Diatraea; species Diatraea saccharalis. The sequence goes on from OU893345.1 coordinate 12,807,921, forward strand.
TTTTAAGTTTTTTCCATTAAGAATATTTTTTAGTATAGCATCGTAAATGCAAAATTAATCAAATAAAGTAAATAGAAATATAAAGATTCTAAATATCCATATTGGTTTTCTAGGTTACCTAATACATGTTTGCTTTCTAGCGTCGATATATATTCAAGGGAAATAAGTATACCATAGAAAAAAGGCCTAATAAATTATTTTTTGTTCTACGCGTAAAATATAGCCTATGTCACGTGCGGTGCGTATGATGTAGGTTATCGTAGGCATGCCATAGATGAAAAAAAAAATGGTCTAGTAGCTTCGGAGCCTATTCCATGCATATAAGTAAAATGAAGATTAACTACTCCTGCTTTTAAATAGTTGCTCATTCTCAAAAATATTGTAATCACACGACAAACGGCGGGACAGATTTATTTACATATTATACCTACTTAGGTATATTTTTTCTAAAGTCGCAGGCAGAAGTTAATAGGTATACTATTTAATGTTGCGAAGACGCAGATTATCCGCTCTTATTTAATTTTGCATGCAGAAAAGTTTATGAGACGTGAACTTGTGAACAAGAAACATAATTAATGACGTCATCCAAATCGCATGAGATTTGCATTTACAGGGGTTACAGACATAAGGTTACTGTTTTATTTTTTAGTATGTATTGTTTAGGTTATTATTAATTAATGACTTCAATTTAAGGTGTTTGGTTAAATGTGTCTATTTGTCTCATAGCGCTACCTTTTTGGTTTTTGATATAATTTTTTGGCGATTCAAGTCCCTAACCTGGCAGACCATTACAAAATAGCGAAGTAACATAGATTCGGAGATAAGCGAAACCTCCTTATTTAAAGCAAATTTTTAAAAAACTTTAATATTATGTCTAAAATCATCGAGCATAGGACTCTGTAGTCATACATATGTTCGTCCACTTTAGTGGATAGCGGACCACAGGTTGGTATACACTGTGCTAGATAAATGTCCAAATAAACTTCCCTTCTTCTTTTCCTTACTTGTTAACTAGATAAAAAAAAATATAAACGAAATCACGAATCCACAGTTGCAAAACTCTGAATTAGTACGGGATAAAAAGAGATACTGAATTAAAATCGCACAATCGCATAATCCTCTAGCTCTTAACAGTAACAATGCCTACAAAAGCTATCTTATTTGTAATGTGGCTAGGTTTGGTATTAGCAGGAGATTCTTGGCGGAAACCTGGTTGTCATCGAATAGGTTCTAATTTTTTGTGTATTAGAAATCCTTTACTCTTGCGAAATCCATAACAAAAAGTGGAATTCTAAATAGCATAATAGTGAATTGTTTGCAAATTTTACGGTGAAATATATACACAATTTCATTAATGTAACTTTTTAAAGGTCACACAAGAAACATAAGCATACCGGATTGCGTGGAATTCAAAATTACAACTAATGCCTGTCGCGGTTTTTGCGAATCGTGGTCTCTTCCTAGCATCATGCTGGGTTTCAAACGTCATCCAGTAACGTCGCTAGGTCAATGCTGTAATATTATGGATTCCGAAGATGTAAGTTTTGCGATTAATTATTAACATCACTTGATAGATCAATAAAATACAAACATATAATTTATCTTATTAAAATATCATTAGAATCATTAATATGTTTAATAAGTAAAGTTATCTATATTAGGTATATTCATAAATGAAATTTATAAGTAATTTTTAAAATGTGTTTGTACGGAATCCTCGGAGCGGGAATCCAACTTGTTCTTTCTTATGTTTTTTTTTATTTGATTGAACTATGTCTGAATTTTTACTTGTGATTCTATTATCGTTTTTGATGTAGGTAGATAAATAAAAATACACAAAACAAAAATACAATTAAAAAATATTATAAGATAAATGCTAATATTTAAATATTACTATGTAATGTTAACACTATTTTCTTACAGGTACCTGTGAAAGTTCTTTGCTTGGATGGCGAAAGAAAATTAGTTTTTAAGTCGGCCTTATCATGTGCTTGTTATCATTGTCAAAAAGAATAATTAAGTATTTTTTTGCCATAAAACATTAAATAAGTACTTAAGATTTATTGTAACTTTGCCGTTGATCAGGAAAATGCAATAGGTACCTATATATACACAAAATCTGAAACGGCAAAATCCACAAGGTTTACTTCATTTTCTCTATTGGATAGTATTTTATTATGAAGAAAAGTTATTATTTTTACAAAATCTCCCCACTTTGTTTAGGGTAAATACAGATGCTTCATTTTGACCATAGAGAACGGTAATATACTGGGAACGGTAATATATTTTGACGCAACAATCACGGTTTAAGTTACCCATAGGAGTTACCCGCTGGGATAACCTTTTTTCTTTTCAGGATTGATGCGAAAGAATCGGCAGGCGTACCGCGTTATTGCATTAGTTTTATTTTGGTTGACATTGGATTCAATCAAAATACATTCAGCATGGGCCGTATTTTGTGTGTCATTTTTCTCTATAGAGAAATAAGGGTTTAGTATCCGCTCTGGCAAAGAATAACACGAAGCTTGGGCGTAATGGGACAAGTCAGGTAATGGGGAAGTATTTAAAAATATATATTAGTTCCCAAAATCAAATTAGATGTCGCTACGGTACTTTCTTGATTTCTCCATGACAACCCTTCCGGTTTTCTTTCTTATATAAAAATAAATTAATTTTCAAAACTTTGCAAATTTCATTTTATTAATATGTTAGATAAACGGAAATGACTATTGTTGGTCCATTCGTTTCCTGCAAAAATCAACTTTTGGTAGAGTCGCCATCTAGTGAGTTGCATTTTTAGTGCTTTCTTTTTTCTCAGAGCGGACTAGATCGGACTTAGCACTACATCGATCTTTTTGATAGTTTCCAATATTGCATTCGCTTTTGTAAATTTTTTAAATTGATTAATTTCCATATCTCATTGACTGTCACAAAAATTACAGATTTGATTTATCATATCTAGTACAAATTCTCTTTGGATTTATTATTCAGCACATGAATTTACCACTACTACTGACTACAACGTGTATCTTTAATCTGTATTGCTGTTAGGTATTTATATAAGATATTTTTGCTCATCTTTGCTTCTACTACTTGTTCAGCTTCAAGCAACAAACATACGGTAATATATTTTTTTATTATAGTCCATTAACTAGTTATATTTTAGTTTCTTTAAATTCTAAGGTATTTTACTATTGTAAAATAAAATTTTGCAACATGTGGGACGATTATAGATTGGTACGTTACGTAGTATCTTAAGTATCATTAATTTAGAGCAGAACAGACGGGTAATGATTAAATATAAAATGTATTATTTCTTAAAGGGGTATTTTATTTATTTCGTACGTACAGAAATTTACACCTTTTACATACCTATAACAGATTTTTACAATAACGTGGTGGTACAGGTAGGAGATATCGGGGTCGAGTGTCCTGGTGACTCGGTCAAGGTTTCCACAAAGTTTGCCATCTCACAGAATCAAAAGCCTTTGAGAAATCAACAAAGCATATATAAACATCTATATATATATATAAAAATTTTGTGTCACGATGTATGTTGCCAATAAACTCCAAAACTACTGAACCGATTTCTATCAAATTTCACATGTAGCCGTATTTTGGTCTAACTTACTGGATAGGATAATTATCATTTCAATTATTCGCTTATGTTGTGAATGTAAACGAATAAAATGTTCTAATTAATTGTTTCTTAAGCAAGTGTTTATTTACTGTTTAGTTTTATGAAGTTCTCATAGATGGCGGTGTACGACGATTCATAGATAAAATTCTTCAATATCGTTTGACATCTAGGTTGCAAATACACCCAATAGATGGCGCTGTGTTCTAGATGGCGTTTATTCTAAAGAAATCTGCGGTAACGTTTCTTTCAAAGAATTTTGCGTACCTAGATTACGTTTTCGATTAAGTTTTGTGTAAACTTCAGAACTGTTTCTTTTTTTCATCTTTATTTCAAATTGCATTAAATTGGATTAATATCTCTAAAGTTACAAAGATAAAGTGCTGAAACATATTGGACATTCGTTGGTATTTTGTTGTAATATCTTCGAACTTAAACATCAAGGTAATTTCATCATCAGCTCAAAAAACAACAGTATTTTTGGAAAATATATGATGCCCAAAGTAACTATCACGCGGACGAAGTCGCGGGCAAAAGCTAGTGTTACTGTAAAATTCTGAAGTAAGTACAGTATGTATTTTCTTGCAAAACCTATGAAAAAAGTCAAAATATATTTATTCAAATACACTTACACATATTTAAAATATGTTTGACTTTACTTACCTTCCATATTTATATTTATGTACCTTCGTTTCATATGTCATAGTGCTAACGACTGAGTCTGTGCGCTCCGTACAGTGAACTTGGTTCGGTGCGACGTGTTTTAGTCGTGTGTAGCACGGTCCGCCGGACATTATTATTATGAGGAAGTATTTAAAAAAATAAAGAAACTACAAAAAATATTTCACTAGATGGCAGCATAAATTGTAGGATCTAAAAAAATATTCTGACATATCCAAAATGTGAATTTATAAAATTTTCTCTATAGATCCAAATAATTACTCTTAAAAATTTCAATTTACTCTATTACTTACTGTAATTATTTTTTATTGGGGAAATTGATAAATACTACAATAGTCGTACTATGAAGTTTGCGAGTAATTCATCAAACATTTTTGACGGGCAATTCGATATCTTCTGGGCCTATCTATTTGCTGTCGGCAATGATATGGTGTGTTGATAACAAAGGTGTTTTGGATTCATTCCCATTCTTTAAGTTTTGGCATTTCGCTTAGTAATAACTAATTCATTTATTATCTGTAATTTTCTTCTGTTGTCCTTGCCGAGACAATACATATATTAATGATCAAACTCACGAAGTAATATATTGATAGTAATCATAAAATTGATATAATTTTTGCACAATATCTTCATACGAATCACACTACTTTTAAAACCAAGTCGATTCGTTAAAGTAATCGAAAATTTTAATAATAACGCCTCACTACCAAGTCCAGATTGATAGATATCAAATGTGACTTTTTATAATGACCCAACTGTAAGTTAATGAGGAAGAATAAAAATAAACATTAGCTCCCGAAATCAAAATAGATGTCGCTACGGTACTTTCTTGATTTCTCCAAATCAAGAAAGTTTTCCGGTTTTCATCAAAAATCAAAAAGTAAATAAAAGTAAAATCAACTTTTGGTAGAATCACCATCTAGTGAGGTGCTTTTTCTTTTTTTAAATACTAAAAAAGCACCTCAACCAGGTGGCGACTCTAGCAAAAGTTGATTTTTGCAGGAAACGATCGGATCAAAAATAGTAATTTCCGTTCTTTATAACTAATATATTAAAAAACTGAAATTAGCAAAGTATAAAACTTAGATATTAATACTAATACAAAAAAGTACAAATAGAATATGAGTTGTTTATTGAATTTTGAAAACTAAATTAGTTTTAAACATGAAAAAAACCGGAAAGGTTGTCATGGGGAAATCAATAAAGTACCGTAGCGACATCTTGTTTGATTTCGGGAACTTTTTAATTCTTCCTCATTAAGTTGACACATCCATTACCAACATTATTTTTCTCAATGCTCATCACTACATTCCTGTATTCCATCTCTTTGACTTTGACACAGAACAATAGTCATGGAAGTTGTACTAATATAACAGGTTTATAACTTTGAAAAATTGACTCATTTCTATAGGATTAAGTGTGCAATGATAAGGTGGGAACCGTAAAACTTCATGACCACGTGATTTTAACATTTGATCAATTTCGTATGCAGGACTTGTTCTCCTGGATAGCTTCAATTACTTTGCATTTACGCCACCTATCCTCAAAATGAATGTTGTTTGCAGTAAGCCGTTCTTTTATTTTAGCGACACGATTAGCTTGTTAAGCTGAACGGAATGATAATTTGCGTTATCCATCACAATAATTGACGGTTTTGCCAGATTTGGAATAAGCTTATCAGTCACCCATTTCGTGAAATTTTCTTTATTCATGTCATGGTGATAGTCAGCAGACATACTTTTTGATTTATATACTAGGCAATAATTTGGTACAAAGCCATTTTCTCCACCGGCGTTAACAATAATCCACCTTACTCCCAGTGACATAGATTTAGGTGGACCTGCAAGGTCTTTGTTTTGCCAGCACTTGTTCACGGAACATGAACCATGAATATTTGTTTCATCTAAATATATAACATCTACTTTGTAATGTTGCTCAGCCTCTCTGTTTTTCTTCAAGCGTTCTAAATATTTATATCTTTGTAATTTCATTTCGCTCCATCAAAATTACTCTTTTCGATTGACATTTAACATATTCAAAGCCAACCTCTTTAAGAATTAGTCAGGAAAATCAAATAAAAAAATATTTTTTAACTTTAATTATCCTCGCTATATATATTTATATAATTAATATTTATGTACAAAATCTATAAGCGTATATGTGGTGCCGGCTGAGTAGAATGGTACCACCCCATATCTTTCCGTGGACATCGTAAGAGGCGATAAAGGGATTATACTCGTGGTGGGCAGCAGCGACTCCCATACTGAAAACACAGTCCGAAATTATATAACATTCCCTACGGTCACCAACCCGCCTTCCCAGCGTGGTGACTACAGGCAAAACCCTCCAAATGAGCATGCCCTGGGGAGGCCTACGTCCAGTAGTGGACTACAATAGGCTGATTACGATATTTATGTACATAAATTATATATTATTCAGACAATAATTCATTACTATACATAGTTTGTATTTTACAGATATTGTTCCTCAACTTAATGATTCTCTCCCTCCTTGGAAGTTAATATCATTACGAAGAATTTGTAAAATTTTCATTACTGTTGAAATTTCTTTTCGTACTGTATATAATTCTTTAACTTTGTTCCTAATAAAATCTAAATCAAAACTATCTATATTAATTCTTTTCTTTCCCCCTCTTCTCTTTTTACCGGGCGTAGAAAATACACCATCATTTGATGTGCCTTCACATATGGTTCGTCGTACAATGGTACTGGAAATACCTAAAAATGCATCAAAATTTACTTAATACATAATTATTTAGTTTCCTTTAAGCAATATGAAATTTACATTTTTTTTATTGCCATGAGATTCTGGTAAACCTATACCTAGTAATTCGTACTGGGACAACATTTTAAACCCAAAAAATAACCTCCCATGACGACAAGTGACCGATATTGGCAGATTATGCAATCTTATGAATAAACAAACACTTGCGTTTCTCTATACATATTATAAAGGCGCGCGATTCGCGAATTATCACAATAAAAATAAAAAATATATTTAATGTATCACAATTTAAAAAATAATATTGCATACGATAAAAGCCGCATTAGTTAAAAAACTGAACCATATGAAAAGTCTCAGTTAATTAAAAAGTTATTGTCACCCTATTAGAAAGGGACAAATAGCCTATGTACTTGACATACCGGTTCGGCTCGCATTTCAGCTGGGAGACTATGTCCTGTTATATAGTACTAAGTCCATGGCAATAGTGAAAGCATAGAGTTAAAAAAAAGTAAAACAAGCACTCTTTGGTTGACATTTTAAAACTTCTTTCTTTTTACTCTTTGGACATTTTCCTTGTGATTGATCATTTCATTGATTTCATAAAATATTTTTTGTGAGTGATATCATAGCGATTTTAATGATAATTCCTTAAAAATGTCGAATTCCAACGAAGACACGAATGAGGAGACGAACAGATTAGTTCCCACTGATAATAATATTGCCAACACAGATGGAACAGTGGACGACACTGTGGATGTGAGTGCTAAACCAAAAGTTTAGAATTAATACTGTTTAAATGAATATCAATTTTAACTTATAAACTAACATTACTACATTACATTTTGTAAGACTGGCGACTTCAAATTCAATAATGTCCTTGCTTTTTTAAATAACCTTTTTTTTTCTAGATCAACGCTCAAATCGACGAGCAGCGGCGGCGAATGCAACCGACCAAACTAGAATCCTTTTTCGCTATTACCAAATCCCTTATTATTAGAGCATTAGTAGTTTATTTCATTACGTCGATGTTTAGACAACCTTCTGCTCCAAAACCAGATATCAACAGTCCTACAGGAGCGCCTCGTATTCCCGCTGTCAATATGTTTGTAAATGGCACAGTATTAGATATGTATTGCTATATATCAGAAAAAAGCTTTCTAAATGATCTCAATGATGCTAGTCTTATTTGGAAACATAGAGGTTTAATTTATGGTGACTGGAATGGTGGCTCCAATGGCGATGGTTCTTTTACATTTGAAACTAATATCACTGCATCTGATTCTTTGAGAAATAATGGATCAATATATCTTCATGTCTATATAGTTCAGACTGGCAAGTCACCAGATCCAAAAGACAAAGAAAATTATGGTGGGCCATATATAAGTTATGGAAATAAGATGTTGAATAAATACAAGAAATTAAGATACCAGAAAACTCATAATTTGTTAACTGGTCAAACTGAAAAGTCTTTAGAAGAAATTAAAAAAGCTGAGACTTTGAAAGAAGAGATAGTTTCACATTGGCATCCGAATTTGACTATTAATTTAGTTACTGATCAGACTAATTGGATGCAAGGAAGTGTACCACCCCCTCTGGATGAATTTATAATGTTCCTTCCTGATGGCAAACAATATAAACCAGCTGTATTCCTTAATGATTACTGGAATATGATGAGAGACTATACTCCTATAAATCAAACTACTACAAATCTTCAATTACAGCTTACATATCAACCCTTAAGTCTTTTTAAATGGCAATTATATACAGCACAAGCTATGAGAGATAAGTTAAGCATGTTTTCGGCTTTGGGTGCAGAGGAACAAGATGAAGAGCAGGATACAGTAAAAGAATTGCTTCTGGACACATCTCCTTACTTGTTAGGACTTACTATTTCAGTTTCTGTTTTACATTCTATATTTGAGCTTCTGGCATTTAAGAATGACATTCAGTTCTGGAATAATAGACAGTCTTTGGAAGGATTGTCAGTGAGATCAGTATTTTTCAATGTGTTCCAATCGACTGTGGTCTTATTGTATGTGCTTGATAATGAAACTAATGTAATGGTCAGAATATCCTGTTTTATTGGATTATTGATAGAAATTTGGAAAATCAACAAAGTAATGGATGTTAAAATAAATAGAGAAGAACGCATATTAGGAATACCTAAACTTACTTTTACTGATAAAGGTTCATATGTTGAATCTAGTACTAGGGAATATGATATGTTGGCTTTCCGCTATCTAAGCTGGGCTTGCTTCCCGTTGTTGATTGGTTATGGAGTTTACTCTTTGATGTATCAAGAGCATAAAGGATGGTACTCGTTTATACTCAACATGATGTATGGGTATTTATTGACCTTTGGATTTATTATGATGACTCCACAATTGTTTATAAATTATAAATTGAAATCTGTTGCTCATTTGCCATGGCGTATGATGACTTACAAGTTCTTGAATACATTTATAGATGACATATTTGCATTTGTTATCAAAATGCCAACAATGTACCGTATTGGTTGCTTCAGAGATGGTAAACATGTTTATGATTTATATTAGATTTTGTTGTTTTGTCCTATGAATTAAATTAAATGTGAATCACATTTTGTTACAGATATTGTCTTCTTTATATTCTTATATCAGAGGTGGATCTACAAGGTTGACCACAAGCGTGTTAATGAATTTGGATTTTCTGGTGAAATGGAACAACAACAGAAATTAGCTAAGAATGGAACTGCTGCTATCACAGAAGGTGGAGAGCAGAGTGCTGATGCTGATAAGAAAAATGATTAGAAATGATTCGAATTGTATTAATATAATGATTATTTACGTACATCTGTTTTGAATTAGAAATATATTACATGTATAAATGGAATGTTTTACATTAGAATGATGTTTCACATACTATACTATTTATAAATAATTAACTGATGTAGTGAAAAAATAATTATTGTAGTATATTTATATTTACTTAATAGTGTAGTATTAAATATAATGGACATTTTCTTTAAAATTGTATAATTAGCTATATTAATCTTAAAAACTTACTTCTAGTGATTGGACATCCAAAATTGTGACTCAAAATATTTGGTCTTGCTTATTCAACACAATTTATCTATTTAGTTATAGATTATGATATAATTTTTCATGTTTTATTGTATCTTGTATGATCGAGGAATTTTATGTTCTGCTTTTAGGGGATTATTGTTTATTTGTTAATCCTTGTAGTACAGAGAAATACTTGTTCAGTGAGAAATATTTCTACGGTTTTCTGTGGAAAGCACAAGAGTACATATTTTGAGTACTATTAATGACTTTTTTTTTCTTAAAAATGTTTTTAAAACTCATTTTTATAGATTCTGATTGTATGCGGCTATATTGATTATGTAATGTAACGGAGATCTTTTCACTAGTGTAAATAATTATCTTGTTTAATTATTATGAACCATAAATAAATTCTATTAATTTAACGAATTGTCTTGGTATATTGGTATTGTCTCAAACTGAGAATTGTTTGCACTATTCATATTGATATAAATGTTTTCTATTTTTGTGGTCATGCCTACCATGTGATTTCAACATTGCTATATAACTAGTTTTATGTTCTTTATTTAATAAAATGTTTCAAACAACTGTTAATACTATCTTTCCATTACTTGATCTAAAAATAATTGCTTTTTAATATTACTGACCAGATATTATTATATTAGACGTCTACCAAATACGAGCCGAAACTGATTTTAAAGATTACAATATGGTCCCTTCTGAAATAATTTTCATTTAATTAATTTTAACAAAGCGAATACGCAGGGTACTATTTGAGGTCATGCGTACCTAATGAGGACGTGACCTAATTAAGTGTCAGTCAGTTTTGTAGTGCAACCCTCATGGATAATGAAACGATGTTTTGACAAATAAAGTCTTTTGTTTATCAATTTTAAAATAGAAACGTGATTAAGTAACTTAGTTTTAGAGATAAATGAGTCTCACTTCTGTTTTCTCTAACCTAGAACAAGGAAAACCTTAACTAAAAAATGCCAAGTCTTACGAATTACTTACGCTAATGCCTAGCGCAAGACGACGCTTGTCTTAAGAAATTCAACGTTGTCGTCTAGTGATAATATATCATGAATTTATTTATTACAAACCTTTGTTATCCAATAATTCACTACTCCATGATTCCGTAAAGTGAAATAAATTATTCTAATCCCTTATTTACTGAGTGATTGACTGACAGACAACGTACAAATGAAACTACTAATCGTGGAATGTTGAAATTAGGATTTGTATCAAACAAGTGCTAGAAGTTTTAAATTTTCCATGTGGGTTCTTTTTAGGACGTAATTGAAGATGAAAGCTTTTATGTAATTTTCTCATTTCTGGACTTTAGAACCACGCAGGCGAAGTCGCGGGCAAAAGCTAGTGGATAGATAATGTTGAGACTGGTAGTCAATAATTTATTTTAAAATCCAAGAACGTGGCGCTGCCATATTTACTGACACGACTCGATGACAAACTGCTAGGCTAGTTAATTACTTACCGAGCTACATGGTTGGTTTTATTTTTTAGCTTTGGACTCAATGAGCCTTTAGAGGATATCTCTACTCCCAATAACTGAAGGCGGTCGGTATATTCCAAGGAGACATTTCGGAGAGTAGGAGCCAAGGTGAACGGGCTCCGTTTGGCGGTGAACAGACACGCTTGTGTTTTGGTGGCGTTGAATCTCACAAGGTTGGCATCGCCCCATTCGGAGACTGCCTGAAGTGTGAGACTGTATTTGGTCTTAACTGGCCCGGGCGTAAGGCAGGTATCTCTCCATGACTGTGCTGTCATCTGCGTACCCATAGATGCCGGGTATAAGCAGATCGTTACTGTGCAGTAGGAAGAGAGTTGCGGAGAGGACAGACCCCTGAGGAACTCCGGCATTGGTTGCCATTGCTCGTGATGAAAGGCCATTGACAACGACTCGGAACGAACGTTCTCTCAAGAAGTCATTGATCCAGCTGATCAGGCCCAGGGATAAGCCGTACGATGGAAGCTTGCTTATAAGGCTAGCGTGCCAGACCCTATCGAAGGCCTTGGAGACGTCGAGAGAAACAGCAATCGCTTCCCCGGTTTTTTTGAAAGCCTCACCCCATATGTAAGTGACTTACACTAGAAGATCTCCTGTAGACCGGTTTCGGCGAAACTCGTACTGTCGGTCGCTGAGGAGATCATTGTGTTCTAGGTATGCCATTAGGCGTCTGTTCAATATACGCTCCATAATCTTGCAGAGTATGGAGGTAATCGAGATTGGCCTATAGTTGGACGGATCGGCACGGCTTCCTTTTTTGGGCACAGGCTGCACATTGGCAAGCTTTTATGATTTGGGCACTATCCCAGTCTGAAATGAGAGGCGAAACAAGCGTGTTAATACAGGAAACAACTCGGGCGCGCAGCGCTTTAGTACAACCGCTGGTATACCATCAGGCCCACTAGCTTTGTTAACGTCTTGGCCTCGCATAGTTTTTAGGACCTCCTAATTAGTAATGCGGACCTCAGGCATAGATGTACCGCAATGAGGTATCTAAGGTGGAGTGTTGTTGCTAGAGTCTAGACGCGAGTTTTCGGCAAAGAGAGATGCGAAAAGGTCCGCTTTCTCAATTGCCGCGTGGGCCAGGGAGCCATCCGGTCTTACCAACGGAGGCAGCGTAGGCTTACAGAAATTAGCTTCAACCGCTTTGGCGAGTGACCAAAATTCTCTACTGCCCGAAGGCTGGGCCGAGTGTTTTACGCCGATATGTCTTATGCGGTCGTTACCAGCTTTCTGCAATGCCTTCTTGCAGGACTTGGCGGCTAGGTTAAAGGCTTTCTTCTTGGATGTAATATTAGGAGCTTTGCGGTGTCGAGCATCAACCCAGGCGAGATATGCCGAATGCTTACGTTTTTCTGCTCGAACGCATTCGGCGTTATACCATGGGCGTGTTTTGGCACCGTACGTCGGGCACGTCAAGTACACGTCATTATTGCTATCTTCATCATTTTGACGTAACCTTTGACAGTAATTATCTATACCTATAATAAAAATGTAACAAGGTTACATTTGTAAGATATTTTGGAAAAAAAAATATATGGACGGCCTTCATAAGACTAATAGAAGCCAAAAATATTTTTTTTTCTGTCTGTCTCTTTGTATGTTTAAATACTTTAGAGTTAGAATATCGTAAATAAAGTCTTATAGTCTACAAATATCCTACATTAGAATGTAGATTAATTATATTTTAATACAAATAAAAAAAATCAGTAGGTAGTGAAATGCTATGCGTAAGAAGCTATGCGTGTTATAGGTCTGAATATACTGAGATAACGGATAACAGAAATGAATAGCGACGAAAAACATATTGCGCCGACCCATAGCTTAGTGCGAGACAAGGGCTAAAACTAGAAGAGATAGTGAAAATGCTAATTCTTTGGTTGTTAAAAAGTATATACAATTCTTTTATAAAATTATAATTCTTAAAATCTTGTGTAGCCGCCATCTGCCTCTATAACAGCTTGGAGACGTTCCCTCATCGAGCCCACCAGTCTTGAGCAGATATCAGACCCACGTGTTTCCTCCCAAACCTCATTGCAGTGCCCTTGTAGTGCTTCTGCTGTTCGTTCGTTACGGTTACACCATCTCTGAACCATAAGACCCCACATATTTCCATAGGGTTGAGTTCTAGCGATTTTGCAGACCATGGTATCAAGTTTATTTCCGGATGTGCATCAAACCAAGCACGTGTTACCCTTGCTTTATGTAAGGGACAGTTATCCTGTAAATAATTAAATTGACGCATTTCATTTTCTGGATAAACGTTCCGGACGGATGGCAACATAGCATTTTGGAGAACATCAACATAATCTGATGCCGTTGCTCGTGGTGGCAAAAAGGACAAGTCTCCAACACCATCAGCAGTCATCCATCCATACAAATTTACCGAGATACGACCCGATTCTCTATTTGGCACGACATGATTTTGCGTGTATCGCGTTTTATTGAATAGCCAAAGGTGTAGATGACCGTGTTGACTGTATTTAAAAGTTTTTTCGTCACAGAAAACAGTGTTACTCCAATCAAAATCCAAATATTCTATGGCGAAATTTAATCTGGCCATTCTATGAGCGTCAGTCATATAAATTTTCTTTGCATAACGCCTGTGATGTAAGCCCATGTAATGTAAATGGTTTCTAATGGTTTGGAGAGTCACGTCAAATATGTCGGCAAAATAACGCGTTGGTATAAAGCCAGATTCCTCATAACTCCGTCTCATGAAGACTCGCTGAGTATCTGATATTTCAGGTCTACGACCGCTACGACTCCGAGCGTTCAAATTCCCCTCCTCGCTTTCTCGTCTTATCCAAAGACGGACAGCTTGTCTCTATAATCAAAAATAAAATATGAACAGAAAAAATAAAAAAAAAAATTTACACTCGGCCTTGGTCTGAGATTTTACATTAAACTCACGTCAGACATAATAATACTTACCGACACATTTAATTCTCTAGAAATCTCACTAATATTCAAACCATCATTGTGTAATGCGATTATTTGTGCTCTTTCGTTATTGGATAAATTTCGGGGCATTGTAGTGTAAATTAATTAGGAAAATACCTACGGAAAATGCCGAGAAAATATTTTACATGAATTGGCAAGTGATATATTCTTTTTCAGTAAAAGAGTTTTCGTAACAAAATAGTTTCCACTTTGAAGTGACCTACTTAAATTTAAAATTTATGAAATATTGTGAAGACTATTTGTTGTTGCAAATTATTATCTAATGCATAGGCTGCAAAGGTCAAAATAACATTTGTGCTCTACGACAACACGTCAGCATTGTGCATCTCTTTTATTGTTTGTATGCAATTCTAAGATTCGCCTTTAGCGATGCTTTAAAGACACGGGAAATGTTGTCAAAACTGGTAGACCACTTTCTTGGCCAACCGTACCTGTCTCCCATCCTCCATTCGGCTTCGTCAGACATCATACCGGAACACGACAGGTCGTTTGGCGGTATGGCTTTGTCTGAAGGGTGGTAACCTAATTTGAAAGCCAGCTGACACATGCCTCGTTAGCGTGACAAGTTGTAATCATCACGGAATTAACGGGATACGCAGACGTCCGGTACAAGCCCATGCAGA
Organism: Diatraea saccharalis; assembly: GCA_918026875.4. Taxonomy (NCBI): domain Eukaryota; kingdom Metazoa; phylum Arthropoda; class Insecta; order Lepidoptera; family Crambidae; genus Diatraea; species Diatraea saccharalis. The sequence goes on from OU893345.1 coordinate 12,823,140, forward strand.
GGCAGGTCGGTGTTACCCGTCATGCGAGTGCCCCTGATCTACGTATCCGGCCAGCTGGCCATTGTGCCGAAAAATCAAAGGGGTCCCAGATGGTCGGGTAACCGCACGATGATGCAGCGACGTATGCGCCACTGACCGCTGCGCAGGACCCAATGGGCCTCGGCAGGTGGCCCAGATTATATACCTACCTACATGCCGAATCCTTAATTCTAATGTCAACTGTATTCATTTAGAATGTATGAAGAAAATTGGATTGGATTGGAACCTTTGAATAGGTTTTTGAAAATTATACTGAGTAAATATGGCAGTCTTATAATAATCTATACCATACTAAAGCTGAATGCAAACTGTCGAGTTACAAGTGTAAATTGTCAAGACTGCATATTCTGGTTTTCCCACACTACCTCTTCTGCACTGGGTAATGAAAGGAGTGATTCTAACTAGTAATGTAGCAAAACGTAATTTGCCCCAGCGATCGTCTCGCCAAAGTAGACCCAAACGCTACCGTGATCCCTAGTTGGATTCGCCGGTGCGCCGACGAATGGTTCGGCTCGACGAATTCGACGCTCAAATAGTGAGTCTGCCGGCGAGCCCACTACTGCGCGCACGCGTTATTTGTAGTTTCCCGCGCTCCCCTTGCTGTCGCGACAGCTCGCGCGGTCCGCCATTAAAACGTATTTGTTTAGTTTATAATTAATTAGGTTAGGGTTACGTTAGTTCTATAACTTTCTTGTTTGTATTTTATGTTTTCTGTGATCGCCAGACAGTACAAACCGATATTGATATTGAAGGTTTGAAAACGACATAAACGTTCTTGGCCTAAAGTAATTTTATCATACCGAGGTTAACTGTTACAAAACTCTTGCACATTTCTGTCGCTAGCTCTTGCTCTATTAAGGAGAGTCGCACACACCCGTTGGTGTTTGCCAGCACGAAGTTTTGTGTACACCATTTTTCCTGGGTCGACAATGAGGTATCGTCGTCGTATGCTTAGATGGAGCACCCGAGAAGTGATATTTGGGTGTAGACTAGACAAAGCGCTTTCGAGTGTCAGTAGCAGTCGTAGAGTGCAACACATTTTCCAGTAAAACAAAATCTATGGATGAAGCAGACATTAAATTTGGAGTAGATAAAATAGAACGTTTTGTATGCACTAACAACAAGGATGGCAATCAAATCGTAAATTCCGGTTGGAGGTCCCGTAGACAAATAAGTACAGCTGTAGGCGCGGGCCAGGGGAGGGGAAACTTGTCGACTGGGCCATGGTGCTGCCTTACTGAAGAACATGAAACGAATTCAGATGGCACATAGATGAGTTAGAAATTCAAATTATTGGCGAAATAACATACAGGAACATACTTAATATCAAATTGTATTTAAAAAATAACAATCGCAGGTATATCATTCTGATTCATAATAAGTATTATAATTATACATTTTGTAACATTTCTATGACTTTAAAATTATAAGTCTAGGCGTCGATATAGACGCATATGCTCAAATATTATATTATTATAAAGGCCAACTTTCTACTATCAATTTTGAACTCAAGTACTAACAGATTAAGTCTTAAAATCCTTTGGAGAAACTTGACCCTTTGGTGTGATGACGTGACGCATCTGTACAAACGATCACAACTAATGAGTACATCAACGATGGCTGATATGTAGATATGCTAAACAGAGTAAATACAGATAGTTATATAAAAATTCAGTGATTTCATTGCCAAATTGATCCACTGTCATACCAAAGCATGATCATTTAAATTCTGTATAACTTAATATATTTGATTAATTTCGCATTCACATTGCGCATATGCTCAAATATTATATTATTATAAAGGCCAACTTTCTACTATCAATTTTGAACTCAAGTACTAACAGATTAAGTCTTAAAATCCTTTGGAGAAACTTGACCCTTTGGTGTGATGACGTGACGCATCTGTACAAACGATCACAACTAATGAGTACATCAACGATGGCTGATATGTAGATATGCTAAACAGAGTAAATACAGATAGTTATATAAAAATTCAGTGATTTCATTGCCAAATTGATCCACTGTCATACCAAAGCATGATCATTTAAATTCTGTATAACTTAATATATTTGATTAATTTCGCATTCACATTATATCATATTATATTAGTATAGCATTTATTGAAAAATATTGTTAATGAAAAATTTTACATGGATTTTTCATTAAGAATATTTTGCCGTTTTACTTTTTAACAGCAGATTCGGATACTTTATATTTTCGTTAAAACAGCGACGCATTTATAAAAAAACGTAAGGACTTAAATTATTTACATTTTTATCTCGATATGGGAAAAAGTAATCATAGAGTAATACATTAAATCCATGGTTCACGTGAAGAAGTTGATAACTCGAATTGTATGTTTTTCTTTTTATTCCATTTATTATGAAAAAAAATGACAACTCTAAATGTAAGTACTTGAAGGTCACCCCTTTGGTAATATTTGGTCAACTCGAAATCATAGATGCATCATTTAATATAATGAGTTATTAAATTTAATATTGATCTGTTAATTGTATCACTTTTCGATATCACGATTTATCAAAATTGATCTAATGAAATCCATAAAACACATAACCGTATATCTTAACATATTCATTGAATAAACTTTCTAATCACCATAATGCAATTTGTTATGTTTAGATGTCAATTACTATGCGACAAGAATCTTTGCTTAAACGTTATAATAATTCAACTTGTCTTATTAGTTATAGTTTCAATCAGTTAATGTTTAATTTAGATATCGAGTTATGACTAACCAAAGCTTGTTTTCTAAATGATACAAGTAAATTATTTATAATTATAAAAACAAAGACCGATCAAATTATAATTAATTATTGGTAGTTATTAGTATCCGCGTTCGTAAGAAATCATTTGTCATGGGCAAAATATCGACTATGAAAGGAGATCAGACGAAAGCGAGAAATCATTCATACAATTTAACATAAATTATCATCAATCATCAATTCGACATAATGAGGAAGTATTTTAAGAAAAAAGAAAACACTAAAAAGCACAAAATTACGCCAAAATTAAGGTGCAAACATGTAATTTACAAATAAAAAGATTTGCCAAGCGAGCTCAAACTTTAAAACGCTGCCCTGTAAAAATAATATTTTGGACATATCAATTTCTTCACGCGCGCCACCGAAATTATCTCTGATAACCAACAGTAAGTAAATACGGAATTAAAACATTGTTTTATTACGAGAAAATATGAACAATTAACATATCTCAGGCTAGGCGTTTCAGTTGTTACGCCCTTCAATTAGTGTTCTACGTAATCATTAATTTTCATTATGAACAGTGGATTTTTTAAGCCTATTTATTAAGAATAATGAACATCATTAAGTTTAATTATTAATAAACACATTTGTTTTACAATCATAGTTTTCTAATACGATGGCATGCATGTGAAGGATTTTTTCCAATGTCCTTGACGAATTGAGCTCAAAAATAAACCATCGACATCAATATAATGTGAACTACTTTGTCATCTGTCTCACTCTTCACATATATATATTTTTTCTCCAAATGTCAAATTGAAAACTAGACAATCAGACTTCTGATCCTCTTTAATTTAGTCGCCGGCCGTTTTGGACTATATCCGAGCCGCCGAGCACGAACGAGTAATCGGCGAAAGAAGGGTTTGGTGGATGTCAACGTGTAATATTCAAAACAAACCATATTGTTTGTTTACACACAGCTGCACGTCAGCTTTCTACAATATGTCAAATTTCTACAATGGATTTCGACCTCTATTAACAAGGTATTAAGTTTCAAAATCGAATCGGAATATTTATTAGTTTTGTATAGTCTGACTGTACCTGGCTAATTCTATTAGTTATGGCGTTTGCTTTATTCCAATCGTTCGTATTTCTCTTTATATATAGATAATAGATATTGTATTCTCGTTTATTTTAATGGAATGTGATCTCGAACAGATTTGTGTCATATACATGTATTACAATAATATTGTATATCGATACATTCACTTCAATTTTGCGTAATAGAAACCCTAGATACAACGTTCCCTATGAATTTGTAACAGTTATACGTATTTCGATGACCACAAGTAACTGTTTAACTAAAAGTAATTTTACTATAAAAATATATAAATTTTAAACGGTTTCATCGCGTTTCGGCACGATGTTGACTCCTCCTGTGCACGACTAAAGTGAATCCGTCCTTACGATGCGTTTAAACTCTTTAGATCTTGGCGTTTCATTGACGCGTCACTGTTAGATGGATAGATCTTGGCGTTTCATTGACGCGTCACTGTTGTATCTAAGGTTTTTCAAAAATGGCACTTTCATAAAATATTATAAAATCTAAATAAAAAAAAGTCAAAACCATGAACATCAGATCTAAATAAAAACAATAGATTATTAATCAATTAAATGAACAATAACATTGTACATGAATAAAAACTTTACACAAATCTCACGTTATAAGTCACATATATCACTCACTGTAAGGTAGTTTTAGAATGTTCCGTCTCGAGCCGAGAGGTATTCTAGAACGTTCTAGAATGTTCCGTCTGTGTAGAGCCAAGAGATAAGTTCTGGAATGCTCCGTCTCTATCGAGAGCTATCTGTAGGGGCAGCCGGGGGCCCAGTGGCCGCGGGCGCCGCAGTTGAAACAGCGCCCGTAACCACCGTAGTAGGAGCCCGGGACACCCGGGACGTTTCCCCTTCGCCGAGTAGGACCATTACCGTTTGTCCGCCCGTCTGTTTTAAAAAAAAACTCGATGATTTAAGATACATTTTTACAACTTTGATTTCAGGGCGTTTGTCTTATTTGCGGCTGTTTAAGTGAGAAATGAGGACTTTACGAGTAAGCATACATGAAAAATTTACTAGGAATTTTCGTTATCGTAAAACTAGACATGGTAACTTTTGTGAGATAATTTCAATATAGAAATGAAATAACGAAATGGGGTTTGATAAATTTCAATATCAGTGTTAATGACGAAGTTGAAATTATTCTTTTGTTTTGAAACGTGTACTTTTTTAGTATATCAGTCCACTGAAATTTTTGCATGATGTACTGCTACATTTTCTTTTATTAACACGTTATATTATATTAATTATGTATGTCCAAAATATTTGCATAAATTTTTTGATAAAATAAATTCAGAATAAACGCCCTTGAGACATTTAACCACAGGAAGTAGATTAAGATATTTTGTAACGGAAGCTCCCTATCGTGTTATGCCATCTCTACAGTCGCGGCTTTAATTTCCGATTGGGTTCGATCAAATGGAACAATACGACCAAACGAATGGCGTATAGTGAATTATCGTTTGTACAGAGACCGAACATAATATGATATTTATAATGTGTCTGGTTTTCATAAACATAAGATGTTAAATACAACGCAGCGGTCTGATTGTCTAATTTCAAAATCTATTGCAATAACTTTCATAGTGATTTAAATAGCATTTATGGAATTAAGTAACGTTAAAAGACGCAATCGGGAATTAAGTAACGTTAAAAGAGGAACGTGATGATTTGATGATCAAGAAACATAATAAAAACTTATTAACTTAAATTAATATTTTCGTCTAACGCTTGCCTTAGAGAATTCCTATAAACTTCAAATTAACGATACAGTTCATTCGATATCTATTAAAAACCGTCGCGAACGCAATCGCTACCACATGTGAAATAGTTGTAGCGTGAAGTTCGTGTTCGTGTTGTACGAAATTGAAAGTGATTGGGCTAGATTTTAAAATTAGTCAATACGGAAGAAGACAGTAAAAGAAAATAATTTTTTTTTCTGGTACTGTTAAATATACTGTTATAATATATAATATAATATATTAAATATACTGTTTGTATTTATAATATTGCTTAAATTACAAATATTTTTAACTCGTTATCACGTGAACGCAAACAGCGCGTGACGTAACGCCCCTCTTACTCATATAAGAACTTAGAGAATTAAACCTTATACATACATAGAACGATATTAGTTTTACAGGGGCGTTAGGGGCGTGACGTCAGAGCGATGCCATGACATAAGTTGGCGTTTTCGCGGGAAATTAAATTTATTTTTCGATTTTAACTTATTATATAAATGACACATTAGATATATTTCATGTATATGCATAAAATAAAAATACAAAATAGTTGACTACACCTCAAACAGGCCTCAGGTTTCCCCTGCTTTAAATTTTAGGTTTCTTCGCACTTCGGGTTTGTTAGACTTAACAACGTATTATATTAGTGTAGGGTTGCCAACCTTTCTGATTTCCCAGGACATGTCCTAGTTTTTATAGTATCCTGGATACTGTTTAAGAAACGTCCTGGGTTTCTTAAGCGCCCTGATAAGGTTGTATATATCGAATTCACGCGTTGCTTTTGCTATTTTTAAGTTACGGGCGCTTTTTTTGGAAGACAGTACATCAGTGGCGTAGCGTGGGTGTCTGCCGCCCGGGGCGGAAGACAATTTTGCTAACCTTCTTAATAAGGTATTTCATAGGTAATTTATATAATTGTACTATACATTATAAGCATTAATTTTAAAGATTTTTTGGCAACAACAGTCATCATTATTTTTCATTACACAGGTTAGATTTTGACTGCATGTTAGGTCGAGTTTGGTTGTCGCCATGCAACTGCCCACGAATCGACTGTTGTGGTTCAATCCCCATAAAAGACAATTTTTCGTGTGATTTACAAATAATTGTTCTTTTTTGGGTGTACTTTGTCCCTCGCAATACTGAAGATCCATAAATAAAACTTTCTTTGAATTTTCAAAACATCACGTAATCTCTTAAAGGGACGAAATAAACAATATTGAACTTAATATATATGTAATAGGAGTAATTCTTGCTGATTATAAGTCATAAACAATCCAAGCACAAAAAAAAAAAATACGGGGAATCCTCCGTAAGTCAGTATAGATGGTGTTGCCGTTCGCTACAAAATATAATTTAAAGAAAGAGTATCCTCCGACTTCGTCACAGAATAAATAAAGAAAAATTCCGTGCTCTTTTCATTCGGTCCGAATTTAAAGTTGCGTTAAAAATATGAATTGGTTCGAATATTTATAAAATATATTTTATTGTTTACTGTGAAATTAGGCCGCCCCCTAAAAAGAACCGCCCGGGGCGGACCGCCCCCCCTCCCCCACTACGCTACGCCACTGCAGTACATTCCTAAAATATAAACAAGGACTTTTAGCTATTTAATTTCGTATCTGAGTAATGTGTCTTCTAATATGATATTCGAAGACATAACTGGATGAAAAACGCTTAAAACCGCCCGACATGGAAAAAATTGGAAGGGGCCTATGTCTAAAATCAGACACGACGACGATAACGATGGTCTGAGTAATGTAAGTGATGATGTTATTGAAACTTACTTGTACTATTCGGAACAGTTGAGGTGTCGCCGTTCCCCGCAGCCTGTGCGGCTGCGACGGCGGGTACGTTATCACCGGCGGTCGATCCGGCACTGTCACCGGCACTGTCGGCATCCTCGTCAGATCCACCGTATGAATCGGACGTATCGTCGTCGTAGTGCCGGCTGCGGAACGGCCAGTAGGTATCGTAATCGTCGCTGTAGGCAGAGCATTGTTTGAAGGAAACATTATACCTAAATCTACTGATGTAAAATAATAAGTAAATTCAAAGGGAAGGAAGAGATGACCAACATAAAGATACAGATAGAGGTACATAAAGCTTATAATGATACTTTATCTATTTAGATTTAGATACTTTATTCACCAAGTGCGTCCATGGCTTCTGTACCTAAGAAAATTATCTGGCCGACGGATTATATAGCATTTCCTTTTTTTTACTCATTCATCATTCCTATAATATGTAGTGTTTATTAATTAAGCATTTGGTGCTTTATTCTGAAAAAATCTCACCACTATAAAGAAAATTATCATAGCACCTAGACCCAATCCTTTATTTTTCATCAAAGTTTCAAACCTGAAAGTTCCCCGTTTTAGGGAATTAAGTTAAAAAAATGGTATAGTTTTCTAGAAACACTAGTATGCACAGCCATAAAACTCGTAAATTAAAAAAAAACGGCAAAGGGATCTTTGTCCACAGCCTAGCCTTCGGAAGGGTACTTTGGGAAATTACGAAAACAGGGAAATTCCGATAATTAAATTAAACAACAAACAATATGTTTATAGTTTATAGTACTCCGCGCTTCAAAAGGCACGTTAAGCTATTAGTCCCGGCTGCATTTGCAGTCGTCAATACTCCCTAATCCGCGCCAGCGTTCATGACTTATACTTCCAGCCAGAGGTTCATGGCTTATCCTTCTAAAAGGAAGGCTTGAGCCTCTGCAGTGGGGACGTAAAAGAGCTGACGATGATGATGTACAAAGTACGTACTAGTCCTCGTAGAGGTCCCCCTCCTCCCCCTCCTCGAACGATTCGGAGTCGATGTCGTAGTCGGTTGTATCATAGCTGTGACTTCTTCTGTAAGATTTATAAACATATTAAAAAAAAAACGATGTCAACACAGCTTGATTTTGTTAAAATAAGTAGTTCAATGAATTAATCATATAAAATAGCATACCGACTAGTTCCCATGCTGAGTTGGCACGCCAGTTCGGACTCGAGTTCTGCAAACAATACAGCTTCATAAACTATTCTATTAGTCTGCATAATATTGAAATTCATACTACATATTACTGGATCTACTCAGAGTCCTAGATTATTGTTATCGAACCTCATTTATAGTTACGTCTGCCCGTCTACCCGCAGTTTAGATAAAAAAATTATACGTTAATTACACCGACAAAGTGGTTAAATAAATCCCGCAAAAAAACGGGTTTTCGTTTTCCTCATAATATGAGACATCGTTGGACAGGTCTTTAAAAAACATTGAGGGTGTGGGAAGGCAATATTTCGATTTAGTAAACCGTTTATGACTAATAGCTAATTTTCGTCAGTGTCCCTCTCCCCCTCTACTAATTAAACGATCGTTCGTAAAAATTCAAGCGTTACGGCAGTAGTACCTATATATGTAAAACGTAGTTAAAAGGAAAACTATCATACTTAAGTATGACTTAGAAGTTTAGTCGACCAATAAGGTAGTTTCGGTAGTGAAAAATAAGTAATGAAATTGCACAAAAACTAAAATTTACATCATAATAGGTTCTGATTTTGAGACTTAAAATCGCACGATTATCCTATTATCTTAAAATTATAAGTTGACATTTATTGTCCGTGTGTCACATGACATGAAACACGACCCGTTATTGTGTGACGTCACTGTGGCGATGGTTGTCAGGTTAGTTACAAAGATATGCTTAATAATTATAAATCAGATGGCACTGATCTGAGCTTATTTATATCATTTTATTTCGTAATCGATCGTTAGATTTTGTACTAGTATTATTGGCATCTTTTAATCTTCAACTCTATGCATCAAAATTTCGAACAACTCCATAGAATAGTACATTACGATATTAGTGCGTTATGATGGGTATAGCATGCGAGGCAGAATTTCAGCTCGAGCCGAAGGCGAGGGCGTAATTTAGCCGAGCATGTTATAACCAATACGCACATATATCGTACGACGTTTTTAACACATTTGCGAGGAAACAAAAAAAAAAAACATTAAATAAACTCAATCTGTGAATATACACTGTTGCTTTCCTGCCATTTTGACAGCGCGCTAGCGCTACCTACTGACTGGCGCCGCGCGGCGAATAGTTCGAAATTTGAATAGAAACAGCGCGCAAAATGGCAAATAATACTGTTATGGAATTTGTATGGACTATGACTTAACTATTTGCTTTGGTAACACACGCGTTTTTTATGACCCGCTTTACATATTTAAAATCGGTGGAATTACATCAGCTTTACGAGCAAAGGTGTTAAAAAACAATAAACGTGATTTTTTTAACTTTTTAAAATGGATAATGCTACGGAATCTTTCGTGCGCGAGTCCGACTTGTACTTAGCTTGTTTTACCATTTACACATACAGGGATGAACAAAATGACCGACACAGCCGAAAGTTTCAAGTTAGGTTACATGCAGACGTTCATTTTATTTGACAAATATTTAAAAATAGAGGAGGTGTAAAAATGGAGTAAAAATTTTGAATTTCTAAGTCAGCCCTTTAACGCGCATGCGCAATATCGATTGTGCGCAGATTACAACGGACCGCGAAATACATTAATTTAATTTAATTATTTACCGATATCTTAATGATAGTCGATGCTGAAAATGTTCAATTCTTCTCTGAAGACAGCTAAGCACGCTCTTTTGTATGCCAGTGTATGCACGTGCAAAACACATCACATTTCACACTAAACTAAACACAATCTTCACTAAATTAAACTCAAGACGAACACTCTAGTATCTTATTAACAAAAATTCAATTAAAAATGCACTAGAACAAAACAAAAATCGACAAAAAAGACGCTTCGCAGCGGTGCGTCGGCGGCGATGCGCAACAACACTCCAGCGCAAAAGGTCGGCGGCGACTGATCGGCCGGAAAATACCGACAGAATAACGAAGCCGCCAGGCGGTTTGCTTTGATATCGAGGGACGAACTCGGTTCACAATTTTTTTCATTCGTCTTTTGATATCACGCATTTTTAATGTTCTTTTTAAATGCTATTTTAATAACAAATTCCTCAATGTTTTTAAAACAAAGTTCATTTGTGTTAATGATGAATCGCTGGAAGATTTGTGAGTTTATCGAGTTTAATTAACGATCCCGTTGTTAAAGGAGTATTACCACATTCAAACAATTTTTATGGAGAACTGCTCTTTTAAAATAACGTAGGTTAATGTTAGACTGATCTCTCTACAATAATTTAGGAAATTTTACACTCGGTTTCTTAATTGAGTATTTAAAGTTAAACGTCTCAAACTTACATCACTTAGTTTTCGTTTCCGATTTTAGTTTTTTGATGATTAGTTGATAGCAGTTTGTTAAAACTAAGACTGTTTGACTTGTGACATTAAAAAAAAACTTAGGTTATTGAGAATAAGTAGTAGAAATTTTCTACTTTTTTCAAATCATAAACCGGCTGTTAGTCTGTAAATCGATTTAAGCATTTTGACTGCCTTGTTTATTGATTGACTGGTAGAATTTGCATGAAAGCAGTCTTATAAATCACAAACTAGTTTATTTCGTTTTTAGCAATGAAGAAGTCAATGACCGAATAAAAACTTTTCCTTAGTACGTCCCAAAAACAGCTGACTCAGGGTTGAAAACACTCATTTTTTTTTCAAAAACTTTGTAATTTAATATCTCCGAAACTATTTGACCTAGACTTATAATTTTTTTTACATCATATTAAAGACAAATAAAACTCTCCAGGAACCTCGGGAGTATTGGTCGTTCTGTTCCACCGAGTATATATAATATTGTGTTTGTTAAGTAAATAAAAGATTTTTTTTTAGATTAGAAAAAAAGTTGCTATTTGAACATGGCGCTTACAACACGGCCGATATATTCTTTTATGTACTAGTATAGTATTAAAATTACTTCACATGACTGAGAAGGGTGCGGAGTGTGATACACAGTTGTTGTGATCAGTTGTACCGACGAGTTTTTGTTTGCTAGTCTACCTAATCCTTTTTTTTAGGTAACGCAGGGGATATAATGCACTTCCTGTCCAACTACTCTGTCCTGAGAAGGACAGGTTGAAGTGTTATGGGGGAGGAAGGGAGAGGGGGTCTAAGCCTATAGTCAAATAACACTTCCCTACTCTCTCTAAAGCTTAAAAGATTTCAAATATAGTAACTTTGGAAATAAAGAAGAAAGGTTTCTATAAAGATCGGTATTTATCGACATACCTACAATTTGTATACACCCCCTTTCCAAATTAATATGTAATTGTAATTAAAATGTAATTTGTTGTTATAGTCTAGCCTAATAATGATAATAAACCTTAGGAAAACGGTTAACAATTTTTTTAACTAACCTAACCTAACAAATTAATGAACTTTAATCGTATATTTGGTTGATAATGGTATTACCTAGTTTCTCTTGATAGGCAATTTTATACACAGATTTAATTAAATATTATGAAGCTGCATTGTTCACAATATCATTTCTTAAAGTACATCCAATTACCAATAGATGACGTGGATTTATTTTTCTCAAAAGCAAGTTTATTTAAAGCTTTATAAAATTAATAAATAGTTATATAATTTACCTTCTCTTGATTTAAGTAGATCCTGTCTTTTTGTCTTCATATCTTCCGTTAGATTTTGTACCATTTTGTCAATAAATGAATCGAGCACTAAACTTTTACATTCAGACGTTATTGCAGTTCTGGAAATAAAATAATTTCATTATTAATCATCCTTATTTATGAAGAAAAAGCAAGTCCAACCGGAAAATGCAAATGGCCTACAATATAAATTGGCATAATTTTCTTTTAGGCTATGTTTTAGCATAATTTGAATTTGCATGCATTGATGAAATGATTGCATATTTTAGTAGATACGAAAGAACCAATTAATTGGTTAGGGTAGATCCGTGACCAAAAAAAGTGAGTGTCCACGGCACCAGCACGGGAGCCCGTCAGTCTCAAAAATGGCCGAAGACATAACGCTTAACTTCAAAGTGCGGTCTTTTGTTTTACTTTGTTTGTAATGGCGCCACCAACATTTGGACGTGGCATCGTAGCCAAAGTGATTATTAAAACTGCAAATAAATTTATCAGAATAAAAATGTATCTGTTGGAATATCATATATTCGGGTTGTAAATTTTACAAATTATTATTAATTATAGAATAATCAAAGTACTTTCAATAAAATAACAGAGTTTTGTTTCTGAGCCAACCCACGCGACAACATGGCAACATTCACAAGTATTTGACCAAATATGCGTTTTTTTAATGGGATACGAGCAGACGGATCACCTGAGTGAGTGATTACCTCTATCCATGGACACCTGCAACATCAGAGGAGCTACAAGCGCGCTGCCGACCTTTGAGGGACGAATATTCTCTACGCTTGAAAGTGTGTAGGTCATATCGGGCCGGAAATACCGCTGGCGACAAACTGTTCCAGAGTTTGACTGTGCGAGGCAGGAAACTTCTAGAAAAACGCACAATGAGGACTTCCAACCATCCAAATGATGGGCGTGGATGTCTTGTCGCGTGGAATGATGGCAGAAAGTAGCGGCAGGTCCGAACAGCATTCCCCGTAGTAAATGCGATAGAAGATGCACAGTGAAGTAACATCTCTACGCAGGGCCAATGGATCAAGCCGACTTGAAGTGTCCCGGCAATCGACGATTCGAGCGTTTTCCGCTGAATGCGGTCTAGAGGGAGAAGCTGGTATTGAGGTGCCCCTGCCCAAAGATGAGAACAGTATTCCATATGGGGCCGATCTTGCGCCTTGTAAAGCTGCAGGCGATGTGCTGGAGTGAAATACTGCCTCGATCTATTAAGCACACCAAGCTTCTTAGATGCTAATTTAGCCTTATCCTCTAAGTGACCACGGAACTTGACCTCGCTCGATATGTCGACACCAAGAATCTCAATATTGGCTGAGGCAGTTAGGGGATTGTTTTGAAAGCGAGGTGATACCTTTTTGGCGGTGAACGCAGAAACCTGTGTCTTAGCAGGGTTGAAGTCGACCAAATTAAGTCGACCCCAGTTAGAGACTTCCTCTAACGAAGAATCAATAACAGACACAAGTTGATTCCGGCTCTCAATGACGCTTTCCCGAGAAATATTTGCACGACCGTTATAGGTGGAGTCCTTCGTGCTGTCATCTGCATAACACTTAATACCACTAATTTGCAGCATGTCATTAATATGCAGAAGAAAAAGTGTAGGTGATAGCACTCTTCCTTGGGGAACACCAGCATTTATAGACAGTAGGTCCGAGCATTCACCGTCGATTAAAAGCTTAATGCTTCTGTCTACCAAAAAACTAGTGACCCATGCACATAATTTCTCGGGAAGCCCATGCGATGGAAGTTTTGATACAGAGCTTTGTGCCACACCCGATCGAAGGCTTTCGCTATGTCCAAACTTACTGCCAGGGCCTCCCCCTTTGTTTCAATTGCCTTAGCCTAGTTATGTGACAAGTAAACTAGAAGATCAGCAGAGCGACCACTACGAAATCCGTATTGTTGGTCACTAAGCAACTGGCGATCCTCTAGGTACCGAAGGAGCTGGCTGTTGATAATGGACTCCATTATCTTTATGGGGGTTATGGCTATCGGGCTGTAGTTGGACGGGTTCGAGCGGTCACCTTTTTTTGGGATCGGATGCACTAAAGCAGTCTTCCATGAGGTTGGGACAACGCCTGATGAGTAAGAGAGTCGGAATAGGCGCGTTAAGACCGGTGCCAACTCCGGAGCGCACGTCCTTAGCACAATAGGGGGGATACCATCGGGCCCACTCGACTTGTGGATATCCAGGGAGAGTAGTGCTAGACGCACTGAGCTTTGGTGAAACCGGATATCAGGCATAGAGCTATCGCACCGCGGAATGGTGGGCGGTTTTAGCCCCCGGTCATCCAAAGTCGAGTTGGATGCAAAAAAGTTACACAGGAGATTGGCTTTCTCTTTTGCATCATGAGCTAATGAGGAGTTATCTTTGTGCAATGGTGGAAATGAAGGAATGCAGAAATTACCTTGAATAGATTTGGCAAGAGACCAGAAAGCACGCGTCCCCGAAGGAAGACGCTCAAGCTTCTGGCCAATTCTACTGATGTGCTTCGCTTTCGCTCTTGCAATGTCTCTATTGAAATATCTGGAGGCAAAGTCGTATTGCTTTTTCAGGGCGCTGGTATTTACATCCCGCGACAATACCGCATTTGCCAAGGCTTGGTATGATTCCCGCTTTCGACGAGAAGTCTTTCTCGAGGACTGACCAAACCAAGGTTGGAATCTGCCACCAATAGGGACAACCGAGGATGGAATGAAAGTTTCCATACTCTGAAGGACCACATCAGCAACAGACTCGGCGGCGTTGTTGGGATCATCCGGCGCAAAGCAGATACGTTTCCAAGGGTAGGATGCAAAAAAAGACCGCAACCCATCCCAGTCTGCCGACTTGTAATGCCACACGGCGACTACGTGCAACACGTGGTCGTTGCAAGCACGTGGGTGGCACTGTACTCCTAATAAGGCAGTGGTCCGAGGAGCCAAGTGGAGCGTCAACAGATATGAAGTAGCCGTCGGGATGGGAGGTTAACAAAAGATCCAACCGTGAAGGTTCATGACTCTCGACATCTGTCTTTCGACGCGTAGGCGTAGTGACCAGTTGTGTTAAGTCCTGTGCAAGAGCGAAGGCATGAACAGATCTCCCCGCATGATCGGTCTTGCTAGAACCAAGCCATTCAGGATGATGAGCGTTATAATCGCCCAGTATCACGATCTCTGCGAGTGGGATCTGCAGCTGCACAGAGTCTGCGGCCATTTGGACGTGCTCGATGAGTCGGTCGGTTTCGGCATCGCCGTCATGGGACCTATAGAGGCACGAATAGACGCGGGGGCGGTCGTCGCTGTATACACGAAGCCATAGGATGGACTGGTCCCTACTTTCAAGGTTTGTATGGGTCTGGGTGTTCTATATGTATTTTGAGTATCTATTTACAACAAAACTATTTAAAACAAATAATGTGTTCCCTGAAAGTACTGAATTAAACCATAGAACAGAATGACTTAATTTAATTATTGAATGTTTTGTTGACGTAAGATTGAACATGCAAAAAGATACAGCCGAGATTAAAAATAAGTCCAAGACACAACTTTATAATAAAATTAACTTACTTTAAGGTAATTAATACAACTATGTTTAATTTAAATTACATCTTACATATCTGGGGATTTTATATAGAATTATCTATATAAAAAATCCCCAGATATTGAGAAAAACCACCACTACCTTGATAGTACTGAAAGATTATAATATGTGCAAAATAATGAAAAATCTAAGGATGTTATTACATAAACAGATAATTAATAACACTATGTTTAATTTAAATTTGTTTTAGTTTTAGAATAAAAAACTAATTACCAGTTAAAGAGGGATTAAGGTAGCTAAACTTAAATTATAATATGTACAAAGATAATAGATTTTATAATTTAAATGACAAACCTTCTACCTCCCTAAATTATCAATGTATATAATTACACAAATATTTTTAAAACAAAAATAAAATTGACAATGCGATATTATAGTATTATCACAGAATATACTCTGTGGTATTATGTTAATAGGTTGCCACAGTGTATGGAGCTGTATTTGAGTATTTTTTTAGTATACAAGGCTTTATCTAGTTGTATTTTTGATTGAAGATTTAATGGCTTAAAATATTATGCAAATGGACAGAAACACTTTTCAAAATGGTAATGCAAATTTTTGATTTGTTATTTATTTTCCTCACCTACAAATAGGGCAGTCTTTTTTCTTTTTCTTCCACATGGTAATGCAGTATTTACAGAAGGTGTGTGAACAGTTGAGAGTTGTAGCTGCTACAAAAAGTTCAGCACATATACTGCACTGAAGTTCACTCTCCATTAGTTCTCCAACCTCAGCTAATGTAGTTTCCTTCGATGAGCCCTCCTTAGCATTATCTTCAGCAATAATATTTTCAAGTAGTGTATTTTTTTCCATCTCCACTGACTTAAGTTGACTTTTAACCTGTTTATGTTATAAAAAAAATTATAAGTTAAAGCTTTTTTTAAATATAGTATAAAAGAATGTGGGTATGATTAAAAAACAAAAGGATATTGACTTTCACAAATTTGATTTCTTTTACTTACATTTTCTAATTGTTCTTGCAATGAACTGATGACGTGGCTGGATTGTTCTGCTTGTTGTTGTATTCTATCAGCTGCCAATGCAGCTAATTCAGTTTCCCTAGCTGCTACCCGATTCTGTTACCAAAATCGAATTTGAAACTACAAAACTGAATGGAGAAAGTATTAATTTAATATGTACAATGATAGTAGATACCTTTAACTCTTCAATAGCCTTATCCGCATTTTCCTGTGCTTCTGTTAATTTCTTTTGAATTTCCTCTCTTTCTTGTAGCTAAAATAATTAATTAAATTTAAATTTGTATTGTATAATGTTAAGGGACTTTTAATTGATATCTAAGGAGATTTATATTTGATTTCATGTTGGTTTTAAAAACTTATACATTTTATGTTTTCATAGTATAGTGGTGGAAGGATTTATTTATAATTTATAGATTGTCTCAACCAATACTCAAGTTTATAAAAATGTGATGTTAGGGCTCAAAATATGACTTATTGATTATGCAATCATTTATTTAATAACACATTTTGAGAAAAAAGATATATGATAGTGGTTGTATAAGACAATATAAAAAGTTTTGAAATACTTTTTACAAGTACAGTAACAGTCATTTTTTTTAAATGCTATTGAAGTGCCATTATTTTGTGAATATTAGCAAAATCAAGGCCCTGCCATAGAAAAAGACTATACTCACTAATTGTTCAGTTTTGGCTTTCTCTTCATCTGTTATCTTCTTCCTTTGGTTGATGTGTTCATTAAGCAATTGTTGAGCTTTATCTTTTTCCTCTGCTGCTTTTTGGATCTGTTCCTCCAAGTCTTTTTTTATGTTCTGTAATTCTGCTTCTAATTCTGTTTCTCTTTGCTTTTTTAATTGTTCTAATTCTTTTAGCTCCTGGTGATATGTAAAATAATGTTAAGAGTTCAGAGTGTGACAGTATAAAACATACAAATATTGCATTATGGCTGTACTAATTGGATCAATAAAATTAATCTGTACTCAATTTATGAATTCATAAAAACATTGACTTGTATCTCCATAAAAGTTCTTCTATCGTTTTGAATAAAAGAATAGTTAACATTTATGGAAATTAGAGTTAACAATTTTAACCCATATTGGTTCTTAATGTATGTATGTTTGATTGTAGATTGCAGTTAAATTATTCCTTAACAATATGGTAATATGTATTTAAGATTTGTTCTTTAGTTGAGTCTTAAATTACACTTAAATACTACATTACAAACGAAAACAAATCTTCCTTATTTATAATATTATTCTAAAAGTATAGACATGGGCATAATTTAAACTAATATCTTCAAACAATCATGTCCTCCTCTGCCTACTCTCTAGGTGGTTTGTAATATAAGAAATCACATTCTATACAAGGTCAACAGTTACTTCACTTGTCAGTGATATAAGTCACAGTCATTTAAGTCACAGTCCTTAGCTTTAAGTAGTATTTGTTTTAGTTAAACAGAAATCTACAACCTGGAAGTTGGTATAATTTCTCCCTACCGCAATGCCGCTATTTCAACATCCATGATTATCAATAGACAATGAAGACAACATAACTTTGTTTCAAAATACAAACATTGTTGGAAAGGAAGTCTCACCTTTTCTTTTGCTAATCTAAGCTGTTCAGTTTCATGTTTTAGCTTCAGTTCCAGTTCTTTTTTCTCCTTCAAACGAGCTTCTTCCTGTTGCAGCAGTTTAGCTTCAAGTTTATCTAGCATGTCTTGTTTTGATGAACTTTCTTTTTTAAACTCTGCAAGAAATTCTTCTTTCTCTTTTAATAGTTTTTCTTTCAAATTATTATTTTCTTCTAGAAGTTTTGATTCTGTTTTATTGTGGTTCTCTATTTGTTTCTGAAATAAATACAAAATTTGTGCACTTGGTTTCCCTCAATCTTAGGTTTCAAAACTAACATTGATTTGCAATAGATGTAGGTAAAATGTATATTATTTTATTATGATAAATTGACTGCATGCAATAAAACCATAAAAAATTCATATTTTTATTTCCTCTGCATTTTTTGCAAACCACATTTTATGTTAATTATTATGGCTGGATTGACTTTTGATAGAACTTGGAGACTACACTCTCAATAATCAAATTTTAACACATTATGGTATACTGGACTTTACTTCTGAGGTTTGAAAGTGTAAGTGGATGAGAGCTCAGAAAATAAATAATAACATAAATACACTTAATCTACTTCTTTGAGATGACCTGTATATTAGTATGTTGCTCTCTTACTGTAATAATTGTTAAAAAAAATTGCAATTATGTATGTTGCAATGTTCTTGCAGGACACAATTTGAGTTTGTTTAGATGGAGACTGAGTTTCCATCGAAGATGAATCCTGGGATATTTTGCACACATTCTGCACAGCTTTTAATGTTAAAACAAAGTATGTTATTGTTAAAACAATTGTTAAAACAATAACATACTTTGAGCTAGAGGAAATTAAGATTATAAATATCTGTCATTGGCATTTTGGCAAATGCAGTAGTATACAGTAAGTAGACAAACCATTAAATCAGCTATCTTCCCTTCCATTTCTTCTCTGACCAATGCCAGTTGGGCATCTCTCTCTGCTATAAGAATAGTTTTTTGTTTCTCAATCTCATTTTCTTCTCCTTTTAAATTCTCAATTTGAGATGCAAATTCATTTTTTACTAATTGAATTTTATTATTCATAGCTAACTGTAGATTATCCTTCATAATTTTTGAAGTTACTTGCATTTCTTTAGCATTATGTATCTTTTCTTCAATGTGTTTAATTTCATAAGTTTGAGATTCTTCAAATTTAAGTTTTACATTGTTCAAAATGTCATCCTCATCTACATGCTCAAGTTTTATTCTTTTTCTTGGTATTTCGAAGTCCTCAAAAGGATTATAAAATTTATAAACAAATTGTTCTGGGTCTAAAATAATAACATCTTCATGATGAAGTACTTTGTTAATACCTTTGCCCAAGAGAGTTCCATTAACTGCAATACCAAAGGAACTATTGTCTTCTAAGATCCAGTTTTCATTAATTTTTCTAATTGTGCAGTGATTTCTTGATATTGTTATTGCTGGTACTACTACCGAATTATTGATGTTGCGGCCTATAGTGACCTGAAAAGAGAATAACGTTTCAATAAAAACAAAATAGGATTTAAATACTATAAAATATTTGAGTCAAAAAAATAAATAAACTGATGAAGAAAAAAGTGTTTAAAGTTATTAAAAAAATTAATATTACTTACTTGGTTTGAATTTAATGGAATTTTTCTGACGTTGTTAAACTCAGGTTTTAAAATTTTAACAGACATTAAATATGGGACATCATCCATATTTCAAAAATATCTGAACAAACTTAACTGAATAATAATTACTTTAACCATCAAATCTACCGCTGGTAAATAATGTTATATTATTACTATAAAACACATTTATATGCATTTTCTCATAAAATAATCAAAGAATACTAATTAAAAATAAACATATTTCGCTAAGCTTTTTGTCACTACTTTGTTCTTTGATTTGTTATGATAACTCTATTATGTTAAGGTTAGGGTTCGACGATACCAAAGAGAAAAATAATACAGAACGATACTTTTGACACCGAGTAGGTATTGATACTTACAAAGACGATTCTCGATACCACAGCCGATAAGTTCTCGAAAGTAGTATTACTTGATACGGATTATTTACAGTTGTCTTTTAGCTTCTATGCCTAAATTTAATAAATCTTTGGAAGTATTAGTCTGTAGTTTTTCAATTTTCATTTTTTTATTACCCTGACCGCAATACAATATACTTCCGAGTTTCTTCAATCGTATACATTCTATAAAATTTATTTTTCGGAAAAACCCTAGAAATAGATTAACATTTGAATGAAAATAAAAACAATAATCATATTTCATTAAAATCCGTAAATTACCATTTATTTATAAAGTTAAATATTTTGGATACTGTTTCATTCCAGCGTTGCAATTCATGCGGCAATTGCAAAGTCTTATAAAATTGTTCATAATTTAAAAGAAAACTTCAGCATGGCATCAGCAAAATTGCCTTAGCAAAATCTACGGCAATGTAGCAAGTTCCTGGTGCTAAGCCAGAAAATAAAAAAGCAAATAAATAATGTTTTTATTCATTATATTCAATATTTTTGATTACGAACTGAGTTCTCATTGAAACTACTCAGAGGAAAGTTCTAATCTCTGAACTCTGGGGTAAATTAAAATTTATTAGGTTAACTTATGTTTTTTGATAGTTATTTAATATATTTTTTAATAATTAAATAACCAAAAATATTAAATAAAATGAAAAATAAAACTTGTTTTATTTTGTTGTTCCTTTCTTTCAAAATACGGCAATTTTACCCACCAAACACGGCAGTAAAAACTATCTCTAGCAAAACTGTTTAATTCGTTCCTTAATCGTCTCATCGTTGCGTTCAAAGAGAATTTATGCAATTTTCTATGCATGAACTATGAAAAATCTAAAATTCTGGCATTGATTAAATGTTGTCGGTAAATACTCGATACTGAGTAGTATCGATACTTTTGGATCGATACTATTATGATGTCGATACCATGTCCCTTGATACCACATGAGTGCTCGGTATCGATACCAGATACCGACACTTCTAGTAAATTAAATATCGATACATCTATATATATCGATATTTTCATTTCGATATATCAATTTTTCTAGGAGATATATTTTGTAACAATATATCCATTTCAAATATTCAATATCGAAATTATAACAAATACAATATTTTTTACTAAGGTACGTTCTTGATTTCTCCATGAAAACTCCTCCGGTATTATTTCATTCATGCGGGGCCGGCGGAAAGTTAAGTTAGTCAACATCCGCAATCTGACTAGTGGTCGAGATATTCCTTCGAAATAAGATCGCATATAGATCACAAATCAGTTATTTAGTTGAATTACTTAATTATCTAATCGGAGTACATTAATAATAACTCGATGCAAACGAATTGCAATACGAAACGCGGAGAGTTCTGCGCTTGCGTCCGCTCAATATGGCCGCACAACGTAAAAGTGCCATCTTCGAACAAGCATAGACCACTCCCAAGCGATGACAGCCGTCAATGTCATAACTTGACGTTTCGCAAAGCACCATAGATCTTGACAGATGACAGCTGCAGGTGACAGATGGCGTTTCGCACAATCGAAGCGCCTTCTCGCCGACACGGCCATCCTGCTGCATCACACGTCCTCGTGTGAGTCTAAAAATGAAAACACTACCAGTAGCTTTTGCCATCACTCGGTCATCTCTGACCAGTAAAAATACCGTCACATAAGCACACCGATCACAAACTATGTTTACTGATTACAACTATGTACAATGATCAAATACTGTAATGCCTTAGTAAATCAACTTCGAAGGATATCTGAAGTTCAAACTTTAAATCAAGTCTTACACTCATCAGTACACAACTGAACACATATCGCGATTCTATACAGTGATAGAACGCACACATCAAGTCACATAACGCCTCCATCGAGCATTATGTTCTCTTCGTGCCTCTAACAACACAAGCAAAACTCCTGCTTCGAGCGTTATGCTACCAGTGTCTCCATCGAGCACATAAACAACCAATGCCTCCATCAAGCATTATTCCCATGAGGAACTCCATTGATCGCTCAAGTAACACCTCCATCGAGTTTTACCCAACTTAATCACGCGATGTGCCATGAACTTCGAACACAAGATCATCACTTTGATCCACGATTCTTCTACAACCAACTGACCTTCAGGCATCCTTCTTAGTCTATCATGAGCATACTTGTACGTCCTCTTAGAATTTAACGCCTTTAACAAATAACGATCACCATCTAACAACTCCATGACCTTAAACGGTCTGTTTGGTCTGATTACGCTCCTCATTTTGTAACAAAACGAAGTCACTTCAGTCAGTCAGTCAAATTAATAATTCTCTCTACTCTGCACATCATCAATTCTATTAATCACAGTCATCGCACCTAATTCGAGCGATGTAACTCATGTCACCTCCAAGTGACGATACCTCACAAACAGTCGTCACAGAACTCGCGAAATTCGCGGCTAGTCAAGCAGCGTCCTTGGTCCGCGATAATACGCATTGGCGCGGCAAATAGGGAGATAGCTAATTTCGAAGCTCGAATGCTGTTCTTAGAGTCAATGTTGGTATGGAGTATGGACAAGCAAGGAAAATTTGGTAAAAGCATCGATCAAAACAAAAGCGTACTCCTTTTTATCATTTTTGCCGCTTAGTTTTCCAGTAGCATCTAGTTGCAAAGTGTGCCACGGAATAGCAAGCTTAGGTATAGGGTAAAGCTCAGCCTGCACTTAACCTATGTGAGTTTTAGAAATTTTGCAAGTGATACAGTTGTCAACGAATTTACGAACATATTTTGTCATGTTTTCAAACCAATAATGACTATAGAGCTTTTCCATAGTTTTCTCCCAGCCCAAATGCAAAAGAGACTCATGCGCGCCAAAATGGCGGCAACTTCAGTGTTACCATTCTAATAGAATTAAAAGTATCGATAATCACGCCCTCTTTACAATCGAATAATTAAGTAATCGAGTAAATAAAAATTAAAAAAAAAAGAAAACTAAACCAAACGATCTTCGTAAAGGTGATGGAGATGCACTGCGAAACGGCTATTCTGATAGCCTCACGCATCCTCGCGTGGGGGTTCAATCTGAAAGGGAAAATATGCAGCGCAGTAGATTCTTTACTACATTTTGTATAAACTAACTCAAAATTGTAAGTCTTCGAACAATAATATTGAAAGTAATGAAATCATGCTACGATCACTAAGCAGTTCAACGAAACTCATCAGACAAATTAGCTTTCTAAATAAAATTGGAAATCGTGGATTACATAGTAAAACAGTGTCGTATGCAATACTCTATAATTTCAGATGCTTCCATCCAGCACCTTGTGACAACCTCCATCCGGTCATCACAAAACAATCACGTGGTTGGGTGACCTCCATCCGGTACCCTTCCACAACACAACACATCCACGGGTGACCTCCATCCGGTACCCATACACAACCGTCGTCTCTATGCGACGAACCAACAGCGATCGTTTACATCTGCTAGCCAACGCACGCCACTCACAAACGTGGCCGCAATGCGACGGGAAATCTAGCCCGATTTACGCCTACGACTACGAAGGCCCGGAAGATGTAAACAACCTGAGCAACTTACATACTACTGCTTTACAAATAAAAAAGGAGAGAAAAATAGTTACAAAGAATAAGTTTTGTTGAACTACCAAATAAAAACTAGTTGAAGTTAAAGGAGAACATGAAAAAGAAATTAAAAAAACAATATCGTCAATCTGAACCAAAACTTAAATCTGCACGATACTATAAACATTTCTATCACCAATACCAGTTATTTTAATAGTGTTACTAATTCGATTGCCATGAATTATTCGCGATATTAATTACATTATAAGGGAGCACTCGACTCCAGTATCAAAACAAAATGAAAACGACTCACCAAAATGCTGCAAAATACTAGCAAGGGTATCAATCAAGCTTGCCACCGTTGCATCTTCTTCGGCTACAGGCATCTTGAGAGTAGTGACCATCTGCTCCACAATTGAAGAACGTGACAGCAGCGTTCAGGTTTCTGTTCTTCATATTAGGAACGCTTTGTTCTTCTTACGAAGGCTTCAAGTGATTCTTCTTGTATTTTGTCAGGATCGAATTCGGGCAGATACACATGTGACTCGACAACGGCCCAGTCATGACGTAGATGAGGGCGAGAAAGTTTTGATTTTGTTACTGCAATACGATTCTCCATATCCATGATATCTGTGTGTCCACTTGGTCGGTTACATCCCACTTCTGATGTCGGAAAGTCATGCGGGGCCGGCGGAAAGTTAGGTTAGTCAACATCCGCAATCTGACTAGTGGTCGAGATATTCCTTCGAAATAAGATCGCATATAGATCACAAATCAGTTATTTAGTTGAATTACTTAATTATCTAATCGGAGTACATTAATAATAACTCGATGCAAACGAATTGCAATACGAAACGCGGAGAGTTCTGCGCTTGCGTCCGCTCAATATGGCCGCACAACGTAAAAGTGCCATCTTCGAACAAGCATAGACCACTCCCAAGCGATGACAGCCGTCAATGTCATAACTTGACGTTTCGCAAAGCACCATAGATCTTGACAGATGACAGCTGCAGGTGACAGATGGCGTTTCGCACAATCGAAGCGCCTTCTCGCCGATATAAAAGTAAATTAGTT
Source organism: Diatraea saccharalis (assembly GCA_918026875.4). Lineage (NCBI taxonomy): Eukaryota > Metazoa > Arthropoda > Insecta > Lepidoptera > Crambidae > Diatraea > Diatraea saccharalis. The sequence goes on from OU893345.1 coordinate 12,848,184, forward strand.
TTCAAAACTCAATAAACAACTCATATTTTGTTTGTACTTTTTCGTATTTGTATTAATATTTTAAGTTTCGAACTTTGCAAATTTCAGTTTTTTATTATGTTAGATGGCTGTACATTAAAGATCTATGACAAAAGTGTTGTGACAAGCATTTATAAACGTAACAGAACACAAAACAACAATTTCTAAATTTTTTGGCTGTTTGCCTCTGCGTTTGTGCACGCTAATCTCAGAAACGGCTGAACCGATTTTAATGCTGTTTTCACTATTGTAGTGTAGTAACCTTCCGTTAATATTTAGTAAAGTACGGTGTTCGCTAAAATTGCTATGAAAATAATTGCTTTATTAAATTTTAATCTCTGATATGTTGTTTATCATCTCAGGTCTTTATTTAATAATTTTTTGGTCACCCATCTCGTGAACAACCCATGCGCGGGTAGCGGCGTTTATCCGTTGCACTACCAAGCTACGTATTGATATTTTCTGTAAAATTATAATGTCTATGAATACCTATAAATAAAAAAAATATACCTAAAAATTTCAATATTTCGAATACTGCAATGTCAGTTGATTTCAATTATATATGACCATATTAATCATATTAAATATAAACTATAACTTATAATGGACATGTAGTATACATATAATCACGCAAATAGGAGATCAAGCGAAAAGAGCGTAGTCTACAGTGAACGCACGTAGTACAAGGTTTTCGATAGTAAAATCTTATCAGGTTAGGTTTATGTCTTAGAGACTAGCGGAGGTGGTTGGCAACCACCTCTACATTGCAGAGGCCTCACCTGTCTCGGAGAGGCTCTCGATGGATCCGAGGCTCTCTATCTGTGATGGGACCAATGGTCCATCCAATACTTGAGTGTCCTGGTGACTCGGCAGCGGCCGGGTGGGTTCACGGAGAAGAGTATTACGTATACCCCCTGGTACTTGCTGGGTAACAGGAACAGAGCCAGAAGCATTTCCTCAACGTTATAAATAGTTAAGTTCAAGTCTCAGCAAATACTTTTCCAAAAAGGTACATAAATTGTAAGAATGCTTTGAAAAAAGGTCAAACCTGCAAAACTGCTAAAAGGATGATCCTGCAGCAAGACGTAGGAAATATTTGGGCCAGGTTAAGCTCTACAGAAACTTTGGCTCAGCATGAATCTAAACTTGGTTTACACCGTTATCGAATGAGTTGAGACAACTTAAGTTATAAAATATTTTTCCTATTAATAGTTCTTAATGTTACTCTTTTTGTTTTACATTCAAATCGCTTTAAATTTGGTATTTGCAGTCTTCACTGGAGATGCAGGTTTATTAACCGGTCATGAGGCTTATGCAATATGAGTCGGAGGGTCGGTGCAAAATTGATGGAGTTCAGTCAAGCACCTCATGGAAGTACACGATTTCCGTCGAGTGTGCAAGGTCGAATTTAATATTTTTCGATATACCGATATTTTAGTTTTACGTACGAATATGTCGATATTTTAGTTTTCTGACGTTCTGCGACAAATAAGACGCACATGTATGATGAAATATCTTTCATCATACATGTGCACACATCTTTTATTATGAGTACACATCTTTTATTGACAAACAAAGTCGCTTGAGCTCTCAAAGAATTCGTACAGGATGGAGATACTTGACGGGCGCAAAGCGTATTTAAATGCACATCGCGACGCATACGCACTATCAAGTTGAATTTGGAGCATTCATTGTTAGGCAAAATATCTTGAGCTCTCAGAGAACTCATACAGCAAGTGTTTCACCTCAGAAAACTCCTAAAGATAACTTAGCACATCTAACTGCTGATCGTAACACATATGCAGTATTGTTTGAATCTGTATCTTCCGCTGACAGAGAAATGTGGTCGAGCTCTAAAAGAGCTCGGACTTTGCAGTATAGAGAGCGAGAAAGTAGTTTTGATTATCGCCAATTGGTGTTGCCTTCAACTTGCTTGTACCCCACAAGCGTACCTATTTAATTAACTGTTAGCTACCCGCGTAAATTATAACCTATGTTATCCGAGAATGACGTTGCCTTCCATAGGTGAAATAATTTTTAAAAAAGGTTTAGTGGTTCCGGAACAAATTTCGATGCAAAAAAACAATGAATATTACCTCTTTTTAAAATTAAAGGTTAGCGCATTCGGTTTATGATGCGGTTAAGTAAGTAAAGTCTTTATTGCACAACAAGAAAATGACACGAACATACATATATATTTTTCATACATAAGATTCATAACTATGTACTAAAGACAAACTTAGCACTAGCCAGCGACTTCTTTCAAGCAACCTAGCATTGGATTTAAAACATGACAAACAATAATATATTGCGCATACAATTGCGATGAACAGATTACATTCTTAAAACATCAAAATCAAAAGAAGAACTGTTGAAACAGCTTAAGTATCACTAATACGAGTATACCTTATGTACGATAAAAATGGTCAGACACAAGAGTAGAGAAAGAAGTGACAAAAATATAGAAAAATAACTTTCGTAAGGGCCGTTCATAGGGTGGATGATCAAAACATTATTATCTTGAGCTTCTCCGTGCTTTGGAATGCAAGTTAAGCCGTTGGTCCCGGCTCTTTCAGTAGTTGTTAACACCGACCAATTCGCTTTGAGCCCGCGTAGTGCGTTATGGACCAATGATCCTACTCGATTCGATCCCAACCATAGGAAAAAACAATTCTCCTGATATACTTTCCCACGCAGACTAAGTCACAGGCACAGCTAGTCAACAATAAAATATATTATTCAAAATGACCGCCCTTGTTTTTAATACAGGTTAAAAGGATGAGATTCTTAAGAAGATCCTGCAGCGAAACGTAGGAAATTTCTAGGCCAAAGTCTTAATTGCACAACAAGAAAATTACACGAGATTATACGAGTATTTTTAAAGACAAACTTAGCGCTAGCCAGCGATTTCTTTCAGGCAACCTAGCATTGGATGGAAAAACATGACAAAAAATAATAGATTGCGCAAACAACTAGACAGATAAACAAATAACATTTTTAAAAAATCAAATCAAAATAAGAAAGTAGAAATAGCGTAAGTATCACTAATATGAGTATACCTAACGGATTCGTTCGATAAAAATGGTCAGACACAAGAGCAGAGAGAAAAGAGAGAAAAAATACTATCGTAAGGGCCGTTCATAGGGTGGATGACCAAAACATTATTATCTTGAGCTCCTCCGTGTTTCGGAATGCAAGTTAAGCCGTTAAGCCGTTAAGCCGTTCCAGCTACATCAGTAGTCTTTAACACCCACCAATTCGCATTGGGCCCGCGTAGAGCGTTATGGATCATTGATCCTACTCGATTCGATCCCAACCATAGGAAAGACACAATTCTCCTGATATAATTTCCCACGCAGATGAAGTCGCGGGCACAGCTAGTCTATACTATAATAAAAACGTAACCGATCGATGTCTGTACATTGAAGATATATGAGAAGAACTGTTATGAGGGACATTTATAAGCGTAATAGAACACAAAACAATGATTTTTATTTTTTTTATCTGTTTGTCGGTTTGTCTGTGCGTTTGTGCACGATAATCTCAGAAACAGCTGAACCGATTTAATTGCAGTTTTCACTATTATATTGCGGTATTCTTCACTTAACATTTAGTGTAAGATTTATTTCAATCGGTTCACAAATAAAAAAGTTATGTCAATTTGAAGTGAAATGTTCGCCAAAATTGCTATGATATATTAATGTTTTATGAAATTTTCGTCTTTGATATATTGATCATCATCATTAACTCTTTGACAGCCAAACTGCAGGGCCTCAGGCCGTTTGTGCACGATAATCTCAGAAACAGCTGAACCGATTTAATTGCAGTTTTCACTATTATATTGCGGTATTCTTCCGTTAACATTTAGTGTAAGATTTATTTCAATCGGTTCACAAATAAAAAAGTTATGTCAATTTGAAGTGAAATGTTCGCCAAAATTGCTATGATATATTAATGTTTTATGAAATTTTCGTCTTTGATATATTGATCATCATCATTAACTCTTTGACAGCCAAACTGCAGGGCCTCAGGCCTTGGTTTAATAATTTTTGGTCACCTATCCGGTGAACAACTCTTGCGAAAATTGCTTAGCAATATCGAACGTGCGCAGCGGCGCATATCCGTAGCTCGCTGGCGCTACGGATATGCGCCACTGCGCACGTTCACTTTGGAAGGCACGTAAAGAGATTGGTCCCGGTTGTATTTGTAGTCGTTGATATCCTCCAATTCGCATTGGGCCAACATGGAGGGTCGTGGCCCATCCTCCTTAACCCTGGTTTAATTTTGGTGTGCTCTTAACAGTATGTTTTTAAATATCAACAAATGCACTGTCATATCGTTCACAAACAAGCGTAACAAATGTATCTACGATTACCAACAAGAAGCTACAGTCCTTAGACACGGTTAGGGATCTTGGGGTAATTTTTGATGACAGACTTACATTCAGGGCCCATTATGATTGCTTATCTACCAGTGCAATGCTAACATTAGGTTTTATCTATAGAATTACTAAAGACTTTTATTAGGCAAAAAGCTTAATTCTATTATACTAGTCAGAAGTAAAATCGAATACTGCTCGACGATTTGGAATCCTTTCTACAATAATCACTCTATGGCAATTGAGAGAATCCAAAGGAAATTCACAAAACTATTGAGTATAAAGTTCGGTACCAGCCGTAGTTTGATGTCATATGAGGACAGATTGTGTAAATTCAATATAACACACGTCGTTATCAACATGATTTAATAACACTTCATAAATTAGTTCATTCCGTAATTGACTCAGAATATCTTCTTTCATCTCTTAACATTAATTTCAAATATAATCCTAAGCCAATCCAACTTTTGTCATACCGACATATAGAAATAACATATTTAATCCCATCGCTCGTATGTGTAGAAATTGTAATGAGATCCTCCCAGTTAATCAGGCATTAGACATATTTAATGCCAATCTCTTTCAATTCAAAAAATGTATTAGAGAAGTTGTGGTAGACCTAAATGTCGCATCTTTTTAATCATCCAGATTGATTTATACTCATTCTTTCTGTTTTCTTTCATATTAGTAAAAAATAATAAAAATAGATTTTTTTTTCTTTATCATATCTCATTGTGTAAACACCTTTAGGATATTTATTGAGTACTACACAGTTGTTACTTATTATTCATATATATTTTGATTAATGTCTGTTGTGTTACCTAATAAATAAATAAATAAATCCATAAGGCTCCTGCAGTTGGTGACGTAAAAGGGCCGTTCAAATATTTTATTTTTTTTACTCTGAGAAATGTGTTACGCATACCCGCTTCACCCTGCGCGAGCTCCACGGGTTATGTGGGACTCTCCCCTGCGAACCAACCCCAATGGGGGCTGGTCAAAGAGCAGGGGTATACCCACTAAAACTCAGCGATGTCCCTCACGCGCAAGTAGAGCACGGCATGGGTCCCATACAGGACCATATTCCGCGCACCTACTCATGCACGACCCACTCCTTTAACAGGAGCGGATGCCGTCTTGGGTTAGGAGAAGGGCTCAGGAACATTCGAGTCCAATCCCCCGACAGGACAGGGGGCGTGCAATGCCCAGCGAGCGCGGGCCGTTCAAATCTGACGGAAGCTCAGTTAAGCACCTCTCGCAAGTATGTGTTAGTAGACGATTTCCTTCGAGTGTGGAAAGTCAAAGTTAAAATATGTATATATTCTTATCAATAAATAAAACTCCGCGTATCTTCCGTCAGATATGTACCGACCGACTTTTAATGACAAAGAAAGAGATCGGACGGGAAGCGCTCGGTCTCGGGAGACACCTGAAAAACGCGAAGCGTATTAAACTGCCCATCGTAAGGCTCATGCACTATAAAGTTGAATCTGAAGCATTTACCGTCAGGGACAATCTCTTGAGCTCTCGGATAACTCATACAACAAGCGTTTGATCCCAGGAAACTTCTGAAGATCGCATAGTAATTACTTCCAGGCAACCTAGCATTACATGGAAACTAGACAAATAATAATAATTTTAAAAGATCAAAAACAAAAGAAGGACAGTTCCAAGGTACGAATAAAATTCTCAGACACAAGCGACAACTAGAGCGCGAGAAACGAGAAAAAAGATAGAAAAATTACATTCGTAAGGACAGGATGGGTGAACAAAACATGATTATCTTGAGCACTGTGCACAACACTGGCTTTAGTCCTGGTTGTATCAGCAACGTTAACACCCACCGATCCGAATTAAGCCTTCATAGTGGGTTATGGCCCATTGATCTTATTCGATTCGACTTCATACATAGAAATAAAAGAATTCTACCAAAATACTTCCCGCGCAGACGAAGTTGCGGGCACAGCTAGTCAACAATAAAACCGAAACACAAAAAGTGTATACACCATCAATTTATTTTTGAGGTCATAATAAGAAACAGATTTTCTAATAGTGCTGTTTTACTTCTTACTAAACTACGCTCTCCTTGGTCATCGCTATTATAATATAGCTATGGCTATAAAATAAATTTATTGTTTCAAACTTTTTAGAGCGTGATTTAGCTGTAGTCGGGTTTTAGTTTCTGAACTTATTTTTTTATTTCATAACGCAGTTACAGGAGAAAAATGGCCTGAATCGCTGCGAGAAAAGTATACTAAAGTCGTGTTTCTTCTATGATTTAGAGTGTCTCGTTGTCATTAATTATGCGGTATCTGTATTATATGCTCGATTATGTAACCACTTACTTAATGCAACTAAAAAAACCTTCGGCGTTAAAAAGCATCAAGCTTATTTATCTAGTTATTTATGTTTTGTGCGTCACATTAACTTGAAACTTTCCCATTGTTAGTTTGGTAGAGTTTAAAATATTGATAGGTAGAGAGTGTCCAAAAATGACGTTTACGAATATTTTGTTTACCATTTAATTTTTATCAAAACACAATTGAATAAACGTTTTTGATTAGAATTTTCTTATTACTTCGTTTCCCTGAAGTATGGATGTGTTCGATACAACGTCGATTCGCACTCGATGATTTGATCGTACTTACCAATATCTGTTTTTCCGAAAATGTATAATAGATGATATTTATTAACATTAGTAAATATTTTTTTTATCTGTGGTGTTATTATGGAACTCAACCATCAAATCTAATTGCATTAATACTCTATTTTAAAAATGAATTGCAATATTTTATGCGTTAACTATAAAATAGGAACGATGGATCTCTCATTTTGCCGAAAGCTATAACCAGAATGAAGCTGAGCTTTGGGTCTCCGGCGGAATGAAGAGCCAACGAGAGTGAAAGCATATTTCGTGGCGGATAAAACGAATAGATAGAGGTCTTTAATATAAACGAAGCAGACTTTAGTACTCTCGAAAAATGCAAGCGAAGCTGGTGGGTACATACTGAATTTTTAAACAGTACCGCGGGTTTGCTTGGTAGCGTGGCGACGGGGCGCTGAGCGTCGGAAAAGTTTTTACTCTTTACTTTTTTATAAAGTCTTTTAAAGCGCCGCATGGGTCTTTCTTATAGGTATTAGAGTTATACGGCATTTGATTTTTTTGTGTTGTTAGATTTTGAGTTTTGTAATACATTTAATATTAAGCATGTATTTGGTATTTCCGCAATTGATTGGTCTTATTATTATATATCCCTTGCGGGGTAGGCAGATAAATTTATATAATTGATAATTCGCATAGAAACTATCTATGGTAAGATGATATCTAGAAAAAGTAGTTTTCTGTAGTATTTTTAATTAGTATTTACTTACAACTGTTTTCTATGAGATTGAGTATTTTTAACAGCGAAAATCGCCTATAGATCGGTACATTAGAGGTTATAATGATACGAATTACGAGGCACCCTATGTAAAATATTTTAATGTGGAATATTAAATATGTACCTACTTTCCTTGTTATTACGTTTCTGCCAATCGTTTAATCATCAAAAATCCATGCGTTCAGATTGCGGATTAAGTTGTAATCGATTAGAACAAAAGTCAGACGAGTATGGAAGACGACTTTTAACTGCAAGTCTTGTAGTCTTAAAATAATTACTTGTGTAGTGCCTACTGTGAAGTTCTGAATTACTCGAGGTTTCATATAGGAGACACCCCTTAACCGAGAAACTAATTGAATATTATACAGTTGTAAATGACTTACAAAATAAATGTGAGTTTATCGTTTTGCAAGTTGAAATTACGTCATATGATCGTTTGCCTTAATTTTGCTTGACATATTAACTTCGCCTTGCGACACGGTCCGATTATTAAAAAGAAAAGGAATTAAAACATAAAAATTTACGCGGTAGAACATTTAAACGGTTAACCATCACATATTCAGTAGAGTTTGAGGTGTTATTGTGGCTCTTGATTTTGGGTTAACTATTACGTTGTTCGTATGTATTATCGTAAAAAAGAAAGTTTTCACCAGACGTTACAATTTGGACTGACATATCTTCATTTCTAAACACGTGTAATAAAGCTTTGTCCAGTTCAATGACGCTGATCAGCTTTGAAATCCATTTCAAATGGTAAGTAAAGTTTTATTTGTTCGAAACTTTAATGCTGGGGTCGTTTTGTTCTATGTCGCGTTCGACGCTGCCGTTAACGTTGTATTTTTACAGAATTGCGCTGCAGTACCCACTAATTTTTCAAGTTTCTAATGTAATGCAAACGGAGCTTTATTATGAGTATACTAATAATTCCATGTTGCCGATTAATTTGTAGATTGGTCTATATCCGCTTTTATCATCACTTTCAATGTCTTTTTTGTTGCAGTTCATTCTCAATTATTAGGTGATTTATTTACTTCCAGCAGTTTCAGCTGCCGTTGCTGAAATTATTATTAGTAGATTACTCTGTGATTAAATAAATCAACGATGCATTCGTACATATGTCAAAATAATAGAACCAAAGAACCAACATTAACAAAATGAAAAATAATTATAAATTAAGTACATAATACTTAATAACAAATTAAATAAACTTCTATCGTAGTAAAGGTTCTGAACTTCTTTATGTTTTCCTTTAGTAGCTTAGATATTTTTATTATAAACTGAATTTAAAATATGCTCCACATTGAAAACTACAGTGAAGCATAACTGATGCTTCTGGTGTATAGTGGACTTTTTCTCGCTTTTAATGACTAGATGTTGAATGGACTATGATGTATTTTTTGTTTTTCATTAACGGGTATATCGTCTCTCGGATATCCCCTTAAAGATAGTGATTCTCAATTTATGAGGGGACATCCAAGACGTTCGCCCTTATATTCAAGTCGAGTAATTTTCGAAGTTAGAGGCGTTTGCAAGTATGTCAGATAACATTATAATTCGTCGCAAAATACTTTTGCGACTAAGAATAGAGTTTATCTAGAGTAATTATTGCACTGTTGGCGCATATCTTGTGAAAAAATAAATTACTTTTGTCGTCAGCACCGCTCTTGGCCCTCGATATATCAACGTGGACAGGACGAAAATTGGAGTCGGACCCTTGTTAATGTCCCGCACTTAGAACCTTCCTTCAATAGTGATTATTTATTAAAGACCTATTGATATTTATTCGAAGCGCGGATATGTAACGAGTTGGCTATTTGGCACACGAATTGTTTAATCTATGTGAAATGTAATAAATATTAAGAACGTGTAAATTAATTAGGGGGTCGATTGCTTAAAATTGTTAGGAGGTTGGCCCCCTTACACAATCGTCTTGTATTATACACAATATGTAAACTTTCATCTTGAATCTCTGTAGGTATATTAATAAAAACCACATTAAAATCCTTTGTGTTGTTAATAATATCTGAACGTACAAATAGCGGAAAGTGACTTTTTTATAATATGTCTAAATGCGTGTATACTCTTTATAATCATCTGTATTTAGTTGTTTTATATAATCAAAGATTTAGTTTGAAGACTACATTAAAATATGATAAATGTAAAACCTTATATAAATCTTTTATTTATCTTTACTACAACTAAAAATTTAGTAATAAAAATATTGAATGTTGAAAACTAAAATAAACAATAATGAAAACGTTAGCATATTGCATCATTTCGCCCGGATAACAACAGTTTCATCGAGTTTTTACTTGTTGTTTCAAGATCTGTTTCTTTTTCTCGTTTTTATTTTAACTTTCTGTGTTATTATTTAAATCTATAATTATATTTTTTTTATTAAAAAATAAGACTTTCTCTAGTAGCTGTCACAGTGAGAGCTAGTAATAATTTGCTCTTGATTGAAGTGGATAAAATGTAGGGGAAATCCGGGCGACTTGGTCAGGTAGTAGACATCATCCTAAATATTTGTATAAATCTGTTCAATATTGGCGCGATGGAATTACTGTCAGATTGTAGTGTGCTTGTTCTGTTTAGTTTTCCAAATAATGGAAAGGACAGAACATGTAATGGCCTGACAAGACATCCGAAAGCGCGAATTTAAAACAGATTATGTGTCATGGAGCGTGTTCTGTTCCCTTATTCTGCAGCTGAAGACAATCGATAAATAAATTGTTAACAGAGCTCTGTAGGCGGTGGTTATACGAATATGTGTCAAAATTGGTCACTTCTTACGGTGATTACGATTTTAAAGTACCAGTTGAGTTAGCAAAGAGGCCTACTAATCAAATCTCTCGGATTTCCTTTGTATATTGAAAGTTTGTTGTTTGAATAAATTGATAACTGTAAATATTTTTTTTTGCAGTACCTACTACTGTGTACATAAAATATTTAAATAAATGGCACTTTATTGGTAGCAATTTAACATAATTTTGAGTTATGTTTGTAGCTGTTAGAATGAGGGCTTTAAACACCATGCTTTGCAGTAGAAGTACTAATGTCTGCTTATTACTATGACCACGTACGTCGACGTAGGTATGACATTTAATAGATTACGAAAATATTACTTCGTCTAACAAGGGGCTGTTTCGGTGAAACTTAATAACTAAAACGCAACGGCTTCTAATTAGAGCAACCACAATTATGTAACGATAATAAGGCGGTACAATTATGTCGGGGCCTGGCAAAGGTCATCTGCTACCACAATCGTTTGCAAACCAAACAACAAACTAACATTGCCGACTTTAGTATTACAATTGTGCTCATATGTTGATTTCGAGCTTCATAATTAAAAATACCAAAATCGAATAGAATCGAGATAGTTTTGAGTTTTCTCCTAATGTTTGAAATCATAAACAAAACAAAAAAAAACTTTTTTGGACTTTCGCAGAAACCAGTTCCGCTAATGGTATTTGGATTTAATCTGCGTAATTAGATATTGAAAATTATGAAAATTATGTCACTTAACTCATAATTAATTGAAATATTTAGACATTTGTATGTAATATATAATAAAGACACCTAAAGCTCTTTTAGAAACGGTTATTCACAACCCACTGGGCCTATATTAAGACTGTATAATAAACGGAACGGTCGATATAAACAAGTAATCTAATATGTCGCCTTACGGAAGTTATGTGTGACATTTTTAAAGAGGTAAGATTTGATTGTTTATACCAACTGCAAGAATGTACGAAGTTTCTGTAAAAAGAACACGTGGACGTCAAGTTTATAATACGTCTACACACTGCAGACATAAGCGCAAACAGTATGTGAACAAAGATTTATTGACAAGAAATAGAAATAAGCAGTAGGGACCAACCATTATCTATTGTTCTAACTCTAAACTTGACATCTACATGTTCCTTTTGCCCAAACGTTCCACGTTCCATTTGCAAGCGTGTTGCACAAACTTAAGTTTGGTTTTATGTGGATTGCCTTTAAGATCGATCTTCGCACACTAATACTTGAGAGAATTGAGTGAACTGAATAGATCTGCGCACACACCTGCTCCTGAGCTCTTTATCTGATCTTATTAAGGCCGGTAGGAAGCCTCTATTCCGAGCACGTAGACAATTATTCGACTAAAGTGTGCGGGCTTGAATCACTAACCTCAGCGAACGGCCAACTTTTACAATAAATCCATCGTGGCCTCGACACTTAATCAGTCCTCCGATAAAAGCTTTAATCGGGAGTTAGAGTATCTACGGGCGCCACCGATGTTACGCCAACGTTTCAGAACTAAATTAAATTAAACCCCCACGACCGCCAAAAAGTTTTTAGGTATTTCTATTGCCAATCAATGCAAAATTGAGGGAAGAGTCCAAACAATAAATATTTGAAGGATGAAGGGAGAATAATATAAATACCAAGTAAAACTCTGCTAAATATTTTGATATTCTGCTGTAAATTATCAGTAGTTTCGCTTCTTAAGCGGATTAATGGGAGGACAATATTGTTTTATTTCATTAAATCACTTTTTTGTGTAAATAAGGACCACTAAACATGATTGCAGTAGACTGTCTCATTGTCAGTGTGGACAAAGTTGGAAATAGAACTGAAATTAGTATAATTATAACTATGTTATCTATCTATATTAGAAATCCGTATGTCGAGTGCGCCGATTTCAAGCTGTCGCCATCTCTGAGATCCCGAGTTCAAATCCCAGTCGGGTCAAAGTAGAAAATGGACTTTTCTATATTGTTTGTTTTGGATTTTACCTTCGTTGTCTCAGATACTTCATAATATTTGGAATCTAAGCAACGTATGTGATGTTGTCTTATATTAACTATTTTTAGATTGTAATAATAGTAGTCCACAAAAATAACTACACAGAGTGGCTAGTGTTTACACTTTCACTATCTGAAATTAGGCCCGAGGTACGTGGGATCGAATATCAGCGCACGAGAAAATGGATGGGCTGACCACGGCTTACTGGTTTCTTAAGCCGATTCCTCGCAGTTAATTTCACTTAACCGAGATCATTCGTTTGCTCTCCTTGATTTTATTTATCCCATGAGCTTACTTTGAGAATTTATGCTCTGAAGGGCAGCAGTCTTATTAATGTTGTCGGTGACTTTTGTAAACCCAAGTTGTAAACTATTTTTTTTTTGACATGTTGCGGTGGAATATTTTGTTTGAAAATTTGCAGATATCTTGTTTTAAACTGTCGTGGTCTCTTTTGCGTGTTCTGTGGTCGTGGGTCGTGGTCATTTACATTATCATTGCTACTATTTACTACCTATAATTCTTAAGTTTACGATATTCGCATTATCGATTCTTATAAAGTACATAGTAGCGAATCCCGTATTAGACATACATTCTATTTTTTCCAATTATAAAGGCAAAAGTTTGTGGGTTTCGATGTTTGTTATTCTTGCACACAGAAACTACAGTACAGACTGATGAAGTTTTGTACACAGATAATTGTCAGTCTGAATTAACATATAGGCCACTTGTTATCCTACTAAACTATTCTCTAGGGATAAAAGTGCCACCAAATAATCATATACCACGCGAGCGAAGATGCTGAAAGAAAGCTGTAGACCGGTGTAACTATCATAAGTATGCATTATTTAAGTATTTTCGATACAAAAAATAAAAATTTAAACCACTTCGATGATGACTTGGAAGCAAATAACGTAGCTTCTTATCCTGTATAAGTCGTAAAAGTCGACTAAGGGGTTTTAGTTTTATGTTGCTCTATGTAGGTGAAATGCAAATTTGCAATTTATTCGTTTTCGTAGCATTATTAGCTCAGGAGTGATGTCTAAAATAAAATAAAGTAACGACGAATAATCCGATTATTGCGATTTCGTTTTCGCTGTAGGCTCTCGGTTTCTATTGGAGAAACGAATGAGAAAGAATCACCGCGTCATACTAAGGCAGTGTGCTTTGAATTTAAATCCGATTGAGCTTTTTTATTTCTATTTTTGTCATTTCAAATTGAAATAAGTGTATGTGTTTTGTCATGTACACACTGTCTGGTGTTCGCAATTTTTAACTTTTCAGATTGGTTGATCCATTTGAAATACTAGGGAATATTTTGGTTAACAGGATCCTAAAATGATTTAATATTTATTCAGGTGATAAGGTGTACGTTTTGTATTCATTAAAGCCTATGTCACTCTTCATTCTCCCAAGAAACAATCACCCCAACAGAGTGTGTGATGAAAACAGACACACTTTCCCATTTTCAAAATATTTGTGGATCGATATATTTTCCTATTATTTTGTTTTTCATACTAACAAACTTTGATTGTATACTTGCTTATAAGGAATATAGTGAAATAAAAGTTGAATATTTCGAATGTTTGAAATTTCTTTCTGAAATAGAATAAAATAGATATTCTGGTCTATTTTCGATTTTGCAAGTTTTATAGAAGCCTTGTCTGTTGCATATTGTTTACGAACAAAGCGAGATCTCGTTCGAATAGGAGCGGGCCCGCCTTTCGCCTCCCAACTTATTTGTCTTTGTTCCGCCAACTATAGATGCCTGAGAAAACTTCTAGTACGGTTAACATTGCGTTCAGGTACTAGAATGTAATCAGCGCTATATATTATGTATTCTCTATAGTTTGATAATTAAATTTAATCTTATCTACAAAATGTAAAATCTACTCAGGTTATTGGACGCAGCACTATAAGCTGTAACCTCAAGAGTAGTGATAGTCATGATGCTGTTTGACCTCCGATAATAGTGGCTCCGATAATAGTTTAAGAGTAACTCGGTGGCATAGTGTCGTTAAGCAACTTTCGCAAGGGTCGGTCACGGGATGGGACACCACAAGTGAGGACTTCAAAGATTATGTACGAAATTACTCTAAATTATTTAAAAAAGTGTGTCGTTTAGCCAAATGTAATTATTTAAATGCAAAAATTGAAAATAGTAAAGACAAAGTTAAAATGACGTGGAATATCATAAATAGTGAAACTGGAAGAGAAAAATCTCGGAATATAAATTTTAATTTAAACATTGATAATAAAAAAGTAACATCAGATCTTGAAGTTGCTACAGTATTTGAAAATTTATTTACTAAAATTTCAGTCTTAATTACACAATCTTTGAATTCCTCTTCCACTGTTGCTGAATCTATTTTAAAGGCAAGTTTAAATAATTCTAATAGCCAATTTAAGTTGCAACACATTGATTTTAAAGATATAATAAAATCTTTTAATCAGCTAAACAAAACGAAAACTGCTGACTTATGGGGTAATTCCATTGAAGTTTCTAAATTGGTAATTGAGACAATAGCTCCAATCTTAGCATATATATGTAATGAATGTACTGATTGTGGTATTTTTCCAGAGCTCATGAAATATAGTAAAATTATTCCTTTACATAAATCGGGTAGCACATCTAACCCTACTAACTTTACACCTATATCCGTGCTACCTACGTTTAGTATGATTTTTGAAAAAATCATGCTGGATCAAATACAAACGTACTTTTATAAGAATAAGCTTATGAATCGACAACAATTTGGTTTTACAAGGGGTCGCTCGACAACCGAAGCCGGTGTCGAGTTAATACAAGAAATTTTTAATGCCTGGGAGGATTCACATGATACGTTAGGTGTTTTCTGTGATCTATCTAAGGCATTTGATTGTGTTTTTCATGAAACATTGATCAGGAAACTGCATTTTTATGGATTTAGAGCTAACTCATTGGATTTTATTGTCTCATACTTGTCTGACAGAGTACAGACGGTTGATATCAATGGCAAAAGATCCCCTGGATCGAAAATTAAGATGGGCGTTCCGCAAGGCTCAATACTTGGTCCTTTCTTGTTTTTGATTTACATAAATGACTTGCCTTATTTCGTAAGGGATGATCACGAAATAGTTTTGTTTGCGGATGACACTTCACTCTTGTTTAAAATTAAAAGAGGGTTACCTCTAAATGACGATGTGAACAATTCTATCGCTAAAGTAGTACATTGGTTTAATGTAAATAATCTTCTCCTTAATGAAGGAAAAACAAAATGCTTAAAATTTGTACTATCTAATGTTAAAAAAGTAGATATAAATGTTTATATAAAAGATAAGAACTTGGGCCTTGTGGATACCACAGTATTTTTAGGAATAACATTAGATTCTAAACTACAGTGGGGCCCACATATTGATAGATTGTCGAGTAGACTTAGCTCTGCAGCATATGCCGTAATGAAGATACGTAGGTTAACTGACATAGATACTGCCAGATTAGTATACTTCAGTTACTTTCATAGTGTTATGTCGTACGGTATCCTATTGTGGGGAAGTGCTGCCGACATACGAACAATTTTTGTGCTTCAGAAAAGAGCAATTCGATCAATTTATAATCTTAGGATTAGGGACTCTTTAAGGGAGAAATTTAAGGAAATAGACATTATGACTGTTGCTTCTCAATACATATACGAGAACTTAATGTACGTTCGTAAAAATATTAGTTTGTTTTCTATAAAAAGTGATGTACACAATTTTAATACAAGAAATAAAAACAAATTAACGGTGCCTGTCACTAGACTGCAAAAAGTTAATAACTCATTCAAGGGTCTTTGTGTGCGCTTCTACAATAAGGTCCCAAGCAAATTACAACAATTTGATATCATGCAGTTTAAATCTACTATTAAAAATACTTATTAAAAAAGCTTATTATAAGGTATCCGATTATATAACAGATAAGAACGCTTGGACTTGAGATGATCCAGCAACTGGATAGGTGATTACTTCTAAACTCATTATCTTGTTTCCATTATTATGTTATTATTATAAGACCATAGTTTTTTTTATCTCTGTTTATAATGTATTGATCTGGTAATGACATGGTTTTTGTAAATGTCATTACTCTTATTAGAGCTGGTGAGTTTCTTGCTCGTTCTTCTTATCAGCCAAAAGACGTCCTGAACGAGTGGTAGGGAAAAAATGTTGGACGATTCAAAAGTACTTTTAAGAAGTCTATTTGAATAAAGATTATTTTGACTTGACTTTGATGAACACGCGAATTCGAATACGAAAAAAAAAATAATTTAAAATATTAACGGCCAGCATTGACCATAAACCATCTGAAGAGTAAACCTATCTATAGTAATATGCTCGGACGTTGCAGTACCCTATGGATTGGATATTTTAAACTTGATATAGATAAAATAAAAAACCAAGGCACAGTTAGAGAATACAAAATATATTCTGATTTTATTGTTAAAAATAGGTTTCGCTTAAATTTATCATAATGTAAATTTTATAAGTGACAGGCTATCAAATCAATTTATATTGACTAATCAGTGAAATAGGCAATTGTGTCAATAAGAAGTAAAATAATTGGTCCCAAAACAAAGTATGCATTCCTTTTGTTCTTAATATACAGTTTGAAAATGTTTTATTTTTTGTTAAAGTTGTTCTATTTAACAGATTATGCCGTCTTTTTAATATAAAAATAACTAGAAGTTTCTCAAATAAATTATATAGAATAGTACGAGCTCCTTTTTGCCTCGATGCACATAAATACATCAGTTCAAAACTAATACGCATTAAGTATTTTCTTTGCATGAGAGCGTTAGATAACGTTGCGAACATAATAAAATATACCTACTTGTTCCTACAAAGATATTGGTTTCAAAAAATATCAATATAAAAAGTGATTTCACTCTTCGTGATAATTTTTCTGCTAAGGCATCTGATGCACATTTGTAGCATCGTGTTTAAAGCCTTTAATCAAAACAAATATACAAATATAAATTCGGAACTGCAGTTCTGCGTGAAGTACAAAACGGATTGTATTTCATGAGGCAGTAAAATCCATTTGTGTGAAAAAATAAGTGGTGGGACCTAATTCTAAACGTACTAGAACAGCATTTTGTCCTGGCAAAGGGACATGGGAGTGCTCACACGAGTAATTCGTCCATCATACCATGCAAATTGAATCACGTTTCTCGTCCCGGGCATCAGAGTGTCTTTCTCTCGGAAAAGTATATGCGAACATTTCATAAAAGCATCGTATGTACATATTACTTGCTGTTACATCTTTGATACTGTAAAATGTGAAACACTTTTGGTGTGCGTAGTTTATATATTAACTGGAAAATCTGTGTGGTGGTGGTTCGATTAATTTAAGGTGAAGATATTTTTTTATTAGCATTATACTTATATGTACTGACCAAGTCAATATTTTCAGTGCTAAATGATGCGTGCAATTAATAATCAAGAGAAATATACGTCTGATTAAAAAAAGGGTTAAATATATTTGCTTACAATCATTATTGGTTTAGAACAAAGTTTATGTAAATACTTTTCAACATTAGTGCGTTTTCGTCTTGATAATAATTATTAAAAAGTAAAACCGCGGTAGCTTCAAAATATTCAAGCCATGCTACATTTTGGAGCGGATCTGACTAAAATGGTTAGCATCGATGTATTATGTCGTAATATAAAAAACATTTATTTTTAATCCACCAATTTGGTAAGCTACATGATTATTAAAAAAGTCTTTTACACTTAAAAAAAGGTTAGTTGTTAATCGATTTGGGTAATTGGATAATATTAACAATCAACATCCATATTGATTTAAAATGTCGTATCTCTCTAGTACTTTGACGTCACGACAAGAGCGCCAAAAACTCCTTCGTAAACTACTCGTAATTGTTACTGATTTTCATCAATTAATAATGTTACTTTTTAGTTTTTCGCTGCCGGGTATTTTTTTAAAGTTACATAAGGATTAAATTATCGTAGGTAATTGGGAATATTCAAAAATGCATATTCCCAACCCAATTACCTACCTGTGTTTCACTCTGAAAAGAATCTGAGTTATAATGTTCTTCATATAGGAACTTAAAGTAATTTTATAGGTATATCATTAATTTTTATCTTATTGATATTTAAAATTAGTTTATGTGTACATAATACTCCTAAAAATTTGTTGTTTCATATTAGTGACAATAATTTGATCAAGTAGAAATTACCGTGCGTGCATAAGTAGTTTTGCATTGTTTAAACTCGTGTTTTGTTTGGTGCAGGCAACCACGACCCAAATCCTGAATGTTATAGAAATTAAAGACCTCTAACATTCAAAAAGATAATATGCTGCTGGTGTAAGTTAGTAGAGCACAAATTTTGTCGTGCAAACTCTTGTAAGTATGTTGCTCTACTTACAAGAGTTAAAGCTTACCGGCTGGGTATGACAGTAGATTTCTGTGGTTACTGCGGTGTCGCCACAAATTTTGCATCAAATAAGTGTGAGTATCTTATGGAAACGAAGCAATTATAAACTTATTGTGAACGTAAACACCAGATGCTGACGCGTTTAATTAACATTAAATTATAATAGATTGACTTGGTGAATAATGCGAGCCTTGACTTGAAAGATATTTTATGAAATTAGTACACAGTGGGTCGGTATTCTGGCAAATGATTTTGGGGAACGTTAAATTATAAACAAATTAATTGATGCACGTTATATTTGGTTAGGTAGGTTTTCGGGAAAATAAAGTACTCGTACGTTAGTGTTTGTTGATTTTTTTTTTTTAAATAAAGATGATGCTGGGAAAGTATCTAAAAAAGCCCAGAAGTTTTTATTTATATTTAGAAAAAGTAAACAGTCTCATTGTAGGCACCAAAAAAAAGTTAAACGAATTTACAGGGGGTCAAAAATGGCCCGAATGGCTTCGATAAAAGTATGGTACGGCTGTGCCCTTTTTACTTTTTTGCTCGACTCGGTTGGGGCACTTTCGTGCCCCCAGATATATGGATGTTTTAAATTGTACGCTCAATACGAATCGAAGGTTGAAGGACCTGAGTGTATTCTGTACCTATTTTTGCTGTACTCGTATAGTGTAAAAAATATTATTAAATTAATAACTTAAAACATTAAGATTTAGAGTAGATACTTTGAAGGCAAGCATTTAATGGATCCATACAGTGTAGATATTAATGTAATAGTACGAACTTTTATTTGTAATCGGCATTTCAGTTATTTAAAAACATTCAGAATAAATAATATAATAATTCATCATACTGTTTGGTATAAAACAATCTATATAATATTATAAATAGAGAAAGTTCCTAACTTTGTTTAGAGGGGTAATTGTCGAAAATACTGGTCCGATTATGAAAATGTTTTCACATACGGCAAGCCACTTCATAGGCGGATGACATAGGCTATAATATACGTGGGTGAAGTCGAGGAAATCAGCTAGTATGATCATAATAACAATGTTTATTCTTCACGATTATTTGTTCACCAATTTTTAGTTAGGTTATTGTATACTTACCTACATTATTAATGTGTAAAATCTTTAAGTTTAAATTAATGGTTTACTAAAATACATATTCTGTGTAATAGTTTATATTCTTTTTATAACTTATAAAGGAAATCCATTGGTGGAAGGACAAAAAATGTGGTCCATAGTTAAATCGCCCGCCTCCTGCGCGCCCCCTCTAATGAAGGAGCTACTCTATTTCTTGACTAGGTTTACATGCTGCTATTTTAACAAAACATATTAGTCATTTTAAATAAATTGAAAGCAATAGCTTTGAACCTTTCTTAAATAAAACCACGTTAATATACATCGCGTGTAGTTAAGAAAAAAAAAGCTTTTTCAGCGTTATCTTTACAGATTCTTTATTCACTTATACGCGACAAATTTGATGGACAGTGAGCGTGCAAATTTAATAAACAACAAACATCTTTCTTGTTTTAGAATTAAATTAATTAAGTGTTAAAATTTATTGGTATCTGAGCAATAAATGACATGTTGTCTAATAGTTACTTATTTATGTGTACTACAATATAAAAGCATGCCGTATCTGAGACGTCGGGACGGTCACTTTCCATCCTGTAGATATTGGTGAAATAACTGAAATATTATGAATTTATGTTTATAAGTATCAAATACTGCGTTAGTAGCGTTTAATATTAAATAATGTTGCATAAATTGTAAGCTCCATGTAAACCTGTTATATCTACTCTAGGCGCTAATGAACCACGCGATGAACATCGTACTAAAGACTGTGGAGTGATCTCGGGGAGGTTTTTTGAGCGCACCTTCTTCCCTTGTTCATTAGTGTAATTAACTTATGCCTTAGATATCCACAGCTACAATTT
Source organism: Diatraea saccharalis (assembly GCA_918026875.4). NCBI lineage: Eukaryota > Metazoa > Arthropoda > Insecta > Lepidoptera > Crambidae > Diatraea > Diatraea saccharalis. The sequence continues at coordinate 12,869,101 of OU893345.1, forward strand.
GTTCCGAGTATCTATCTGTTATTATATTGATATCATTCTTGTTGCGATATCTATATTAAGTCATGAAGATCTAATGTCTATAAATAGATAACGATTTTTCTCATTAATTTGGTGGAAGTTTTTCCATACGTGGCAGACGTTGATGAATGTGGATACATTTAGTAAATATATATATTAATTTTCTTTTAGTGGAAGACGAAATTATGAACTGTTATTGGTGATAAATCGACCCTGGACAACTGAATCGTTTGATTCATAATAAGTACTTCGGTATGGATATAATATAATGCTCTAAGTATTTTCTTATACCCATATGGTACTTCAATGCTTGATATAAAACTTTATATGAGCAAAGTTGGAGATACGAGTATCTCGTTGAAATATCATGGGTGTTTAATATGTAGATGTGAATTAAACTTGAAAGTCTTGAAACAACTGTATTGTACCAGAATTTTGGCATTACATTGTAATGAAAAGATTTAATATGATATTATGAAATGTCATAATTTTATCTTTAGGGCCCGTGCACACAGGGCGCTTTGTCCTAGAGAGAAGCACTCGTAAGTATCGCGTTTCTATTGATTCAAACGCTTTACTTTGGCGTGTCAATTCTGTTAATGTTTACGTAATAATCGCGTCTCAACTTCTTGCATTTTGGCTTTATACTATATACCTAAAGTCCAATATTATTTATTAGTGTAATGTCTTCCACACAGCAATGGTGACAGCAATATAATAATATTGAATTTTTTTTTTTACATTAGCCGTCTTGTTGCACGGTCCAAATGACATAATGATTCAACTAGATAACTAGGCGGGCAATTGAATGGTGCCACTCAATTAAATTGAACGGCTATTTGACCGCCTAATTGGACGGCTATTTTAATAAGTTGGCTGCAACATTATTAACATTTATTTTTCTATAATCTAAGCTGTAACTACTCATCAAGTTGCTATAGTGCCAATTAATAGACTTCAATTTTTATTTTAGTATTTTGTTTCACTTATTTGTTAACAAACGATAATTTTTTTATCACAATTTATTAAACTTGAAAAACATCTACTGACCAGCATTTTGAATCCCTTACATTTATATTTACACGTATGATATTTTTGTTTATAAACTTTATAACGTCAACTAAGGTGGGTGGACCATGGAAGGCCATGTTCCTTCGAAGGCCAACTATAAAAAATCATAGTTATTATTATCATATGATGGCAAATTCCTTTCACTCATACTAAGCTCTATCAAACCTAAGGAAACAGATGAAGCGGCAAGTCGCTTGTGACCCTAGTTTGATAGTGAGGAACCTCGCTTCTTAGACTTCAGTTCTTGATGTTAAAATTGTAATTCTTTCACATAACAAAAGGTATTTTTAATAACCTATTATAATATTATTTTACTGTTTTGTAAATAATCATAAAAGGATTTCATATGTAGGATTTCATATGTAACTAAAGAAGAAATAATCATTTCGTTTCGATTTTAGTTAAAATATCGTCAGTTTCCATATGTAGGCCAGTGTTTCCTTGTAAGGCTAATGAAAACTTGATCTTGCCCGTGTATTGAGCCTTGCTAGGGTACCTAGTTTTACAACGAATATTTGCAAACGCAAATCATAGAAATATTAACACTTCGTTTCTAGTTATAAATGCATAATAGAAAAGTTATTATTTTATTATTATTAAACAAACAAAAAATCAAATCAATTCCCTTTATAATATTAGTATAGATTAAAAAAGCTTGTCATAGATAATAATTGTTAGTTTGGTTTTCTTAGGAACATTTTGGCCTTGCAAAGTACGGACTCATTAGCAGGCCATTATAAATGACATTTTTCTATAATTTTATTCTAAAACTTTTTTAAAAAAAGAAAAGCTTTCTAAGTAGTTTTAGAAAAAGAGGATAATTTGATTATCACAAGTCTAGTTTTAAGTTGAGCGACTGATTTATATTATTGGCCTTGCATGGAGACCTGTTTCTTGCAAGGCTGTTTGGAAGAGCTTAATAAAAATTATAATAAAAATATTTAAATAGTAGTGATGACATTTAAAATAAAAAAAAAATAATTTTCAAGTTACTCAATAAAACAAAGCGTTACTTAATAATGTTGTTTTCATTTAACCTTACGGCTTATGAACTAAGAAAAAATGATTACTTTTTAGTGTGGCCTTCCATGGTCCACTCACCTTAGATACTTCTTAATTGTCAATTATCTAATTTTAGATAAGAAACAATTTTATTTCCTAAAGTTCATGAATATTAATCTGAATCTAACAAGTATATTTTTATATCTACCTATAAGTTTTAATACCCATCATAAATGTATATTTTTTTTTCGATAAAACATGTAAAGTGATTACTTTAAGTTGATAATTTTGTTTTATATTATATAGCCAATTAAGAAAACTTGCAGTGATTTTGTAAGCCATCTCGTCGGCTTGACTCAAATTTAACGAATGGCCAATAAATTAATCACTCGGCACCCTTCTACCGTATTTTGTTACCGAGTAATAATCCTGAAATAAAATATGGCTTACTAAAAATTTTTAAGGAAGTAATGCCATTGTTAAGGAGCAATAGGTTATATAATACCGGGATTTTGATGATTCTTTTGTTATTAGAAGCTTGAAAATAAATAAAAAAAACATTAGTTACTTTTGATTAATTTTGCGTTTACAGTGCTATTTTTACCTGGAATTCATCTTTTCTTTTCGTGAATTTTTATGATTCAAATACAGAAGAATCCACTTATGTGGAAGAATCCGCTTACAATATATGTGGAAACCGGAGTTCGCTTTGTAATTTCGTCATATTTGAAACGGTTAATATATGTAAATGGAGTCATAGCATAAATGGATTCTACTGTACCTATAATTCATATAACAAAAGTATAGAAATAAATAGTATAAGTTTTGTAAAATATAGATAGGAATAATGTTTGCTAAAAAAGCTATCCTTTTTTTAAATGTGATTAAAAAAAACTTTTTTTTTATATTTCGTATTTATGATGCTATAACGTGATAGATTACGGTAAGAATTAAAATCGGTTATTTTTAACTTAACAGTGTTTTAATAGTTACAATAATTGTAACGGCTTCATTGTAATATTTACATTATGGAATGAATATTATTATTTACATTATTTATTAATCAATCAAGGGGCTGGGGTGGAAGGGGCGGTCCAATGGCTGCAAGTTCCCTTGATCAAATCACAAATTGGGGTTGTACTGCCATATCTTTCTTATGTCTAGTTTCTTAGTTTTAGTAAATGCAATGTCAAGTTTCTGCACCGTTCGGAAAAAGTTGTAGGTCCGGGCCTGATGCCGTCCGACACCCGACGGGGTTAGTCTGCCACTGCAATCATTGTAAACTTGTTCTCAGAATTTACAAAGATCACATCTAATCCGGGCGTTCTATTATTTTTAAATTTTAACCCTAATCTAATGAGAAAACTTACTAACAATATGTGCTTGATGGTAATAGTTATTTGTTTTATGAAGTGTTTTAAAAAAATACTTATTTAAATAAACAATGTTTTAATTCTTAGGGTTTCGTTCTCAAAGGGGAACCGTCCGTGAGCGAACCGTAACAGCTAGCTTATTGAAAATTTTATGATGTACTTCTGTTGCCACTATGTATAACAACATTATTTTTTGCGATTTTTACAGATGGTACCGAACCCTTTGAGCGCAACTTTAACTCACACTTGCCTGGTTTTTAAGCTTCTTCACAAACTCTCTTTTTTTGCAGCCTATAAAATATTACTTTTGGCTTTTCCATTCATCGAATTGCTGGCCATTTATTATCTAGAGCTTCTCTGTGTTTCGGAAGGCTAGCTGCGTCTGCTGTATTTTAGAAAATTATTAATAATCAACCACTAGCACACTTTTCGTTAAATAAATTACTTCACAAAAATCAGTTTGGTTTTAGCAGAGGTAAATGTACCACAGACGCTGGAATTGCACTTCTGAGACATATCTATGATGCTTGGGATAATAAACAAGAGCTATCGGCATTTTTGCGATCTGTCAAAAGCATTCAACTGCGTTAGTCATGAAAAACTGTTGGGGAAATTAGAGCATTATGGTGTGACAAAAAATTCACTTAATCTAATAAAATCATATCTTTCTGAAAGAATTCACAAAGTAGTAATTAATGAAGCGAAATCTGCAAGGGCACCCATTACTATGGGCGTCCCTCAGGGCTCAATATTAGGACTATTGCTTTTTCTAATTTATATTAATGATCTTCACTTTACGAAGAATTTGTGCGAGACAGTATTATTTGCTGATGACACCTCTTTAGTGTTTAAAGTTAAGAGGGGTAATGATTGTTTTGACGATGTAAATGATACTCTCGACAATGTTCTACAGTGGTTTGATAGTAATAATTTAAAGCTTGATTCAAATAAAACGAAATGCATAAAGTTTGCATTACCTAATGTGAGGCATGTCAGTACACTTATAAATGTAAATAGTGAAAAAGTTGAGTTGGTGGAATCGACAAAGTTCCTTGGTATTACACTAGATTCCCGACTGCAATGGGATCCTCATATTAATAATTTGTTAAGTAGACTGAGTTCTGCAGCTTTTGCTGTTAAGAAAACTAGACTCTTGACAAATGTTGAAACGACAAGGTATATTTTAGTTATTTTTATAGTGTAATGACGTATTATTGTTGTGGGGTTCTGCGGTCTATTGTTGTGGGGTTCTGCGGCTAGCATTCGAGATATTTTTATTCTACAAAAAAGCGCTGTCCGCGCTATATATAATTTACGGTTTAGAGAATCTCCCAGAGAAATATTTTAAGAAATAAATATTTTGACTGTTGCTTCTCAATACATCTATGAAAATATTATGGATGCAAGAAAACATTACGATTCCTTCACAAAAAAAGTAGTGTTCATAATCTTAACACAAGAAATAAAAATAAACTTGCCGTTCCAAGCTTCAGACTTCAGAAAACCAGAGAATCATTTCTGGGTAAATGCATTGCTATGTTCAATAAAGTTCCACAAAATGTAGTTGACCTACCCATAAATAAATTTAAAAGTTATGTAAAGAACATACTTATGAGTAAGGGCTATTATAAAGTTGATGATTATTTGAAGGATCGCAATGCATGGAATTAATAGCCTTCGCTTTGTTCTATAAAGACTAATTATATGTTTAACCTATGTCCTACACATTTTGAAAGTTGTATTTATTATAGTGATAATACATATTATTTTGATAATGACATGATTTATGTAAATGTCATTACTTATGATAAAGAGCTGGTAAGTTTCTTTCGCTTGTTCTTCTTGTCAGTTAAAAGACGTCCTGAACATGTGGTTCAACATTCATAGCCATTACTACATTAATGAATTAAATACAATTATCTTTCATTTGAGTTTTATTACTTATGCTACATCCAATTTACTTTTTGTTATATCAGCATCAAAACTATGCGTCCAAAACAATGACCCATTATGAGGGTCAAACTGAAAGTTCTTAGAACTGGCCACTTATAAACAATATAATAAAAAAATAATTCTAAAATTTGAAAATATAACTCTTTGCCAATATTACTGAGTATATATTTCATTCATTTGTCATTTGTTTTACGATTTGGCGGCAAATTGAAAATTGTCTGTGTCACGTCATCATGAATTTAACACGAGAAAATTTTCGTGCAATGATTTTTTATGACTTTCGATGTCATTTAAGTCAACAAGAAAGTTATGATAGACTACGATTGGCCTTTCACGATGAAGCCCCATCTCGTGCGACTGTTTACAACTGGTTTAATGAGTTTAAACGTGGTCGCACTAATCTCACTGATGATTTACGTGAGGGACGGCCTTCTACGGCGACGACTGAAGATAACATCTGTGTTGTGCGGCGTATGATAGAGACTGACAAAAGAGTGACCTATCAACAGATTCGGACAAGCTTAGGCATCGGTATGAGTCAAGTGCACAAAATCCTCCACGAACATTTAGCGGTCAGGAAGCTTTGCGCCCGGTGGATACCTCATAATTTGACTGAGGCTCAAAAACTCCATCGTGTGGATTGGTGTCGTAAAATGATTGAAAGATTTAACGGAGGTGACTCAAATGCTGTGTTCGACATACTAACAGGTGACGAAAGCTGGATTTACTGTTATGATCCTAAAATCAAAAGACAATCTGCTCAGTGGGTGTTTCCTTTCGAGGAGTTGCCAACTAAAGTGAAGAGAGATCGAAGTGCGGGAAAAAAAATGGTGGCCTCGTTCTTTGGAAGGATAGGTCATTTTGCAACAATTGTGTTAGAGGATCAAAAAACAGTTTCTGCAGAATGGTACACTACCAATTGTTTGCCACTTGTCTTGGAAAAAGTTCGAGAGAAACGACCTCGCAGTAGGATCCTCCTTCACCACGACAACGCCTCGTCGCACACCGCCAAGCGAACGATCGACTATTTGGCGACATCAAACGTTGAATTACTGGGTCACCCGCCGTATAGCCCCGACCTCGCGCCTTGTGATTTTTATTTATTTCCAAAAATTAAAGAAAAACTTAAAGGAAAGCGGTTTATGAATGCTGAAGAAGCGGTGGCTGCGTATCGCGATGCCATTGAAGAGACCCCTAAGGACGAGTGGGCAAAGTGCTTTTCCCAGTGGTTCCATCGCATGCAGCGGTGTATTGACGTGAATGGACAATATTTTGAAAAGATATAATAAAACTAATAACTGGCTAATGTAATCAGTTTTTGATTTTCTAAGAACTTTCAGTTTGACCCTTTTATATATAAATGTTTTTGGTACGATTTTAATTGTCTCTTAGCTATTACCGCTGATGACGACAGTTTTGCCAGCCTTCATCAAAGTTGAAATTAAAGAAACTGCGTTGGACGGTAAATGAAGGGCTGAAGAAGAATTTGTGTTAAAATGAGTAAGTAATGATATTAATAATTTATTTAAATCTGTGATGGATATCTGAGTCTTATTTTCATCCTGCAGTTTATTATTGAATACACACCCATCTGCAGGAATAGGACTATCGAATTCCTTTATAAGAGCTCTTGTGAGCTTCAATATCATAACCCTGGTGTTAGTCTAGGTGGAGTGCGAGGTTTAAGAAATACTGTCTTTTTTATATGAAGAAGTAGGAGAATTACTTTTATGGTCTACATTTGATGTTGAATTTTTATATAAAGGAGTTTTTAAAAGAATTAGTGGAGCCAACATTGGAATATGATTTTCAAACTTTAGGAAAAGATGTTGATGCTTCCACTTAGGATGTGCAATTATTTGCCATATGGACCTTGATTTCTTTTTGTCGAATATACTCTGGACAAGATTTGTTTGTAGCAAAATGGGATCCTTCTCATAAGCAGCAATAAACATTACTGTCTTCCGTCTGTTTCACAAGAATCACCCGAATGATTTCCCCCACACTTAAAGCATCGGGGTTTGGACCTACACTGGTTTTTGGTATGGCCAAAGCGACAACAATAGTAACATTGTATTGTTGGATAAATGTTCAGATCTACTGGCAAAGCATTGAAACACATGAAGACACGTTTGGGTAAAATTTGCCCATCAAAAGTAATTACAACTGATTGTGTGGGCTTCCATACAACCGAACCGCCTTGGGAAACTTTATAATTGATACGTCTTACTTTAATTATCTTGCCACATCCCATTGGGACAGTAATATTTTCGAGAACTTCTTCGGGTGTCCATTCTGAAGGGACACCTCGTACAAGTCCCATTCTAGTTACATTGAAAGTTGGTATAAAAGCTTTCATTTTATTAATTTCTAGTTTTTTGTTAGTGATGAAAGAATTTGCAGACATATAATCAGAAAAAGCTAGTGAGACTTTATTGCGGCCAATAAGTTTTACACTACCGTTGACAATATTTTCAAATTGGTTATTTTTTAAAAACCTTCCAAAAGTAACAGGATGAATTGAAGTATTATCATGAAGGTCAGTTTGTATTTTTTGCACATGAACAGTAAATGGGGAAATATCATTTTTATTGTAAAGAACGCGGCCAATTGGTGTTGGTGTGACTGTGGGCTCTGTAGTAGCAGATGATGGAATAGAGACATTAAAATCTTTGTCAACTGATTGTGTCTTTTTTTTAGTTACATTTGAAGTAGACTCTTTTCTTGGTGAAAGATCAAAACAATTGCAATCATTTTTTGAGTCAGAACTATGATTACGGCGACGTTTTTTATTGCAGTGCTTACATACATGCACGCGACTCCGTTTGAGTGATCGTCCTGATAATGAACCGTCGGTTTCCATTCCAGATTCATTAGAAACGGTAACAAATAGTCCAGCCGGGGGAACATAGTCCCCCGGCGGTTCTATGTCCGGAGGCTCGTTCATAAAATAAAACGTAAAAACTTACCAATAAACTGCTATAATACACTACAAACTAATACTAAATAAATTTAAAAGTAACTAAGATGAAAATATACAAATCTGATCACCAATACTTAATAAAATTAAATTAAATTCTTTTCAAACTCGAAAAACGCGCCCACCAAGTTCGACAAATCTGTAAGTTAACTCGAGACAGAATCTAGTATAGTAGTTTCGTCCATGGAACAGGCGAAGGAACTTAGCCATACTGCCAAATCTTGAGTGGGTTATTTAATGAGACAAAGCAAGGGTAAAGCCCAATCTTTTGTCTTGTCTTCTTTTTTATTCCTTAATGTTTTTGAAAAGATGATAACAAAATCTATAATATTATTTTATTTTCAAGCAGCAAAAACTTGATTCAAATATCTGTCTTGTCAAGCGTTGTTATTTACATATAATAAACTTCAAAAAAGGTAATAGAAATACCATTTTTATTAATAGTTCGGTATCATATATTTTACAGACAACAAACAATAAGCTATACTGGGAAACTCGTGTTATGCAGCATTATTGCAATGTGTGGTTACGCACTGCGTATTTCTAAGCAACATAGTTGTTCTCCATGCATTTGAAATCAGTTATGCGAACAACTATACGGCTACAGTGGTTTGATTACTGATAGCCCATTCAGATATCTCTATCACATCTAGGTTGAAGCTCATATTCTTTGTATGTTGTACGTACATTATTTTATCGTAACTGCGAGCATTATTGAGTAATATCTTTTTTTCCAAAAATTATGACGAGCAGAATTGTTAAAAAAGTAAATATGTTAATTAGATCAATGAACATATCCGTGAGCGTTCAATATATTATGTATAGGTCTATTTATTTTTCTGCTTAGAATTTTTAATTTTAATCTATGGTTATGATTAAAATTTATTACATTTTTGGTAATTCGTCTGCTGGCTCGTTTGTTTGTAATTGTGTTTGTGATGTAGAGTGTAACCTTCTTTTCGAGAGTTTAATTAAATGTATCAATTTTCAGTGTTAAGTTAGTAGCACTTCAGTCTTGTAGATGATTTACTTTAATACCCTGATAATTATATTTTGTCAATAAAATTATCTTCGGATTTAAACCAGAATACGGATTTCCAGCAAAATTAATTTCTTTTGGAAACGAATATTTGTAAAAAAAATTTCATAAGAATAAAATCAATTTAGCAGTTACTAGTTAATAATTCTACTAACTTTTAAAAACAAGAATGTACGAGTATTATTGTTTACAGAACTAGAGTTATACCCGGTTTATAAAAAAGGAGGTTAACATTGATTGATTTTTTTTAAATGTTACTTTAATATGCGTTTTTTATGGGATAGGGGGCAGACGAGCAGACGGATCACCTGATGGTAAGTGATTACCGTCACCCATGGACATCTGCAACACCAGAGGGGCTACAAGCGCGCTGCCGGCCTTTTGAGGAGGACGAATATGATCATATGGAGGGGAAGGGGTTGAGGGGGTAGAGGGAAGGGAATAGGGAGGGGGTTGGCGCCTCCGGTACCTTCACTCACATGACGAAACACAACGCAAGCGTTGCTTCACGTCGGTTTTCTGTGAGGCCGTGGTATCACTCCGGTCGAGCCGGCCCATTCATGCCGAAGCGTGGCTCTCCCACGGCTTTTTATGTCTTTTGACATGAGAATAAAATATCCCGTTTCTATAAACCTATATGAAATTTACATTCATAGGTAAACATAACGTTGGTATTAACTACGGTTGCCAGATTTATATTCAGCCTGTAAGGAATAAATCTTTTTAAATGTGCAAAAATTTCGGGCTTTCAATTTTTTTCTGGTTTGAAAAAAAAGCAAAATAACTTATTTTTTATTTTTTTTTAGTGACATGCGCATGTTTTAACATATTTTTGTTGGATTTGACAAATTAAAAAAAATAAATAAATCATACATTATATACGTTTATTTCGTTAATTACCCCACTTTTAGACGATTTGCGAATTTATGCATGAAATATCGGACATCCTGTAAAATACGGGACAACTGGCAACACTAGTATTCATTCATAATTAATAGAAAGTCAATAAAAACACTTTTACTTGGTGTTGTAACGGTGTGCCATGCCACCGTTTGTTTTCCTAGGTTTCAGTATGCAAACTTTTTGCTTTTGAAATTCAACATCATTTCATTTTACTATTCGTCTTTCGTAATTTAAAATTTTGACTAATCAATTTTACTCTTTATGGATGTCAGTTCGTAAGAAATTCTCCTATACACAAGATGAAATTATAATATAATACAATATTATTGGTATAAATTTTACTATGTAATTTTAATAATTCATATATTATGGTGATACAATAATATAACATATTTACTAAATTAAAACTGTATTTTGTACGATCCAAAAGTGTAACAAGAAGCCCGACAAGGGGTATGTATTCGTTTATTTGATAAGAATGTATTAGTTTAAGTAACTTACGAACTGTTTTTTAAATTTATTTTTGTTTGTTACAGTTTTTTATTATTACCCTTATTTCATCAATAAATTATACTCAAGCTGATCAGCCTATTTAATTGACCGAAGCACCGAACCCGTAACACTGGCGCCGCAACGTGGTTGAAAAATAGGCTGACTACTGCAATAGAAGACAATAGTGCACACTTTACGACCAACACCACAATCACATTTACTCACATAAACAGACAATAGACGTTCAGCGTTACTTTGGCTGGTCACAAATGTGATCGGTTCTGATGCCATTGTATCGAGGAACATACAAACACGTACTCAACATAGTGTTATAAAACAGGAATATTTAATAGTAAATAATCTAATTTAGATTCCGTATATATAAAGGTACGTAAGGCTATTACTTTATTTTTTTTCAAAAATTTGCTGAGATTTCTTTTTGACGAATAATATTATTTTTAATATTTAAAAAATAGAATATTGTAATTTATTTTCCGTTTACGATTTGACATTCATTTCTTTTATAATAACCAATTTTAATCATGGATATATCGTACTTGAATAAACCAGAAATTATTTATGAACTGAAATTACGAAACGCGAATTTTGAATCCACCCAAACGGCTCAAGAATTGCGTGAAATTTTATTACCAATGATAGGAGACCCTACTAACTATCCTCCTTTATCATTTAGTCCGATCGAATTCAATATTAATGTGAGTGAAATCAATAAATGTTTAGATTTGATTTCAATCACATTATCATCTTATCCAACTAGGAAAAATAAGATTAAACCCTACCTAATTCATATCAGAAATAGATTGTCTCTAATAGAATTGACAACAGAAAATACAAACGAGGATATCACCACAATAAAAAATTTATTTGATCGTTTACAACAATATGAAACAAATTATCAAAATCTAGAATTTACTCCACCAACTTCTACATATCATTCTGCAGTTTCTGTACAACAAACTAGTGTTGTACAACCTTTTTTAGAAAATCTTACCCATACATTACAAAGTTTAACAAATAATAAATCAAATTTAGAAATTAAAAAATTTAATTATTCCGGCGATGGCTGTCCTAGAGATTTTTTACAAAAGGTTGAAGAATTTGCAACAGCTAGAAATATCAATTTTATTTCATTACATAACCATATTTATGATATTCTTTCTGGAATAGCTCTTGAATGGTACAGAGCCAATAAAGAATCTATTCCAGATTGGGATACATTTAAAATTAAATTTTTAAAATATTTTGAAATTAGCGATTACGATTACAAACTAAAAAAATTTATTGATTCACGTAAACAAAACCACAATGAACGTATTATTATTTATTTTGCTACAATGGAATCCTTATTTTCTAAACTACATGAACCTCTTACCGAGAAACAAAAAATTGAAATTTTACGAAGGAATTTGAAACCTGAATATGGTCAACGACTTTTACCACAAGATTTACAATCTATCAATACTTTAATTGAATCTTGTAAGTGGTATGAAAACTGCTTACAGGTTTCAACTGACGAATCACTGAATTTTTCTGATATTTTACCAAATTATAATAAACCCAATAAAAACTTACATAATTTTTACGATTTACCCCCCAATACTTCTAACAATAATTCTGCTCAAGTTTATGCTGTTTCTTCGAAATCTATTACTACGAAACCTGTTATTGAACAACAAACAATTACTTGTCCTCGTTGTCGTACCAACGATCACACTCTTTCTAATTGTACTAGCACAAAGAAGGTTTGTTTCCGCTGCGGTAAACAAGATGTGATTTTTACTAATTGCCCGATATGCAAAAATTCAAAAAACTAATTAAGCAGGAACGTGGAAATTCTTATTTTGATCAAACCGATTGGAACAATTGGCTCAATACTATTAAAATTTATTTTAAATCTTACAAAATTTCTACGTTCCTTTTTAATAATAATACGGATACAGAACGTCCATATATAAAAATTAAAGTGAACAATTTGATTTTAAATGGTTTATTAGATAGTGGAAGTGCTATTACAATTTTGGGTAATAATGCTCATAAGCAGCTTTTACAATATGGTTTTACAATTCATTATAACAATATTATTCAAGGTACCGTTGCAAACGGTGAACGCATACATTCTATTGGAACAATAAAACTACCAGTATTATATAAAAACAAATTTTCTAATGTTACTGCACACATAATACCAAATATTACTGAATCTTTAATATTAGGTATTGATTTCTGGAAGACATTCAATTTAGCTCCTCATTTATTTTCTGATATTACTTTACATAAAAATGTAAATTTACCTACCTTTCTAATTAATACTGATTCTATGCATTTAAATACTTTTAACAATCTTTCTGAATCCCAACAAGCTATAGCAGATACTATGATTCAAAGGTTTAAAAATATTTCTACTGATATCTTACCATTAGGCAAAACACATTTGGCTGAACATTACATAGACACAGGCGATCACGCTCCTATACGACAGAAGTGTTATCGCTTGTCTCCAGAAAAACAGAAGGCACTACGTAACGAAGTAGACAAGATGTTGGAACTTGATGTCATTGAACCATGTGAAAGTCCATGGCTTAACCCTGTGATAATTACACCAAAAAAAGATGGCACATGGCGTTTTTGTGTTGATAGCCGTAAATTAAATTCTATTACTAGAAAAGATGCCTACAAATTACCTTACATTTCCGATATTATCGATAACCTTAAGGATGCTAAATATTTATCTTCGATTGATATTGCTAAGGCATTTTGGGAAATTCCTTTACGTTTAGAGGATCGTCCTAAGACTTCCTTTCACGTTCCTGGCCGCGGAACATACCAATTTAAGGTCATGCCCTTCGGATTGACCAATGCTCCAGCTACTCAACAACGATTTATTGATAATTTACTTTCTAATGATTTTGACAACACTGTCTTTTGTTACCTTGATGACATTGTCATCGCCACAAAAACGTTCGAGGAACACATTAATTTATTGAATAAAATTCATACTAAGTTACTTTCTGCAAATATTACCATTAATTATCCTAAATGTGCATTTTTCCGTAGTGAATTGAAATATTTAGGTTATGTTATCAATGAAAAAGGGTTACAAACTGATCCAGATAAAATTAAGGCAATTTTAGATATACAAACACCCAAGACTGCAAAAGATGTAAAGAAATTTTTAGGTACAGCGAGCTGGTATAGACGTTTTATACCAAATCTAAGTACTTTAGCTGCTCCACTAAATAAACTTACGTCAACGAGTAAAAAAACACCTCCTTTTAAATGGACTTCAGAAGCTGACGATGCTTTTACTCAGATTAAACAAGCTTTAGTTTCCACACCAATTCTAACTTGCCCAGATTTTACAAAACCTTTTGCAGTTCACTGTGATGCATCAGCATATGGCTTAGGTGCGATGCTCACTCAAACTTTTGAGGGAGTTGAAAAACCTATTGCTTATATGAGCAAATCATTATCCAGTGCCCAAAAAAACTACTCTATTACAGAACGTGAACTACTTAGCGTAATTACTGCCTTAGAACATTGGCGTTGCTATTTAGATAACGGCCAAAAATTTACCATTTATACCGATCATTCTGCACTCCAATGGTTTTTACATTTAGATAATCCAACTGGTAGACTAGCCAGATGGAGCATTCGTCTTTCAATGTTCAATTTCGAAATCAAACACAAAAAAGGAAAAGAGCATTTGGTTCCAGATACATTATCCCGTATTAAACATATAAACGCTATCAATATTACCGAAACTTCAAATATTAACGACGATTGGTACAATCAGTTATACTTAAGATGCCAGTCTAATCCTACATCTACGCCAGACTATATTTTAATAAATAATAAATTATTTAAATACGCTCGTAGCACTACACCATTTAACGCCGAATATAGTTGGAAAGAAGTGATACCGTTTGATCTCAGAAACAGTATCATTTCACAAAATCATTCTACGCACACGACAGCTCATTTTGGAACTTTTAAAACGTACCATCGAATTAAAGATAAATATTACTGGCCCGGAATGTATAAAGATATAGCAACCTTTATTTCTAAATGTGATACTTGTGCAGCTTACAAACATCAAAACCAACACACAATTGGTCTTATGGGTAAACCAAAATATTGTTCTCGTCCTTTCCAGTGCATATCAATCGATTTGATTGGCCCTTTACCAATTTCTCATAAACTTAACAGATTTATATTCGTAGTTACCTGTTGTTTTACAAAATATTGCCTAATTTACCCTATTAAACGCGCTACTTCTTCTATTATTAAACATATTCTCGACAATTTAGTATTTATGACTTATGGAATACCTGAAACTATAATTTTAGACAATGGCCCTCAAATGATTAGCCAAGAACTCAAAGATTTATTTAATTTTTACAAGATACCCAAAATATTTTTCACTCCCAGGTACTGTCCACAAGTAAATACAGTTGAACGTTATAATAAAACTATAGTTACAGCAATCTCGTCTTTCGTTGATGATGATCACCGTACATGGGATTTATATTTAAATAAAATCCAATTCGCAATCAACTCTGCCGTCAACGAAACTACTAAATTCACGCCAGCATTTTTAGTATTCGGACGTGAATTAGTTACCTGTGGTTCCATATACAATACAAAAGATTTAACTGAAGAAATAATTTTTGCTCCTAGAGACGTATATGCTGAAAACATTGGCTCCTTGATCCCAATTTTTTCAGATGTACAATCACGACTTTACAAAGCACATAAAATTACAACGAAATATTATAATAAACACCACCAACATCTTGAATTTGAAAAAGGCAACATAGTTTGGAAGAAAAATTATCCTATTAGTTCTTCAGATAAATATTTTTCATCCAAATTAGCACCTAAATTTACAAAATGTATTATAACTAACAAAGTCAGTCCATTAATTTACGATTTAGCAGATTTGTCAAATAAACCTTTAGGACGCTGGCACATTCAAAATATTAAACCCATATCTAAACATTATTAATCTATTTATTGTTACCAATTATTACTTATTTATTTATTGTACCCTGTAAATACTCATAACGTTTTTCATTTAATTATTTAGCTACTCATACTGTTAATTGTCTTCATAATTTATTATTTTCATCTAGTGCGGATGACAACACTATAAATAAGCCAATGTCAAAATACCAATTTAGTGCGGACGACAACACTATAAACAAGCCAATGTCAAATATCAATTTTAAAGTGCGGTTGATAACACTATAAATAAGCCAATATCAAAATATTTCTTTGTGTACTTATGTATACTTATTTACTTACTATCTAACACTACATAATGTATTGTTATACCTAACGCATTACCTACTTTATTTATTACTACGATTGTATATTATTCTACACTCTACATTTAGACACTTACACAACACACTCATCTACACTCAACAACACTACACAATTCACCTAAAGTCAGCGGGTGGTGACTGACATTATTTTAAAGAAGCCTACACTATTTTCTAGGTCGATTTATTAGAGATAATCTTTCTTAAATACAAGTTACCTCTAATTGCTAGGAATTTTTATCTTAATAAGATAAAGATTGTTTGAATGATGTTTGAATGATGAAGTAAGAACATTTTATGAAAGGGAAATCGCCTAATGTAATTTATCCACTATATATACCATCCCCATTTCTAAATTAAATCATGATAGCATTAATTAATCACATTTTATATAAAATATTTTAAGCTTGAGTAATCCAAGAATATCTAAAAAAAAATCTTTCAGATTTTTTTTTAACCCCGGCCCCCCCGGTATTGTAACGGTGTGCCATGCCACCGTTTGTTTTCCTAGGTTTCAGTATGCAAACTTTTTGCTTTTGAAATTCAACATCATTTCATTTTACTATTCGTCTTTCGTAATTTAAAATTTTGACTAATCAATTTTACTCTTTATGGATGTCAGTTCGTAAGAAATTCTCCTATACACAAGATGAAATTATAATATAATACAATATTATTGGTATAAATTTTACTATGTAATTTTAATAATTCATATATTATGGTGATACAATAATATAACATATTTACTAAATTAAAACTGTATTTTGTACGATCCAAAAGTGTAACAAGAAGCCCGACAAGGGGTATGTATTCGTTTATTTGATAAGAATGTATTAGTTTAAGTAACTTACGAACTGTTTTTTAAATTTATTTTTGTTTGTTACAGTTTTTTATTATTACCCTTATTTCATCAATAAATTATACTCAAGCTGATCAGCCTATTTAATTGACCGAAGCACCGAACCCGTAACAGTGTTATTTTGTTAAAGATATCAAAATAAATATATGAAGATATTATGAACGTTGAATTAAATTTACTGAAAACATACACGACAGTATAGTTCGAAAAGAGGACCAACAAAACCAAGACTGACTTTGAACGTGAAATTAAATATAATATAAGCTTCAAAAAGTTGCCAGACGGTGTTTATTTATTTAATTCAAAAGGTTTCATAAAGGTCGCCCAAAACAAAGCGTCTAAATAATTTATCTGTACTCTTCTAGTGTTTTTTATTAATTTCTAATTATTTTTCAAGTTGAAATATGAAACTATGCAAAAGATTGTGCGGTTGAAACGATTGAATAAACAGAAGTGAAGGTAGTTGTAAATATGGTGGAATGGTGGCATGTATTCTATTTAGTACATATCTAGGTGGAAAAATATAAGCTGTATCTCTCAGTCCAACTGTCGGGTGTCGTTTTTGCGCCGGAACACAGTATGAGTTACAGGGTCGTCGTGTCCGGTTGCGACTGCATTCTGTGCTTTAAGTTATATGTCTACCTACTTGTGAATTATTAACCACTACGGGGGTGTCAGATAGTATCGCGATACTATTGTGAATTTTTGATTAAGTTTAACTGAAAGATAAGTTTCAGTTTGAGTAATATAACAGCGCTTTTTTTATATTTAGAACCTATTTTTTTTACTTCTGAGTTTATGTAAACAAAAGTTTGTTTCAACTTCTCCTTTTTTATCGAATATTATGAGAGAGCAGTTTTGACTTTGGAATTCTTTTAGAAACTAAATGTTTTCATGGAATCCTAAAATGATTCAATAACTACTTTTATATGTATGTTTTTTGATTACGAATTACATTTTTGTTTAGCTCAGATAATTTGCCGAAATATGACCGACATTTTCTTGAATTCTAACATACGCTGTGCAGAGCCCTAGCTCCGCAGAAACGCACTTTGAAAAACTTTGCACGTTTTAAGCGAATAGTCCATCATCACGAGTGGGTCGCCATATTGGATTTAGAATGATATGAATTCATTGTTATTTTCTCAGCTAACTTTAATTTGTTACCCATATTAAGAGCGCTTAAAGATAACTAGTTCGCCATCTTTTAAGATGATGTAACTTAGCTAATCATACATTGTTATCTTAATTAAACCGGTATGTGAAATTTCAGCTAATTCGGTTCAGAATAGTAATGTAAAATTCAGTTGAAAGATTTGTCGCATATACATATTTATGTATATTGCAAGTAAAGATTGTAAAAATATAGTTCTTCATTTCTCACCACAAACATAGGCATTAATTTATAGTAATATATATTATTATAAATAAATAAATATATAGATAAAGTTTCTTACTTTTTTATGAGTGATCTTCGGAAATCATGAAATTTCGTTCACCTACGGGAAACTACATCATACGCCGGTGGCATGGGCAATAAATTTACGTAGGCAAAGCCGCGGAAAAATAGTGACAAATATAGTTCTATTATAAAATTATTATATAATACATAGCGATGCAGCAAGATGCAAATAAATAAATAAATATAAGACATCACATTAAATGTTTAGATCCCAAATTAAGTGTCATATGTATTATGGGAATCTGGAACAACGAAAGGTAACATAACGTCTGTCTCAGTGACATATAGATAATAAATAACTACTTCCTTTTTATATTTATACATTCACGTTTATTGTGAACTATTATAGAATAATATTTATTCTAATAGCTATATAAACATTTTCAGATGAGCCTATAAGTAATGGCATATGTGTGAATGGTATGTAAAGTATGTAATTATATTTATGGGTAAATCTCTGTTAGATAAAAGTAACATCTTCTCAAGCTTTAATACACAGCTCTCTAGTTGATTGATAGAGAATATCTAAAAGCATTGAGACCGTCATATTTTTATTTGTACAATAAATAAATAAATTTAAATGTCATTGTTTATTATGTATATTGTGTACAGAGGAGCCCTAATTAATAGTTTGTAGACCACTTGAAGATAATACCCATATAGGCTTATTATGTATTGGTACTTGGCATCAATACAATCAAAATCAAGGGACCAGGAGCGACAGTTCCACGAAAACACAAATTACTTTAGTAGGTAAGTAGTTACGTGTTTGTGAGGGTAATTTGTTGTAAAAGTACTATAATTGGTGCTTTGGGCTAACTGTCTAGCTAGAGTTTACAGAGTACTTTTCCAAAGCCGATATAGTACATGAATAAAGGGCTATTCACATAAACAGACAACTTGACTGTGGAGTATGAACTGAATTTTAAAATTATTTACCAAAAGTTAATTGAGTATGTACTTGCAAATCAATATAGCACGGGACATAAGACAGTTACAATTAAATCTTGGATGAATGTTAATTTTTATTATTAATTGGGTCTACTTTTTGCCCTCTCGTCGTGTTTAAGTACGCCTAAGTAGTTAGGACTATATACAATCGTATGAATGTATATGAGAGTGGTTAACTTCAATTATTCCTAAGTTTTGATTTTGCCATCAATTGATCTTATAAAGCATAGTCTAAAATTCTGTGGATAAAGAAATACCTAACTTAAAGTAAAAAAGCGACAGTGTGCATATCGGTATTATTCATTAATCGAGGTATTCATCTATACATGCATGTAATACAGACGGAACTTATATTGTGTCCCTGTTCATAAATCTACTAAAAATCAATCATATGTTGCGACGAAACACTGACGATATAAGTATATTATATCCCATAAACATTTTTTCCCTCCAATCCGCATTGGGCCAGCGTGGAGGGTCATGGCCCATCCTCCTTAACCATCCATAAGGAAGGCCTGAGCCCCTGCAGTGGGGACGTAAAAGGGCTGGTGAAACATTTTTTGACTTCGTTCACTTTAATTCTAAAGGTGCGATATAATTTTTTATTTTTTTTCTGTACTGGCAACTCCCCTATACGTACAGTGGTATCTGAAGATATGAATCATCCTTAAGTTTAAATATTCAGCCTACTCGTTAATCTCCTGGATCACGAGGGACGTTGTTTGTAGGAAACAATTAAGAAGTTGGATTAACCCTATTTTATTACTGACTATTTTAACTATCGATGTATCCTTTTCAGAATGAACAAATGTTTGGTTTGCTACTCTTGGTATGGATATCATTTGTCTGTGGTATTGCCTAAATTGATTTATTTACAATGAAATACAATAAAATAAAATCTTTAAAAGAAAAGAATTGTAACTTATTTATAGCAATGTTACATGTTGTTCTGTTTATTTATTTCTGTGAAATAACATATTAACATAAAATGTTTTTTTATACCTACTTATAAAAAGGAATTTTAACGCTTTAGTTAAGAACAAATAAATATCGTACTTCAGTGATTGTATTTATTTTATTTCTTGGAATTCGCTTCAGAATGAGTTAGAATGTTTTTCTTTGCGGTAGTCATTATTTTAGGAAACGTATAGGACATAATATGCATAATGAGTCTGTTCTGGTAATTTCACTTTCTCTTATATAATTGTGGTATACTTCAAATAACTTGGTTTTCAATTTAAATTAAATAAGTTAAAATTTTTATTGCGTTTGTTTCGTCCGACAAAGATCACATCGTTAAAATAAAATAACAGTTTCCTTTTGTTGAAAGAATTTTCCGTAAAAGCTGAGACTCAATACATTGAGTATCTGCCTATTAGAAGCTTCCAAGAATGCATATCCCTGAAAGTCAAATTTTAAGGCGAAATTGTTTTTATTTATACTATGTTTTATCTGTAGGTGGTACCATTCATGTGTCCGTATTGCATTTATTCAAATTAAATAGTTGCAATTAAAACTGATTACATTTGTTAAGCTTTTTACAGTGAGCCTGCAAAAAGGATCCATTTTAAAGATGGACGCTTTATCACTATACAGCTCAGATAAAACAAAAAACTATGACCATTTCATAAATTATTGAATTTGAAGTCCTTGCATTGTAAAGAACCAGCGTAACTTTTTGATTTATTAAATAATTCCTTATGTATCGTATAAAATTTAATCAAATATTTAAATACAAGTAAGTTACCTATAAGTAACGTTCGCCCTAACCGTCCTTCGACGCAACAACGCGACGTTTAGCTTAAAGTAAATAGTTTTTTTTACTTATTTGACGGTGTGAAAGTCTATTCAAGGGTTCAAAGGCTTTTTATTTCAACAATTTCAGTAATAGTATTATCCATGGCAACTGGTAAAGTAATAAATAAATAATAGACTTTTTAGCTTAGAGCTACAATTCTACATACATACCAATATTATAAAGAGGTAAAGTTTCCAATCTTGTTTGTTTGTAGGGGGTACTTTCGGAAATGCTAATTCTATCAATGTATCGGGAATCAACATCACAGGCTATAATTTACGCGGGCGAAGTACCAGGAAACCAGCTAGTCTTATATATAACTACATAACTTTTCCACCAAAGGTTTTGCCCGTGTGGTCCTGTATCGTATTATACATTCTTACATATAAACCTACCTCTTGAATAACTTTGTATACTGATGAAAACTGCATTAAAATATATTGTGAAGTTTAAAAGATATCAGCGCACAGATAGCGGGAAGCGACATTGTTTTACACCATATTTAGATTAATTGAATTTAGGCAGTAAGACAACAACAATAGGTTACTAATTTCGAGACGTACAAATTCTGTGTGCAATCTCGCTAGCTGACAATGGTTATACTTGAAAATAAAACAAAAAGATAATCGCATTAGTAAGTCTTTCATGCGTTGCAGATTTATGAAGCAAAGGATCTATATTTGGGGAGTAAATACGACTGCCGACACAATTAGCTGAGCAAACAATTGCAAACAAAGACTGAACGGACGGGAAGAAGACATCTAATTCCTTCCACAATGTATTTGGATAAGCTCAAACGAGTTTTATGGGAAATTATGGCTGGATACACCCTGCTATAAAAGTTAAACAAGCTGCTATTGTTGCTAAGGCAAAGATTCTACAGAATTTGAATTTTGTGTATGAATAAGTTTATCACTCATGTACGGCGACTTGTTTACTATTAACCGACAAATAAGTATATACTTAATTTTATTATTACCATATCGGTGAGTATGTTTTATTTCTAAACGATTTCGTGAATTCTGAATTTCTCGGAAAATTCGTTAAGCAATATGTTAGTATTATATATTATTATAAGAAATTCAAATTACAGAATAATATTATATCTTCTTAGAAGGCTAAAAACCCTTAGCATTGGCAAGCTACTATTCGTATCTTTCGTATCGTTATTGCAATTATGCCTCTCAAGACATGATTGCAAGAACTGGAATGAATGAGTAATTTATAGTAAAAACGGCCTGGCGGTACTACGGGAGCGGTAGGAAAAAAGGAAAAGATAGATAGATGCTCTAGAGATGTGGTGCTGAAGGAATATTCTTGGCATATCATAGACAGAGCTTCGCACCAATGTGTCCATACACCAGGAATTCCGCATCACAAAGCGCCAGCAATTATAGTACAGACCTGCATACTGCAGTATTTTGGCCATGTCTCTAGATTCAATAGAACGACTTGTCGTACAAGAAAAAGTAGAGGGAACCAGTTTGCGCAGCAGATGACCTAAGCGCAGGACTGATCAAGTAAAATACGCTGTAATCCATTTCTAACACCGACGTAGACTCTTGACCACGACCGTTCTGCCAAGAGCGAAACGACAAAGAAGGAGAAATATAATTTCATTTTATTACCCAGTCATCATCCCTATTCTAAGAACTTTGATTAATCTTCTCTCTAAATAGATATTCATATCTTAAATTTTTGCAATTTTTATTATATATATTCGCAATCTTTAAAAAAATAATATCTTCCAACTACTTGTAACGAATTGGCCATTAAATCGGGCTGTGTAAATTGTTTTAATTACTTTTTCTGATTTTAAATGTCAAATAGAGATTTATTTTTATTTTGATTACTCTTTGCTGTCACGCTGCTCGCCTCTAATTTTGTTGTAAGTCTAAGCTGTATAATATTTTATTTTATTATGAATATCCTTATTATCCTTACTTTGAGGCCTTTATTTATATACCACTATCTTTTATACCACTGTTTACTGCTTCAAATTCAAACATGTTTTATACTGACTTCAAAAACGGGGTTATCAATTCGAGGTGTATGTATGTAATTTCGTTGGAATGGCGTATAATTCATATATGTTGGTCTGTAAAGACTTCTAAACACGTGAGAAAATTTTTATATATGTATATATGTACGTCTGTATGTTTGTCCACAGATATATCGCAGACTAGTTGTCTTATTGCAATATTTTTTGATTGCCTAGCTTTCAACTTAGTGTACACTACAAGTTTCATCGAAATCGGTTCAGTACTTTTGAAGATATAACATATTAAAATTTAAGCTATTTAAGAAGGAGTAAAAACGTTGATGTTCTATTAAACCAACTTCAATAAAAAGTAGGCCATCAGTTTACCTAAGTATATACGTCATTAACCGACATAAAAAAAGGTTCTCCTTTTGACCTGTACAGTTATAACCGACCCTAAAAAATAGGTAATCAATTTCACCTATATGTATGTAATTTTGATGGAATATGGCACAACATTCATATATGTTAGTTTATTAGCACATAATATGTGCTATGTTTAATTAGAAGTGCATATAATATTTTGTAGATGTATAATATACATGTATGTATTCATATATGCTTATGTTTGGCAAATTATTCAATTGAAATTATACTTTTTTGTTTGATTAACTATAAGAGAAAACTTACTAAATGAAGTAAGAAACTAACTGTTACCAGAATACTAGGTTAGGTAAGATTAGAACTGTGACCCCAACAAAAACGAATTGCTTCAAGAATAGTGGGTTAGGTTAGGTTGGAACTGCTACCATCACAGAAAATGTTTCTCCGGTAAATATAAGTATGTTTTATATACAGGACGAAGGTTATTAGAAGTTAAAAGTAAGTAACATGGATCCTCGATAATTTCTATTTTTAAACCGTCTTCAAAAAATCGTAATGAAGAGAAACGACTGAAAAGAAAGAAACACAAAAAATGGATACACCAACAATTTTTTTGAGATCGGTGCTGAGTGATATTTTAAAGAAAAATATCATGTATGGTAAGACAAAAATAGATTTTCTGATAGTGTTGTTTTTCTTCTTACAAATGACACGATTATTTTATGTAAATATTATGAAATAAATATATATAATCTTTAAATGTCTTTTATGTGTGTGGGTTACCTACATCACTCCCCTCCAAAGATATGTCTAAGGGTGATAAAAATCTGGGAATTTCACGTTTCACTCCGAACCTGTTGTACTTGGAATATTAATTTTAGTTTCCGCAAGCTTGTTTGTAGGGCGAATATTGTCACATAATACATAGGTTGTTTTTAAAAGGTTTACCGAATTTGTGACATGTTTCCCTTGAATGCGGATATTGAAAGTTTTGTGATCCCCTTTAAAAACTACTAAAGGGCCTTTATACGCGTTTTGGGTATTTTTAAGAGTATCATCCCATATAAAAATGTGAGAGGAGGTACACAACATTTTTATCTTTATTATGGTGTGCAGTCGGAATGGGTTTTAAGTTTTTAGCGAAATTATGCTTTGGCTAGAGCCTCCGCTGTAATTTCGATGATGGGGACAACGTCGGGCCATTACGTAAAGCAATTGACTGATGTTAAACTGAACCGATTACCAGTAGACGGTGATAAAGGACCTATGATGTCTAAATTAATATATTTGAAACGTGACTTCGGCAGATCGAGTGTACCTAAGGGTGCCGATTGACTTTAGTACGTTGACATACCAAACATGCTTGAGACCATTCGCGACTATATTTTCGCATTGTAAGCCAAACTAGTTTAGCACTGGTATAAGCACCAGGGTGATTATATAGTGCAAATGAGTAAAAACTTGCTTGCGGAATTGTTGTGTGATAAAAGGTCTAGTGTTTTTGTTTTATTAAGGTACGACTGCCAGGTATATTAATTTTATCTAAAATAAGAGAAGTTTCTCCCTGCAATAACTTTTATAATTCAGGATCAGTACTTTGCGACTTTACTAACGTTTCTAAGTTGATTGGCATTTGCAGTTTATCGACGTGGGACAAAGTGTCAGCTAGAAAAATGCTAGAGGTTGCCAAGAATCATCTTTAAATTGTTGTAAGACTGCACCAATAGCAGCATCTAGTTAAGGCGAAATTGGTGTGAGGGTCAGGGTAGGCAAAGCTGTGTTATATAAACTTTTCTTAGATTTCTCAAAAGTGACTAACGAGTCTCCATTTAAGGGGAGCTTGAACTTCAGCAGAATTTGGCATAAATCGCTTGTAAAAATTGATCATCTCCTAGAATCTCCTACGTCTTCAATGGCTTCAATTTTACTTTTTAGTGGTTTAGTGCTAGAAGTAGAAATGGTATAGCCCAGAAAGAATACTTTCGTTTGACCGGAAACACATGTCGTGGTATTGATGAGAATTTCGTATTCCTTTTTTCTAGTGAAAAGCGCACGCAGCCGGTCCTTGTGCTCTTTTGCTGATTTGGAGAATATCAAATAGTCATCCAAATATGAGTAACTAAAATCGAGGCTACGGGTCAATATCCTCTTTTTAGGCCTCGTTTTAGGCCTTCACTTAATCCACTGTCGAAAAGATCTTACAGCCAAATAAGCTTTGTGCAAAGTTGTGTGTGTGGCAGATAGGGTATTTATAGTCTATAATCGCCACAGGGACGCCAACTGTTATTCTTTTTTAGGTGCAAGATGAAGTGGTGATGCCCACGGACTGTTTGAGGGACGAGCTGTATCGTTAGCTAACATTGCGTTGAATTCTAACTTCGCGAATTTTAAGTTTGTCTGGGGCTAATCTACAAGGAGAACATGAAACTGAAGGGCCTGGTATGGTGCGGATGTAGTGTACATCGTAGTGCTTGATTAGCGTGGTGTGCACGCTGGTCGAGTGATTTCAGGAAACTCACCAAGAAATCTGTGCTACTTGTCGATGCCAGTCAAGATCTTTATACTTGAAATAAGGTTGTCTGTAAAAGAAATACAAGCAACAAAGAATACATTAGTTATGTTATCTACTAAAGCATTGGTTTCTAACATCAACATTTAAGTTGAAAAATGACAAAATATCTACGCCTATAATGGTCTTGATGACATTGGCTATAACAAATTGCCATACAAAATCGCGACGAAGTCCAAAGTCTAAACTTAACTGCACAGAACTATAAGTGTCTATAGAAGAGCGATTGGCTGCATACTATTGGTAGTTTGTCTTCACACGGTGCTTGCATAATGTAAATCGTGGAATGTCACAAAGATCACCTGTATCAAAAGAATTGGAGCTTCGATCTATGGCCTGTCACGAACAGGCGGCCAGTTTGACTCGGGTAATCGTCAACCGCCATTATCGCCGACCTGGGTATTTTCCGATTTGAAGACGCAGGGACTGGTACACTTATGTACCTTATTTTCAAATTTGGCATGTTACTAGCATAGAGGTTGCTTCTTGTAAAGGGAATAGGATTGTCGAGAAGTTGATGATCATCTTCGAGGGTGACGAGGAATAGAACGGTTGCGAGATCTAAATCTGTCAGCTGCGAGGGCTTGGACCAATCATGTTAGCGCAGCGATCTATCGAGCCGTGTCTTCTATTATATATCCGGTGAGCTGGTGGCAGAAGTGGATGCGACTACTGGAGCTGGAGTAGGCGTTATCTTGGATCCTGTCGGCTAAGTCGTTTCAAGTGAAGAAGACGTCTGTGAAGCTATAATGTTAAGCAAATAATAATTCGATTTGTCCACACATGTGTTAATTGTTAGATAATAGATTTAATTTACTTTATTTTATTTTTATTTTTTAAGTTTTTTTAGGCTCGATGGCGCATTGGTTAGCACGCTCGGTCACTTGATAACAATCTGCTTACAACATTATAGATTTTCAAACCTTTACGCATATCGATTAAGTATAATTACTTCTACTATGTTGTCGCTTAAATATTTCTGCCTATATTTATTATTGTTTTTATTATTATTGTGTATACAGCACATTGTATACACAAAAATATAGAATAAATATAGGCAGAAATATTTAAGCGACAACACAGTATTTATGACACACAGTTATTATTACTGTTTAATGTTTTGATTTAATTATAAATAGATGTAAGTAAGAGTAAATATGTAGGATAAGTTATTTTATGTAATAAATAAATATAATGTATAAATGTGTTATATGTATACATCACACACATCCTTTGACCGAAACATTCTGAAAGTTGCTTAATAAGATAATCCAGACCGAGCGTGCTAACCAATAAGCCATCGAGCCCAAAGAAACTTAAAAAATAAAAATAAAATAAAGTAAATTAAATCTATCATGTAACAATTGACAGCTTAAATCACATCACATGGCACGTCATTACGCAAACGTCATCTCCTTTAAATGTTCTACGATTACTATGATATTTAAATTTGTATTTAATAGATGCTGAGATCGTGTAAAACCAGATTTAGAAATCACCCGTTTCATAAATATAATCAGAGTTGGAAAAAGTGGTGTCCGGATTAAGTTGCGCACCGTACATTATGGGAACATCCGCATTATATTTCACTTCGCGGCATGAGTTATGTCTCTGGTCTGCGATGCCGCGCAAACTTGCTTTGAGTCATGCGATGGTGAAATTCCTTTTTAGAGTTCCAGTTTTTTAAGAGTATTTAAGGCGTATTTGGTTGCAGTGATATTTAATTTGAATTTTTGCTTTTTTGAGAAAGAGAGAACAAGGAGTTTTGGTGGGCAAGCCTCCGGGGCCCACTAGGCAGCTCACTGCCGGTGGGTTTACAGAGGAGAGTCCCTCACACCCCCTATTGTTTGCCAGGTAACAGGGACAGTGCCTAACGCCTTTCCTTGACGTAAAAGAAAAACTATAATTAGCAAAGCTTGTTAAAAAATGATAGTCAAGTAAGTAACATACACGCTAGTAATTTGTTCAAAACCAATTTGCAACTTCATCGTTCATCATATGACAGTATTATAAAATACTACTGTGATATAGACAGAACAGCGGAGCAATAAAACAAAAGGAAAAAGCAGAATTCATTTTAAGAGAAGACAGTCAGAACATTATAATATTAATTAATGGCAAAAGGACTTTATTGATGATAATTAAACAATAAGGTAGAAGAATATTAGCAATTCTAGTCTATGTCACTCGCGTTTGATGTAAGCTACCTGTAGCCTATTCAGTGCAACCGAATAATCAAATATTTTCTCTTTACATATAAACAAAAACAAAATTAATCAAGTTATACCATTAATTAATACATAAAGCAAATAACCGAATATGATGTTTAATCCCCGATATGCAATACTTAAGAATTTTGTAAGGGACTTGTTTATTTTTTTAGGTTGTGATTGATAGAGTTGATAAAAAATATGTTGTTACTGGAGGAATGAAAGTTTCGAATTTTCTGAACCATATTTCAGTCTAATTAATTGCCCTAGGACAGATGGAGTAGGGGAATATTAAGGTTGGAATATTTGTAAATTGAATATTTTTGGCTGGTGTCATATTATTTTTAATTGGTTATATTAAAAAAATCATTATGTGCGTTAATTAATTGAAATCCGAATAAAAAATCTTTAATGATTAAGAGTTTTATTAATGCTATCAATAGGAATAATGAAAATTTTGGCTTTGTCTTTTAAGACAATACTATAAGCCATTATCAGTTTACAACATATTATATAGAAATACGAGCTAAATTGTTGTCCATTGTAACAAATATATCTTTTTCCTCTGGCAAACGGCCAGTCGCTGATTTTGTTTCGCCTAAATCCGATGAAAAATTTCATATCTCAGGTGCGTGCACTTCAGACGTTGACAATTCGGATTATGCGGTCGACTTCTCGTAAAAGCTATTCCATTTGAACTGTAGGTGGGTATTATTTGAATTAAAATAAGTAAAAGACCTTTAAGAAACGATTGAGCTGAGAGCTAAATAAATATGCGTTACAGATTTTAATCTTCTTGATGGTATAAGGATCAATCTTCTATCCCAGTTATAATGTTTTCTTTACTTTTGGGGATTTTCAACGGATCAAATTTCTTTGATTGAAAAATTCAATTTTTACTCAAGCACCATTTTAGTTAAGATGTTTTTATGAGTCTAGATAATTATACGAGAATTTTAATACTGACAAAAGTAATTTGTTATTACCGATTATAATATTTATATATTTTTGTATAATTTATCTCCACTTTATCTATACTAATATTATAAATGTGAAAGTAACTCTGTCTGTCTGTTACTTAATCACGCCTAAACCACTGAACCAATTTGCATGAATTTTGGTATGGAGATATTTTAATACCCAAGAAAGGACATAGGCTACTTTTTACCGCGGGAAAATGACGTATTCCCACGGGAAAATAATCTAAATATATATAACTCAAAGGTGACTGACTAACATAGTGATCTATCAACGCACACCACTGGACGGATCGGGCTGAAATTTGGCATACAGATAGATGTTATGACGTAGGAAACTGCCAAGAAAGGATTTTGATCAATTCTATCCCCAAGGGGATATAATAGGGGATTAAATTTTGTATGAATCTTTGTCAATTTTAAACAAGATTTTGTGTAAGTTTACTATGACGTAGGCATTCTCTAAAAAAGGATTTTGATTGATTCCACCCTCAAGGGGATAAAATAGGGGATGAAAGTTTGTATGAAACTATGTCAATTTTAAGGGCTGAGACTTTGCATGCATAAACTACTATGACGTAAGTATCCCCTAAGAAAGGATTTTGATAAATTCCACCCCTAAAGGCAGCTAAGAGGATAAGACTTTTTTTCAGATATTTTCCACGATTAATGAATAAATATTCGTTAGAAATGCTGCTCAGAGTAACTTTACCACGCGGACGAAGTCGCGGGCAAAAAAAAGCTAGTATTACATATTTGCGGCTAACTCCGGTCTCCCAAACGTTGATCATTTATCTGTCTGCAATCACTCTATGTATAAAAAATATCTTAAGTTTATTAATGATGTACTTTTTTACATTTCTCCTTGCTCAGACCATCTCAAAATGTAATTTGTAACTGTCAGCAATCATGACTATAAAGCTCTGGTAAAACGATTGAAATTCGCCCGAATTAGATTTCAAATAAGGCAATTTTATTCACTCACTCTACTCCAGACTGTCAACTTAGTATATGTGAGCGTACGTTTGCAGTTTTTTAACGAGAATGTGAGAAATTGGCGTGGGTATTTCATAGTAATTATATTGCTGTCATTCTAAAGAACATTATTGTTTTTGGAACAATGAAAGGATGAATGAAAATCCTTCGAGTCCCTTGGGCCCCCGGTGTGGATGTGGCGTGAAAATTAAATGAAGGTAGTCATAATTTTAATGTGAAATCAATAAATAAGGACAAATGATGTCTATACAATAGCTCAATCGTTTAAATCTATTTTAAAGATACCTATCTCTGAAAGTATCTACACGTAAATACTCTTCCTTTGAATAAATATCCCTTCCATTGAACTTTTCGCACTGTTCACTAAAAAATCTCCTAGCATCTTTGTAGGTTTGCGAGTTGATGGAGTGGTTTTTTGACGGTGATTGTTAACAGCCGGGACAGTTTAATTACTCGTTAGCGAAGCTTTCACTATCTCGCAAAGCTTACTGTAGTAGATTTATATTAAATACTTAGCCGTTTTCCCGTAAATTCGCACGTGTCAATCCCATATGATGTAGTTACTCGTAGGAGAAAGAATTTTTAAAATCGATATAGTACTTTCGGAACCTATACGATGCAAACAATCAGTCAAATATTTTCTATTTATAATGTTAGTATAGACAAATAATTATACATTGTGTAACAAGTTCATTAATTCGTTCTATTTTTCAAGTTTTGAGAATAGAAACATTCACTGAACTTTTATATGAAAAGATTATTGAATAGAACTTTTATGAGTCGACCGAGAGAAATATAAAATTATATCTAGTTCAAAGCTTCGTCTGTGCTAGTGTAACAAAAGCTACTGAAGGAAACAGCCTTTGTTTTTTATTAACAGGGATCAAATACTAAAAGTTGTATTGTGTTGTGAAATACTCTTATTGGGTGGTAAATGGAAATATGACGTTTTATAAGAGGTTTTATGAAAAGGCGTCGCAGTTTTTTTAAGGCATATATTGTTTAGGGCATTGTCATATTTTGTGAATTTAATATCAGTCAGACCTCAGTCAGACATAATACGACTTCAGATAGAGGATTAGTTATTTCTGATCATAACACGAATGAAAATTTTCTTTGTTTGTTATATGAAATAAATAGAGCACTTGGCATATGTCTCGTTGCTATTTATAGTTTGGGATTAAAAGCTTACGAGTGATGTAACCTAAGACGATAAGAAATCAATAGTTAATTTACTATGGCAAGGTTCCATAGTGGTCTAGTAATGAAATCGGTTGACCATATATTCATTTGGTTGTAAATATATATCGCATCGATGATGAAACTTCTATACATTAAACCGTGACACTAAATTTGCAGGACAACAATATACCTAAAGCTTGACATCAAATACAACCATGAAATTTACTAATATTTGTGTTAAAGTTAGTAATATAGGTTACTGCTTAGTTTTTAGTGTAAAACTTTTATATTGTTGTTATGGACTTGTACATTCAAAATATGTGGATGTCGTATAATATGTCATGCTCTGTTTTTCTCTAACTTAAAGATTTCATAATTATGTACAGTTGGAACAATCGATTTTAAGAGTAACATTGCGTATTTTAATAATAATATAATGTAATTATTTTAAAGTTAGGTATTTCAATGGATATCACAATTCGCACACGAACCCATGACCTTTCGCAATCCGGGCGACTGCTCTAACCACTGAGCTAACCAGGACCTTATAGGACTGACGAATTTTTCAAGCACTTAGCACTTTTTCGCTACTACAGAGCGTATTTGACATACATTATTTTCAAATTGTAATACTCTTATATTAATCGTTTATAGTAATATATAACTCATTGTAGTTTATTTTATAATAAGTATCAATATTAAGCGTATTATTGGTAATTATTTTAAACAAGTACTACCATTTTGACATGTAAATTAGATTATTATAGTTGTACTAATTACTAATCTAAGTTTTAAACAATTCATTGACATAGATACTATAATACTATAATAAATACGTAACCGATCGATCTCTGTACATTGATGTAAACGCTTTGACATTAAAATAAAAAATAACTCAAATTATTACATGACATGGAATACAATATATTACAATATATTTATTTAACTTAATATTTGCATGCTATTTCTATATGGCTAAATAGGTTTTAAGTTCTTATTTTATTTTAATTAATTACTATCAAATTGTACCCTATTTAAAGGCAAATAAATGATTATTATTATTATTATTTATAAAAAATACTCAACCAATATAACGTTAATGAAACTTATTAATTGAGGTTACGATTGTAATTTATAAATTTTTTTTTTTTTATTATTTGCCTAACCTCAAACTGACTGGTCTGCTTGATATATTTTTAACATCTTCCTGTGTCATTCCAAATTGTCTTACTCTACGGGTCATATGTTTATACTACGCTATCTATTCTATGTTACATATGTTGAAAATAAATAATTGAGTATTTTCATTAATGTTCAGGCAATCCAGCTATCAGCCGAAAGAAATATTTTTAAAAATATTTAAAACTTTTGATAAAGATGAAAATTTGTTCCAACTATTATATTTGATTAATTTTGCATTCAGCCGAAAGACGCCTACTGCTGGGCATAGGCCTCCCCCAAAGATCTCCAAAGCGATCGGTCCTGCGCCTTCCGCAACTAATGAATGAAGAATAAATGCTTTACTGAAAAATATTCTTAATAAAAGCTGCATAAAAATCCACTTTGTCCCTGGTACTCTGAGATGGGACTAGAGCTTTAATGAATGTTTCAGAAGACTTTTTAATTTCACATATAGGTTTTTATGGTAATAATAATTATATCAATTTGGATGTTCATGATATGTACGTTTTCCACTTAGGATCGCGCTAGATCACAGTCTGTTTAGTATTAGCTGTCAGGTGTCGGACGGTGATTATGAAATAGTTTGGTCCCATACGTCTGGCCGTGTAATATAGAGTATGGAGCGTGACTGGTGTTGTTACATCGTCATAAGACACTGGTATATATTTCTTAATAAGTTTTTACGATTTTATTTCTTTGATCGTGTATAGTAGAGTTACACCCAGTTGCACAAACGACTATTAAGGTTTTATGACGAATGTTCTAAATTTGAAAATTTGTATCGCTTGTCTCGATTTATTATTTTTAATGCACGTTTGTATTGTATTATTGCTTGTGTGCCTGGTCGCAATTTTGATGACATAATTGCATTAAAAATCTTTTTAATGCAATTATGTCAAAAAATTAAAAGTTATTGTTAAGTTTTGTTGTTACTTGTTATTGTTGATATTAGCATCTGTGATTATGATTTTCACAATCAATAAACATACTTTTAATAATAATAATAAATATATATAATGTCTCTTATTCATTATTACTTTTGGTTATGATAAAAAAAATACTTTCCGTGTATTATCGTGTTATTTACAAAGTAAAAGTTACTTTTCATATTCACATATAAATTGATTACTTTCCTAAAACTCACGCAATAAATTAACAAACTAAAAGTTATTAAACAATTTTAATAATATTTTGGGCATTGTTCATAAATATTTCAATAATTAAGTATTAAATAATTTATCTCTTCCCTTCGTACTAGAGATCACTTTCTATTTTCATATGACGTCACTCAAGTTTTTTTATTTTATGAGACTTATACAACTGGACGAGAGAATATCAAAAGAAGGGTTGAAAGTATGTGAAATGTGGCATTTTTGTACGACTTTGACAGTAGTTCAAAAATTAAATAATCAAAACAGGATAGACGATATATGAACTCGAGTGTAGGTCTATTTGGTGCCTCACGCTCATACGATTTTCTTTCAAAAGTTGTTTTCTTTACATACACCGACTGGTGTACATACTACGCACTTACCTAAAATAGCACGAATTCAACGCTGACAAGAAGAACTGTAACCCAGCAACGGTATGCCGTACCACCGTTTATTTTGTCCTAGGTTTCAGCATGCAAACTTTTTGTCTTTGATATTCAACATTATTTCTTTTTATTATTCACCTTTCGTAATTTGCAATTTTGACTAATCAAATATGCTCTTTATGAATGTTAGTTTGTAAAAAATGCATCTGTTGTGAACATGTTATTGTAAATCGTATAAATTTAAATATAAAATATTATAATAATGAAGTTATTATGATTATTATGAAAATAGAAATTATATATTATTTAAAATAAAAACATATCTTGAAATATCGTAAAAGTTTACATATTATGGGAAACCCAAAAAGGGGTATTTGTTCTATTTAGCAATTGTAATTTTATATTTAGGTAAACATACGAACTGTTTTTATATTCATTTTTTGTTTGTTACAGTTTTTTCTTTACCGATTACTTTATTACCATAAAATAAATAATTTCTTAAGCTTAGTCAGTCCTTTCCTTAATTCACCCAAGCATAGAACCCGTCACAACCCTTTAATAAATGTGTAATTGTACTTCAGTAGATATTCTTTATCACGAATCAATAGATTTTTTTCTCTCTCAAGATCTATCTATATAAAAGTTAATTAAGGCGCTTGAGATGTAATATTTTTGCTCACCCATTCTATGACTAGTAGCTTAACTTTCGTGTCGCAGAACAATCTCTATAGTATGTATAAAGTTAATATATGAATAAAAAGCTTATGAAATGTATGTAACCGGGAATGAATCTAGTATTCAGTAAACAAAAACTGACATAAAAAAAGAACTATTTTCAGGGGTAACAATAGCGCACTATTTTCCATGAAGACCGTTGGCAGACTGCATCACATACATTTTATGTACGGCATATTGACAACGCCATGGATCAAAGAGATTCATGGACCGTGTACAACGTGTTAAATTGTCTGTTTCTTTTTTGAATCAAAGCTGAATTATGTATATTTTTGTTTTTAGTACACACACATAACGGATGCTATTCTATATCTGTCACCCAGAGAGAATGTCTGAAAATCAATATCAAAGTACGAAGAGAATTTAATCAAAAGTGATATTAATAATATTGAAAATTATTTAATAATTTCAACTGGGTAATTGCTCTGTTACGGTGCTCAGTGAATTCACAAATATACATTATAAGTTTGAATGATTTATATAATAATAAAGTATGTCAAAAATTTTAAAGCACATAAAATGTATTTATAACATGTACTTACAGAGTTGAATCTAATTCACCCGAATTGATGAACATGAGTAAGTAAGTAACTGATTGACATTAGAGGCAATAATTATAAATTAAAAAATAAGAAGAATTATAATATAACTGACGTTTCAAATCAAAGACATAAAAAGTTTCGACATGTAGAATACAGAATATTTTCGGACAAAGAGCAACACGCAATCAAAATTGCCGACACCGGTACACGATGGTTACAAGTTAAGAGCATGGTTCCAGCTCTGCGAATTAAGAAATCTTAACGAAACCGTCTACAAGACTTTATTTAAAAGGGCATACACCAAAAATAAATAAAAAATAGTTAGTTTCAATAAGAATTGACGTTCAAATAAGCTAAAATAAATAATAAGAAAACAACATTATAATTGTGTTTACCCTTATGTCACAGTCAAAACGTGAATTTAGAAAATGTTCCATGAACAAAGAAAAAGATAACAAATTGGTGAACACCTTAAGTTCACCAATTTTTTGTCATCATTTTAGTATTTTATGAATGAGAGCACATTGATAATTTCATTTATAAAGAACGTTTTTATAAATGTTTCCCCTGCTTTTATGTATTAATGTTTACACACATATGTGTGTAGTTTAGATGATATTATTATATTAAGTTTAGATACTATGTATGGTTATCAATTATAGCTACGACAATTAATTATATTTGATCAATTTTGCATTGACATTGCTATACTGATAAATATCTTTAATGAAACATGCTTAAAGATAATGTACGGTAAGGTAAAGCTAAATCTGTTTAAATCTAAAACGAAAGATGGCCCATGATAGGCACAGCAATTTATTCTACGATAGACTCATCATTAGGAAACAGAAGAACTAGAATCCTTAGTCTTACTTACGTCAACTATTTTGATGGCTATGTAATTTCTGTGGTCTGAGAAAAAAACTACCTGTAATAATAACGACATTCTATTTCAAAAATATTTATTCTTAATACTAAATGCTTAAAAAATCCACTTGGTCCTTGGCACCCTGAGATGTGAGTTGAACCCACGACCTTTCGCAATCCGGGCGACTGCTCTAACCGCTGAGCTACCCAGGACCTAACAGGACTGACGAATCTTTCAAGCACTTGTTACTTTTCGCTATTACAGAGCGTATTCTCATCAATGTTCAGGCATCAAAATATAATAATAAGAACAAAATTCTCATCTTTATCGAAAGTTTCAATATTTGTAACAATATTTCTTTCGGCTGTTTGGGTGGATGATGGATAATTATCTGTCACATAGAGAAAAATAAAAAAAATCGGGATAGCGAGAGGCTATGTACGAACCCCGTCTCAAGCACGTGATAATGTTGAATTTTTAATAATATCATATTAATAATCATTAACAGCACAACGATGTCCACAGCTGAGCATAGGTTTTCCTCATTGATCTCCATGACGATCAGTCCTGCGCTGCCTGCATCCAACGGCTTCTCGAAACCTTTATAAAATTGTCCATTGCTCCACTGCGTACGACCTGATACTGCACAGCAGACGGTCAACAAGCTATCAGAGCGGGGGTTGGAAGTTCTCCATCATCCGCCGTACTCATCAGACCTTGCGCCTTCTACTTTTTGCAGAATTTTGAATAACTTCTTGGCGGGAAAAAAATTCAAAACCCGAGAGGCAATACAAAATGCCTTTGAAGGATTTGTTGCCTCCGGTCCAGCTGATTTTTCAAGAGGGCCATGAATAAGCTACCAATGTGTTGGCAAAGATGCATTGATTGTATAAGTAAATAGAAATTATAAATATAGAAAAAATATGCTTCATTTATTTCATGAAAAACAGCAATTTCATAGGTAAAGACCTAATTTAATATATTAAATAATAAGTGTTTAATTTTGGGGACACAAAAATTTATTTGTAAAAGTTTCAGCGAAAAATTCGAAGGCCCTCTTACTATGTTGTAATGAAGATTGTTACAGATTTGTTTCTTAACTTAATTGTGGTGATTTAGGCGCTGGTTAAGGCGGGCGACGCCGCCGGTACACTACAAAAGGGGAGATATAATCTGAATGCTGCAGTTACGTACAACAATACTTTAGGATTTCCTGCTCTTGAGACAAAATTTTCTAAATACCTATTTATGTTACAGAAATATCAATTAAAATTTCCTTATTAATTTCCTTATTTCCAGATTAATCTAATAAAATTTCTTAAGAAAGAATATAAATACTAAATATTGCAAGAAAAAGTCTGTAAGAAATTGGGAAAGGGAAAGGCGTTTCTGTGTGCCTATTGTATCGACTTCACCTCTATGAAATTTGGATTTTCAATAGCCTATGTTATTTCAATGGAGGAAAATTTTACGCGAGTGCTTCTTGTTCTATTAAGTTTTGTTTTACCTAACTGTTATTTGTATACGTTGTACTTTTAATTATCTTTTTAGGTTGTTCATCTGTACTAATGTAATAAAGGAGAAAGACTTTATTGTGATTGTGTTATTTGTTTGTTTGAATTGAATATGCTCCGAAACAATTACTAAACTGATTTTAAAAATTATTTCACCTACGGGAAACTACATCATACCTACGCAAGTGACAAAAGGTATAATTTAGGCGGGGGAAGCCGCGGGAAAACAGCTAGTACTGATATAATAAATTTCTAATATTGTTTAATCATACGTTCTTTACTCTGTATGCGACTGTAAGTTTTACATAAAAAAAACAACTCAATGTAAGAGGAAAGACTGTTTTAGTATAGAGCCTGGCAGAAAAAGCTACCAGGCTGTATGTCATCAAAGTATTCTTGCGACTACAGCCAAATTAAACGTCTTACAAGTACATATATCTCGGAAACGTGCACCTTAGAACTTAGATTTTGTATTATCATGTTTTGTACATTTACTAATGTCCTGACCGTTATAAATCAATAATTCAGATAAATGTATCTCGGTGGCGTAGTGGATAAGCACCGTGGTCCGCGAGCGTTGTCGTTAAGCAACTTTCGCAAGGGTCGGTCACGGGATGGGTGACCAAAATATTATTATCTCGAGCTACTCCATGCTTCGGAAGGCACGTTAAGCCGCTGGTCGCGGCTGCATTTGCAGTCGTTAATACCCTCCAATCCGCATTGGGCCAGCGTGGAGGGTCAGGGCCCATTCTCCTTAACCATCCATAAGGAAGGCCTGAGCCCCTGCAGTAGGGACGTGCGAAGTTCTGATGATGATGATGATAAGGAATTCAGATAAGCTTTTTCAGTCAATTATCTTGAGAACGATATTCGGCCACAGCGAGTCAAACGCCGTTGACGCCACCGACGCTGTGTGAAAGATTTATATATACTAATAAAGCTGAAGAGTTTGTTTTTTTGTTTGAAATCCCTAATCTCAGGAATTACTGGTACGAATTGAATTATTTTTTTTGTGTTGAATAGTCTATTTATCGAGGAAGGCTATAGGCTTTAACTTCACGCTATTAGTAATAGGAGTGGAACAACAATGAAAAATTCTGCAAAAACGGGAGATTATTTTACTTTTTCAGAGATTTCCTTTTGTGCGCTGCATAAACGGTGAAAGGTACGTAAAAATAATCACGAAATTGACAGCAAAAGTCTATCTTATACATTATCCCGAAAAAAAAACACATAAAGGGATTAAAATGGGAGTAGAAGTTCGTAAAGGGCATTAATCGTTACCATAGTAACCATTATTTACAATTTAATTTGTCTTTGTTATTAATTATATTCCAAGTTATTGTTTCCAAATCCATATTATTGAATGATTTAAGCTTCCGATTTTTATCAAACAAAGTCGCTTTAATTTACAATTTTTAATAGTTTTGTCATGTCCCTCTGTCTGTCCGTCGGTCCGCGGCATAGCTCAAAAGCGATTGGTATTAGAAAGGTGTAATTTGGCTTGAGTATACGTTAATCACACCTAGAAAGTGGTAAAATAAAATTTTGAAAACATTTTGTTCGTTTACCTTTCCTACATGTAAAGCGAGGGACCACTGTACATGTAGGCAAGGTAAAAATATTTTTCTATAGCGTGGAGTATCGTTGGACAAGTCTTTCAAAAATATTCGGAAGTCTGTTTTTCGATTAAGTTAACCGTTCATGACTTATTAAGCTTCAAAGTGTCAAGTTTTGTTAGAGTCAAATGTCCCTCCCCTCGCCAATTAAACGGTTGTTGTTGGAAAGTCAAACGTCACGACAGAAATTTTTATATATAACAAATTTAACAGGACATATATCACACTTAAGTAAGCTATACAAGTTTACGAGTAATAATCGGCCAAATGTATTTAACTCGAAAATTTCAAGCAACTTTGAAAAAAACAAACGTGTTTTTTTTTAATGATAAGGGACCTTTCGTGCACGACTCTGATGTGCGCTTGCCCTTGTTTTAAATTTTACTTTGCTTATTTTAATTATTTTACTTTGCTTGTTTTAAATGATATTTTTTAATGGAGAATTTGAATATTCATTTGACGAAAAATATTATATGGGTGACTGTTAACGAGATACTTTAATACTTTAACTTATGTTTGCGAAAAATATACTAAACTTCCGATAAATGAAATGAGCTAATTAATGGTAGGAATAAGCTTTATCTAAAATAGCAAGTAAAATTCAGAGTATCAGAGTCAAATAATAAATTGGGGATATAAAGTATCTTTAGACCCAGTTTATTATTTGAATGGACGTAACGTAACTAGATTCTTTATATACCTACAAATTGAAGAGTTGGCAGAATATCCGTTGACAAAATTAAAATTGAAGTTGCGCACGTAAAATCTCTGAAAATGCTGAATTAATAAAGCAAGAACACAGTCTGTCTGCTAACTGACCGTCAAGTTGCTATGAGAATCAGTCGTAAAATCTTGCACAAGCAAAGCATTAGGTTGTTTTAAGGTCTTAAAATGAATCCCTTATCTGAAAGTCCAGAATTAGTTGTCAAATATCTAGCTAGATCCAAGCAAAATGACGGCGTAATTACTAAACATTTTCCATAAAAGGACATTCTTTTGGATTTTTTACAAGGTGTGTCGATTCTACTGCGCAATAAAATCGAAAGACGATCATCTGGAATATTCTATAAAGACATGCTGGTTATCCACAGAAACACCGGTAGATTTTCCATAATCGGTTCCATCTATTGGGCAGGCCTTTACGCCAGCAGTAGGGACGTTGATAAGCTAATGATGATGATATAAAGGTGAATGCTCACTGGCTTATTAATTCATTAAGATTAGCTTAAGACAGTAGCAAGCCAGTGTGCACACAGTACCCACGGGCACACATTGATGAGAATACGCTCTGTAGTAACGAAAAGTAACAAGTGCTTGAAAGATTCGTCAGTCCTGTTAGGTCCTGGGTAGCTCAGTGGTTAGAGCAGTCGCCCGGAATTGCGAAAGATCGTGGGTTCGATTCACATCTCAGGGTGCCAGGGACCGAGTGGATTTTTTAAGCATTTTGTATTAAGAATAATTTTCAGTATGGCATTGTGAATGCAAAATTAATAAAAATATAATCAATAGAATGCGTTTGTGAAGAATAGAAGTTTGTACCCGACTGCAAGGGAAGGGTTATGTTTTTCGCGCGTATCTTGTATGTATTTATGATATATTTAGCTCATATTTTTAGAACCGCTGAACGGATTTAGATAATGGAGGTGTCATTAGAATTATCTTAGTAGCCCGAGTGTTCTTAGATAGGTAACGTGAAACGGCGGCTGTGAGACGCCATTATTTCCACAAAGTTAGCATAGAATATTTATATATTTAACTATATCTTAGTACTCACCTCTTGTCCTATTGACATTTAAATTTATTTATTCGTGTTACATACACATTCTGTTTTAGGCCACTTACAAATGTTTACCAAATTTCAACTCTATTAGGACTCGAAGTGTTTTGCCTGAACATTGATGAGAATACCCTCTGTAGTAGTGAAAAAGTAACAAGTGCTTGAAAGATTCGTCAGTTCTGTTAGGTCCTGGGTTGCGAAGGGTCATGGTTTTTATATGGCCAATATTTTCGTGAACCCCCCAATATATATCGTGGAGCCCTAGGGGTTCATATAGCACATTTTGAGAAACACTGTTTAAGACTATCGAAACCCTTAAAGGATTTGAACTGGCACTCAATGAATTAATATTTACTGAGACAGTAGGTAGAGTCTATTATTAGAAATTTAGTTGTTTTCCAACGCCCGAGCCACCACTTAACTGGTTGTATTGAGATTTATACTACTTAATTTCAACACAGATTTTCAACTTTTTTTTTATAGAAACTCGTGTCCAAATTTAACCTATATATGTGCAACTGGTGGTAGATTACGGTGGCCAGGGGTAAAAAAGTCAAATGTATTTTTAAAATAATTTCATTAATGTAAGTTTCCATAAAATATTAAAATAAATTGATTGTGAACGTGTCCAATAGTATTGTTTTGAAAGTAGCTATACTTTTTATTAAAAAGACAATTAACAGTTAAAAAGACAGTCTTATGTGAACACGGAACCTGTAAAGGGTCCGAAACGTCAATTAAACTAAATACAAACGCGATGAAACCGTTTAAAAGTTGTTTAATTTATTATATATGTGTTTACGAATAGGTTGGTAGGTTGTATAATTTTTTATATGAAACAAGTTTAGAACATATGACGGTCAAAACGTCACGATTTCCTTTCGTTCATCTTAAGCATATTTCTGAAACATGACTCGTGAAACAAGTGCTGCTTCAGTCAGCTCTTTCTTTTTAGAATAACACGTGACGTTTATTAAGTAATTGGAGAAATAGTAGGTAGGTTCAATCAATATTAAAATTATCGTATTAGATTTGATAAATTATGTAATATCTTCTTATGATTATATGTAACATTTAATATTTTTGCTGAAGAATTGATCAAAAGACAGATATATACTGAAAATATTGTTAGATCGTGATAAAATAGTGCAAGAGTTACATCAGTAAATGATGTTTCATATTGTCAAATGATATATTAGTAGACAAATTCAAATTTGATTATGATGCATACACTTTTACTTGTAAGGCAAACTATATGTAGAGCATTGTCTCCTTTACTCAAAAAAAAAAAATCGATCACGTGCGAGTCTAACTCAGTGGTTTTCT
Organism: Diatraea saccharalis; assembly: GCA_918026875.4. Classification (NCBI taxonomy): domain Eukaryota; kingdom Metazoa; phylum Arthropoda; class Insecta; order Lepidoptera; family Crambidae; genus Diatraea; species Diatraea saccharalis. Next base: position 12,911,746 of record OU893345.1, read on the forward strand.
ATGGAGTTGTTCGAAATTTTTAAGTTTAATACAATTGGTCGATAATTACTCGTAAACTTGTAAAGCCAACTTAAGTGTGATAGTTTATCTTTTACTTCGTTTGTATTATGTTTGTATTTTTACCAACGACCGTTGATTGTAGAGGGGGACACTGACGAAAGTTAGCTCTTTAAAACTTAATAAGTCAAACGGTTTATTAAATCTAAATATTGCCTTCCTACTCCCCAATGTTTTTAAAAGACATCCCCAATATTTTTATAAAACCTATCCAACGATGCCCCATACTATGGGGAAGAGGAAAAAAAATTATCATCCCCACTTTGTTTGTAGAGAAGATGCCCTAAAATTTTTTTCGAAATTTTACTTTACCATTTTGGTGGTTTACTCATGCCAAATTACAAAATCGCGTTAGGCGCTAAACCGCGAACGGAGGGATGGAGGGACGGATTAAGATTCCTTGTTTACTACGGAACATTAATAAAAATATTTTCTCTATCTAAGCTACGCTTCAATCGATACTATCAAAAGAAATCAAAACATAATTGAATACATCAACTCGTAAGATCATTTTCAATTAACGTTTGATTCTGTTACTATTATAATGCAAACGAATTAACGTGAAAACACTTGCCTTGCGTAATATGACGTTGTTTATACTCTGACGTACAATCCCGAGGGATTGCTGGGAGCGTGGTCGGATAATTAGCGAGCTAAAGACGACGTTAATAGATCTGTAAGATTGATGGCCGACGCACAAAGAAAAACATGGACTCATGCATCAATTTGACACCTCGCTAGCAGAATTTTGCTGTTGTTTCGAACAGGCAATAGATATTAAAACGGAAACGCTACGTCCGCATTACTGATTATTAAGGTTCGCAGCATAAATTTGTGCTTGCTAATGCGTTTAACGAAAGCTATTTATTATTCGATCACCCTATAAATTTTTGCACGGATTTAAAATTTTGAGACAATGTTCTTATTGAGGGAGGTTCAAAAACGTGGACTCCTAAAATAACAAAATGTTTTTATGTGTATTGTTTCTCAATAATGAATAATAGATCCAATATTTATATGGTTCCCAATCCCCAACATATGATTTGGGGAAGCCAAGGGCTCCGTGGAGCTTTAAAAACACTGATGATTTATCATTTTTAAAAATGGCTTCGTCTTAATTGTTTTTTGTAAAATGCAGATTACAAATGGTAATGCCCATTTTATAAAAGCACTATGACCCACCTGTAAATATTTTCTCTTTAGAATTTGGTGTTAATCTTAATGAATTTTTAGAAAGTACTTCACATTTCACTATTATATCATTATTTGCGAATCTGACGTTGACATTAATAAGCATTACCACGACCACTCAGTCCATCGATTCGAAATCACCTGCGCATGTTATCTTTCATTCGAATAAATCATTATGATTTACATCCACGAATTATCCATCTTTATCCACTCGAAAAAATTCAACGTTACCGTGATTTAGCCCTAAGTCTATGTTGTTATCAATCAGAGTGAAAACGCCCTCGCCATCCAGCGTATAGGCGGGGACATTAATTGAGACGAAGATGATTTATTTGCGCCAACATAAAAACTCACCTATCTATATCAATCATTCAGCCTCGCCTCTGGATATTCTCGTATTGTCTATTATTTCGGTAAAAGAGATCCGTTTGAGGATGATCAAAACATAAATGTCTTGTCTTGTATCGATGACAATAGTAATGATTTCTTTTTTTTATCTCTTAATTTAATTGTCCTGTTGTCTTTTTAAGTATTTTTGTCAATAATTCATAAATAATTTGATACGTGCTTTAACTATAGCAGAGATATAGTACTATATTTTTTTAAAACTTCAAAAAAGGAGGAGGTTCTCAATTTGACTGTATATATTTTTTGTTTTTGTTACGTAATTACTCCGGCAATTTAGAATCGATTTTTTAATTGTGAGTATTATATACACTCGAGGCATTATCCAACAATAGTTTTGTGTGAGTAAAATAAATAAATTAAAAATATAATATAGTTAATTAAAAAAGTTGAATCAGAATTTTCATTATGTGTATCTGAAATGGAGTAGCGAGATATGCTCGCGTGTCGGTGAAGGAACACGCAGCTCGGTTCATTTATTTTTCTTTAAATTTAACTCAAATCCGATATAAAAGAGTTCGAGTTTTAAAAAGTTGTGTAGATCCAGATTTTTAGCGAATTTCGAAGTAACCAGATTGTATAGGGATTACAATCTGGTTACTTCGAAATTCGCTAAAAATCTGGATACCTCCCCTACAAGTAAATTGGGGATGGTATATATTTTTTCGTCTTCCCTTAGTGTGGAGCATTGCTGGATAAGTATTTCAAAAACATTGCGGTTTTGCGGCCATTTTTCGATTTAGCAAACCGTCACTAAACATATTATGCTTTAAAGAGCTAATTTTCGTTAAAGTCGAGTGTCCCCCTACCAACTAAACAGTCATTGGTAAAAATTCAAACGTTATGGCAGTAGTAGTGCAGTAGCGCCTCTATATAACGAAGTTAAAAGGAAAACTATCACACTTAAATTGGCTATATAAATTAACGAGTAATAGTTAACCATTATACAATAATTTAACTCAAAAATTTCGCACATCATCCATAGAAAAGAACAGTGATTTTTTTACTTTTCTAATGATACGGAACTCTTCGTGCGTTTTGGCCGGTTTTAAAAGAGTTTTCTTTACAAGTTACTCTGTCGTTTGACATGATTCGCATTCTAAGCATTGTTTAATATTCAATAAATAGCGAAAAGCGAAACTATAGCTAAAACGAATTGCATCTCTATCAATATGCAGTTTCCCTTATCCGCTGTCGTTAACGGGATAAAAAAGATCCTGTATGTTAATTAAACGCATAATCGATACTTTGTTCAATACCGTTAATCTGTTCTCAGTGTGTTGATATTTAAGAACGAATCTGTGATATACCATGCCTTTTAATTCTCACATATTAGTTGTTTATGAAACTTAATGTAACGACAACTTTTTCATCCAACAAATTTAAAGGCTTGGTTATCATAGCTTCAAATCAGCATTTATTGATTATATTTGATGAGTTTCGCGTACACAATGCTATCGTCATCATCACCAGCCCTTTAGGCCTTACTTATGGATGGTCAAGGAGGATGGTCCATGACCCTTCACGCTGGCCCAATGTGGATTGGAGGATATTAACGACTGCAAATGCAGCCGGGACCAACGGTTTAACGTGCCTTCCGAAGCACGGAGTAGCTGGAGATTTTTTGGTCACCCATCCCATGACCGATCCTTGCGAAAGTCGCTTAACGACTACGATCGCGGGCCGCGGCGCTTATCCACTACGCCACCGAGCTACTCACAATGCTATACTGAAAAATATTCTTAATGAAATATCCTTAAAATATCTCAGGCCGGGAACGAAGTGGATTTTTTTAGCATTTTTTAATTTGACATTTTAAAGATATACATGAACTTCACGCTTTAACATGTGATTGTGATCGCGAGATTTTTCGAAATATATTTAATGACATATATCGTTAATTTGACATTGTTTAAGACAAACGTTAGACGCAAATATTACTTTTAAAGCTATTGAGAGAGTTGAATGCTAACTGCAATCTTTAGGCGGCATTAGCTAATATGAGATTTAATTATGTTTCTTGATCATTCAAATCATTGTTCGTAGCGAAAGGCATTGTGATTTTAAACCTAACATAATTCCGGTAAACTTTTGAAAGGGATTTCGATAGATCTTGAAATTAGACAGTTATCCCACAGTTCTTATGTTTTCCGATCGATGAGGAGAGGCACTCTTCCGTTGGATATACACTAATCCTTAAAGTTTTGATACCTTAAAGCTATTCTGTGATACTGGAATACAAGAATAATAATTTTACCTTTTACATGCACAATAGCTGTCGTCAATAAACTCGACCAACGCTAGTTGGAGTTCCAAAAAAGAAAACGAAAGAAAGAACCTGAACTCTTTCTGCGGCCTTCATTGAACATGGCTACGTCGTCTAAAGTAGGAAATCGATTTTCTGCTTAATGTTATTCACTTGAAAACCTTTGATAGATGTTTTGTTTATTTTTTATTTTATTTTTTGCAGGGTTAACTGCTAACATTAAATATTTTATGGAAACCAAATTGAAAACTTGATGACCTATTATAAAACCTGTTATAAAAATAGTCTCGAACGTCACGTCGCGCAGGTTTAATCAAACGATACCTAGATTAAAAGTTAATAAAAGTTTTATTTCCTTGAAGCTCTATGACTTAACAGCGCAATGTCGTAATGTCGACTGTATATAATAATGCTCTATTTCACACCTAAAGGCGACAGCTGAGTAAAATTTTAAATCAACTTGTTTATTTGATTTCAACAAGTTTTAATCAATACGTGAGAATATAACATAAATTCCAATTCAAAGAATTAGCAAGGGACGGAAATTACGAGCCCAATTTGCTTTCTACTTCAATATAAATGAATTAAAGTGCTAGAAGTTTAGCCGTGCATGGCTTATTTAAGAGTTGTCCTATTGAAAAGGTAAACATGTGCCCTTAATTAATAGAATGACAAGACCAACAGAGTACTCTTAGTCATTGAGTATTCGAGGTTCGTAATCAGTTTTTGGACTATTCGTAACGTAGTTCTATTTAGCTAACAAGATTGACTTAAATATGTCACCGGATTTCTTACTGTTGATTTTGAATTGAATGTTTATTTGATAATTAAAAAGATTTGTTAGATCTATAGTTATATTATAAAGAGGTAAAGTTTCTTATTTTGTTTATTTGTAGGGGGTTATCTTCGGATATACTGTTCCGATTATGATAAATTTGTCATTTACGGGGCTACAATCTATACTACGTGCGGGCGATATAAGCTATTAACACCCTATAATAGATATTAAATCACAGGAATATTTTTTTGCTCATCCATCCCGTGACCGACCCATGAGAAATCTGCTTAACAACAACGATCGCATGCCGCGGCGCTTATGCATCGCCACGAAGCTACTTGATCTGAGATAATAGTTTAGACAAAATACTTTTAAATGTAAATGTATGTTTGTGTACCATTTATAAATAAATTTCCCAGTAAAATTACCTATGAAACCAGAGGCCTTCACTATAGATGGAAACGAATTCAATCGAATAGGGAGATTGGGCAAAGACCATACGAGCCCAGTGCGGATTGCTGGGTGATAATGACCGTAAATGTAGCCGGGACCAATAGCTTAACGTGCAATTAGAATGAGAATAATAAATTTTTGGTCATCCATCTTATGACCGGCCCTTATTGCAGCTTTCGCCCCATGGCGCTCCTCAATTGAATAATATGTTAACAAAATATTAATATTCTTCTATTCATTTGTATGTAAATGTAAAAGTCATTTATTTCTAATATGTCTAATTGTTTGTCTAATTAAAAATCTTTGAGTATTTATAGGTTATATAAACATTTATTTTGATTCTTTACTGTCAGTATATAGCTTCCCCAGTACTGTTTTGCAGTAAATAGTTATCAACATAGAAAATCACTGTTCCCCTGAGACGAGTAATGTTGTTTCCAGGTGAATGAAATTAAAGCCAATATCTACTCGGGCTTAAGTTGATTTTTATTCCCAAACCTCGATTCTAAAGCTAGAATTCAACACATTTCGCACATAAAATAAAAATCATTAAACTACCTATTGGGCAATATTAATAATATTTAACAGTACATTACTTTATACAAATCCAATCTGATTTAGAGCTTGTTTCAAAACATAATAATCCATCAGATTACAATCTAAATCAATCATTTTGATTCATTTGTTCGTTGTTATAATACAATGAAATTAGTTTATTGTCTTCTCTTTTTGATATAAATAAAAGTACTCAAAGAGTGTTTGTTAGTCTCGTTTCTATAATGTTGCTTACGCAATATAAGATTTAGTTTACTTAATTTTCTGTAAAAAAAAATGTTGTTACTCGTTTTTCCAAACAGAAAAACTTCATTTTCGAACGAAATCGATGATGTAGCTAGAGGTACCTATGTATGCAATCCAATTAGTAATAAAACGGGGAAACGAGAAATAACAGAAGATTTATCAGGGAAAAATAATGTTCATCTAAAGGAAAACATCTTGGCAACGTTTTCACCGAAAAGACGTTTACAGGTAAATATTTTGTGATCTTAGAATTATATTTTCACTAATTACTTTATAAGTGGCGGCCTCGGTGGGTTGGAAACCACCCGAAATCATCGATCGGACCTTTACTCAATCACGATGCTTTGTCAAAATTTGTCTGGGTAATATTTTTTTCGAACAGCCAATTATTTATAACGTGACGGGAAACCAAGTCTCGGCCCCGAGAGCGCCCTAATTTATAGACTCTTTCCTCAAGGAAATTGTTCTTTAGTTCTTTAATATGGATTTCATATCCTTGTGGGTGAGGGTGATAGTGTTACTATTCAAATATTATTTGAGTTCGGGAAATTATGCTTAAATTGTCTATGAAATTGATAAGAATTAAGCTTTATTCACGTATAAGATTGACGTATCAGCGCCGGCGTATTACCGGCATTAGTCTGTATCAGTGCTTCAATATTGTATCTGTGCTTGTATTCAGTGTTTCGTCAGGCAAAATAGGCATCAATAAAATATAAGAAAAGGCAATTGCGAAAGAAGCAGAGGAGAAACCATGACATTAAACAGACAAATAATTAAAGACAAAGGAAATATTTTTGTAACATGAAAATATTTTTCCTCTTTAGACAGCGTCCGTGATCCGAAAAAAGCATCCGGTACTGACACCGATAGCACTAATAGCGACCAGTGTAGAAAGATTTTTAAAGAATGTATGAAAAAATAATTATATCTGATATTATAATAATATGTGAATACTCTGTACCGATACTGCTCCGGCGGTGATATGTAAATAAAACTTTAAGGAGATTTTAGTAATATCTACGAAAATATACTAAAGAATATATTTTTTTATACACGAAATAATCATTCATAGAAATAATAAATAATTTGTAATGTATTTCCTAAGCTCACAACTCTGGTAAGGTTGGATCATTAACGCCATTATTTTTTAAATTAACGAAGTTTCAAAATGTAATTGATTAATAAAATCAAGGGGAAAGTTCAGAGTAAAATTTTGCTTGTGACGAAAATCTCGGGAATTTTTTTTTATAGGTATAGCAAAATTTTTTTTGGTCGTGAAATTGATCATTGAAAGAGTATTAGATTATATAAAACATTGAACTTTGTTTTTCAATCGGATACTTCTTTGTGCTTCCATTGTTTAGGAAATTAACAGCATATTAATACACGAAGTAATACTTTGTACCCGTTTTATTACAAAAAATGCGGAAAATGAAGGAATAACATAAAATAATAGCAATGACATAGAAATTTATCGCCCAGTTGCCCAAATTAAGGTTTAATGACGACAATAAGTACTAATGAATGTTCTACAGTTGTCAAAGTCAAAGTCAAAATAATCTTTATTCAAATAGACTTCTTATAAGTACTTTTGAATCGTCCAACATTTTTTCCCTACCATTCGTTCACGACGTCTTTTGGCTGATAAGAAGAACGAGCAAGAAAATCACCAGCTCTAATAGTTGTAATGACATTCACAAAAACCATGTCATTACCAGATTAAAACATTATAAATAGAGAGAGAAAAAAATTATGGTCTTATAACGATAACATAATCATTTAATAATAATGGAAACAAGATAATTTTTTTATATATATGGAGTTTAGAAGTAATCACCTATCCAGTTGCTGGATCATCTTAAGTCCTAACATTATTATCTGTTATATAATCGGATACCTCAAAATAAGCTTTTTTAATAAGTGTTTTTTTAATAGTATATTTAAACTGCATGATATCTAATTTTTGTATTTTGCTTGGGACCTTATTGTAGAAGCGCACACAAAGACCCCTGAATGAGTTACTTACTTTTTGCAATCTTGTGACAGGCACTGTTAATTTATTTTTGTTTCTTTTATTAAAATTGTGTACATATTTTTTTATAGAAAGTCAATATAAGTGATTTCGCTAAAAAACCCATGAAATTTTTTATGGGCGTTTATGTAAAAAATTGATAATTCTTTATTGTTACAGTAGATAAAAACTTAAAATACGACTAACATAAATTACATACCAATTGGCTGCCTTATCGCTTTAAGTGATTTCTAGCGGATACTAACTAAAGTCAGATAAATGGTGAATAATTGGCTGCATTCCAAAGATTTCAGTTGTTAACTGAAGAACATTACATTATATAACATAAAACTATATATATTTTTTTAATTCAAGCAGTGAATACTAAAAAGAAATGAGGTTGAATATCAAAGACAAAAAGTTTGCACGCTGAAATCTAGGAAAAATAAACGGTGGTACGGCACACCGTTACAATACCGCATGCAAACTTTTTGTCTTTGATATTTGAAATGCCTTTCGTAATTTGAAATTTTGACTAATCAAATATACTCTTTATGAATGTTAGTTCGTAAAAAAATTCTTCTGTTGGGAACATATTATTTTTAAATATAAATATTATAATAATGAAGATATGTGATTAAAATAGAAATTATAAATTATATATATAAAATTATATCATGTAATAGCGTCCAAGTTTTTATTAAGAAACCCAAAAAGGGTTTCTTTTCTTTACCCATTATTACCATAAAATAAATTAATTCTCAAGTTAGTCAGCCTTTTCATTAAATCGCCCAAGCATCGAACCCGTCACAACTAAAAATAAACGGTGTTACAACACACCGTTACACACTTCATATATATACAATTACATATGTATACAAATTATATTGTACATAAAATATTTTTTCCGTTTCTGTTAGATCACAAGTTAGTGGCCCATGTTTAAAATTTACAAGACACAACCTTCCTTGGATCACTTATTTTGTGTATTACATTTAGGCTCAATAGGTCTTGAAGTTTCAAAACAGTCCTTTTTATAAATGGAATCATAAAATCACGAAAATAAAAGCCGTTGATAAATAATGATTTTATATAGTATTCAAATATCTTGACAATTTTTTTAATAACACAAAGTCAAGTTTCAATATTATTTGCTCGTCTTTTACTGGAGTACCATTTATATTGTAATAAGCGCCCAGTCACAGTCCAATTGTTTATTTTCACATCGAACGAAATTTTAGAAATAAATATTATGAGAATTTTACCAAGTATAAATTTTACTTATCTTAAAGTCAAATGTATCATTAAATAAATTATATTGATACATGCACGAGCCCTTCATCTAGTTGCAAAAGTAGCTCGCTGGTCGGAACGCCCGAACTCTGTTCTTCATACTCGAATTACGGGTTTGCGACGTGCCTGATGTCTAGCAGATAAGAGTATAATATAATATATTACAAGAGACAAAATTATGGAAAATATCAAGCGCTTTTCTTGCTGCCAGTTCAAAATTAATAAATAGTGTCGAGTGAGGTACGGCAGTGAGAATATTATAGTTAAAATTGATTACTTCCCAGCAGAGTTGTAACGTGTGACGATTAAGATCCGTCTACCGGCACAATTTAATGAGGATCACAAGTCTAAACAATGTCTCACATAATTTATGCTAAATTCTATACACGGATGAATGAAAACGATCTTCTCTGAATTCTTGATTAGGGTGTTGATTAAGAATTCGTGTTATAATAATACCGATTATTATTATGACCGGTGTGGCATGGGTGCAATTTGCATTTGTTAAAGATGCCATGATTTTTTAATCGACTTCCAAATAAAACCGATGGTTTTATATTTATTTTCGTGTTAAATCGATTTCTTCACGAATTATAGAACGGTGGCCAAAATGCTTTTTTTTATTTGATGTGACTGAGGCGGTCCGAATATCGAAATCGGATTAGCAGTTTTGGTCCTATAACAAAATAAGTTGAAGCTTTTTTCCAAATAAAAAATTACTCAGACGATATATATCATTGCTTCTTGCATAGGTTGGTTAGTATAGGTTGCCTGGAAGAAATCGCTGTTAAGCGATAAGGCCTCCTATTGTACAAATATTTTTATGTTTGTAATTTTCTCTTTATTTATCTCTGTTGTGTGTTGTACAATAAAGTGTTTTTATCTTATCTTATGTTTGACATATTTTTGAGTAAAATCTCATATTTTACTGTCATATGATTTCTATTATGTTAACATCAAATTTTGATGTTAATAAAAAAAAAGAAATTAAATTAATACTTACCTCTAAGGTGATTGATTCCTTCGATTTTCATTTGTTTTCATCTAATATAGGCGATACGGGTGAAAATCCGTTACGTAGTTTTCTTTTAGACGTACGTGGTAGGGAACTGTGTTTTCTAAATGTAGTGATAATCCTTTACACTTCAACCTTTGTAGGTGTTAATACATGTGAAATAAAACTTTCGTTTATGATGTATCATGCTACTCCGCCATGTTTGTTGTATATCCTTATCTCGTATTTATTTAGGCCGGAAAAAGAGAATTTTCTATCGGGCCTTCATTAAATATTAGATATTTATTTACAGAGTGTATTTTTACGACCCCATTGCTGGTAATTTAGCGTAAAACGTATTAAGTTAATTAAAAGTTAATTGGGGACCTTATTAAGTGATATTCCTTTAACAAGGAGCGTATTAATGAGCCTAATGAAAGCGACGCACGAAGCAAACCATGAGATTGTAAGGGTTTCTTGACAGATTACTTCAGCCGTAGTACACGAGTAAACATGCACTAACGAGGGAAACAAAAACAATTCACTCCAGCTGATACCTTGCCCTTAATTTGAATGTTTAATTTACGACCAACTCGTACTGGGATGTAAAAATCTTCTGTTCACTCTTCATAAGATGCTCCTTTACTGTTAAGTTCGCCGTGTGAATAAGTTAGATCATCGGGGAGGTAGAATTTCGAGCCTGTAGGCAGTAAACAAGAGGATTTAACGGTTATAGGGCAGTCAGTGGCTCTAAGTGAAAATGAAAGTAACTCCCTAGAGTCCGTTAGCTTTTGCGAATTATGACGGGGATGTGTGACTTTAGAAGACCTTAAGACATTATCATGATACCATTGTGTGTTAACCAAGGTGAATGGGTAATAATTATAACCTCGAGCGACGATATCAATAACGATTTTAGTTTATGCATGATTAATTTATAACTAATAATAGCGTCTACTAACTTTACAACTTACCAAAATGAAATTCTGAATTTATACTCGAAAGAAGAGTGTTTTATTTTATTTTGAGGTACCTTTAGTTTAAGGATTAACTCAATTAGTCAATATTATAGAGACTTAATTCAATTAGCAAGTATTATAAGTTTTAATTACAAATAGAGTACCAAATAGATTGTAAATAAGATTTTTAAGATATCGGTTGTGCTAATAGAATTTTGTGCTAATCCTGTCAAACAACGTTTTTAATGCTTGCAGTACTACTACAGAACTACAATTATATTTATTAACAGAATAACTAATTTTATACCTAAATTTAAATCAAACCACCATTAAAATTATTTGTCACATTGAAATCAGTAATATAATTAGAATTCAATGTTATTATAAGACTAGCTGTTTTACCGTTTTGTTTTACCTATGTTACCAGCGTATGATGTAGCTTTCTGGACGATGAATTTTTTTTAATCTGTCCCTTAATTTAAGAGCCTATTCGACGCAAAAAAGAAAAATCAAATCTTTCCTCTGAATTGTATTAGTATAGATACCAAACTATATAGCATAAAAAGTTAGGTTTATCGGTGTATCTGTAAATGTTACACAACAAGTATTTGTAGAATCTTATCCCTAGATTACACAGAGTGAGTTTCGTTAACCTACCTATATTCACAGCGTTTCAGTAATAGTATTTGTGAGCAGAGATTGTTGCAAATAAGTCCCTAGGGTACGAGCTTGTCGGCTAGATACTCCCCGATAATTCAGTGTATTTTCGATTTAAAAACCTTTTTTCTGAGAATAGTTTCAGCAATCTGATAGTATTTAAGCTTAGTGTTTTCTGAAAGTAGTACTTCCATTACAATCAATTAAAGTAGGATTTATGTTCAATCGAAGGCCCATCTTAAATTCGAAGTAATATTGTTTAGGTGAATAAAATAAAGAAGTTGGTAAAAAAGACACGAGTGAGTGTTATTTATTGTAGTATTAAATAAATCAAATAATGAAGAAACTTTAATTTTTTACTATAAGCAATTTGTTTGTTAGCTATGTGTTACGTAGATTGAATAATTCACATAAAGGCACAAACCTAAAGATAAGTTGGACTTTATTATATTACTTTACGTATTACGTTTAACGTAGCGCGAATTTGATATTTGCTCGATTTTATTTATTTTATTTCTTTTTGCTGTCTTTAAAAAAATAATAGACAAAAGGCATCTAATACCATAAATGCATTCTTTACGATTCAAAAAGTGCGAGGGTACTCGAAAATTAGCCGCAGCTTCTTAAATATGATGATGATATGATATTATATTCTTTGCATGAATGCGCGCAGAATATGTTGTTAGTCACTATTTATTTTATTAATATTTCTACCAATAAATAAACTCCGATAACATTTAATTTTAAGTCAGTCGCTTGAACAGTATTTTAATCAGTAATCTCAGCGAAAAAAAATACCAGTATTCAGAATTTCTTCGTAACAACGTTGGGTTTTATGTGCCGTAAAACTTTAACATGCCTTTCAAAAGAAAAGGATGAGTTTGCTGGCGAGTAAAATTTTAATGTAAACGATGCTCTCTCAATTGTCGATTAATCATAGGCATGTTACTGCATAATTTTCTACCCTACCCACGATTGAAATGACTCTGCAAAAGGTTATCAACGAGGTAGCCGGTGAATGAGCAATTTTCATGGGTAAAAATATAAAATTCATAATCAATTCACACATCTTTAATAAAAAATGTATTAGCCTTTTGACTTTATTTTATGCTAGCTGATTTTATATTAGTTTTATTTTGATTGTATTTTATTCAGGTGCGTAAATTATAGTATATATTATCCGCCTATGATGTAGCTTTCTGTAGCTGAAAGAAAGAAAGAATTTTTGATATCGGCCCAATAGTTTCGGAGTCTACGAGGGTCAAACTGAAAGTTCTTAGAACTGGCCACTTATAAACAATATAATAAAAAAATAATTCTAAAATTTGAAAATATAACTCTTTGCCAATATTACTGAGTATATATTTCATTCATTTGTCATTTGTTTTACGATTTGGCGGCAAATTGAAAATTGTCTGTGTCACGTCTACATGAATTTAACACGAGAAAATTTTCGTGCAATGATTTTTTATGACTTTCGATGTCATTTAAGTCAACAAGAAAGTTATGATAGACTACGATTGGCCTTTCACGATGAAGCCCCATCTCGTGCGACTGTTTACAACTGGTTTAATGAGTTTAAACGTGGTCGCACTAATCTCACTGATGATTTACGTGAGGGACGGCCTTCTACGGCGACGACTGAAGATAACATCTGTGTTGTGCGGCGTATGATAGAGACTGACAAAAGAGTGACCTATCAACAGATTCGGACAAGCTTAGGCATCGGTATGAGTCAAGTGCACAAAATCCTCCACGAACATTTAGCGGTCAGGAAGCTTTGCGCCCGGTGGATACCTCATAATTTGACTGAGGCTCAAAAACTCCATCGTGTGGATTGGTGTCGTAAAATGATTGAAAGATTTAACGGAGGTGACTCAAATGCTGTGTTCGACATACTAACAGGTGACGAAAGCTGGATTTACTGTTATGATCCTAAAACCAAAAGACAATCTGCTCAGTGGGTGTTTCCTTTCGAGGAGTTGCCAACTAAAGTGAAGAGAGATCGAAGTGCGGGAAAAAAAATGGTGGCCTCGTTCTTTGGAAGGATAGGTCATTTTGCAACAATTGTGTTAGAGGATCAAAAAACAGTTTCTGCAGAATGGTACACTACCAATTGTTTGCCACTTGTCTTGGAAAAAGTTCGAGAGAAACGACCTCGCAGTAGGATCCTCCTTCACCACGACAACGCCTCGTCGCACACCGCCAAGCGAACGATCGACTATTTGGCGACATCAAACGTTGAATTACTGGGTCACCCGCCGTATAGCCCCGACCTCGCGCCTTGTGATTTTTATTTATTTCCAAAAATTAAAGAAAAACTTAAAGGAAAGCGGTTTATGAATGCTGAAGAAGCGGTGGCTGCGTATCGCGATGCCATTGAAGAGACCCCTAAGGACGAGTGGGCAAAGTGCTTTTCCCAGTGGTTCCATCGCATGCAGCGGTGTATTGACGTGAATGGACAATATTTTGAAAAGATATAATAAAACTAATAACTGGCTAATGTAATCAGTTTTTGATTTTCTAATAACTTTCAGTTTGACCCTCGTATTACAAACAGTCAAGTCTCTTTTGTTTTCATTAGATGTTTCATTATCAGTAATGTAAATTTGTTTTATTGATAACGAGAATAGTTAGTGTTTTTATATCAACAGTATTTCATGTAGATTTGGTAGCCAAAGAAACGTATAGAATACATCCCGTACATACTGTTTTAGAAGTTCATAACTACTTATAAATCGGTGCACTGCTTCATTATCGTCATCTAAATGATTTCCATTAATGATTTTGATAAAAAGGTATTCATATCGTATGGTACGTGTAAAAGTGTGATTGGATGTTATTATATAAATATAATGTCCATACAGCGAAATAATAGTCATTTCTATTTATAAAATAGACTATCAGTAAACCAAATCGATTTTATTATAATTATAGAAAGTAATTTGACGGCATGAAAAATTAAATATTATAAATTATAATCAGTCATATTATATTATATAATTAACATTTAATGAGAATTTCAGATGTGATTAAAAATCAGTAATACACAAAAGACGAAAGGAATCTATAAAAGAGCCGATATTACAATAATATATTACGTATTATAGTATTACTGAGGCTAATACGAGGTTAATAAGGTAACTTCTCCGTATTAGCCTCTATATCCTCAAGTGAGCAAGTTCCAAGCTCTTTCCGCAATTTAATATACTTTGGAAAACACACAGGTAGATTATATTGGATTTTTCTACTCGCATTCTTGCATCTCTAGGTATTGCACATATTTTACTTATAATTCATATGAATTACGATTTATAACGATAGAATAGATACTGATATTAAATTACTAAATAAAATGACTCAATATCTTTTTTAAATCGTGTAATATTAACAGATATAAAAAAAGTAGCGGACGTCTAATTTTCGAATTTCGATCATAAAGGATTAATATTGGGATTTATTAAATTATTGTTTAAAATTCAGTAAACAAAAACACAAAAAAGATCTACATATAAACTTTTACTGACGACCTCCGTAACTGTAGCGTAAACTTCCGTAGTTTTGCAGATCGGTTTCAAGGTGTCGCCATATCTGAGGTATCGGCTCCGTTCTCGGTCGGGTCAATGTAGGAAATCAAATTTTCTAGTAATTAAAGTAATAAGGTTTTATAGTTGCCCGGGAATTAAATTCGCAGACTGTACATACATTCATAATTAATAGAGGAATTACTGACAGTTATTATTTAGAAATTGAATTTATTATATTTCATCCCCATTAAACAATAAGAAAAAAATTGATAAGATAAAAGTATCCCAATATTATAGTATTTAATATCAGTTTGCTGTAATAGACTGGGCTCTACGGTTATGCTAAGAATGACCGACTCCGGTCTTCTTCAATATTATCAGAGGGCGAGAACATTCCCTTACCCACTTTAATTGCATGTTTATGCAAATAAGAACCCTACTGCCGTTATCTATTATTCATAATTTAATTTTAAGTAGGTAGATACCTCTCTTATTGCATTCTTGGCGGGTTCTAGGTATTATTTTAAGAAACGAAATAATCGTAAAATTCAAATGTTCTGCCGGCAATAGCTCTAAAAATGTTCACCCAATTTTTAAAGAACTAGATAAGAGGTGGAGTGAAAGATTATAAAAATATATATGTATATCTCGAAAGATGAATTTTCTTTCAGGCTCTGATTAAAAAGTGAAATAGGGGTATAAATTGTTTGGAATGCAGTCATTTTTGAAGTTAGAACCATGAAACATTAATTTTGGGATAATAATAAAAAATGAGATGGTTTTTTGAATGTCGTTTTTCCCATAAGAGCTGGTGAGTTTCTTGTGCCTTCTTCTTATTAGCCAAAAGACGTCCTGAACCAGTAGTAGGGAAAAATGTTGGACGATTCAAAAGTATTTTTAAATATTCTATTTGAATAAAGATTATTTTGACTTGACATTTGAATAGTAAATACTTATTACCATGAAAATTCTATTCATAAATGGTACAAAATTAAATAAAATTGCTTATTAACAATAGCTAACAAAAACTAAATTAAATGAATTTTATCACATGTATTCTGGTAATCCGAAACTACGAAATAACCACACCCAGATCGACCAAACTATTTTTATTCTTGTTCCGTATTATTCATTAGCTGTCATATTACAAATAAGCACAAAGCATTCGTTTTAATTTATTATCATTTTGTTTTTATAATGCAATGCTTAGGCTCACAAGCCCTAAACAAAACGCACCACCACGCAAAACGTATGTCTTTACGTTGTAAGTGCTGCCACCTATATACACACAGAGAGAAGTTCTCCGATTAATAATAATCCGTTTCATAAAACCTAGCTAAATTCGCGACAAGTGTTTGTTGATGAAAGCTTCCAGCGACCTAATTATCGAAGCAGCTAATTACTGGGGCCCCATATCAAGATACAAGAAAAGCGGTGTACTTGGTAAGTGAGCTGATCGCATTGCTTAACTAACTTTCTTACACAATTCTAATTGGTAATAATTGATTTATATTTCATCTTATGATAAAAGAGCTTATTTCCATAAATTTCTACAATCAAAACAATCCATCATAATTCGTCTTAGGGTCGTCAACATATCAAACTTCATCTCAATCAATCCAGTAGTGCGGAGCAATTCATCTGTGATAGACAGACAGATAAAGAGACACAGGTGTGATTAGGGTTCTATTATTTCCTTGTGAAGCATGGAACCCTAAAACAACAGTACCAGGATATGTACCATGATTAAGATGGTGTGCTATATTAATATAATGAAGTTATTTGAATCTTACATTCAGTAATGTGTCTGCCTTAATCTTCTTAAATTAGTTTTGAATTGTTATAAATAGGCATCTTAACTTTCTTTTCTTGTCTAACAATACAATTGATGTTAATTTAACGGTCGAGCTATCCCTGTGTATACGTAGGAGGAGTAAAATGATTGAAAAAAGTTTTATGGAATGTTCTAAATTTAAGAATTTTCTAAACGTTAATTTTGTTTTTATCGATTGAATTGTCTTTATCGTATTTACATGTAATTTAAGTATCATTAAACTATTATTAAGGCATCTATAATGTTATTTTTCTGAAGCATAGAGGAGTTTGAAATAGTACATTTTTGGTTACCCATCCTATGATCGGCCCTTATGAAAGTTTCTTAACTTCCGCATAGAAGACCGAACGCGCCATCGAGGTCCGCAGATCCGACCATGAAAATTATTTCACGTACAGGAAGTTACACCATACGCGGATAACATAGGTTATAACCCTTAATAAACAGTCTAGGAAAAACAGATTGTTATTGCGTAAGCACTTAAGAGTTTAATATATCAAAAAACAAAAACGTTGTGCGTTTTCGCAATAAAAGTAGCACACATTTAAAATAGCTTTCGCCATTAATGTGGGTAGTAGAGATTAAGTTTCTAGTAAGTCCATATTTAATATTTAAGTCGTGCTAGCTGGAACATAATCCCAGTTCATAAGAGTTAGTGTTATTGCGGCGGCCAGGCGGCAGCGCGAGTTGGTGGGGTTTTTAAGGATTTAACGCGCGAACTCCTGAGCATTTTGTCCAAAGTTAATTGCTTGGAGTTATCACCAGATTACTGTCTTTATTAGCTGTTATCTTAAAAAGTAACACAATCTTACATATTATCTATTATTAAAAATATCATAATGTTGCGTTTGCCTCATTTTCAGTATTCGTTTAATACTACTTTTAAAAATACTGAAAGTGCCGTTTGTTTATATTCAATATTTTTTCTTGTCTTTTGTTTATTCAAATAAACTTCAAAGTTATACCAATTAGATACTTCAGGTTATAATTGACGGGAATGTAGTAAATACCTATAAAAAATAAGATTTCAACAACTAAACACGTAGATACTGTACCATACTGCAAATTTGGATTACATTATATAATCTAAGAGTGCAAATATAAAAAAATAAATTTGTACATAAATAGAAAACGAAAACAAGTCAAATTTTTGTCCGGCTTAAATCTATTAGGTGAGAGCTTTTGCGTGAAGAGATTTTTATGGTCTAGCGAATTTTCAATAAACAGGCGGGTGTTTGCTCGTCGTCTCGGCCGTTTGAGTTGCGTTAAAATGCAGATTGCGGCCTGCTCTAGTCCGTGCTACCTGCATTTATTACATACTTGCGCAGTAACTTATCTTTTAAATATTGCATTTTGTATTTACAAGACTGTTTGCTCCGTAATTGGAAGGTAACAGCAGCCATGACTTCACCGATGCTATTAGCAGGAAAATAAATCCATTGCAAATTCTTATCGAGAACTTTTTCACTTTGTACTTAGTTATTTTTGATACCAACCTTCTTACTAGACTCCTTTAAAATAAAAACGAAAAGAAATCGAACTGAACCTGCTGAACCTTAATTTATTAAAATTACAGATGTTAACATAACAAGGTCGGTAACTATGGTAACAACTTTATTCTTTTACTTTGTTATAAGATTGGTATATTTTAAGGGGTCTAGGAAGGAGGAAGGAGGTCGCAGTAGATATAAACAAATATCTTTTAAATGCAGTTGCTCATAACATTATTTTTGTAATTTTATTAAGTAAATAAATTAGAATTGTGAATTCAATTGGCGTTAAGATTTTCATTCAGAACCCAATTCGTAACAATATTTATTTGTAGTCTTTTATATAAATATTATAGCGGTTTGTCCATGACTTGTCCTCAAAATTATAACTTATGTCAGCTGCGTTTTACATAGCTTCCCGTAGGTGAAAGTATTTTTAAAATGACAATTTTAAACAAAAAGAAAGCTCAGGAACCAAGAATTTCATATTAATATTTACCGTCACATTTATTAATTGCCTAGTAAGAAGAGCTTATTGTCATTCATTATTTAAATTTTAAATTTAGAAATCTAACAAATAAGTTTTATAACAGCTTCTCAAAGCAAAACTATTTCAATTTTTATAAAGTCTAATCTAAAAAAACTTATTTCTTTAATTATAACAATATGGGTATCAAATAAAACGTCTTGATGAGTACAATAAATAATACATAATTTTATACTTTGACTGACCACTAAAAGATATAACATAAAAATAAGTAATAAATAAATTAAAACAAATGAATTCAGCAGGCGAATTTTAAAAATTTTTATGTATTTAATTGAGTTAAGAGAGCCTGGAACTTTTTTTGTTAATTGAAACTGCGAATCGTAAATCGAGAAATATTGGTTGTTCTTTACTTAGATGATGCTACAGCATCGGTCCCTTGTTAATACAATTCATGAGCGTGAAATATCGACAAAGGAAAGTAGTGCTGCTATTATTTCACCAGATATTTTTTTTAAATTACACAGCGTTTTTATCTGATATTTTAAAATATTATGCGGTATCTTAATAAGTAGAATATTTATTAAAAGTATTTTGTATAAGTAAAATATTTCTTCAAAGTATTCCAAGTTTTCCAAGTAAAGTAAAGTTGATTAGATAAAATGCCACAAAATGAGCATGATCTGTGTTAATCACACCAATTAATACAATTTTATCTGAAGTAAAATAACAAAAAGCTGTTTCTCATTATGAAAGCTTTCTCAATACTAGTGAAATAATTATGTTACAAAGTTCTTTTAAAAAGGCGTCATTCAATTTTATTTTCAAAATAAGATTCAATACAGGTCCGCCTAGGAACAATTTTAATACGCAGATTGAGCCTATGGACAACCTAATCATATAACCTACTTTGAAAATGTTTATTACGGAATTATCTTGACTATGAAGTTTCTATTCATAGTTTAGTCTTGGGTCGATCTATTTTGCAAAAAATAATTCTGCTATGTTGAATACAATTTTAAAATAAAAAAAGTCTGGACCGATATTTTTGGAGTGTTTTTTTTTTATTCTTAAAAATTCTTATTTAGGGATAGGCATTTATATTTCTTAACCTTTTTAATTATTTTTAAATTATTTTTACTCATCAATTGATAAATTTTTGTTATGAATATATGATGTTAAACGTTTATTCTGAATTACCAAATTTTGGTAAATTTTTAGTCTTTTTGCGCCGTTTTGCCAATATATATTTCATTTCCACTCTGCATGTGATCCCCCTAAACGACCGTGACATAATTAATGAATCTCTTGCTTACTGTTAATGAATTGTAATTTTCATTATTTTCACTTTGCCTTTTTTTATTGTTTTAACGGCACTGGATTTTTGCCTTTTTTTTCAATCTTGTTCTTGTCTTCTTCTATAATATTTACAGTTTTTAAAGTTATAATCACAACATTGATAAGTTTGTATTATTTATGTATGTAACGGTCTAAAGTATATTGGATCACTGAGAAGCGTTTTCTTTTTTTTTGCGTTGCATCGTCACTATTATTTACGACAAATTACCTATGACAACTTATTTTTGCCTACACTGGTACACTTTTCTGTAAATTCCTTGTATAAAAATGAACCGAAATTACGAAGATTATAAAAAAAAACTTTATTGTTTTCTTTATTATAAGTTATTTTTATCTTTATTTCTAATATAAGTTAGTTATGCTTTAAAGTTAAATCATAACTCCAATTTTTATTCAAAGAAAATCTACCGTAGTTGTGTTTAATCCTAAAAATTAAACAATCAGAATTCCGTTCGAATTTAAATTTTAGTTTTGTTTGTCCAATAAAAATAGAGAATTAAACACTATCATAAATAATATAAAGTATAAGATCATGCAAAATACAAAAATGTCCATGAAACCGCTTCATTTGAGTCAAGTTTAATACTGCTAAACAGATTTACACCGCCGGCCACCATTATTAGTCGTTGGTACGTAGGTAGGTAGACACGCAAACGACAAGGGAGCGTTTCCTAAACGTTTTATTTACACTTTCATTCAACGGTTTATGTCCGTGTTAATGCGATGAAAATATTTTCTTTTCATTTCAGACAATAGGGTTAATTGCTATTTTTTTCCCCGCTTAAAATAATCTGAACATTTTTTCAGCTCATTACGACTTGATTCCAAAAATTAGGTAGTTGTTCGTCTTTTTTCGTGTTGAATAGAGGTAGATAATAAATATATATATTCTTACTTTTATAACATTACTAGCTGTTTTGCCGCGACTTCGTACGCGTAAATTATAGCCTATACCAACCCCGTGTAATGTAGCTACCCATAGGTGTAAGAATGTTTTAGATCGGTTCAGTAGTTTCGGAATGTAAATAAATAATTAAATGTTTTCTTTTTATAATATTGTATAGATAAATACTTAAACTCTGTCTGTCTATTTTGAAATTTGGCATGAAAATCATCATCATTAATGACCTCTCTGTCGCGGCACAGGTGTTCCCTATGGATGGAACCGAATAGGGAGAATGGAACATATCCAACCACGCGGGCCGTGCTCACTGGTAGGTGTTAACAATTGCAGATTCAGCAGGCACTGATGGCTTCATGTGCCTTACAAAGCTATCGAGCTTTGAGCAGTAATGGAAATAGTACCTACCTATTATGGTTGATCAGTTTGTTTGTTAATTGAATTGTATTGAGATTGCTGAAAGTTTGGGGAAAAAATAGGCTGCTGGATGTACTACTTATACAGGCTAATTAAGATTTCAATCTGTGCATTTCTAAAACCATAACGTTATTAGAACACGTTTACAAAGATCTTTTTTTGTAGCAATTTTATGTATAAACATATTAGTGTTAATATTTTATCGTTTATATATAGGAGTAAAACTAACGAATGTTTTTATATTTATGTTGTTAATTAAATAATTGTATTAGTATACGTGTGAAGTGTTCAATTGTTGATAATTATAAGTGTATTCAAATTAAGTTATTATTTATACACATATTATAATAGCATTTTATTAAATAAGTCACTTTTAATATAACTTTTTTAAAGTTTAAAGTCGGTTCTGTTTCTTTTTTATTTCATGCTTTTTACTGATATTGATATTTTCTTGAATAAGTCGCTTTTAATATAAGTATTATTTATAACTTCTTTAAAGTTTGAAGTCGTTTCTATTTTTGTTAGTTTTTATTATCTTCTCAATTTTACAAGAGATGGATATAACTTCAGGGTCTCTTCATTTTTAGTACGTTACAAAGTTTATTTTTTCTTTACATTCAAATAATTCATATTCGTGACTTTGTGTGCTTAGACTTTAAAGTAGCGATTTATAGGGTACTATAGAGTCTATTGCTTTGATTATAGCTATATTTTATGACGGCATTGTGATATTTCATACTGCCTATGAAAGCTTTATTGCTTTCACATATAGTGTAGGGGTCCGAAGATCAGAATAGAAAGTAAGCTAAAGGTTAATTACTATAATAAAACAGTAATAATAGTGTATCTATACATTTATTTCTTTAACAATTTAAAATTTTATTTATTTAAGGCGATACTAAAACACCAACAGAATATGTTTTTTTTTTTTTAATTCTTGTTTGTCTGGTGTCAGTTTGTATGTAATCGCTAATCTCTGAAACGAATAAATGGATTTCAATAATTCTTTTTCATTTTAAAGCCATTAATCCTGGGCAAAGTATTGACTATATGTCTTTTTGGTGGCTGGTCTCCATTATATGGAACAGATCGACGAAACAGTAGGAGATACAGAAATGTCGCCATAGCAAAAATTGTTCCATCTGATAAGCATATTTTGCTGGGTGATTAAAATTTGAAGAATTGAAACACCTGATGTGGAGCTCTATAACATATATGATTCCACTGCAGTATAACATATACGGAAACGATATCTTAACATAAATTTTTCAATGAGTATTTTCTGTTGACTTATAAAAATCGAAGATCTGAAACATGTGATGTGGAACTCCAAGAGACCACTAACACTATAGCATATACAGGACGGAGGTCTTAGCAAAAGTTCAAATATAACTTCTTAATGAAATGAAGTATAGCATAATTTCATTAAGAAGTTACATTTTTACAAATGTTTGGGCTTTAAATTGGAGTCTATGTATATCTGACGGAAGAAGCATCGCTTCGTGAAGCTGTTGCCCCGCGTCTTCGCTCGTGTATCGCATAGCCTATTATAAAGGTATCTGAATTAAGAATTTAAAGTTGAGGCCGATGGGTCTTTTCTGAAGCGATTAAAATTTGAAGATTTGGAACACCTGATGTACGTGGATTGCCAAGAGCTCAGCAATTCTATAATATTTACCTGTTCAGTCTGATGTGCATATTTTACATATTTCACTTTGCTGTTCTAGGTTGGGTGTATACAATTTATTCAATTGAGAATATTAATTATTGCGAATACGAAGTGAGTACCAACTAAACTTATTTTTTGTAACCTGCTAACGATATCGAGCATCCTACTTTTCAAGCAACTTGCTTTTCATCTTTTAACGATGATCAATTATAAGACACTCTCTTAAAGAAGCATGGTTATTGATAGTGACCTTTCCTTGCGTTATTTGTTCATCATAGTTTAGAGTTAGAGATCTTGAGGGAGTCTAAAGACTCTGGCTGTCAAACGGAGGTTTTGTGCCTCCGGTGATGATTGGGATGGAGAGGGAAAAGGCCGCCAGAGTTCATTTTGAACCTGAGCCTGAGAGTTCTCAGGAATCAAGTTGGGCTCAAGCAGAATAAAGAGGGATCAGTAAAGAGGGAGAGTGAGCAGGTGAAAGAGTGTCTATGCACAGGAACCGCCTCGCACACATAAGAAGAAAGGAAGAAGGAAAGCTAGAGAGATGGACACGACTGCTGTCATGGTTTCTATTCTCTCTGAAATGGAAAAGAAGGGGGTCATCTATATAGGGTCGTGCCGGACAGAGCGAAGTGGGAGATTCGGCTTAAGGAGTTGGGAATTCCTGGTGTTAGGGGTGGCTGCCACTAGTGCGAGGCTGCTCAAGGTTTCGGGGGCAAGGAGTGATGTACAGGCGGATAAGCTTGCTTCTAAATTGAGGGAAGTCTTTGGGGAAAAGAAAAGGTGTGTACCGTTAAATGCATCGTCATGCGAATAACGGACCTGGATGACGCTGTAGTGCCATGGAGTTGCGAATCACGATTTCTTCAAGGGGGAAGCCCCCTGTGTCGATGAATCCACTATAATTTAATGTACCTAGTTTAGCCATCGAATAGCGAATCGAATCAAATCGGAGAAGGAGAATGGAACACGACCCACCACGCGGGTCTTGTGCGAATCGGCGGGTGTTGACGAGGGACCAGCGGTTTAAGTTGTCTTCCATAGCACGAAGCTCTTCTTCTTCTTCTGCACCATCGAGCTCTACTGATACATTTCTTTAATGAAAAATACCAAAAAACACTATAGTCCCGATTCCCGAAATCGAGTCCTATCTCGAGGTGTTAGGGCTGGTGGCTGTCGGCTGATCTTTTATACGTTTTGCTATATAGATATTTTATATTTGCGTTCGCACTTTAGAATTAAATCAGCCAGAATAATGATAAAGATACAGAATTTCCATAAAGTCTATGTATTTTGTAATTTTCGTTTGTCACTATTGTAGGTGTATTGTTTTCTCTATAAAGAGATAACTCATCAACACAAATGTTACACTCGCGACACGTAGATTCGACATTTCAACGAAGAGTAAACGCAAAATAAGGAATGTGCGGTAAAAGCTCACTCGGCGTGAGAATTACGCGTCGAATACAGGCGCTGAACTCACGCAGTAATGTTATATTACATGGAATTGCTTTTTTAAATTGAGCTCTTGTATGAATTGTATTATTCGTATGAGGCTTAGTTTACATGGAATTTGTCGAGATAATGCTTTAATGTGTTTGTTTTATACTGTAAGTCATAGACAAAAATGATTTGTAGTCTGACTTTTCTTCGCATACTATCACGAGCATTTTTAACAGACTTCAAAAAAAAGTTTATCAATTTGACTAAATGATTTTCTTGGAGTCATTTTCCGCGACAAACTCGAAATTCTCATTTTTTATTTGATAGATTATTTTCCCAATAATGAGGTTTGGATTAGTAGTAGTTTGGAAACCAATTTCACACTGTTTATCACTAAAAATAAAAAAATCTATACCAAAACACATTTCGAAAAATCTAATAATGTATTACAATCGAATTCATTAAACACATCTCTTAAAAATACTGTCATGTAACTATTCACAGTTTTAGTAATTATAATTACACACCGTTTAGCCTGCTACTGCGTTATATTAAATTCATTAATATATTACAAATATACTTAAAAATATTCTTATATACAAGAATCCATCCATACGTAATATTTTTGTTTGTCTAGAATTGAGTGAAATTTGTCTACCATTTTATGATATTCTGTGTTCTAAGATGTTATATGCCAGCGTCCTAGGAAGTGCTTATTTTATATTTCGGGGCTTATGTCTTGCCACTGGGAATTGTACTTACTGTGACCTATTGTGACTGCCAGAATTATGTATATCCTTTGACCTGGTAGCTTCTAAGAAATTTATGATGTTCATAGCTCTCACAATTTTATATTTTTGAGTGATTATGGTCCATCCCAAATGTTATATTATTTTAAGTTTGAGGGTTAGGGATAATACTGATGTTTGAGATATTTTACATTATTTACATTACTAATTCATTAATATCATTTCATATGATAGTGGATGTATTTTAATTCTCTTATTCAGCTCATGGTATTAGTAGTTTTGACATTTTATTAAGGTCTAGCTATTTTCCCGCGATTTTACCCGTGTAAATTAAAGGCTATAGCAACCGCGTATTATGTAGCTTCACCAAGTGAAATAATTTTCATGATCGGATCAGTATTTTCGAAGATCTGCCCCTACAAAGAAACAAATTAAATTAGAAATTTTACCTCTTTAATATATTAGTTTTGATTAAGTATGTATCAATCCTAATTGACTAGTCCAATATGTACCTTAAAGTATTTAGGTACACTCATTTTTATTCACACTTGTATTGTTAAATCGTTTTTCCCGGTTTCGATATTGTATTGTGCTCGCATAACGTGTAAATTAAATGTATGCTGATTATAAATACATGCTATACACATTCCGAATTGAGTTCGCATTTTGTTTTTCCAAAATGTTTACACTGATTCAGAAATATGAATAAATTTCGTGCGGCCGGAATACGTTGCATATTTTATTATAATATTGCGTTTGTTGTTAGTTTGAATAAAGTTAATGGAAAATTATTAAAGTAAACCGGCCAAGTGTGAGACGGACTCGCGGACAAAGGGTTCCATACCAGAATCGTGCAAAAATCACGTTTTGTCTCAGAATCAGGTACGGGCGGACTGATAGACGGACTGACAGACGGACGGACACCTAAGTCTTAGTAAAACGTTATAAAATATAATTCATAAAGTTGGATTAAACGGCAACGAGTATACTAAATCATAAGAAATGTTTATACTAACGGGAAGGTATTGTCTGTATTTAGCGGGGCTATTTATATTGCAACAGATTATCGATTGCACTAATATTTAATTATTTTCAAACCACAAAATTTCGCTTTGGGTATAAACGAATGTCTAAAATTACCCTAAGAAAAAACGTAACAATGATTATACAAAAAAGCGATCGGAAAGAAACCGCGAATCCTCAAAATTACTCAGCATTTTAAAGAGAAAAGTAAATCGGTAGAAATTTCTGGTGAGTATGAAATTTTTGTGGGAGGCGCCCGGAAGCACTTCCCGCAATCGAGGGGAAAAGCCTCTGAGCTTTGACCGGTCACTTGCCGACACAATTTTGAGCAACTTTAAGAGAGTAAAGCAAGTCTGAATCAAAATTCTAATATTTGTTTTATTTGTATGATGTAGTATAAATCGTAACTTATTTTAATCACCACTCAACACAAAAACGCTTTCGACTGATAAGATGAATATCCGTAAAAAACTAGTTAGCTCTTAGTACTGAAATATTAAGCTTTCGAAAGCTCTTGCACATTTTTGACACCAAATACAGTAAAAATCAACCGTAGTTATTTTGTAGCAGTATTTATTTGTTATCAGAACCTCAATTCAACTCAACAATCCAAGAAATAGAAAAATAATCGATTCAATAAACTGAAAATAAAAAGCAGTTTGCAGATCTCTCAGACAAATCTTTATTTCGTTTGTTTTAGGTGGTACCTATAATTTAATTTCAACGAAAGAAATTCCACCAAAAATAAATTAAATCCTGAATAAATTATAACCAAGTTATGGTGATTGCGGAATGGGGGAGCCGTTTTAAATTTGTAACAAATTTATTGTACCATTGATTGGTTTGTACAGACGAGGGCTAAAAAAAAAATATCGTCGCCATCTTTTCAACTGCGTATTTATTTTGTTTTTGTATCGTGTTAGAAATATTGATAATTGACAGAAACGACTCTTCAACATTTTTTTTACAAATTCAATAGTTTTGATTATTTAATGTTGTATAATGTTTATTTTCTTCAAATCAGTATTTTCGAAACTATGGGTCACGATTCATTAGTGATTCCCTACTGCACAAGAAATGAATAACGGGTGTCTCAGGGTAATTAAAGTTAGTTTTATTTAGATATTACTTATATTTAATAGAACAGAATTTGCTTTATGTTTTTCGTTCAATTAGAACAAATAAGACAGTTGAGGAGTCCACTATTCGCTTTTAGGGAATCTCAATATTATGTTGTTTAAGCTTTAGAATAGTACATGGTAGTAGTACTGCGTAAAACTATCATTCTAATCTGAATATTAACAATATAATATATAATGCTCTTTTTTTCTCTAACGGTCAGTTGCACAAACGTCCATTAAGGTTTAATGACGCCTTTAAGCTCTAATGAAAGGCAATTTTTTATAGGTGATGTCGCTTTATGTCGATGTTTGTGCAATTGGCTGTAAGACAGCTGGGTTGCAAGATTGAATTTTTTGTTTTGGGAACTGATCTATAATATATATTATAAATAAAATTAGACCTACACTGCTCAGATCCCAAATTCTAAGTTATGGAAACATCGAAGGTAGTATACTACGACCGAAAATATAATTTTGGACTCGCCTTGAAAATTTGGTAAGCATGTTAATCTATGTCTTCATTGTAACAATATAAATTAATTTAATTATATTGTGATAAATCAATCACAGAAAAGTAGAAAGAAACAAAATTAATTACATTACTAATTATAAAACATTATTTATTTATTGAAAATTATCGATTGTTTGTTTGTTTGCATTAAATATGTGCCCAAACTATTCGAGCGATTTAAAAGTTCTATTACCTACGAGAAAGCGACTCGAGCGAAGTCACAGTTCCGCATAAATAGAATAAGACAATGTATTATATAATATTTCTGAAATATCTAAGTATTAAGTTGTAAGTAAGTACAATAGGCATTTTTTTATTTGTTCGTTCTCTCAATATCTAATAGATAACAATTTTAGGTAGGATGAATAAGGCAGAAATTTATTATTTTTTAATGTTCCACAGTAAACCAACCCTTTTCACGACGTCACTCAGGAACAACGAATGATCCGAACGTGACTCGCTACATTTCCCACTATTTCGCATCGGGATAACAAATACCTTATAACCCCAAATCCTGATATCAAAATTTTTATTTATTATTATGTCATTAATACTACGAATATAATATAATGATAAAATGGAAATATTTAAGTTACAACAACAATGAATCTTTGTCCTGATATACTGATTGTCTAACTTAGAGACAATGCACAGCCTAAACCGTTGGTCGTAGAAACTTTGTAGAAACTTAAAATACGTTTGTTTTATTACATAAATTCTATCTCGAAGAGGGTTAAATGGGATGACGACGTCTGTATGAAAGTTTTTTGTTTTTGAACTTATAGCTATAAAAAACGGCATTGAATCAGCTAGATGGTTGTTAATTGAATTCCAATCGCGCTATGGTTTTGTTCAAATAGAATTCTTTGAACGCTTAGAGAGAAGAGCGTAGACTTCAGTTAGAGCCACAGAACATAGAGAGAGATTAGAACTCATATGAAATACTTATGTAAATAGGAATATTCTTTATTTCTCTTAATATTCTAATTTCTCGTTATGATATAATTGTTTTATATGAAGATAGAATTCTGGAGTATGACATGTATGGCTTTTTACAAAAAAAACAAAACTTATTTATTTCCCTGCGTGGACGGGAAAATAGTGAGAAAATAGCTAGTGCTAACATAAACATTGGCAATTCATGTTGCTGTAGCTTAAATTATATTTACGTAAATGATATTATATTCTAAAATATGCATTGTGAAAGAATGAAAGGAAAATAGTTTAATGTTAAATGTGGTTGTGTAAATTATTTTTAGGATTTTTAGGACTTGGTTAAATTACATTCAATGTGAATAAATTATGTAATGGTATAAACAATTTTACAGGGTCTTAAATTCAATTTCGTTGGCGAACTCGAAACGATGTCATATTCTTAATATATGTATTGAACCTGGCTCCCATTTCACGTTTATTCTTGACGGGATATATAATATTCGAACAGTTATTAGAATACACTTGTATTTACGTAGGAAATAGAAACTTATTATTATACAAAATTATTTATTGTCTGTATGTGTCCTATATATGTCTGCCAAATAAATGAATTTGAGTTGATTTGATGTAGATTTTAGAATAAAATGTCACATAAAAACCTTAGGTATCTCTCATTCAATGAAACAAATTGAATTACAAGATTTGGTTTTTAAATATTAAAATTAAAATTTTAAACAAAGTAGGTATTGTTATTTTGGGTATTTAATATGAAAGATGTGAGTTTGAGAATTAATATTTGTTGATTAAAATTTTTCTAGTTATATTAATAAGAAAATTAAAGAAACAAATAAATGTTTAATGTAGTTTCTATAAAATAATATTGTGTGTAAACTTTTTCCATAATGTGATTACGAGTATATAATAATTACCAAAGAAATAAATATAATATTTATATTTCTATATTGCGTAATCGAGTCCAATGTTATTTGTTCTCATTTCGTTAGTATTCATGATATTATTATCTTACTACCTATCCAGTTGTTTCAAAGTAAAATAAAGTAGCCTACATGATAATGCAGGCTTTGAATTATCTGTATACCAAATTACATCAAAATCCTATTAGTAATTTTTGTGTGAATGAGTAACAAACATACAATACACACAACATATCACCAGCTTTCGTATTTATAATATTATTAGGATAACAAAATAATAACCGGTTCTTTACTCTATACTTTTCCTCCCATCATCTCCACCATATCTTAAAAAATCATTCTCTTTTCGCTCCTCTTCATCACAATGTACATTACGTTCCTCTTCAAACCTCACTCTCGAAATCCCTCGTCACTATACAGATTTCTATTCTTATTCTTTTGCTGTGCATGTTGTGCGTCTGTGGAATTCTCTTCCAGAGGGTATCAGGAGGGCTCGATCATTGGGATCCTTTAGCGATGAAGTTAGAAATTATTTCCTTTCCACATCTTAAAACTATTTTCATATTATTCTTTCACTGTTAAACTGTTTAATTCATTTCATATGTATACATTTATTTTTTATTTATTGTAATATATTAACGCTATTTATTTATTTATCCTTCTCTATATTGCACCCACTCCCCATAGTATCTTTATTTTTTATCCATTTTCACCATAGGTTGCCTGGAAGAAATTGCTGTTTAGCAATAAGGCCGCCATTTGTTTACTCAATCTCTTAGATAATAAGCTTTTTTGTAAACTATGTATCATATTGAGTGCAACAAAGTATTTTATTATTATTATTATTAATTACCTTAATAAATATCATAACTGTTACTACAGTCGACAGAATGCATTGTTAAAATCGATCGAAGAAATCATACTTTTGATAACCTGACTGGAGGTATATTGCTTCAGCATCATTTATGAAATAACTGGAATCATAGCTAATGAAAATGTTGATACCAAATTTTCTCTGAAGAAATGTAACGCTACTTTTCCATTAGATTTGACTGTCATGAAAAAAGAAGACTGTGCCCCTTTAGGAATTGTTGTTTTAAATTGGGTACGGTACTTGATTTCCTTTTGAACAAATAGCAAAGATAACAAAGATAAAATTAGCTAACCAGACGCTTGGTATAAAAAATATGTGTGGGCATAATTGTTTTTGTGCCTATAAATAACCTGGTACCTAAATATTTTTAGTAACAGCATCAATTTGAAAATCTATACACGGAGAGTCATATTACGTTTGCTTGTTATCTTAATAGTTGCAAGTATAAAAATATATATATATATATATATATATATATATTTAATCTTCTTTTCGTAAAGAAAATGTTTATTTGACAGTCTTTACCAGGCGAATATTTGTTCAACCGTATGAATCTTTTTATTGCAATACCTTTTAGCAGACGTGCTTTGGCTTTACATTAAGCTTTTCCAATTTATTTTGAATTTTACAGTTTAAAAACAAAATGCATTCGGTAGTTTACGGTTTAAAAAATTCCAAACATATCAGCCAGGCTTTCTCAAGCGGTACGCTTATATTTCTAAGTATTTATATTCGCGTTCATAAAGATTAACTTCAATAATATTTCAAATTCGTGTTACAAATATTAGCTTGTGGATTTTCAATTTCAGGTCTGTTTGGCATGTGTTGTAATAAAGCTCGGCTTCCGTGAACTGAGGCTACAGCATCGGTATGAAGATGTTGACGGATTTGACGGTAGAAGGCGCTGGGTCGTATGGATTCCAATCTAGCGGCAAGAGGGATGTCGGGGGCAAGGGGGACAACACCACCTTCCACCCTGACTTCGGTTCATTATGCAGCCGCCCACGGCACGCGCCAATCACATAGCAACGGTACGATATTGCCGTCTCGATAGAGATTTCAACGATGTTTGTCGACACTGAGTGCTTTTGCTGACGCCACGTTTTGGTATGTTTTCAATCACTGTTACAGACAATTGCTACGTTTAACACCACATGATATGGTGACTAGAGAAATATCCTTACTAATAAAAATTAAACCAACTTTACTCGTACATACAGCAAGAGACAAGAAGCATCTTGCATTGGTATTGTGTACTTAGTAACGGATGACAGTTAAACATGCTCTTTTCACCTACTTTCTTTGCCTACCTATATAGAAATATGAAACCGAAGAGTAAAGTTCTCAGATTCCCTAATTGACTAGGACCTCTCTGACACGACTTCGTACACGTCTAGATTAGTCTATACACAACCGTCTGTTTATGATGGAATAAGGAGCGAAAGTTAAACATTTACGTATTGACGTTTATTGAAGCTGATCTCTTCTTTTAGTTTATGTAGGTACTATTATTATGTAAGAAGGCAATATAATTTAAAATAACGCCTGTTGTATTCTATCAGCAATTTCGAACCAATAGTAGTACATGGAGGATATTGGATAGGCGAAAAAGTAACAGACTTTTAAAGATATATAGAAAAAAGGCCATATTTGAAATTAAGTTGACTTTTAAAATAAACTCTGTATAAATAAACATCTGCTCACGTAGTTATAAAATAAAAATAGGTACCTACTCTTTTAACTATAATATTTTTAGTTAAGCCCCGGTACGCTTACTTGTGACTACGTTTAATATATATTCCCCAGGGATCTTTGGGCTAAAATGTTATTACTTAAAGATAAAATAAAATGTAGTGCTAAAATTACACATAAATTCTTCAACAATTTTTGATGCTTGTTACATTTACTTATTACTTTTCAAAATCTGAAACCATAAAATCTATATTTATTTTAATTTTTCAAAATCCAACTTCAAAAATATTGGCCTATTATATTTTTTTACACATAGTTCAGTCCCGCAGAATGCTTTCTAACCATAAACTTATATGGATGTAATTATGCTTATATTTAAGTTAAAAATTATTAATATATTTCACAAAATCGATCAATTGGAATTCAGAGTAGCGCTCCAAGGGGTCCATATAATAAGAAAAAATTCATCAGCGTCCTGGGTTGGAGTGTTGATTTAAATTTATTGTTTTTTTATGTGACCTGCCTATAACAAACAAATAGACGAATAGACGCCTATTAGAAAGCGATTAATTTCGATTTTTGAAAGCGATTTTGTAGCGAGTAATGGTTAGATAATTCGGTGTGCAATTGGAGATCAAAAAGTTTTCATTCAAAATAACATAATGAACATTTTGTGCGTCGAAAGGAACGTTAAGCAGCTAGTCCCAAAGCGTTAACAACCACCAATCCGTATTGGGTACCTTGTTATTGTACAACCTCTCTACTACTGGCGATTTGCTGACCGTTATACATATCTCTATTTGTGTTCATAGCATATGTGCATCATCATCATCATCAGCCGGAGGACATCCACTGCTGAACATAGGCCTCCCCCTTTGAACGGCACGACGGACGACATTGCGCCAGCTGCATCCAGCGGCCGCCCGCGACTCGGACGATGTCGTCCGTCCATCTAGACGGGGGTCGACCCACGCTGCGTCTTCCGGTTCGTGGTCTCAACTCGAGAACCTTTCATATATCCTATATATGTGCTTCCGTATATATGTGCATATCCTAGTCCATTCATGATGTAAGTATTTCAACCATATTCTTATATAGTCTAGTACACCGCACGCATATACACCGAAATGACACTCTATCGGGTGTGCCCATACAATATCTTTATCTGTCGAGTTGTCTAGCTACGCATGCAACAGAGTGCCACTTCCTCTTGCCTTCTATTCTGGCCATCATTATCAGTGTATCCTTCTGTGTTTAGTTAGTACGAAGTGTGTGACACTAACACTTTACTTACTTTGATTGTGGCCGCTTCGTTGCTCTAGAAAACAAAGTTATCTGGTTATTATCGTAGCCTAACTTATGTTTAAAAAGAAGGTGCTTAATTAAAATTTGCGATTATGCTTATGAAAGCGCGTCTTTTTATTAATTCTTGATTTTTTTTATATTGTCTGACATTTCTAAGGTTTCAATTTTGTGATTGTGTGCGTATACTTAAGTTAAATACTGAAATTAAATAAGGCTGAATTTGTAAATGGAATTTTCGTTACAAATAATAAAAATACCTAATTACTTTCAAGCAAAACAAATTAGAAGATTTTCAAGTCGGGATAAGGAAAATGGCATTGCATATTACGCTGGGTCTGAAATAGGTATCTGTAAACTTCGTATATTGCCTTTAGATTTGGGAGAAGTTTATACAAATATATTAAGTTAGTAGAATCAGTCAGAACAGTTTATTTGCTAGTATATGTTACAAAAATTTAAGCTTATTAAAACTGCTAGGTATACATACGTTTAAGTTTAATAAAAATATAAGTTGGTAACGACGACATTAATAAATGTAAAATATTTCCATTATATTTATAGAATCTTAAGAACTCGAGTAAGTTTTTAAATGTTTAGCCGATACCCAGATAAATTTTACTATCTTTTCTTATTCTAGTCATAGTGAGTACAAAAAAGGAGTTTCGTAATGACATCGATAGACGGTCACGGCTCAGCGAGCACAGCACTATCACTATTACCTGTCCCAAGCACAAAGAATAATCCGGGGCGTCGCAGTCATTGTGTCGCACGGGCGACAGAAAGCCTCATAGCTCCTATAACGTCTTGCTGCGGTTGGACAACTCCAAGTGTTTTTTATTGTCCGTCACTGCTTGGTTTTGACTTCGTCTGTGTGCCGATTTAGGTTTGCTACCAACGACATCCAAACAATAAGACAATGTTTATTAAAGTAAAGCAAAATACTTAAAACAGCATGGTTGTTGACAAGGTTTTTGTTTGACTTTAATAGAAAAAAACAGACTGATTAATAAATAAAACGGGTAATCTAAACTATATAACTAACTATATATTATTTTGACTTCCTTCGTATTTTATTTTGTCTACATATACAGAGTGTGCAATAGGCCGATCTTTTTCATTCTATCCGCAGGAAAAGTAAAACATTAAAAAATATTTGCTTGGGGTCTTGATATAATATTAGCATGTTCTAGTGTACTTGTGTAATATTAGCATATTAATAGAATGAAGCCAACATTTACCCCTCAAATGATGCCTGATTTTGTTTTAAAATTATATGTATATTGAAATCGAATTAAGTATTTAGCCTAGTATACTATACACAATACTTGAAGACAGACCATTGAGTGACGCCGCATTGGGAACTTACCTTAGATCTATGAAGTATAGCACCCATGTATGTGAGTGTCGCGAGTGTCTACAACAGAGGAGAGACGGAGCGGAAAGTATTTCGTGAGCGTCAAATTATAGGATTAATTAATTACATTTTAACGAAAATTTTCCTATATGAGACGATCGATACTGAAGACTTTCATGGTGGTGTGATGATGATGTGTATGGTGATCGGAATAGATTTGTAGCGAACAAATAAGAGGACTATGAGGTATATAAGTATATGGATACGCAAAGAGGTTTTAAACCGTGAAAGGTGGTACATTTGTGTACTGCAGCTGTGGAGGTCGAAACTACTATGGCAAAAAAGCATTAATGGATTATATCTCATTTTTGCATCTGAGTGATAAGAAAGTGGAGAAAGGGAATGTGCCTCCAATACGAGAAAGATAGCAAGTCGTTAGAGAAGAAGAAATCATTTTGGAAGAGAATGAACGCTGACAAGCAGTTTTAAATCACATTCCAAATCATTTTAGCGATAGGTCAAAGAGTCTCGCTATTGTTTATTAATCCAGAATGTATAAAATAAAGTCTATGGGACATTCTTGCTAATATATATAAACTTTTAATGTCCCCACTATAGGGCACATGCCTTCTCTATGAATAGAATCAGATTATGTACAATATGGCCTGAGTTATTATGACCCACCACGGTCGAGTGCGCATTGGTGGGTGTATTAACAACCGCAGGTGCAATAAGCTTAACATACCTACTAAAGAATGGTGGAACTCGTGATAGTAAATTTTTGGTCACCCATTCTATGACACGTCCTTGCCAAAATTGCTTTACTTCCACATCGTATACAGAACGCTTACCACTGCGTCGTCGAGCTCTTCTGAATGTATACGTAGATTGAATATTTCTTTTTGTATATATTGTGTTTAATTTTGTCATTCGCTGTCGCTCATCACCATGTTAGCTGTTCTAGTACGACCGGGCGGCGGCAGAGGGCGCGGCGGGCGACGGCAACGCGCGGCGTATCTGATAAGTTATTTCCGTTACTGCGAGACGCTTAATACCGGATGCGTGGTTGTTATAGCTTCATGTACTGTATTTTAAATCGTAATGTAATATACGAACATATTGTTTCTTAGACATTGATGTAGGAATTACTCGGATTTTAATGAGCCCTGCAAAACGATTTCGCGATTGTTTGTTTGCTTAGTGACATTGCAGTTGCAAAAAAATCCATCCATTGCAGAAGAGGAATGGACTAAGTAACGATGCCAATTATATTCGGTCTACACGTATATAACTATTTTGTAAGCAAGAACAAGTTGATGAAGATAAGATGATGTTACCTTAAGCTTTTACCTGCTCCTTTATCATTTCTTTCCGTTTATTGTAATATTTTGTCAACAGATTACGTTATCTTTTAACTGCCAAATTATATACCTAATTATCCAACTAATGAATGAATGAATACACTTTATTGCGTACAAATACAGTTAAACAAAACATTTACAATCAAAACCAAACACAAAAGGTGGCCTAGGTAGCAATTTCTTCCAGGCTACCCTTGACTAAAAGAAATTATACCAATTAAAGAAATGAGTGAGTAGTGGGTTGATCTACGATAAATGTAAATGTACTACATAATTACTATAAAACAGAAATACACACATACATATATATATACATACTAAATTATATCTACAGCCTCAAATCCTCTTCGGACGTACAGAGTAGGCCCCCCGCCTCCTCCATCTCCCGAAAACTAAATTTGGTAGTATTTCTAAATGCTACTATAATAACTGTTATTATTTAACATTATATTTTTTTTTGCATATCTGTGGGAGAAGCCCCCAGACATTTCCCCCAAAGAGATAAATCCTATTAGTAATTTCATTATTCCTATTAGTATCCATTGAGACTCTATTTGATTTTCGGCATAGAAAAGGTTTGTACCTATATAAAACTTTATTGGTATAAAAAACCAATATGGGGATTACAAACTTACATATCTCTAAATTTCGCCATTTTATTACGCTTGCGCATATAAAAGAGTTAAATAAAAATAAATAATTTAAAAATACAATTGACCACTAAAAACAAACTAAAAATTAAAGAAACAAGTTGTATTATGGTTTAGTTAAACGAAATTCTCTACAAAACGGTGCCCCTACTGCAATGAGAATTTTGTTTAGTCAATACAACTTGTTCCTATAGTTTTAGTTCGAAAAGTTCGTATTTATTAACTTTTTTTCATTTCTTGTTATACCTATTTATAAGTAATTTTGTTGATAAGTGAATCATGCAGCAAAATGGCATGGAGCACTTTTAGCAATGATTGTATTAATTTAATTTATTTCGCGCAATTTGTCAGGAGCAAAAATGTAAGATATCTCGAAATTTTCGAAATTAATGAAGGTGTACAAAGTAGGCCCCCAGTCTGTGAAGATTAGGACCATTCATTGGTTCACGAAACAGGTTCGGTTGCGTTTGTCGCCAGCGAGGCGGGGGGAGTGCTTCGGAGCGCCGCCGCCTGACCGCTGCCACGATCGCTCCGACACCGATATCCTTTTAGTCTCAACTTATCAATGGAATGATCTCATTGATTAACACATTCATTTATGCCTTTTATTTTTTGTTCGAGGCAGACTATTTTTGTTTGGGACTCACTGGTATAACGTGGTAGCTATAGGTTTTTATTCTGTCGCTAAAAATTATCTGACTAAACATAATTTTACTGATATAAATAAAGATTTTTACTTATTCTACATAAATCGATAATTTGCACAAACAATTTTTTTTTTTGCCTGTGTTGTGTTATAAAACGTTTTTATATATAAAGTCATCGTTCTCCTTTTTTAAATAAAATATAGATTATGTTTCTTCCTGATAATGTTACTTTTAATTTTGGGAAATAGTTTTTGAGTTTGTGCATTACAAAAAAACTTAAATAGATTATTTTATTTTTATGGTACCAAGAAAGAGCTTAAAAATGATGAATATTCTTTTTACTTATAGAATATTGATTCTATTACAATTATTAAATCGGCTTAGGATAATATTTTAATTGTAAAATAATGTTTCTTTTAATAATTCCTTCTATCTCCGGATTTTCGCCTTTTGATGTGCAATCCCTATTAAAGCCATATCTCTAGTACTTAATGTTTTTCAATTTGACCTTTTATTAAACTCGAACGAGAAATATTACAGTTGCTGACTGTGAATGTGAACGAACAATCCGCCCGCTATAGTTGTTGTTAAGTAACTTTGGCAACGAATAGAAAATATATAGATATAGAATAATATATATTTTTTATTATTAACAGCTTGTTTCAATATTCCTAAATAACTTTGTATTTAAAATATTTTTACTCTTAAAAACCCCTTTAAGGGCATATCGTTTAGATTTTATGAAACCATAAATCTTAAATACTTTTCGGCTTCTCTGAACTTATTCATTCAACATCTACTTAGAGTAGTCATATAATATTTATAATATATAGGTATATATTGAATCTATATTGAGTACAGTCAAAGCTCTTCGCATATTACTTATCCAATGGAATAAAATACGACTTGTAGATATATTGTTGAGTATTATAACTAACAAATCAATCAGTAAAAATAGTTTTGCTGTATTCGTTTGACGTAAATCTAAAAAAAAAAATGCTCAATATTTTTTGCCATCTTCTTGAGAATATGAAACCTTCGCGCGCAGGCAGTAAAAACCCTCGAGAAATCATAAATGATTTCAAGAACTGACTTTGAGCACCGCAAATTATTGGACGCGACTTAAATTGAAACTCAAATAATTTCATTGAGAAAATGTTAAAAATACTGATGCATATAGTTTTCCATAATACAAGCGGGTTATGTTCTTGGAATTACCTCTGCGATAATA
The DNA here is from genome assembly GCA_918026875.4 of Diatraea saccharalis. Lineage (NCBI taxonomy): Eukaryota > Metazoa > Arthropoda > Insecta > Lepidoptera > Crambidae > Diatraea > Diatraea saccharalis. The sequence continues at coordinate 12,951,127 of OU893345.1, forward strand.
GTTTTAAAATTAGGTAGTTTAAAATACATATAAGTAAAGACATTGAAATTCGTAATTGAAGTTATTAAGAAAGAAAAAAGTAAAAAGATTTTTTAAATCAAGCTTTCATTGATAAGGTCATTTGATATCCATTTTGATTGGGTTGTTCATAAATATGTACGCCGCCATTTTCTTATAAGCTCTCATTTTGGATTAATAATAATAATACGAATAAGAAAAAAGTTGTTTCAAATATAAGGAGAAACAAACGAAGACTTGAAATTTGGCTAGCAAAATTTGATTACAGAAAGAAACACCGGGACAAGTGAAACATGGTAATATAACAGCTTTTAAAAACCTTTTCTAAGGATGAAATTAATGATTTCAGATACAGCCGGAACCAATAGCTAAGCACGGAGGAGCTTGATATAATACTTTTTGGTCACCCATCCTATGGCCAATCGATGCGAAAGTTGCTTAACATCGCAAACCGAAAGCGGTCGCCACTGCGCCATCCAGTTCCTATTTACGTCTTATGCGAGACAATAAAAACTGATACAAAAATAATCAATTATTATTATATTAATTTGTACCAAAACTTCATTGGTCTTCATCACACTTCACCGTTCCTTACCGGATTTCATCGTAGTTTATCGGACTTCATTATACTTAAATTGGATTTCATTACCTATATTCAGAACACTTAATAACGTTTCATTTTTAATGCTCATGAGTATTCCATATATATAATTTATTTCTTTCGTTTTAGTTAGAATTGAATTGATAATGAAGTGAAATTAAACTAAAAATACTGGTTTGTGTATCACAATTGCTAACAAAGAATATCTATGAAGTTGATAATAACCATAGTTTCTTCCGTAAAGGTTTTGATTGTGGCAAATTTTGGGATCAATTTCATCGTTTTATTCAAGACACTGTTAGACGTGGAATATACAATAGAGTGATAATATATTCGATAAATAGAAGTAAATAGGCACCCAGTTTGATTATAAAAAAAGCATATAGAAGAGAGCAGTAAACATTTTCTTGAAAGGTTTTCGATCACAACTATTGTAAAGTATTATATATTCTTTTCTAAGTATATGGTTGCCTAGAATATTGTAACTGAGAATTAAAAAAACAAGGAAAGTTGTTGCTGTTTCTATTGTCAATTATAAAAATGCTATAGAATTAACTACTTTCTATTTAACGGGCGCTCGTTTTAATTAACCCTACAGTGCGATACTTAGTTCTGCTTATCTGTGTGTGACAATAACTAGTACAGTTATCAACATAAATGTATACACACATAGACAAGTCTCAAGACATGTATTAACCTGTCGATTCAACCTTGTTCCTTTGTCGCTGAGGTTTATCGCTATGCAAACGAGCTTTTGTGGTGATATCTCTGAGTCATAGCAATATGTAAAAACTGTTTGGTTTAAATGTCAAACAAATTCTATTCATAGTGCCGTGGAAGCGGATATTACTTATCTAAAACGCTCATGATGTTTGTGCGTCCTAAATACTTTTATTTAGTCAGTTTCGTCAGTAAATTTTTTGAGTACGTGTGTAAATGTAAATTATATTTAGATTAGACATCAATTAACATCACTATTTGCTGAGGAAATATTTATAATTTCATTTTCCATTGTTTTATAATGAAAATTAATTAAATATTTACTCAATTTCGACTATTTTCGAAAGCCAGTAAGTCTTCAAAGCTATATTTCGTTAATTTGTAATGCATCGGAGGTAGAATCTAACGTTGCCTTTGATGCACAGAAAATGTTCATGGATATGATTAAAAATATATATATATATATAAACACTATTCAAAATTTTCTTTCAATGACAAATAGAATAGGCCATCAGGTATCATATTAATTGGTACAAGTTTTAATTATCATAATGGTTTGAGAGTAATTGATGAAAAAATAGTTTTTGAAGCTATATTTTGCGTGATTATGCTATCCTATAAATAGTAATAATAATCTTTATTTCAGAGATAAGACTCCATACTAAATGTTAGTAACAATAGAATTTTAATTTAATATTAATAAATGAAAAAGGCAACAATACGTTTAAAAGCTAGTATGCAACTGCGTCTGTATTAATGCGACTTGTTATGTCTTACGCTTGTATGTATTGAAATATTTTGATAAAATAAATGTTTAAATTAAAAAAAAAGAACTTGTATAAAAATATAATAAAAATGAGTTATATGTTTAGATTTGCAAGTTTGAGATCGTGCTCACGCTTTAGTTTCTTAAACTTTAAGTTGGAAGATTTCCAAGTGTTAAGGGTTAAAGCATTCTGTAGTCGTATAGCAGAAAAATATTGCCAACCGACTGCATAATCGTGAAATAAAAAATGTAGTTACATATACCGACTTCATGCGGTCTGATTCTAAATATACGATCGGTTTATTTTAACTAGATAGGCTTCGCTTACGTTTACATGATGATTTGGCTGTAAATTTTTCCGTAGGGAATCGTTTGGTGGATAAAAAGTAGCCTATTCAGCTTTAGAACTTGGATGATGGCTAATTTTTGTCTGTTTGTCTGTCAGGTAGCTCGTCGTAGAATATTAAATACGTATTTTTTTATTTCGTAATCAATAAATTACGGCGATACATTGAGTTGAAATGTCGCATGACGTCACACTGATAAATTGAAAACAAAAAAAGAACTAAATATATAAAATCCTTATACGAAATTTCATCAAAATTCACTGTTTTTGCGTGAAATAAAAATAAACATACATCGAGCTTCACAAAATTTCGCATTTATAATATTAGCAGGATGCTTGTAGGTGAGTGTATACGACATTGTAAATCAATGTGGGGTTTAAGTGATTGTTTATTATTCAATTACCGAAATCGATTTACAACTAATCGCTTTTTTTAAAGTGTAATAGTCTTTTTTAATAATCATATAGTTAACCAAATTAATGAAAGCAAAATAAAATCCTAATACGTCATATAAATTGTAATCTGTTGTTTATTTTGCGACACATCCGCTATGACAAGTACTACTTGTTTGACGTTTGAATATTTTGAAGATACGCTTTTTTAATATTCGTTATTTTTGTCAAGACGAAAACGAACTTATGTGAAATATATTTACATAGACTTTATTTTAAGGCAATAATGATCGCAATAAAATATATTTAACCCTTTTTTTAACCAGACGCAAATTCCCTATTGCCGAGGTACACAAATCTGCCAAGGCCGATCTTAGGATAGATGACCCTCTGGGACCGTAGAAATTACTTTTTCTATTGCACGGCCCCGGAGGGGCGTTCATCGTTCCCTCTCTTAGGGGAGGGTGCCTGGTGTGGCGCTGTTGGGGATGGGAGGACGTAGGCTTCTTTTTTCTGGAGTTGGCTTAATTACTGTGCTCCGTGTCATCTCGAATCCGTGATGGTTACCTTCTTGCGTTGTTCCTTTACTGGTTAGGGTATGAGAAGGGTTAGGGCTAGAGTCGTTCAGTTTCGCATCTCTTCATTGGTAGCGCGCTCACCGGGCATTGCACGCCCCTGTCGGGGGGGTTAGACTCGTATGTTTCTGAGCCTTTCCCTCAACCCGCGGCGGGAGACGCCCCGCAAGGGGTGGGCCGAAACTTGGGCAGATCGCGCGAAATATGGTCCTATTTTCCTAGCGTCAAAATCAATATATATCAAAAATATATAATCTCAGAGCTCCTTGTTTTGGAAGGATATATTTCGCTTCAAATTATTGGTTTCGGTTGCATCTACAGATATTAGCACCCAACATTGGGTCTTCGTAATGGATTATGGCCTGTTCTCTACTAGGATACTATTAATAGAAAATTATAGGCTAATGATGTTATATTTAACTTCATCGATATAGATTAATTATGGAAATCCATATAATTACTGTAACGTTATCATCTCTAAGGTCGTCTGAAGCAAAACTACGTTAATATCATTTGTAATTACTAGGTCTGAATCGCTTCTATAATAGTTAAATACTTACTTCGTCTAATGCCATTTGAACATTAAACTCTATTGGCGAACGTAGTTTCCGCTAACTCAGCCATTGTGCATCGGATCCCGTTCGCACAATTTCATTAATTAATAAGTGCTTACGATCAAAAGCTAAAGTAATAATTATGTATTGTTTTGAAAGATATTGAAAAACTCTACATTATACTGCCGTTATTATGAAGAGTAAAATAACTTGGTTTGGTTCTTTTAGAACTAATCGCAGTTAAAGATTTAATTTTGTTATGTGTATATCTTTGACAATCAAAAGAATATATTAAAAGTATCTAAACTACTGTCAATACTATATATATAGTCAATACTATAGCTTAATTTTTCATTTTTTTATCACGAACATGCTCTTAAGTCAGTTAGACTAAAATTTAAGTTTTTTCACTTATCGTATATAATATATACGGCAGTATAATATATTAACTTTCCGCCAGTAGCTTTGCCTGTTTTATATATACTTCGTCCTCTATTATTCTGTATTATGTACCTTCCTTACAAATAACTCTGTATATTGATGAAAAATAGAAAATATCCATTGTGTAGTATAAAAGATCTCAGCGTTTAAATATACTCATGACATAACAACGTTTATTTTGTAAGGAACAATACTTTGAACATCATATTCTTTATTATTTTTACATTGTAGATTACTACAAGCCTATATGGCCAGGAATACTATAATAATTCTAAGTCTTAATTAACATTTATGCTAATTTTTATGTCACTTAATGGTTCCCTAGGGAGAAATGTACTGTCAAGGTATCATGTGCAACCAACATCCTAGGGAACCCGTCATTATTATTACTGTACCATATGACAAAGCATAATTATGTAAAATAAATATAATAACTTACTAATTATGGTATTATACTGTACTGGTAAAGATAACAAATGACATCCGGTAAGGCATGGAAAATCACCAACTCACACATTTGATTTTGACATCCTTTTTGGTGTTTTGCTCCCTCTTAACATATCTCCAGCGGCAATTGTATGATTTTAAAGTTACCTGCTAGGCCGTTGGCTGTGTATTCGTGGCGAAGATAACTTCTTTTCCCGCCCAATTCTCCACCTTACATAAAAAAACTATTTTCTTTTCGCAGCTCCTCAACTTGATTACAGTGCATACTGCGCTCTTCTAACCTTACCCTTGATTTCCCTCCTCACACCACTGACTTCTTATAATAATAATAATAAAATCTTTATTTGCAAAAATATGGTTTTATAAGTTGTTATCAATTTTTGAATACCCTATCCATATTATCCTATTCCTTTTCGGTGCAGGCGGTTCGGTTTTGAATCTCACTACCGAATGCAATAAGGCTCGCATTTGTGTACTGTTTTCAATATTTTTGTCAATGCGTCCTGTTTAAATAGTGCAATAAAGATTATTATTATTAACATCCAAACATTGTTCGGCTACCAAGATGAGTAGCTACTGCTCTTGTGTTATGAAAATCAGAAATAACAAAGTTAGTACATCCGTCCACATCGGAGTTGTCTTATCTAACTCTAAATTTATGACTAGAGCTTTTTTTACGATATAATTTATATTTAATAAAATATTTGGGTCTATTTTAAAATGGTTTTATTTGTCTAAATGTGACTTATATTATATTTTAGTCAAATTTAATATTCGGACAACTACAACAGCCAAAACTATTGACTAAATATTTTAGATGCGGCTAGAGCTATATTTAACTCCGTGGCTACGACAGTACCTGACCACTGTTGGGCTACAAGTCGGAAATCTAACTCGGCACTTTAGATCTTGACATCTTAACACCGGCGTCATTCAATTACGCTATGAAGGACAACAACATATGTATGTGAAGAATGAAACATTATTATATTTACAATGTTATAATAACACAACATGACAAACGAAATAAGAGACACTTTTGACTTTTAATCAGAGAGAGACAGAATCACATTGAAATTATATTATTTTTTTGGATTTGTTTATTAGCTTGCTACGTATAAGAAGTAGATAATTGTTATTATGTTATCACTCACTTAAATAACATTTAAGAATAAGTAGAAGGACCTCGCAAATATATTATTGCATAATATTTTTTGATATCCAACTGAGAATTCTTGTTCGCAGTAACTATTAATAGAGCGATAAGTAGTCTGCGTCATTAAAAAGATTCAAGTCAGGACTTGTTTGGTCCTACGCATTTTCACAGTATTGGTCATACAAAGCACGTACTCACCTACTCGACAGTTTCACAAAGATACACACATCAGCTGCTCCCTAAAACAAACAAATACTTAATCTCTCCTTACGCATGTGATAAGTCTACTTTGGCGTTAAACAAACATCACCTTGGGGTAACAATCAGGAATCTTTTAAGGAATGCTTAGCAAATGTCGACCTTAAATATTCATGATTAAGATCGTTATTACAGGCTGCAGGGATACCCTACGAGGGCTCGGATGTTATAGAGTCGCGATATCATTTACGCCGAGAAACTTGCGCTACAGGCCAATTTACGAAAGAGCTAGCCCCCGGTGTGAACTTACTGACTCAGACAAATTATAGATTCAATTTGATTCATCAACCACCCGAGTGAGGTTTTAGTTGAGTAAACATAGACAAAATGTAATTTAATTTCCCGATCAGTTTATCAACTTATATCGACGAATAGTAATATTAGTCGATATATGTTCAGAAATTAATTATAAATAAAATTTGAAATTACGTACGAACTAGTAAACAAATCCTTCTAGTCGGTACTTACTTTAATTATCCTTGCGAGAGATGTTGGCATTTTTTCGCGTTTTTTTTTATCACACAGGTCATCAAGCCCTGGATCTGTGCCAAGTTTCTCTGTACAGGAAACAATTCGGATTTTAGATATCGCCAATAGGAACGTCGACGGGTGTAAAGTGTTGTAATAAAATACCATACGGGGCAGGGAATAAAATTGAAACTGCTCAATCAAGTTAACATTTTTATAAAATAAATACAGTATAAAAGTAAGCGAGTTACTACATGACATTTAACACGTTTAGTACTTCATATTGTGAAATCTATGTTAAACGAATCTTAGTAACCTTATTTTAGTAAATACTTTTTAAATACATTAATAGTAACAAATCAGTCTTTTGTTTTTTTATGAATTTGACAGTTTGTGAAAGAGTTGCCTGCTACATTACAGCGAGGAAGACATTATTTTATATATGTATAATGAAGATTGGAGGTCAATAAATAAGTTAGCCCTTTCTGTTTAATTGTATCTAATGAATCAAAATTACGCATCGTTTTTTGCGTGTTAACATCATTACTAACTCTTTGTTCCGTAATTATAATATATCCTGTTTCTTTGTAATTGTTACAAAATATTTGAATTATGTAACATTTTTCACGGTAAAATACTCATATCATTTTCTGTGCGTATGGTTAAATTTACATATAATCCATTAGCGTTAACGTGTACTAAAAATAGATTTCATATTTCAAATTACCTCTTTGCGGTGTGTGACAATAAAGGTTTTCAAATTGTCTATAATGAGTGTTACACTACACCAAAATTTATTTATATCTAGGTTGAAAGTACTTGCATATTTATTATTTTATGTTCCTAAAATATTGTGAGTAATATTATAAAGAGGAAGCTTCTGTAGATTTGGTTGCTTGTTTGCATTTGCTGCTGCTAAAATTTAAGTTGGTAAAGGCGAAGGAAAAGAAGTTTAATCTTAATTACAATACTTGTTTGCATAAATTTTATTACAATACTTCTTTGCATCAACTCGCATTTTTCGAGTTGACTTATTAGGTTTGTCTTACATTTCCTAAATTAAAAGCTGCGATTCGAATTTTTGTTGTTCCATAAATATAGCTTTGCTTAATAAAAATGGTTTCCGTGTAGGAATGCGTTGCATTCCGGGCGTGAAACGGGCATTACGAGGTCGGAACTTCACTTAGCATCGAAATTTGTGAACTGTCTGCGAGTGGACAGTGCAGTGGGCGAGCATCAGATATTCAAGAGAAGCATTTTCACGCATACTTTGGGTGCAATTTGCGGAACGAGCTCGGTCCATTCGAGCACAATTAGTTTTTGAGAGAAATTTAAATGTTATTAAGGTCTAGTTATAATAATTTATTTTGTTTAGGTTTAACTAAGTTACCATTGAATCTATATACTGCAGAAGAATAATTACAATGAAGTTATTTAATTTTGTATTTGTTTATAGTAAAATTGGTCCAAAAATCGATCGCGGGCAACTTAAATTTTAATAAAACTTACCGTGCTACTATCTATGACTACGTTCTGCTCATTTATTTCGTCAACTTGTATTATCAATATTGTAAATTGTAATATTACTTTGGTCGTTTTTTAAATATTTAGGTCAAAATATTTAAAGCAGAATGTTATTAATATTAGGTAACATTTAATTTTGCTACTATTTAATAAAGATTCTACTTATTTTAGGTCTATTATTGTTCAAAGGCTGTGCTATTTTTATATTACAAAAAGGGATCACGGCATTTTGTTGCCAGTCCAAATATTTAACACAGGTAGAGCTTCGCTTGGGTCTCCGACCACAGAAATGGCCGGATGGCAGTTGTAAAAAACAGGGCGATATTTATATCCGCGTATTGAACGTGGTTCTTAAGCTTATTATTTTTTTATCTGTAATAATAACAACCCCTAATATTTAATCTAACCATGCGGTCAGAAATTAAGAATCAAAATAGAATCTATTAAGCAAATATTTTTTTTTAGGATTTGTAATTGTAATATATTGGCTGTCACCAATTACTAAACCTTTGTTCTTGTGTTTATAATTTAATTTAATTGTCAAATTCTCATTTTATTAATGTCCGTGGAAGATAACTATATCAGACGTAGAAAATAAAATAAGTAAGCAAATGTGTACGTGTCATATATCTTTAAATTATTATTTGGATAGAAATGGTTTTGCGCGGAAGCGGTTTACTTATAGTCTGAATTTATAAAGTCTGCTGTGATGGATAAAGCATGTATTTATTAGCAGAAAATACATTGAAGAAGTTCATTTGGCTTTGATTTTATTTAAAGACGACCTATTTATTTTACATTATAATAATTGATTTTTCGGTTTGGTAAATTAAATAATATGTTTGAATCAATTGATATTTGAACTATAAATAAACTTTATTCTTATTGTGAATTTTGGTTATTATTAGCTGATAATATTATCTTAAAGAAAGTTACAGTTGATAAACTTTTATTTCATTATTTTGATTTATATGAAACATTTATTTGTATTATCGAAAAGACGTTTATCAATCTCACTGAAAGTGGAGAACAGCTCGTAAAAAGATTATAAGGAAGACAGTGAAAGCGACAATTTTATTTTCCCAACTGTCAGACTATTTTGTTGCACTATTGTTATAGGTTGGAAGAAAAGTTTCTTTGCATTTTATATGAAAATTCTAAACATTTTTAAAAAAAGTTTATTTACTTACCTAAAGAATGTAGGTAACAATATATAAGGTACTTTTTGCCATCTTATAGGGAGGGACATAATCCCATTGCTATAGAAATTTTGGGACTTCTGGTCAAAAAACCACGACAAGTAGTTTTGGCAGTCCACGCTTGATGTTAGCCTAAAGAATTCTGAAGAGACCGAAACTGGGGGAAATCTGGAGGTGCAAGGTCAGGACTATAAGGCGGATGCATTAACGCCTCCCAGCCAAACTCTCTAATTTTTGCTGAGTGGAAATACCACACGACTTCTATTGATCAATTTTGGCCTCTTTCTTCAATTTCTTACTTTAATCTCATCAGTTGTTCGCAGTTGAGTTCAGAATCAATGGTCCTGCATGGCGGTAACAGCTCATAATGAATAATGGCCATCAACATGCAGCATTACCTTGTTGCGAGTTAACCCGGGTTTCGCCACAGTCTGTGATGTCTGACATACCTTTGACCACGACCTTTTTAGCACGTTCTCGTCGTACGTGATCATCACTAGTTACCAGCTTTTTCAAAAATTGATCGTTTTCATTACGCCGTAATAAAATCACAAATTCTTTCATTGAGCTCGTAAAGTACCCAAATATTCACCTTTTTTGTGTACCCAGCTTATTTAAAATGTGCCAAAACTGTTTTGTGATCAATCCCTAGTTCTTCAGCAACGTCGTAACTACTGATATGTCGATCTTGCTTCACATTTTCAAAAATGACATCCATTTTATCCTAATTTTATCCGTAATAGGACGACCGGAGCGTAGTCAAAATTTTTCGGACTGTAAATGCTTAAACCAAACTTGTTACTCTCACAGAAACTGCACTAGGTTCATAAACGTCACAAATTTTTTTCGCGGCTTGCGTTGCAATTTTTACACACATTTTTCTAATTGAAATTCGGAGTTATCTTCATTTAAATTTAAACTTTTTAAAGATACCGAAACTAGCCGGATACAAATAGTATAGCCGGAAAGATTTTATTACAAGTTTATGCAAAAAGGCTATTTCCCCAACCTTATATAATATTATTTAATTCTCAGATGGTATGAATTATTTTTTAATACATATTCGGTCAACGTATTTTAAATTCGTTGTTCTGAAATAAATTTATAATTCGATACACAACTCAATTTTGAGGTTTTAACTAATTCTAATATGTCTCAGCTTTCTGTGAACTTGTCTGTCCATCAATTCGTCACAAGGCTGCTGCTACATTTAAACTGATTAATAAATTTTTGGATTCGTACACACTTGAATTCACAGAAAACTTGCAACTTAGGCGTTTAATTTACGAAACATATAAATCGTAATTTTTTGTGTTGTTTTGTAGATGATAATATGAAACCCTTCTTGTGCGAGTCCGACTCCTATTGGTGTGGTTTGTAATAAACGATCTTCTTGAGAGGTTCGAAGGTGCAGTGATTAGGTCGCTCGGTCTGCGCTACGTTTGTTTATCATCTTTAGCTAGGGGTCGGTTTTTGATCAAAAATTATTATCTCATCCATGCTGCGGAAAGCAAGATGGTCCTGGCTGCATCTGCAGTCCTTAATCCACGTGGTGGGTCTTGGAACATTCTCCCTATTCGATTTGATTCGATTCCATCGATAGGGAAGGCTTGAGCACCAGCTGTACATTAATCTGTTGGTGATGATGATGATGATGATGATGATGATGATGATGATGATGATGATGATGATGTGCGATCTTCACCAACCTGGTGGCAGCGCAAAGTACGCGCCAGTAGTCGACCGCGTCCACCCGATTGGTTACATCTGCTAGAACTCAAACGTATGGACCTTAACAAATAAAGAGGTCTCAATTTCCATTAAACAGCACAGTGAGAAATGCTCGCAGACGCGCTTCGACTTGCGAATTTTTCACAAAATGTGGTACGAACGCCTCTTTAGAAGATAATTTTAATATTGTGACGGAATACGTTATGCCGAGTCCAATTTATTAAACTGTAATAAAAGTTAAACAATTTTCTTTGTTTTACTTACAAATAAGAAGATTATAGGTAGGCGAGAAGTTATTCGTCTGGTATTAGCTTTTATAATCATATTTTAATGCCATTTAGGCGAAATGAGATTGCCATTAGTAACTCCAACGTAAACAACATATTTAAAGATATCGACCCGCGTGTAGGAGTCTTCCTCTGCTTCCGTTCTATTTAAAGTTTTATCTAAACTTCTGTGTCTTTTTTCTGTTCTCTAACTTAATTTAACATCGAAACCAGCAAAATTACAAAACATTATTAATTTATCTCGAATGGTAACTTATGTTTTGTAGTAGATATGTACTGTATATTGTAGTATAATAGTTCTCCTGAGATATTTTGTTATGCGGTAATTGTATAAATATCTTAAAAAATATAAGTAATAATAATCTATACAGGTATACATAAAATTGGATCCCTATTTCGTTTGGTCACGCCGCCTAATGTGAAAGACTGGACCGATTTTGCTAATTCTTATTTTATTGTGTGGAATTTTTTAACCCCAATTTTAAATTATTTGTAAGCTAATTGTAGTGCTTTGGATAGTAGGTAAGTATAAACTTTTTTTAATGTAACCTGCAAATATCGTCAAAAAGGATGTAAAAAACTATTTATATATGGCAAAACGAAGGTACCGGAGCGCAGTCTGACGAAAGCGTTGATTGACGCGAAACTGGAAAAACAACATAAGTAAGTTATCGAAAGACCAAGGGGTCATATTTTATTCGTACGTATGCATTTTTTTACTGATTTGCATTTAAATCAGAAAAATAAATGTGTCGTCATCAAAAGAAAGATTAAATACTCCGGTTACAAATTGTGAAAAAATATCTATCAAAGATTATGTAAGTAACAGAACGGACAATTCGACTTTAGTGCCTACGCTCTATCTTGCATTTATTTGAAAATCTATATGGGAGTGAAACTCCAAAACTTCGGGGCTAGAATTTGGAGCTTTGAAATTCAACTCCGGAGATAAAAAAAACTCTCCGATTTCGATCAAAGTCCTCATTACACATATTTTATTATTACTGTGTGTAACATAGTTTATTACACATATTATATATTAGTGTCAGGTTTATTTAATTGCTTGAAAAGCTTCATTATTTATACACGGGTAAATAATATAAAGACTAACGACAAGGATAAATAATAATGTTAGCCATCAATATTTTTAAGTTGGACTGTTGATCGAAGTCTTTAACTCCTTTAGGTAAAAGTAGGCATTAAATTATTATACGTGTGGTTTGTGACAATTATAGTCTATGAATGATTGGAGAGTATCGTGCCATGTGCGTGTGTATGCTGGGGACAATTTTTGACATCATATTAAAATTGACACCTATCTACCCTTTTTATTGTAATATCATTGCCTTTATGTGCTTTTTTAAAATATAAGATAGACATGTTGCCACGGACTTTTTTTTTTACTTTTAAAGAGGATTAATTTCTTAATATATGTTTTTTGCGCAACTTTCACCGTTTACGCAGTGCACGCGTGGAAAACTTAAAAAAAGTAAAATATTCTCCCATTTTTGTAACATTTTTCATTGTAGCTTTACTCCTATAAGTTATAGCGTGATATTATTAAGCCTATAGTCTCCCTCGATAAGTGGACTATTCAACACAAAAACAATCAAACAAACAAACTATTCAGCTTTATTATTAGTATAGATATATACGTTACTTATACTTGGCTTATTAGTAAGGCTTTAGCATCAAATGTTTATTTATAAGAAATCGGTATGAAATACATATAAGAAAAATGTACACGGAAAAAATACATAAAATTTTCATGTGTAAGCAGGCGCGTATATTTTGTATTTTCTTCACACGTCGTATCAACATGTTACCAACTCATGTTTGACGTGACGATGACTGTATATTGCATTTCACACGCTGAATATATTCGTTTTACGCCTCGATTTTTTGATAATCTATGTTGGCCTATAGCGTTCCACGAATTTTTTTATCATGAGTTTAAATTAAACGAAAATACCAGTAAAAAATATAGTAAATATCTGTGGTAGCTATTTTTAGATAGGTTTTTAAGTAAGTTTTATGTGTGTCAGAAAGAATTGTTTTTTTTTGCATAGACAAGACTTCGAAACTACAGGACTGATTTGAGAAACATAAATAAGTTCAAAACTAAAACGAAACCATAGGTAAATCACGCTTGAAACAAGAAATTTGTTTTATAGCGATAGCTATATTATAATAGCGATGACCAAAGGACAGCGTAGTAATATGCCACTGATCATAATAAAACAAACTGTTGTAGCGTGTTTTTTTTAAATCTGTATTTCAAATTGGATAAATAGTTTAAATTTTTCAGATATTAAGTATTGAAATATAGACATTAGTCTTTAATTACAATTTATACATTGCTGTACCATAAATAAATATTTTTTTAAGTAGTCGTTGAAGTTGTAGTCGCTAAAATTGAATATCAAAGTGATTTTATTCTTATATCGCAGATATTTTGCTATTAATATAATTAATAATTGTGATGTGTACCGTGATCCTTGATAGTTAATCAGTTGATTATGACATCATCACCTGCCTATTAAAGTTGTTGGGACTCACTCCTTCCTTGTGGATGAAATCGAATAAAATCGTGTTAGAAGATTGAGCTATTACTCATCATGCGGGCCCAGTCCGGATTGGTGAGTGTTACTACAGATGCGGCTTAACATACCTTCCGAAGCATGGAAAAGTTTGGGCAATAAATTTTTGATCATCCGTCCTATGATCGGCGCCGGCGATTGGGAAAGTTGCTTACCAACCGTGTCGCAGACTGAGCGTACTAACTCTGCGCCATCGAGCTTACGACATATTCATTACTAGTGGCCGCCAGCGACTTTGTCCGCATGTTCCATTATTTCTTCGCTCCTAATAGTTGCAGCGTGATGTTATATAGCCTAAAGCCTTCCTCGATAAATGATCTATTCAACGCAAAAATAATTTTTCATTTCGAACCAGTAGTTCCTGAGATTAGCGCGTTCAAACAAACAAACAAACTCTTCAGCTTTATAATATTAGTATAGATATGTTAACCTCAATGTTTTTTTAATTACTTCACTTACACATATCTCTCCTCCATCTCGTCAATTTAAAGTCGAAAAAACAACAAAAGAAATAGCTGTGAGATTAAAAGTCGACTAAGCAATTGTAATTTGTATTATTCTTAGTCTATTTATTTCTGTAACTCTCTGGTATTCTTATATTATATGACAAGGAGAATCGTTTAATTATTCCATACTAATATTATAAATGCGAAAGCTGGTCTGTGTATACTTCTGTTACACTCTCATGCTTAATTCACTAAACAGAGTTGACTTGAGGACATAAGATATAGGTTGCGTTTTATTTTTAAACTTTGTATCGTCGTCTTTGTCAAAGTTACTACATACATAGTGTATTTTACACGATAAAATGAAAAAATATTTGTTTTAACGTTTTTAAAAATACATACTGTCCAAAGTAACCATATCACGCGGATAAAGTCGCGGGCAAAAGCTAGTATAATATATTTTTAATAATATAACCGTATTTTTTGTGTAAAAAGTACTTCTCGCGTCTGATGCAATACAAGGACAATCGGCCATCGAAAACGAGTAGTAATTTACTTTAAATT
This sequence comes from Diatraea saccharalis, assembly GCA_918026875.4. Classification (NCBI taxonomy): domain Eukaryota; kingdom Metazoa; phylum Arthropoda; class Insecta; order Lepidoptera; family Crambidae; genus Diatraea; species Diatraea saccharalis. The sequence goes on from OU893345.1 coordinate 12,966,221, forward strand.
GACTCCAAATATATGTTTTAGTTATGCCACATTTGGCACGGGACACTAAATAATATTTATATATTAATGTCACTATAAATTATGCACTTTTAGGTAATATAATTTATTTAAAAATATTAAAATGTAAAGCAATTGTATAATTTTTAAAGGACTTTGTTTACCTTTGTGTGTTTTGAAGTTAAGAAGATCAAAACAAGAATATTTTTAGCGGGAGATTAAAAAAATACGGATCAAAGCACAGTCTTGATTTGAAAATAATAAATTGCTTTAATCCCTCACTAAGTATTTTTGCAAACGTTAAACTCCATTTATTAGATTCTAACAATAAGCAGGAAGCGTATGCGGATTATAAATAAACGATGTGGATTGTAGGATGTTTGTATAGTCCCCACGGAACGCATACTACGGTAAGCGTACTCATTTTTTGCTCGTACTGAATTCGAAATTATTGTCCGTCTTCTTTCGTTTGACCGGCAATACCTTGTTTTGAAATTTAAATTTGGAATGTTAATAGAACTTCTTCATTTCATAATCATATTATTATTTTTTCAAATTTAGAAACATCTTTATTTTTAATTTGAATTTTGAGCCGTTGGCCGTGTATCTCGTGCTTTTTATTTAACAATGAATCTTTGCGCTAGTGTAGCCAAATCGATTTTCGACGAAAGCGTCTGTTAGTAATCACTGTACATTAATGGTAAGCTATAACTTTTATTGTTCAATACCAATATTCTATTTATTTTCGCTTTTTGTCGAAAGTTTTTTTTAAGAGAAATTTCACACTCATCATTTATACTCAACTGTATAAACGGATAGTAAGCATTTATGTCTCGAAATATGTATGTCAACAAAGATATTTCATTTTGTTAAAACCAAGTTAAAACGAAAATAAAGTGAAGCTTAATAATAACTTATAGAAGTAAATATTTAAATTCTGACAGCGGTTCGTTTCACAGTATTCATTATAAAGTTTGTTTTTTGCTATTTTCTTTGTGTAAACAGAAATGGAGTAATGTAATAATAACCTACAAACTCAAGAGACAGACTGATCCAACAATTTCTATTTCATTCAGATTTCATAATGATAAAACTTTATAATTACCTACCGCAAAAAAGTTTCGGCAGAAACAATTGTAGAAAGCTTTTTAAATATTAGCTACAAAATCAATAAGCGTATATCAGGCGTCGCTTGTAATATAATTAATAATTTTAATTAATACTTTCAAGTAATTTCGGTCCTTGTCAACCCCGTGAGCAGCGTTTAACTTTCTAGACTTTGAGTCACAGCCTAGTATATGACTATATCGGTCTAATCGAGATTTTAGGAGTTCATTTAATTTCAAATTATTTTCGATATACATTCAAAACACCCATATTCCCTATTGCTTGCTAAATCAGGTGAGTTCTGACGGAGCTTATGGTAAAGTCCTTAGGGTTCCAGTCGGGCCCGCTTTGTTCCCGATGGAATAGGAACAGCTGTAGATAATTCTGCAGTCTCGAGATTCGAATTCAACAGTCAATTGTTTAATATTTACATAATCGCGGCCACGTCACGTATTTAATATTTCTTACGATTTGTATACGGATCTTTTTTAAAGATGAAGAAGAAAAGTAAAATCAAATTTAAAAAGTAATCTATTTACTAGAAAGCTAATTTGTATAAAGAATTTATTAATTGAGAACATAAACAAAACATATATATATTTTCGATCATAACCGCAATGTAAAGTAATTGCTGATTTATTAACTATTCATTATGAAAATACTAAAGAATAAACTATAAGGTATTTATGAAACCAACTTCGAACTTATAATCTTTTTAGTAACTAGAAAGGATGTGAAATCACAACTTATTCCTGAAATAAGTTATGTGTAAATAAGTTATATATTCCTGAAATCACAACACAAACAAATCGAGTACGTCCTTTTTTATTATCGTTTAAAAACTCATCAGAAAATATGTATATTGTACTAATCAAAAGGGTTACATTAATGTTAGCAATTTTAATAAAGCCTATATTGACTCGACTTTGACAATCTGAAAATTTACATATTTCGATTCTGTAAACTCATTTCAATGTAAATTAATTGGAATTTAATCTAAAAAATACTGTGTCGTGTTATCAAACATTGGACAGGAAAAGGGTTCACGGGAAAAGCTAAAATAGGAACGGAAATCTCTAGGAGTCCTACTTGAATAAATTAACACACGATCTCGTTCTAATCGGATTTCTGTCAACGCTTGTTTTGTACTGATTTATACGCTTAAGAAGCAATAATTTAACTGGCATTTAATACGAGGAATTTAGATACAAATCTGCTCGAAGGCTCGAAACAAAGTGACTATTAGTTATTATTGAAAAATGAAGGAAATTACGTTGAATGTTCTATTTTGAGTTTCTTGTAAATTGCCATAACTTTCAAAGACATTGTTTTTTTCAAATTATATACATAAGTTGATACGTTGCTTGTATAATATCGTTTTAGTACTAAATAACTATTAAACTACTAAATAATTTTATTGAACATTTTATTGAAAAAAAAATAATTAAAGAAATAATTTTAATGAAAAACTTATAAGTTAGGCACCTGATAATAGATCTCTTAAAGTGTAATTATTGTACATAATAAATAATAGAAAATAGGTGAGTGCGTTAATAAAATGTCGGTGCCATTAAACTTAATAATGTGACGACCTCCAAGTTGAAGGAGACTTGTTGTAAGGGTAACATACAACCTTCAAAATTTGCTTACTAAACTAGACATTAATATCTGCATAGAGTATAGGTACTTTCTAAGCGTTATGGGGGTGCTTTCGCGGGGAGAATCAGCCGTTACGAGAATGATTTATAAAAACGGCCAAGTGTGATTTATAAAAACACAGAAGATGTCCCCTCCACAGAATTCATCATCTGTGAGGCTCATGAGATACTGCCTGGTGATAGACAGACGGACAGTGGAGTCTTATTAATAAGGTCCCGTTTCTCTCTTTGGAAACGGAACTCTGAATAGACTAGTTTTTAGATTTTAAGTTATTATGGTCCGTTTTGGACAATACAGTTTATTTTTTATTACCTTCGATTTAACATATATGTTTGCTTTAAAAATATATGTTATATTTTCCAAATCTACTATGTAACTGTGGACCAATAAATAAAGTTGATGACGTTATTGTATATTACCAAAATTTAAATTAAAAACCGTATACCTATTAGTTCTGAGCAAAATATATATATTTTTTAATATTTTCACCAATGTGGGAGTAGTTTGTAAAACCGCATTGAAGCCTGTTGAAGTAGCGAAACGTGCTATCCTTAAGATATGTGATTTTCGTCTTTCTACTATCAAATATAACATCAAAAAAACTTCTTAGTTTTCGAACAGCTTCGCACAACAATCGTTTGCTTTCCAGGACCACATTTATACAACAAATAACAGTAAAATAAGATTCTTAATATATATATATAGCCTAATGGCCCCTAATCTTCTCATATTTATTCTTTCAAGTACATGAAAACTTCATAATCTATATATATAAAAATGAATCGCAAAATGTGTTGGTAAGCGCATAACTCAACAACGCCTCGACCAATTTGGCCAAATCTTTTTTTAAAATGTTCGTTGAAGTTCAAGGATGGTTTTTACGGCGAGAAAAATTAGAATTATTGCTGGAAAAACCCTAAAAATAGCCCTTTTCTTTTTCCCATACAAATGATTTGTAACTAAAACGTAGTCAATTTGAGCTTTATTGCTATGGTATAAAGTTCATATTAAATTACAAGCACTCACTGTTGTCTAAGCAATGTAGGTGTGTTCCTAACGTCAAAGATCATATCTATCACAAAACAATGTGCGTGTGTGCGTTGGAGCACAGAATACATAGTTGGAGGAGTTTAATGTCGCGTTCCGAAACTCGCGTTTCTTTTGTATTAGTTTCGGCACGCGAGATAAAATGCATCAGTTTCCACGTCATTACATGTATTGCCGGAACATTGATGAAAATACGCTCTGTAGTAGCAAAGCTGTTGGGTCCTAGATAGCTCATTGGTTAGAGCAGTCCCTGGATCGCGAATGGGTTCGAGTCTCATTCCGGGGTACAGGTAGATGGATTCTTCCAGCATTTTTCCTTGAGAATGTTTATATATTTTTTTAATTCGAATAGTTTACTTTTATAATGCTGTTGTGTGTAATGTGTTTTTATGATCATAAAAATCTCTTTTTTCTATATTTAATACTATTACTATTAATACATTGCAATAATAATTATGATTCACATGATTAACAATAAAGCGATTACTTACTTTTAAATCCTTATATATGTTTTATTTAATTATTTTTTATTCACAACGCCCTATCACCAGGGTGACGGTTCTGTTCAGGAGAATTTTTTTAAATACGTAGGCAAAAAAACTGCCACATTACAAATCTTTTTGACAGGACGAAGTCTGTCGGGTCAGCTAGTTGATTATATAAAAAAATGTGCATCTATATTAATCAACATTGTGTGTATTTTGTGGAAGAATTAAACAAAATTGTTATTATTTTTTATTCGAACTGATTTCAGCGATGTTACCCCCTTAAATTTGGGCATAAAGACCAAATCAATAGGTCAATAGAGATAGATTATGGAATTTTAAACCATGTAGAAATAATATTAACCCTCTGTAGGGCAAGATATCGAATTTTAAAACAAAGCGTTAAAAAACGTAGATTTATAGAAATAAAAATATACATGTTTCTGGAAAATTCTTTTATTTTTTATATAATTGAGATAATCAAATTTAAAGGGAGTGTGACATAAATGTCACACTGACATAAATGACATATTGCATCAGAAAGGTGACAACTTAACTAAGATGAAATTGTTTGAAACAATTGTTTTGTTTATTGTAGCATAAAGCAACGCCACATTTCTCGCACATTGTTTGCGAGACACCAGAGCATTTAGGAAATTTGCAGCGTATTCTTTTTTCCGTCCAAACAGGCCAGTGTCCTGTCTGATCTTGCCTGATTGCCACTGGAGGAACATGTTGTGCCGGACCTTTATGTCGTTTTGATTGAAGTTCGTTTTCGATAGACCGACGGTTCTTCATCTGCGATGGCACACCGAGCTTACATAAAGTAGTACCAACTTCAAGCCGAAAATCAGCCGAGTTCAAATACTTTTCCTGCAAGCCCTTAGCTTTATGAATTCTTTTGTAAAGAAGCCATGCGTTTGCCATACTCAAGTCCAGTAAATGATAAAACATTCGAACCTGCCACCTTTTACTACGAAGCCGTATTTTGTAGCATCCCATTATGCTATCGATAAGGTCTACGCCGCCCATGTGGCGATTATATTCTCCAACAATATTTGGACGATTGATTGTTATATACTGCTTGGCCTTCTTGTCATATCGCCTCACCGGTGTTTTTGGCATTTCTCCGACAAAACTAGATACTAAAGTTACTTCTTTGTTATCTTTCCAGGCAGGCTTTGTTATCTTCTTTGTTATCTTTACAGATGTTACATCCACGCCGTTTATATCAGCAACATACTCAAAAGAATAGCCTCTGTCTTTTTCAGACATTTTTTTGTCTGTAGGTAATTTGCAATCTGGAATCCTGTTTCGGCGTATTGTACCAAGACTCAGTATACCATTTTTTGACAAGTATTCTAGCAGTGGCAAGCTTGTAAAGTAATTGTCAAAATATAATCTGTAATTTTGGTTGCGTTGTATTTCTCGTGATAGGCGCACTATAACATTTGAAGAAGCACCAAGATCAGGTTCGTTGGGCAGTACCACATTTTCTGAACCAGTTTCGGGCTCGATTTTATACGCAAATCCAGATACTCCACTGAGAACGTAAATCTTATAACCCCATTTGTGAGGCTTTTTCGGATTATATCTTTTCAAGATATTTTTAGCTTTCGTAGAGCATATTTGCTCATCGACGCAAAGATATTGCTCTAAAGGGACTTCAGCAAAAGATTCGTTTAATTTTTGTACAACAGTTCTTAGTTTGGACAGTCTATCGTATGTCGGATCGTCGCGAGGCAAATTTTGGGAGTTGTCATTAAAATGTATAAATTGACGAATCTTTTCAAACACCTTTACAGGCATTATTTCTTGAATCATAGGAGTTCCAAGGGTGCTACTCCAATGATGGGTAACTCGCGGAAGCTGAATCAAAGACATTATGTACACTATGGCAATAAATTGCTGGATATCTGTTGTGGAAACCCGAAAGGTATTATTGGGATCCTTTTGCACAATGTATAAATTAGTTTGAGATGCTATATAATCAATCAAATCTTTAGAAAACAAGGACAAGAAAATTTGGATCGGAGTGTCAAGCTCTAGAATATTTGTTGGTAAGTTTTCATTTCCTAGAAAACGTAACTGATGCTCATTCAAAAGTAGGTTTCTCATTTTCCATCGCAGGTTGAGTTTTGGTGGTTTTCCAGGTCGTACCTGAGATTGGGTTTGTTGCGAAGCAGTTGGCACAGAAGAAGTAGATTGAGCCGGATCAGTTTGATGGTCTTCTGAACTATGAATGATCTCTTCATCATCTTCATTTTCATCGCCAGAAACCTCCTCTTGTTCCATCTCATCCTCAGCTCGATAATCAGGATCGGCAACACTGTCATCGTCATCTTCCATACCATCTTCACTGTCTTCGTTTATTTCAGTTAATACTTTGGCTATTTCGAAATCCCGAAGAGACCGAAAAGTCATTCTAAAAAGAAAACAAACTGACTATGTAATAAACTTCTTAATAAAAAATACCCACACTAGGCAATGTGACATTTCTGGTACAAACAAGCCAGATAGCTAAACTCATCAAAGACTTTCAAATACATCAAAACCCACGATACAGCAAAAAGAATACGTACTCACCTTGAATATTTTCGAAAATTTAACAGTATAATCACGTATTTCTATTTTTAACAGATTTTTAATAATTATATAGCGCGAGTAGGTAGTTTAGTTCGCGCGGTCATCGAACAAGTACTGTCACGCAGCACTATCGCCATCTACATAATTTGTATTAAACTAAGTCGATGCATCGGTTTGTTACAGTTATGCTACAGTAACGGGAAATGGACTCGACATAATATTTTTATGTAAAATGGCAAAGAATTAGTTTGTGACATAAATGTCACACGGCGCTACAGAGGGTTAATTAAATAAGTATTCGCAATTTTTTACTATTATTGTAAATTTTTAAACTACATACCTCGGTTCACAGCTCAATGGTGTAAGCGCACTTGCGATATTAAGGAACCTTCGTAAGGGCCGCTCATAGCATGGGTGACCGAAAATATATTAACTCGAATTCCTCCGAGTTGCGGAATACACATTAAGTCATTCAAGCTGGGAAGCTGCATCTGCAGTTGTTGACACCCACCAATACGCCCGTGTAGAGGGTCAATGAAGACAATGAACCATTCTATATTGTCTCTGGTCTGGGTATTATGGTACCTTAGTTGTTTCAGATTTCCATAAGCAAGTTCTTTAGATATTTAATTTGAGATCCGAACAATGTATATTTTATATTAAAATGCCGGTTCTTCTTATCTTCTCATATAAATTTATTACGTATAAATTTTCATACTTATTTTATAATCGCGATTATATGTTACAAAAAAGTAAAATTTTTATAACTGCTTCCATGGCACTTTTCGGCAGTTATTTATAATTGACATTGATGGATCATTGTTATGCAACAAATCATCTTTAAGCTCATTCCGAGTGGATATTTACTTTGCATTGTTCTCAAAGGAGGTAAAAAGTAGGCTGTTAACGAGGGTGAGATATGGGTCACTGGTTGATTGTATTTTAATCCGGCACTGGTAGCATTCTATAGTCCCTTTACAGGAATCTCGTTTTCATTTCAATTAGCACACTGAACTGCCTTTGAAGATATTTGAAAATACTTTCATAATACATATTTTTCTTTAAAACAGACGAGAGACAATATTCTGAGCTTATAATTAGCTTTCTAGCGGTTTCGCCCGTGTGGTCTCTAGGGAAATTGTTGGTTGGATAAAAAGTAGAATAAATGTTAATTCACGTTCAGAGTTACCTGTATACCAAATTTTATCCAAATCAATTTTGTAGTTTTTGCGTGAAAGAGTAACAAACATACATACATCCTCGTAAGCTTTAGCATGTATATTATTAATAGTAGGATATTGTTTTCGTTATCAATATCCTACTATTCAAACTAACTACTTATTAATCTACATATAAAACTACTATTAATCGAGCTACTTAGTCCACATGGTGTGGGATAATTGTCTAATTTCAATATATTGCTAAACATTTCAAAGGTTCGTTTTTAAACTTTAAGTAATATTTGCATCTAACAGTTGCCTTAGGCAATTTCAATCAATATCAAATTATGATATCGTGCATTCAATATTCTCAATCGCAATCGATATCATATGTCATATAATTGTAGCGTGAAATTCGTGAATATCTTTTAAATGTCAAATTGCAACGGATTTCAATATATTGGTATGTGTACATCAGAGACGTAGCGTGTCTTGGCGGGGCCCCGTATAAAAATTTGTTTGGGGCCCTTATGAACGGTAAAGATTTCTCACAAAAGAAAAAAAAAATGTTTGTATAAACTTTCCGAATTGATTATTGTGGGATTCCCCCGTTGAAGTAAATAAATTAAACGGAGAAATCTTGTAGCCCGCGAAACCCGATGTAGGGTGTTTGCCAACTTTGAAACGCATGCATTACGCTGGAAAAAAGAGATTCCTTTTTTGATTTTTGTCTTTCTGAAATAAAAAGAAATTTGAGAAGCTTTTATTAGTTTTTTCTTACGCACTTTAGGGGACCCCGTGGCCCGGGGGTCTCGTATAATTGATACGTTAGATACGACGGTAGCTACGCCCCTGGTGTATATATAGATATATAATATACCTACATTCTTAAACTCCAAATTCCGGCTTGTAATGATATTCATCTCAACATTCAAATTATCATAGTGTTTACGAATTATACACTGTTTTCCCATTTTATTTGAAAGCCGGATTGTGAAATTATTTATAACCAAACGATGACTACGGTATAGCTGAAAATCAGTGTAAGTTTCCTATATGGAACATCCAACACTCAGCTGTATTCCTCTTAGGCTCCTGCTTTACACTCTAGTACGGTGGTGTGAATCATTGTTGTAATTTTTGTTTCTGTACACCAATCTATCTAATGGCAAATCTGTGGATTCCGACATGTAGTACTGTATCTCGTAAATAGGCGAAAATTGACCATTCTTTACCTTATATCTCTGAAATTGTAACTTAAAAAGATACAGAAAATCCTAAGATAATAAGTCAATAGTTTTTAATATTTCAATATGTGAACCCTACGCGCGCGAATTCAGGAATTATTTTATTCCATCATACTGTCAAAATGCAAACAAGTTCAACATCACCAGCTTATTAATATCCCCACTGCTTTGGTCTTGCCTATGGATGGAATCCAATCGAATAGTGAGAACGGGCTATGACCTTGTCACGCAGGGCCAATGCGGTTTGGTGGTTGTTAACGACTGCAAGTCCTCCGAAGCACGAAGTAGCTAGAGATAAAAAAAGTTATCCGTCCATCCTAAGATCGACTCTTACGAAAATTGATTAATTTCCGCATCGAAGACCAAATGTGCTAACTACTGCGTCATCGAACATCTTAGGTGTGGAAACAAAAATTTGAATTTAGAAATGCTAATGTATTTGTTGTTTTTCACGAATATTTATGATGAAACGGTTGTATTACACTGAAAGCTCGAATAAACGTTACATCTGAAACCAGGTACACGCCAAAGCCATTAAGCCAATTTAACAAATTTAGTGTTCACCTACTTCTGTAACAACGGGTACCGCGAATAGTGAGGACTTATTAAAAATACCGCAGATTGTTTCCAGGCACGCACGGTCCCTCGGAAAGGTCCTAACTGTTTATTATTTGAGCTTATGTCTTAAGTCGGAGCTAGTAAAGTTTAATATGGTATGGTATGTCATTTGTTACTATAGTGGATGAGCATTGGTCAGTTTGGAGTTCTTTTAGCAAAGGAATTTAAGGAACCGGCCAAGTGTGAGTCGGACTCGCACACGAAGGTACCGGAAACGAGCAGAAAATCACGTTTGTTATTGAAAGCCCCCTTAAATATTTATTTTATTCTGTTTTTATTTTGGTTGTTATAGTGGCAAGAGAAATACATCACCCGTGATCCGCTATCTAAGCGGTCTAATCATCACGGTTGAGTAGTTCGGTGGCATAGTGGATAAACGCCGCGGCCCACGATCGCTGTCGTTAAGCAACTTTCGCAAGGGTCGGTCACCGGATGGGTGACCAAAAAATTATTATCTCGAGCTACTCCGTGCTTCAGAAGGCACGTTAAGCCGTTGGTCCCGGCTGCATTTGCAGTCGTTAATACCTTCCAATGATACAGCTTGGTGACAGACAGACATACAAACACAGATGGACAGCAGTGGTTCTACTCTTTGGGCATGGAAACTGAAAAATTAGCAATATATTAAAAAAAATCTGCTCTTGACAATTTGTTTTTCATATTTTTCATTGGTAAATGTAAAGTTTTCTATTTTTCTCAACAACTGTAAAGTAGTACCGTCTACGAAGGTCCACCGTTTTTTGTTATCAAAGTCAAAGAATTTTATTTGCGAAATAATATATACGACATGTTCGACAATGTTTTAAAGCCAATATTATCACTCCTCATTCTTGCCGGCATGTAAATGTCAATATTATTTAATAATATTGAAAAAATATATATAAAAAATTAGGCATACATTTTATCATTACAGTTTTACATTTTCATATTAATGTCAATTTTATTGTCAATGATATTTAAGTATAAGTAATTAGTGTCTAGAGATTTATAGTATGAACTCTCTTTAGAAATTAGAAAGTCCACCAGAAAGTTACATGGCTTTATTTTGAAAGAAACATCGTCGATTTGTTAGTTTTTAGTGTAAGTATATTTATTTTATGTATGCATATCTATAAGTATGAATGAGTATTTGTTATAGGCATGCATACATAAATATTTACGTATTATTGTATCTAAATGTCAAGAAAATTTTGTTTTTAATTGTGCACAGTACTACTATCGGTTTCCCCACAGAACTCTAAGGTTGAGAGAGAATGCCTAAGGCATTAAGTCCGGCAATATAGATTTTATGTGTATCAAGAATTAAATAAATAGAAATAATTGTATATGTGAGTTAGAAATGAAGCTTTTAAGCAACACTATTTGATAAATTTTGTTTGATAGGTTTCATATAGAGAGTGTTATAATAGGGGTTTGTTAACAAGATAATTGATTCTTGTATTTTTCCGCACATTGCTCATTTAATGATACAACTTAACGTAACAGGCATTGATTGTGTGTAATTTAAAAAAATAATGGTGCCATTTTTAAACGTTTGGTTCTAGATAACTTGTGATGCAATACAAAATATATAACGAGAATTAAGTACTGGAAATCCAAATATATCGCATAGATAACAGTGTAAATTGTTACTTAATTAAAATGTAGTTTAGCAAGTTATACAAATTCGGATTTTCAGCTGTTCTAAAGATAAAGTTTAGTTGTTGTTTCAGTTTAGTTAAATTGTTTACAAACACTTATCAACTTCAGAAACCTGCACCGTCTCCGCAAATCTACTGTAGATCCCATGTATTCAGAATATTTTAATTAACTTCAAATGGATGCGATATATGACTAAGGAAAATTCCTCCTTTTATGTTTTAAATTTACTTGAAAAACATATACCAATGCCAACATGGAGAAAATAATGGTGATTTCAAATATAAAATATATATTTATCGCCAAGCTTCAACTATCGAAGTTGGTGCTAGAATTTGAAATTGGTGCTAGAATTATTTTGTGGATTAGACTTAATTCCTAAGCGGCGTAATAAGATTTAAAGATGTCTAGAATAGACATCTAAATAGTCTTTATTTCAAATTTTTAAATTCGCTAAATAAACTAGGTACGCAACCGAAAAGTCTGAAGCGACTTGTGGCTGGAACAGTGGGCTTTCAATTGATTAATAGTTGTGTTGGTATGCATTTAATTCAAATATGTGGTCAATTAATTGAATGCGATACGCGAATATCACTGATTCCATCGCATTCCTACGTACCATTACAGTACGAGTATTATTGAACGCACGTATAACATGAAACAATGGAAACACATTCTATACATAAAAAATTAAAAAGCTCTGATCGCCGCCAATACACGCTATTTACTTCTTTATCATAAGTTCTGTATCGAAAACGAGAAAAAAAAACACGTTTGTTGTAAAGAAACCTTTTTAAATATTAATTTTGTTCTGTTTTTAGTATATGTTATTTATGGCAACAGAAATACATCATCAGTGAAAATCTCAATTGTGTATCACGGTCCATGAGATACAGCCAGGTGACCGACAGACAGACAGCTTTTTTAACTATGTACTATCTTTATCGCATAAAAAACAGGGTAATATATTATTGACAATATAATTATGATATCAAAAAGTAGATTATTTGGCTTTATTATGCAAATATATTATATCGACTCTATCCCGTATACTAAGATCTTCCTGCAAAACATATATGACCTATGATATATTTGTTTTTCATTTATTTTTAATAGTTAGGTAAGCTAGAGAGAAATGAAGTCGTAACAGTTGTACGGAATGAACATTGTGTACACTTTTGATTAAGCCGGCAGAGATTTTCAGTCTCTTGGGATATATCGATCGCCATGGAAACAGTTAAGACTTTAATCTGGACCTCTGCGAGTTCATCGTTGCATTTCAACGTTCTGACTGAAATGTACAAGCTTACTTCCATATTTTTCTTTCTCGACTCACAACTATGCGCATATTGCATAGCTTTTTCTTTTGTGAAACAAGTTAATGACGTGAAAAACTGTAAAGTAAAATATGTGTTTTGATTCGGTGTGAAATATAACATTCCATTTTGAATTTAGAAAATGTTGCTTTATTACGCTAAAGCGTCAGCAATATCTAGCCTGCGTCGTGTAGAACCACGGTGGGGAGTTTTAATACGTTTGATCGCCACGTGGGACAGGGTTAGAATAGTCACCATCATACTATGGACTAATAATATAGTCTTCTTCTTCTTCTGTGCCTGCTCCCTTATTTGGGGTCTGCCCTTCTCATTCGTAGGCGCCAAGACGCTTTGACCTGGGTTGTCTGTTGCTGTATCCGTTCCACATCTTTGATAACGGTTGTCCACCACGTGGTTGGCGGTTTCCCTCTCCCCTTTCTCTTGTCCGGGATTGCAAATGCCTTTTTATCTCGCTAATTCTCATCTCGTCTAATTACATGTGCGAACCATCTCATTCGTCTCTGTGCCATTTTTTTCACAATGGGAGCAACTGTAAAAGAGGCCCTTATGTATTCATTGTGTACTTTATCGAGTCTAATCACTCCAGCTTCAACTTCTTCTTCATCTAATTTATGCTTATCTTTTTTTCGGGTGATTTCTTGACGGCGCAGCACTCGGACCATGGATATATCATGACTGGTCTAAGTGCCGTCTTAGATTTAGCTTTTTAGTTTTATATACTAGTAATACTTATACTAAATTTATGAATAAAAACTGCGCGGGACGCGGTGGCACAGGCTAGATGTGATCGTTGCTTTATTATAATGTCTCCGTTACATGCAGACGAAGTATTTTTTCACATACAAAGAAAATCTTGATCTGTAATTAGTGATTAAATGAACTTACCGAGTGAAGTTCGATTACTTTCATCAAATAATGTTAGCAGCTTCCTTCGAAGCGATTTATGGTTAACATATTGTAGCTAAATCCCTTTGAATGATGCTGCGAAAAATAATTGTTGATCAAACGAAAGGTCCTATTTATTAAATGCCAGTAAAGTTCGATCAAAATTATGTGAATCTAAATAATGTGAATGCAAATCTAACAGTAATTTTATAGTTAAAGATTAACTCTGTACGATTTCGTCGAACTTTTAATTCCCGGCGTTGATTTCGCATGAAAAGCTAACAGACATAAACTTTCATATTTGTACAGTCAACAGCGCATAAAATTTTTATTGAAAATTATGATTGAACCGAGTGCAGATTTTAAATCTTTTGAATAAGGTAACTTGTGGCCTTATTGTTTATTTTCATATTTTATCTTAATATATTTCAAAGGTATTATTATTCACGGATTTTGAAGGACTTCAAGGATTTTGAAACGTTTAAATTTGGAATCGGTTTCGGAACGAATTATAATTTTAATGATCGAGAAACGTAACAAAAACTGACTAACTTAAACTTTGCCTTTTTTAATTTATTTGCGTCCATCGCAAATTTTAACATAAATAACTCCAATTAACGTCTAATTAACGATATCATTCATGCAATATCTTTACCAAAATACGTTATGAACGCAATCGGTATCATATATCAAGTAGTTGTAGCGTGAAATCGTGTATATTTTTTAAAAGTTTAATTGAAAAGGATAGATTATTCAAATTAGACCTCTGATGTGTTTATAAATTTAAATTTATAAAATTAAAAGACATAAACAATTAACCGACTGAAAAAATCGTAAAATCTGTCTCTTGCATATCCTTTTATTACTAAATGCGGCAGCCTAAGCGGAACTGAGTCATACCAGTACAGAAAGTTGAATGTATAATCATGACTCATATGGTATGCAATACGCCGACGCATTTTACTAAAGCTATAAACATGATACTAGCTGGCTTTGTCATCCGCTCCTCTATTTTACTCATACGTCTTCAACATGCACCGCCCGCGGGCCGTCTCATTGCAGCCCGAGTTGTTTTAAGACTTTTTAGTAAAAACTTTTTACACAGAATGGAAAGGAAGGATTATGAGTGGGATTATGTGTACGAGATGTAATTTAGTAAAAAAAAAAAAGTATTTGGATGTATCAATTATAAATTATTTATATTTATTCCAGAGGTGTCCCATACAGATCCCTTCATAAGTCATGAAGTTAGAAAGAGAGGTTTTTGTAAATTTGAAATTTTTTTCGGCCCGTTCGTTTTAGATCACTAAAATAAAAAAATAATTAAATTGCATTTTTATCAATAACTTTCCACATTAATTAACTGAGAAAAGATGGTTAACAAGTAAATAAATAAAACATACATGAAAGTATGTCGAAGCCACGCCCGACTACAAAAGAAGTTTCACGAATTTGGTAACTGTTTTTGGGAATAATTAAATTATGTTTATATATTTTGAATTTAGTTCATTGCATCTACTGTAAATTGTTAGTGCGAACCAATGTGTTTTATATGATGTAAGGATACATGTGATTTTCTAATTTTAATAATCATAACAGATTCTCATTTCATTTACTTTGAAGAATTTTGTCTATTTTTTGTTAATTTTTTTACTTAAGAGTCTTCGTACCATATATATTAATATTTGAGTTACACAAATTTTCACTGCCCTTTCGAAAATAAACAACTGAAATGTTCAGATCCGTGAACTTATTTTTATTTAGTAAACTTAGTTAATTTAAAATGGCGATAGCATTCCGAGCGAATAAATCACGAATTTCATTGCTTTAGATGCAAATAAGAATAATTATATTTTCCTTGAATTACGGCCACAGAAAGAATAACATTCTCTTGACCCGTGACTTAAAAAGGTTGCGGCTCCCTGGCGTATATTGTAGGCGTTTTACTAAATAGGAAACGTTACTCATAGTAGACCTTTATTAAATGTTGTATCATTGTTACTTCAAAAAATATTTACTATACTTCGTTTTTATCGAGTATGGCAATAAACGTTATGTGAAAAATACATTTTCAGGTTTGAATAAAGTAAATATGACAACAATAAAGTAAACAAAAATATGATTTATTTATTATATAAAAAAAAACAATTATAAAAAATATAGTGAGAAATTATTGTTGAGATTCATCGATAGAATTTAAACTTCGATTTTAAATAATCACATTAGGGGTATATATAGAAAAAAAAAAACAAAATGACAAATTACTTAATTCCGAAATTTTAAATTACTTTCCCAACTGGCTGTTATTAAAATCGAGACCCATGTCAAGCTGTAATATGGACATTACGGACAATGATACATCCCAAGTAGCAAAATTCGATACTATAGCAGCGCTATTAATAAACAAGGTTTAGCGTCAGAGTAAATTTACGCTAAAATTGCAATTTTAAGTATTAGTCAAAATACATATTATACAGAAAATAAGTAAAACTTTTAAGAGTAAACATTACTCCAGTAGAACCTCTTAACTTTAAAGAACCTTTTTACGCGTGCTAATTAGTTTTACAATAATATTGTAAACGCCAAATAGGCCCTAGTTTTATCACTGATTTGTTCTAGAAACATTACATAAATGCTCTTTAATATTATAGCACTAAATCGCTTTGTTGAAACCGCTATTATACAATCATTCACAACTGTTACTATTATAGATCTTTTTTATGATTGTATGGTAACTAAAGGCGTTAGTTATAGAAAATAATATTACTTGAGATGTGACTGAGTCCACTGACACTCTCCTATATTTGTACTCTAATAAGATAATAACAAATATTTGTCCACTTCTTAATTCCATATAGAATTTTAGATATATCTAAGATGCCATACGAAAATATACTTTCAATATGATCTAGCGAATGGACTTTCAAATATTTCACACAATTTAAATAATCGGATATAATTCAACAAGCCGGTTTGAAAGTTCAGATTTGCTCAAATATAATTGATTACTTTGCTATTAGAACACCAATACAATTAATTTACTTCGGAATAATTTAGCTTAATACTCATTCGTATGTAAATTTGTCACCAATGTACCATGATCTTGTCGCTCTTACAAATCTTATTTTCTAGATATTATTATACTGCATAAGTAAGTGCGCTTGAATATTTTATTTGAGATTTCTTTCTACATAATGTTTTTCGTCAGAAACTCACAGTGACAGACAGTATTTACTTTGAATCATCAACACCAAATTGAAACACATAAAAGCAATAAAAAAGGCAAAATAAATATTGAGACTGTCCTCCACCGCGCATTAATTACTGCATCTGTGGCGGTTTATCCCATTCTGGGGCAGGTAGCCACCTAAATTCATTTTATTGTTTTTAACGACGCGGCCGAAGCGAATATTGCCCAATAGACCGTTGGAACGCTATTAGGGCTCAATAAATGCCGTTGACGCATACCTTTCTAAATTTCAACGTCAGAGTATGCTCAGGATAATCGGAGTAAGGAGGCAATTTTAGAGCGCCCCATTTTAGATCTAAGGGCAACCGGCGCGATATGGCTCGTAATAGCGCCACTCGGTAAATTAAAAAGCATAGACTAACTTCTGCGTCACCCGCGGCCCCCGGCCTGGAATTGCGATGCCCATTTGCATTTACCTGTATGAGTGAGTCTCTGGAACTAATGACACGGGTGTACTATTTATACCATTGCTGTTGTGTAACTACTTAATATTATAACTTTTCGTCTATTACCGAATTAAATATTATACTCGGTTTATATATTAATGGATATAGTTTGCTACAAGTTGATCTGAATTTATGGAAGTTATAATATTTAATAAAAAGTTTATTTTAAACAAAACTCCACCGATTATTTTTTTAAAATTCCAACCAAACTTAAACTTTTAGATATTCTTGTTCCACAGAACTTCTAAGTAAAGAACCGAAACGTCTGAAAAACGTTATTATAATTCCAAGGTACAAGTGATATAAAAACTAAAAAAATAAATATAACCGATTTCTAAGTTTAAAAAATGATAAGTAACACTTATCTCAAATCACTTTTTATTATCACTTTTTAAAGTTTGAAATTAGTTCTATTTTTTAAATAAGGTTTTTATTTCATGCTTGTTGGTGATATTGATATTTTTTATAAAAATATTGTAAATTAGATCATTAAACATAGTGAAAGTCTTAGAAAATGAGATTTTGTGTATTTGCTCAATATATTTTTTTCCAATCTATAAATCTAAATCCATCCTCCTTTCAGATTTTGAATGATTTTAAAATATGCAACATTTTGTTTTTTTAACTGATATAAACATATCATCTAAATATTTAGATGATATCTGGTGAAAAGTGTGTTTTGTTTTGTTATAAAAGGAAAACTACTGACTCGATTTCGATGAAATTTAAATGGGACCACCTCGGTCCATCAAGATGTCGAATAAAAAAAAAGGATTTTTGATAATCGGTCTACAATTGGCGGAAATATCGTTTTTTTTTATTATATACTTTATAGGTTAACGCTTGACTACTCTCTATGTTCTGTGCTTGACTACGATCCCACCTGATGGTAAGTGGTGATGAAGCCTTGGGTGGTATAGCGCATTAACCTAGTAACAGCCTATTCACTCTTGATTTGAACATACATTTCTGTCGAACATATAACATCCTCCTTTTAGATTTTAAAGTCGGTTAAGAAACGAATTTCTTTTTTTCAGTCTTACATATTTTATAATCTAATGGCAAGTTGCAACAATATCCATTAAAATTTTAATTACTTACTTATTTAATTAGTACCGATAATTTTTGATTCAAATTAAATTAGAACCAAAAGTCGATTTCAAACCTCAACGTTTGTGCAAGTGGGTGTAAAATAACAATTATTATTAACACAATCGGTTCTTAGGTAGTTACTGAAATTTTACATTGTTACACATATACATTATAACAGCTTTGTATCAGTTAACGAACCAATTTGAGTCTCCCATATGTTGGTACGTTGGTTCTTGTTGTTAGGCCGCTTTTGGGTTAGCTTGCAATATTTAATAAGTCCGTTTTGTTTTCATTGTTTGCCGACTCTTTGTTTTGATATTTTTCGCACGTAAAAAGGAAATAAGGGACTAATTGGCTACGGAACTCAACTACGTTATGGACCGAAATGCGTAGTTTGTGATTTGCTTTGTTAATGAAATTTATAGCATTATGTTAGTCATGTGTTGGGTATTAATTTCTTTATTTTTAGTATCGTGCAAAAATTATTCCCTTTTAATATAAAACGGAGATCAAACTTAGAATTTGGTTTAATTTGGTTTTACCCAATAGCCACCTAAAGTCAATTGACAGTGACAAAAGAGTTAATGTCAAATTGAGACGTGTTGACTTATTTTGTTCGAATAATGGTTTAAACCTGGTGGTAAAGTTAGTATTTTTTTATATTAAGAATTTAAGACAGATTAGGATCAGTGCATATCTGACGAAAGATTCGTCTAGCGGAGCGTTTCAATAGAAGTATGCGTTGGTACTAGGTATCGCTCGATTGTGCTAGGTTGAAATTTATATCTTATATGCGATATATACCTATTCGTAAGAGGCAAAGAAGCACAGATGACTGATCTATTAACGCACAGCTGAAGATACTAAATTAAGCGATTCAACAAGCTAAAAATTGACATTCTAGTGGTTATTATGATAGAAAGAATTTTGAAAAAATTAACTCTACCTAAGGGTCTTATAAAACGAGGACTTAGGTTAGTACCAGGTTTAAATCATTATCCGACCAAAATAAAGTAACGCGTCTCAATATAACGTTTTCTATTCGGTCATTGTCAATTTGCATTAGGTTGCCAATGTGGTCGAAAGTAAGGCAGTAGTAGATATATTATGTGTCATATACTCGTAGTATCTATACTGTGAGTTGTTTATAAAATGTATCTAATAGTATTATAAATATTTATTAAAAGAGCTTTACATTTATTCACTTAATATTTTTACATTTCTCTTGTATATTTTTACTTTAATATATATTAATACCAGACAGCCTTTATATGCCATTTATTATTAGTAACACAAATAAATTTATACCCTTATTATTTTATTTATGAAAATACAGTGTATGAACAAAATAGTTTTACAACGGCGGAATGGCATGCAATGGGCTAGTTAATGAGCAAAAAATGGGATCCCAACGGTCGGTATAAGAAATATTTTCAGCGTTAAATAGAAACATCTTAGGGCTATACATCTTCTTGCTCTAGCAAAAGATGTTGATATGTAATAGAAAAATATAAATTAATGGTTAAAGAAAAATACTACATGCCATGTAGTGTTCAGAAATAAGGAAAAAAAAATCTTCTTTTCGAAATATATCTTAAATGCTATGAAAATAGAAGCGTTTTACTTATCAAATTAAATCATTTATTGGCCATATAACTCAGAAAGTTACTCTCGGCAAGTCTTATACAATGAGCATTTCGAATTAAATACAAAGGTCGGTCCGCCCCTAGGCCTCTTATCCTGGGGGGCCTCCAAATGACTGAAAGTTCCATTGATCAAATCATAAATTAGGGTTGTACTGCCTTATCTTTCTTAGTTTCGTAGTTTTAGCAGGCGTCTTAGCAGGGAAGACGGTGTAAACACAAATTCAAGTTTAAAAAGTTATAGGTACGGACCTAATGCCTCCCCGGGCCCCCGACAGGGTTAGTCCGCCACTGCTCGTAACTTGTTCGCTAATACAGAGCGTATTTTCATCAATGTTCAGGCAATCTACCCAAACAGCCGAAAGAAATATTTGATTGATTTTGCATTCATTGAAAAATATATAATTCGCCAAGTTCGTGTTTTAATTGATACCATTAGGAATACTCTAGCTACTAACCCGTTATCAAAACAGGTTAAAAATTGATTTGCGTTTTTTTTTCACCAAATCGTAATGTTATCAGTGAATATTATGATATGTACGAATCGTCTCCGCTTAATTGAAATCAATAAATATTAAGATTCCTGTACTGTAAATTTAATAGTTAGAAAGTTATACTTGTTCATCGGTCAAATATCGCTTATTGCCTACAGTGATACTCTGAAGAGGATTCATTCAAAATAGCTGAATATATTTTCATTCCCTTTTCATTAATTTGCCAATTTATAGTAGGTGATTATTAATTAATTTATCTGGAAATGTTCAAGATGTAATTATGATTAATGTATTGTCGTAATTATTGTTCTTTTTTTAAATCAACAACAGCGACGTAATTAATAGAAATTGTTAAATTTAGAGTTTAAAGGCTAAAAAACTTTAATGGACGTGTGTGCAAGTGGATGTTAGGTATGAACAAGGAAAAAAAACGTCTATTATCTACAGTAGGTATGTAATCATCACCAATATCATCATCAGCCCTTTTACGTCCCCACTGCAGGGGCTCAGGCCTTCCTTAGGGATGGTTAAGGAGGGCGGGCCATGACCCTCCACGCTGGCATAACGCGAATTGGAGGCTATTAACGACTACCGCAGCCGCTATGAACGGTTTAACGTGCCTTCCGAAGCACGGAATAGCTCGAGATAATATTTTTTTGATTACCCATTCTGTGACTGACCCTTTCGAAAGTTGCTTAACAACAACGATCGTGTGCCGCGGCGCTTATCCACTACACCACTGAGCTACTCATGTAATCGTCAATCCTGAAAGAATACTATTAAATCTCGTTCACAGACAAATAGACACAAGATTGAGTGCCACAAGGCAGGTACCTACATATAATACTTTCTTCGATTTCTTAACTTTTCACGTATTCTCATAGATTTTTATCACCTCTGAAATTACCCTTCCATTGTGCATCTTGACTTTAAGATTCCATGATTTAATTTTGATGTTCACAAATAAACATAAGGCATACATACTTATAAATAGAATCATACATAAATAATGCATAACTTACTACCCAGTGCAGATTGATGTTAAATATGTCAAAAAATATTATACTATGTGAAGAAGGTCGAGGCTAGGCTACTAGGGAAACATCAAAGACATCGTGACAGATGTATTTTTTGCTCTGAAAGGAATTTTTCAATTTCTTTATATTTTAAACTGTCAGTGATATTTATTATAATTAAAGAATTTTGAATATAAATTTCCAAAAAAGGTTGGCATTGCAGGTTGCCAACACTATAAGATTATAAACGTTAAGTTACATGGTTCCCGAAGTCTGAGTGAATCACTAGTTATTAAGTATTTTATTTTGTATTGGAGACCGGAAATGGCATAACCGTGTTCGGTTCACTTTTATCAGCCTTATATTACTTATACCGTAATCCGATAAAGACAACGCACTCAGGTAGGATTGTGTTTCCTAACGGTTCAATACCCATATATTTGTAGTTTATACTTGAACGAATTTGACTTTGTAAGGTTTTCGTTGTACACTATTATACTATGGAGGTTGATCAAATACGCTCCTAGTGATAAATGAGCCGTGTCACTTCGTCCACGCCTATTACCTTATAATGGCCGACGTTGTAATTTCAAAAAGAGTATAAGCTATATGACCTTTTTGCGTCTCAGCAGCAGCACCGTATTGTCTTGATTTTGATTATCGATAGCTGCCAGTGTGTTAACCACGCTTTACCCTTGAGGTGTAAGCTCGCACACCGCGAGTTGCTAGCAATTGTTAAAGGCGATGATGTATCATCAGTGCGTGTAGCGTGACGAACTCGAGAACGTTTTGTCGATCTTAGGTCGAGTATGAGAAATCGTACGGGCGCATCCGAGAAAGTGACATTTGGTGTATACAAAGCGTTTCTGAGAGTGTTGTCAACAATCATGATCATACTTCAACGTACTTATATAGCACGTCTATCAACTTTACTCGAAAAACCTGTAATCGGTGCACAAATTTTAATATTGTGGTAATTTATAAGCAATATTTACCTTATTATTGGAGACGAAGTGTAAATACTCATACTTATTTACTATAAGGTCCTACAGATGGATAACTGATTTTTATAAATACATCTACAGTTCACTTATTACTATTAAATACCTGTCTATATAATCAAAGCATTGACAAGTTCATTTCTTATCAATTATTTTAATGTTATAATGTTCATTGTTATACAACTTTATGTAAATCTTATTGTTCAATAGTCCCTCTTTCAGTTTTTCAAGTTCCACATTTACCTACCCACAATGGTAGTACAATATAATTTGTAAATAATTTTAGAACTGACATTTGAGTTTTTTCTCATCCTCCTTAAGTGTAGCGGCGACAGTAATTAACAGTTACACGAGTCGTCCCAATTTAATGGTTATGAACTATTTCCGGTCGTCACAAATTAATTGTACGCAAAACGTTTCGAAGTCGAAACTTGATCGAAGAGAATAAAACTAACTTTTATCCATTTTATATTTCTGAAAGCAGTGATGAAAGATGTAATCATATTATTTTTTGGAAATAATATCTATATTATACATCTTTATTAATATGATTAGCGTAACAATAGGTATTCAATCGACTAAGTTTACGATATGTTATATAATTATAAATTAATTAATGTGAAAATATTAATAATAATACCCGTGTATTTTGATGTTTGCGGAACTTATATAAGTTTTTCTTATATGCTTACATATCTCCATAATAAAACTGGCTATATTAAATTTTAAATCACGTTCAATATTTATGGGAATAGTTTGGCTATAAGTTGCAAGTATAACCATCTTAAAAATCGTTTTAAATATAATATTAAAACCACTACATAATATATTTTTTAATGCCTGTTCATTAAAAAATACGTTACCGGTTGTAGTCAATCTTCCAGAATTAGTAATTAACCGAACATGCGTACATCCGTTCGTATAATGAACTAGAAATAAATAAAGAGAATTGTAATAATGCGCATCTTCGTGTATTTAGAATGTACTACTAATGTACTAACTTATAATGATTTTAATTACATTTTTAGAGTTCCGTATATCAAAAAGCTAATGGACCTATTTTCTGGGTTGCATGGATGTATCATGTTGAAAGTCAAAACATACATAAGTCGGTCCCTTAATTAAAAAAATACTAATGGCCGTATTTTTTTAACAACGCATAATTCGACACTCTCGAGTGCTCATACAGGGATGAAATTACAATATTGATCTTTAAATAGGAAACTGTCATAATTAACAATCTCCACTAATACCGCAATCGGTAAAACAGAAAACATTGAGCGGGTAAGAAAAATTTGCTACAGAAATTTTACATTATTTTTGCTAGCATATATGTCATAGTTTTCCACCACAAACACTATAGTTAAAGCTAAAGCGTAAATAAAAGTTTGTGATAATCAATTAAGTTTTAATAGACGCATTATTTCTTTTACACAAATCCGAGATATCTCAAAATAACAAGTCTGGTTTACATTATCTTCATCTTCCGTTTACATTATGTTATACCCATCAGATGTTATGATAACAACTCTCCTAAGAGTTTTGAGATCGATCATAACGTTGAATGTGATTATAATTGTTTTGAAATATGTTCCCCCGGTGTTTCTCAATGGGATATGTTTTTAAAAGCAGCCTTCTCTCCGTATTCAATGGCTTGAAGTGGAAGGAAAGTTATAAACAAATTGTTTCATGTTACCAACTGTATATACAAACAGGGCGTGTACACCGAAAATTACTATCTTTCAATTGGTTTTGTATAAATAAATAACATTTAAATAAGCTGTAATTAAAAAATAGGAATCCACGTCATATTTCTAAGAACTTTGTCACACTCAAAAGGTGAATTTATAAATAATCACAAAGTCTCCCATAAAGTTCACATTTATTTCGATGGCTTCTCGAATTGATATATATATTTTTTTAATTAAAATTCATAAATATATGGATCACTTTATATTCGAGGGCTATATTCACTTATAATAATCAAAAAAGTTTGTGTGTAATTTATCAAAAATAAAAATTTATCAAAAATTTTTTATGTCATTCTCTGTCCCTATCTGACTGCCGGGCACAATGAGATTGACAGGGATAGTATTTTGTCTAAAAGTCTACCCTTAAGTATAAGCTGTAATGCTTTATATATCTTGAAAGGGTTCCCTTGAAGGTAAGTAAAGGGTTATAATGTCATATTGTGCCTAAAGTGACTCCTTTAATTTTATTAGAAAGCTCGGAGTGGAAGCCTTATTAGTGAAGCACGGTGGGGTATGGCGACGAACACGAGTCGCCTGTTGTATTACCATTTGCTATCGCTGCTAAAACTTAATTATTTATGTCATTTAGGTAATGTTCGCAGTAAATACAGGTATTATTCTTTTAAACTGAAAGCGAAAGTATATTTTAGTTATAAATGTGTTGTCATTCACAGCAAGAGCGTGGATTGCAATAATGACTTAAAGATAAAATAGGAAATGTATATAGTATTTAAAAAAATACTTTGATGCACAAAAACAACAGACAGCAGAGAAATAACAATAGCAATAAACAAGTCAAAATTTTAATAATTAAAATTTAATAATATTTAATAATATGAGCACTTATATGACGTCAACATGTGTCCTTATAATTTTTATTGAAAATTATTTGCCAACAACACTCGTTAATTTTATCAGGTTAATATTTTTCGAAATTTATAATGAATTTCTTGTGATAAAATTGCAAGGCTCATTCGGGAGCTAACCGCCATAACCGGGATCTACCAGGTGTCGGTAGCAGCTGACGAAGCGACATATGGCGGAGCGTGGCAGCCGCGTGCCAGCCATCAGTACAATTACTAATTTTATCGCTCTCATCATCTGCCAACAAATGCCAAAGCCATACATGTATACGAAACGATAATCTGTCGATAACCGTAAAAAAAAAACGTGCTTTGTGATCCGCTCGAACTGCATTCGATTTGGAAATACTGTTGATGTAATCACTACATAGTATAAAACAAAGTCGCTTTCTCTGTCCCTATGTATCTTTAAAACTTCGCAATGGATTTTGATGCGGTTGTTTTTTTATGGATAGGGTGTTTCAAAAGGAAGGTTTTTTTATGTATAATACAAGAGTACGCGGGCGAAGCCGCTGGCGTAAAGCTAGTATGCAAATAAATTGTTGCGAGTAATATACCTATAAAATATTCAGTCTTTTGTTATTAGTATCTATAGAGTTTTTTGATATTTAGAAACCTATTACAAAGTTTTTAGGATCTGAATTTTGTGTTTATTTATCATTAGTATTAGTATTTCGTATCCACTTGACCTAACATTTGACGTGTTTTTTTTTCTGTGTCATTTACTACGTTTTTTTATTTCCAGCGCCAATATGTTGATAATAATGACGATAGTTGTTACTTTCAGTTCTATTCCACTACAGGATTATTAGATATTTTCTTTAAGTGCCTATGATCTCCGAATAAAAATATTTATTATGATAATAAGTACTAGTATTGTTATTTAATTATAAGAAAAATCTATCTACTTATGCAATATTTAAAAACAATTATTTTTATTTTTTGTTAGAATATCTTGGTAATTGGTTTTCTCAATATTTATGTCGAATAGGAAAACTCTGTTCATTTATGTGCACACGTAGTAATTGAATAATTCAAGTTTCTAAAAACGTCAGTTACCAATTTATATTCATTCAAGGAAACCATGAATGAAATTGTCACAGTCTTTGTACGACACATCCTGTGTTATTGTTGGTGTATACCTGCCTTTGCTTTGATCTATTCATAATTAGATGGGTACCTGACGCCGTTTCCCGATCCCGACGTGATCGCAACAAAAAGATGTGTATTGTATAACAATCGGAGCGGTTTGCGTGCCGTAGCCGAACATGCTATTGTTGCCTCTCGGGCATGCATTGAAACTATCGTCCCCACCTTAACTCCGGTATTTATGAATGAACGTGACGGTCTGCCGGGTGGGATTCTCGACCGTGGCTATAGCCAGGTACAAAATTACACTTTTGAAATTCTTTCAACAGTTCGCTCCGAGTAAGACTACTCAACTCGGCTGGCGAGGTGAAGCCGCAGAGAGGGGCGCGGGGTGCCCCTAATGCGCATGCGTTGAGCTCTTTTTACCGAAACCAGCCGACGATCCCTCCCTCTCAGTCTCAGTTGATTTACAGCCGTCGCGGGTGCGCGCTGTGCCGTCATGCACCGCTCGCCAACTTTCGCGATTAGTGATGTGATACGATATCGAAATGAGGATGTGAAATATTATTAGGAATTATTGACTGTATGCTCCGTATAAATCGGAAGTGAAACGTGGAGTGAACGATATGTTACAGTGAAAGTTAACATTGTACTTTATTTGGATCTGTATCAAAATGAGGTGGTTCATAGTGACAATGAGTATAATGGTGTGGGAAACAACTTTAGCTGGCATTGCGCCTCCCGGATCTTGTCCAGCTGTGTGTGCATGCAAGTGGAAAGGGGGAAAACAGACCGTGGAGTGTGTGGACAGGGCGCTTATTACTGTGCCGGAGCCAGTGGATCCAGCTACTCAGGTCCTGGACCTATCTGGAAACAATTTGCAGATACTTCCACAGGAAGCATTTGCGAGAACAGGACTAGTTAATTTACAAAGAGTCTATCTTCGCAATTGTAATATTGGCCAAATACATGATAGAGCCTTCAAAGGCCTCACTAATTTAGTAGAGTTGGATCTTTCTCATAACTTACTTACTCAAATACCTTCGAACAGTTTCAAAGATGCCCCATTCTTAAGAGATTTAATGTTGGCGCAAAATCCAATTTTAAAAGTGCATTCAGACGCTTTAAGCAATCTTGGAAGCGTTGTCAAACTCGATTTATCGAGATGCGACATTAGAGATATCGCCGCAGACGCGTTTAGAAATTTACGGTCATTGGAATCTTTGAAACTGAATCATAACAAACTTCGAGATTTACCATTGAGTTCATTAGAGAAGCTAGAAAAGCTGAGAGCAATAGATTTATCTGATAATCCATGGACATGTGACTGTCGGCTTCGAGAGCTCAAGCTGTGGTTAGCGAAACATAAATTATTATCTACTCCTAGTTGTTTTGCACCGACACGGCTAGCTAACCGACCATTTTCAGAGTTACCAATCGAAGAGTTTGCATGTAAGCCGGAAATATTACCGGTAAGCCGACACGTCGAGGCTACAGTGGGCGAAAATGCCACTATAACTTGTAGAACGGAAGCAATGCCTAGTGCGAATATAAACTGGTATTGGAATGGCCGTTTACTTCAAAATGGAAGCAATTTTAACTCACATCAAAGAGCATATATATTCGAGGAAGGCGAATTAAAAAAGAGATCGACTTTGATTTTAACTAATACACAAGAATCGGATTCTAACGAGTTTTATTGTGTAGCCGAGAATAAAGGTGGAAACGCTGAAGCAAATTTCACTGTACACGTTACTCAAATGCCGGCTGGAATGGCTTCATTGGGAAGCGCACAAATAGCTAGTCTAGGAGCTGCATTGTTCTTAGTTGTCGTTGTTATTTCTTTGGCGCTTTTAATAACCTTTGTCCGTTTTAAACCAACACCTGCTTGTGAAAGTAAAACGCCGAACACTTTAGACCGAGTAGTGTCAGGAAATGAAGTACATCCAACGACAACGGATAGACCACATGTAGCTGTTTTGGCTAATAGGCAAGAAACTAACAATTATAATGATCAAAAGTGCAATCCAGTATTAAAACCACCACGAGCCAATGATATACCATACACGACAAATCATTATGAAGGTAGAGGAAGCGTAGTTACCGCCGGTGGGCCTGTAGTAGTATCCCCAACAGTATCTGCGAGTATCGATCCTGATCTTATCAACGACACGAGGCCGGATACCGGTGTACGGCCTGGAAGCGGTGAATATGCACGCGAAGGATCCGATTCCCTATATCCATCTGGTCTATGGGATCAAATGAAAATGAATCAAGCGAGTAATCTCTCCAGAGCGATAAGTTCATCGATACCAGCCTATTATAATGATCGAACGCCTATAATTGAAAATTCCAGCGTAAATGGATCGCAGGAGGAGTTGGGTTATATGAGCCGCACGTTTCCACGGTCGCATGCCGTTACGGCGCCGCCAACGGCAGACGCGCCATACCCACCAGACTATGGGCTGCCAGTGGGCGGCGCGCGCACCCTTCGCGTTTGGCAGCGCGCACCGCCGGTCTTGCCACCAGTCTCAGCGCTCAAACGAGTGCTTACCATTACCAGGCCTTCCGCCGAGGACGGCTTTCAGGATGGCTGTGCTACAGATGTCTGAAGGAACTTTGTTACATATCTAAGAAGACATTATGTCGCAAATTGTACATTGTTGTATTCTATAAGTTAGAAATCGTCTATACGTACGTATGGTATGTGTAATCTATACCTACACAGGTTGTTAGTGTAATATTTTTTGTATTATATAATTTATTTAGATAATGGAAAGTAACATTGGATCCCATCGAGAAGGGTCCACGACTGATTAGTTGAAAGATGTAAGTGTAAATTAATACGTGATATGGAAGGTATTGTTTATGATCGCCAAATTATTTAAATTACTGAATATAAAATATATCGTGATTGTTAAAGTTCAGATAAGACGTTGCATAAATAAAAATAATAATATTTACAGTGTAAGAGAAATACATGCATTAGTATCCAAAGATAATCAAATGCCCATGAAATTAATATAAAATTATGTTACTAATATTGTAACAAACAATCAATGTTATTTGATGTACGATAATAATGGATGTGTAAACTTTATGTTTGAAAAAAGAGATTTAGAAGTTAAATTGAAGAATAATAAAAAATGGCGATTGTGAAATTATATATTTTGTTTGAATTCCATTATCATAAATCCAAACCTTGAAGCGTAAAAGTATCACGTACAATTTCAAAATAAAATATAAATTCCTTTCAAATTCTCTAAAGATGGCGAGTTTGACTGCATATTTTAATTGTATTAGACATGTACATACATAGCGGTTACGGGTAGCTAAAGTCGTTCTAATACCTGCTTATTGTAAAGAGAACCGCCGACTCCGTGAAAAAAAAAACCTTAAGCTTACCTCCGAAGGCGACGGAGAAAACCGGTTAGCTTTATATTCGTTTCCGTTCAATTCAGTTTTTTATTATATTGAAACCCTAAACGAGTTCAACTGAGTCCAAAATTTCTTCGAAGCGTGAATTCTGTTGACAAACAACAATAAAAATAACACAAATACATATAAATGTTTTATGATTTCATTTCAAGCCAAATAATATTCAATCAAACAGATTAAGTCTTGTATTGACAAGTTTGGACTTGTTGACAATTTATATGCATTGTATAAATAGATACATAATATTACATTACATAACATAATATTCAAATAGTAGTTCGGCAGCTTACAATGTTGTTCTAAAATAATTTATTCTAATTTTTTATAACGAGGGCAGATGAAATAATTCTTAAAAGACTTTTAGCATTTTTAATGCTCCGCCTCATCACGATTCTGGTTGGAGTAAATAATAAACAAAATATTGCGATAATAATCTTATTTGCGTACATTTAGCGCTTTCTTTTTTCGGGGACTTTCGCTGACAATAATGATGTTTTGGCACACGCACCAACAATGGCTCTGTTTCCATCTTGATTGTTCAACTGAATATTTTCAATGGCGTTCGGCTTTCATGCTTTTACGCGAATTTCTCTTTATTTACGTTGAAATAATGAGCGATTTTTTTCAGGATATCTATTGTGCGTTATGTTTTTCTTCTTAACTTTACATCAAGTGTTTATTGATCTCATATCTGTCAGATTTATGTGAACAAAGCGCTTGTTAATGCAAAGTTATTTGATATTATAAAATTTTGACTGAGTACAGAAATATCACCAGTTTCCAATGTAATTGGCATACTGGATTCATAATATATTTGGTGTTTATTTGTATAAGAATTTTATTTCATTTTATTTTCTCAAGAGAAAAGCTTTTATAGTATAAGTCAGCTTCTGTTAATGGTCTATACTACATCTTTTTATTAGAAACAGACAGATATTGAAAGAAAATTGACGTTAATATACAGTATCTGCAATAAAGGAAATCTCTAAGAATGAGTTGATATATATTAAATAACAAGTCTAGCAAAATGCTTCGTCTAAATACAGTGATCTTCAAAATTACGTACATAGGTAATCTTTATATACAATACATGAATTCCAGCTAAAAGCTGATACTGGTATTCCAATAGTTCTAAAATTAAGAAAAGTTTTATTATATCAAACATATTTTTGAACATGGATCTATTTACGTATATCTAGAAAGTCCGTTAATATATAAAAAAAGTCTTGTTAAGCATACTAATCGCTCTTCTTTATTTAATTATTTTATCAAACCGTCGCACAAGTAGTTGTAATATTAAAAATATACTGGTATATTGAGAATTTCAACAGATTACATTCTTTGCCACCTTTTTTGAAATAATAATTTCGTTTAACTAAGCACTAAACGAAATTACTGGAGTTATTAGTTGCAGATAAAAATTAACTGACTTAAAAAAGAAGGAAGATCTCAATCCTCCTGAATGTTTTTAACGTAATATTCCATTATTTCTTGGTCAATAGTATACTGATTTTGCTTTATATGCTACTTTAATAAAATGTATCGTAATTTAAATTAAATTTTGCGTTTCTGCTACTGATTCAAACGTATTGAGGTGGGTACTTGCGTTTGGGACCAACATAATTGTCATATTTTATCAATTTTGCGTTCACAATGCTAAAGTTCTATTTATTTTAAGGAAACATGTTTAAATAATTGCCAGTTCCAGGTGCCCGAAGTGGGATTCGAAGCTATATCGTTTCGCAATCCGGGCAATTGCTCTAACATTTTTTATTTTCATTATTAGTGAGCATATTGTCATCGATTTTATGCATTTTATTTAAGTATCCTTCTTTTGTTATTCTAATAAAATCAACAAAGTATAACACAAGCACTGTATTTGGAAAATAAAGCGTTCGAAAGTCAAAAAAGTAATGTGGTTATTATGCCGTCATTATTTTAAATGGGGAACGACGTAGAAGTAATTGTAGATGGTGGACTAAATTACTTATAGAAAAACAGCTGCCTTAAAAGTTCATAGAGGAAACTATTTTTTTTTATTCAATATTATTTATTCAGTCTAGGTACAAGCATATGTGAAAGTCTAAAGCTCGCAAATCTACGGCGGGAGACTTTATACTGAGAACAACGGGCAAGAAACTAAGCAAAGGCTGTTTTTTTCTCCCTGTTTTATTACAGAGAAATCTAGTTGAAATTGATTTCATGAGACTATGAAATTATTTTCTATTTCATTAATCAATTAATATGCCGTGATATACAAATTCATTAATTTATTTTTTTAGAAAATACAATATTGATTCTCTTGTGCGACCTGCTTTTTTCATGTTGTCAGCTTTTTTTCAAGGACGTGTACATCATGTATCACTAGTTTTGTACAATGAAATAATAAATTAGTTGTAAAACCAAAACAAAAATAAGATATTCTCTATAGAATAAAAAAGAGTCCTTTTAATAATATAACATACACAATTTTTATTTTATAAGTGACTTTATAGCCGATTTTAAGGGGAACTTTTACAATAATTGTAATGGTTTCACATATAGAATTAAAACAGTTTTTGATGAACAATACTTTTGTTTTAGCATCTGTTGCTAAGGTTTAATAGCGTCGGTATGCGACCATATACCCATATATATGCGACCTATAAAAACTAAGAGATGTGTGGCTGCGTGTGGCACACACAATGAAATTTAGTAGACGTTTCCAACGTATTGTATGGAGATTAGTTTTAGCTTCAATAATATTATAACTACGTATAGAATAACGCTGACAAAAAAAGGGAAATACAATTTTGGAACCACTCACCATGACAGTCGATGACTTATTAAAACCATTTGAGAGTGATGTCTGTAGGTGTAATCAATTCCGGGTATATTTAAGTATGAAGATTAAGATTATGATTCCTTCTCTTACAGATGAAAAAACAGGGAAAAAGATAGAGTATTATATTTTAAAATATAAAAAGTGGTTGTCATTTACTATTGAGATTTATAGAAACGTATTTTTGCTTTAATATTTTCATTGTAATCAAATATGGAGATAGAGATCCTCTTTATGAATATATTGGAGCAGCAAATTTGTTTTTATCTTATTTTTTCAAATTGAAATGCTATTTTTTAGAATTTTTAGACCAAGTGTAAATTATATTTAGTATTTTTCAATTTTAATTTAAAATAATTATGTATCTATCTTACCATGATAAAATGAAATATCATCAGCGAATAATTAAATATAAAAAATATAGTAATAAAAAAAATATTGCCAAGAAGTATCTATTAATATTAAAGCTTTTATTAAAGTTACATTGAAAGCGTGGGGAGAGCTTTAAGGGTTACAACCAATAAAGAGGGTGATATTTTATTTCTACTATTTTATTTGGAGCATAAATCTTTTGGATAGACGGGGACCATCAAATAAATTCTTAGGAACTTATTGTTGACCGCAAAGTTTCACTCTCCCTTGTACAATACCCTTGCCTCTCACAATTTTCATTCGCGAGACATATGGTTATTACACCTGAATGTCAGTGTCAGTCAGCACGTTTCTCATATTGTTTCTCAACAAAAAGCATATTATGAACCATCCAATAGAATAGACATTGGATATTTTGCGTTCACAATAAGAATTTTATTTTGTAAAACTAGTAACAAAGAATTATTGTTGGTTCTATTTTTAAAAAGAAGATTCAATAATATTATGCTAATAACTAACGCAGTAGCCGTCTAACGTTGTGTTTTTATAACATAATTATGCATAATTCAAATTAATTTAGTTCACGAATAAATTTTAAATCCAATTGAAGTAGATTAGCAGACTCTTATTATTTAGGTTAATAAACTTAGGTATTCGTAAAGCCGTTAAATAACATCATGTTTTAGTTTTGTATATTTAGCTTTAATATTGATTTCAGTTCAGGTTTGACTGTTAAATCGTAACAGGCAGACAATTTATAAAACTAGTTTCGATTATACTTGCAATCATCCTATACATATTATATTTATGCAAACCATAACAATCCAGAATATGTCGAAATACCGTACTGATAGTATTTTAAATTATCTATTAAAATGACGACCCCATTAAATTAGTTAACGATTCGCTTTCGAACGCCTCGTGTGGATTTTTTTTATTGCTAAAAACCACTAGTTTTATTTTATGATTTAAGAAAATTGTAAAAATAGCTTATGAGAACACCAATTTGAAGACTGTACCTTTGTATACCAAATACAAATCTCGAATATTGGTAATTGATTTTGAATTTGTGGGTAGACAACGTATTAAAGTTTAAAATCAAGAGGATACATTTTACTAGGACTCCATTAATAACCTGACATCCTGTTGAATATTGTGTTGTGACAAATCACTATTGTAGGTATGGTGACTAATTTTATTTGTTGTCCGTCGGGTAGACTATAAAAGAATATTTTAAAACACTTATTTTTCTTTTTTTTTTGGTTAAGCAATAAATTACGGTGATACATTGACTTGAAATGTCTCATGATGTCACATTTTTCTATATAGTTGTGACGTAGCGAGCCACACTTCTTAACTTTAATGCCTATCTAAGACATTTCTTGTTAAAATAAAATAAAAAAAAAGTATCTAATAATTTTCTATTACCTAACTGACGGATTAAATAGTTTTTCTTATTCAGTCATCATCCATATTGAATATGAACATGATCATTAAAAAATACACTCGCCAAATTAAATTATCAATTGACTATTGAATTTCAATAAAAAGGCGAAATTAAACCAATTCCAAATAAGCTGATAAGAGTGGAAAATAATAAACACCCATGGAAAGGCAGGCGTTTCGTATAGGATATTAATATTAACTCACTGATTTTCATGAGTATTTTTAATTTTAATAGAATTATTTTTCATTGTTATTAATCTATCTTGAAGTCGGCTAAAGTTTTCAAACTACTTAACCGATTTTAATGAAAATTATGCTGTTCCCTAAGTTTAAAGCTAATCTAATTATTAACTTGCGAAAAACACAGACACTACAAACAAATACTAAATTAGACAGATTAATACACGTAAATATAGAATAATGGTAATTGTGGTACCCATTAAACAGAAAGCGTAGAATGTTGAGTACTCGATATTATATATAACTATGGTTGAAGATTTGCTTTTTATTTTATAAGTTGGAAGAAAATAGAAAAACACATATTTTTGATGACTTCATACGATTATTTAGAAGAAAGAGTCTTTCTTGATATTCTGCATTTTTTGATTGGTTCTTAAAACTCCAAAGAGGAATTGCATTTCCGAAACATTAATATTTAAGTACAAA
Organism: Diatraea saccharalis; assembly: GCA_918026875.4. Lineage (NCBI taxonomy): Eukaryota > Metazoa > Arthropoda > Insecta > Lepidoptera > Crambidae > Diatraea > Diatraea saccharalis. The sequence goes on from OU893345.1 coordinate 13,001,375, forward strand.
ATAGGAAAAGTATAATCTATGACTAGGCTGTATGGGCTAGAATACTGTACGGGCCCTGTGCTTATAATTTAATAAATGGAACTTTCTACCGGCGTCTATATTTCAGATTATATATATAACCTAGACCTATTTAAGCGAAGATTTCTTAAATAGGTCTAGGTCATTTATGTCCTTGGGCTAGATTGAGGTCAAGACTGAACTCATTATAAATAAAAAAGAATAACAGCAACGAGTCAGAAAATTGTTGTTTTTTATTTTTTAACGTTTCATTCACAGAACATAAAAACGAGGGTTAATAGCCCGACGTCTACATCATTTGGGCAAATAATAGATAACTTCTGATGAGTTCGTCTTTTTATTACCAACTTAAAGAAATATTAGACATTTCTTTTTTGTTACGTTGTTAGTGATGAATGAATCCATGACATTTAAATTATCCTACGATTCTTCTAAAAGCGATACTCAAGCAGTATATATTTCTGCCAATATTCTTTATACTATTCCGATAATATTACATACACAAAGGTTAAAGAGACAACATCCTTCTTTTTCGAAGCTGTTTAAAAACTAATGAAACGAATCTTCTAACGGTAGAAAGTATTTAAGTAAGCCTTATAAGATTAGTTGTTTGACGAAAAACTTGCACACTCGTAATTAAGTTCAGTCTCAAAGCTGTACCGAGAATATAAAATGAATAATTACATTTTAAAGTACAAAGTTGTTGTATATACAGACATAATATATGGATGTATGTATACGCAATTTGATTCGAGGATCTTGTGCCTTTGACAATTTCGCAGCACTTCGTTAATTCATAAATTGATTGTAATTTACTAGCGAGTAGTCATATACGCTATTCAATTGTTTCAAGTAAGTGTTACACACTATCAGCTGAGCCTAACTCTTCTAGCTATAATTGTAGCAATAGTATAGTACGACATCTTAGCCATGGTATAGTGCTATTTCGTTTCAGAGCGCTTAGTGTAAGTTCTTTTTGACGTTTACGTTCACTGTCTATCGTGAGCGCGTTAAGATTTTAATATGGAATCCGGTACAGCGCCCCTAGCGGTAACTACCAAGAACTACAAATCTCCAATACCAATTCTTAACGCGCTCACTAGTGAACGCATTAGCGTAAAACTTACACTTACCACTCAGTTTACTATTTCATTTGATACGCATTTTAATAACGACGAACGAATGATAAAGAATGATGATTATGGATCTGACAGCAATGTCACTAACTTAGTCGTTTATCCATAGAAAAGACAATAAATGACACATGAAAGTAGTAAAATGAAATGAAATATCGCAATAATAATCTCGAAGATGTTGTATCCTAAGGCTGCAGTTATAGCTAGGAAGTTAGACGGTCGCACCCCTGGTATCAAGCTAACTAGTGGTAGATACTAAATATTAATTTGTGTACAATAAATAGGTATTCCTATGAAAAAATCCTACTAGGGAAAGTGATCATAAAAGTTGCTTGAAATCCCAATTATTTACCTCACTCTTCAACTTTAACAACTCCACGTTAATAAATTATATAAATCCACGTTGACATCACGCTTTCTTTGTGTATTTTGATGATAGTCCCCCGATATTGCCGAGTTCGATTTGGGCTTCGTAATCGTTCCTTCTACTACCCGTCGTTAAGTATACCTATGACGCATAACATGACGTATACGGATACAATGATATATTAAAATTTACTTTCGTTAAAGCTAAGAAAATGGTAGCTGTAATAGATAATGTAAAGAAGAGATAGATCAGCTCCTTGGCTCAGTGGCTCATACAAAAGCGTAAAGGTGTCGTCATATTTGAGTGTTGAGGGTCTTAAACTTTGGGTGTTTATTGGGCTTAAAATTTTATACACATATATTACTCAGTAATACTTATGAAGACCACAGACAACGGGCTATGATTGGATACAAAAAGCACATAATTCTTTGGAGGAGGCCTTCACCCGAGTAGGGTTTCTGGACGATCAACTAGATGAACATTAATATAGGTTTAAGTTAGTGTAATGTTAATATAAGTACTTAGAAATGTAAGGCTTTTTTATTTTATTTATTTATATTATAATACACTAGCTTTATGCCAGCGGCTGTGCTCACGTGGTAGCTAAGGAACAGTTTATTTGGATATAATTACAATGACAAATTGAATAGTAAACAATGGTTGCAATGTTTACATTTTAGGTTCCTACACAAACTTCCACTCTCATTTTCATTCTTTTATATGCTGTTTTTCGGGTATATACATAGAGTATTTTGACCGCATATGATGTAGATTCCCGCAGGTGAAAGAATTGTTTAAACAGGTCCCAGTACTGACGGAGTTTATTCATTGCAAAAATATAAACTATGAAATCTTTCCTCTTTATACTATTAGTATAGAATATATGTGATGTCGAATAATTATTTATTAAGTATAACGTCGAAGGTTTTATGACGGGAATCCTTTCTATCGCAAACAGTTATCTTTACCAAAACTGGTTAAGACAGTACACTATCTTAACCAGTTTAATTTAAAAGGAAGTACGAGAACCAATCGTCAGGCCAATTTAGAGAGACCCGTTGTGAGAATTTATTTTATTTAAAAGTTTTTGGTCTGAACCGATGCAACATAAAATATTAGCATTATCAACTTTAGAATGCTATCAAAATCACCTTGAATTTGTCTTTTCTTAGATATTGACGAACCGCGGCACGCGATCGTTGTCGTTAAGCAAATTTCGGATCGGTCACGGGATGGTTGACCAAAAAAAATATTATCTCGAGCTACTCCGTGCTTCGGAAGGCACGTTAAGCTGTTTGTCCCGGCTGCATTTGTAGTCATTTATACCCGCCAATCCGCATTTGGCCAGCGTGGAGGGTCATGGCCCATGCTCCTTAACTATCCATAAGCAAGGCCTGAGCCCCTGCAGTGGGGACGTAATAAAGTGCTGATGATGATGATGATGTTTCAACTATTTGACGTTTTTTTGAAAGAACCATAACGTTTATTTGACGTTAATCGATATTTTATAAGCAAACTGATAGTTACAGGTATCTTTGAAGCTATTGGGAAACGTCAAACGAAATGTGTATGACATTTATATCATTCAAATCATCATTCGTTCCAAAAGCGATTGTGACTTTAAAAGCTACTGGATTCCATTAATCACTATCACAACTGCCAAACATTGAAAGGGTTTTGATAGATTTTAACATTACATTACATTACATTACACAATCAGGATACAGATTTTATATATGTGAATAAAAGTAATAAAACTATTATAATTTTATTGATAGCCAATTTATTTACTGTATGGGCTAGTACTGCCCTCTGCACCGGGCTTTACGTAATATTCCCTATTTAAATTGCTTGTCAACATACGTTTATTGTAAAAGTTCTCACACCTGACCTCGGCTACAAAGTGATTATCGTATTAAAATAATTTTCACTATAAAAAGAATATAATTCGATATTCGATTTTGTAGGTAAATTTCTATTATTCTATTGAAAATTTAATACAGATTAGCCCAATTACTCATTTTGAAATAGATTCAAAGTAACATGTGATATAATTAGAACATCTATAGTATTGTTCCATTTTTTTGTAATCTTTTTTCTGTCTTGTACAATAATGTGTCATATAAATAAATATAGTTACATACAAAAGAAATTCTTTGTCTTATCGATTGGGTTGGTGATTTCATTTTTATACTAACATCTAAAATCACCTTTCAACTGTTTATCAACAAAGAAATAACGTTCGAATAAGCTGTAATTTAAAGATATAATTTTTATAAGGGTTCCAACCCCTAATTTGTCCAACACCAAAAACGTAAAAACATACAAGTTTCTAAAATACACAAATTTACCCATTTCTTGTTATAATTATACCCTTTTCAAAGGGAAAATTACTAAATATGTTTTAATTCGTAATAGTTTGCGAGTAATTGATTAAAAAAAGTTTTAGCCAAGAAATTTATTAAGCGTTGTCCTTATCTTCTCATTGATGGACGTAATGAAATAGACTGGGGCATTATTTTGACTTTACGCCTACTCTTAATAAGATATAAATAAGAACTTTTCATTTGAAGCTACTTGAATACTATTTACTTTTTGACATAGGTTTAATTAAAGGTAATAAACACCTACATATGTTATTAGGGTGATTCTCAGTTAAGAGGTAATTTCGGCGGCGGAGCTTAAAATGTACACTTTCTTCTAAAATTTGTGGGAAAGAACGCATTAATCTCGTAAAATACTGCACCTACTATATTGGCAGCCAATTTTATTACTAAAATCGACATAGTTTTCTAACAATCGTATCTTAAATGTCAAAATACTCTCTACCCTGGCATGTCCCTTTTCCAATTTCTCATTTGTCATCCGTTCAAATAATAGTATAGCCAATGTATACTTCCATTTTAATAAGTTATAGAAACAAAAATAAACAACAAATAACATCGTATTATCGAAACAATACTAAACGTAAATTTTAATGTAAAAAAATGTACACAAAATTTGTCCCTCACATTTTGACTCTCCTCCCCTGCCTCTTTTAAAATTTGCAAAATATTCAAACGGTTAAACTTTTCCGCGCGTAATCCGGTGTACACACGTTCATTTGAGTGTGAAGTTAGCAACAAACGACGCGGGATCGAACGGACGGCGCTCATTGGTTGTCAGTTGAGTCACGCCACTCGGCAAGAACGAACGTGTTTCGAGAAGGCGTTATCTACCCTGGTAAGTTTTATTTAGTGTTTGATTAGTTGTAACAGTTTATTTAGTATTCATTCTTGTATGAATTTATGCATGCTTTCCTGTGACCCTTTGATATTTCGGAAAATTCAGTACTTTTACGATGAAATATTCCTTTTTTGAAGAAAAACTATCTCCCCTGCCTTATCTCCCCTGGCAAATCAAGTGCCAGGGGATATAACTCATGCCCAGGGGAGATAATGTAAATATCAAATACAGTTTTAAACGATCTTACATCACTATCCTATTGAAAATATGTGTCCATTATATGAAATATGAGGCCGGTGCCGAATTTTTGTTGTTATTTCGAACTAAATTGATATCATAAATAAATATTTATCTTTCTAGATCATGGCACCTCGACAAAAAATATCAAGAGAAGAACGTCTCGAAAAAAAAAAGGATTGCAGAGAGGTTACGTTACCAAAGAATAAAAAATGATCCCGACAAGTACGCCCAGCAAAAATAGAGACAATAAAGAAGAAGCTTTTGTTTGGGGAAGTTATTTCGCAGGAGTTAAAACAAAATTACGCAATTCTTGAAACACAGAAAGAAAAGAGGCTATTCCGAAGAGTTATAAGCGGTGAACTAGAGACAAAGTATGGAGTTTTACGAAACGAAAAAAATATCAAACAAGTGAAGAAGAAAACCAAACTACTGAAACTAACTGATCAAAAACGTCAGGCCCGAAAAAGATGTTTGAATTTGAAGAAAGGAATCGCAAGTTTTATGGAGGATGACACTAATAGCAGGGTTTGCGCTGGAAAGAGAGATTTTATAGTCAGACAAGGCGAACGCAAGCAAAAGCGTGTAATGCTGGATACCTTACTAAACTTGCACAAAAGATTCGTGCAAAAGACCGGAACGAGTGTTTCCTATGCGGTATTTTGTAAATTTCGACCGTATTGGGTAATCCAGCCACGATGCGACAAACGCGACACTTGCTTGTGTAAACCACATGCGAACATCGACCTTATCTTAAAATGCCTCTACCATGCAAAAATAACATCTGTGTCCAACCATGTTGGTCTCCTCGATATGCTTTGTTGTAATAGATTCGACGAAAAGTGCCTGTCAAGAGAGTGCGACAGATGCAAATGTAATGCTTTACATTACAAAGAGTTTGACAATTCGTTTCCTGTAGTATATCAAAAATGGCAAACCTTACCTCAAAACTTCATTGATCCCAAAACCAAAGGTATCCGCAAAGTAAATAAATGTACAAAAAGCTCGATAGACATAAAGCCACGTGACCTAATATTGGAAATCTGAAAACGAAAGGTCAGCGAATTTTCTACTCTTTTCCTGAAAGTGTTGATGTTTTTGAACGCGGATAAGAACGATCTCATTTCCTAAAAACTATTTTGATATTTTTTATCTTAGCATGTAATTTACTTGTTTTTAAATTAAAAAGGCTGATTAAATAGGAACTATTTTGGTACTACGTAGGTACTTCTGAGTGTTATAGTAAAGTACATTATATATAGGGGAGGTTGTTTGTATTAGTAAAACAACTGTTAAGACTGTTAATTTGAGATAGTTTTCTAGAAATGTTTAATTACTTAGGTCCAAAGAAGTTTAATAGTACTCATTTTTATTTTTAATATATTGTTGCGTGGCAATATCAAAGGCTGATTAAACAGCAACTATTTTTATACTACATAGTTACTTCTGAGTCTTAGACTTACAGTAAAGTATGTTATCTATATTAAGAAAGTATTGTTTGTATTAGTAAAACGACTCTTAAGAAATTTATGTTGATTTTCTATAATGTTTTAATTACTTGATGTCAAAGAAGTTTAATAGTACTTACTTTTTGTGATACTCATACGTTTTTGTAAAAATTAGCACTAATTGTTGTGTGATAACAAGAGACTAATTCAGTATTAAAAATACAGTTGATTGATGAGAAATAAAATCACGTTTTATTTAACAAAATACTAAGCTGATTTCCCTCCCCTGGCCACATTTTATCCTACCCTGGCTTACTTCTCCCTCCCCTGGATGGAGTATCTGCCCTGGCTTCTTATAAAACATTGAAAAGTGGATTATTTGACTGGCCATCACACAAGTATGCATAAATTAGTTGTTTTAATAGACTAGTACTGAAAAACGCTGATTTACGTAACATTTTAGTGTCGCCGCAGCTTCCATACAACGTTTGACCTCTTAACTAAGAATCACCCATTAATAACTTTAATAAATCAATTCGTGTTCAGAAGAGCATGGTAGTATAGCTCTATAAACGGTGAAATCATTAGAGGTAATTCAGTTTTGATTTCTAAAGGTGAAATGTTAAGGTAACTTCTGAGATAATACAATCTTTTCCAGTCAAGGGAATATAGGGAAGGAAATATGATTAGATGGCTATCGATATTGTATATACGTAAATATGTAAATTATGTCTTATTTAGATACTCAATCCTCTTGTAGAATGGCTGAATGTATGGATATTTTGATTTACTGCACAGCTAGAGTACCTATTATATAATATTACTACATAAGGTATTTTTATACCGAAGTAAGTTGGAGATGAACTTGCGGGCGAACTTATTTTGAAAATCTTATTTTTAAGATTGGGAATATAAAAATATGTATCTAAAGCTCTTCTATTATGGAAATCTGATACAACCAATGAACCCATAGAGGTAAGTTATCACAAAATTTTAACTTTCCACTGTTTATTTTGAACTAAAAATGATTGGAGAAACAGTTTTTTTTTCACCTGACGTGCTGTTGAATGTTCCTACCCTAAACGCCCAGGGTCGAGATAAAAGAGATCAGGCCCGAGCAAATATAGAATAAGTTATTACTGGTAAACTAACTTTAGTTAAAGCGACATCGTAGAAACCGATGTGCCTGTCACTACATCACATATGTTTTCAATTAGAGGTATACTAATATTATAAAGAGAAAAGATTTTATTGTTTTTATAGGGTTCAAAAGTAGCTCGGTGGCTTATAGGATCGTTGTTGTTAAGCAACTTTCGCAAGGGTCGGTCACGGGACGGGTGACCAAAAAATTATTATCTCGAGCTACTTCGTGCTTCGGAAGGCACGTTAAGCCGTTGGTAACGGCTGCATATGCAGTCGTTAATATCCTCCAATCCGCATTGGGCCAGCGTGTAGGGTCATGGCCCATCCTCCTTAACCATCCATAAGCAAGGCCTGAGGCCCTGCAGTGGGGACGAAAAAGGGCTGATGATGATGATGATAGGGATCAAAAATTATATTAACTTTAACGTGGTGTCGCTTATCCTAAATTAAGCCTTAGAATCAGCAATATCACGCTTTAGCTGATTTTAGACGAATGAAATAAAAAATATTATTACTAATATGTAACACGTAGAATAATGCCACAACATGGCCAATTTTTGAAACTACAGGACCTACAAAAATTACCAAAAAAAAAATACACTTAATCTCTATGGTTTTTAGAATAGAAAACTTTTGGGTGGAAACCTCGATGAACATTTACCCTCAGCATAAAAATCACACAAGTATTTAAGACCAAACAATAACTTCAACTGTAAACTTGTTTGGTGCATAATAATATTTTCACTTGAAAAGCATTTAATAAAAATTTCTCATATTACAGGCCATAGCGAAGGAGAATTTATTAATTTGAATTCTTTACTTGATATAATTGAAATTTTCCTCGTTCCGAAACATTTCATGGGTCAATTACTCTGTTAAACAATAATGTAAGTATGCAGTTAGTACGGGCCGTTTTGAACAAAATACGAAAATAGTCAAGTAAAATAGTCAAGTAAACAAAATACGAAAGTATATGGGATCGGAGCTCGATACCGCAGTCGACATTCTATCTACGAAGCGCAGATTAAGGAACTTTTGCAAAGGCCGATTATATGGTGGGTGACCAAAAATGTATATCTGAACGTCCTCCGTGCTTCAGAAGGTCCGTTCTTCCTATCCGACTTTATACACAGGGAAGTCCTGTGGCCCAGTAGATATTACACTGGACATGGGGATATTAGATAATGTTGCTTAAGAAAGTCTACTCGTTGGGAAAGTTCGAGAGTTTAAAAGAAACTAACATACGTTTAAGGCTAAACTTATTTTAAACCACCGCGTTGAAGGAGGTGGAAGAAACGATTTTTAGATTTGTTTGTATGAAAACATATGATCCCCCACCCATTAGTACGATAACAGGCTAATTCTGCTAATGCTTATGTTTGCGATTGCACTATCTACATTAAGAATATTACTATGTTTCTGTTACAATAAGGAAGTCTAAAAGCACCTCCACTAGATGGCGACTCTAGCAAAAGTTGATTTTTGCAGGAAACCAATGGACCTGAGACAGTCATTTCCGTTCCTTATAACTAACATATTAAAAAAAAACTAAAATTTGAAAAGTTCGAAACTTATATATCAATACAAAAAAGAAAAAGTACAAATATAAAATGAGTTGTTTATTGAGTTTCGAAAATTAATTTACTTTTAAACTTTAAAGAAAACCGGAAAGGTTGTCATGGAGAAATCAAGAACGTACCGTAGCGACATCTAGTTTAATTTTGGGAACTATTGTTTTTTTAAATACTTCCTCATTGATGTGTGAGGAAGACATTGCACTAGTAATATTGCACTATATTATATTACAGAAATAGCCTTAAATTAGTCACCAGTGTCCTTTGGCTCCGATTGATGTAACACATGCATACATACATATAGTCCATGTCCCATTATGGTCCTATTTCGTTGTTGACAACTGTCAATAAAAACATTTAAAAAGTTTGGTTGACATTCGGATTTTAAAAAACTAGTGGACCGCTTTGTTGTGTATTTCTTTAGATTTTAAAATTGAATAAACTTTTGTTCAGTAGGTACATATTGAATATGATGGACATAATATACGTTACGCTAATGGATGCTCCACACATTTAGTAAAACTCTTTTTTTTTATAGTTCCAGCTGTCGATTATTTAGAAATTGTTAGTTTGAAGACGATTTTTCAAATATGGTTTATGTGTCTATAAATATTAAACTGATATTATGCTATGATTACTGAGCGCGAAAAAATTTATGTTTTAGATTCTTCATAATTCAATATAGAAATGAAAGTACTCATATTTGGTAAAAAAAAAAATCTTTTTACAGTTCTACGAGCGTAAAACGGTAGATGAATTTTTATATAAACAGTTTCAGTTGGCATGAAACTGTCATTCGTGAATGGCTTGGACTTAGGTATTGACAATAAAAAAAACCCCTGTTATAAATAATTTAACAAGGTATTACAATGTTTCATATTCGGTTACTTTCTTCTATGATTAAACAAACATTAGAAAACGTCACATACTTTGCTCAGATTACAAATTCAGTAGATTTTAACACTTCTATATTGGGAATCACGACAAGTGTATTTACTACATTGATAGATAGATAATTATTTTCTTTATTGTTACTATTGCACTATGTACAAATACAAACTTACAGTAGACTTACTTAGATTGCGTAACAATTGACAGCTTTATCGTTTCAAGCGATTTTATTTAAGGAACATGCAACAGAAGATATACTAGGAGGTGGGATTGGTGCTCCGTGTATTTAAAAAAAGTATATTAGAAAATATTCTTAATGAAAAATGGTTAAAAATCCACCAGTCCCAGTTACTTTGAGATGGGACTCGAACCCACGACGTAATCCGAGCGACAGCTCTAAAAATTTAGCCACCCAGGACAAACAGAACTGACAAATTTTCAAAGTATTTGTTACTTTTCGCCAATCAGGTTGGATTGAACAGCCGAAAGAGATATTTTTACAAATATTTTAATGTTTCAATTAAGATGAAAATTAGTTCTCACTATTAGTTACTGTTGGATTTTCGAAGCAATTTTCGTTAAGTGTATTTTCAAGTATAGCATTGTGAATGAAAAATTGATTTAATATAAAAATATGTTAACTACGCAGTTTATTTGTATCTGTAGCATCACTTACTCTACGCGCACATTTTATCTTATACTCGTATATTCCTTAAACATCCCTTCAGACAAGAATAGTAGGATACTATAGTATTAATAGCTAACTAAGCCACGGATTTCTGTCGCTCATAAAATTAAATAAATCAGATAAAAACTATCCGGTCAGATAAAAAACGAATCAAAATAATCAAATAATTTAGGTTTATATTGTAATAATCATAAAGTTAGACCGAATCACTGATTTGATTATAATCGGTTCAGTCGTTTATGAGTTCATCAATAGCATATAGGGTAACATGACATTTTTATATACACATATATATAGTATTATGCTATTTTAACTTCTGTAAAAACTTTAAGTACTCTTTGATACAAAGTCAGATACATTTTCTGTAGGATACGTTCTTAGAATAATTCTTCATTGTCAACACCACGGATACAAAAAAACTATATACGAATATTAATATAACAATTAGCGGTATTATCGCTTAAAGCGATCTCTACCATCCAAAGGTTGTCTACTTTTAGATGTAAATGACAATAAGAAAACGAGGTTGCAAAATCAAATTCATTCCAAAATTAAATTTTAATTAAATTGAACAAACCATAACTGTACCAACTGGTACCAACTTAAATAATTTAATAATAAAAAATAATAAAATACTATTACTTAAAACGTAGGTAGCGCTTAAGTTTTTAAAGCGAATTGAAGAAGAAACAAATCATATTTCTTCGTCTCAAAAATAATGAATATACAATCGTCATTCGTCTTGCTTCTCAGAGTTCGTCAGCACTGCCATTTGTGAACGAACCCGAGTTCAGCAGACCGAAACGGCATCGAGTGCGCATGGAATGGTATATTATAAGAGATATAGATTTCAAGAAACGGATTCAGATTTTATGATTTGTGAATAGAACGTCTTGATGGCACAATACGTCTTTTTATATTTTTTATTGCTTTCACTTAAAAGTTCTCTGATTTTAAACGCAATAAATATCTGGTTTTGAAAGCGTTCAAGTCGTTTCCATCAGGAAAGTTTGCAAACCATATAAAATTAGTGACAAATTTCAATTAAGATATATATTTAAGTAGTGTATTAAAATATTTGGGCCGCTGCAATGATAAAGTTTTACTTATAAAATAAATAACGTCAGTTCACAAAGTAAAATCATAGTTGTTCAGAGAATAATTCAAGCGTATCCTATTCGATTCGAGCGGTGGATAAATTAATAATTATAAGTATCAATAAGAAATCAAAATTTAAAAGCTTATAGGATATTACCAATCCATTCGATTTTGACACTCGAATAGCTATCACGCCGAAAATACACATTATTCATGATACTGGAACGCGAATTCAACCGATAAGCACCAGATAGAAATCATTTGCTATTCGTTATCCTCAATAGATGAATACCGGTCCACGAATCACAAACATTGAGAGCGTGAAATATGAATTCCCACTTGATGTTGCTTTGGTTGGAATCATTTTATTATTTTCGCACTGTAATACAGGGAAACTAAATTAACGTCGTATGTATACACACGTGGAAGCGTCGATGCTGATAATACTATATTTGTGATATGAATGAAACAGGCGTTCGTAGTGACGGACGTGATTGATAATTGAATTAATGGTTAATTCGGCCGGGCATGAATCGGCTGCCGAAGCAATTTGGTAAATCGGCTGGGAGCAGACCTGTTCCGATCAACGTTACCGCAAGCTCTCATATATATTTCTCTTTGTGTTGAAATCAGTCGTATGTGTAATAAGTTCATGGCTGAAGAATTGGGACTGGCATAAGCGGCGTTACGCTCCAGTTTATGTCTACTTTCATATAAAAGAAAATGTCACCGCTTATGAATGGAACAGTTATTATGGTTTGAAATATAAAAACACACATCACGGCACATCAAGGTTATATATGATATTAATGTTACATTTCGAGGAAAAGTAAGAGTTTAGATATTTAATGTTGTTTTAAGAAGAAAATAATTTTGAATTTAGAAATAACAAAAGCATTAGCATTTATTTTATATTCTGGGAGTCAATTTTCATATTGATATTGCAGAATAGTAGTCTCTGACTTTAATGGTTAAAGAAATGTTAAAGTTTTATTAATGGTTTTATGGTTCTATTATTATTAAGTACATAATTCGGTCCTCTCTGCCTACCACACCGGGGATACGGAGTGAAGACATAGAAAAAAGTGTAAGTATTTAGAAGAATTTCAATTAAAAATGCCCTAAAACATCGTCTCTGTTAAGGTTTAAATGTACTTTCCAAATCCACACTAATTTTATAAATCAGTACAATGTCTTTGTTTGTTCTTCATTGACGTATGAAAAGATAATCGTTTTAGTAGGATTCAGTCAATGGATGTTGTTTGGAGGATTTAGATACTTTTACTACTATTGAAATAAACATAATTGTATTAACAAATATCAGAAAAAAAAAATTGTCAAAAACAAAGTTGTAAATTTAAGTGTGAAATAAATTAAAATAAAATGGACAATGATATTTTTTTTCTCGTGTAAAGCTAAAGTACGCCAATTAATTACAATGAAAAACTTATAGTATACTTTTACTGGTTTTACAAACTTTGCAAAAAATAATAAAAGATTTAAATATAATCTTGTCTTAAAACAAAAAACAAAGTTAACGTTGACAGTATTGACACTAATGAGCGTAAATTTAAAAAATGTTTTGTTTTATATTGATAGCCAATAGAAACGCTAACTACTCAATAATATAAATCTGTTCTTACAGAATAGACTGTGGTGATTTTATTTCGCCGACGTGTCTTCTATTGCATCCTCTAAACGTAATCTTTCGAACAATGTCGTTTACACTCGTAAGGAGTGCAGACAATGGTGTTATTCTCGACGGATCTCACAAAACCGATAAAAAGATGGCAACCCAAATAATAAAATCTCCATGTGATCTTCTTCCCATAACACTAACAGAGCTTACGTTGGCTGTGCGATGTCACGAATATGAGAATTTATAGTAAATTGAAAACGCTTATGATTTCCGTCACCTCAATTATGTAACAGAACTAGCTGTAATCCGCGGCTTCACCCACGTGATCCGAGAGTGTTATGCACACTCGATTTTCAAGCTATTGTTAATAAAAATCCTATTTACTTTCCAGGATCTTAAACTACTCATATCCCAATTTTTATCGCTTACAACTAATGAAACACAGTTTATCACAGAGGAGTTTAAAAAAATCTGTTCTTGGTGCACCTCTACATAATAAGACAAGTGACTCTTAAACTTCAAGTCCGATCTTTGTTTTAGGCTGTGCGTTGTCTGTCAGCCAGGAAGTCAGGACATATATTCTTAGGCTTGGTTGCACTGACTCACTTTTACATTAACAAACATATATTTAATGAAGAATGCTAGAAAAATACACTTCGTCCCTGTGCACTCTGTGATGGTACTCGAACTCATGACCTTTCGCAATCCGGGTGACTATAACCACTGAGCTATCCAGGATTTAAAAGGACTGACGAATTTTTCAAGCACTTGTTACTTTTTCGCTACTATAGATTGTATTTTCATTAATGTTCAGGCAATCCAGCGAAACAGCGTAAGGTCATGTGTTCGAGTCCCATTTCAAAGTGCCAGGGACAAAGTAGATTTTTATATATTTTTTTATTTTTTTTATCGTAATTAACAAACATGTTAAAGTACCAGCTAAGCAAATAATTAATTGCATCATTTGGCTATGGTGAGATGATGTCATGATTTAAAATTTTAACTATAACCACCCAATCTTCGCCAGTTAAAGTTGTCTATGTCAAGAACTAGGATAGTTTGAATCAATTGTAGGTTTAATTTTGTTATGATTATACAAATATTATTTTAATAGTGTCAATATATTGTTTTGACGTAAATTATTATTAGAGAACGCAGACAGTAGGTATTAGTGAACGTTATTTGTTGTTATACTTAGGTTATTACGTCAGCACATAAGCGTAGATTAAACTTAGTAATTTACTTATCAAGTATCTAACTTGATAAATATCTAGAACACTAAACTTGTAGCGAAACAAAATTAGATTCATTATAATCATTATATTTGATTATTTTGTTGAAACGTTTTGCTTCATAAATCTTATTATGCTAATGAAGCTTGCTAAGATTTTTCATTATAATCTGTGATTCAAAGTAATTGATGTTGGAGACTGTTTTTGTTATTGCTATAATAAATTTATGATAGAAGTAAGTTTTTCATTGCTTTAACTAGCTTTTTTTCTGGAACTTCGCACGCGTAAATTTCAAGTATTTATAAAATTGATCCATTAGTTTCGGAACCTATTCGATGCAAACAAACATACATACAAATAAACAAACACTCAAATCCTTCATTCATCATCATCACCAGCCCTTTTACGTCCCCACTGCAGGGGCTCAGGCCTTCCTTATGGATGGTTAAGGAGGATGGACCATGACCCTCCACGCTGGCCTGACCCTCTACGGATTGGAGGGTATTAACGACTGCAAATGCAGCCGGGACCAACGGCTTAACGTGCCTTCCGAAGCACTGAGTAGCTCGAGATAATAATTTTTTGGTTACCCATCCCGTGACCGAGCCTTGCGAAAGTTGCTTAACGACTACGGCCGCGGCGCTTATCCACTACGCCACCGAGCTAATCCTTCATTATAATATAAGTATATACTCCGTCCGAAAATACAGAAAATATTAGTTGAAATGAAATTGAAATAAAATGATTAGGGTTCAGATATTGGTATGGGTTATATTATTCTGGTTATGTTGAACCAAATTTCAGATTTTTTTAATTTCAGTTTAAATCTACTATTTAAAAAGCTTATTATAAGGTGTCCGATTACATAACAGATAAGAATGCTTGGACTTAAGATGGTCCAGTAACTGGATAGGTGATTTCTTCTAAACTCATTATATCTCGAAAATATCTAGTTTCCATTATTATTAAATTATTATGTTATCATTAAAAAAGCTTGGTCTTGCCAAGCTTTTTCTCTCTCTGTTTATAATGTAATAATCTGGTAATGAGATGGTTTTTGTGAATGTCATTACTCCTATAAGAGCTGGTGAGTTTCTTGCTCGTTCTTCTTATCAGCCAAAAGACTTCCTGAACGAGTGGTAGGGAAAACGCATGATGGACGATTCAAAAGTACTTTTAAGAAGTCTATTTGAATAAAGATTAATTTGACTTTCACTTTAATGAAGGAAAAACGTATTATATTTACCTGAAATGGTTTCCTAAATATTAATTGAAATCGACATGGTTCTAACATTTTATATAATTCGATTAGTTGTAAGCAGAAACTTACGGCCGGTTTCTGAATTGAAAAAAGTAAAAAACTCAACTGAATATTCTCAATAACTAAAGTTTTTTTTACTTTAGACATGGCAAAAAGTCCTAGTTTTTATCAAACTCCTATTAATTGATCATTAAAAACAAAAATCAGGAACGAAAACCCGTTTAGTACGTTTAAAATACTCACTGCAGAAATCGGGTTGTACGCGTCTAAACGTACAATATGAGCGTGGGTATATTTTATGTATGCATTACCTGTCGTATCGCTTTCTTAAGGAGTAAGGGTTAAGCACTAATATGTATACAGTAAAAAAAGTGTTATATGGGTACCCTTTTACATGTTTATTTTATTCTATTTTTTAGTATTTGTTGTTAAAGCTGCTGCAGAAATATGGAACATAATTTGAAAAAAATTAATTGTCTGTCAGTCACGGTTCATAATATACACTCTGGTAAGATGGACGGATGGCGGAGTCTTAGTGACAGAATCATAAAAACGTATATACTTTTTCTATTATTTATTTACATTGGTGAGATAGAGACAAAGTACTAATGTACGAGCTAATGTTCGGGGTGTATGAAATGGCTACAGTGACCCTCGATTTCCCTTTAAATTGAAAGGGGAAATTCGTGAGACCATAATTAGATCTGTCGTGGTCTATAGATTGGGGTGTCGGGTGATAGAAAAGGACGGATAATCGATTGCATCAAAGTGAAGTGAAACATTTGTAGGTATTTGTTTCCATTGAATAAGCTCCGAGACTACTGGATCACGCGGGACAACAGCTAGTGATATTATGAGCGAGGCGAAGGCGAAAGATTTGATTTATTTATTTTTTATAATAGGCTTCGAAATTAATAGACCGATTTTAGAAGTTCTTTCACCTACGTGAAGCTTCATTATAGCTGGTGGACATAGGCTGAAATAAATTACAGGGGCGAAGTCACGGGTTGCTCTGTATATCAGACACTATCGTGTCGTTTGGCAAGTTACAGAGCTGTGTAAGGCTCTAAAGAAAATGAAATGAAAACAAACCTATACATAGTAAGTATAATTCGCTTCCAGCTATCTCGACGCTGATATCTTTTAGACGACACAATGGAATTATTTTTGGGTATGTACGAAAACAGTTAAAATATTTTGATATTGCAAGTTTATTACCATTTTTTTATTCATTATAATCTAAAATATTAAGTTAAATATTTCTCTATCTATTTATTGATTCATCCTTTTTATTCCTTGATATTAACTACGCAGGTACTTGGAAAATTGTCGAAAGATTAAAGTGTTGATACAGACCTTCTTGATAATCCATTGAAAAGCTTCTTATAGTGCCTATTCCGTTGACATGTAGCTCGCTATAGGTTATTTTAAAAGTATCTAAATGTATATAAAAATAAATAAGAATAGATTTTCTCTTCTTTAGTGAAAGAATAGTGCTTAATGGTTAATCCTGTTGCACAGACTAGGTACACTAAATTAATATAGTTTTGATTATGTCAAGCTGCATTGTCAATTCTATAAACAACGACAATAGCAGAGGTAAACTTAAATATTGAAAAAGAGGATACTTATTTCTTTGAATGTGACTGCGTAGTTAAGCCTAAATTAAAATTAAAAATTATGTGGACAAGTTTAGAGAGTGTCAAAACAGAATCGACGTCAATATCTTTAGTTTCCAGTTACTGTTACATAAACAACACATATTAATGAGCCATGTATGGTTTTGCAACTAGCATTGCATGTTTGTAAGTTATCTTATTAAATAAAATAAAATAAATAAAAAGTCGTGTATGCATGCCACGACCAAATGTGCATCTTTTCAAAAAGTTTTGCAATGTGGATACACGCCTTAATCCTTAACTAAGACTTACCATCTATGGAGTTGGTATGTTTGGACTCTGCATTAATCCACGTGATCTCAAATCCACATAGATAGTCCAAATATTCTTAAATTTCTAGAAAGTTATAAAATACATAGGTATTTAAATACCGATACGCATATTTTCATGAATAAACGTACCGGTTTCCTTACTTTCTTTTTAGGGTTCCGTACCCAAAGACTAAAACGGGTAACCTAATACTAAGATCTCGTTTTGTATCTGTCATCAGGCTGTATCTGATGAACCGTGAAAAATAGATAGTTGAAATTTTCACAGATCAAATATTAAAAACCAGAATAAAATAAATATTTAAAGGGGATCCCATACAACACGCGTCATTTATTTGCTCGTTTCCGGTATGGAACCCTGCGTGCCCGAGTTCGACTCGCACGTGTATACATTATGACAGGTCATCATCACTTCATAAATAATGACTCTCTGAAAAAGTGAAAACAAATAGATAGCCCAAATAGATCGTCCATATCGGAGGACAATCTATAAAATAACACTGCAGACGTGTATACCAACGTGGATTTGTTCCATTTTATCACTTTTCATACGAAAATATAACGAGATGAGCGTGATGTCGTCGGATGTCTTTACTCCTCGGCGATTGGAAACAGAATTTTTGTTAACGAACTGTCAAAGTCAGTGTCACCATTCTAATAAAATTAAAAGTATCGATGATCACGCTCTCTCTACAATCGAGTAATTAAGTAATCGAGTAACTAGCAATTAAAATAAAAGAAACTAAATCAAACGATCTTCATTAAGATGATGCGACATGTTGAATTGTTTTGTATAAGTAAGAAACAAGGGCAAAGACTATCGGTTTTACAAATAAGAATATTCATGGGTAGTAAAGTTATACAGAGTTTTGTTTATTTCACTCGAACTGAAAGTTAGATTGGAATGACGTGAACAGAGATATGTGTAACTAAACAACCGTTATAAGTTTCTTATTAGTAAAGGTATTAATTTATAATTCTATATATAATACCAATTGATTTCAGAAAGAAAAATATAAGTTATATGATAACAACTATTTGTAAGCTCAATTTTTCTATCTTTCATTTAAAAAGGCATCATCAAATACACACATCACATTAAATTTCGTAGTTTTCGTCTTTGAATTCGGTAAATGTCTGCGTGAATCGGAATAATGCCAAACTATAAAGAAATACCGTTTTGTTATTGTTGTTTTTTCTATGACCCGCCTCAATAGTTCGCTAAGCTATCATGTAATTGATATGTACCATTAGTTGCAATAAAGAAAATTAAAAATCATCCATTATTAGTTAACGAATGTTTAAACCAAAATAAATTAATAAAAATAACCTCTTTTAATAAAAAAAAATAGCAATTTATTACAATCACTCATTTTACAAGAAAAAGAGAAAGATGTATACAATGGCAGAGCTTGAGAGACCAACAACTTGATTTATGAACCTCTAAGATTACTTGATCAAAGAATCTCTTATAAAGTCATCAATAGTTTCTGACGTCATTTTTTGTACCTAGTTTCGCGTAATCAGCTTATCACATACTAACTTTTATAGAGGTTACTATATTTACAGTTTTATGATGTTGTGATAGTAGTTCTGGGTACGACGCCAACGATAAACCTACACCCTTTGGTATTTAAAAAGTGTCCCTTTACATCCTTGTGTTAAAGATCGAAGTCAATAAACATTTAAAGTTATTTGAATATACTGTCACTTTTAATTTCTATTTGATATCGTTGAAAAAAAAATGGTTTTATTGGTTGATTTGATATAATGAATTCGATTCAATTAGCATTGTGATATTTATAAGAAAGTGATTATTACGTTTTCTTCATAGATTATAATTTGGATGTTGCTTGTAAACCACCTAGAGACACTAAACGTTCATCCAAGATATTTTCTTTGTACATAGTCAAACATCTTTTGAAGATTCCATATTGATATAGTAAATTACTGAGACTTTCTACTAACTTCTAGAAATTTTTATTCATTTCAAATAATTCTATGCTCATAAATAAGAGTATTTCTTGGTGAAAAAAACATTTTTTGCCACAAATGTTTTATATGTACAAAAACATAAATAAAGAGCAACTCTACAAGTACAAGAAATTTTTAAACTTGATTTCGTCTATAACGCTTATTACAAATAGTCTTTCATTATTTGATTTCCATTTCTTCAACTATAAAGTAATGAAATGATTACATTCACAAAGTTTAATAATAATACATTATTCCTTAAATAACAAAGAAAAAATTCAAAAGTTAAAAAGTTTGAAAGCATTTGAGTTTTTTCACGGTTCTTGGAAGATTTCAGTTTAGATATATTATCACCAAGAAACATTACTATCTAAGACGTCACGACATTTATCCGACCTTCCACAGCGTACCATTTACCACAAGCCCAAGGATAACATCTTAAGGTCAGTTTAGGGATTATTTAGCTCATGGTTAAAGCGGTACAACGATTATCAGTATGTATAGTATTAACGTCAGATCTATTACTTTAAATATTAATAGATCTTTCGCTATAAGGGTAGATTTCCCAGCAGCAAAATATATGCGGGATTGCTGAAATGGGCGCTGAACGTTCCGCACGTATCATATTAATATTTTTTTAGGAACAAGATTCTACGAAAATTTTTGATAAAATTTACCCAAAAATGCGAAGAGAAAACAAAACGGAAACAAGCCAGTCATTGGACTTTGATGAAATTTTTATGGAAGCATTTCTAATGTAATTTTTCCAATAAAAAGTACCTTGAAAATAGTCCAAAAACCACATGTTAAAAAAATATATATACTGAAGAATTTAGAACCTCCTTTTTGTTTTGAAGTGGATTGATGAAATAAATTGATACAGCTGATGATGGTTTAGTGCGCGCAATAACCTGTTTGACTTAAGGTCTTCATGGCGCTTGCAATAGCGCCGAAATGTCGGGAACTCAAATAAAAGCCAGGTACATGGTAACAATCTAGCAAAAACCTATCTATACTAATATTATATAGAATAAAGATTTGGTTGCTTGTTTCTAACGACTAGGCTCTGAAAGTACAGGACCTATTTTAAAAATTATTTCACCTACGAGAAACAAATCATATGCTGTGAACATAGCCTATATTTTATTCCGAGAAACAGCAAATAAAGGGATGAAAATGGGAATAAAAGTTTGTCACACATCACATCACATCACCAGCCCTTTTAAGTCCCCACTGCAGGGGCTCAGGTCTTCCTTATGGATGGTTAAGGAGGATGGGCCATGACCCTCCACGCTGGCCCAATGCGGATTGGAGGGGAAGTTTGTATAAAGAATTAAAACGTTACCATAATTAACAATGTTTACTGTTATATTATATGGCATGATATAAATTGATATCAAAATAAACAGTTCCCTAGAGACTACAAAGGCGGAGCCGCTGGCGGAACGCTAATATTAATAAGTTGTATTTTAGACGTAACTTACATAAATTACAGTTTGTTTATTCTCGATTAGAATTAATTGAAAATAATTAAACAATCAAATTATACGTACATTTCTTTGAAAAAAGGCAACCTGTTATTACCATAGCCATATTGTATTACCTTCAGTTAAGAAGTTAGATATTTTTTAGTGGGATCGAGAAAAGATTCAGTTTTCTAATCTTAAGCGTAATAATAAATATTGTGTTGATAGCTGGTGTAGAATTATAGATATGATTACATCTAACCATAGAATAATAGTGCTCTTAATGGAGTAATACATAGTATCTAACATTTCATATAAAGAAAAAAAAAATGGCATTTAGCTGTATAATAATAAGACCTGTGGCAGTCTTGCACTCTCTATAATCTGACATATTGGTAAATACCAATAAAATCAGATTGAAATTGAACAAAAAGTTTAATGGCAAGTTTGTATATTGAAATCTGTTCAAGTAATATAATATATGTTCGAATATATGCATCCAATAACCTTAAAACCGCGACGTAGTATTACAGAATACAGGACAAATTAATATCACATGCAGACAGTATAATAATATAGTAAACAGATCTATTGCGTTAATCTTTTTTAAAAATACTTAACATAAATTATGTTATTAATAATTTAGAATTGAGTACATAACGAATTCCTAGAAATCGTATATGTAAATTGGACTAAGAGGTACTCTTTTCAAAAAGTTCTAAGTTAGGTATCAGTGGCAGTATTTTATAATCTGTTAATTCTAATGAAGTATGAACGGTACATTATTCACAGTGGAGTGGTGAGGATTGTCAGTCCTATCACCAGGTTTTTTGGAGTTGGTGACTCTAATTTCCGAGAGGCAACTCCTGGAAAAGCAATGTCTGGACGTGTTCCAACTATCAGATATGTGAGAGCACCTACAGTTTCTCTGTATAGAAGCTTTTCCAATAAATCAGCTTTTCCTGCTTGTGGTGGTTCTTTTTCTATAGGTGTGTTTACCGAATTGCAATCTGCCATTCCGAAACTCTCCAGGATCCGGTTCGCATATGCTTCTTGGCTGATAAAAATAGTTCGTATATGCTTCTTGGCTGATAAAAATAGATCCATTGGATCTCTAGATATTTGTAAGCCCAAATAATAAATTGCAGGTTTAATCGTAATCTGCAATTTCTTTCTCAGATCTCACAAAAAGAGTTAGATAAGTCCCCATTAGATACAGTTATTAATCCATCGTCGAAGTACAATGTGATAAGTAACTTCTCATCGTTAACTCACTTTGTATATAGACAGCAATCAGATTCACACTGTTCAAAGTCCATATCGAGTAATATTTGTTAAAAATAAGAGTTTCAATACCTTTAAGCCTGTTTTAATCAATATAAATTTCTATTGATCATCTTCCAACCATTTGATGTTCTATCTATATAGCCACCTGTTGGTTAAACGTAAATATAAAAAAAAAAAAATGTAAATTGAACAAGGTGCAAGTTCTCGTGTGCACTGATACTTAATAAACAGATTCTGACAGTTGCAGGACGGGCAACAGGACTGAAAGTTTGGTAGTTTGGTCGAAATATAAGCCTTTTCTCTGTTTGAAACCCTTTCAACTAATCTGACTTTATAGTGGTCTGGTCTATAGTGGCAATCGGATTTCTTTTGATTCGTAAGACACACTTGCAGGGTATGACTTTCCTACCCTTGGGTAAAATACAAGACATCCAAATCTTCAAATTCTTCAGTGACTTCATTTCACTGTCCATTGCCATTTTCTACTCTTCGCTGTCATCTTGTTTCATGACCTTAGCGAAACTAGTCGGAAAAAAATCTGTTAGACATATGAAGCCATCGAATCTAGTCGGATGTTTCAATTTGCTATGATCACGAAGATCAGATCGTAAGGTCTAAGGCTCTGTATCTAAAAATTCGTCAATACTATCATTAATGTTGTCTGTTTGCAGGTCTTCGATGTCGTTAACATTGTCTTCTATCAAGTTTCAACGGAATGATGTATTCTCGTGTTTCTCCTGATTTCGTGACTTCAGGACTTACTGTTTCTTTTATTGGGACCTCATTAAATATAACATCATAAGAATGCAAAACTCCGTGCTTCTTGCCATTGGTGATCCAAATACGTTAACAGTCTTCATCATATCCAATAAGCTTGCCCTTAACATATTTCTTATCTAATTTCTTCCGCATCTGTTTTGGAATGTGGACGTAAACTGTACCTTCAATCACTCTCAAGTGTTTAATAATTGATTTCATACCACTCCATAATTCATATGGAGTCTTGTCAAAAAAACTTGATGGGCCAGACCGATTAAGAATGTTGCGGTATTTCTCCGTGTGCTTACATTAATGACCTCATAGTTTCAACAAGAGTTCTGTTTTTCCTTTCACTTACCCCATTTTGTTCCGGCGTGTACGATTTGATTAGCTACTGTTAAATCTAACAAAGTCTTTATAGCCTTATTTTCCAACTTTTCGCCGTTGTCACTTAGTAAAAATTTCAAATTGTATTTCCCATTGTTTTTAACTGTGCAAGCATCAAAACTAGCTTATCTTTGGCTTCCAATTTATGGCGCATAAAAATACCATACGATAAGTTATGAAGTCATTTTTGGTTTTCCAATAGGCGCAGCCCTCGCAAGTTTCATTATCCAATGGGAGATCTGGGCCCAGTTTTCGTTTGATGGTGGCTTACACGTACTTTTTGTTCTGGTGACCTAGTCTTTCGTGGTAAATTTGTATAGCGGCTGTTGTCGAATTTACTTCAGATAAAATAGGTGGAATCACTTCATTGTCTAATCAATAGAGACCACCTTGTTGCTGACGTTTTCTACTAGCGTCACTTCTCCATTGACATAAGCTATTTGCAACTTTATCGTGAAAGAAAGAACAGAAAACAAGCTTTTCATTAGCGCTGGAACCTACCAGACTTCTTGTAAAGTGACGCATTGTCGTCTCCCTTTTACAATTGCGTTGGTTGTCACTGTCCCTTTACCTTCGGTATCAATCGTTAATTACCGTTAGCAGTCTTGAAAGTATGAGTATCACATCTATTAGTGAAGTGATTTGTTGAGCCGGTGTCCACGTACTAGTTTTCAGTGTCGTGTTCTGTAGAAAATAACTCTGTGTTTTCAATGGACTATTAGAAGTAGACGGTGTCGATGAAAGCTTACCATCTCGAATCCACCTCTGACAATTCTTTACGCGATGGCCGATAGCCTTGCAGAAATTCCATTTCATCTTCTAGTCTCTCTTCTCTGTTAGTTTCGAACTTGAACTAGTTACAAGTGCTTCTTGCTGCTGAAATATGACGGCATTATTATTATTAGTAGTGCCTGTTCAAATGCACATAAATGGTTAGTTTAATTTTCGATAGTTCGATCTACTTCTGGTAATAATAGCCAACTGCTTCTGAATAAAAAGAAAGATTCACCTAACGTATCGAGAATATTGTATATGAGAAGTAACTCTTGTAGTTCTTTATTATCATCTGTTGCAAGTTCTTGATTAATTTGCGTCCAAATATTTTTCAATTTTGACATATGAGTCGCTATGTCATCCGATTCATCCTATTTAGTGTAACTCAAGCCATAACTCCCGCGCATATGTAAACCTCATAACTTTTCTAAGTGTTTCTTAATGCATGTCGGTTGTTAAGATTAGAATGGCGGTTGCATCTGCTTTTTCGTATATTTCTAAATTTGATTATACGTGCTCAGTACTTTAGCTCTATCTCCGGCGGCAGCATCATCTGCGTTGGGAGGGGTGGGACTCTGGAACGAGCCATCGACTATTTCGTGCGACTGCAGTACGGTACGCAGAAGACAAAACACCTTATATTTCCAGGTGTCCCTTCCAGGTGTCATTGGGCTTCCCTTCTAATAAACCAATCGATACATTTGAATTAACGTGATTTATTGTTGCGTTTGCTGGCACAAACCTAATCAAGTATGAACAGTACTTTATGCATAGTAGACTTGTGAGGATTGTTATTCCTACCACCAGGATCTTTATTTATTATATTTTACGTGAGTTTTTTATAGTTTATTCACAAAAAAACACATTAAGTTATCTTGTTTATACTGATTTTATTAGAAACACATTGACATATGACAACGGTTCAAAATGTTTTCTAATTGCATTAGTATAGTCTTTGTTAAATATGTAATTTTAAAAGGAGTTTCTACTACTTTCAACAAATTCGGCTATCTTTGACCGTTTGATTAAAGGATTACCGTGGTTCAAATGTCCTGTCAAATCAGAAATAACTATAGTGGCGCTTTCAACTTTATCAGAAAATTCGGGATAATTTAAGAAGATTGTTTTACACATTGATGTGACCTGAAATTGATGTATATCTAAGATATGCTAATTGGTGGGCATTAATGTGTGTAGATGCAACCAGGACCAACGTTTTAATGCTCCTTTCGAAGTACGGAAGAGCTCGAGATAATACATTTTCGGTCACCAATCCTATGACCAGCTCTTGCGAAAGTTGTTCAACAACCGTATCGCAGACCATGTGCACTGGAATGCGAAGACATGTTTTTATACTAATATTTAATATTTTTAGTGTTATCTATTATATAAAATTAAACCGATTTCATACTTTAAAAAGTCATAAAACTTATCTTAAAAGCTTCATATTCAAGAAACTACTATTGAAATATAAGTATATTAATGGTTCAATAAAAAGACAGGTACAGGGTTATATCCTATAAAAAATATTTATAACATTAAGTTCCAATTCTTAACAAATCAAAACACAAGTAAATATACTTACTATACGTTAAGTAAAATATTATTATTTAAATGTCTGTTCTTATAATAACCTTATTTATCAAAATATTATTAACACTACAGTTATAATTAATATCTTCAATAGAATAAAATCAAATTTCTCAAAACAATATTCTTAGCTAACGGGAAAATATTATACCAATATTAGTTTAGACTTTTGTTATTATCATAGTAATTCTTAAATAAATATAAATCTCCCATTTTTTTCCGAAAAAATAGAAATCTGTCTAGACAGTTCAATTAAGTGTAAATAAGTTTAAATAAGTACCTTACTAATAAATTTATCAGTGCTCTTTGCGTCCTTTATAAAATGTTATCAAAAGTTCTTTTGATATTGTCGAATGTAAAGCATTAGCAGTTTCAACAATTTTGTTATCGATACTATAAAGAGAGATTTGATTGTTTATTGGTTTGTTTGTATTGATTAGGTTCCGAAACTATTGGACTAATATTAAAAATTATTTCACCTACGGGAAGCTACACAATTTGCGTGTAAAGTAGATTATAATTAACGTGGCTAAAATCTCAGACAAACAACAAAAAGGGCTCGTACACAAAAATCTTTCAAGTAATTTTGTTCAAAGAAATTACGGATCACTAAATTATATTGTAAAACAGCGACGAGGTGATTTTTTAAAATTTTCGAACATTATTTACTGTATAAAATTGTCATTAAACATTAATGGACGTTTGTGCAACTAATCGTGAGACTCAAAGACAATTTAAACACTACTGCTTACTTGCTTATGAGAACAAACAATTATGAGGAGGGATGGGCACATAATGTATACGATGTCGTTATTTCAGATATAATAAAAATATCTTTCAATGGTTTTTATTTAAAAAAAATGGTCTATATGCTTGTATTATTACTAGCTTTTCTCGCAGCTTCGTCCACGTGATATAGTTACTTTGGGCATCAATTATCAAACTCCGAAATAAATATTTAAATTCACGCTGTGTAACTTGCACCAAAGAATATTTCAACACTATGGTGAGACTGCTTAGATCTTCCTGTAATCTTTGGTAAAGATCTATTTTCTGTTTGTTTTTTTTTTTCATTTTAGACCCAATAACTTTGAATTTTCATCTGTCTTATTTAAATAATTTTCAACATTCTTATAAAAATCTCTTTCATTTGATATGTCAAACGATATATGTATGTAGAAACACATTTTCAAAGTTTTCTCAAAAGAGACATGATAGACATGTTTAAAGTTCAGTCCCTAACTTATATAAGTGGAACCAAATTTCATCTTAATCGGTCGTTTTAAGTAGTTTTCGAGAAAATGAGCTATGTCATATGGAAACGAACAGACAACTGAGTGATTCTGTGAGGGCTCCGTTTTTCCTTTCGGTGTTCGAAACGCTGAAAATAGGTAAATGTCATTAAGTGGAAGCGGAATTCCGCTGTAGATATGGCTAGTCATGCATGATTAGGTATGCCGTTCAATACAATTTCGACGTCTCGTTTGTGAGAAAAACCCTGTTAAGTTGTTTGAGAAAAAGGAAGCGTTTCATTTATTTTGACAACAAGAAAAAGAAATGACACGAAAATACATAAATACGAAAAGGACAAAAATTATAGACAGGAGTTCGTGACAAAAATATGCAAGAGCATTCTAAAGCTTGATATTTGAATTTGAAAGATTGAATTACTCTGAATACACATCAATCAGTATCCACATAATTTATTCTGAAACTATTGGACCGATTATAAAATTTTTCAATTATTGAAAGCTATATAATCCGCTTGGGATACAGGTAGGCTATACTTTATGCAAGCATAGTCATGGAGAAACAGCAAGTTTGATTGAAATTGTTTCACAATTCAAGAAGAAATATATCAAATCAAATCAAAATCATTTATTCAATCTGGGATTATACAAAGCACTTGTGAAAGTCGAAAACTACTTGTGAAAGTCGAACAACGGTTTGCAAATGGCGGGAGACCTTGTACTGGGAAGAACCGTCAAGAAACTCAACAAGGGCTGCTTTTTTCTCCCTGTTTTATTTCACACAGAGAAGTTTTATCACTTATTACATCGATTAAAACAACAACAACTTAGCGTTTGATAACACGTTTATCTAAAGTGCATTCCAGTTATATAACCTGAGGTGAGATTGAGTTGGAAATGAAACCGGTGAAAAGGAATGGGTGGAGTTTAGTTGCTATCATAATGAAGTCTGCTGCATTTAGAATTTTGTTGGTTTTGAGTTATTTTACTACACATTTTACTCTCTTACAACCTGCATCAATACTAAGTCAATTCAAAACTACCACAGTATGCAAAAGCTGCTTATCATGCATTATAAATTTAATGATCTCATCTTTTTAAAAACTATCTTAATTATAGTAATGTCATAGTCACAATTGATAATGTATAACATAAAACACAATAATGTCATGATCATGTCATATTATGTATTTTTAGTCACATCAACGATCAGTAATACTAATCGGATAGGGTACTTACAAAGGTGTGAACCTATTCGTGCTCAATCAAGGTTGTTATTATAAAAATAAACGACCTAAATAGAGAAAGAGCGACATTTTATTTAAAACGTGCTTACAAATAAGTGATTACACATGCTGGCATACTTGTGCACGCAAACCTAGTTTTGTGACACGTACTTTTTCCGATATTGAACTCTATTAGACATGTGTTGTCAACCTTTTTTAAACGGAAGAGCAAAAATTTGTAAATTAAAACTTTTACCAAGTACCAAAAACTGCTTTAGCCACTCTGGATTGGATGTAACGTCGCATATAATTATAGTCAAACATCACGTGAAGGTAAGTTCATTTACCCATTAAGTGTTTATCTATCTATTATAGAGAAGCACTTTATTGCACAAATAATAATAACAGTTTAGAGGGAATTTTATGGTTAAAGTGGGCAAAGGCAATCTTATCATTAAAAGCGTTTTCTTCTACCAAAACTTCAATTATCGGAATATGTAAAGAGAGCGAAGGTAGTGTACCGAGGGTAACTATATAAATATGAAAATATTTATATATATAGAAATTCAAAAAGATACATACATTCAACAACAATAGCAAATATAAATTACGAACATAAAATATAAATTAAAAAATTCATGATATATATAAATATGCTTACATAAGTACAAAAAAAATATCAAATACTGAGAGTTAGTCGGGAGAAGTCATGCAATCTTAATTTGAAGGCTACAGACATTACTTTACGGATGTCAGACGGCAGTGAATTCTATAGCCCGGCAGCTGTGACAGTAAAAGACTCATGGTAATATCCCGACCTGCTAAGAGGAATCTTCAGTACACTATCGGGCTTAGATCATAGTACACGATTGTGGTTTGTCCTAAGGAAGTAGAAACGCTCCTTAAGTAGGAGGGTTAACATGGATCATATAGAACCTTGTAAAGGAGAGTAAGTATATGTACTTCGCGACGTAATCTAATAGGGAGCCACTCAAGTTTACGTCGAAATTCGGTCGTAAACAAGTCTAATGCATAGATTCTGTAAGCGTTCAATTTAATTGAGCAACTCTTCATTAAGATTAATAAGGCACCTATTGGCGTATTCCAAAATCGGTAGAAGCAAACTCTGCGCTAACTCAATTTTTGTCCTTAGTGCAAGCAGGTTTCAACCTTCTCAAAGAACCTTCAGCAGCATACAATTTGCGACTGACTTCGGTGATATGCGAAGATCAAGAGAGGGAAGAATCGAAAAGAACGCCTAAGTTTTTAACCACACTGCTGGAAGCCAAAGTAATATCATTCAGAAAAAAGGAGGAACAACAATGTGCTTGCAGTTTGTTTAGCTACAACAATGATTATAGCTTGGGACTTTACAGGGTTAACGATAAGCCCATAGGATCAACTCCAATCGGAAATTACAGTAAGGTCATCTTCCACATCCTCAGGTGATTTCGAATATAGACTGGGGGACTTACTTACCATGTTAAAAGGAAAATGACTTCTCAGATATATTATCACTCCACTTTCACCCTTGCTTGGCCTGTCATTCCGGATAAAATGATAATGGTAAGGCAGACAGAGTTTCAGAAACGTTTCCGATCCTAGCATGGTATGTAAACTGGTAGAGAATGCTAATAGCATTAAGTCCGCCTTATGTACCAATACAATGGTCAATAAAATTTATTAAATAAATAAATACTATTTATTAGTGTATATTATATACACTAATAAATACTATAATAGGTAATAAATACCTATTATAGTTATAACCTTGCATTTTTAAAGAAAGACAAACTAATTCTAATATTTACGTGCCAGCAGTGTGGAAGAGTATCGTTAAAAGTATGCACTAAAATATGTTACTAACTAAACTTATATAAAATATGACTAAAAACATCACTATAGTAATGGGAATTGACAAAATTAAGTAAGTTCATACTGGTTGGAATAAATAAGAAGATTAATTAAAAACTGTAAATAATAAACTCCTTAGTCCTTTCAATAACTGAAGTTTAGAATTAAGTAAAAAAAAATGGATATACAAAATCTGGTTACATTGGAGTAAGAAGGTATATAATTTTTTGCTTATGACTCAACTCAGCTGCATCACCGGCATCGAAAATCAGTCAAAAACTTTAAAATAAAAAAAAAATATATTATTGAATGTATAGTTTACTAAATATAATAAACATACAAAAATTCAAACACGATATAGGGTTTAGCTGGTATAAAATGCTAATAATATAACTACAGTCATTAAAATATAACTGTTTTATTTAATTTAACTGTAACAAATATGGATACATATAAAAAATAGTGTTTATGAAATATGGAAGGTGCAAATCTATATCTAAAGAGACGCAGGTTGTCGACCTCTGTTATAGATGAACAATTACCTTGTTGACATACATTTTTAAATTTATTCTAGACCCGTATTTATTACCATAACAATAATGTTTTCTTTCACAGTTGTTTTGAACTAATTAAAAACCGATAGCATAAAGCTTTTTATAAATGTGTCTGTATGAAAATGGTAGGCAAGGAGTTTAATATACGAGGGTCAAACTGAAAGTTCTTAGAACTGGCCACTTATAAACAATATAATAAAAAAATAATTCTAAAATTTGAAAATATAACTCTTTGCCAATATTACTGAGTATATATTTCATTCATTTGTCATTTGTTTTACGATTTGGCGGCAAATTGAAAATTGTCTGTGTCACGTCATCATGAATTTAACACGAGAAAATTTTCGTGCAATGATTTTTTATGACTTTCGATGTCATTTAAGTCAACAAGAAAGTTATGATAGACTACGATTGGCCTTTCACGATGAAGCCCCATCTCGTGCGACTGTTTACAACTGATTTAATGAGTTTAAACGTGGTCGCACTAATCTCACTGATGATTTACGTGAGGGACGGCCTTCTACGGCGACGACTGAAGATAACATCTGTGTTGTGCGGCGTATGATAGAGACTGACAAAAGAGTGACCTATCAACAGATTCGGACAAGCTTAGGCATCGGTATGAGTCAAGTGCACAAAATCCTCCACGAACATTTAGCGGTCAGGAAGCTTTGCGCCCGGTGGATACCTCATAATTTGACTGAGGCTCAAAAACTCCATCGTGTGGATTGGTGTCGTAAAATGATTGAAAGATTTAACGGAGGTGACTCAAATGCTGTGTTCGACATACTAACAGGTGACGAAAGCTGGATTTACTGTTATGATCCTAAAAACAAAAGACAATCTGCTCAGTGGGTGTTTCCTTTCGAGGAGTTGCCAACTAAAGTGAAGAGAGATCGAAGTGCGGGAAAAAAAATGGTGGCCTCGTTCTTTGGAAGGATAGGTCATTTTGCAACAATTGTGTTAGAGGATCAAAAAACAGTTTCTGCAGAATGGTACACTACCAATTGTTTGCCACTTGTCTTGGAAAAAGTTCGAGAGAAACGACCTCGCAGTAGGATCCTCCTTCACCACGACAACGCCTCGTCGCACACCGCCAAGCGAACGATCGACTATTTGGCGACATCAAACGTTGAATTACTGGGTCACCCGCCGTATAGCCCGGACCTCGCGCCTTGTGATTTTTATTTATTTCCAAAAATTAAAGAAAAACTTAAAGGAAAGCGGTTTATGAATGCTGAAGAAGCGGTGGCTGCGTATCGCGATGCCATTGAAGAGACCCCTAAGGACGAGTGGGCAAAGTGCTTTTCCCAGTGGTTCCATCGCATGCAGCGGTGTATTGACGTGAATGGACAATATTTTGAAAAGATATAATAAAACTAATAACTGGCTAATGTAATCAGTTTTTGATTTTCTAAGAACTTTCAGTTTGACCCTCGTACATGGTAGACAAGGAGTTAAATATAACCTTAATCGTTTAAAACCATGATATGTGCGTACGTTTAGTAGAGTACAATTGTGATGGTCAGCGTTGTATTAGTAAAGTTTTGTATGAAAATCTGTAGTGGAAAAATAAGAGAGATTTTTTTTTTAAGTAATCGGTGCGGTTTACATGATACGTGTAGATTGATCGTTGTTTTATCTCTAGGGAACCAATTAGTGGGATTAGTAAAGCCTTTACATTAAAATAGGCTTAGAAGTCTCGTAACAAATTTCATCAAAATCCGTTCAATAGTTTTTGTGTGAAAGAGTAAAAAACACAAATCCTTACAAACTTTCCCATTTATAATCTTAGTAGAATTACCTATTTGCGAAAATATTTGCGCGATTGGTCGTTTGATTCAGAATCACAAGAATCTCTTATCCGCTCTTTAATATGTGTACTATACGGTTCAAGTAGAAAAAAAATCACATCAATATTCCAGTTTAGCTCCGAGGTAGGTTGACTTCACGAACTGTAATATTGTCGCACGGTATGTGGTGTGTGGGCGAGCACTCCAATGTTGGGTTTAGAGTCAATAACTTTTATGTGTATGTAGGTTCTGTTTGGAAGTCTCATATTAAAGTCTGACTGTTATTATTGCACCACACCAAAGTATCATAAGTTTCGTTTCGTAATGATTTGAAAATTTAATATTATAAATGTCCGAATCGTAGATGGTTCACATTATTATTTTGGTTTGTAGCCTTCTTTCAGACAGACAATCTTGTGATCGTGATCACAATTTCGCCATCTCCGAGGTGCCGGGTTCGATTCCCGTTCGGGTTAATCTAGAATATTAACAGTTCTCTTCTGTCTCTGGTCTGGTCTAGGTGCCGTGGTACCTCTGTTGTTTAAGATTTCCATAATACAAATGCTTTAGCTACTTAATTTGGGATTTGAGTAATAAGTGTGTGATGCTGTCAAACGTTTGTTGCTAATTTATATTCAACGATAATTAAGTTTTAATAAGAAATCAAACGTATTATAAGATTGTGAAATATACTGCTTAATATAATAATGTTGAACAGTTTTTTACTCTGCCATTGATTTCTCTGTTGAAAGTACTTTGAGCCAGGGGCCGATACGGCTTAGCTTTTAGGGGTCTTAATCGACAGAGTTTATTGGGTTAGGTTAGAAATACTACGTAATAGGTTAATCTTTATTATCAGATTTATCATTCGGGTATAATATAAAGAAAAAAGATAGCCCTATTGCGTAGTGAACATGTTTATTATTATTATCTTTTAAAGTCCTTTATTTACACTTTTATTTGTATGCTTTGTTCTATTTAATTCCGATTTAATAAGACTAAAATAAAATGAAAATTGTTTAATAAAAACAAAAACAAAATTATTCTTGTGCAATATTAGCCTTTTGGAAATAAGTGATAGAAAATACCCTGTTAACCTAGCCGAAGTGTTTACAAAGAAATGGTTAATCATGAAACTTAATTAACTGCTCTTGTCTTGAACAATTTGATTTAATTTTACTCGTATTTTATAACCTCACCAAAACCAAATGAAGCAGATTATAATATGATTACATTCTTATCACATTAGGTTGGGGAAAGACTCCTTCCGCATATAGTATGCATAAACTTGTGATTATATCTTTCTGGCTATACTATTTGTATCTAGCTGGTTCTGAGAAAGCTTAAATTTTCAACAAAAGTACTTATTCAAATTAGGAAAATGTGCGAATTTCTTTTCTTACTGTCAAAATAAGTGAATGTAATGAAGAAATTCGATACATTTTAAAATTTTATTACAAAAAAGGTAAAAATGCAATGCAAGCCGTGAAAAAAAAAATTGTGGCGTTTATTGACCTAGTCTAATTTCTGTGAGACTAGCATAAATTTGGTTTAAACGTTTTCAGTCGGGATGCATTTTTGACGTCAAAGATGCAAGTCATTCCGGTAACCCTGTTACGGATAAAATAAACAACACTTAACTGTTCTCACTTTTTGCAATAGCTTTATTCGTATATTAATTAATCAGAGCATAATTAACTAATTATATTAATTAGTTAATTATGTTCTGAAGGTGCTTCTTCTTAAAATCATCATCATCAGCCCTTTTACGTCCCCACTGCAGGGGCTCAGACCTTCCTTATGGATGGTTAAGGAGGATGGGCCATGACCCTCCACGTTGGCCCAATGCGGATTGGAGGGTATTAACGACTACAAATGCAGCCGGGACCAACGGCTTAACGTGCCTTCCGAAGCACGGAGTAGCTCAAGACAATAATTTTTTGGTCACCCATCCCGTGACCGACCCATGCGAAAGTTGCTTAACGACAACGATCGCGGGCCGCGGCGCTAATCCATATAAATATATCAACACAATATATTACTCTTACATAATATATATTATAAGGTTTACGGGTCGACACAGGACTGGCGGAAAATCCGTAAACCTCTAACGGAAGTGTGGATTAGTACGCAACGGAGCAATCAATGTGCAAGATTAAATAAATTCAAAGACTTGTATGTATTACTAGACAAGCTATGATGTAAAAAGTACTCGCTAAGCCAATGCACAATTCCAACGCACCATTTAGTCAATTGCCAGCGAGCTAATAGAAGAGTTTTGCACCACAAAAGTTTTTTTCGATAAACTGACACTTATATTTATGTAATTCATACAACGTGGTCAGTATTTGCGTTTCAATTTTGTTTATGTAATGCAAGTAGTTTCAGTGCGTAACTTTTTCTTTACTTTGAAAAATGTTATATGTTATCTGATATATTCACAAAAGGCTGGATATTATAGTGGTTATATTCTTCTAAATATGGTTTATTGCCGTCTCGCTTACTTTTACTTACTTTAGATGGCAAACGCCGACGTGTGCTCGTATTATGTCACAATTTAAATTCAGAACTACCTGTGAAGTAGAAGAATTTCATAGAAGGTTTTAAGTTCTAACGTTCCGTGACCGATGGTACGCGAGTATGCGACTAATCTTCTGTCACATATATCCTGACTTAACCAATTAAACACCAAAAAAGTAGCGCTCAAAAACACATTCATCATTATTCCGTTCAAAATAATATTCCATTACTGCTTGTAATATTCAATTCCATTTCAATTTAACAATCAACGAATGTTATATATTTTTTTTGTATCTAAAGTAAAAAAAAACGCAGGCGACAATTTCAAACGACGCGATCATAAAAGTCACGTAATTTATTGCTTTCATGAAATTTATATCTGTTTTTACGTAGCTTTTCAGGCTTCATTTTGATAAGGATTTACAATTCTCTAAAATGTTTTTTTTCCGTTGATTGATTACGCTCGAGTAGATCAGTGTGAAATTGTGGATCGGTTACGAAAGTAGCTTAACGCTCGTTGCTGAGATAAAGTAATGTATTTTACACACTTTTGGATATCAAAAAAGCGGATATTGTTCTAAATACACATTGCAGTCTGAATATTTATAGTACAAATATATATATATTTAGCGAATCTAAACTGTATAATATATATAATGTATAGCATACAATGATCATGAATAAATGAATATAAGTATTAGTATAATTCTGCAAATAAGAAAATTAGTAGAGATTTCAAAGTCAGCAAAAATGTTCACTTCTAACGTCTCTTAACATTAAGCTTTATGGATTCAAATACATCTATATTATTGCAAGTAGGGACGTGCTTGAAATATATTGATTTTATAACAAAAACGGGGGTTGGTTGCATATGGGGTGAATGCCCCTGTCACTGCAGGTTCGCCCCGCCACATAACATTAGGGTTCCGTCCCTAATGGAGAATGGACGCCTAAAATATGAGCCCATTCTTCCCCACGCACGTTGAAAAACAGACGGATGCGGTGAACTCATTTTCCTGGCTTTACGCTTCTATAAGCCTTTATTATACGTAACGTACGGGACTACGTTTTTATTTAAAATAAATTGAGCTCAGAATGAGATAACATAACTAAGCAAAGGAGTTGTTGGAATATTGTATGAAAACTAAATTTTTTGATAACGTTATATATGCTTGTCACGATTGTGATTAGTACGAATAAATATAATTAATTTACATACACAAAGGTATACCTTTTAAGTCAACTAACCAAATAAAAAACGCAAAATTTCAACTCTACAAGCCAAGCCTTTAAAAAAGTCAATACTATTGAACTGAATTATTTGAAATTATAAAACAGTTCTATTCATATTATTATACTTTAAATTTCATGTTTTTTTTTTTAAATCGTGCGTTGTATCGAATTGAATCTAAATGCATATCTAAGATAAACACAAATAATCATACGTTATGAATAGGGAAGCGTCCGTAGGCGGTAGGAAAAAGGTAAAAAAGTCATAGAGTAGTTATATAAAACGTGATGACTAACAAATTCTACACAATAGTCATCATTTATCATTTACAAATAGCACTAAGTCCCCGGCCGTGCTTGACACGGGGACTATTATTCAACTTTCGCAGTGGGCAAATAATGTCTTGGTGTAAAAGATCATTGCCAAATGGACATCACACTAGACTTATAATGTGAAACTCCTAATAATTATCTATTTTATATTATCACAAGGAATAAATGAATGTTTTATAACTATAATAAGATAATAACATCACCTTAATCATAATGCAATGTCATAAGACCAGAATGCATGTATACCAAGGAGGTAAAATATGCTTTTAAATAACGAAAACAGTTTGGAAATCAGAGCAGTAGTAACATAATAGTCGAATATAGGATTCCTTTTTCGGATACGTGTGAAATTCAAACTTATATAAGAAGGTCTAACATTACTTTAAATTTAGCTTTAAATTTATATAAATACCTTCTACAAATGTAGAACAGCTCAACGTTGCCGGCTCAGCAAAGCGACAATCGAAATGTAACATGTGCATAAGTTACAAACTCAATTTCGCTACGCAGGGGTGTGTGAAACGCTGTAGATAGATTCATTAATAGTCTTAGCGCTAGTGTTCTGTGATATTTTTAGCATGAGCTTGTTCAGAAAATCATCGAAATTTTTTTCCATATAACTATCATCATTAGTAAGATGATTCATAAATTTAATAGCCATATAATTTAGCTGTTTTATTGTTATTATTCTTATAAAATATTTCATGGCTGGATTTTTGAACTTATTCAGAGAAGTGTATATATTTTAATCACCCGTGATTAAGTATAATTTTCAGGTCATCAATATCATAAATATTTGTTATATAAAAATAAACTTATTATAGAATAATCTTATGCAGCCCTAAAACTATAATTCAGCTACTACTCGCGCTGTTGCTAAACTTAACACTGATTTGTGCATATTAGTAGTTAAACACGTGAGGACGATGTATAAATAAATGATATATAAATTGGATACATTTTCTATATCATTTTTAAGACTGATATATTTTGTTTATAAAGCATTGCTTATCTTAAAAAAGTCACAATGAAAAAGCTGTGCTTTTTAAATGCCATTAAATGATGCATTTATTTTAACAAATCCATGACAATTTTTTTTATAGTATGTATATACAAAAGTATTAGCATAAATAACTCGCTCTTTACTAAAATGTCGAAGGCAAATTGTAAATTAGCTTCACATTTCGTAATGTTACGTAATACAAACAGTGATTTGAACGTAGTTTATATAAAATACAGTTGCAAATTGGATTAATTGATCATTACCATAAAACAATGATAAGAAAATTAAAGTAAACTATTAAGCAAAAACATCAGAGTAATTAGATTGTATCTTCACTACCTATGTTCTTGTTCTGCAACTCAATATATAATTTGCAGCTCTTTTGTACGAAAATGATAGGTATGGCTAGAATTATTTTAGCCAGCCTAATACAGTCAGGAACGCCCTAAGCGCTCTAACGTCAGTCACAGTGTAAATATAAGTAGACAGTGGTGAAACTGCCTACAAGCGTTCGAAATCGCACGCACACATAAACACGCTCACCGACGAGCCGCCTAAGTGGACCTAACAGGACGCTCAGTAACGCGTATCGCGTCGAGATGAGGGGTCGCGTTACACGTTTCGTGAACCTTTTTTTTTTTAAATTAAGGAAATGAGTAGGCTTATGTGAAATAAAAAATAAGATTTTTTTTAGATTTAGATGTTTTTTTTTTAAATACCCGTTTCAGTATCATGCATATTTTCGGGTTAAAACGTAGTACGGTCCCACCCGAAAATGCCTGATAAACACCCAAAACAGCCGCTCATGCCTCCGATCCGAAGAGAGCTATGTGTCCGTTAAAACTTGTACAAGGTTATGCCGTAATGTCAAGTTAGAGATCAACATAAAAACAAAGATTTACAAATTGTGTCAATATTAAACTATTTCTCGTATGTTAAACTATCGTCTTTTGCTGAGATTAATCGATTTTTAACCGACTTCAAAAAATGAAGGTTATCAATTCGACCTGTACGTATGCTATATTTCCAGATATATATATTCCAGATATATATAGAATAATATAAGTAGATATCACCGTCTGAACAAATGTGTATGTATATTTTTTTGTTTGTTAATTAGTTATTACAATTCGATTGATTAATAATGTCAGAACTCCTTTTATATTTTGTAAAAGAAACAATGTCTAAAACATTCGAAATGACAACCCTATGGTTTCAATGGAGCGTAGGTATTTATTTTATCAAATAGGCTTAGTTTCTATACTGTGTCATACTTATACTGTGCGTCAGTGATGGCCTTCTGGAGGTTACCCGGTAAGTCAAGATTTTTGGCCGGTAGTAGGTTAGGGTAGGAAATGTTACTTGTTTGCATCCCTGCTGAATATGAGCAGCTATTTCTGCCACCATAAACCTCTGTATAGAAGACTGTCGGTGACACCTGAAGTGAATTGGTGCCTGTTAATATTGCCATAACAAGTAATAACACTTGTTGCGGAACATTTACACAACATTTGTAGGGAGTGAGTTGGCTGAAAAATTGCATTTATTTTGAGAATAAAGATATTATCAGCCAAATTAATTAAAGCCGACTAAATATCTCTAAATAACACTTATTTTTTTTATTACTTTTATTATCTGGTCTCAGTGTTCAATAAATAACCCAGCCATTTGTGTAATCTGTCATTAGGTTGCCAAATAAGCAAGTGACAAGATCGTATTCATATTTTGGTTGAAGGCAAGTAAATATATGAGTATAATTGCCCCATCTTAGAATACCAGGGAAAAAAGCATAGATTTTTAAGCATTTTATAAGTGTGAGTAAAACTTATGAGGGCCAAATATAGACTACGAGAGTATTACGTTTGAGTTTGTACTACACTAGAGTGTAACCTAGTTTACCGTTTCACAACGACTTGTGACAGCTTTGATGGCTATATACATGAGCAGAGCTCGTTGCGTCAACATGAAGTGTTGGTTTCAGAAACCTATTTAAACGAGACAAAATAAACAGGCAAATAAATGGAATAGAAACAGACAGAGTATGGCGTGTTACGTGAAATAGTGCAATTATTGTAATATTTTTCCTTCACCCCATCCTCAGCTACAAAGTGATTCACAAGCTCTTCAAATTTTTCTTTAATACATGGGGAAAGCATGGAAAAATTGGACTTAATAATGAATCTTACGCTGATTTTGTGATTTTTAGTATACATGTGTCTTCAAAGGAAAATTAAACTCTAATAGGATAAATCGTTCACGGGTCTTTCATATCACTACATTTATTTTCTCAAAAACTACAGCACCGATTGAATTGAAACATGATAAAAGTCGCTGATCCAAATTCAGTAGTATTATGGAATTAAATGAATTTGAAA
Organism: Diatraea saccharalis; assembly: GCA_918026875.4. Classification (NCBI taxonomy): domain Eukaryota; kingdom Metazoa; phylum Arthropoda; class Insecta; order Lepidoptera; family Crambidae; genus Diatraea; species Diatraea saccharalis. Next base: position 13,041,655 of record OU893345.1, read on the forward strand.
AGTCTTGCTATATTTTAGTGACATGTCATTTGAAAGAGCTCATTAACCCTTATATAAATCTTTATTTATCTTTTACTGACTTAAAAAGGAGGTTCTCAATTTAATCTATATGTATTTATCATTAGGCGCCATTATCTCGCGTTTGTATGAACCGATTTTGATGCGGTTTTCAACATAGTATTTGTCACACTTAGGAGAATATTAAAAAAGCACGAAGTTAGCACTTTAACAGCATGGGTTGACGCGGTTTTGAGAATATTATTTTTAGTTTACCTATAATACTCGTATAAAAAAACAATATCACTAAAAAGCATGAAATAAAGCTTTTTTAAATAGAACCTACTTCAAACTTAGGAATATTGTGTTCTATAGATAACAGGAAAAACCTTTAAGAAATTTCGATTAACACTGATGATGGTTTTGTTAATTTTAATTTAGCTTATTTAGCTTTCTTTGTTCAAGAAACACCTTCTCAACCTGGTTGTCAACAATTTTCAATGACCCGAAGAAATCTCAAGTACCTATATAGAGACAACCCAGGACAGAAACGACTGGCGTAAATATACAAGGAGATCCGATCTCAAATAATGGAAACAGGATAAGAAGAAGTCTTCTTTGTTTAATATCAGTGAAATTTTGTGGTATACCGTTTAGACCGTCTCTCATCATCAGCCCTTTTACGTCCCTAATGTAGGGGCTTTGGCCTTTCTTATGGATGATTAAGAAGGAACACTCTCCAAAAAAAAAAAAATAAGCAAAGGTAAAAAGGCTATTATTTAATTGAACTTCTAACGCTGCGACAGCCGTGTTCGAGGTAGTATATTTACAGAATACCAAAGCAGAAATGCGTTTTTGTTTAATGTGGTAATTAGAATGTTGTATTTTAAAATAACGCAAAGGATTGCGAGGGTGTAAAATAAAATTATCCAAGCAAAGCACCCGTTTCAGAGTTGACATTCTATTCATTCCATATTCTAGACACGTTTTAATATATTTTAAATTATCCAGCAGCTCATTCCAGCCACGTTTTGTGAACATTAGGTGTAATCAAACGCTGCGAACATAAGTATTGTTTTATACGATCACAAGTATCATTGCTGTAGTACCTTTTATGGGAAACAAATAGTGTGGCGTAGACACATTTCTTCTTACTATAGTTTAGGCACTGTTACCAAAATGGGAAATGACAAAAGTGTCTCGTGAAAAACCGTCTCCACTCATCCGAAATGAAAGGAGGTCGAGATAGATGTATCTGCCTGCTAAAGTGGACACTATTTGTGAGGAATGTAGTAGTTACCGCGAACGGGCATTGTCGACTTCAAGTCGAAGGTTTATGCGGCCATTTTTCATCGGAACATTTTGTACATACACAAAATATGCGTGTAATTTGTAACTGTACGAGAATTTGTGAATGTGATGTTATTACATTCTGTACTGACATAATAAATTCTTTAGTGTGGATAACTGTTTTTTTTTAGTTTTTATCCACATTTGTTATCTAATGAAATTAACGAGTTAGCAGGGGGCATTAAACCAAAATACTGTCACTGTCTATGTTAACAATAAAATAGTTAATATAACACTAAACTTGGCGAGGTGTACGTGGTCTGCGAGACCCCGAAAGGAACGGCTGAGGGGGCAATATAGGCAGATCTTTTTCCTTACAGGAGGGAAGGAGGGATCGAATGTTAATCCAAACGCCAGTTAGCGTGGTGACTGTGCATGAATTCCTGGTTGCCAATGTCAACAAAGGTTATACCTAGCGTTTTAGTAGCTAGGCCCCTTTAACCTGCATACTGATTTAACGGACAACTACTCAGAAGACCCGTTAACGGAGGAGAGTCCTATACACATCCTGCAATTTTATCAGGCAGCCGGGATAACGTATATCAAATTTTCCCAGCGTCAAAAAGGTAAGCTATTAGCCTAAAACCTACCTAAGGTTTTATTACCCTTGGTAAAGAATTCAAATAGTAACAGGTATTGAGTTATCATCATCAACCCTTTTATGTCCCTAATGTAGGGGCTTTGGCCTTTCTTATGGATGATAAAGAAGGAACCGTCTCCAAAAAAAAAAAATAAGCTAAGGTAAAAAGGCTATTATTTAATTGAACCTTTAACGCTGGCGACAGCCGTGTTCGAGGTAGTTGCATCCTGCAATTTTATCAGACAGCCGGGACAACGTATATCAAATTTTCCCTGCGTCAAAAAGGTAAGCTATTAGCCTAAAACCTACCTAAGGTTTTATTACCCTTGTTAAAGAATGCAAATAGTAACAGGTATTGAGTTGTGTGAAAACAATGAGTATTATGTTGTTCTTTCTTATTTGTATAAGTAACAGTGTCCAGTCAACTTGTGGCACTAAGTGATATGAGGACGGACGGACTATTTCCTTGTTTGTTATTATATTATTTATTCTTATATTTAACATGGCATTTTTTGTAACCTCATAATCGACTCTTGAATCTCTCGAACATTAATTTAGTTGAAAAAATCATTTTAAGAAATATTTATAATAGTTTTCACTATATCAAGTAAATCATAAAACAGCCGTGATTTTTATACTCAGATATGATGCTCTAAATAAGATTTAGTTATAAAAAATGTGTTATTTTGTCCTTGTGTCTCAACTCTAAATGGAATTTCTATCTATAGTATCAATTTTTATAAAGTATTTTTTAATTTTTTGAAATCGATTTTAGTTTCTTTAAATAAATATATGGCCAATGCAACTCACTCGTGATATTATTGAAAGAATTTTTCAAACGGGTCCAGTACTTCTTGAGTTTATTCATTACAAACAAAAAATCTATACTTTTCTTTTATATTTATATAATATTAGTTAACTAACCATTAAACTATCATTTTTGTAAATATTAAAGTTACGTTGCAGTTACCTTATTCGTTTTTAAATATGAATGAAATGCATTTACCCTGAATGGTTATAACATGAGCAAAGCAGAAACTAGGCGCAGACATCCAAAGTCCCGGCTTGTAGTGCTAGCGTACAGTGAAACGTTTCATATGTAAATGGCCGTAATCTGTAGGAATCGGTAGCAGACATCGATCGTCGATTGTGCCCCCGCACTCGAAAAGTTTCTGTATGCAGCACGAATACTCATAGCAACAACTTTGTCTTGTATTTTATCGACTGACACATTTCTAGATGTGTTTAGAATACGGTATATTAGATAGTTTTATTGATTTATAGACTGTCAAGAGATTTATACTTATTCGATTGCTATCACTGATAAAAGGTGCGTTTTAAGACAATTTGAGGAACTCGGCGAAGAAATAGTTAGCCCGTCCGGTCTGCGATGTGGAAGTTAAACGATTTTCATAAGGGCCGGTCATAGGATGGGTGACCAAAAACTTACTATAAAAAAAACTTATTGTATGGAGCTCTCTCTCGGAAAGCACGTTCAGAAGTTGATCCATGCTGCATCTGCAGTAATTAATACCCCATCAATCAGCATTGGGCCCACTTGGTGGTTTATACCCTATTCTACCTATTCATTCCATCCTTCCTTATGGATGCCTGTGCCTCAGCTGTCGGGGTATTAATAGCCTGGTGATGATAATAATTAATTAGTAATAAAATAGCTGTCCAGCGGCTTGGCCCGCGTGGTCCTGTATTACCTATACAAATTATTCCTTTGATCGCTTTGTAAAATGATGAAAACTGCATTATAATTAGTATTATAGTTTAAAAGATTTCGACGTACATACAACGAGAAGCATCTTTGTTTTACACTGTGTACAAGCAACGTTATATCGATTGCCCTACAAGACTGTAATTGTTAATATTGCCTATAATGATTTCTCGATAACGTCACAAATGTGAGAGGTCGTCATCCAATATTTCGTTATGTAATTATTTTTATGCGGACATACTAAAGTTTAGGTGTGTTTATTTTCGGAAATTAAGGTGATTGTGGTCTTAAATGACTGAGATCTTTAAAAACTCTACAACAGATTTTGATGTGGTTTTGTGTACAGAGTGATTCTGTACACAATAATCTATATAATAATCTATAAGCTAAGTAAAGGAAATAGTATGAGTTAAAAATTAACTAAAAAAAAAACATAAATATATATTATCACAGTAATACTGGATAACTTTCGCTCTATGGTGCGTTTCGTTTCCTCTGTCGTGTCGTATGTGTGTACATATCACAAAAACCAACAGGCATTCTTAGCGGACGATGTCTCGATATTATCGGGTCGTAATTCTTAAGGTACACGAATATTATATAGAGGAAAGAGATTTCATTGTTGTTTGTTTACTACTGAACAAATTTAAATATTATTTCACCCACGAGAAGCTGCATCAACCGCGTGACAAGGCTATAATTTACGCGGGCGAAGTCACGTGAAAACAGCTAGTAATGGATAAACTCAAAGTGCTGGTCTGATTTTAAAATATCTTTCATCAATGAAAGTGCACATTCTCAATGCGTTACCTTGACTATATTTTATTTATATGAAAACAATAATATTACGTGCTCTTTTTCTCAAATTTGAAAATTTTTCGATTGATTAACACGAAGTCAAACTGTCCATTGTTTCCATTAATGCTATTTTACGATACATTAGTTTTATCCTAAAATTGCTATAAGAACTGCTAAAGTGAAATATGGCCTAGTTGGCCTAGGTTATGACCCCGTATCAAAATAATAAATTTTGACAGATTTCAAATAAAGGTGTCGGTTAATTATTATCCATACATAGTGCCCTCTCGATTTCAATAGAACTTTCTCGAATTATTCCTTATATAACTAAACTGTTTCGAAGGAAGTTTTTTAAATATTAAAAGTAATTTGAAATTTAGCTATTAATTTAACTATAATAAATTTCTGCTTGGTTAATTTAAATCGTTTACAGTTTACATTGATAAACAGTCATAAGCTTATAAATAAATGTTAATAATTATATACGCAATAATTGATCATTACTTAATTATTAGGTTTACGATTCTCCAGAACTGAATAAGTTCTTTCGCATCATGAAATGAGGTAAATTATTAATAGAAACCAATTTACTATTGAAATCTCGCCAAGCAACCGAAATCGAAAATAGAATCGGTAATGATTTAGGTACTTAGTATCTTAATTGTGTTACGAGATTTATTTTCGTTAAAAAAACTATAACTCTTACGAAGTAACATGACACCTGAAGGTCTATTCTATCTGCCCTCGAACAATTCCGAAAGTTATGAATCATACCTATATATACAATTTTATAAAAATCACATCGAAGATTATTCTGTGCCTCAGAGACAATGTCAGGTTTTCCCTCCGTTGCATCATAAATTATCGAGAAACGTGTTTATTTGGAGTCGTATTAGGAAGTCGAAAGTAGACGAAATTTGTTTTCCGCGAAATAGAAACGGCCTTCAGGATTAATGTCGATTCGTACGAGTGGTAAGTAAAATTGATGATAGCATAATATTATAACATTTTTATGCCATGAAAATACTAACAGTTAATTGTTCATCATTCATCATCAGCCGGAAGACGTCCACTGCTGAACATAGGCCTCCCCTTTTGAACGCCACGACGGACGACATTGCGCCAGCTGCATCCAGTGGCCGCCCGCGACTCGGACGATGTCGACAGTTAATTGTATTGTATATCAATTATGTCAGTGATTACTAAGGGTGTGATCTAATGAAAGCAGACTGTAATATATGTATTTAGAAACACAGTAAAGACAGAAAAACAAATTAAAATTATTACAAAGATGCCGATCGCAAATTAAGGTGTAAATATTTATAACTTTAATTTGATTGAGAGCTAGAGTCATAAATTTAGCATGTTCAATGCAAGTGGGTTTTTTTGCATTACACGTGCAAAATTTTTAAAAATTGTCTTGTAACGTAAAATAGTTTAGACGGTTTTTAAAAACTCTTTCACCTACGGGAAGCTACATCATATGTGTGTAATATGGGTTATAAATTAAGCGGGTGAAGTTGCGGGACAAAGCTAGTAATAAATAAATTAAAAAAAGACAACATCAATGTGTTAGCAACAAGCCAGTTAGTTCAACTTATAATCGAGGCAAAATCATCCTAATTCAAATTGGTATCATAATAATAAACCCATGAATAGTCCAATATTTTTTCCTTAGCTCCCATTCAGGACTAACTTAACATTAATAATGTTCTGTAAACATAATTTGGAAAACGACTTAGGTCTCATTATAAAAATATAAAGTTCGGTCGTTTTATTTCTTTGCTTATTACTTTTGTACCATGAAAAATGTTACCTTATTGTATAAATATGCGTAAATTGTAGCTTTATTAAATAATTTTGCTGGAGAGGCGTTACTTATTTGATTAGATGAAAAATAGATCTAGATATATAACAGAAATATGTTATTTCTTTTCCTTGTAATGATGTTTGGATTTGGATTTTTGTGTGCAGAATGTTAGGGAGTTAGTTAGACACTGCTATATGATTTTACATGCAAAACAAATAAATTCCAACAAAAAGGTATGTTATGTTTTATATTTCCTTTTCCACGCGAGTGAAACAGCTTGTGTATTTCCTTTTCCACGCGAGTGAAACAGCTAAATATTGATTTTAGATTTGCTCAAAATTTCTTTTACTTTGTAACAATTTTTTATAGATTTAGAATTGTAGATTTTGTTTAAAAGGTTTGATTAAAGTAAGCCAAGTGATGGAAATTGAAAGCAATTAATGACTTACGAACAGTTATTATCATATATGTATATGTAGTTGGAATCGGTGTGTGACAACTAAAAGCATCTTAACGTCATAATCACTGTGTTTTATGAATTCAAATGCCTAAATTGCAATAGATATAAGTTTCCTTTTGCCTATAGAGAAATCGTTTTAAATCGCATGATACCGGAATCGATGCTGAGTGCGTGTTTAAGCCGCAGGTGTTATTTTATCGGTAACGGGCGGGACCATTGCCCTCACTTCCGCCCTTATCTAAGTTTGCTTACCTTCGCCTGGGAACAACCAGGGCCTGATTTAGGTAACTATATAGCCGTTTGCACAGGGCAAAAAATTACTATTAAACATGAGCCTGACATAAAACTTATGTCACAATATATGAAAAATATCCAATAATGTTTAGATTCCGGTCATTGATACTGGAGTAGCTATAATGAGGTTCTCGATCCAATTCCAGGTCGGGTCAATGTAGAAAATGTCGTGGAGTAGTAGAAAATATTAGATTTCCATAATAAAATTACTTTAGCTACATAATTTCTTCTGAAAGATCAGATCTGAAAAGTGTATGTGATATCATCTTATATTGATCATCGCCTATTTTGGGTGACTGGAAAAGTATATGAAAGTAGATTTTTACAAAAAAACTTTAAAAAAGCATTTTTTCGGACTGTTAAGGTTTTTCTTTCGTCCGAATACCCTCCGTTGGGGACTCTACTGCTCTCATTTTTGCCGCTTTGTACAACTGCTTGCCCTCCCTTAGTTACGACCCTGGGAAGGGCTAGCAACCATCAGCTGGCCTATTACTGAACCTCTAGCATGAATACACCACATTATTTATTAATCGACAGAATATAAACTATCAAAAACAATGAAAAATATGATCTTCGAATACGATTTTATTATGACTGAAACATGTTGCCGTTGCAATAAAAGTATCCTGAAAATATTGTTTAACAAATACACGCTGGAAATTCAAATAATACAGCCAGGGACAGATATTGAGTTAGATAAAAGGCACTCCAACAGCAAACATAAAACAATGATAATTAATGGATCAGTAGCTTAGTTTATAATATACTTAGCTTGCGTTACTTTACGGAAAGCATTAATGTTATCTTTTTAGGTCATCACTGCCTTATGAATGTTTTCACTGCTGCTACCAATAGAGAGATCGGTCACATTACCTACCTACACAGGCCGAGTACGGATTAGTGGGTGTTTACCACTACAGACGGTTTAATAATTTTCGAACCACGGAGTTCGAGATCGTAAATTTTTGGTCACTTATAACCGGTCGTTGGGAAGGTTACTTAACTTTTGCATGGCAAATCGAACGCACTAACCTCTTCACCATGGAGTTCTACAAACCAAAATTTTGAATACAGAACATAACATAAAATTATAGATAGCTATATCCTCTTTAAAAGTATTTGGAATGTGAAACCATATAAATTGGTTATATGCAAATTTAAACTACTGTCTCGTAGATGCGGAATGCACTTGCTGTATTAAACTCGAATACCTGCTTTTATTAAGTTTAAAAGTGGCTATCTAATTGGAGTACTTTGCTATATGGGTACTGTAATTTCAAATAGTGTTTACATTAAAATTTTATAGTTATTAGGTAACTATTCAATACAGTTAAAAACGATGCAAATCATATTAAAATGAATATTAGGACAACATACATTGCGCAGAAAACCCAACTGCTAAATCCTTAACTTCTGGTCTGTTCTTTTAAGGAAAACACAAAATAAAGGTCCAATAATCGAAATTTGGCGTTGGTTAAGAATCGAACCAGAAAATCGGAATAAAATGGAAACACTTAGAAGAAGGCGTGTGCGCCAATCAGCCGCGGAGGTCCTCCATGAAAGATGTCGAAAAATAAAGTGCGTTATAGCTACTATTAAAAAAAAAGTGATTTGGTATTTAAATCATCCATACAAAATTATATGTGAACAAACAATATGTATTTACACTAACGCGAAAAGTAACGACACCCTGTGGATAGTTAGTATGAAACGCTAAAACGTGGTAAGTATTATATTATTTATTTTAAAATTTAAATATTCAATATTTAGTGCATTTACTGTAATATTGACAGTTGAAGGTAAGCACTGTGCAAACTTGGGCATTTTAACTATTTTCCTGTAGCTTAGAAACTAACAGCAGTAGCTAGGTTACCAACGACGAAGCATTCAACATTTAGTTATAGGAAAGTTATTCTTTTAAAAATGCTTAAACTAAAAGAAATGGGATATCACTAATATTATAGGTACGATAATTTGTGAGAATGTGTGTTAGTTACTCTTTCACGCAAAAATTAATGAACGGATTTTGATGAAATTTCGTGCACCGATAATTCTAAGCCTGAATTAAGATATAGCCTAGTATTTATACCACTAAACGGATCCCTAGAGACAACTTTACTAAGTTTTCCTAAGGATAAGTTAAGTCATGGTGTAAGCCACGCGGACGATGACGCTGGCGGAAAACTAGTAAAAATATAAACTTCGGCCTTCAGTCTTCTTCTTTAATGTAATATTTGTCAGGATAGTAGGACTTCAACGTTTGGGATACTATTTGATAGTGCTATAAATTGGTAACGACGAACATATATTTCAATCTCTTGGCAAAATACCAGAATCAAATATTCTTTATATCCAACACGATGTCTGAAATCGAAAATTTTCCTTTTGTGGCTTTTCTATGCTACTTACTTTGGATTTAAGTCTCATCGGACTATTGTTGTCGTTTCAGATGAATGATGATGGATCAGCACTGATCTGGTTTATAGCGTGTCACTAGTTTTCCGCTTCCATCCATTAGTTTATTCAGTTTCAGTGTGTACCATGTGCACAGGAAGCTTGTTCGTTCGTAAAAATACCAATTTGTTTTCTACATAATTTTAAAACTCCAGTAGTTTCAGATCCTATTCGTTGCAAACAAATAAACAATCAAATCTTTCCTCTTTATAATATTACTAGCATTTGCCCGCAACTTCATTTGCGTGGTACGAGTATTTACAGGTTTTTATTTTTAACCAATTTAATAAGAAAAAGTTTTCAATTCAACTGTTATTATATCCATTTGTTTTAAAATGTAACAAATGACCACTCCAATAGTAATACGTAATACTTGGTAACCAAACGGAAATTGTTATATTTAAAATGATTTGTTTATTCTACAATTCATAACACCTATATTTTGTCTTGTCATCGCTTCTAACAATACTTCAGTTTACCTCATAATCCACATACTATCAAAGAAAGACCTTTTGTTTTTAACCGACTTCGAAATCAAAAAGGAGGAGATTATATGTTCGACGGTGATGTATGCTCTTTTTGCTGGTTACATAAGCTAAAAATTGATTTATAAATACGTATTTGCACCTTTGATTGTTGTGAATTAATCTTTCTAAAAGCGGTATGTTTCTGTCGGTTATTTGTTTGGTGGCAATGCTGACGATAGCTAAATAAATCAGTTGAATCACGTATGAATGCAGCGGCATCCGAACTATCCTAACGTAACAAAATGCAAATTCTAGAGTATATACATAGGTACATAAGTATGAAATACACTTTAAAAAGATGTAATACAAAAACTTTTTTCGAAATATGTTCCATAATAATAAGACATTTTTCTACGTTTCAGACAATTTGATCTTTTCAAGACTTTTGTCTAAAGCACTGTAAAAGGCCTTGATCTGTGGGTAAACAGTTGGAACGAGTGATATTCGAGAAGACCTTATTTGATTGACATTTGTATTCGGTAATATATACATAGCAGCATATCAAGTCACGCTTTTTCAAAACAAAAGTCTTTGAACATATATAGATTTCAAAATTATTGGAGTCTGACCTTCTGTAATAACGTGACGTGCTATTGATGCCATTGTACAATTAAATGAAAAAAATCCAAATGTCTGGTTGGTACAATGCAAAATACCTATATTTGGGTAATCTTTATTCTAGCAATGTTCCAATAGTAACTATAGATAAAGGAGAATTGTTACACGTGTTAGACTGCTTTTATCACATCGCATCTGCGCCGCTTGATTGTTTGTATTCTCGGCACGCAAAAAAACCGACTGAATATATTGAAATGGGGTTTTCACTGTCGTAAAGTTTAGACCTACAGAAAAAAATTGAGGTATGTTTTATGTAGACTTGGAACTTAAAATATTAAGCTTCAATCCATTTTTCTTCTAGATTAAATCCTGGTAGGTATGCTGGGTGTGGATTTAACTCAACTATGGTGCAGAATAAGTTTGTGGGATTTTTTATCTACTAAGAAAAAGTCACGTCATTTGTAACTGTAAAATGCAACTTACCAATTCAGGTTTCCTATGTCACATTCCAATGAAAATCTTCAGTTTTGACTACAGCATTTGATGAAACATATTGGTGCATTCAGTTACATCACGACACTAAAGAGAAAAACTTTATTTTTATCATATATCGTCAAATATTAGAGAACTGCGTACTGCAGCGTTGCACTTACAAAACTGGGCGAACGTGCATTAGGCAGTTTGGCACATATTATAAGAGATTTAATAGTTTGTTATTAAAAATAACATCAGAAAAATGTATTAAAAAAAATATTTTAATAGAAGAGGTTAATTAAACTATGATGAATAAAAAAAACAGGTTAGTTTTGTTTATTATTTATGAGACTTAATAAATTATTTTTACCACTCATCAGCTAGTTGCACAAACTTCCATTACAATTGTTATAATTTACAGTGACATTACTGATACAAATTTCACATTCATTAGAGTTTCAAGGAGTCATTAAACTTTAATGGATGTTTATGCAACTGACCGAAAAACACTAATTTCTAAGCTTTTAAAAAAATTCAAGCAACCTTGACATCCGTTACCATGATTGATAATGTTAAGAAGAAAAACAAAGTTGTCAAGCACTTCGTTATCGAACGGTTCGCTTTGACATTGTGAGAATTTCACGAGAATTTCTTTCCAGTGAATATAGAACGCCGTGTTCTGAGAATGCTTGGTTTTGGTGATTTAAATAAAATATTATAGCAAACGGAGTTTATAAGGGGAAATAGATCTTATTTTAAATATGCAAACGTTTGAAGATCTCCTATACGTATAGGACTTGATATCTTATTGCAAATAACTACATAGATTTTGAAATGAAAGTCAGAAGAAGGGTCAAATAAATTCTGAACTATTTATCTCAATAACTTCCTTTCGTGAAGTCCTAATATGTAATGGTATACAATGCTATACTAAAATATTCTTAATTAAAAATTTGTTTTAATTATGATATTTGATCTGTCTTGCATTCACAACGCCATACTGAAAAATAATCTTAGTAAATTATTTCGTCATCAAAAGTTAAAATTTTTGTAAAAATATTTCAGCTGTTTGGGTAGATGAAAAGACGCTCTGTAGTAGCGAAAAAGCAACAAGTGCTTGGATTGATTTCGGCAGTTCTGTTAGGTCCTGGGTAGTTCAGTGGTTAGAGCAGTCGCCCGGTTTGCGAAAGATCATGGGTACAGTCCCATCTCAGAGTGCCAGGGACAAACTGGATTTTAAGCATTTTTCATTAAGAATATTTTTGAAATAAGTATTTTCATTAACGTCACAGAATACAGTTTGTTAATATTTCTCGATAGTAATACAAGTGATTGAAAAATTTGGAGAAACAGACATGACAGAGATTTGAAAGGTTAGAAATGCAAATGAGCAATAGGTATTAATTTTTTTACTTTATATTTATCCGTACACGAAGGGCAAAAAACCGGAACCTAGATAAGGTTATTACACTACGAACGAAACGGTTATTATTAATATATATACCAAATTGTTTTTTTTTTATCTATTATAAAAGATCACAAAAGAGTGATACATCAGATAAAACCATAAATCAGGAAATCTTGCAAATGGAATGATATTGGATGGGACGTTCGTTCAGAAAGCTGGATTCAAAATGCCAATAAAGGGATTTTGTTCAGAATCCACATGTAAGTCCGTTGATTCAAAGGGTGGCCTACTATCACTTGTGGTCAACTATCTATTTTATTGTGTAATTAGTATGCTATATATTTAGGAATTTATGATAAAAAAATATTTTGCGAGAATTCTTTGCTTAATAATAAATGTTAATACAATAAATATAGTGTGTATCGTACAAGTATGCTGTAAATATTTTTAATTATCTTGCATGTTTGAGCTAAATATTGCGTAGATTTTATTAATTATATCGGTCTTCGGTATAAGTTCTCTCTACTGCGTCTTCACTGCAGATATTTTAATATTCTACTAATATCAGCTACGCAGGATTTTTTTTCATACAAAGTGTAAAGTCTATAATATTTACTACCAACGATGGAAGACAACGGATGTTCATTATTCTTTTTATAAGCCACAACAGCCATCTTAAGGTTGCTGGAACTAATTGATCAATTGTCTCCCAAAGCGTGACCAGACTGGAATATATATATTTTTTTAATTTCCCGGATTCTTCAACCGCGGACAAGTCGTGATCTAAAAAGAAATAATCGATATTAATATTTCTTACTTTTTTTTGTAGGTGATATTTACGGAAATATTAATACGAATATTAAAGTTTTATCATCCACGAAGTAACATTAGACGCGCGTGACATATGCTATAGCCTTCTATGTCGTTACATTCTTGACAGTAGTCGTGGTCATCACATCAGGGTTAGTGGCACACCGAATAATCCTTTGCCATTCCTCCCGCACTTCCTGCACGCTGCCTTCTTTGTGAATTCGTGGAGTGGGCTGTTAAGTGCAGATCTTATTTGGTCGGTCCATCGCAAGGGAGATCTGCCGTGCGACCCTATGCCCTCATCTTTGCCCTGCATCACAAGACCCTCCACAGATATATCCCCAACCGTATGACGTGATTAAAGAAAGCGAGAATGCGGCCCTGTATGATAGAAGAAATACACTGTTTCTTCCAATATAGAAACGTTAGTTCTAAATTGAATCCATTACATACCAAGCATCCTCCGCACCATATATACAGGGCGACTATCTTTTTCTTTTCGCTCTCTCTTAGTGTGCATGTATTAGCACCGTTAAGAAATATGGGAAACACTAACGAGTCTCTTTTTTGCGGCTATTTTGAAGTTCCTGTTTCTCTATATTATTTTTATCGCTGGCTGACTTCGAAATAGCCATACGCCGCTTTATTTCATCGGTACACCCACCATTGTTTGTTATGAGTGTACCTACATATACATACGGTTGGATGACGTCGCATTTTGGCTATTTACGGTGAGTTGTTATTAGCGCGATTAAAAATCATCATCTTCGTTTTGCTGCGACTAATTTTCAGGCCGAAATCAAGGTTAGTCCGTTCCATTCTGCAGAGAAGATCTTCCTTAAGATTGATACTTGGTATACTTTTGTAGATGTGGATTTTTTTTTATTTATTTCGTAATCAATCAATTACCGCTATCACACCTTTGTGCATTTTCTGAGTTGTGACGTAACGAGCCCCCGCTGTTCAACATGATGCCTATGCGCTGCTCAACATGATGCCTATACAGGCATAATGTTGAGCAGCGGGGCCATTTCTTCTTTAATTAAAGAAAAAAATACGTATTTAATATTTTTCTGTTATCCTACTGATGACTGGCTTAATCGAATTTTCTTTTTTTTACCCAGTTGTCATCACTCTTTACACGGGCCAAGTCACGGCAAACGGCTAGTCTACTATATAATATACATCGAATTGTCAACCGTTGACGAAGGAGCAGATTGCATTGATAAATTACCATGAAAAATAACTGAATATAAAGTGTGCCCGTGTGTACATTTATTAAAGTACCGGTTTCATATCACAAACCCTTTCCTATTATAAAAGCCATTGTACACGTTTATGCATGGTAATGTTTGTATAGTCATTGTTTTATAAAAGGAAACGGTCAAAAGGACTTATGAAGGGGGTTTCTATAGTGGACTAAAACTTGTGTACCTATTTCTCGTAGATTGCACAAAAACACCACCTGTGCACTGTTAAATATTCATCATATCATTAATTTATATAGCTCGGTACAGTTTAACAATATTTTGATTTATATAAATATTTAGAATCATAATTTAATGCGCATTTAATTTTAGTATTTCATATTAGCTATAACATTCCATAATTGTTATCTTTCCTCTTTTATCAAACTCTGATCAAATCTTACACAGTTAAAAAATTGCACAAAATAAATTTTGCAGAAAATTGACGGCACATGAGAGTTACAAGTGATTTATTCCGATGTTTTACCGTCGGGACTTCAATTCCGTATAATAATAGCTCGACACTATTCCGTTACCAATGTAGATTAAGGGATTTCCGTCGAGTTGGGAGGAAACAAGCATTTTTATCGGAAATCGGTTTACGCCTCGCTCCTCTATAAGGCTATTACTAGGGCAGTGTATATGTTAAAAAGCCGTTCGTAGAGTTTTCAGGTATTTTGTATTCACGAAGAACAAACTGATTCTAAATGGTCTGTCGAGATTCAGACGCGGTACTACACTGCGATAAATGGGATTTTTATAAAAAAATATGTTTTATGAAGCTAAAATACATACAATACATGAAATACAGTCAATTCATCAAGGGAAGAGTAAGACATCCGAAAGAAGATTGGGTTAGGGATTTGTTTATTACAAAAATAATTTGCTATTTATCTAAAATTGTGATATTGATATTTTTCGAGTAGTGAGTTATTTTAATTCAAACGTTTGAATAAAATTAAAGCTATCAAATAATGATCTGGATGTTTAATTTTTTGAGCATGCCAATATTTCTTTTACTACGTCAAGAAGAATAACAACTCTGTTTTGAAATGTTTCATTGTTTCAAATTACATATTTAAGTTCCAAAATATAATGAATTTGGAAATTATCTGTAAACTGATAAGAGTTTAAAATCGTTGAGAGAAAGTTGTCGTTTTGTAAGACATGACTGGACGTTGACGTGTTTTTGGCTATACATACCGCTCAGTAAGAATGAAATTCGCCAAAATTTTGAGAAATCGAGTTCAGTAGGGACTTTAAGTAGTCGAGCTTACTAATTTTAAAATCTGTTTCGTTAGATGTAAATTATCCTTTTTTATGACGCTGGGAAATGCGTTACGTATACCCGCGTTGTTTGCAGGATATGTGGGATTCTCCCCTGCGGACCCCAGAGCACAGACTCGCTAAAAGCCAGCGAGGTCCCTCTCCTGGAGGCGATGCACGGGAACAGCCCGAAGACCATTTCCCGCCCCATTCATCCCCATTTCGGCCCACCCCATGCAGGGTGGGTCCCTCCGCAGGTTAGGGGTACGTCTCAGACGGTCAGTTGCACAAACTTCCATTAAGGTTTAATGACGCCTCGAAGCTCTAATGATTGTCAAATTTGTCTAAGTAATGTCGCTTTAAACTAAATTTTAATGGACGTTTGTGCAACTTATTTAGAGACATTTACGACATACCCCCTCAGAAAGGGCGAGGGAATGTAATGCCCGCGCAAACTGGCCGAACTGCTCCCGACGAAAGACGGTATGATGACTGGGTAAAAAAAATGCATTTCTATTTAGTCCGTCAGTCAGATAATAGAAAAATACTAGATACGTTTTTTTTTACTTCAATTTAACAAGAAATAGCTTAGATAACAGGCATTAAAGTTGAGGAGTGGGGCTCGCTACGTCACAGTTTAGTAGAAAACGTACCATAACGTGACGTCATGCGAAGTTTCAACTCCAACTTCAAAATCATTGCAAGCCGTAATTTTATGATAACGAAAAAAATAAAAAAAATACATGTTTAATATTTTTTAACACTCTACCTGACGGACAAACAAACAAAAATTAGTCGTCATCCCTATTGTGCATTTTCAGTCCTTGCCCGTCCAGTTGGGAGGACCCACGCAGGCATAACCCATATCGTGGATCCCCCCCCTGGGTTAATGCGCCCTCCGGTGTCCAACCCGATCACGCCCCTCCACAGCTCCGAAGGGCGGGCGAAGCAAGTCAAGCTGGTAATCAGGGCACATCCCCTCTCGTTGCGTCGCGGCTACGGCACTATCGAGATCCCGAGGCCGCACTAGCCAGCAGTTAGTCCCCAGATAATATGACATTGGTAAAATATGTATGTATGTGAAAATGCATGTATGTATGTGTATGTGAAAGTGTGATTGAATGTGTACGTAGTTTGAGATCTGCTCTGCGATTTTGTAAAAATCCAAACCCTATTGCGAATTCCCTCATATGGAACGAAATCCCATTTTATATTTAAAAATACAAAACAAAATTGATTGAATATACCTCTCAGATATTCTATTCCTATGTCATTTCCAAACTTACTTCACTTGCCACGAAATGCTATTACCATTTCAAGGTTAAATTCACTTTTTGAAGTGAATTCGGATGTCGGAGTGAATTTTCAGAATAGCACTGCAGGTTATATTATAATTAATTCTAGTGAGATTATAAACTGTCGATGCTTACAATTTTACGGTGACATATCTATGTTATTAATGTCTATAGAACTTCCATATCATCACATCATCATTATCGCCAGCCTTTTATGTCGCCACTGCTGGGACTAAGGTCTTAGAATCGAATCATATCCAATAGGAAGAAAGAGCTCAGGCCCAGTAAGGATTGGTGGATGTTTACATAGATGCAGACCCTATCAACGGCTGAACGTACCTTCCTAAGCAAGGAGGAGCTCAAAATAATACATTTCTTTGGTCACCCATCCTATGACCGGCTTTTGCGAAAGTTAAAAACCGTATCGCCGTATAAATAGCTTCCATATAAAGTTAGTAAGCGTGTTTGTCTTTCTTTCACATCGCAAAGTAGCGTCATGGTATGATTTTTGTGTAGAGATAGTCGGGACGAGAGTTACAAAGGCTTTTTGTAGCTAAAAAAGCTGCGGATAACGGTTAGTAGTAGTCTATTTTTGTATTTTTTTATGAAATTGGGGTTCCTGATAAAAACGGTCAGTGATTTATGTGAATACAGCAAATAAAACAGATACGTAAAATGAATAAAGCTTGTGAATATTTCAACCTAAAATCTAATCATATTTTCAGAGTCGAACGTAAGAAATTACAATCGGTAGAAAAAAATATACCTACTACTACAGTTGTAAATGATGTGTAGAACGGTACAGTGATCTAAATAAACACAGTTTTATAAAATAAAACAGCAAAAGAAAGAGAAATGATCTGAAACATAGCGTCGGTGAAAAATGAAAAGGAACATGCTCCATTGGTTTGGATATGTAAAAAGAATATTGGATGAAAGAATGTCAAAACTGATAAACAACGCGAAAACGGAAGGATGCAGATACCGAGGAAGGCCACGACACAATTTTCACGATCAAATCAATCGCGAGCTGTTAGAAGGTAATGTTAGAAATCATAAAGCTTGGCGAGTACCTATGCATAAAAAGTGTAATAAAAGTGGAAGAGGTGAAATATTACGTACATACATACATATTGGGACACATTAGGATCGTGCATTCTGACACTGGCTCCTCTCTCCGTACCAATCACAGTAGAATATTACAATGAAATAATAAGTACAACTATTTTACGCTTAAAAACAACTTTTCAGCAATATACATAATTTTTGTATTTATCTCTTAAAACGCATTTCATTGAATTTAATTTAGTGATCGGAAATTTAATAACTAATTATCATTTTAATGCAAATTTAATAAAATATTGGATCCTAATTACATAGTCAAAAATGGCTAAATTTACTGATACCGATACTATATACAAGCTCTCGTCAAGCTCTGTATAGGTTGAAATGTACAATGTGTTAATTTCGCCTGTTAGAAAAATAGAGCAATATTTCAATTGCGTGTGTGCCTCGCAGACGTAGATTAGGCTTCTAAAGTAAATAGTATAAGTCTTATTCTAAATCACGAGTAAAAGATTGATCAGTCTTGTTTACTCGGTCATTGAGATCAAATTATCAATTCTAATGGATTTCAATGTAAATGATCCGCACTGGATATCCAGATTACTCTTCCAATTCAACCCTGACTTGTTCCATTGTTTCCAATCCACTGATCTTTGTTTCACTCGGTCTCAAAAGTATAATCGTCGATACGAGTGTAACGCCCAAGTTTGCTTCGCAATCGTTTTTTTATTGACCTCCTCTGTAGATATTGCTTCAAAGTATCTCCAACTGAAAGTTTTCTGTGAAGTAAATGCTATTTTCTGCTCTTTGAATATAGAAAAGTTTCTACTTACGGTTTGGCTGGAAAACATTCTGAAATTTAATATTAATTGCATGTCAATCTTTCTAAAAAAATGGTCGATATTAAATTTATTTGAGAAATACGTTCGCGGTAATGGACCCTTATTGATATTGTGTTTTATGTTTATATTGCAAAAAAATAATACAATCGGAAAACTCATGCACAATAGTTTTGTAAAAAAATGGAAATAAGTCTTTTGTTTTATAAAAATAAAAAAAGCAATTTTTATAAATTTGTTTAATGTATATTTTAATTTAGTTAACTAAATTGTTAGTTAGACTTACTTTTAAGTAGTTTTGCTTATTTTTTTTATTTTCACTTAAATACATTATCTTATTTGAATTATCTTTTATTGTTATATTATGCAGACATGTTTCGATGTAAATATTTCGTCAATATGACTGACTGACTTATGTAAACTGAAACTGACTGACTTATGTATGTTCGCGTGTTCACAAAGTTGTCTAATCTTGGATCAGTTCAACCATAAAAACTTACTTTAACCTAGTTACTGAGTTGCCTTTTCAGCAAACCTTTTTAAACAGACGTCATGTAAAAATCAATGAACCTCGTTAAAAGTTATAGCCATTTAAAGCTTCTGATGGATAAACAGTTATATTTTTTAAAACTCACATGTGCCGGAAAAAGCTATCATTAAAATATGTTATCATAAAAATTTCTTAGATTTAAAACATTGAGTAAAAAGTAATCGAGTTCTCCCAGAATATATGTTTATTGTTAAAGAACACATTTATGAATAGAGTAAATTTTGTTGAATACTGGCTTGTTTTTAAGATATTATTTCTTGTTTACTAATTGGATGTTCTGATATGTTGCGTATATATTAATTAAGTGGAATGATGGAACTGTTTTCAAGTAATTCTAAACCTAAATCCAATTGAATAATTTTATTTGCAAATTTTGATATATATTTTTGTATATTTTATTTGTTACGTATGAAAGGGCATAGTGATGGAAGCAATTTCATGCATTAATGTTTTGATTCTATCTGATATAAAAAAGGCAAAGGTGGCTGATAGTCTGACTGATCTATAAACGTACAGGGGGCCAATTCTACTAAATAAATTTTGTTTAAATCGAATCGAAAACGGAACGAAACCGAACGAAACTACAACTTTTAGTGGTTTTCCTATTCTACTCGGTGTCAAAATGGCGTCAAACGATACAGTTCCGGTTCTATTTTAGTTTAGCTAACTATCGATCAACAGAAACTGTAAACGGTATTCTACTCGCTCAATCGAACATAGAACTATACAGATGTAGTTATGCAAACCGGAACCAACCCACAAATCTATCAAAATCGAATTATGTGCAGAGAAGCCTAAAAGTGTTGCAATTAAACTCAAATGTTGTAAATTCACAAAATTTCTTGATAAATAAATAAAATAAAATATATTCTACAAACAATTATTACTAAAAACAAGAAACCCATTTTTCTCAAAACTGACATCATGTGGCTGGTTTGCATAACTACGTCCATATACTTGAGTCGATCGTCGGCCCTTATTCCACTAAAATTTTGACACTTCGTTGGATCGAAACGCTACTGAAACGTTACTAAATCCGAACGTTTCATCTGTCAAAATTAACGATTTCTAAAAAGTTGCAAATTTCTACTTTTTGACGATCGATAGTTAGCGTTTAATGATAGATGTGAAACAATTTATATTATTTAAAATTTTAAGAGGTGCAATTAGGTACCCCCAATTGCTGAGTGAAATAAAATACCTTGATCCATCTTCAGAATTGATAATTAAAAACATTTTGCCCTACAAAAGTAACTTCGGCAAACATAGGTATTTGTAGTGTTTGTATAGAAGAAGTTTTATCTCGGTACATTGGAGAGCTGCGAAACGTGTTCATCGGTACCTGAAGGCTATAAAAAATAGGAAACTGACCTATAACAATAGTGGTGATCTAATCGGATTTGCTGATGCCGATCATGGTGGTAATCTGGTGGACAGACGATCCTATACAGGATATGTTTTCCAAATGTGTGGTTCAGCAGTGTCATGGGAATCACGTAAACAGAGAACCGTTGCAACATCAACAACAGAAGCTGAGTACATGGCTCTAAGTGAAGCCTGTAAGGAAGCCATCTACATTCGCTCATTACTAAGCGACATCTTTTGCTTTTCGTCACCCATCACCATTAATTGTGACAATCAAAGTGCCATCAAATTAACAAAAAACAACACGCATCACGCCCGCACAAAACATATTGATATTAGACATCATTTTGTTTGTGAGTCTATATCCACTAAACAAGTCAATGTGTCATTCATACCATCAGCTCACCAAACAGCAGACATTCTCACAAAGCCACTGCCTAAGCTGAGACACTATATGTGCCTAACTAATTTAGGATTAGTTTAGTGTTATTTGTTCTGTGTTATTAGGTTAATTAGGTTAGGGCATCATGTTAAGGTACTTTTGATATTATAGTGTTTTTGTACATACAGTGTGTTTATATAAAGGGTGTACATAAGTGTCCTGATTACGGGGAGGTGTAGATAAAACCTTTTTCTATATTAATCAGACACTGGCATCTTTTCGTATACCTTTTTGAATTAGTATTTTATACACTGTTTATTGTTTTTATGTCACTCTCTTCTTTACTCTCATCTGACTTTTATGTATTTACAACGTGAAATATATTAAATACTCCAATCCACTGTGACTTTTAATTCCTACATTTTAAGAGTTTGTGAGTGAGTTATCAATAGACTGTAAAGAACATAATAAGTTGTGTAAATCCATTGATATGTTTGCTTTATCATCAATTATTTATAAAAATACCTTATATTAAGGTACCAAAAAATTTTAATCTTTAACTGTCTAGCACTTCGAGCATATAAAATTTTCTATCCAATATTATTTATTTCACAAAGATACAAGGATACTTTCAATGAGCACCCTGACGTCTGAAGTAAATATACAAAATCTGAGTATCAAACACCAGATTCCTCATCTACCTCATGAGAACATAGCAATCCATGTGATATAAATTATGTAAAATGATTAGAAAAAAAATGAAATCGAAAACTATGGAGCTAGATAAACAAGTGTGATAGTGCATGCATATGTTTAATAAACTTTTTATGTACACCGTTTCATCTATTTGTTATAGATAGTTCTGTAATTTTGTGGTTGCTTATTGATATGTAAAAATGTTGGCAGACTTTAAAAATAAAATAAATTATATCTTGATTATTAATCTTAAATTATTATTTTTTATTAAAAACTTACATTTTATAGATAAATTAATAGGTTTTCATTCCTCTATGAATTTGAAATGTTGAATTCATATTATGTAGATTCTTAACATAAATAAGGTCCACCTAGTTGAGGCATATACTTAATGTAAATTAAAATCAATAATTATATTTCTGTTAAAACTTTACATAATTATAAACAATCATTGTAAATAGGAACATCGTAAAAATCATTATTAGATTGTAGGGGCTTTTGGCTTTAAGTAAACTTATCTATGATTATAAAAACATGAATTTTTGAATATTTTGTATTGAAAAAAGTAAACTATTGTAGTATTTTTACAGGAAAACTTAAGTGTATTTACAAGCATGTGTGGAATTCCAATAAAAATGGCACTGAAAAAGTCCTTGTTTAAAAATTAATTAATTTATCATTATTTTTTCTGATCACTTTTGCATTTGCAATACTATATTGATATTTATCTTAAAGGAAAATAATTAAAAAACCCACTTCAAGCAATTAGTGCTTGAGGTGGGATTTAAACCCATAAACACTCAGTCTGGGCGTCTGCTAAAACCAATTTAACTACCAGATAACTAGCAGGTTTTGTGAATTTAAGAATTACTTGCATTACTAGTGAGCATATGCTCATTTATGTTTAGGAAGTTCACCAAAACTATATTAATAATACCATTATAGAGAATAGAATAGAAAATTCTTTATTGTTAACATTACACAAGTTATATAGGTATACAAATTTAAAACAGTTTAACAAAATAATGTAACAATTGGCGGCCTTATCGCTTAAAGTGATTTCTTCCAGGCAATCATGGGATGGAGAGAGAGAGATAACAATTTATGAAGACAGGGGTGTAAATTTTATCAATAACATCAAAAAGAAAATATGATCAAATAATAATCTTAATTAAAAAATTATAATTATGAATATTTTTTTTCTGACATAAGTATTACTCACTTTTTTATTTGGAGATTATAATATTATAAAGGATTATTACATCATATCATCATCATGTTTAAAGGATTGTTAAACAGGTAAATATACTGTTTATAAGATTTTATTCTGAATTATTTTTAATTTAAAAAAATTACATAAAATTGAGCTT
The DNA here is from genome assembly GCA_918026875.4 of Diatraea saccharalis. Lineage (NCBI taxonomy): Eukaryota > Metazoa > Arthropoda > Insecta > Lepidoptera > Crambidae > Diatraea > Diatraea saccharalis. The sequence goes on from OU893345.1 coordinate 13,064,976, forward strand.
AGCCGCAGCTCAGTTTTATGTAACATTTGAAATAACACGAGGCTTTCTGTAACCATATATTGTGTGCAAGATAAATGTTCAGCCTAATTAGTATTACCTACATGAAAAATACATATTCTACTGTTTTTGACACAAAGTTAAAACCAACCACCAATTTTAACCCAAAGAAAACTGTCATACACTATGATGGGTTACAATTTAGAACAAAAAAAATAAGCCTGTGAATCTTGTTCAATTTTGCAGGAATTTATATGTGTAAGTTCTTTTATATCAGTTGAAACTTATACTTAATTTGCTCATAGTCAGCATGGATGACAGCTGCAAGCAGATCTATGCAACTACAAGAATTTAATTTGTATACAACTTAATGTGAAAGATATGTCAAATCATTAATAATTTTCTCTGATCTTACTTATAATATCTAGTCAATAATGACATTTCTAATGGGTTTCTATAAATTTTATTGAATTTTATTTATTGAATTGAAAATTTTATTCAAACATTGTTTTAAATTTAATCTTGTATAGATTTTCCACAGTATATATTATGTTGCCTTGCTTGATTCGGTGTACAGATGTAGGTATAGCCAGATTTCGAAAGATATTAGATTCATTTCATCATCAATAATTCTCTCTTAAATGTCTACTTTGAGTCGACTATCGTTTATCTTCTTCACTATGTTATTGATACGTATGAATATTTATTTTCAATCGAAAACTTCTTCTTTTATTAAGGGCTTTCGCATAATTCTACCAATTTCACGTGCGTAGCCAATACATATGTATGAATTATTTTATAAAATTAATTTTGTAAATAATATTTTCAAGTATAATGTTTCACTTTCTATTACAGTTTAATATTACAAAAAAATACACATATGCGGATTGTTTTAGTAGATATCCCATATTAAATTGTCATTTACAATTCAATTTTGTCAATTTCATTCTTCTTTTATTAATGGTATATCTGCGCATTTCACACAATTCTGCCAAAGTCAAGTGAATAAATTAATTTCTACATGTAAAATGAAAAAGTAATGAATGAAAGATTAATTAAAACATTGTCTGTATCATTGTGGTTTGTATTGACAAAAAGTGAATTGGTGTTGCAATATGAAAATCAAACATCGATTGGAAAATAATCGATTAATTCACTATATGTAATAGAACTGCAGTAACATTTATTGAATAAAAAAAACTTTAATATACCTTTAGTTAATTTTGGTGCAATTTTGCATTTTTCCTAAGTTTTACGGACTACTACGGTTGTTGATTCAACAATGCCCAAATAAATAAATATATATATATTATTATTATTATGTAATTTCCATTGGAAATGTTATATGAAAACCTAATGAAGTCCCATAAAGTCACAATATGAACTATCCATGTAGTTTGATGAAGTCCGATGATATTCAATGAAGTTTAATGAATTCTGTTTAAATGGATTGAAGTTACTAAAGTCATATGCAATCATCGTTTAACTTTAACATTTAATTTTTAGTACAATCAAATATATAAATTTAATGATTATTTTTGTTGTACATTCTTTTGAAACGGAGTTGTTTAAAGTAAAGTATACACCTCTGGATTAATGCTCGTCCTAGTCTTGGACTAATTGCATACCTCACTTATTACAGTTTGTTAGTGACCGAAAATGAGTCAAAACTTTTCTGTTCACGACCTACCTATGTAGGTACCGTTTTATTTTACGGAATCATATTATTCACTTTCATGCTACTTTATCTCACATAATAACATTTATTTTGCGAATTAAAACTCGGTATAAACAATAAAAATAAACCAATACCATTCGAATTTTGAAACTTAACTCTTTAAGCTTGACGTTATCTTTAGTCGACGCCAGGATTTATAGTATTTCATCTGACTTTTTTGTTAATTAAAAGACTTAATTATATCGGATTTATGCTTTAAAAATTAAGCATGTTTAAAGTTGAGTGCTTAATAAAAGTTAGAATTGGGTATATGACGATTTTCTGAAAACTAATTAATTAAAATAGTTGTTTGATACATTATAAACACACTGTCAATATATTACATGAGAATCTGTTCTATTTTCGATGAATATAATTGTTTAAATCTACAGATTCTAAGAAATAAACTTTTATTAGATTATTATCTAACAAGATGATAATAGTACGAAACTTATTTTTATAGTGTCAAATACCCATAATGATAAAAATATTAATTATAAATTCGCGTTTTGGGTATTTTCCCTTATAGCTTAACACTTAGGTATGCACTTTCTTAATATAGCTAATATTCGGGTGTTTCGTCCGTATTTTAAAACGTTCGAATAAGAATATAATAGATTCATTACGTACAGAAATGATAAAAAAATGAAGGAATGAATAATCATTAATCGTCTCCCGTTTAACTAATAATTTAATTTATTTTATTCTGGTAACACTAATGACAGCTGTTTGGTTCGGCTGCGATTTGGCTCCGATTACGTTTTAGTTTAGTAAACGTTCGTTTGATAATTTACGTTAGCGGAATGCAAATTTACAGCAAAAATCGAAACGTAACCGTTACAGAAACGCTATTGATGATCGATCGTTGTAAATTAGTAGAATTGGCCCCCAGATCAAACTAATGGACTGTTCGAACTGAGCACACTTGTAGTTATTATAGCTTAAAGTTCAAATTCATGTCATCAACGGCGGTGAAGCCGCGGGCAGAAAGAAAAGTAAAACAAAATACGAAGAGTCAAATTACCTTTCTGTTTCTTAAGAATTAGCTGTTTTTCTGCGTAAATTATAGCGTATGTCACCCGCGTATAATGTAACATCCCGTAGGCGAAACAATTTTTTTAATCGGTCCCGTATTTTAATCAACAAAAAATCAAATCTTTCCTTTTTATTAATGAAGATTTATTTAAGAATATAAATAAATCAAATTAAAAGTAACTGCTATGTTACTTTTCATTTAAGAAAGTTTCATATCTTCTTCAATTAAAATAAAAAAAAATATCACCTACCGGAAAAGTTCCGAGAGCGTTAGGAATAGTTTTTTCTGGTGCTGAATAGGAGACCGTATTAAAGATGGCCGCGACAGTTAAGTATATATCATTTAATTTTTTGCCATTCAGAAGAGTCTTATAAAGATTACCTTTAATATAGCAAAGAGCCTTCTAAGTGTACTTAGTTTCCTGAGCTAACGAATCGCGGTTAATCTGGTCGCGGTAAAGCCTTCTGATCGATTAATTTGTTATCAGATCATTGGGGCCTTGCTAACCTTCTTTTTACGAATCCATCAGGTTAATATTTAGATTATCAAACATTATTAGTCTACTCATAAAAGGAATTTCAAAAAATCAATGATGTTAAGTATATTGTTTACTAGATGGTTGTTTGTGTAATTTCAAACGGTGTATTTTTACAGGATATGGTTTATTACGATCTTAGTGGCTTTATGGCTTGCAGATCGATTACAAGGTTCATGTTGCCCTATCTCCTCGGTCGCGACAATGTAAAAAATGAACTTCATTTTATTGTATTGAGCGTGGGTGTTGTGATACTTCCGTTGATTTACATTTCCTTAATACAAGTGTTAAAAGTTAGTTCATTTATGAATCTAGTACCTTTTAATTATTATCAGCTAAAACTTGAGTGTAAGAATTGAATACAATAGCGTAGTTGAAGTCGGCTAGTTGGTCGGCCTGCTATCTGATCGAACAAGCATCAAAGCACTCCTAACTCTCCTTCAGCGTTTCATGCAGCGAAACTTCAGTTGCTCCTCGAGAGTTTCCGTTTGAGTTACTTATGAATAAGCGATAAACAAGCCGTTGATATTCAAACTAGTTTAATACAGAATAGCATTGTAATTGGGAAGATTTATGAATTTCAGAATATCGATTAAGGCCAGAGACAGAGACAAAAGGAAACTAAATAAACGGGCCAGTGAAAGAGACAGATAAAATAGAGCGTAGAAAACAATTTTAAATTAATTACTTGCTAACTATTATATATGAGCAGCTCGCCGTCGAGTAGTGGCTAATGCGCTCGGTTAACGATGCGGCTATTAACCAATATTCGCAATGGCTGGATGGGTGACCGTGAAATTTATTATCTCGAACTACTTCGTGCTTCAGGAGACTCGTTAAAACATTGATCATGGCTGCATCTGCAGTTAATATCCATCAATCCGTACTGGGTACGCGTGGTGGATCATAACCTATTGAAGGAAGTCCTGAGCCCCAGCAGTGAGCTGGTGATGATGATGATGCTTGAACATTGATGGGATTACGCTCACAAGTAATAAAAGTAACAAGTGCTTAAGAAACCATCTCGCTAAGCCCTGGTATTGGGGATATTAATAGGTTGGTGATAGGACATTCTTCAATAGGTTTGTATTCAAAATAGTAGCTCGGCTATAAAGTGACTCTTTTACCAATTTTTCTTATTACAATAAAGTAATAAGCAATAACTTATAAAGCAATAATTACGGGAAGGAATGGAGGAATGGATTTTATATTCTGTATATTGTACCTACCCTATTCTGCTTACCTCGCAAAGGATCTGAAGTGATGATATATATATATATATATATATATATATATATATATATAGAAATTGTAATATATATATATAGAAATTGTAACATACATAAGAGAGAATTACATTTAAATATAACAAAGGTGTAAAAGTAATCAATTCGATTGCTCACTGTGAGCACAAGCTACTCACATTGAGCAATTAATTACACGCCCCTTCATTTATGAACACATCGAAACGGGGAACTTTAATTAATATAGGTTTAATAAGAAGTTATATCTAAATGAATCTCTCGCTTATTTGTCATAGTGACACGAAGCATGATTATTTTACGTGTACACGTCCTTTTGAAGTATACTCTTGACTGCTTATCTATTCGATGTTCGATTTATGTTTAGTGATGTAAACTATTAGATATTGAGCCCGATCACTCAATATGCGAAATCGTAAAGGAAACGTAGTCAAATCGACACCGGGAACGGGTGTACGCTCGCCGGGATTCTCACGATTTATGAGGCAATATGTTTAACGTCTACTACGGAACCCTCTCCGAACATAACGGGGGTTGTTACGTAAACAGATTGCTCGCGAGTTGCGGCCCGCTCCAGATATCGGCCTAGAACAAGCCGTACACTTACGAACTTTTGTACGGAATCGGAAGTTCTTCACAAAGCCTCCCGCATACGAATGGCTGTAGCGACAATTCAAGAATTATACCCGGCCTGAACATTGCGATTTGTGTCATGTTGCTGTTGATTACATCTATTGTTGACAGTATTTTTATATACTGACCGTCTTAATATCGATATTCGATATATTAGGTGCTGTTTTGTTGGATTTCCACCTATATTATGAATAATTTAAAAAAAAAGCATGTTAGCCAAAATCGAAATATTCTCATTGCAGGATCATTTTTAATTTAAGACGGCCCCTGACTGTAGTGAAAATTTTGTTGAGCCAAGCCATAGTACAACTTGTTTATTTTGTATTTTAGTTCGCTTTTTATGTGTTGGCAGTCGTGTTATATAATAAAAAAAAATATTTTTATTTTATTCCTTTCAGTGACCCGTAAATGTATACAAAATAACTTTGTACAAAACATAATATTCTTGGAATGTACTCATTTAAGCCGTTATATCTTTCGAAACTTATAGTGGTATAAAGAAACTCACATATAGGTATACGTTAACCCTAAATACAATACGCTCCTTTTTTGTTTCCGTGTAAACAGCCTCAAAGTCAACGTCGACCACAATATTTACTTAACAGCTTCAATGAAATAAAACCTTTATTACCTGAAGTAGCTTTAATTCGAATGAACTTTCATATTATGACGTCGAGCTCTAAACTGTTTTTATGACAGAATAGCACTGATACTCCAACTTTTTTATTTTTTATATCATAGAATGCGATGAAGTCGACGATATATAAAACAAATGGTTTTAAGAATACCACTTCGATGTATATCGAAGTCTCTTTGATTAGTCAGCGCTTTTGTATAATGTATCTTCTGCATTTTTATATAGTGTTTGACGATATTTCATGATTTTAAAGTAAAAAATAAAAAAATATCGGTAATATTTGATACATTTTGCGTTTGAAATACTATATTAAAAAATGTGAAAGAACCTGATACATTTATAAAATATACAATGTTGAACAGTTTTTTTTTATTGTTTTCAATATAAGATATATATAACTATTAAAGATATAATGTGAATTATATGAAATAAAAATAATTATGAGAATTAAAAATATGATTTCTTATTTATGTGTACAAAAATTCAGTGTGCCCTAATAATATTTTCGTTTTTACAGACGATATGTATAATAATAACATTTAAAACGTTTAAATCGATAATTATTTTAAATTAAAATAAATTTCACAGTGCTTGAGATGGGATTCGAACCCACAGATTTTCGCAAAATTATTAATGTTCAAGTATCTTCATCATCATAACCAGCACCACCTGCTGGGGCTCAGGCCTTCCCTATGGATGAAATCAAATAAAATTGAATAGGGAGAATGGGCTATGAACCACCACGCGGGCCGGTGAGATTGGTGGGTGTCAACAACTGCGTACGCAGCCAGAATCAACGTCTTAACGTACCTTCCGAAACATGGAGGAGATCGAGATAATAATCTATTGGTCCATCCTACGACCGGCCAATGCGAAGGTTGCATAACTATCGTATTGCAGACCGACTACGCTGACAAATTTAGATTTGTAACATAAGTTGGAGTATCAGTGCTTCTCCAATGTTCAATATTGTTATCCTAATTACACTCTAAATGAATTAATGCTGTTATTAAATGCCATTATAACTCACTTAACATATTCAGCGAAAGATTATTACATATAAACAGAACTAAAGCCAACACCCATATTGACATTGAATTAAGATTGAAAATAATACAAAATAATGGGTATTATTTTGTATTATTTTCCAATGATTAAGATTTTTATTACACTACATATAATGTATGTTTTTGGTGAGGTCAGGCAACGAATCAATTAGCTGTCCAAATAATCAATTAAAATATGCAAAAGTTGCCTATTTGTAAAAATTACATTTCAAAATGTATGGTGCCGATCATAATTCTTTAGAACATGCGACATAATATGCCATAAAAAAGTCACGATTAGTTTACGTTTAGATACACGCATATTATAAACACAGTTACTAAGTAGGTAATGAACTTTAAATTAGATAGAAAAATACAGCTACCTCAATCGTATTGTTCTGATAAATAAAACAAAATTATGACTATCACCAAAAACTCATTACATTTCTCGAGTTGCAGAGCCATACTATGAACAACGTTTTTTGTTTTAACAACATTATGCTGAAGATTAAATATTCTTTATGGGTGCATATTTTGCTTTACTCTTTGATATTCTAATATTTTGAATATCTAATACATATATTGAGTTATGTAATCCGAGCAGTTAGCACCCCAAATAAAATATAAATGTATAACCTAATATTGTGAAAATGATGTTTCTCAACAGTTTAAAGCAAATTTTATAGTCCAGTTTGCTAAATGTTATAGTTTCGAATCTCATATCACACGATTGAGACTGTCTGTTGCATGCAAAATTTAGCCCATATAATAATTTTACAATGATATATGTACTTTTATAAAAGATGCAACGTATTTCATCATTCATTGCTTCAAATGGTGACAGGTTGACAGCTTGTTGTCTACATAAAAAAAGGACAACTTATAACTATTCCTTCACTCGACTAGCGCGGGATGACGAGCAGCTGACACATTCAGTATTTCTTTCACTTTCAGCTTTTTTCGTACTAAAATATATCATATTCTTAAAAATGTAAGATCGATAATCAATTTGAACGGTTTCATTGGTTATTGCATGTAGCATTGATCGGTAACTATGCATAAGTAAACTTTTATTGATTTCCGTGAGCTTTCGCTTAACCACCACCTTTTATGTAGGCTGTATAGTGTAGAATTAAATCTCGAACGTATGGTAAGCGGTTTGGTTAAACAAAATTAACGATAAGAAGTTTTTTTTTAATTCTTGTGTTTTGAGGTATTGATTATTAATCGAATGTAATTAATAACTGTTTCTTTGTTATTGAACAATGTTACTGATAGTTATTATTGACATAGTATTTGCATCTCGATCAACATATCAAGCTTATCAACGAAATAATGCATTAGTATGCTATACGGACAGACGGCTCGTAATGTGTAAAGTTGAATGTCATGTTATATACCAGTGTTTTGTCAGTTCTGATGACGTTCTGCAGTGGATCTTCAGTCATGTATTTACCGACCCGAAGGATATAAATCATTGCGAAGCGAATGTCCTCGAGGTTTAGAAAACTTAAAACTGAAGTATTTAAATAAGAATAATATACAATCGCTGCACTGCAGCAAGCCTTGTTGCTCCACAGCGAAATATAACTCATACCAGACAACCCCTTTTGTTATGAAACAGTAGTGCATTGCATGATTGACCTTCGAACAGTAGTGCTTTAGGGGCAGGAATAATGAATAGTTATATCTAAATAATTTCTTTTTTTGTGTTGTAAACAAAAAGGCGAATACCGATGTGGGAATAACATTATTAAGTAATTCTGATACACATCATACTTACACTGTCATCAAGACAAATAAGACGATATTCCGTTGCACTTTAGAGCGAAGATTGTACTGTATTGAATAAATCAAAGCTAATGGACCTCCCCTGATGACTGTTCATTTATAAGAAACAAAAAGCTGGAGATACGTTGGTTTTATAATGGTGACTTAATTTATCATTTAATTGTAACTGAATATATCACCTGTCAGTCAAAGTCATATATTAACATATTAATATGATAAAAATGTTTTCATTAATTATGGATACCTGACAGGAATCACATTGATAAAAAATATGTTAGTTGAGTAAACACCGTGAACAGTTCTAGACCGTTATGTAATAGATGTAATTTAATAAATGAAAAACCGAATTATTTTATTTTCGCAAATTTATATTCATCATTTCACAAACGCACGAAAACACACACAAAGTGTGAACAAATAAACGAAATGTTTTAATTTAATAAAAAAATAAATAAAAAAACATTTTTATAAAACTAATTATTGTTGACTTGATATTTTAGATCATGGCCGTAGACCGCCAAGATCTTTGATATTTGAGATCATGGCCGTAGACCGCCAAGACAAGCCAAGAAAAGCGCAACTGTTTTACCTACATTGTAAATAAAGTAAAGTATAAACTAAAAAACGATTAAAATTCTGTCAAAAAAAAATTAACAGAGATATATAAGAGACTTGCTAATATAATTTTCCTTTTATTCAAAATAGTTTTCAGTTTCTACTAACACTTGTTTTATCTCTGGAATTCCTCCTCAGGCTGATCTGATTGTTAGTTCGAGTGCATTTACCGCCACCCCTCTCATCAATCAAAACTTTTTTTAACACATTGACATTGATTTTTATCAAATTAGTAAGCATTGATATAGTTAAAAGGCTTGCAAACTTAAAATTTTAACTCTATGTAAGAAATAAAAAATGGAACAGTGCAAGCCATATAGTCTTGTCTTGCCAACATTTTACATGAAAATGTTTTCGACAGGATATCTAATTGTATTAATTTTACATTTTTGACGATTTTAATTAATTTTTAATAAGTTTTTTACAAATGCTCAATGAATGTCTACTAAAATCACTTTGTTATTATATTCTGACGCAATAGAAGAATCTGTAATAGTAAAGCAAAAAGCTTAGTTTATTAATTTTAGATTTAGAAAAAAATAAATTAAAACTATTGACGAAAAAATGTCACTGCCTCAAAAAAGTATGAATATTGTGCAATATAAATGTTTATTTTTTATTTATTAATTGATTCGCAACGTAAGAACAATTGAAATCAAATTAATTAAGAGAGGAATACAGCTCTAATCCACTTTCAGTTTTTATTACTGGAGGGAGCAACCCCTAGCGGGCTCGCGTGTTGGCGTCAGATTCTTAATTTTGATTAGAATGTTGCGTGGGCACTGCGCTGCGCTGCTACGCCATTCGTCGGCCGATTTTCATTTGATGTTTACTTATTACTTTATTCAGAGCGTGCAGAAGTTTTAACTGAATTTTCAAAAAGCAAATGTCGTCGGGCTATGTAATAATAATAGCGTTTTGTTCGAATGATGGATTTACACAAAAACGAATTTAAATCAAAAATTTTCTGACATGAATTTCACTTTAATATTAAAATCATAAATTGAAGTCGTTCCCTGCGTTTACATTAGATTTTGAATACATTTTACTATGAAATCGGTTTAGCTAAAGTTATATGGATACAATATTTACTTATCTAATGTAAACGATTCTGCGAACCGAGCGTTTCGAGTTTTCAATTTCCACATAAGCTTATGATCGATTCCTATAGTTGTTTGTCGCGTATTACTTTCAGCAGTTCTGACTTTAGTCTCTGTGAGAAGCTTATGGTGATTCGTGTAATAGAAACTTATTTGGTGTTGCATTTGTATAGTTAAATGACCACAAATAGACCTTTATACTAGCATATTGATACTCAACACAGTACACCTATGAAAAATTCTTCTAATATTATGAAAATATGGAAATATTTTTACCTTTGCGAATGAAAAATAAGATAATGTAGAATTATATTCTTAATAATTAGAATAAATTCTTATCTTATTAGAAGTTTCAATATTTGTAATAATATTTCTTTCGGGTGTTTGGGTGGATGCCTAAACATTGATGAGAATACGCTCTGTAGTAGCGAAAAGTTAGTGCTTGAAAGATTCATCAGTCCTGTTAGGTCCTGGGTAGCTCAGCGGTTAGAGCAGACGCCCGGATTGCGTAAGGTCGTGGGTTCAAATCCCATCTCAGGATGCCAGGGACTAAGTGGATTTTTAAAGCATTTTGTATTAAGAATATTTTCCAGTAAAGCATTGCGAAATTGATCAAATATAATAATGTAGAATCATATCCTATTAATATTGTAAATGTGAAAGTTTGGATGTTTGTCCATCAATCACGCCTAAACTACTGAACGGATTTTGATGAAATTTGGTATAGAGATAGGGTATTAGCCGACTTAGATAATATAATACTTTTTATCCCACTAAACATTTCCCTAGGGACCATGCGGGCGAAGCCGCTGGCGAAAGTTAGTAAATAATAAATATAATAGAATACTTAATAGGTTATTGTATCATGTAACTTCCGGTTTCTGAATTCTCAGTCTCATACATAAACGTCACTTAAATTCGTTTTCGTTTATGATTTTAGTTTTGTAATGACGAGTTGATAGCAGTTTGATAGAAACTTGAACTTATTGCCTTATGAAAAAAAAAAGTTATTGAGGATAATCAGTTAAGATTTTGTACTTTTCTCAATTCAGAAACATGCCATGGCATTTAAGTCAAATTTAAAAAATACTTTACTTTTTTGCCTTACATTGTACTTATTTCTAAAGAAAACTTAGATATTTAAATGTCAATAACAACTCTGATTTTGAACTTACAATTAATAAATATATTATATATGTATATTTACTAATATGTTTTATTTAATATTTTGACCGATACTAGTATTTTTGTATGGGCTGTGAATGATCTTCTTAATAAAAATTACTCATTGTCTGTACCTTCTTAAAGTAGCTGTGATTTTAAACAGACTATTGAAAGTAAGCACTTACTTATTTTAATTTTGTAGATACGTTAATCTTTTTGAACAGTCGAGGTCCTGAGCCTTTACTCTCGTGAATGTTTGTTAACACCCACAAACCCGTATAGGGTCCAGTTAATTGATAGGCGGCCCTTTATCACACTTCATTTCACGGTCTCCTAGTAAGTAAAGGATGAACATATTACGAGAACGGGTTTGCCATGTTATTAGATAATAGACAGGCCGATATACTTTGATAATTTTTCAATCACCAAATGAAACGGGAATGTTAAAAATAATCAATCACTTATGATAATTAAAAAAATCTTAAAACAGGTGGCTCGCACGTTGGTTTTAAAGTGATTCCACCTCTGAGGCCCGGGCTCTATTTGCGGTGGGGTCTAAGTAGAAAATTAAAATTTTGTATGTTGTTTCTTATCTTAGTATTGTGTTTGAATTAGATTTTCATAATACTAGTTGTTTCTCGCGAATCACGCGCCGCAGACCAAGTTTGTAATATAAAACCTAGTATTATGTGTCCTGTTAATTATAGCGAATTATATACATATTTTATTTTAACTCCGATCATTTGACGAAACACTGGCTAATTACGCTTTGCTAGGGCCCTAATACTTCGCGGTGAATACTTTGAGAAACACCGTTATACGCAGATTGATAGATAAAAAGCTTGTAACCAAAATTTGCAAGTTTTGTAACAATCGATATTTCAGTAACTTGAAGAACTAAAATAAAAACAATTAAACCGATTAAAAAAAAAACCTAATAAAGAGAAACGACTGAATAGAGAGAAATAATATCATTCATTTATCTTCAATTATATCGAAACACATAAATGGATACCTTAACAATTTTTGAGGTCGCCAGCACTGCCTGCCGTGTCATTAGTAAGAAGTAAAACAGTACTATCAGAAAATATGTATTTTCTTACCATACATGATATTTTCTTGAAAATATCTGGCATCGATCGATCAATAACGAAATGTCCTTTTCCCATGAGTTACCAATCAAGCGTTCTAAGTATTACCAAATAAGGTCTCCTCTGTATCTCCTTGAATGAAAATTCGGGAAATTTCGAAATATTCTAAGTAATTTATAAATTACTAAGAACAACTTTTTGAAATATCGTAAGCTTATAGCTCAAACTTAAGAAATTTAGCGTCAAATCTATACTAATATTATAAAGCTGAAGAGTTTGTTTATTTGAACGCGCTAATCTCAGGAACTACTGGTTCGAATTGAAAAATTATTTTTGTATTGAATAGACCATTTATCGAGGAAGGCTTTAAGCTATATAACATCACGCTGCAACTATTAGAAGCGAATAAATAATGGGAAATGTGGAAAAAACGGAGAAAATTATTCATCCTCGAGGGCTTCCGTTGCGTGCGCTGTAAAAACGGTTCAAGATACCAAAAATATATGTATGAAAAACTATGCTATGATAACAGCAATCGATACCCAAATAAACAGTTCCCTAGGGATCACGCTGGCGAACCCGCTGGCGGAAAGCTAGTACTTAAATGAAATGGAATGGCCTTAACTTTTATTCATGTGGTATGACATTTTTTCAACTCTACGTATGCTTCAACTATGTAGGTCATCTTCTATGGACTTATTTATAGTGACTATAGCGAAATGAAAATTAATACTTGTATAATATCATGGTTATGAAAGTGCTTTCTTCAATATAAGTACAATGATTATGTACATAAGACACTCCAAAGTCATTGCTTCAGTCCGAAGTCAGTACTTTTACTTTTACTATAAAAATAAATAAGAAAGTGGTTTTTTATTGGTCAATGAATTTTTAATAAACAAATAAAATATAGCAACTTAATTGATTATTGTCAACTAATTTACTGCCTTTTAAATAATTAAGTTTGTCGCTCAGTTGCTATCACAAAAATTATTAATTATTAATTAATTATTTATTAATTATTAATGAAAGTTAAATAGAATTTGTAAATTGAAAATTCTGCGTTTACATATTATTTGGGTTCGATTCTAACGAGTTTGAAGAAAACCTTACTTTAGTTAGATATTTTTATTAGTACTTTCATTCGATAGTGCTTATGAATTCCAAAACGATTTTATTGCTAAACAGAGATATGTGGATGGAATAGGGTCACTTAATGCGTTTAAAGTTATTGATGGAAGAAAATACTTGACACAATCAATAAAAATAAGGCATAACTCGTCTTAATTTCTTATGACAGCGTCCGTTCTAGAAAATAAATAATTGCTACCCTTTAAAAATGAATAATAAAACAGAAATGGTAAAGATTAAAAACAAAAAGTTTGGATGCGGAAACCTGGACAAAATAAACTATGTGGTATGACGCACTGTTACAAAACTTAGGGTCAGCGTATACCTAACGGAATATCCCTTGTGGAACGTCAGAACTGACCTTAGACACTCCACAGAGGATCAGTCACGCACGCTTACCTAGAATTGATCAACGGATCTTCCTTAAGACCAACCCTTAAAATTATATGAGAATAGCTGTTTTTCCCGAACTGAAAGAAAGAATTTCCGTTATCGGATCAGTATTTCCGATTATTACCCCCTACAAACAAACAAACAAAGTTAGAAACTTTACGTATTTACAATATTAGTATAGCTATGTATAACAGTTGCTGAAACCTGTTTGTACCTCCATCATTATCAGCCTTTTTACGTCCCTACTGCAGGGGCTAGGTCTTTCTTATGGATGATTAAGGGAAATGAGCCATGCCATGACCCTCCATGCTGGCCCAATGGATTGGAAGGTATTATCGACTGCAAATGCAGCCTAACTAACGGCTAAACGTGTCTTCCGAAGCACGCAGTAGCTCGAAACAATAATTATTTGATCACCCATCCCGTGACCGATTCTTGCGAAAGTTGCCTTACAACAACGATCACGGGCCGCGGCTTTTATCCACTAAGCCACCGAGCTACTCTTTTGTACCTTAGCAGTTGGAAAAATATGACTGAGGAAAGGAAAATACGTGAGTAATGTTTGAAGAGATTTTTAAAAGGCGTAATCACATATATATCAAACCTGGTGACGTTGGTTTTGTTGTTATTGTGTATTCTTAAATAACACAAAAACGTTAGAGGTGAAAATAACCCTGTTACCATAAATATTAACGTTTCAAATTAAGTGTTCATAAATTAATTGACTCGTACTTTTAATGAATAGATTAACGAACTTGGTATTCGAGTTATAATTGTTTTGAACTTCTCTTTAAAGCTATGAGCGATGCTTGTTTTGTAAATTTTATCAATTACTTAAAAGTAGGGATGGCCGATAATTATAAAAACGTTGATGGAAAAGTATCGATATATGACATAAGTCGTAAGAAAAGCATCAATATCCAAACACATCTATATTTTATGTGAAAAAGTAAAAAAGTAGTAACAATCTTTTTTTAACCGACTTCACAGAAGGGGTGTTCAATTAAACAGTTTTTTATGATATTTTCGTCAGTAGTGAATTTTTACTAATTGTTTTTTTGTTAGAAAAGAAAGTTTTTTCTCAGTGTCATTAAATTTCTATCGAAATAGAATCAGTAGTTTAAGGTACAATATGAAAACAAAATCATCCTCCTTTTTTGATATAAATATTGACCGGCCTTTGAATACGTGAACACTTTTCTCTTAACATCAATGTGTCTAAGTTTCGAGAGCATAATTATGAAAATGGAGTTTTCTCGCCAAGCATCGATAAATATCCTACATCCCTATCTAAGTGAGATTATTATATCATAAAATTTCAGATATAAATCTAAGTGTTTACTTATATAGTAAATATTTATTTTGTTTATCAATATTTATAAAATTAAGATATCAATGTTGGAGCCTTAAGTTTGTTAGGTTATTAGACACCTAATTTAAAAAAATACCTTTGTAGAAATCTGTAAAACTTAAGATTAGTATGTCCATCTATATATCCATCAGTTCATCTGTCATATGTATGTGTCCATCAGCTCATCTGTCACAGCTAACTAGTTCCTAAATAACTGGATTATATTTATAATTTTATCTAGCTATTTTCTCGCGACTTTATCCGCGTTAATTATATCCTATGTTAGCAGCGTATAATGTAGCTTCCTACAGGTATAATTTATAGAATCAATCTAGTAGTTTTGTAGCGTATATGACGTAAAAAAACAATAAAATCTTTTCTCTTTATAATAATAATATAGGTTTAAAAAATATAAGTTGATTTGCATCCTGTTCACTATCCACTTTGAAAAGTGGTGTAGGTGAATATCACGAGTTCCAAAAGCGGTACGCTAGTCTAGATCGATTGCCCTATTAGACTTTCAGAAGATCTAAGCCAAATAAAGGTTCTATCTGGGATTGCCTAAGGCACTATGTGGAGTTACGATGGACTTAAATGCGATCTCATTTACATCACCGATGATAATTTCGAATGATGAAAAGTTGAGTTTGTAAATTTACTATTTATTTATTTTCCTATCGAGTTGATTATTTGAGATTGCAAATAAACATTTTTAATTCAAGTTAGTTATCACCAAATTAGTATTGTCAATACTTACCTTGGCCCTAGTGCTCGTGATTTATTTACCTTTTTTGTATTTAAATAAGGTATACATATATCCCAAGCTAAGTAATTAGATTACCGTGATACAATACGGAAACGTTCAATCCATTTCCTTCCTTCTATATCATCAAGGTCATGCATTAAATCTCTAAAATGCTTCATTGGACGTTGTAATGGCATGGTACTGAATCAGGCTATTTATATTCATCCTTTGACTCTTATTTTGTCGAGGTGACCTTATTTTTGTAGCAAAACTACTTTTCCACACAAAAACTTTGTGCGATACTATCCGATGAAGAAGAGTAAAAAAAAGAACAAGACTTCGGACAAGAAATTTGAGTAATCGCAAAAAGAGTTCTGAAGAATCCATTTTTTTTAAGAACCAATTTTTTGGCTTACCTTTTTGATGAACTGGTGCATCAGATGAACAGACTTGCGGTCACTATAATTTCAATTGGCAATTAGTATGTATAACGGGGAAAGTTAAGAAATAGGAACATGCTCTTTTTAAATCGATTCCGATCCGATCCAGCATTTGGATGCCGGACAATGTATTGTGAACATTGCGAATATCTACAATGCTGGATACAGCTAATAATAAAAATCTGAATGAACAGAATGGGTGGTACTACTCTTGTATATTATCATCATTATAGTCATCTATATTATATATATTAATATTATAAAGAGGTTATATTTGATTATTTGCATGGAATACGTATAGACTCAGAGACTACTTGGTCCGAAGTTTAATATTCTTACACCTACAGATGACTATATTATACGCGGGTGAATAGGCTATAACTTTTTCCGATGAAGTCACGGAAAAACAGCAATTCTGTGAATAAAATACACATAATTATTAAAAGATATTCAAACAAATCATTTGCACATTCAATAAAATCAAACAGTATAACGATACGGGTGTTTCGAACTATCTCCTCAGAGGCTATTACGTACAACTACCCGAAAAAACCATAAACCGGGTAGTTAGATGAATAGATTGCCGTACGCAAGGCGGGCCTACGCCTCTAAACTACCATTTAATAGAGAAAGATGTTCGCGGGAATCAACAGTTACTTTTATAGTCCCCGCCGTGGCTGGCTTACGAAATAAAGATATCATCAAAAGATACTTTTGATTTTATACGCAAAAACACATTATTCCAGTTGTTTGGTTCACAAGAGTATTGACTTGGTTCACAAGCGTAACCGGATGATATTTATAGCTTGTTTCTTTGTTTTTTCATCATTATTTATCAGAGTTACGTATCTCGAAAGTAAAAATAACCCGTCCGATTATTATCTTTCACTTTTGTTAAGAGCTTTTTATAATTCTTTTTCTGGGAAGTTTAAAAATTTTCGTTTAAATATCTTAAGCCTATTTTACCCACCTGGGGAATAATTTTAGCATTCCCCTACATATTATGACAAATGTACCCTCCAAATTTAAAATCTGTAGAACCAACGGTTTAGATTGTAGGTTGTTCCTACTTCAGTATATTAGATAGGAAAAAGAGTAGGATTTTGTCTTGTTTCCCTTTTTTGGCTCTAGGCGTAGCCTTTGCATAATGATATACTTTTCACTGAAAATAGTTAAATAATAACAAGAAGAAAAATAAATAAGTATATCATAACATCTACTGGAAAAATTTACACTTTAGACTAATTAATTCTATATTATGTTCACTTTACCCAAAAATATTGAAAATGAAATTCATGGTTGAACATAATTTCCAACTTCCCCGATGATATATTTAAGTGAAGATGAAATTCAACTTTTTGACCATTTCAATTAATATAAATTTTATAAAAATACAACCAGTATTTTCATCAAAGTTTGATTAGTTATGTAAACAAATAAAAAAATGTTAAACATGTATTTTGAATTACACCAACATATTGAGTTGTAATTTCGCATAACGTCACACTTTTGAATATTTTCTACATAGTTGTGTCAAAGCGAACCCCCACTCCTTAACTTTATTGCCTATTATCTAATCGATCTCTTATTATATTGAAGCAAATAAGTACTTATATTTTTCAATCATCTGACTGACGGACGAAATATAATTTCTTTTTATTTACCAAGTCATAATCCCTATCGGGGTATTAATTAAAGCTGATACGATCACGTTCAATCAATAAATTACTATTGAAATAAAAACTAATAACAGAGCTTGTCCGTAAAACAATCATTCAGGCCATTAATTGCTTAATTATTCAAACCGTAACTGTAATGTCATGTGACATAATTAACATGAGCCGATATCATGATGATATAATATTGGGCTTAAGTTCATTATTCAGCTATTACCTATTATTATAATATTTCAATCAGAGTTTGTTTGTGAAATAAAGATATAAATGATATATTTCATATTTCACTAAACGCTTGAGCATCTACATCTTACTTGTTAGCAATAAGTGGTTTGTGAGTTCCTTTATTTTTCGATCTGTAACAGAAATGAATTCACGAATGTACCCTCTGCTGGGAAGGGAATCTAGGTCCTCTGTATTACAAATTATAGATTATAAGATGTATGATAATAAATCAGCTGTAATGTTATTTCTATTGATAAAATATAATATGCTTAATAGGTGTTTCCACGACTTCGCCCGCGTAAGTTATAGCCTATGTTACCTGCGATGTAGCATCCTCATCTGAAAGAATTTTTAAAATCAGTCGAGTAGTATTGAAGTCTATTCATTGCAAATAAACGATGAAACCTTTTCGATATATAATATTAATTTAGATATCAAAATTATTGCAAAAAAAATGTTGTTACAATGTCAACATGATATTGCAACAACTTTATTTTTGTAATTATATGTTGTTAATATTCACGACAGATAAAAGAAGTTCTAATTAGGCTAGGGAAGTGATGCGACAGAGAGGAATACTCAGTGTGAATAAAAACTGTTTTTTCTTTGAATTTAAAAATAAATCATTGGTACCTACTATGATTGGTCGCTCCGTATTTTTTTGTAACGTAAACCTTTTTTGTTTTTCCTTCTTCGGTTTAATTTGTCGTTCGTGATCTAATAGGTGTGGAGGTTTATTATTGTCGTCATAGTTTCTGGTGAGGCATAAGGAACTTTCGTTACGGTAAACGCGATTCGTCCGTAACTGAGACAAATTTCCTTCACACATTTTTTATCGATAGTGCGGCACGGTGAATTACTTTTCTCTAGGGTTGTAACCATTTAGAAAATATTAAGTAAACAGCGACATATATGAAATAAAATATTATGAATTCATTGGTTGGTAGTACCAATGGTAATAAAACAGCTGTATATCAAGTCGATCAAATTTTATTCTTGATATAGTAGTTTAGATCTAACTGTCCAGTCTATTAGATATTCACTCACATATAAGTATAACCTAAACGTTAATATATCTATCTTATTATTGAAGAGGTAAAGTTTCTAATTATGTTTGTTTGAAGGAGATAATTTTCGAAAATACTGATTTAATATTGTATTATATTTAAAAAAGGAAGCACTTTACTTGTAGTTTTTAAGATATATCTAATTTTAAAAAGGCGCCTTTCTGTCAAATAAGCCTTTTAAACGTGTGACGTCAATATGAATTAAAAAAAGGTATACAACGTGAATCATTACTGAAAAATAATAAAATCGGTTTAGTGAGGCCGAGAATCCAATCTGTTTGTGAGACTTACAACATTATATTTGTCATTAATGTTTTAAGGATTCCGTGTTTTGCTATTCATCTACGCAATCCTATAAACGCAGTACAAAGTTTACAGGATCAGCTAGTACATAACGAAATATTTTGTATTATATATTAGTGTATATTAGTGAATGTTGTACATGCCTGTTATAGGTGTACACATGAGGTACGTTACTGAATGATTCATTTTAAGTAAATGTTGAGTGTGTATGCTGTTGGCGTGTCATAAATAAATAAATAAATAAATAAAGTAAAGAATTTTCTTCCTAAGTCAATTTAATATCTAAAGATCTGGAATCATTTAATCTTCTACTTGATAGCCCTAAAGATAGAGTAGAGGGGCGACGCGGTGCGATTTCGTCATATCGCCGGTCATTATTGGAACGCGGCGACGACGTTGGCGTGGCAGACGCACCGAGCCGTGTTGCCATTACAATCGGATTCTCGTTGACGACTCGTGATTCACGATCGAGATCCCATCGCGCATGATTTGATAACGTCTTTATTTAATACTGGCTGATATACGATGCGTAAAACTGCCGGGCTTCTTATCGGAAGCACGAAACTTTGCTTGAAGATATGATACCTGCAAAAAAACTTGATATTTAGTATTCGGTTTCCTTTCCTTCTTATGAACTGTAGAGTAAATAAAAAAGTTGAACATTTGTGAATTACGAAACGTATGATTTTTCTTAGTTCTCTACTGTTAGACGGTTCAAGTCTTTCAATAAGTTTTTGTTTTGATTTAACTTGACCCTTGACCTGATTAATCCTAATATTTACATTTAATTAATAATTAAGACATCAAAAGTAGATGAAATTAGATTAGGTCCATAATCCTCAATTTATAGTTAGTATAAACTGACTTGTTTATATTTTTCGTTGGTATTGGTTTTAATACTTATTAAATCGAATGTTTGATTTTTTTAAATTTTATTAATTTTTCATTCATAATACTATACTGAAAAATATTCTTAATGAAAAATGGTTAAAAAAACACTTTGTCCGTGGCACTCTGAGATCGAACTCGAACCCTGTTAGGTCCCGGTTCTCAGCGATTAGAGCAGTAACTCGGATTGGGAAAGGTCATGGGTTCAAGTCCCATCTCAGAGTGCCAAGAACGAAGTTTATTTTTTAAGCATTTTTAATTAATAATAGTTTTTGACCAAAATATGTACAGTTACTTTTTTTATTCTTTATGTATGCTTATCGTTTCTGGAATTCTCTTCCATAATAATTCAGGAGGACCAGCTCACTGTGTTCTTTTGGCGATCAAGTTAAATCTTATTTTCGTGTAGTCGAATCATAACTTACCTTTCTAAGTTTTATTTATGTGAAGATATATCTTGTATCGTTTTGAATATTAATCCAATACCCCATATTATCTTCATTACATTTCTCCTCCATAAGTGCCTTAGTGAGATCGTTACTTACAATAAGGACACCTATTGTATATTCTTCTTTTTCTATATTTTTTCAGCCTGTATTGTGTGTACAATAAATCAAATTATTATTATAGTTAGAGTGGTAACTATATTCAACATAAATGGTAACAGAAGAAAATACGAGTATTCATTGAGACTCACCACATTGAAACACCCAAAAAGAGGAAATCGTCACCAATTCCACAAAGAAATGCTTTTTTAATTCAGACAAGTGATATTAAAGAAAAAAGTGCTTCAGAAAATTTAAATTGCTTCACGGCATCTAGGTATGCAAAGTGAAATTGACAATTTCTATAACGGCGTCGACTTCATGCCTGAAAGCCCACTTATTACACGTCTCGTTTCATGTTGATCGTCTGACGTATTAACTACTGGACATGTCATTATTTCATCGTTTCCTGTCATTAGTGACGTCTTATTAACTTTATCGATAGCGCATTTTAAAGCTTAAACAGAGCTTCAAAGTGCACTAGAAAAGACAGCAAAATCGTAAATGATCAAACACCGTTTTGCTGTTTGATCATTTACGTTAAAATATTCAGCGTATTTATGTTTCCATGTGTATGTTTCTGCATATTTATGTTTCCAATTATTGAAAATATTGCATTGAGCATTTACCTCTTTTGTTTGACAATACTCCATAGCTTACAAAGATATTTGTGTCTAACACTTGCCTTACACTCAACAATCAACGTTAAATTAACAATATCGTTCATTCAAATTAATATATCTTTCAAATTTAAAGGGCTTGTGATAGACTTAAAAATATTATCAATCAGCCTCTTGTATATTAGCCCGAAGTGCGTCGCGTGCGAGTATTAAAAAGCCTCAATTTGGTTGAGAGGTAGGTATGTGATTAATCGTATCGGGCACGTTCCATTCGTTAGATTAATCGTGTCTCATCCACGACATAAATACTGTTTGTAATGTACTCTGGAGATGGAATTAAATATATTCCTCATTTTTTCTAACTCTGTAAAAAAGAGAAGTTTACATTAGTATAATTGAATCTTATTGTATACTCCCGAGGATACATTCATATAGGAACTGTTATTCGTTTGAGAACTATAACGAGACTACGACTTAGTTTATTGGAGAGAAAATAAGCTCAGTTATGCTATTCTGTAATAAACATCTTACTTGACGTCGAGTACAGCGCTGTCACAATATAGAGATTCAATGATATAGAACCGCTTCAAGTAGGTTTTGTTCTATGGAATCTCTAACTTGTGTCAAAAAAATAAAGAAAGAAAACATTTAATGACCCAAAAACACATAAAAATTCCTATGGTCTTTTTTATGTCTACTTTTGTATCAAGAAAAAATAGGAAGGAAAAAAGAAACGGTACTCGGCATTGAGTTCGAGCACACACCCGAACACTAAAAAGGTTTTATAACAACTCATCACTAGAAAGTATTCGTATAATTCATGAAAAACTTAACGGTTTAAATCAGTCATTAGACACCAGATAATGGCCCATCCGACTGACTACCTCACTAATGACAATTTGAAGCCGTTCGTGGCTTAATTTCGGCAAGTAATCAAACTTTCAAGCAACGCGTCTCGAAGGTAAGCTGGGGATAATAGACATCTCCTTTGGATCCAAATACATTAAGCGGGCGAGTGTTGTTTAGTGATTTATTATAATCCCTTCTTGAGTGGATGACTTGTTGATGTCACTGGAATTATTAATTTCTAGAGCATTTTAGGTAATGAATGTGAAAAGATGATGTGAAAAACTAAGAAGTATTTTGATGTTTTGAAGGTTCTGTTATTAAGTGTTGTTCAAAAGTAAAAAGAACGGATTCATGTATAAACGGATATGTCTATCTATCTGTCTGTGTATAAGTTGTCCAGAAAATCTGATCAATTGAGTTGAAACTAGCAAAGAGTATGACACGAACATGACCGGTTTTATGTTCTAAATGAGCACCAGAAACCTAATGAACGGCTGAACTGATTTGATTTTCATTGATGTAATGAAGATTGTAGTGTAACTATTTCAGTATATCAAAAGTTTTGTGCAAAAATGTTTGAAGATTTGTACAAAAACTAAATTAAAATAAAATTACATGTCTACGTTGGTTGGCCTGCTCTGCACTACTTTATTCTGCTCGCATCTGCTGAAACTGCTGTATATTTTTTTAAATACATCTTTGTGTACATATATTTTGTAGCAACATAAAATAAAGACTGCTTTTTATATCGATCGTAAAGCATTTCTACGTTAATATTATTAAAAATACACAATATATTTCTAAAATACATCCATAAAAAATGACTTTCCGCAGTTTCCTACTTCCTAAAAATCTGAATAAAAATAATGAATGCCCTTCAGCTAACAAAAGTTGATCATGTTGTAAGGCTCTTGTTGTTTAGGGTTGACCAAACTCTTTTGTAGCGGAAAGAAAAACAAGCTCCGCCATCTGTTGTACTTTGGCAACTATTCTGACTACAATTTAAAAGCGATTCCATAGATCAATCACATCACACGAATAAGAATTTTTTGCATCTAATATCATCACTCAAAGGTTTTGCAAGGGTTAGACTAGTGATGGGTGACAAAAAAATATTATTTCGAGCTACTCTCTGCTTCGAAAACCTTTAGCCCGTTGGTTCCTGATGCATTTGCAGACGTATGACCAATGAAGATAGGTTATGGCCTATCCTAATTGACTATACATATAGAATTTACCTGATCACCTACAGTGGAACCGTAAAAGGGCTGCGGATGATCATCATGGTATCAATACTGATAATAAAAGGGGGATAATTATAAGGGAAATTTCTGACTTTGCTTGTTTGGGGTGATCTTCGGAAACACTGATCCTACCATGAAAATTCTTTCTCCTACGGAAAAATACATCATACGATGGGCTACAATTTAAGCGGGTGAAGTCGTGGTAACACAGCTATATAATTGAACAAATTTTTTGTAATGAATTACTTTTGTTATTTTCATTGGGATAAGGATAATATTTGTTTGTACAAAACTTCTTGTATAATATTTTAGCAAACATTTAGTATACAACAGATCTATATTAATATTAGTGTGGAGTTAACATTGAGTTGAATAAAGAACCCACTAAAACGGAAATGAGATAATGTGAACAACCTAGTCAATATGTCAGAAATAATGGAGAATGGCATAACGTGCCAAATAGCACATCAAAAACTGTTGTACGAATTACTCGTAGTTCTTAAGCAATTTGTAATTATTGCATTATTTTTCCTCGGCTTTCCTTCTTCCTCGGTGGATGCCAGTGTCAGGTCTAACAATTGAGAATGTTTCATGGAAGAGGATTTTTTTATATGTTGTAAGAGAAATGAAAAATTTTAATATTATTATTATTAAAATAGGGTATTTTAGAATGAATTTTGATTTCGTTTTGACCCAATCAGACACATGAGGTGACGTAGATTCGTACTTTTTGTTCGCCTTTGGCATAGGCGCCCTCTGAGTTAAATTTGATCATAATTTGTTATCGTATAAAAGTAGTTTAAGGTGAGTGACAGTGATTCGTCGTAATTTAAATTATTTTGCGCACGCGATAATAATAATAATTATATAATTCTTCAAGGTTTTCTTTTGTAAAAGATTTGATTAGTTACTAACGAACCATAAATATGGTAACACAATGTGTCATGTTATATCGTCGTTGTTGGAATAAAACAACGTCGTGACACAATAAAACATAGCACAAAAAATTGTTTGAACACGCATAAAAAATTGTGAGTACGAATCGACTTCGAGCGTTAATGTCAAATTTGTGACACATGCATATGATTTACGTGCTAAGATCACAGATTTGTTTGACGATTATATATTCGCTAATATTTTAAATGTGATTTTTGAAATATATTATTTAGTCTACTTTGTTTATTTGAATTCACCTATACAGTGGTAAGAAATTGGCTATTACACGCAAAAAATTGGTTCGCAGCCCTATTCGCAAATTCAGTTTTTTTTTTTATAGCGGTATCTTTAGTATCCAGTTATACCTACCCATTCAAGTGACTAGAGCAACGACACACCGACCGCAATAAACGTAATTGAACAAAATACTACCTTATTTTCTCGACAACAGCATAACATGAGTTACAACGCCATATAATATATTTTTGTGCTTGGCTTTTTTCCTCTATACTTTCTCCTATATAGTACACATGATAAATGCCCTACGCTTCAGCGAACAGCAGCGAAATCGGTTAAACGGTTGCCGAATTTATCGCGGTTATAGCTACAAGGGCACACGAAAGGAGGTTACACATTGAGGTTACATATACGAAACCATTTGTACCGACCGAGTCTTCACATAGAAAAATGACTGATAATTCCAGTTTATGACGCATGAAAACTACCCATGTGTTAGTGTTTGCTTATGCGATGACGGAGATACGCCTCCATAATTTGAGAGGACTGCAAACTTGTCGCGAGAATAGCATTTAGTATATGTAATGAGATTTATCTCAGAAGATCGGCAGCGCAGTAGTAAGCGCGTTTGGTTTATAATGCGGAAGTGAAACAATTTCGCAAGAGCTGATCAAATGGTGGGTTATAATGTTTTCTCTTGAACTTCTCCGTGCTTCATGTTGTCTTTGTTCCCGGCTGCATCAACAATAGTTAACACCTGCTTATTCGCACTGAGCCAGCGTCGAGGGTCATGTCCCATTCTCCCTATTCAATTCCAGAAGTACTCCAGCATTAATTAATAAACTTCAAAATAACATGTTATCAATAAATCACTTTGTGCGTTAAATTAACAAAAACAAGGGTAATATTGATCAACAAATATTTAAAATTTCAAGTTAGTGATAGTATGCATGAAAGTTTTTAGTTTGCCGAAAATATTTAAAAATGTTAGTGTTTATGCACAAAATATCTATTTGATTCTTCCTAGATAATTAGGACTCATCGGATTGGCATACTTTATTTTTTTTCGGTTGAGTATTTATTGTACTTATGAAATAGTAGTTTCTTTCATATCAGTTTCGCATAACTGAAAATTAATTGCAAAATTATTTTCAAGATGGTTTAATGTGTTATTTCTTTTTTACATTTATATTTATAATTGAGTAAAACTAAGTTTTTGTAAATGTAGCGCAGGGGACAAAACTAACCACCGAGACTTAAACATTAATATAAGTACTGTGCTTTTAACCTTTTAATGTGTACAATTAATTGTTTCAACTTTTAACAGTACGTGGAAAATGATATCTAAGGTCAAATCTCTTTATCGATTTTAAACCTTAATATATTTGAAAAATGTTTGCAGATTATTATTTATTCTGATTTACCAACATTTAATACATTATTACATATGATAAAAACTTAATTTAGAACACAAGGAAAAATGTGTTAAACATTTATAGATAAGTAGATAGATAGATAGATAAGTACTACATTCAATATTCTTTTTTTACAAAAACATAAAATTGGAGTTCAAGCAACATATTTGTTACTTGATTTCTAATTTTCAAGTAATAATTTACAAACCGTTTTAATTATTTTTTTACTAAAATCGAGACCATAAAAGGAATAACGCAACGAAAAGATTTAGAGTCTCTTTTACGAAGACGAGATTTGACATGTTTTCAAAAATCAAAATCAAAATCAAAATCATTTATTCAGTCTAGGGTGTTACAAGCACTTGTGAAAGTCGAGAGCTACGCCAACGGTTCGTAAATCTACGGCGGGAGACCTTGTACCGAGAAGAACCGGCAAGAAACTCGGCAAGGGCTGCTTTTTTCTCCCTGTTTTATTTCATACAGAGCGTCAAGATTGAAAAATGACTTCATTAAAATTTGAAGTCACTTTCCATTACAATATAACACAATATTAAGAGTAAAACAGTATTTATGTCAATCCAATCACATTTGTAGCCAAAGAAGCTCACCGATTAACAATTTAATATATATGAAAAATGAGCCATATTTAACTCCAAGTAGTTTTGTCGTTTAAATATTCATTAATAGTATAATATCCTTTACTGAGTAGACAATTCTTAATATGGGTTTTAAACTTAGGTAATGGTAAATTTAAAATTTCCATAGGAATTTTGTTATAGTAGTGTACACCTTGACCCATAAATGACGATAGAACCTTCTTTAGCCTGCATGACGGCAACGTTTGATAATGAAATACATATAGTTTAACTTAAAAAATGCTCAATTTTTTTTTCTTTTAATTAGATAGTTAAACGAGTGGTTGATCCACAAGTTCCGAACTAAAAACAACGTAAATCGTAAAATGCGGACGTAAATTTAAAGCCTTTTGTCAAATCAGCCGAATCGAAAAATCGAAATTGAACAGAAGAATTGCAACCGATATTCGACGCAAGCGAAATGTTATTTCATCGCTTTTATTTCGGTTATAAGTAAAATAGCGTGTGATTCTGACTGAAACGAAAAACTATTTATTGATCCATTTAATCTGAAACAAGCTGTGCCTGCAACTTCATAACACGTACTGCTATAATTTGTACAGGATATAAAAAATCGTTAAATTTCTCCATTTGACTTTAAACATAATGCGTAAGTGCATTGTAGATAAGAGTTCAAAATCGTATGAAATAATTTACATATTGTAATAGTCTGACGTGTACTCCAACCATCCAACATTACGTTTTTTCAAATAAAATTATCAATTTACCTACAACATATATTTGAATAAGTATAGTTTGTACACGATCTTAAATTTGAGTACGATGTTAATTAATTTAATATAATATGACAAAAAATGACACCTTCAAAATGATTTGACAAAACTTTAGAATCTTTTATGCTTAAAATGTTCTCACTAAAATAATATTAAATCGTTTAAATCTATGGAGATGAAAATTAGAAAACTTTTTTTTTGTTTCCGTCGAATCCAATAAAACTCGAATTAAAACGTCCAGCCTTAAAACAGGCTGTATTTTAGCAGTCAACACAGATGCCTTCGAACGATCCCCAAGCGAAGGGAAGTATGGCACTTGCATTAATTTATTTCACAAAGCTATTCGAACACAAACGGGTGTGAAGGTCCACGTCAAGCAGAAGTGTCGTTAAGTGCTGGGCCTGCGCCACCCCCGACAATTACCGCTACGAGCCTGTAATGACCCAAGGAGACCCTTATTAAAACTTGTTCCACCTCACTTCCACTAAGTAAAGTTTAAAGTAACGATGCTTATTAACTGTTACATCGATAGCCGTAATTTGTGTGGTATACCACATGGAAAGAGATATAGGTGTGCCAGAATCTGATGGAAAATTGGGATATTTTAAGAAGGCAACATTGGAAAAAAAACGGTAAAGATATCTTAATACTTGTAATATTATTCATATAATTAACACTTCAATAACTGCCTCGTAGCATTGAACGTTCTCCAATCTCCTTAGCATATTTCTATCTCGGCAAATTTTGACATAGATTAGCCATCGGCGTAGGACTTAATATAAAGTACAAACACACATCACTGTACACTCCATATTACCAATATCGAATATTTAACCAAGAAAAACCACAATAATTTTACCTGGCTCTAAATTTAAGATTCATAAATAAAATAAGCTTTACTTTATGCATTTCTTTATTGCTAATCTCTACTAATATTGCAACTACTGTTACGCTTATACATCTAAATAAAATCTGATTTATTTTCTTCTTTTCACGGTTCATACTTCTCAGATATTAATTGATTATTTATTTATAAAATAAAAAAAGTTGTCCACTAACCTATCACGACAGTACATTTCTCTACTGTTATACTACGAGACAGTAAAAAATAAGTAACAACATCAGATAACCATCCATGTCTCAATACAAGCGAAAGATAAATTTACATTATATCGGGTTTTACTTTTTTCTATCTATTTCCTTGCGCACAATCGAGGAAACCGTATAAAAGAACCAAAACTTTAGACAGAGTCCACTACACACATAACGATAAATCGTAGCGTAAAATCAAATTTCACTTTGTTACGCTATCGATATCTGCAATGATCGTTCTGACCAGTAACAGATGATGATGTATTTGTAGATGTAGACGTGATTATTTTAAATCGCAAGAAAAAATCACATAGCCTGATATAGTAAATGGGCGATTTAGTTTTAAGCACGTCACAATGGTTGTAGAAAACTCATCTGATCTACATACTCTACTTACAGTCATGAGAAATGATTAACTGCAGGAAGGACCATAAAGTGTATAGGAGCTCGCATGGTGGTGGCAACAGGTAAGCGATACTTTGAGGTAATTGTCTGCCTCTGAGCTGGGTGTTGGTAGGTTGATATGAAGTCGCGGCGAAACTTAGTCAGCGCGATGCTGGTATCGTAGTACCATCTCATGTCTATTTGATAAAACTTCAAGTTTCCTGTTACCTTCGATTATTATGGCAATGTTAGCGTGGTGATATAGATGGCGCCACATCACGACGAAAATTTCAATATATGACAAAAATATAGATACAGATATTTTTGTCATATATTAAAATTTTCGTCAAGTAACATTTAATACATTTAAAAAAAATCAACTAAACTGTTCAGATAAATCGTTGTCTTGTGTACCGGACACGACTGTGATTTCTTGAGCAAGTTTAATTACTTCCCGGGGAACTGTTTCAAAACCGTATCTATTACATAGATACTCGTACGTATCAAATACCGAATTGCACGAATGTAGGTATTCTCAACGAACACTTGTTGATCGGTTCTCACTTTAAGATTTATTCTACGCGATGTTGCCTGTAATTAAACGATTGGTATTGAAATAAATCGTTCTAATAAACGACATATTTTCCGACGCTTTAAAGGTTTAAGTTGCACCGCGGTACAAAGCATTGGGACGTCGAAAAGTTCGAGCTTAAACAATGTAACAATTGTTGGAATTAATAACAGGGACTTGACTTCGACCTGTCGCCGCTACAAGCCTTGACTTATGGATTAATCGTTATTGTTAATTTAGCTGCTGGTTGTTCGGGGAATTTTCCCAATAATTTTGTTCACGACGGATGCCGATGACGTAAAAACATGGTTTATTTTCATGTCAATAATTTCAAAATTAATTTTTCCATTTAAAAACAAGCTTTTGTTATTATTTATTAAGTTTGCATTCACAATGTTATACAATCTTGGCCTAGTCCAGACACTAAAGAATATATAGAATAATATACTGCAAAAAACACTTGATAAACATTCAATGTCAGCTCAATCAAAAACTGGGATGTGAATCAAATTTAGCTTCAAAGTTTTGACTCACACCAACAAATTGAGACGACAAGTTAATTGGAAGTTTGTAAAAATAACATAATAAGTCTAATTGTTCAGTCTTTCCTTATTGAAAGGTAATACATAAATATTCCCAGGTTATACAAGTCTGTAAAATTACTCCACTTGATTTTTGAACTTTTATGATTTATTGGCAGAATTTAAAATGAACTGTAGAAATTTCAAATATTGTGGTAACCTGACGAGCAGCCGTGTGTACCCAATTCTTGACGCGTAAAATACGTTTACGCGTAAAATTATAACAAAGACATGGTCCACTATTACATACTTTGACTAATTTCTCGTAATGGAAACGCGAGCATTTTATTTTTATCTAACGTTTGGTAATAATACGTGAACGTAGCGAAATATAAAAAAAATACAACTTTATTTTAAAAATAGACATTTTCAAATTTACTCGCGCGCGTCGTGTTACTCACCTACTGTTACGCAAAATTGATCTGTCACACAATAAACTAACAATAAACTAACGAGCCAGTTTCTAGAAATTGTTATTTCTGTACTATCGATAGTTATATCATATTCGTTAAAATATACCTTGTACTGAATTGTAGATATATTTGCTCAAGAATATTTTTTCTCATTTTCTTACAATCTATAATTAGAGACTCTCGAGAATTTGGTATAAATTTATTCGTAATTATAAGCTATTCCCATTTGCTATTCCTTATGGAACTGTTGTTACTACGACTAAAAAGATCTATTGTGACTCGCCGCCACAACTATAGTAACTCTTTCAGCCTGCTAGCCTCCAAAAAGTCAATCATATACCTGTCTTTCAGAGCTTCAACAAATAATCAGCTATGGACTGATTATTTGTTGTCACATATGTATGCTTCGTTTATAGATCAGTGGTCCACATTTACACAGGAGTTGAGTAGGTGTCTGTTTAGTTTAGTGGCCAATATATCGTACAATTATACGTATTCTTGGTCTGTTGAGCTTCAAAAGCTTTCGATTAGAGATTTAGCGCGATTTAATCCCGGCTGTTTATTAAGAGCACTAAGTAGTACTTACAGTCAAATATTCTGTGTGAACGACGTGTAATAAATACGAGCTTTATTGCACGGCCCTGTTCCCTTTAACACGTATTCAAATTCAAATTCGCCCGTTGGTTTTTTATTTACTTTACAAAACATTTATATTATGGACAACTTTAAAATTTCCCAATTTGATTATAAACCTTAATGCATTAAAGTTAGAGTTGAAAGTCAATTGCGAATATTTGACATATTCTGGTAACTTGGCGTACATAAAACTAGATACACAAATACAAAAAGAAATGTTTTATTGTTGAAGTAGCAATTTCTACCAGGCATTAGGGTTGCCTATACTCTTATAAAATTAACTGCTCATTAGTGTGAAAGATAAATTTATTAATGTAAGTACATATACTACACAATTATCATTATCAACAGCCGTACAACGCTTACTGCAGAGCATAGGCCCTGCCCCTTTGATCTCCACGACGATCCTGCGCTGCCCGCATCCAGCGGCTTTTAAGTCTATCGATCTGGACGGGTAGTTTTTTTTTTTAAATATTAGACAGTCATATGTGTCCGGAGGGTCCCAACATTAGTAACATAAGCACTAAATAGCAATGCGTAATGTTCCCGCACGCTCTCTCTTTAGCTGTACACCTTACTAGACTCACGCATCTCAGTTATGTTAACAAGAAATAAACCTCTACATTATAAACCAGCGTTTACAAGTCCATCAATGGCTGTACATGGCCCTTCAAGCCGGATTTTCATTTTCTATTCCATAGAATATTATGGGCAATTTTTCCCATTCTTTATGGACTAAATATTCTCTGTGACATATTTATTTCTTTACATCGAAAATCTGTTTCATTTTTTGTTAAAATATTTCTATATAAGCTAGTACAAAGGTACTGTAAAATAAAGTCGCTTCCCGCTGTCTGAAAGCAATGATCTTTTAAAGTACACAGCGGATTTCAATGCATTTTCATTAATATATAGAATTATTGAAGAGGAATATTTATATGTATTTTTAACTTTTATCGTTATTAACATCGGAATTATTGCTAATCTCTTTTGTCCCTGGCACTCTAAAATGGGCCTCGAACACATGACCTTTCGCAATACGGGCCACTTCTCAACCACAGAGCTAGCCAGAACCTAACAGGACTGACGAATTTCAAGCACTTGTTACTTTTTCGCTACTACAGAGCGTACTTTTATCAATGCGATTTCAACAAGCAAATCACTCAAACGGCCAAAAAAAATGCATATCATATCATAAACATATTGGAATATGCTTAAAAATACACTTGTCATTAAGAATATTAAATATTTATTTATTTGACAACTTTTACCTAATATATTATTTAAAAACTTGTTCTTTATTTACTAAATAATTAACTGATGATCCAATTAGTCAACAAAAAGTTGGAGTCCGTTTAAACTAGTTTTAATCGAGCTAGAAATATATTTCCTGACGTTATAAAATAGCAATGATTTTACTTTAGAAGTTCATGAGTTTAATCCCTCAGGAACTAGACCTATTGTTACAGTGTCACAGTCAAGTCTAAATATAAGTATGTAATTTGAAATCTAAAATTAGTTTTGTGCGAAATTTTTGTACCTTTCCCGACTACAAAAACAGAGGAGATTATTAATTTGTTGTCTGCTCCAATATACGTATTGTTGGTTGTTGTTTTACTCACTAAATTGCATCCGTACCATCACAGCTTCCAGAAATTAAAGAGAAACCAAAAGAAATATGAGCAAAGCATACGTCTTCGATTCGATGTATAACATTAAAGTATATATATAAACCATATTTAATAGAGACATGACTCCTCCATATAGTAGACAGCAAAAAGAAATAAAAAAAATGAATATTTAAAGAAATTGTATGAACCAGTATATTTCTTTTCGCAAAAAGAAGTCCCCCAAATAGAATGTTTTCGTTGGTATCACAAAAGCAATAAGAACTAAGCCAAGGGACCTCTTACGTGAAATAGACTCTGAATTTGATCTGAATGGCGGAGAATTTGAATAAAGCAAATTTTGGCTTAGAGATTATTTACTTAGAGATTTCTGCGAAAAGGTTTTTTGTAATCGAATATACAGGATGAAGAATTAAGATAGTTAGATAGTAATTAATTTAAGTGCTCCCTGTGTTTACAGTTCGTTTACTTATCTACGTTGCATGGCACTTTCTGGGTCATCATTTTATTAATTGCATAAGGCCTGTAGTTCGAGATCACATCAATAAGTTGTAATAACTATAAAATTATCATTTGCTCTTACTACATAAATGACGCCATAGACACCACCGAAAAATACTTACGTGGACTGCCTAGATGTGCAGCACTATGTATGTATTGAAATAAAAATGTCAGTAGAACGTAGACGCTTGTTACTTCAGCCTTCAGGCACGCCCTGCAGAGAGAGATTTGAGAGATACCCATGTTAAAGAGGTACTTATTAAAATAGCCATATCCAGTAAGTATTCATACCATTTCTCTTAATGCTTCTGTAGGTATTGTGTCAAGTATCTTCTATCTTTACAGGAATTCTCTGTTGGATAGAAACATTGGGAGAACGGGCAGCAACTCACACGGGGGAATTTTCGGTATCATCCAATAATAGGTTTTTACGAAAGTTTATCGACCTTTATTACATTCCGACGTATATATACACTATTATCATTGTCCTCGCAATATAAATCTATATCTTATCGGTGTAGAATTTTCATCCTCTTCTTTAGACTGCCAAAATACTTAACCACGAATCAAACTTTCGCTCAAAGACGTGACTTATTAGACTGCGTTAAAGAAACATTTTAAAAAATTAATCATTAGTTACGCAGCTACTGTTCAGATAAGAGAAATGAAGCGACGTCATTAAACAAGCACTCAAGTAGATGATCCTAAATGTAATACCACTTTAGGAAAGTTTAGCCCGCTTCACCGTCATAATTTATATTTCTTTAAAGTGGTACCTATTAAAACTTTTTTTCAGATTGCAACTCCTTAACACTTTCAATTCCAACTGCGATAAATCAGAGCTAACCGCGGCAGCTTTCACGTTATGACTTCCTCGTAAAATTTACATTTAAAAGTTAATTTTCCCGTTCCCCGACTAAAGGCAATTGTTAATCTTGGATTCTCCGTATCAGAATGAGTGTTACCCTCGGTTTGTATAAAAAATATGAACATCATTCCGAGACGACAGCGAGCGGCGGTTAATTCATCTAGCTTGGTGTAGTGTCGTTTCTAAGATTGTCTCATTTTCTTAACACTTGGCTACTGTTAAGTTAATGAGATTTTTCCGATTGATTACAACTTTTTCCTTATAATAAATGTACTTAAGTAATTTTGTGTGACTATTTTTTATACACTGTTGAACAAATATTGCCCCCACCGTTGTTTCTTTGAAATTTGCAGCCTGATTGTGAAAAATTGGAGGTAAAGTCATAATCCAAAGTACTGTCTACCCTTACTGTTTGTCGGGCAATGCAGAAATCAGATGATCCGCAAATCTATCCATTTTCCGACGTCTTCCTAAGAGTGGAAGTGTTGGGTTACCTAGGCTATCTACTCGTGTGTATGTCATTGATCGGAATAAGTGATAATGCGTGGGTGCAACGACTGGGGAGAACGGCGGGTTGGGTAGAACTCCTAATTTAATAATTTCCAAGTACATTTTTACCAGTTTTCTAACATAGCGTCAAATATTGTTTTGCAAACTCACTTTTTTGTTTCTCTCAGTATAATGCGACCTTTTGTTTGTCAGTTAAGTTTAGTATTATTGTTTCAGTCCGTTTTCATAACAGTTTTTAATATACTACGCTCACCAAGTAATACTTCAGAGCCTGATGCTCTGATTAGATGCATGAGTGCTGTAATTATGCCACATATCGACGTGAAAATCACTGTTCTAGATACGTTCTTTCTGATAGTGGAATGCCATTGATATTTGAGAGTATTTGATAAGAACAGCCGCAATCATATTCATATTGAAAAATAAATTATAACCTCTCCCAAATGTCCGAGAATCAGGCTCACAAACTGACATCTTACTAGCTCTTTATCAGAAGTAACGACGCTTACATCAATCAATCATTACCGAAAAAATACGTGTTACAATAATAATTATAACAATTTATCAATGTGGGCATGTCAATAAGGACTTAATAAATAAATTAACACAAAAACAGTCATTACAAGTAGGTATTGTCTATACGTACTGTAATAGAACTTCGTATAAAATACTGATTCATTTAAATTTTAATGTCTAATTTTGTAATATCACTAGCTTTACTATCATACAGTGATTTATTCTTAACCAATTTCAAAAAATATGAATTGGTTTTTAAATTGACTGTTTCTTGTATCCTCTCGAAATAATCCCATTAAAACTTTGATGGAATTAAATCAGAAATTATATTTCAATACAAAAACTAAAAATAGGGAGTTTATGAATAAAATGTTTATTTTCATAAATAAACAGACCGCAAAAAACGCAAAGAACGCAAAATATTTTTTATTCTAAATTTCTATACGACAAATTCAAATTTAGTTCGAAGTCAGACCTTTAAAAACTTAGACGTCATATCTTCGTTCGAATAAAAACTGGTAAATAGGCGTTTTTGTCCAAGTTTACCAAAACGCAAAAACGGAGGCCTATTACTAAAACTCAAATGTCTGTCTCTTTGTCTGTCAGACCGTCTGCCTATCTGTCTGTTCTCATGAACCGTTCTAGTTAGACAGTGGAATTTTTCAAAGATGATGTATTTCTGTTGCCGCTATAATAACAAATACTAAAAAAACAGAATAAAATAAATATTTCAGGGAATTCCCATACAACAAATTTGATTTTTTGGTTCTTTTCGGGTACCCTCCATACGAAAGTGCAACTCAGACTTGGCCGGTTTGTTTGGCAATATCGTTTGGCATTTCTAGGGAATAAACTATGCATACAGCTCATTTTATTTCTATTAGTTTTTGGTCAGAATATACTGATGTAAGTAATCTTCCGAGTTTCTGAGCTAGTGTCGATTGACATATTGCTTAGCGCGATTATCGTAACTTTCTTTGCGTTTCTAAATGATTCTCGATAGTATCACAACTATAGTTTTACTTGTCGTTGGATTATATTTGCTTACAGCCTGGTTTTAAAGAAGTGATCTTGTCGAATGAAGTATCCATACATGCTCCCTAAACTATTTTCTATGGATTCCAGTAGGACAACCGAGTGACGAAATTGGCTTCGATTTGATTGATGTTGTAGTTAAATTGCATTGGGTTCAACTCGATATATTGAGCATATTACATATGTGATCTAACAGTCCATATTTCACAATGAGCTCAATCCAATGTCAACCAAATCGAAGCCAATGTAATTCGTTGATGATTCCCAGTATTAATTCAATCGACTGTATTTCCAGTTAATCTTTTTCACCCTTCTCCAACACTACAAAAGCCCTACACTGTTCTAGATAATTTTCTTAGTTACGTAGACTGTCAATCTCACTTTGAATAGTTGTTCCTTGTTACTACACGCCCTCTTAACCATTGTTGCTTTCATTATTTTTATTAGAATCAACAATAACATAATTACTATAGTCCTTATATATATATATATATAGTCCTTAGAATACATGTAAAAGAGGAGGTCAAATCATAATATATACATACACATGAAATAGTATTTGGAAATCGGCAGTGCTTTTCTTTTCTCAAAAACTTCGTAGTAAAATCCAAATTACTCATCATAGTTTAAGTAGTTTTTACGTGAAGAAGTAACACAAATCCAAACATCCAAACCTAGGAACTTTCGCCTTTATAATATTAGTAGGTTTTATAGTACTGTACTGATTGCCTGTAATTTAGTTTCAAGCCTGAAAGTAAATAAGGATATTTTAGTACAAAAAACACGCTCATTATAGTTCTGTAAATTGTATGTGGGCGAACGTATAAATACTCAAAACCACAGTCGTTAGCCGACATGACTTGGTTCGAGGTTCTGAGTATTTCGTAGTCCGAAAACGAATTGCAAATGCGGCAAACGCAAGTTTGCTCACTCGTGGCCAAACAAGGAAAGCGTACGGGGTGCCCTGCGCAACGTGCACAGAGAATGCCAAGTACCGCCCCCCCAACATGTGGATCACGCTGTGATTTATAGATTTATACGTGAATCAGCCGGTGCTTTCAGTTGTCAAAAACCTAAAACGGCTAACACGATTTTCCACGTCTAAATAGGTTTCGGGATACGGATAGTAAACTAGAGCGCTTTGTAGGTGTTATTCAACGTTACGACAGCTTTGAAATTGACAATTAGGGTACATAAATCGCTTGGTTTGGCTTGTAAACAGTAGTTATAGCACTGACATTGTCGTTGAAATGTATTGTTTTATAGTGTACATTACCGTGAAAGTGTATACAGTATTGTGATGATTATATTTTAATATTAGAAAGGAAAGGTGTACCCAATGAAGAAAATTCTTTTTTGAGTTTCTCTTTTGAGTAGCTCGGTGGCGTAGAGGATAATAGCCGCGACCCGCGATCGTTGTTATTAAGCAACATTCGCAAGGGTCGGTCACGGGATGGGTGACCAAAAAATTATTTCTCGAGCTACTCCGTGTTTCAGAAGGCATGTTAAGCCGTTGGTCCCGGCTGCATTTGCAGTCGTAAATACCCTCCAATCCGCATTAGGTCAGCGTGGAGGGTCATGACCCATCCTCCTTAGCCATCCATAAGGAAGGCCTGAGCCCCTGCAGTGGGGACGTAAAAGAGCTGATGATGATGAATGAAGAAAATTCAGATTGCATTCTGCTAGTTATTTAAAAAGATTTTATTCGATGTCATAAATAAATTCAAACTAGCAACAAAAATATTTGCATTTATGATTCCTTTAAAACAACATTCCTATTTAACTGCTTTAATGTTCAAAGTAAAATGTAAATCGAAATACTCTTTACTAGTATAATTTTCATAGATTTAGCTTCGCTTTTCTAATAAAAACACAGCGTTAACGCAGAGTCGAACATAGAGCTATCATAGCATTAGAGGTCCGATAAAACCTTATTGATATAATAAAATTTATATATTACGAACAACTTTTGAAGTTGGTTTTATTTAATTGAACCTCTATTACTGCGCAGCGCTGTGTTCGACGGTGTATTTTTATCATAATAGCACTGCAGGACATCTTTCGGAGGATAAGAAGAATGGGGACAAGAAGCTTATCAACTTTTAGCACTAGTAAAGACATTAACATATGACATTACTGGCGATGAGATCGATATTAATGGCGATGAGCGTAGGTTTGCTCGAGTCATTACCAGACTGTCATTACATTCATGCTCTTTCAAACAATATTGGAGTTTGTAATAACCTTTGCATTTTAAACGAGTTCTAAGAAGTATTCCTTTTCCATTCAGTCATCTATTCGGAAGAATGTTTTCTTTTTCAATTAAGTCTTTAATTTAAGCAAATAGATATCAATTAACGTAGACAGTATTATTCTGTATCCTGATGTATTTTTTTTAAATATATTAT
This sequence comes from Diatraea saccharalis, assembly GCA_918026875.4. Taxonomy (NCBI): domain Eukaryota; kingdom Metazoa; phylum Arthropoda; class Insecta; order Lepidoptera; family Crambidae; genus Diatraea; species Diatraea saccharalis. Next base: position 13,104,177 of record OU893345.1, read on the forward strand.
AGTCTTAAAAGCAGCTTATTTTCTCATTTTGACAAAAAATAAACTTAGCTTCAAAACAAAATAACGAAGTAGGAATTAAATTGCAACAAGACTTTTTCCCCTCCGAAGGTTAAGTATCCCCATTTGCTAAAATTATTCTTGGCCGTTTCCTATGAGATCGTACCCTAAAATATTACTCGAACGCACAGAAAATGTCGATAGAATGGCAACATTTTTCCTGTAATAATTTACTAAAGCTGGACCTTTGTCAAGAGACTCACGGTAAAGTGATGGATAAAGTATATTATGAATTGATAACAATATTTGCTCATAATAAACAAGCTATGTGATCAAATTTCTACATAAAAACTCATTTGAAAGCTTTCTACGTCATTAATTATTATAAATAATTGATAAAGAATTAGATTATCTTAAAATAATTAATGTTTCATATTATTATAACGCTTTAGTTGTGGAATTCTAAAATAAGTATGTGATGTTTCGTGTAGCCGTATAATATCGTGTGTTCCTTTTATCAGGGCCAGAATGTGTTTCATTATTAATATTGGGGACAATTAGAGAGAGGGGGCGCCACCGTCACCATAGCCGAGCCGAGCTAACCGCCACTCCGAGAGTAATTACAGCGAACTTCATTTAAGTTCCTTCCTCACTCCAAATACCAGTACCACTAAGGACTGTACTTACTTTACTTAGCCAGTAACAAAACGATGCAATTTTAACTAACGGTCCGGCGGGATAAGTCTCAACTGTGTATAACTTGATGTGCTTATCTTGAAAGTTTTGTACCAAATGTTGCGTTACTTGTTCAAGTTTCACTAGATAAAAGTGTTCTGTTGAACAGACAGCATTTTTGTTACTTTAGATAGGAATATAATAAACATTTTTATCTTCAATTTTTTATTATTATACATACCTATATTTAAACAACATTCGTTTTTATATATACTAATATTATAAATGGGTAAAGTTTCTAACTTTGTTTCTTGTTCATCTACGGGAAGCTACATCATACGCGGGTGACATAGGCTATAATTTACTCGGGCGAAGTCGCGGGAAAACAGATAGTATGATGTAATTTAACGAACCACCCCAGACTTATATGGTAATTAAGAACTTGTGTGATCATTTTTTATACACCTTCACCAATTCTTATGAAACCAAAAACTAAAACCTCCATATTATTGACTTTATAATTAAATAATGCTTTAGTCTCGTATGTATTACTATGATAAATATAACGAAAGATACTAAATGCAGAAGAAAACATTATACTCTTAATAACAAGACGCGACGCTTCACAGATTTCTATCAACGTCCATAATATTTCCCATAAATGTGTTAAGGGGTAAAAACTATTTGTTTATTTGCTCTGTTTAGACGATTTATAAGATTAAGGGCCGGTTTCACCGGTTGCTGATAAAGTCCCTGATAGTCTATCAGGAACTTATCTGCCAGATAAACTACAACTTTTGGTTTCACAGGTCTCAGATAAAAATATCTGGCAGATAAAGTATTAGATATGTTATCAGCCGATTCAAGTGGCTGATAAAGACGTTATCTGATAGATAAAAAAAAGTTTCAATTGACGGGAACGAAAATAGTTTTAGTTTTAGACCATTATTGTGTGCTTTGCGTCGATTGAAGTCACAAGTGTCACAAATATTCTAAAATGGATTTATTTGAGTTTTTAGAAGACGAATTAGATGAATATTTCGAACGTATTACGCGACACCGTAGGAATCGAGTAATTAACCCTAGACCTAATTATTGAGAATCACTTGACGATCAAGATTTTAGAAATCGATTTCGGCTTTCCAAGCGGGCTGTTATTTATATTCTATCGTTAATAGAAAGTGATATAAAAACTACAACGGGCTATTTAGTAAAAAATCTCCGTTAACTAGTAAGTAAAGAAGCTCCGTTTGTTTCTTCTTGATTAAAATTCACACTTCTTTCACGTTTTTGTTTTTCCATTATTAATTAACAAATACGAAAATAATACACAAAGAAAAGTTTAAAAACTGAAAAGCGTCTTAAGCACAAAATATCAACAAAGCAAAACAAATGATAGTTGCGTTTCGTTTCTGTAAACACGTAGCTAAGTATACGAATATCGTATTATTTCATTCTAGAATCATAAAATTATAATTCAAAATATGTAAAGTATAAGTATAAAAAGTTTACTTAAATAATATTGAACACAAAAAATAATATTAATTAAGTTTTAAAAATGATTTTTGATTGACGATAATTTGGGTCGTAGTATTGAAACGCAAAAAAGCGACGTTGCCGTTCCGTCAACTAATAAGTGGCCGATAACTTATCTGCCAGATAAATTATCTAGCAGTTTGATGGTGAAACAGAAAAAAGTTAACAGCAACCTTTATCCAGTAGATAGCGTTAACTATCAGATAACTATCTGAAACTTTATCAGTAACCGGTGAAACTGGCCCTAAGTGTTTCCTAGTTAGCCTTATTCTAGGTCGATAAAAATAAGTTAAAGCCTTTCCCTGACTTCTATATCGTTCCATATTTACGCTATTTAGTCGTATAAACTAAGAACATATTAAAAAGGTCCGACTGCACAGTTGTTCGTGACATAACAATAGTTCTTACGTCCAGAAGTAATTTGAACGTTCACGTTCTTACAACCACGCAACAAGTCCTGTAACTAGGTTAGTGTCAGTTGCATGTGGCACGAGTCTAAAGTATGGGACTTCGCGCTCACACTGTGACGTATAGCCCCATAAATTGTAGCTTAGCATCCCTCGTGCGAGGTGGAGGACATGTTCACATTTGGCACAAAGAGTGTTTCTTTTGCAGAGGTTCAAATAAAGATGTCACAGGCTTTGTTTTAGCAGATGCTCTATTAACAAAACGCCACACAAATTTGTTTATTTACTAATAAACTTTGACATATTAATTACATACTTGATTGATTCAGCCAATCTCAAGTAATAATTTAGATTTAGAATGGATTTTCAATAAATAATTTCTGGCTTTCGGTCCCTAGATATATAGCCTTATTGTTTATTATATCAAGTGGTAGGTAACATATGCTGATGTTTATCAAATAAAGAAAATAACATAAACATAATCGTTAATTTTTCGTACGCATTCAAAAAAATCGGAAAGTTATTGAAAGGTAAAAATAAAATCACAATGTTGTCCCTGAAATTCATTAATTTTTTTCATAATTATGCTCCTTTTTTAACGAAAACTGATAAATATCAGAGTTACTTTGTAGTCGAGGTCCTTATAGAACACTTTTACAATAATCGAAATAGTTTTTGGTAAAAGTTAAACAGCCAGTTGCACAAACGTTCATTAAAATTCTCATTAGTTTAAAGCTACATTACCCTTACAAATTTGACAATCATTAGAGCTTAAAAGCGTCATTAAACCTTAATGGATGTTCGTGCAACTGACTGAAAGTCTATATATAATTTTAATAAAACCTAATTGACGGACGCTTTGATTCAGTCTCTTGTACTCTTTGGCTTGTCGCAAAATAAAATAGTACTTAACATAACTATAGAAGATTAATTAACTAAGTAGAAGATTAACAAATGTTACAATTAATATTATTTATGTTAATATGACATATTATATTTTAAAGATGATGGATCATTATTTTCAATACGTTTTTAAAGTCTTAAATTTTACTCTAATTCTTTCAGGAAAAAAATTATGTAGAACAGTATAAGTTTGATTTTTAACACTACAAGATATTAAACGATAAATAAACGATTTTTAAAGTTAATATGCTTTACATTGTTGGTATAGATGCATTGTCAACTAAATTTCACATTTAAGACTAAGGGATAAGACTGCGCTCAAACTGTGACGTATCGCCTCGTAAATTTTAGCTCAGTATCCCCTTAGACGTGAGTGATATTATATGCCAGTTATGTAACAAACTAAGCTAAATTTAGGTTTTAACATATCAAACTAAATTTTAAATTCTGTAAATTACTTTATAAACAGAAATCTTAGAATAATAACTAAAGCAAAAATATAGCAATCTTTTTAGCCAATATTTGACAATTGCAGTAGGTATAGACAGAAACGCAATGTGTGAAAGAGATGACATTTTAATAATTATGATAATAATAAATTACAGAATTTTTTTATTTCTCATCGCAGAAGACATTACTAAATAATTGTGAAGTTAAATCACAAAAAAATTAAAAGCTTAACAAAGTATGATCTTTAAGTAAAACTGGTGCCTGTAAAGTTTTTTGGACCTGAACTACAGGTTGCCGGGTCCATTAGAATATAAAACATCTGTTAAGCTATTATGTATATAACAGGACAGTTTATAAATAATTTTTTAAAAATAGCACCATATGCATTAAAATTTTACACTATGCTGTAATATTAGTGTGTTTCTACGTTTGTAGGACTTATATGTGTTTTTGAATTTTTTGTAACTTTACCTCCTCAAAAAGGCGTAAACAATGCCAGAATGTATATTTTCTGATCTTTTCAATGCAAAAGAGATTTTGCCACCTATTTTACTGACATTTTTGTACAATGACGTGACTCTCTATTAATGGTAACGCGTAGGTGAAAACCAAAATACACTTAAATATTTTTAAGTTAATGGGTTTACCTTAAAAGAATTTAAAGTGTTTGCGCTATGAAAAGATTTTGTGAAATTTCGGATGTTATTCCATCACCATTTGCGTTTTCATTACGTCCCGTAATTTCCAGGTCAGGAAATTAAACGTACATTGCGGCTATGAACAAGGATTTCAAAGAAATAAGTGTTCGTTTTAAGTGTAAATTTAATGTACTTCATTCACAACTTTAATAAAGTTTTAAGCGCAAAAAAAAGATAATGCAGACAAAAAGCTTTATTTTATTGTTTATTCTAATTGATGAAGCCACTCGTATTTAATTGGATACAGTATTTTACAGCCCTAACAATGGGAAATTATCGTATCTTCGCAGCACCATAATTCTACAGTGTAAGCGATTCGTCTAAATAATAGATTACATAACGAATTATATATTTAAATGATACGAAACAAAGCCGTTAATTCTAGCTATTTTGTGTAGATAGCCATATATTTAGGTAGAATAATCTGGATACTTCAGATAATTAAGGAGTCAATACCCGTTTAAGTTAGTTCTCTAATTATTAACCTTAATGTTTTGACGTTAAGTTTAATATTTTACATTTTGTTAAAATCTTGTACACTCATTATTATATATTTAAATGAAAAAACTATATTACTTGTTAAACGAAACAATTTCAATGAATAATATTAATGATTAATAAATATTCTACATAATTTAATCTTTACTGAAAATGTGGTAATACCAGCTGACTCGACAGATATTTTTTATATCTTATCCGAAGATATTTGCAGCATGCATTCTGTTGCATGCTGCGACATTCAATTCTATGTCAAACGTCATAAAGTTACATTGAAATAGTTTATATTATCCAAAGCACTAAGGTTAGATTAGAAATAATTTTATATTGTGGTTAAATATCCTTAAACTTGCCACATAATTTTCTTATTTTTTTTTATTTCATAAAAATCTTCTCCCGAAAATAACAAACACAACAAAAAAAAAGAATTTGCGAAATCGGTCCAGCCGTTCACGTGTGATAGCGTGACCAAGGGAAATAGGGATTCATTTTTATATAAAATATGTATTATAGATATATCCGATAGTGGATGGGCCAAATGCAAAGAAAGTTACAGAAATGACAGAGATTATTGAATGGTTAACAAACCATAAAAAATAAAGATGATACGCTCAAGCGCTTTTTTGAGTGATTAATATCAAGCAGTGTTTTATGATGTCAATGAGAGACGAAAATAAAAGAGGAGGATTAGGGAAGACCAAGATTACAACCACTGTAAGTACATAGTTGATATGCGTTATGTCAACTTACCAATAATTTTTAAGTTTCTAAAAATCAAGTTTGTTTCAATTTACCTATATTTCAAAACTCCTTAGTGGCCCGCATATCTTAAAATAGACAAGTAAGCGATTAATTGGTTGAAAATAATTTCAATCATTCGGTTGAGAGGTTCGATGCCAAACAAGAAAGATTTTACATATTTGAACTTTAATTGTACACTAATATAAGGTGTAAAGGTAATATTAATAATGAGTTAACCACAATCCTAAATTTATTGAATCTACTTAATTATTACTTTATTACTACTTTATTACTTAATTACTACTTTATTACTTTATTAATCTACTTAATTATATTGAACTAGCTGTGTTCCGGCAACATCGCCCGCTTAAGCGCAAAACGATACTCCCCCCCCCCTTCCATAGAAATCGATAAGAATCAAACAAAGTTATAAAATTTGCCTTTCTTTATACCAATATAGATATAATAATGACAAAAAAGTAGGTGATGTAATAAACTAACAGCTAGCACAACCATATTAAAATTGTCATTATTTAAATACCATGTTACCCATACTTTAGAACTGAAAGTCTCCATTACACCTTAATGGACGTTTGTGAAAGTGACCGTAAGCACAGTAGACTTTTCTTGAAAAACATAAATTTTAAAATCTCTTTTAACGCAGACATTACTTTAATAGTGACTAAAACAAAAGCTAATTTTTCCCGCGCATAATACCATTATTTAAAACTATTAAATAAAAATGATAATAAGCGGAAAATTTCGGGTCTACTTGGACTAAATACGTAATTATCTTCGCCGAGGCCATGCGGGGATGTTCCAGCAATAAATTACACTGGGACCCTTTGTACAAGGTGGACAGTTTTCGGGATTTTGGCTAGAGAGCGATAATGGGGTCCCTGTCATCATATTCACAACATTTATACCTTATTACCTGTTGAGCGGACCTTTTAAGAACTAAAGCTTAGGGCTGTGTAGGGACTAGAACTTGCACCATTATATACATACGTGTTACTTTGCATTTTATACGTCTCTGTTGTATGTAGATACATATCTTTTGATAAAAATTTTATGTTAATAGTTTTAGATGGTACAGTTATAGTTAAAATACATGTAAAAGTAATTAGTAAGTATATGATATAGTATAAAATAAAAACTTTGGTATTATTCATCAGTGAAGTTATTTTTTCACTGATATTTAAAGGGGTTCTTCATATCTTTCCAGTTCTTTTCCAACAAAAACAAAATGAACTATTCCAACAAACACAAAAATCACGAATATTCTAGAACATTTTCCTAGAAAAAAAAAATACGAATAAGAAGTTTGTATTAAATAGTAAAAATATGTCAAAAGTCACATGACAACTTACTAATAATTTTTAAGTTTCTAAAAATCAAGTTTGTTTCAAATCAATATATTTCAAAACTCCTTAGTGGCCCCCATATCTTAAAATAGACAAGTAAGCGATTAATTGGTTGAAAACAATTTCAATCATTCGGTTGAGGGGGAGTTATAATGATATTAAATAATACAAAATCTGAAGGCTATGATAATATATATATATATATATGATTAAAATATGTAAAGAACAAATTATTATGTCAATTTATTATTATATATATGATTTACCTTCAGTACTTTCTCATAGAAATTGAATAGAAATATAGATACATGATGATAGTAAATATGACCATGTATCTCAATTTCCTACTCAGCTCAAGTGGTTTCCAATTCGTTTTCGTCGGAATGCTCACATACTATCCCCCCTTTACAATATTTTGTTTAATTCCCTTAATCCGCGCTATTTGAAAGAACGCTTTAATCCGCTATACTACTGAACTACAACACGTTTGAGATCATCGGAAAAGCTGAAACTTGAAACCCCTTTTCATTATGTACTAATAGTACATAATAAACGTTTGAATAATTTCGAAACTTCATACAGATATTTCTAATCAATGTGTGAATCTGCCGGCATACATTTTTTTGTGTCAATTAATCGACAACCATTATCAATATAAGTTACGGTAACCACAGTAACATTAGACCTTCACTTTCCATGCAACTACATTTATGATGGCTCCTTCACCGTCCAAGCTGTGCGTCTTTGGAATGCTCTTCCGACATTCATAAGACGTGCTTAATCATTAGCTATCTTCAAAAAAGTGGTAAAAATACATTATTTGCCTTTAATGTATTTTAACTTGTATTGTATTGTATTGTAACTGGCTTTCTTCGTTTCATTAAAATTTTATGAATTAATGTATTAAATTTATATGTTAAATGTATTTAAGTAAGTATATTGTATTAACTTCTGGTGTCTGTTATTACTATGTTTCAATTATTTGTTTGGAATTACCTACTCTAAATTTACAACCCCGTTTCGTTACAATTAACATTCCTCTCCATCCAAAGATTGTTTGTTAGAAATCGCTTTCAGCGATAAGACCGCAATTTGTTACACATTGATGTGTTGCTTAGTTTGATGATTTTATGGAGATATCTGTGGTGTTGACATATCATTATTATTGTATTTCTAATATGCAAGAACATCCGTTTGTTCATCATAATTAATTATACTATAAAACATTTTCCATTTGAATTAGAACACAAGTACGGATTCTATTTATCGTAGCAAGAAAGGACAAAAATATAATACTATTTTATGAAATTCGCTTCCTGTTTGCGACCTGTTATTTCCAGGTCAGGAAATTAAACTCCGATCGCAGCAACCAAAAGCGAACACGGTGAAAATTAGTGCCCGCTCAAAGTTGGCGCCTACTCGTTTTTAATGAACTCAAATGTTGTTTGCCATCGAAAGTATTCAATGTACCTTAACCGAAGGTTATAAATGAAAAAAATCGTTTGAAACACACCTTTATCGCAATTTCTTTATCAATTTCACAAATTATTTTATACTTTATCTCTGTTTTTTAATTTTAGACGTGCAAAAAGTAACATGGAGCTTCCTTAAGTATATTAAATAAACTGCACCAGTTCTGCGGCTGACATTTTATAATTAGCTCATGAGTACAACAGACTCATAGTCTGTAATTACTTTCAACGCGATGCTTTTTACTTGGCGATTTAAACTTATAAATGCAAAAAAAAAGTTGAATAACAATTTGTCCGCTTAATATACACTAGTAACAAAGAGTTTTTTTTAATCAAATCATGATTTACGTGAACATTTGAATGATTTGGAATCTTAATAAAGATATTTCTAAATTAAGTGTGGATTTGCCGACATACATTTTTTGTAAATGTCAATTAATTGACAAGCATTATAAATATTAGTTACGGTAAACACAGTCACTATTCGACCTTCACGTTCACCGTCATTGAAATCATTATGTCCACGATTTAAATCGAATCACGCATCAGTGCTATGAGAGGGACTTTGTCACCAAATACCAATTTGATCGTCTCTGTGATTGATCACACGAAAAGCAGAAGCAAATATTATCAAATCAAAGCATGCAAATATACAATTCTCATAACAAAGCTTTTATGACGAAACAATGACAATCTCTTCAAGCAACACAATATGTTCATAAACCATTCACCATCATAGAAAATATCAGCATACACTATGCTTATGAAATGAAAATCTAAATTATTTTCAGTTAAAATCTCTCCAGATAATTGATGAAGGTAGTTTTCCTTTTTTCACAAGTGATCTTTAAGAGTTTCTCTCTTTTTGGTTTCCTTCCAATCTATTTACAATATAATAGTTAGTGAAACTTTGCCAAAAGTTAACTGATTTGGATGTCCTTTATATGGTTGCTCTTCCTCCTCTTGACTCATAAATGAACAGTGATATATTTCTCGATTATAATTATCTTGCTGTAGATCACAATTTGTTTCCTTTATGTGAGAACATACTTCGAGTATTATTCTTTAGAATTAGTAGATGACAATCTCGATCCTATTTTACAAAACAATGTACATACGCACCGAAGAATGTACGAATCGGGACACCTTTTTATGTACTAACCGCTGCGTTCTTCCCCTTTTCTGTTTATTTTACTACACCCGAAAATTCCAGTAGGAAATTGCTGAATCTTTGCAATAACGCGCCTTAGATTTTGTTCTTTTTGTAGTTTTATTTAGTATATTTCAAAAGAACTTTTCAGTATCTTTGATTAGTTTTATGTTCATACTTAATAAACAAATCCTGTTGTACAGATGGGTATTAGCTGACATAGGTAATTGATACTTTTTATCCCACTAAACATTTCCCTAGGGACCACACAGACGAAGTCGCTGGCGAAAGCTAGTACGCTACTAGTATAAATTTATTGTTAAGAAAAAATAGTCCAAATGAACTATTATTAAAACGAATAAAATAAGTGAAGTAAATAATATTCTTAACATAAACATGTATTTAATTAGATATAAATTACACTTAACGTCATCCGTATATAATTTCCTTTCGTAATTATGTTCGATTTTCAAAGAGAAAATTGATAAATAGGTATGCGAACTTTCACCGGAGCACTATGGAATATTTGGGTGCGTTTTGGATCAAAAATCGGTAACTCCGATTTTTATTACAGTTTAAAGATATTTAAAAAATCCACCTTTCGCAATCCGGGCGACTGTTCTTACTACGGAGGTACCCAGATCTTAACAGGATTGACGAATTTTTCAAACACTTTGTACTTTTTCGCTACTACGAGCGTATTCTCATCAATATTCAGACAATCCACCCAAAGAGCCGAAAAAGATATGTTTTTATAAATATTTCAATTTTCGATAAAAATGAATATTTGTTCTAATTATTACATATAATTAATTTCGCATTCATAATGCCATACTGAAAAATATTCTTAAGAAAAATGTTTAAAAATCTTCTACTCCTTGAACATAAAATCTTTTGTTTTAAGCTGGAAATTGCCACGTCTTTCTATATAAACAAAATTTTTGGGTGATATTTGGTGAAAAGCGTATTTTGTTTTTAATAAAATTAAAACTATTGATTTGATTCCGATAAAATTAGATATTATCGAAATCGAATCAGAATTATACAAAATATTTGATATTACGCCTCGGTATTTTATTACAATACTAATATTTGTTTAGTGCATGTTATACAACGTGACATTGTTCGCTTGGCCTCGTTGTGAGATTATTCAACGAGCGCTTCCTTCCTTTGTAAGGTGCGATGAGTTCATCAATCGCGACCTGAATATGTTCCTATTTTCCTTATGCTATATAGAAACAGGAAATGTTACAAATGATCCCATAAATACGGTAAAATTTTCGTCTTATTTCAAAGAACTCTCTAATATATTTAATAAATTACCTTTTTAACTAAATGTATGTATTTTACTTAAATAGGTTTTAAAATTATTATCATTATTTGTCACAATTAGAGGCGTCAAAGGCTCCGTAGTCGAGTGGCTGGCGGCGGTATTAAGGTGACGCAATCTCGGTCCCTCGGTTAAAATGTAGAAAATGATTTTTTCTATATCGTCTCGGATTCGGATGTTGTGGTAGTTTAGCCATAATACAAGTTGCTTTAGGTACTTGATTTGGGAAGAACAAAGAATCGAATCTGAAGTTACTTGAAAGCGCACATTGACATGACAATTTCATAATTCTACGGTTGAATGGTAGAGAATGTCTAATAGCATTTAGTCAGTCAGCATTGTACACTTTGATTCTGTATGCATTACATTACATAAATTACACGCATTACATAAAATAAGTACTGATTTAAATATTGCTCCAATTTGATAGTAACGAATGAGAGTCGATATTTACTAGTTTTGATTAGGTTAACAATTCGATCAAAATGCACTAACATTCAATCCCGAATACAGTGTGTAATTTTAATAATACATCGGTTTGAATCAAATGCACTTCTAGTTCAATATTCAACACAATATCGAACGTTTAGAATATTTTGATTGAATCCGATGCCAACCAAATCGAAATTAATATAGCTAGGCGATAGGTTCGATAATGTTGCGGTTCGTCGGTGGTTCAGAATTTTATCACAAGAGTTTTTATTAATTGGGAACTGTATGGTATGTTATTAATTTATTACATTGAAAAAATTCAAATCATCTCGTGAGAGAATCGCAACCCAACCTTTTCTAATCTGGGTAAATACTCCCGTGCTATACCTACCTACACGTGAGGATCACATGAGATCCTTTTAATACCCCATCCCATATTTTGATCCGTTAAGGTTTGGAATAGATTTCTATAATCAATTTACATTTGTCGTATAATTATATAAACTTAATGCTTCTAATATTTGACTGCGTATCTATTGATTCGTTGATTTTTAAATTATTATGAATCGATTTTCAAGACAATGACAAAAACAGTCATTAAGATTTTTATTTATATTATTCTTCTGATTTGAGAGTTAAATGACCCACCACAACAGCCTAGTGCGGATTAACGATTGCAGACGCAGTCGGGACCAACTGACAGGCTTGATGTCACTTCTGAAGAACGGAAGAGCTCGAGATAGTAAATTTTTGGTCACCCATCCTATGACCGGCCATAACGAGTATTGCTTAACAACCGTATCGCAAACCGAGTTTGCTAACTGCGCTATCAAGCTCTTCTGTGCTTTGGTTACCGAAAAGTTATTCAGAGTTTTAATCTGAATTCCGTAGACGTAGGTCTTGTTTAGAATAATAGCATAGCATGCACATTTTCTTTTAAAGAAGAAGTTTAAAAAAAAGGGTTCCCGAAATCAAACTAGATGTCGCTGGTACATTCTTGATTTCTCCATGACAACCTTTCCGGTTTTCTTTCATGTTTAAAAGTAAATACGTTTTTAAACTTAATAAACAACTCATATTCTATTTGTACTTTTTCGTATTTCCATTGAAATCTAAGTTTCAAACTTTTCTAATTTCAGTTTTTTTTTTAAATGACTGACTTTGGTCCATTTGTTTCCTGCAAAAATTAACTTTTGCTAGAGTTTTCATCTAGTGGAATTGCTATTTTAGTGCTTTCTTTTTTTTTTAAATACTTCCTCATTAAAATTTAAACTATATTATTGATTCCACTCGAGCCCTGTCTTTATTCGAGTCTTATTTTCGACAACTCGAATATGACTCAAGTGAGGTAGTCAAATTACTAAAGTAACTCGTGTCACAAAATACTATTTTACTTCAATTATATTTGTTTATCTTTTATGATTATTAAATGAAACGAATCTTAAAAGAGTTTTATCTATTTCTATATAATATTAATATACATACAAGAAATATTACAAAATGGAGGTAATTGTATTTTATCAATTTACAACACCTAACTGCGTGTCGACATGAATAAAACATTGAAAGATGAATTTAAATTCGATAGAACTTTTTATGCATAATTTTGTAACTGGTTTTGGTTGGTATACAGGATTACGTATATATTTCTAACTGGTAGTTAAGGCCGGAACCCCTGTCGCTCTTAAATCTGAAGTTTGCATAAGAGAACCCTACGCCGCCAGCGGTGATGCTCGCTGTAGCATCTGTGTGGTCCAAATCTCTAGCGATTACACCCTGGAAGAGAAGAGAAGTGTATTTTATTAGAGGGTTTCCAAAAAACCTTTTTTCAATAAATAATCAACGGTAAACTGAAGTAAATGGACAAAATGTTTTATCCTTCAAAGAGTTACTTCCAATAGTTTAAAACTAGTATTTGCATTTGATATATAATTATATTTCGGTTAATTTTTATGTTATATTTAAATAACATTAAAATCAACCATTTCACGTGACTGAGACGGAATCCGGTTATTATTTTCATAACAGTGAGCAGTGTATTTCCTATGATCAATGTCGTTAATGTAAAATGAAACTGTTAGGTTAGTTTGCCACATCAAAGACCACAAGATACGAGACGAGAGGCTTACTAGGTTGACTATGAATAAAACAGAATCGACTATACTATTATAAAAAAAAAATATTAATCACTCTTTAGGGACTTTAAGTTATTTTGTGATAATAGGGATGATGACTAATTTTTGTTTATTTGTCCGTCAGGTAGAGTGTTAAAAATATTAAACACGTATTTTTTTATTTTTTTCGTAATCATAAAATTACAGCGTTACATTGAGTTGAAAATTCGCATGACGTCACGTTAGAGTACGTTTTCTACTCAACTGTGACGTAGCGAGCCCCCACTCTTCAACTTTGATGCCTGTTATTTAAGCTATTTCTTGTTAAATTGAAGTAAAAAAAAAAATACGTATCTAATATTTTTCTATTATCTGACTGACAGACTAAATATAATTGCATTTTTTTTACCCAGTCATCATCCCTATTTAAAATCCTGACCGTCGTGATAATGGTTAAACCAATTAATGCTTACGCGTCATGACTTTCCTACATTGCCACAATGCGTTAAGATCGAATAGCATGTCAGCTACGATACGATTCAGCTATGTGATCTTTCTGTGATTGTCACAACGCGTCGTAAGCGATTTCATAAGAGCCATAACACAAATTTCGTCATGTGGAAATTTAATTGTGACCACAATGCGGTGTGAACAATTTTTTCGAGTAATGAACGATTTCCGCCTTTGCAGCTTGAAATGAACGACATTTTGTAAATTTAATGTATCTTTAATAATTCAGTAAATAATAAAAGAAGAACATTTAATAAGAATATTAGCATATTTATTGATAGAATCAATAGAACGTTCTTATAACTATGGTTTTATAGCGAGATCGTTAGGCGGTCGCTCCCCCGTGATAGCCTAAATGTTCAATAACATAAAACCTACTTCGAAGTATTAAAGCTATGCTGTAACATTGTGCTGTTACATTGAGTTTGAAGCATTTATATAACAGAATATAATTTCACGAGGAATTAACTTCATCACTTTTATTTTCTAACACTTACACAAAAAGTGTTTAAAGCCAAAGACAAAAATATTAAATTTCTTTTAATTTTAATTATAGTATAAGGCACAATGTTATTATTAGACCGAGCTAACACCCAACTTAAATATTGTATAGGTAAAATTTAACTTAGGTAAGTAAATAAAGTTTTCCTAAAACACGACGTTGTTGTTTTAAGAGTAAATCACGTTTCCCAAATTTTCTTGGAATTGTTAATGTTGAAATGACACTTCAAAGTTAGGAGTCTTCTTCTATATTTACTTAATCCACCTTAATTGTGATGTTATTTTTACTATTGTTATTATTTTTACTATTTGTTGTATCATCTTCATCATCTTCATCATCATCATCATCAGCCCTTTTACGTGCCCACTGCAGGGGCTCAGGCCTTCCTTATGGATGGTTAAGGAGGATGGGCCATGACCCTCCACGCTGGCCCAATGCGGATTGGAGTGTATTAACTGCAAATGCAGCTGGGCATTCAACAGCTTAACGTGTTTTCCGAAGCACGAAGTAGCTCGAGATAATATTTTTTTTCTCACCCATCCCGTGACCGACCCTTGCGAAAGTTGCTTAACAACAACGATCGAGGGCCGCGGCGCTTATCCTTTACTTGTTGTATACAGTAACATCATATAAAGCTGTCAAGTTTCTCCTACAGACATGATTTTAAATCTTATTGCCTAAATTTTAATTTGATATATCATTATTAAATCTCACATTTGCTGTGTATGCATAATTTTTATTAGTTAAGAATTAATCGTTAAATGTCAGAGAGAAACTTGAAAGCAAGTGTACCAAATCATGAAGATCGAGTTTTTATAATAGGTATATGTGAGTCTGAAGATAAGATATGTGAGTCTGAAGATTTTATGAAGGAAAATAAATTAAAAGAAAATAGTAATAACAATTTGCTGTACAACTCCTACTTATTATCTATCAAAATAAATAGAAAAATATTCAGTCCACTGGGTCTGAAATTAAATTGCAATAATTATGCAAAGCTTATTGATTTATTTAAAAACTATGTACAATAATGTATATAATTTATAATATATTATGATATGTATTTATGCATGAATCTATATGCTCATAATTTTAGGTATAAGTGATTTTTCTTTGATTTGCATTTCACTTTCTTTATTTACATTCTGTCTGGTAGACTGGTAGAAATGCCATTGGCATTAAGTCCGCTGTTTGATATTCTATGGAATAAAGATTAAATAATATCGAGAATCTGCCAAGTTGAAAATCTAGTGAATCTAGAAAATTGCTCCCAAGGGGATAATTTATCTAAAAAATCCCATTTGGTCTATTAAAACCTTGATGAATACCTAAGCTTTAAAATATGATTCATTGTTATTAAATAATATAGGATAGTTTTATGAATAAACTTTGTTATTTGAGTAGTTGTTTTTTCCGTTGTCCACATTAAAACGTTGCGAGTGTACAGTAGAACACAAAGCATATTATCAAATTTATTTTAAAAAGGTTTCCATACAAACTACATACTTTATACATTGCGAATGAACTTATATGGCGAGTTTACTTTAAGCTTATTTGTCATGACCATGGCCCATTCCAGGGAAGAGTGCCTTTCTCATGGATGTATCATGGATGTTAGAATCGAATACGTATTCGATTCTAACATCCATGATACATCCATGAGAAAGGCACAGGCCTTTCAGGTCCCAGTAGTAGGCAATAGGCTGTTGGTAATAAACCTAATTTAACCAGGTTACTATTGTTACATATGCCGACATTTAGTATAACGTTGTTATATAATATTCTCCAAATAAAAATTATGTAAAACCGAATTGCTTTCGTAGTGATCATGGATTAGAGCTGCCATAAATTTCGAGACGGGCCGTCGATCGTAATATTCGAAATTCAAATATACTTGAACCATTGTGAATGATCCATGAACCCGATTAACGTTATAGTAACTTTAAAAAACAAATATAGGTCTTTGATTAGTAACTAGTTAGGTTTCAGTTTATGAGAGACTTAAACAATGATACAATATAATTGACCAACGAGTTTAAAATGTTAATAATTGACCTTCATGCAATTGTCATTGAATTTGAGTATAAATTCAAAATAATTTTTTTGTCTATCAAACCATTTATTGAAATTTATATTTATGTTTAGCAAACAATCGATAAGTTAAATTTTCATAAAATTATTTTTTATTTAGCAAATATAAGCACAGCTTTAGAATAAGACTGGTCTAAAAAGTTAAAATTTCGTACATTCTCGCCTTAAGCAGTTACGTTCAAAATTGCCCATGGGACTTTGATATTGTGGGAACCTAACCTAAATGTTTTGCTATTTGTATTTTTGTACTACTTGCCTACGTTTATATAGTACTAATTAATTATTTATTATTATGGATAAATAATATTACAACAGTAATAAAGTTTTTAATTTTAGAACAATAATAGTGACATGATTTTAACATAAAGATGACATTAAGAACTTACAAGATAATATAATTATTTTTAAAGTTAAATAAAAACTATATAGTTAACTTTTTTGAAATTAACTATATAGTTAATTTAAAAAAAGGTTTCTAAAAAACGTGAAAACAAATAAATTGAAAGTAAAATAATATATATTTCGTGAATAGACTATCTAGTTATAAACAAAAACCTTATAAAAACATTTTTATTTGAAAAGAAAAACATGATAACCTTTCAATTTAACAACGCTAGCGGTGGTTATCGTCACCTAAAATGAATAATTATTCACAATTTTGTTTTTTCCCTCGAAACTATGTTTTTTCCCTTGACATTTACCTGTTTACACCCATACCATATAGGTATAATATACTCGTACTCATTCACGTCGTATATGGTGCTAACCGAGATATTGTCCCTGAATGTATATAGAGCATGCATCTGCAGAATTTATATGGGATACGAGTCGTGAATGAAATAATTGTGACCAGGAAATTTAAAAATATAATCATTTTAATGTACCTGGAAATAATTGGCCGATTTCTGTTGTTATTTTTAATTTTTAACAAATTTATTTAATCAAAATAGTTACCATTATTATCCATTGTTGCCATCTAATAGGTAGGTTATTTATGCCTTTGCGATAGAACTCTAAGGATGTACAAACTATGTGAAAGCATTTTGTACTGTCTCGTGGGAAGAAAACTTCTTGTCACGTAGATAATTATCCAAATCACGAAAAAAATGGTAGTCCTTTGGAGCAAGGTCTGGCGAATACGAAGGATGACGAATGGTTTCTAACTGCAGTTCCTGAAGGGTCAAAACGGTTTCTCGTGCTGTATAAGCGTTGTCATGGAGCAATAATGGTGAAGATCGATTCATGAGTCAGGGCTCTTTTACTGCTAATTTTGCCAACATTGTTCGAAGTTCGATACAATAGACATCTGCCGTTATTGCTTGACCATATCGGAGAAAACTATCAGAGAATAATACCATGCTGAGACCACCAAACAGTTACCATTACCTTTTTATTGTTAAGTTTTACTTTAAGACACTGTTGTGGCGTTTGACCTGGGGTCAGCCATTGCATTTTTCTTTTACGGTTATCAAAAAATCCTCTTTTCATCACATGTCACAATTCGATCCAATTTCCCTTCATTTCTGTACCGATTCAATAAAGCAACACAAGTTTCAACACGCGTTTCTTTCTGCAAATCAGTCAAATCATGAAGCACCCCTTTTCGTATTTTTTTTATTTTATTGATTTGACGCAAATGAGTCAATATTGTGGGTAAACGTAACGTTAAACCATGCTGCTAATTCCTGGGTAGTTTGACTAGGATCGGCTTCCACCATATCTTTTAATTCATCGTTATTCACCTGTGTGGATGGTTTTCCTCGTGGCTTGTTCTTCAAGTCGAAGTTTCCATCACAGAAGCGTTTAAAATCAAAATCAAAATCGCACAGTGCGTTCATTAGCAGACCTCTTTTCAAAACGCAACACTGATATTGCGGGCTGTTTCTGCCTTCTCTTTTTTTTTATAAAGAGACTATTTAAAATGCTACTATATTGTTGGAAAAATTATGCACATCATCATCATCATCATCAGCCGGAAGACGTCCCTGCTGAACATAGGCCTCCTCCTTTGAATTATGCACGGTTGAATGTAATTAAAATTCGAAAAAGTGTTGCCGAGGAAAAATACTTTCATATATCCTTTACTGTATTTTGTTATAAAACCAATTTACTTTATTATACGTCAATTTTAAATTGCTGAGTAAGAGTAATTTTATTCTATTATACCATACAAATATTACTTTAAGAAGATTCTCAGAAATAAACTGGTAAACCAACTTAAATAAAATAATTAAATTAAAGTAATGAAACTTGACATCTTGCTTGGAGACTTTAGGATTGATGTATTTAATTTATAAGCTTTGATTATATTTTGTTAATCTAAGTTTATAAGTATAAGAATAACTGTTCGATTGTTTAAAGTATTTTTCCCTCAAATTTTCATCAAATTTAATTGATATAAAAACTAATTATTTGTTTTAAAGTAATGTTTATGAAAGTAAGTAAATTAATGATTCCACATACAAACTTCTAACCGTCTTCATTCCTTCGTAGGATTCCTATATGAAATATATTCCATATATTATTTATGGTCTCTAACATTTTATACAAATTTAATGTAAATGGTTTCAGACCGAGTTACTTTTTCTCTGGTAAAACAGGTAAAGTTTTAATAATATCACAACTCTTGGTACCTACATACCTCATTAGATTGTTGTCAAAGTGAAAGTTTAATCATGGGATTTATTAATTTAAACAGATAGTACCTATTTTAAGAGAGTGTGGGAGGTTTTTTTGGTCTTTTAAGCCTAAAAGATAATTTTATGTTAAGGGCTCTTAACCGTTAGTCTAGCACGACATAATTAAGTTGAAGTTGAAAGCCTGCAAAGTATTAGATTGTTTGAAACGGGTATTCACGCGATAGATTGATATTTAGGTTTTTCACCTACCTATATTGAAAGTATGTTAAATATTTTTTAGTAACATTACTAAAAATCATGCTCTATTAAGTTTGAAACAATAAATATATATTATAGCGATAGCTATATTATAATAGCGATGACCAAAGGACAAAGGAGGTGATTTAGCTGCAGTCGGGTTTTAGTTTTTGAATTTATTTTTTATTAAATTAATTTTCAGGTGTATTTAAACAAAATCGCAAGCAAATATATATGAAATGTGCTTATTAAGCCTACGCGTGATGTTTAAATAATATATTTTTTATTTTCTTACTTTATGCCCTCTAGAGGGCGTTGTTGCTAATTTAGTATAACATCTCATGGCCTATACCATGCGGACAACTAAGACGCTTCTAATGAAACCTCATTATCCAGTTACGATGTTGCAGTAGTTTCGAAGTTATAAGGGATACAATATAAAAATGCTATTCAAAATTATGTATAGTAGGATGCAGTAGCACCCTCGACATAAGTTACTTTGTCGATGTAATAGTATGATTTAGCGAGGACTTTTTATAATTAATGAAATTATTTTTATAGTTCCAAAGGTTAAAAAACGGGGCCCTATTAATAAGACTAAGATTTATAAACCTTTTAGTAGGATAAAAAGTAAAGAAGTAACATCTAAACCTACAAACTTTCGCCTCTATAATATTAATAGGATTAATAAAATAACTTTCACGTATTTTTTCTAGCTTTGGATATTAAAATATTTGGTTAACCTGTCAAGGCTTACATTCGACAAGTAATAGTTACCACGGCATTTATATATTTCATTATTTTCCTTCCCCAAACCTTAGATAAGCCTTATTTTTTTATGGATATGAGTCATTACAGACATGTTTAGTTAGTTCTACTTAAGAGAACAAAGAGATTTACACAAACATTTAAATATTTGAAGTTTATTATTATTAAAACGTTATTTCTATGTGCCTTTAAGTTCGTAAGAACATAATTTTAACTCCAAAACGTTGGCTGCGATGAAAGTGATTTGATGTAAGTATATATGTACTAACGAGTCGTATAGAGAAAATGTTATATAAATCGATAACAGATTAGGACTAATTGATATTATGTTACAACGAAATTAAACCCAAATGTGAAGCCAATAAGTGTTAAATTGTATTCTTCACAAAACATATTAATAAATCCGTTAAGTTTGTTAGAATAAACAACATCCATAAAGAAACACATGACTCTGATTGAACGATCAATAAGTATGATATTCTGTGGTAGTTCCTTTAACTAATGCTTATTTGTCAGTATTGTATTTAAAAAATCATGTATAAAAAAGAGATACCTATTTAACATATTGAGAATTTATCATGGTCAAATATTGAAAAAAGTACAAATAAACATTGCTTCGATAACTAATATGAACGTTTTTTTTTTACGAAAACGAAATTGTAACACTGAATCACAGTTACTTCCAGTCTGTTATATTTGTTTATTTCGCGAGAACTATATCACTTGACCTTTGGCGATAACTTTACGAAAAATATGTATTTTATGAGTAATTCGGTATAAGTGTTTATAGGTAATTTTCTTTATAATTTATCGTTTATAACTTATTGAACGTAATAAAATAATGCTAGTAATGTAAGATAGTGTCCATAAAATGTACCCAATTCTACGCCTCATTAAAATAGGTAACATTCTAAGCACAATGCATATTATAGAAATATATTATATTGAAGAACAAAATAAATGATATTTTCATTGATATTGATCATCATAACAGGGCACTATTTAATCAACATTTATTTCCATTGTTTTAATTACAGTTAAAATAGAAACTATGATGTTACTATCTCAGTCTCGATTTATCTTTAAATCTACTTTTAATAACTGTTATTGTTGATTAACTATTAGTAATTGAAAAAACCATATGATCTGTTATTACTGACATCAAAAGAGTTGATATAAATCATTTACCTTAATAATCTGTTGTCCTGGATCGGAGAAAAATACTTCTTTGACGCGTTTCTTCAAAGGGATCGCGTTGTATTCTACTTTCTGTTGCCAGAGTAGTCTGTTGTTGAAACTCGTGCCTACAATCAAATCTTTACAGTGGCTGACACATATTACAGATAGTAGCACCACGAGAAATACTAGAGCGGTCTTCATTTTGTCGTTTAAACTGCGTTTATTGTAATAATGTGACCGCGCCCGTGTGTGCGGTTAGACTGGTCCGGTCTCTCTAGCGTTGATTGCTTAAATCGTGTTTACCTCCGAATGAGTAACAGGAAAAGATCAGTTTACTGACTGATTAAACTAAGGACAGTACTCATGTATTCGATTCCAGACGTACAAATCGCATATATTGTCATCATTATAGCGGTTTATACGTCTGGAATGATCGTGTGATTCAACCAAAACATAACTCACAGCAAAATGTTTACCGTTTTTGAAATCAAACGAAACGTAATAATGAGATTTGGCTTCACTTCAAAAACACTTTATCTCGCAGTAAATGAATTAAGTAATCCTCCTTGATGCTAATTTTCGTACGTTATTATTGTAGTATTTTATTTTTAACATAAAAAAATTAGCGAATAGTTAAAATTATGGTAGCTTGTACATTAAATTTTGATCGGTTTTGTCGGATCTACTCATTTTGCAGCTCCAATTTGTTCTATCTTGGGTTTTCGTCATTGTTAAATTGGCTTACTTGAAGGTATTAATATATTTTTGTAGATTCTGTAACCAAAATGTTTTATATACATAATAATAGTCTTGGGCTGTCAATTTATAAGTAATTCAAATCAATTGTAAACATTTAGTATTAAAAATAATGTTCAACGCTGTTATAACCTAAAAATATTATGATTATCATTTTATAAGAAGTTTTTAAACTTAGAATTAGTATAGATGGCTAAAGTGTAAATTATAATTGCGAGTGTAGTTAATGTAATATATTTTTTATATCTATTATTTTAATCATTTATCATAATGGTTTTAAAAAAAAAACGGGATGAAATTATGAATATTTACAGACAATTGTCAACGATCCATATCTAACATATTAACATATTTGACATATTTGACATTATAGTTTTTTCTGAGTTTTCCATTTAATGAAAGGTAAATTAATTTTAGCTAGGTAGTACAAAACTACTTACTGATTAAAAAAATAATAAAAACACAAACAGATCCAAATAGTTTCGTTTATCAAACGTCATTAAACTAACTTGTACATACATTTAAAAAAAAACATTAGCGAAATTTAAAATACACACAACGCCATCTATCAAATCAAATCATTATTATTATGAAGTATTGTTTATGAATGCAAAGTATAACGTTTTAGTTACACACTAACTGTATAATAAAACGATAAATGTCAACATTTCATCGATAAGTAAATATGACAAATAGTGTAAAATCTATATTGAAACAAGTATCTAGTCATTGTCTTCATTATACTCACTGGCCAACAAATTGTCAACTTTTGTAAGCCCATTAAATAAAGTGAACTGATTTTGAAAGATCATTATAGAACCAACCATAGAAAAATTATAGAACATTATAAACCCGAATGGTTAGTAGATAATCTTTTTAATTTCATACATTATAGAAACTTTAGTTATTCTAAATGGATTACCCATTAATAGTAATCATAATATAATAAAATAAAATAAAAATAAAGTATTAACACTACAAATGCTCTAAGAAAAACCTGTTTTCATTCATTTTCAGTTTATCAACAGTATGAAAATAAATAACTTTTAACAAGAGCTTTTGGTGTATTATATGTATATGATAATACACTCCGTAGTAGTTTGGTCCCTTACATTTCTAAATATGAAACTGTTCTCTTTGGACAAGAAGGGTTATAATAACCACGTTAACACTAACTTTTGGTAGATTTATGCAGTCTGCTTGGATGAACCTGGCTTTAAGTTTTATTAGTTGTGAGTCACGACAATAGGTATTTATTTACTTGATGTTACCAATAGATATGGCTATATTAGAACTTTTATCGCAAAATAGAACTAGTTTATAGATCTTGTGAGATTCGACTTTAAAGACGTCTTCTGTTTCATAATGAAAGCTCGCATATTTATTGAAGCGGTTTATTAATCTTAAAAAAAAGGATATCAATACAAATATGAATTTAAAATTGGCCAAATGATCAAAGGTTTGAAAAAACGAACAGGTTGTGATAAATCTAATTTATCCCATAGTAGAAGTAATTACGCGATGGTGCTTTGGTTTACGTTGGGTTCACAATGTTTTAAAATACTCGACAGACAAACAATATTTATTGTTATATTTGATCAATTTCATATTCACAATGCTATACTGAAAAATATTCTTAATGGAAAATGCTTAAAAAATCCACTCGGTCCTTGGCACCCGGAGATGGGATATTTATTGAATACTAGGTTTCGCCAGCGGCTTCGCCCAAGTCTCTAAGAAAATGTTTAGTGGGATAAAAAGTATTATATTATTTAAGTCAGCTAATACCTTATGTGTATACCATATATCATCAAAATCCGTTTAGTAGTTTCGATGTGATTGACGGATGAACATCCAAACAAAGAAACTTTCACAATATAATATTAATAGGATTAATAAAACATATTTTTTTTATAACGAAGTTCAAATTTATATTGTTCATTTTACAAATATTGCCTTTATTTAATACTTACTCGACAACTAAGTATGACAATACCAGCATCAATAGAATTAAGATTTGTCATGTTTCCGCTCTCATCGGTACATTAACTCTTTATGTATTTTTATACGAACGACAATGGTAAAGTATTTTAAAGCTCATTTTCATTTGGAAAAAAATGAGGTGAATGAATTTGAGGTAGCTAGTAGTTTAGTTCCACCAGCCTTGATTTCTTTTCTCTCCTTTTTATTTACTTTATTTTTACTAGACGGAGACTGGCTTACACTGGCTGACTGGCAAATTCTCCCAAGGAGAAAAGTTACATCCTCCTATCAGCTCGTACTAAGCGTTTTGCTAGTTCTTTTCTTTTCAGAACTATTTAAAGAATGAAATCGATGAGGCATAATAATGTATTCCCCAATCTGTACAACCCGAAACTCTTCAAAGCCAGAGTAATTATGCACCTGGGTACAAACATTTACCATCTTACTTGTCATTTGTTCAGATAGTGGCTACATTTCAATCCAGTGTCTTAAAAAAAAAACATTAAAAAAACTTTGGTCTTTATTTTATTCATATCATACTGTTAATATAAATAATTTTAGTACTAGCTACCCGCCCGGGCTTCGTACGGATGGTATAGTTAGTTATAGCTAATAAAAACTGAGAAACTGTTGTGTGCATATTTACCTTATTCTGATAAAGATGATCGCAACAAATAATGAATTATCTAATTTGATACAGCCGTTCTGGAGTGATGCGCGTCCATATATTTTCACGATTCATTTTTATTCATATACATACATACATAGTTTTAGTTCAGTGAACAAAACAAACACATGAGGAATATATGTTAATTTTCTCATATAATGTTTACAATATCACATAGTTGTGTTATAAGTTATTTTTGTAGTCGATTGCATACATTTTGATTTGATTGCAGACAGTTTAGTTTTTTAAACCTAACGAAAAGTTTTGTTGCTACTGTGACCATAGCTACCTCATATTTAATGCATATTCTCGCGGTTTTTTACTACATCACGAGGCGTGAAATATCTTTGTTCCGAAAGAAACATTACAATTGTTTTTCTGTAACTTTTAATAATTTCTTGATGACTAATTTTTATAAGGTATTTTCCGTTTTTGGAATGATCGCAAGTATGAAAAGAAAGAAATATCATATCAATAAAACATTACATTTTTGTACACAAAATTGATAGGTAGACCACCTCCACGATTAGTCAAGAGTTGTGAACAGGATAGTATTGATTATTACTCATTCATATACGTCACAAATTGCCGCACAAAAACCAACTAACGACTCATCAGAGGATAATGGTTTATCCAGGATATTGTTCGTAAAAGTACACAATTAATAATGTCCGCAGCAAAACGTTTTGTTGATGCTGGAATTAGTAAATGCCTAAGGCTAAACGAAGAAGAACCATAAACCAAAAAAGGTTCTAAGTCGATTGTGAACAACAGAATCAAGTCCGTTTAAACTGTAATCTGTAATGAAAAAACAATATAATATGACAGAAGAAAAATATTTGAACTTTTTATTTTCTCGATAAAAAAAAATTACAGGCCAACCTCAATAGAACTATAAATAAAAGTAACCATACATGAAAAATTCTTAAAAATCCACCAGCTTAAGGCACCCTGAGATAGGACTAGAACACACAAACTTTTGCTATTCGGGTGACTACCGGGTGGGAAAGTTGCGGATCTGCCCTGCGATTCTGTTACAATTCAAACCAGAATTCAAATTCACTCAGATGTTCGAATTCATTTGAAAAAGCGGCATCCGCTCAACCTTGAATAGGGATGATGACTGGAAAAAAAAAATGCAATTCTATTTAGTCAGTCAGTCAGATAATAGAAAAATATTAAATACGTATTTTTTTTTTACTTCAATTTAACAAGAAATAGCTTAGATAATAGGCAATAAAGTTGGGCTCGCTACGTCACAGTTGAGTAGAAAACGTACCCTAACGTGACGTCATGCGAAATTTCAACTCCATATAACGCCGTAATTTTATGATTACGAAAAAATAAAAAAATACGTGTTTAATATTTTTTAACACTCTACTTGACGGACAAACAAACAAAAATAAGTCATCATCCCTATTGGTAATAACGTTTCGTGGCGTAATTGAGTGTGTTTCGAAATTACATAGAAATAGAATATCTGAGACACGTATATTCTATCAATTTTGTTTTCTATTTTTATATAAAAAATGGAATCTATAGAATTTCTATACTAAATGACGTGAATTTAGATACATGAGTGAATTCTAATTTAGGTCTGCATTTTTACAGAATCGCAGGGCAGTATAACATTTTGAATGCAAAATTGATGAAAGTTAATAATAAAATAAACATGTGTTGCACAATGGTTTGGCGAAACAATGTTCTCATTGCAGTAAGGGAACCTCTTATATTACAAATGTCCCACAGATCGATGATAATAAATACACTTATACACGACCTTAAACGACCTCCGTAGCCGAGTGGTTCGCACGCCGGTTTCAAAGTGTCGCAATCTCTGTGGTCCCTGGTTCGATTCCCGGTCGGGTCAATGTAAAAGTGAACTTTTCTATATTGTCTCGGGTCTGGGTGTTGTGGTACCTTCGTTGTCTCAGATACTCCATATTCAGTTACTCATTTCATTTCGCTACTCATTTCTTTTCGTAATCGCATAAAAACGGCCAAAATGAACTGAAGATTCAGTACAAATGTTAAAGAATATTCTGTATTTTTTTTATAATTTTTAACACAATAATTAATTTGTGTTTTAGTATTTTTCTTCAATAATTTCAAACTATTATATATCATAGAATTAAAAAATATATATATTGATAAACGTAGTATTAATTAAGTAGGTGAAATGAAACCCCAATACTCCTGTGAAATGATGCGCCGATAATTTTAACATTCGAATTGGAACAGATTGCATTCATTACTTACTAATCAAAAGCAGAAACTAGTTTTATCAATCAGTACGAACAAACAATAAACTGATGCATTCTATTTTTCTCTTTTGATACAAATGATGATAGGAACCTTTTCTATACTGATATTATAAAGAGGAAAGATATAATTTTTTGTATGTTTGTTTGCATTGACTCCGAAAATACTGGACCGATTTTAAAAAATCACCCACAGGAAGCTATATCTTATGCGGTGAACATCGACATCTAAACAATTCCTTAGGAACGACGCGGGAGAAGCCGCTGGTGGAAAACTAGGTAAGTATATAAGTTAATTCCTATTTTATTATGAAATCAGCAAAATAAGGTTTATTATATCTAAAAAAAACATTGATGACTTTATAGACTCTATCAAATAAGTGATAGAAAACTAGTTGTATGTCAAACATGTCAAACTGTATCATCCACGAATACAGTCGTAAAATTATTTTCCGACGAGCACAGAAATTAGTTCCCGGTGACTCCGTACGTCCCTTAGGAGCCAGACGCCCGTATCAGCCACCATTAAAAGAGCGACGAACGAGTAAAAAAAAACTGAAATACGAAAAAAATTACTGTCCGTGTACTTATCTCGAGGCGAAATTTTGTGTAACGCGACGCCACCCGCCGAGGCGCCCGGCATAATTTATAACCAAGAAGCAAAGTATGCCGAAGCCAAGAACGTTTGTACACATTAACGCCCGCAGCTCATGAAAAATCGCTTACCAGAGTCGCTCGCGAGTTGTTTGCGGTTCGGAATAATACATGTACGCGGTGGCTTTTATCCCTTTTTTATTGTCGTCCATTTTCGAGCCGTCAATGTTAGATTACGCGCTGTATCGATAACGGGCCAGGACAACACACTACTCTGGTTACACTAGTGTTTTGTCCTAACTTATTGGTAAAACAAAAATCGGCCATATACCTATAGTGAATAGAATTTTTTATCCCTATAAACATAAATTCTATAAAAGTTTCGCACGCATATAATTTGTGTTGTTACTAGTGTTTTAGTTGGCATGCTAACAATCTAAACTAATGTTATAAATAGGAAATATTAATAAATAATTATTGTTTGTTTGCAACGAACAGGCTCCGAAACTATTGGACTTATTTTAAAATTTCATTTACCTACGGGAAGCTACATCATACGCGGTTGAGTTAAGCTATAATTTACACGAGTGAAGTCGCGAGAAAACAGCTAGTAATCTATAACCTTCTTTAAGAATTACCCCCTGAAGTCGTATACAATAACTCGTAGGCCGACTTTATGATTGAGTAACAGACTATGTGAGAATTATCTATACTAATATTATAAAAATAAATATGAATAGTCTCGAGTACACGGGCTTAAGAATACATACCATTATAAAAATAAAACAAATAGAGTCATTACTGAGAGCTGCCTTCATTTTAAACATAAAAACATGTTAATTCTTGCAGAACAACGAAACCCCGAACTGTAAAATCAGTACATGCTATGCACATTTGTTACACAGATTTAACTAAAATTTGCATAATGCTCTAACTTGTCACATAACGGCTACTGGGCTTAAATTGCATTTAGTGGCGGAATGTCGTGGCGGCGCGTATGCGAGTGGTTGAATTTTAGCACCGAAATACTACCGCAATAATTGGACCCACGCATTAATTTAAACGACCGCTAAATTTGAGCCGAATACCTAAACAGATTCCTGGAAGTGCTATTGTGTTATAAGAAATTATTTTATAAAATACATACATCACGAATGGAAATTCATTTTATTATTATATTTACTAATTAATCGAATTCATAAGAAAATCTGATGTTAATAAGTTGCAATTAAAATATAAAATAAAAATATAAATATGCAAAATTACTGATAGATCTGCAAGGACATACATATGCTAGACGGACCATGTGTATTAAGTTTATTCGGTAAAAAACAAAATCACGCTTAACAACATGGGAAGATAGAGACACATGTTAAAGCAAATCGCGTCTACTAAAGCTAATACTGTTTTATGACTATGACATGTCGATAAAACCAGATCAATTAACTTAAATAAAGACATTCTTATTGAAAAATGCTTAAAAATTCCACTTGGTCCATGGCAAGTGGATTTGGTTTTAAGAATACAAAAGCATTTTTCATTAAGAATATTTTTCAGTATAGCATCGTGAATGCGAAATTGATCAAATATAATAATTAAAGTTAATTTAAATACATGTTTTTTATATACCAACATAAAAAAACAACAATGTATCTAAGATTCGTCGTATCTAACGGCTATTTATTAATATACTTTATCGATAGACAGCCGTTAGTATTTGCAGGTACGTCCCTTATCTTTTCAACTGTAACAAATAGACATAAAAAAAATACACAGAATACGTGTCACTATTGTGCGACACTTCATGTGAGACTCGCGTTTGTAGAAAATGTCATATTTTACTTACATGCAGCGCATGTATCGTAAAACTTTGTAAACCTTTGTAGTCGTGATAATGATATACCACTTACTATCTCGTTGACAAACGATTTATTTTATTTGGAATTAAGAAGCGGCTACATACTGTATATATCATAGATATAACTGAATAACATTGTAGAAAAAGTCTCGAATAAAATAAAATTTGTGAACTAATGTAATATTCTTAAATATTTATGTAACTATATATTTATCTAATTGAATATATATACAAGATAATAACTGTTGTATTTGATTGAAACTTTAATTCTGCGACAGCGACGTATTTAGGGCTGCATTCGATGCTGTTTATGGACAGAATAGAAAAGAAAAATAAGTTATTGAATATACACGCAATCATACATATAAAATTTCACAATAGACAATCATAGAGTGCATTCGATGTGGTCTCCAAAAGGAGCCAAGTCTTCTGCAGTTAACTGCAAGTCGATTTTCAGTTGCGACTTTAGCTTTTCTAGATCGATAGAACCTGAATAGGAAATACATATATTTTCTGTTTTTTTTTTATTTCCATCTGAATATTCCGACAAGAAATTTCACGTTAAAGCATGGGATAGGTTTTTTTATTACTATTGCCAGTTTGGTCCAAAAGAACATCAGTCTAATTAAAGAACTTAGTTATAACGAATATATGAGACAGTATTATTAATAGCTCTATGTTAAAAGGTGATAAAATACCAAACTATGATACGACTACCACATTCATAATCGTAGTCCCATCTGTCACGTGTTGACAGGCAACACTAATATACACTCCGTCCACTTAATGAATTATTACCAGATCCAATTGAGAAGGATCAAGGATCTGCTACCCAAGATTAGTCTCTAAACATACCTTATTTACTTGTTCGCTTATATTTATTAAAAACCTAAAGCACATTGTATGACTAATATAGGTGCATACAGAAGATCTAGTACCTGCATTATTCAAATAATCAAAAAATCTAAAACAAATCTCCAGTTTCATTATAATCATTTACTGACTTACTAACTAACCACTATTAAACTACTAACAACAAACAAACTACAAATAAACCCTTTGATTGATTATTATTAAAAATGTTAACAATTGTGTTTGAATGCAATCCATTATTATATTTTATTTTGTACCAAATGAGGTTGTCATTTAATACAAAATTTAAAAAAATCTAACTAAAATAAAAACTTTTTGAATGCTATTTAAAACTATTTGTCAGTCTTTGATTATCTGGAACGTGATAAAGATATTGTACTTACAGCTATTCTAAAAACGAGACAAGTTGATCACTAATAAGATTTAAAAAAAATGAAAATTGAATCTCATTTTGAATTAAGAAAAACACTATTTGGGTAAATATTATTTCCTGAATTACGGTGATGAAAATAACCTACCCTTTTTTACAACGGTCTACGGTTGAGCAGCGATAAAATACGGTGGCTTTTCTCTCAGCTCAGCCAGGGCTACTTGGCCGCCAAATTTGTATAATTTGCAAGTAAAACGATTCCCAGTTGATCCTCTAATTCAGCGTTAAATTAAAAGCGGACCTTTGATAGTTAGAATGATGATTGAGGTATAACTTATAGGGTAGGTACGTTTATTATTCGGCTAACGCGGATGGGTCGTCATAGACTAATCAGATTTACGGCTCGGGTCGGAGGTCCTTTAGGTGCAATCTTTGATCCTCGAAATTCTCTAAAGGTACCGACGAGTCGATGTTTCCGGACGTTTCACGATCGATTGCATCATTGTGATTCGAACGAATTCTTATCACGAATGAACGCAGCTTTGTCAACTATGTGACATCGAAGTCGTTTCATAAAGTGTTTCTACTAATAATAATCTATTATAGATTATCATAGATGAGCTCGATGGCGCTGTGGTTAGCGCGTTCGATCTGCGATACGGTTGTTAATCGCATTGGCCGGTCATGGGATGGGTGACCAAAAATGTATTGTCTCGAAAGCTGGTCAATAATAAGTTCGATTAATGCTATACTTTTAATTTTCAACAATTTGCTTGATCATTTATAGTTTTAAATAATTGGAAATAGTACTAATGTTTGTTTTCTACTGTATGTCTTTGGATTTTTTTGGATCATTTAATTTGGATAATACGCGTTTAATTGTAAAGTAGTTCTATTGTAAATAACACCACAGTTTTACTTCGGTTTCTACAATATCAGTGGATATAGTTAATTTCTGAGGCATTAATATAATTTTCGGCGGTAAATACCCTAATTTCTATAGATAGGCGTTTACCAAAATTAAATATAAAAATAAGTAGAAAAATAAAAACCCAACACAGCTTAATCATGCTCTAAAAATTTTGAAACAAGAAATTTATTTTATATCGACCAAAGGCCAACGTAGTCGTATGCCACTGATCATAACAAAACAAACTGTTGTGGCAACTGTTTTCGGTTTTAGTTTATATTTAAGCAATACATATTATTAATAGCTTTTGCTTGCGATTTTGCTTAAATACACGCGAAAATTATATATAGTTACGATAAGTAGATTCAAAGTTATAAGGCAAAAATCATAACTCTCCGTAGCCGGGTTATAACTCTAAATGCTTATATATTTTCATTTATGCATATGAAATTTAAATAAAATATGGTTAAAATACGCTTAGCTAATAAAGTATTTATAATATGAAAATAAAACTATTCATGGAAATTAGGAAAAATCCCAGTTGTAGAAATTGACTCCGGTAGTTTATTGGTATACAAATACGCAAAATACTTTTTAAGATTACTATGTTTTACTGAGAATTCTCTGTTTAGGGGCGAAATAAATGACACACATACATATTTCAAGATTAAGTCCCAAAAATAAAATATATTAAAAAAGCCAAGCATGAATCTGGCCCATAAGCAAAAATAATATTAACTTTTCTTTGTATCAAAATCTTACAATTCGGAAAATTCTGAAACGTGGTAAAACGTTTCAAAATTTTTAACATGCCATTTAACATTGTTTCATTTAATATTTATGTCTCATAACATTGATAACAAATTTTTATTTTTGAACTTGTAATGTACCCTCAAAAAAGGCCACCTTATTTTAAATTCATTTATTATAGTTATATGGCCTTCCATCTATGAGTTTTCATTCAATTCAAAAGTTGTAACATTAACAGACACACGAACGATCCTAAATAAGCTCCGATTTTCTTTTTGAAAAATAAAAATTGTAACGACGACACGAGATATTTTTTTCATTTGTGAAGTAGCAGTATATAGTTTATTATTAGTTACTAAACAAACATGTCAAAAAAGACATCATTTAATTTCATTCCTTTTCGATTTGATTTAAAAACATGTCATGAATAAATCAATAAATAATAATAATAAACCTACATAAATGTTTTTAATATATTAACAGTACAGTCATACACATACTTTAAATATTCTAAGTAACTGAAAATGTTTCAGGGTATGCGCTAATCCTTGCGCATAGGTACCAAAGTAAATGTTGGTAAATTGCTCGATTTGCATAGTTTCTCTTGGGTGTCGTTAAATTCAACAGTCGAAGAATTTCGCACTGATGCCATGCCGTTATATTAACTTTTGACCTTGGGACTAATGTACTGGCGCGTGAGCGGGAAGTAAGGAGGGAATCTCTGCCTAACCCGCCGGGATTAGCGTCAAACGAAGAAAAAGAGACGCGGGAAATAAGCCGTAATCCATGAGACGTGACCCAAATTCCTCCTTAAACATCGACGATTTGATATCCTCGTGAAAACAATTTGATTTTTTCCCTTTTTCTTTTCTAACCGTGCCATTCGACAGCAAATTAGATTGGATTGTATTTCACGCTTGATTTTTTTATATTACTTATGTTCATTACGCGTGTGTGTACGCCATAGGACATGAGGAATATAATCGCGAACCCGATATTCGATTCATACGGTACCTTAGCAGCAATTAAGGTTCTTCATTATCCTTCGTTCTCATAGATTAAAGGCCAACAATGAGCCAATTTAAACGTCTGTTACTATGAGTTGAACCTGAGATTATTTAATTTTTTCATTTATTTTTAAGTTAACATAAAACGATTGGTAGTTTTTCTAATATTGTAATTAGTAAAATCGTAGATATTTTTTCCCCTAAATTGGCAACTAAAAGTCCACTGTATATACATAACTATGAATACAACAGCTTGTCGCAAGGGGACGCTAATCAATAAATAAGAAAGGCGGAATAAATCTACAGTAGAAAATTTAAAACTATAGTAGAAAACTACTTTAAATAACTTATGACAGATTGCTTTTCTCAGTAATTAAAAATATAGAAATCGAGCAGCAAATACAATTACGATTTCATCTTCAATATTGAATTCTATGTTTTTTCATTACTGTGAAAAGGAATCTATAAAAACTTTGATAATAACAGCTAGGAATAACGTTGAAGAAATTCTTTTTTCCTTAGAAAAACATGCACTAAAAAAAGGTTATGATGTCAAAGCCAGTGAGTGATCGTCAGTCATGGGGCCACGCTTGGTTCGATAGTTGCCCCATTTTTTTGTAATCTACACACCATGTACTCTACGTACTTCAAATATTAAAAGTTGTCTGACATTTATTGATATCCCATTTACGAAACCCTTTTTAACCTTTATTTTCTTTCTGGCCTAAAAACCATTTTGTTTACGAAAGTCGATACCGGCAGAATATAAAATAATTTGCTTTCTCATTTCTCAGTTGATCCAATGTTGATGTAGATATAAAAAGTCACTAATAAAAACTGATTTAAATTAAATATTTTTGTTTGTGAAACTTTTGTTTTTTTTTTTAAGCATCTCGGCAAAGATAATATTTTTTTACACGTCACTATCTGATATGGCTAATAGTATTATTTAGAAGGTAGCTATACTTTTAATTAATTAGACAATTAATTTTATGTGAACACATAACTTGTAAAGGGTCCGAAACTTCAATAAAACTAAATACAAACGCGATGAAACTCTTTGAAAGTTGTTTCATTTATGTTTTTTTTTCTTTGCAAGGCAGTTTAAGGACATCTATTGAAAAGGTGTGTCATTAAATAAAATTTACGTGCTTAACTCCATTCAAATGTTGTTTCAATAAATAACACAAATCAAATCGTATTTCACTCAGAGTTTGTTTTCTGAATAAAATAAAATCACGCTTCCACATTGTTCAGTTTCAGAACAGCTATTATTATATAACGCCTCGTTTCAAATTATAGATACATATGTCGATCTATAATACTCCTTACTCTTTCGCTATATCACAAGGTGAAGAGTCGAGGGGGTCTACTTCGTCGGCACCATTTGCAATGTTTCAATAACCTATATCCCAGATTAAAGGGTTTTGGTTGCGCATAATCCGTTCTTATTCCTTCGTAAATGGATATTGAAAAAATTTGATAGCCCCTTTTTATCGGAAACTCTTTTTCGGGAGTGTTCTATTTTGCCTTTCGAAATGACGTCGATTTAAGGTGAATGAACGAGCGAAATCCCTCTACATGGAAGAGGCGGTCCTGAGTAGGTGATGAGTATATACGGTACCATTTAGTCGACGGCGCACCTTTTGAACCGAGAAATTGACGTCAAAGTTGCTGCTCGCTTAAATTTTGATCCTTTCATAGTTGAAAACTCCGACATACGCCCCTTACAGGAATCGATTGGTGCATAAATGCAATCGAAAGAGGTTTTATTAGTTGAAGAAGGGAGTACAGTGACTCTAAAAAGAGTTTCGCTTTTGCAAGTTTTTATTTACTTGCAATAAATGTAGTGTATAATCCAATTGATTTTAAAGCAGTATTATCTTGAACCGATTGAGATTTTAGACAAAGGTTTAGTTTAAATAACAGTATATTTTTAGTAAAGATACATATTTTCAAATCTAATACTGTGAACGACTCAAGATGGCGGCCTAGTTATTTATTGTGCATGTCGTCACTAAAAATAATAAAAAAAAATATTTCATACCAAATACAATAATGACGAACTACACCAGTTATGTTAGTTACCCCAGTTAATTATGTTTTAAGGTATCTCATAATATCAGTCTTGAATGACTCGGTTCGCTGAGAATATTACAAAAAAAAAACCTAAAATAAAAACAATTAAAAGTTACAAAATTATTTACAAAAACAAGCTTTTATTTAAATGTTATAATAAGAAAAAATAAACTTTAAAGAGTACCCATCATTTCGCTTATATTAAAATATGAATAGCCACATGATAATTTTTCGCTATTATTCATATACTGTAAAATAATAAAATCTTAACTTATCTTACTGTAAAATAATAAATTATTAATAAATTGGAAGCAAAAACGATCGATGCACGATAACAAATAAACAATATAAGAACATTTCTTTTATCAGAACATGTTTCTAGATCTCAAACAATATTTTATATAAATATATTGGTCAATAATATTCGAATAGAAGCAAAGTAACATTCGAATGCAGCGCTAATAGCTTAAGCTTCATTACAGAAACCTAATCAGAGAGTAGAAAGCTGTTGTACTGTATTTACTAGAATTTCATCTAACGATCCCAACTCGACAATAACCTTGCTTGGAGTTAATAGCCCGTAAAACGGTCTCGATTAAAACTGCCATCTGTATGGGAAGGTCAGTAGTTTTAGTGCGGAGTCAACTTTTAATGAGTTTATGAGATCCTGTAGCACGCTCTGTCCTCCGCAAACCTCCCAGGTGACGTATAATATTATTAACTAGCTACAATACATCGAGTTGTGTAGATAAATGTTAGGCAATAATGTTAGGGCCAGGTTGTTGTAAAATGCTTACTCGTGAAATACATCGTATCCAAACAATATTTAACGTTACCTATAAGAAAAATAGATTTTAAAAATGTTTCTATATATAAACCTTAATGATTATTAACTACTGATATACGCTCATCATTAGCGGTTCAACGCCCACTGCCGAGCATAGGCTAGTCAATAATATATACTAGTTTGTCTATTTAACAATATTTGATATATTTCTGAGGAAGACATTGCCTTTATAATATATAATAATTTAACTTCAGGTAGATAGTAAGTACAATGATAAAATACAAATAGTTGAGATATGTGATTATAACGTAAATTTGCGGAATTTATGCCCAGTGCTTCATGCACTTGATCCAGCAGATGAAATGTTCTATATTAATATTTAGAGGTATGAAGAGGTAGTTTTCAACTTTGTTTGTAGGGGATAATGTTCAGAAATCTACATTAAACGGGAATCTACATTATACGCGATTGAAATGGGCTATAATTTACGCAAATAATGTTGCGAGGAAACAGCTAGTTTGTAAATAAATTAAGACAAAACTGTTAACTTTGTGCTCGCCACAATTAGGTGCAAATATGACGGAAGATCTATCGCATCACTGAAGTACCATATTTCAGGATAATTAATGGGTATCGAAAACAATCGTCTGACAATATAAAGAAAATTAACAAAAAATAGTTTGACCCTAAAAATCATATACAATTTCAACTTTATTGCAATTGAATAAATTTCAACGTCATTTAAAAAAAAAGTAATTTAGTTGTCTCACTGGCACTGCTTAACTGAATTGTTACAATCCGAGATAGTACTGAAAACAGAAAGAACGCGTGCTACAGTTTTTGGAACTGTACTGAGCTGATTTTTTTTTCTCTTTATTAAAAACAAACAGTTATACATTTTACTTATCATAATAAACTCTAGTACACATTTCAAAATCTATAGTTGTTTCCTTAATATTTTTAATATATATTTTTTTAATATTATATTTGATTATGCGAAATTTGCATTCACAATGCTATGCTGAAAAATATTCTTAATGAAAAATTGGCCATGGCACTCTAAGATGGGACTCGAACCCTGACCTTTCGCAATCTGAACTGGTTTAACCACTGAGCTACCCAGGACCTAACAGGACTGACGAATTTTTCAAGCACTTGTTACTTTTTAGCTACTACAGTGCGTATTTTCATCGATGTTCAGGCAATCCACCAAAACAGCCGAAAGAAATATTTAAACATGAAAATTTGTTCTAATATTTGATCAGTTTTGCATTCACAATTGCGAAAGGTCATAGGTTCGAGTCCCATCTTAGAGAGCCAATCACAAAGTGGATTTTGTAAGCATTTTTCATGAAGAATATTTTTTCTTATGTTAACCCCCGCAATTAAAAAGAAGCACATACTTATGTCACACATACTTATGTTATACAATTACTGTAAAAAATGTACATAACATATATAACTAAGAGTATATATAATAATCTCCAGTTAAACTGCATATAATTGATCAGTGACGTTATTCTTAAATATATTTAATTATCCTTATACAACCATTTTTAGCATCTAGCATCAACGATATTGCTAATTATTTTGTACAGATATGTATCTTGTATGGATCGTTTTTGCACATCATGTGATGTCGAGAAATTTTCGACGTTGCTTTAAGGCGGTCATGTTAAATTGAGAGAAGAGTCATAGTCTAAATGTTGGGGGTCTATTCTGTAGTCCAATGATCTCACGAATTTGCGCTGCAAACTCTCAATTTGCAGCATTTGAATTTATCAACATGGACTATTTGATATGGATTCTAAACAGCGCTTGCAAATTTCAGTCTACTCGGCGCAAAACTATTAAACAATATTTTATAAGTTTTCGCTGTTGTCAATATGAGGAAAAAGAAATCTTTGTGTCGATAATAATTCCCGATCCGTAATCTCATTTACACGTCGTAAAAGTTTACCACATAGTGTGGATGGAATCGATAAGTTATTGGAACATTTTTTTTGTAAAAGTTATATTAAAATATTTATCTGGATTTCAAAATAAATTGTTAAATCTACTTTTTTTTTTAATATCATTAAGTTCGCTTTGCAGTGACCTAGCATCACTATACAGTTTTGTATCATCAGCATATAATAATACTTTAGATTTTTTATTGAATTGGTTAAAACATTTAAATGTAGAACTATAACCATATAATGATACTGCTAGACTACGATTTTCCACATATGACTGAATCCACCGTAACAAACCTCCATGGATTCCCAACTGCCAGAGTTTGCTAAGTAATATGTCATGCCGAATTTTGTCGAAGCTGTGCATTTTCATCCATTACTGATAGTATAAACACAAACTTAAAAGATTGCTATCTACACCAAGTCATGTTGATACGGAACATTAACACGCTGGACAGCTCTAAAAAGTTGATCGGTAACTACCTCTTATATAATTCCTGTATACTGTTAGTTATACTTTGGATATCAGATCTCATTCCAATAAAAACCCTTCCAAATTCTCGCGACTCTTGTAGGACATAGAAATATTCACGTCCGAAGTGGTAGCGATTGTTATACACAATCGTAGACCCATCAGCTCCACTAGGGGCTGTTCAAATTGCTTGCGTGTTGGTGTTTCATTGCCTCTAACACATCTCGTTGCTAAGATGCAAAGGCAAATCCAATTGTGCTTGATAGAAGCACATTTGCTTGATGCCATACTCAAATACTCGACACACTCTTCGGCATGAATGAGCCGGCTAGACCGGAGTGATACCACGGCCTAACAGAAAACCGACGTGAAGCAACGCTTGCGTTGTGTTTCGTCGTGTGAGTGAGGGTACCGGAGGCCCAACCCCTCCCTCTACCCCTCAACCCTTCCCTCCCTATGATCATATTTGTCCCTCAAAGGCCGGCAGCGCGCTTGTAGCCCCTCTGGTATTGCAGGTGTCCATGGGCGACGGTAATCACTTACCATCAGGTGATCCGTATGCTCGTCTGCCCGCTATCCCATAAAAAAACTAATGATCACAACCCTTAAATGAAGCACAAACGAACAAAAAAAGAGTTTAGTTTCAGATAACTAATATCGTATTTATTATTTGAAAGCGTTTATCTTTCTTTTATATTGTTTAATTCTTCCAGAGGGTAAAAGTATTGAAAGTTACTAATAATTAAACTACAAAGTTTTAGTCACGGTGAAATGACGCAAGATAGTATTAACACAAACAAGAATCGCTCGTAAATGCAGGGGCGGGACTGCTAATTTAGTATGTAGGATTTGTACTAAACAGCTAATACAAAATATTCGCAGATAGATGTTTTATTTTTGTCTTTTGATTTAATACTCGGTAAAAGTAGGAAAAAACTTTAAGCTGTTTATCCACTGGAGAATTACGAAAGTTGCATCTTTTACACATATAATAGTACAGATGTTACTTAAACAACGATGTTGAATGTAAAGGTGATATAACCCTGCATCGTGTTTTGGTTTGATATAACATTTTCAAATATTTTATCAGCTATATATTATTATACTTCTTAGACAAATTGATCTTCGGAAACGCGAAGTTAACCGAAGCCCATTATTTATCTCGAAGTACTGTATGCGTTTGTACAAGATAAATCATCCATGAATTGTTTAAGGTTAAATGTCATAAATATGGATCATTTTGACCTTACGTGACTAATAATAGTCGAATCATCTTCCATTAGACATATTCCGAACCTTAAAAAAATTTGCTTCCATACTCTGATGATGTTATAATACTGAGAAGCCAAATGAAATAAAATCTTTTTCATTCTAGAGCGGTACAAATTCGTGACGTCAACTTCTACTCACCAACTCACTCACCAATTGTAGAAAGAATGCCAAATGAAAAAAATGGGAAACAAAAACAAAATGCGAAAATGATAATAAAACCCGTAAAATTTGATTCAGTAAAATTCTATATTTCAATACAAAATATCTAAAAATATGAAATTTCTCGAATACCTGTTATCTGAGTCAATCTGTGTCTTCATGTCATTAATTAAATATATATTTTATATTTCATTGGTCCAATTATTGTTATTTGTGTATCTGTACCTATATATAACAAATTAATATTTTTCATTCAGAAACACAAAAGATTAAAAAGCCTCAGAGCGGACCAACTTTTTTCATTTTCAATTCCTCTTGGGTCATTCGTTATATGTATCGGGATTTCTTATATATATTTATCATTTAATTGAATTAATACAAGTAGCATGAAAAAGTAGTCTATATGTTAATTCAGACTTAGAATTATTTGTATTCCAAACTTCGAAAATCCGGTAAGTAATTTTTGCGTCAGTGTAACATACATACATCTATCCATCGTCACAAACTTTTGTATTTATAATATAAAGTAGAATACCTATGTACTTAATATACTACAGGACTTACTTAAACTAAATTATCTTGCCCTTGGCTCCTTGGTAAGTTTATTTTACTGACTTATAAATAACAAGCTAAAGAAATACAGACTCCCATTTAACTGTATTTGGAGAATTGAGCCTATGTCTAAATAAACATAACAGACTAGATACAAGTCAAAACATAAATAAACAGGAACTTTTACTTAACCGAATATTCATTACAATAATTATTAAAGAAAACAAATAAAAAATCACTATAGTTAGTAAATAATTAAGGGAATGTTGTTTTAAATTAAGATACACTTCCTGATTACATAACAGAGTGATTCGCACGTTGGTATCTCGAATTCCAAGGTTCTCGGGTTAGGTCTTCGTAAATTCGTTATACCTATATACATTAAAAACTCGTCATCATCAAAAAACCGACCAAATGCAAATCGGACTCGCCTGTGAAATCTTTCGTAGGTACCATTACCTATGAATCCTAAAAAAATATTTGTGTTAATGAGAGTACCCCTTAAAAATTACTTTATTTAGTTTTTATTGTTATAGCGGCTATAGTAATACATCATCTGAGTAAATTTTAACAATCTAACTATGACGTTTATGAGATACAGCCAGATGATAGACGAAAAGACAGACGGGCGGGCATCGAGGTCTCAGTAATATGGTTCTGTTTGTAACCTTTGGGTCTAAACTAAGACAACTCAAAAAACTAATGTTGAGGTCTAAAAATACATTAGTTTACGTGGCAGGAGCGCGATCACTGTCGATTCAACAAAAGAAAGCTAAAGTTATCTAGCGGCTCATCCCCGAACCTTTATTGAATCTGTTATGTTGGATAGATGCGTGTGATCACCAAGTATTTGAATATTGTAGTGAGTAAAACTCACTAAAATTTTTGTCTTGTCTCAGTGTAGATCTAGGTATGCGATATTTGTATTCCTTTTTTTGTAAGTACGTTTGATAACCTTACTTACCTCCCCTACATGTAATTTTTTTAATCATCCCATTACGTGGGATATCGATGTATAGGTCTTTCAAAAATATTAGGGGTGCGAGGAGACAGTTTTTCGATTTCATTACTCGTCCGTGATTTATCCAAGCTTCAAAGTGCCAATTTTCGTTAGAGCCCCTACCAAGTAAACGGTTGTTGCTAGAAAGTAGTATATATATATACCGAATTTAATAGGAAAACTATCACAAGTTGGTTTTACAAATTTACGAGTAATAGTCGATCAAATGAATATGTATAACTCATAAAATTCCAACAACTTCTTTGAAAAAAAAAAACAACAAACCTGTTTCAGCGTTCTTTATGAATATTCCGTAAAAAGCACAAAAACAGTTCAATTCAGCGTTAATACGCTTACCCAGATTTTTAATATTACATTTTATTAGAGATTTATTCATCGGACGACAAAATAATATATGGGTGACTATTAACGAGATACTTTATTACTTAACTGAGGGGCGTTAATTATTAAGAAGAGGAAGTGGTCGTCGGGCTGTCCCCGTGCATCGCCTCATGGCCCGACTGAGTTTAGTAGAGTTTTAGTGGGTATACCCCTGCTATTTGACTAGCCCCATTCTGGGATGAAGGAATACGAGTAAATACAAATACTTCCTCGATATTCCCTTTTAAACAATCGCGCTGCATTCCAAATACTTATAGTACCGGGTATTATACGCGTTTTTTAAACTGACCTGCGCCGACGTTTTGAGCGGATTGCACCGGCCGTGGTCACGACGAGACTGAAACAGCAAGTTTACGCCTCTGCATCCGAGGATGAATCTTCTTCAACCCTCAGATTTTGTATCCAACTACCGTCACAAACAACACTAACGGTGTCCCTATTCCGCAGTTGAGCCGTATTCTGGAGATACTGGATTCCACGCTTGTGACAATTTATATCCGCCTTCCCGATTGAAGTTATTTGGGTGTTTCTTAATTTCAATCGCTTCACGCACTACTCACACGCACTCTTGAATAAAAGTGGCGATCTGTGGAGAGGACTTGCGTACGATAAAAATCGATCCAGTGATTTGTGCCCCTTTCCAGTAGGTGTTCCACAATGGCAGACTTATTCGACTGACGGTTTTTGACAGCTGCTATGTGTTCTTTAACCCTTTCCTCGATAGACCTCTTGGTTTAACCTATATAAGAACCACCACAGCTGCAGTCGATTTTGTAAACCCCGGGCGTTGACAAGGGCAGAACATCCTTGGGAGTGCCTACGATGTATAAACTGTCGGAATGGAGTACGCACGTAATATGAGGCCGATCTTGTCCGTCACTCCTTTGACATAAGGCATATAGGCTGGCTGTCTACTCACCATTGGATGCCTGTACCTCTTCACTGGCTGCTTTTGTCATCCCATCACCTGGTATCCGTTTCTATGTAGAACCTCCTGAACATGCTGTAGCTCCTGCTCTAAATGCTCAGGGTCTCAGAGGTCGTATGCCCTGTTCTTCAACGAATTTACCACAGATTGCAGGTGACGGGGGTGATGATAAGATTTTGCGTTTAGGTATATAGATACCGTGTGCGTTGGTTTTCGGTATACACGGTGTGTTAAGGACCCATCAGATCTCGCGGTTAATCTAACATCTAAAAACGGCAACGACCTTTCTGCTTCCGTTTCATATGTAAACCGAATATTCGGGTGAATGGAGTTTAGATGATTAAGGAGTTGATCTACCTCCTGTTGGCCACCCCTGACCACGCTAAATATGTCATCTACATACCATAATTTTCGTATTGATTCTCTAGAACCGATTAACAAGTAGTATCGTAAATTAAGTATTTCTATCGATACTTGGTTGGTCATTCACTGAGGAGAGTCAAAAAACTCG
The DNA here is from genome assembly GCA_918026875.4 of Diatraea saccharalis. Taxonomy (NCBI): domain Eukaryota; kingdom Metazoa; phylum Arthropoda; class Insecta; order Lepidoptera; family Crambidae; genus Diatraea; species Diatraea saccharalis. The sequence continues at coordinate 13,148,016 of OU893345.1, forward strand.
CGTGTATAAGACTGTTTACTCTGTGGTAATGTGTCTAAAGTTTGTCTTATGAAAAATGCCCAAAGGCGCGAAATCTCTGTCGTATGTCGAAGTATTGGTAACCCCTACTAGTTTTATGTAGTTAGAGATCTATCTACAGAGGGTACTGCTAACAAAATTTTGAATTACTATTTTCATAACTTTTTATGCCTGGACCTGCTGCTGCTGGATTGTTATTGGCTAGCGATAGTATCAAATCGCTCTTAATCAAATCTATAAAACTGACTATTCTATACACGTGGGTATACTTTTCATTTGATACCGTATAGGTATCGATACCTTGTGACCGACACAGTATAGAGTAAAAGCATCGATTCCTATGTGGTATCGTTGCATCCCTAGCCATTGTTTAGGGTCACACGCAGAGATGTGCATTTTTTTGTGTATGTACGTTAATTGATAACAATTTTAAGTGAATTATTTAAAATGTAACAAATAAAATTGTTCATTGGTATTATTTTTTTTTTTTTTTGGGATAGGGGCAGACGAACAGACGGATCACTTGATCGTAAGTGATTACCATCGCCCATGGACACCTGCAACACCAGAGGGGCTACAAGCGCGCTGCCGGCCTTTGAGGGACAAATATTACCAAGACTAATATAATATCCAAGAAAATAATTTTATAGGCTTATGATTATCTTTGTCGATAGTGTCACTAACGTTGGCGAACGTAAGAACAATCACTTCAAGTCCATTTAATATTTCCCTGAACAGTACTAATATTATATTTTTTTTTATTTGAATAACTGATAACAATACACATTACTCAGTTTTCTCTTTTAAAGATTCGTGAGTGTGGTATATATAACAAAATAAACACTGAACCGCTTTTGAGTACCTATCTGCACTGCGCCTATATCCTTAATCATTGATTCTTTGTGCCCCTGTTTTGGGGACATTAAAAGGTTAATGATGATTAAGTAAATACATATATTATATATAATAACACATATTATTTCTAAAATGTACTAGATAAGGATATTAATCGTATACATAACAATTTTTCGTAAAAATATTAAACGTTGTTTTGCTATCCATACTTTTTAGTAATATTTGCTTTAGGAGGAGTAAGGAATACGCGTATAGGATATATTAATCAAATATATTCATAGTTTGAGTTTGGAATACAGAGTTTGGGATGAATGAAAAAATGCTTAAAAATCTATTTTGTTCCTGGCACTCCAAGACATATTTTTCAATCAATACTTAATTGTTTACTACTCGGAAATGCTATAAAACTTTTCTTAGATTTCAAATAGAATGTGGTAAAATAAAGTGCTGATTTCACTAGTAGACACTTTAAGAGCTCTATTCTTGAATCAGTCCTTTGTAATGGCATCGCCATTTACAGTTGGCACACTCATGTTTTCCTGCATTTTTTTAACCTAATTCACGGAAGAAGATCCCAAACATATGCAATATTGATGGAATTGCACGTTTTTTTTATATATTATTCTATCTATATAAGCTAATAAAACGTATGTGAAATGTTTTAAGTTTGCATGTGCGTCTATATGTCTGTATATTTGAACTATTATATACCGAAACTTAGACATGGGATCGCAAAGTTTCCGTTTTTGTTTGATCAATTGGCTTCCAACACAAGTTTTATAAAATCGATTTCTTATTTTTGAAGATCTAAACTATTGAATTAAAAAAGTAAAAAATATATTAAATAAAAATATAAAACAGTATCACGCACATACATTCCAGGATGAGTAGCTTAAGCCCCCGGAGTATCTGAGACAACGAAGGTAACAGACAATATAAAAAAGTTCATTTTCAACATTTACCCGACCGGGAATCGAACCCAAGACCTCAGAGATGGCGACACCTTGAAACCGGCGTGCGAACCACTCGGCTATGTATTTGTCTGTTTTAATAGGCAATATATAATAAATAAATATATAAAACCAGTACAATATAACATCTTTCAAGATACATAACAACAAAAAAACATGCTCCGAACAAGAAGGCAAACTACTGTTTGTTACTTGGAAACTTTCGAAAAAGGATAAAGAACTCACGAAATTCGTGTTCATATTTTAACAATTTACTGTAATATCAATACAAACTGTATATTGTTTTTGTAATAATAATAAACACATATAACTATGGCATCAGTTAAATATTAAAGTAATAAGTATAACATTTGTATATTATACATTCATATAGTGCATATTTAAATGTATTTTACCGGGTGTGCTTTTTAAAATGTTGCATTATGCTAAAACTGTTGACAGCTGTGATGCGTCAAAGTTCACATCCATGTTATTTTTAAAATGGCCAAAACTTAAGCTATTATCTTAATATGACCTAAAATAGGTCATTCGTCCTAATTGACAAGAAAAATGGTAGTAGCAAGTTGAGAAAGGTAGTATTTATAAAGACTTCTATCATACATTTATTATTTACAAAAATAAATGAAATTTATACTATTTAAGAATTATATTATTAAGAATTTAATTTTTAAGAATTCTTACTTTAAAAACTTAAAATACACCTTTGAAAATTTGAAAATTAAAAAAGAAATCGTAACTATAAATAATTTGACGTAAGAAATGAAAGGATTTGTCGTAAACTTAAATTATTTAAGAAACTTTTTCATTATTTTTAAAATAAATATGTTTTTGTTTTTTAATAACATAAATAAAAATCAAACATTGTAATAAATCCGTGATTATTGAAATTTAATATTTGGAATATTTTTAAATATTTTATTAGTTTTTAAAAATAAAATTTCTTTTTAAATATAAACATGACTACTACTTCTATGAATTAACATGATACCTGAAGCCTGCCTGCTCTGTATAACCGGAAACAAAATTTCTTCTATTTCCGAAATGCTAATGCAACTCTAAAGAAACGCAATCACTGTTTATAATGCAATGGAGATAGGACCTGACACTGTCTCTGTTTCATAGATAATCTTCGCGGATATAATTTTAACTAAACTATAAGAACGATTTTTCCCAATTGTCGTCCGAGGACAAAAAGAATTCTGTTGTCATGTTACTCAATAGTTACAATATTAACATTGAAATCGATACAAATCTAACAATAACTATGAGAACAAAGCTGTATCGCCAGCAAACTTCCAAAGTAAACAGATTTAACATCCTAATTAAACGTCAATAAACCTTTGTACTCGTATATTATCTGAGGTGTCATGTACAAATGTTGCAAGAACGAGGTAGAAACTTGGATAGAAAGGGGACGGTAACTTTGAACGTGCGATCGTTCGAATAAATGTGAATTCGTACGACATATAATTGTTTAGTTATATCAAAAGATACGAGTTTGATACTACCTATAGTTTCCATTTGAGTTGTCAATATTAGTAGTCATAAAAAATGAATTTATTTATTCATTAAATTCAGTACCTAAAGTTTATTCTGCGTTGAACATTACATAGTGTAATTGTAATTGTCATGTATAATGAATTAATAAATGCTGAATAATTTAATTACAACACATAATCTCTTACTTGGTTATTATTGATTACATAAAATACGCATGTAATAATTAATAAGTATTATATTTTTCCAAGCTCTGGATAGTACCCAAAAGTTATTGAATTTTAGTATGTAAGACGGTTAGGGACGTATAACTCAAAAAGTTGTTTACATTTAAAAAAAACTATCTTTCAATTAGTTAGAAAGATAGGTTTTTATAGAATTTGTAAAGAAATAACATCGCCGTCTTTGATGTAAGATAAAAAACAAATATATAACTTCAAATGACGAACTGTCATATACATTTTCACCCCCTGTTTCAACCAGTTTGTTCATGATAAAAGGTAACATTCTATCTCAAGACCAACTCAATTTCTGAGACGTGAAACGGTACAGACAGACAGATAGACTGACAAATAGAGTTGCTTTCGCATTTATATTATTAGTAGGCTTTCTTTTTTCATTATATTTTAATTATGTTTATTGAAACAAAACTATTGCTATTAACAATAATACTTCAAGTACTCTAAATAAAACAAGTCATATCACACTCGTAAAAGTCGACAAATTTAGAGAATCTTCGATGCCTTTTATAAATACGACAAATGTCCAACGTGTCCCTTTAGGATTATTGTATGGGTCGATTTATAACATTTGAATTTGTATACAAAAAACTGTTGGTTTACACTTTTGTGTTTATCTGAAGATCTTTGCGATCCCTGTGGAATTATGAGGGCTGTGCTGATAAGGCAACTCCTTTTCAATAAATATGTTGCTTAGAAAACTGCAGTGTATTTTTTGAATATTTTTTAAGATAATATTCATCTATCATCATCATCATCACCATCATCATCATCACCACCATCATCATCATCATCATGACCATCATCATCATTATTAAATATCTATACTTCTATACAAACATTATAAGGAAGAAAGATTTTACTGTTTGTATGAAATAGGCACCTTAACTACTGGACCGGTTTTAAAAATTCTTTCACCTATGGATAGCTACAACGTGTGCGCTTGACATAGGATATGATCTACTCGTGCTAAGATGAAAGAAAACAGCTAGTTATAAAATAAAACCCTTCGCTGTGTCTGTCTGTTTAACGTCAACTTTCCATGCAATGAATAGATTGTTAAATGAGGATTGTTAAGTGTATTATGGTTGACTTCTCACTAGTATCATAGAGAATATCTAGTATACTGTACCCTGTAGAGTACAGAGCAGTGACTCTAAGCGTAACTGAAGCCTTGTTGGAGCAGCCAAATCAACCAATCAGAAGAAGTCCAGGATTGGATATATCAGTCTTGATTGGTCTGCTGGCAGTTGAGCTGTCAGACCTACAGATGAGTCTGGATTTTTGTCAGACCTACAGATGAGTTTGGACTTTGACAGTCCATCAGAACTTTAGTTACGTAGCATATAACTGCAGACCGGTAGTAATAAATTCATTATTTTTGAATATGGAAGCTGAAATCGTAGGTAATGTTTCAGATGCACGCAACATTATTACAAGCCCGATTATCGACTTCTGTCATGTCAACGGACTCACGGTAACAACCTCATAATGACATAAGGGTTGCTTCATATTTGTGACATTTGAACGCTTCGGACAATATGATTTAGGTATCCATTAACGTTCTACTCGTCGAGGAAATTATTTAACTTTAATATTTTTTTACAATCGCACAAATGTAGAAACCCAAAACATTGGCGTTGAGTCTATCCTTCTTGGTCTGAACTGTTTTCGCTACTTGTCACAGGACAACAGGTTCACCTGATGTTTAAGTGTCTAAGAATAATGAAGATCTTTAAAAATAATTACTTGTTTGTATGCTCATTAACTCTTATCAGCATACTAATAAATAGGTACTAGTGATTACCGGGCGATCGAAATTCACCCATAAATTTTGAACATTATTTACTTATAAATAGGTATCTTGTACCTGTCTTATATAATGCTTCTATATCTTATATATGATTGTTTTACATTCAGTTAAAAGTATCAAGAATAGAATTAAAAATATACAAAATTCAAAACATATTATGATCATTACACAAAATTATCACTTATTATAACTCCTACAATAATAATGCTTTAAGATAAAAAGGGATGTGATCTGACGAATTTTTATATATTAAAAAAATATTTATAAACGATATTCTTTGTTCTAAATAAAACAATTTTAAATGTGATTGTGATGGTGTCACGTTGCTACTTTTAAAGCTTATAATGTATTTCAAGTCTGTGTTGTATTATAAAACAAAATAAGGTTCAGGAAAGTTCTTCGGTGGCGAACTACATAAATCACACACGGAAACTGTTGAAAATTTTAAGCTCGACAACCGTGTATGACATTCGATTAGTTTCTCGACAGATATACATTTTGCTTCAGTTTATAGTACCTAGTCGTAAAACGGATATTTTAAAGCACATAGTTACGTTTAATAATCCAAATGATAATTTGAATTCTTACCTATTTTTAAGAAACGCTCTTCTTAAATTCGTGACTATCATCAATCTTGCAAATAAAGTAAATTTGTTAACCGAAATAACTTTGTCCACAAGTGGCATATTACATATATTTATAAAACTATATTATCTCGAGCTCCTTCGCTCTTCAGAAAGTATTTTAAGCTATAGGTCCCTGCTGCATGTGCAGTCGTTAAGATACACCAATTCGCATTGGACCGTGGTGGCGTGTCAAGCACAGGGGGCACAGTGGGGGCATTAATAAGCTGGGATTGATGCTGGTGATGACAAAATAGCGCGTTATGTGTATTTAATTATGTATCAGTTCAGTAGTAAAGTATTAGAGTGCCTATGATGATCGAATGTATCATTAAATCAGTCTTGTTTAAATAATCATAAGTTGTAAAATACAATGCTCTAGTCCGTCTCTGTCAAACTCGACGAAGTGCGTCGAGGCGTTAATTTACTTTGTGTTTTATAAGGGTTTATTTAATTCATTGAAATGTATGTAAATTGTTTGAGATCAAATCCTGCACGTAAATTTATACAATTTTCTGCAGATTTCAAATTGAATTTTCCTACTTTAAAAAAAATCTAAATTTTGTTAAAGCGCTCCCACATACGGATTTGTTACTCGTAAATATGTAATATTTATCAATATATACTATATATACGTACACTAACATCTGGGTTTAAAACGTGCATCTCGATTGTTATTATTGGTTTCAACGTTAGTAATTTTGCAGGCTCTTTATTTTTAGCCATTTCTATGTATTCTCCAATAACCGCAGAGAAAGCGGCTTCTATTTTTCTCATTACGAATATATTTTACATTGTTTATCCTATTTTCCTCCCCGATAGAAACCTCGATAGTTTAATTGCTTATAATTCTTTACTTTAAACACACTGGCTAAAATTATATTAGCTTCAATTATAAATTGCAAAAATAATTAAAATATATATATATATACTACACCGTCATTAATCCAGGTATTCACTTGTAAAAGTAATAATGAACAATCGAACGGAATAAGGAGGTTTTGCGCACGTAATCGTCTAAAGTCCCTTTATAGCCGTTTTGAGCGGTGGCGAGCTAGACCCTGGATTACAGAATGATGGATGCACTGCCCTGGATTATCAAACGTTTGTGTTGGCGTCCGGTGACCACAGCTCTCCACGGTATATGGCAAATTACAAATACACCTCACTGTACTATCTAGTATCTACTACTATTGGCAATTCACATTTAGAATTGGATATTATACTTACGATCAGTTGTACATACGTCTATTATGATTTAACGACGCCTTAAAGGTCTAATGAATGTAAAATTTGTATGGGTAATATCGCTTTAAACTAATGTCAATTTTGATGGACGTTTGTGCAACTAGCTGTTAGAGTAGTAAGTACTCGTAGTTCCAATAACACAATACGTTTTTTTTTAGCATAGAAATAAAACAATCTGTGAAGTTGATATACCACAATTAATTCTAACGTATTTTTATATTGCCACAGTCAGATATCTGTTTCTTTAGAATGTTGCTTGTTAAATAAATAATAAAAAAATAGTTAATGAGTAATCCAACATATATGATAAAAGATTCGGATTGACAAATACGACTTCATAGTTTAATGAAGTCATGTTTCAATTCTATATTGCTGTATAAAATAAAACAAGGAGAGAAAAGTAGTCCTTGTTTCATTTTTTGCCGGGTCTATTCAGAACAAGATCTGCCGCCGTAGATTTGCGAGTCGACGGCCTAACTTTCGACTTTCAGAAGTCAAGGCTATAGACTGAATAAATAATTCAAATCAAATCAAATATTATAAATTTTCCAAACAGTGTCCAGTTAGTTAGCTAGGCAGTGATCACTGCACTAGGCTCGCAGACCTGAACAGTAATTTTGAGTTTACTAAACAAAACGAGAGAAAGAAGAAAAAAATCTCAATGATTAGGATAGATAATTGGGATAGCTCGAATAAGCGGGTTGAGTGTCTTGATGTATCAGTCACGGCTTCCAAGGTCTTATTTCCCACCGTAGGAGTTTCGTTGGGTAGGCCTCCAACAGTCAATGATCGCTTACTGAAAACAAGCACAGAAATTGTCTGCACTCGTCCATAGCAGGGATAAACCCACCCGGAAAGGAAAACGTGAACTAAGCCGCAGATTACAGTTAGTAGCTTATATATATGTATATTTTTTTACATTGATGGTGTTTGCCAATATTAGTCTAATATTTATCGAAAGTTGGCTCGTAAATAGTAATGAATCGCGAAGACCAAAGTGGTAGCTTATATATTAGGTAAATATGTTACCTTACCGTACACGGTCTTTTATAATGTTTAATTAAGGCTAGTCGCTGGGAGCTGCGATGTATCAAATTCCACTTGTTCCTAATTTTTTTCATTTAAAATGAAGAAAATCGGATCATCTGCCCTATACCGAAATAATATTTCAATTGTAATGTTGTTACGATAAGCGGATTTATTGGATAATTGATTTCTTTCGCGCAAACTAATTTAAAATTCTAATTTTCTTGAAAATTATTTTTCACCTTTAAATAAGTGTTATAATACACATTGACGATGTTAAACAAACTTATTTCCAAATTGTCACATTAGTGAGATAGAGCAGTTTGAAGCCCGGCGTCTACAAGAGTTACCAATAGTGTGTCCATCTAAGTTGCAAGTGCGAGTCGATTCGAAATTATCAGGTATCGCAAAGCATCACCAAAGCCCTGTTATTATAATCACAACCTTTTTAATAAAAATAAAAAAATCTTACATGAAACGGGGACAAAAATGTCTTATTAGTTTATTAGTGGATTAATGAAATTCTTTGTTGAGTTTCTTGCCGATTCTTCTTAATACAAGGTCTCCCGCTACAGTTTCTTATGAGCACCACACCACATCACTGCCTAGAAGAGTAAGCAAGTAAGTTGTAAGAGCCTTTTGTAATGAAGAGGAATGCTTTATACACTATCGCTGCCGTTTAATAGGTGGCAGGGAGTGTGTGGGACTCTCCATCCGCACAGATCCGTCCGAAGCCTAGTCAAAACGCCTATGGCATAATATACCCACTAAACGCCCTCCGTGCACCCTTTCTCTTTTAAGGGAAGGGCCTGAGATCAAGCAGGGAGTGCTCCACACCTAGCCCCCGAAAGTTGTAAGAACTAACCTGAATAAATGACATTGAATTTGACATTATATTATTACGAAACATGAAACTTGGAAAGACAAAGCAGATGGAAGCAGCACCAGGAGTTACCGCAACACGCGGAACCGAATTAATCAGTTCCTGTGATGACAACGTATATCGACTCGACTTGGCACGGCTACAGTCGACGCCTGCCATACTCGCTGCGTGGTGCCTTGTGGCATTCGATTTTCTCTATAATTCCACAAGAAATCCGGCATGTAGATAATAGGCTCTAATAATAAAAATAAAATCATTACACGTGAGATTCAAATAGTTGCTTCTCAAATAAAAAGGAAAATATAAGCAGATATTCGATATTTATCACGAGGTATTATTCCGTTCCTTGAAAAGTGGCACAGTGATCCAGCGGGGAAATGAAACGGTATCTACATTTACTTTCGGCAGTGTATGTGTCTTTGCTATTTGTATTAACTCGAGTGTAACTCGAAGCGTGTGTGTACTCGCCTGCACAGAAACCCGAGTGATTCATTGGAGCGTAATAAATTCAAAGGAGCAAAAATTTTGTTAATACTATTATCGCATCGTCATCTAAGATTCATATTTACGAAGCGTTATTTTATTGAGGAAAACATTTATTAAGGAATATAAAAACATTTTAGCTAGTTACTTTTTAGTAAAAAAATTTAAATATCATGTGCTGTTCCTATATATCATGTTTACTTATTCGGTGTGATGTGATCAAAAAAATCACACCGATTCAGTAAAAAAAGACTTAAAAGTTAAAAAAGGTATGTAAACTAGCAAACCTATATTCTAAAAGAAACACCAGTGTTGTTTTCTCGTATTAATAACATGATATTACATGTTATTAATACGAGAAACATTAATAACATGAATTCGTTAGTACGTTATTTTAATGATCTATTAGTATTCTCTTTACTATCAAATTGAATCAAACTAAGCATCATAAATCTGCCTAAATATCGCATTTCAGTTATAAAACTAGGTTTATTAATTCTATCTGCTACAAAAGCACAGTCTCAACTAATTGTTCAGTATTTATTTACTACCGCAATAGACTTACAGTACTAAACCAAATCGTGCTATAGTTGAAATATCAGATACAATTATCTAAACAGATTTCACTAACTAGATAACAAATGGTATGTAAATACAAAAAAAAAGTAACAAAGACATATTTGTTTGGAAAAATATGAAAAAAAAACTATTAACACCATTTTCTTTACCCGCAGAAAGATTCATTCACTATAAAGATAATCAAAGAACGCTACAGTGTTATATAACAGAAAATATAAACATGATACCGAGATGAAAAACAATGCAGTATAACAAAAATAACTGTCTTTATTCCATTTTGAAGTCGTAATTTCCGGTCTAGAACTGACAAGTATACGTTGAATATTATCGCCATCTAGCGACCTCATTTTCGTTGTTTCATTTTGCATTAAAGTCGGTTTGCAAACAATTGCATTAAATAGTATATAGTAATCAAAATGCTTTTGACGATCTTTATTCGCGCCTCAAAACATGGATAATATATATTTTTCATATAACAAAAACATATACTGCAAAATAAGTGAAAACAACAATTTTCCAAAGTTATTATGAACTTGTCGAAGTTTTATTTTGATGAGGGCTCGATATGTCCGCACGTACGTTTCGCTGCCAAAAAAGAGGCGCTAAAGTTATCGAACCTTTTCGTTCGAGAATTATTGCACGGTTTAACCTCCACCCAGCTGCCAAATAAGTTTGCCTTGGTCTCTGATCCATTCATCAGTTTTGGAAAGCATCTTGTTTGAGATCTTTTTTCTTTCGTTATCTATCTAGGTAAGATTCCACACATCTAGCTTTACGGAAATAGTAGAATCCTAATGGGTTCAGATTGATCGAGGGTTTCTTAGTTGAAGACGTTTAAATATTTTTTTTTAATAATTTATAATGTTAATGCTGTCCATAAATTATAGTTATAATGATAGTACCGAACTATTTTATAGTCAAAACTTAAAATCTCTTTTTCAAATCTTTAAAATCTGTGCAAATCTGAGGTACAGACGATAACATCTTATAATGTAACATTACAAATACTTATTTCTTAAAATAACATACACATATAATGTACACACAGCTGCACATTAGATTGCTACAAATGGTAAAAGTTTTGCAACTAACAGATTATAGCTTAAAACTATTCGAGACATTTAGGTTTTCGCAGTAAACCTATGTGCCATCGACTGTACATGTCTACATTTATATGTATACATGTACAGTTTAGTTTATACTAATAGCAGCAACTTTGAATAGGATGTTTACCCCATATGTAACCCTAAAGAGGTTCCAATGAACAAATATAACAAATTGTATTACCAAACTCTTTCAAGTGAACTGACTAGGAAAGGCAAGAGTGGGTGGATAAAACAGAGCTCAAACCCGTAAGAAGATCAGTTAAGGACCGGCGTCAAGACGAAAGAGAAAACTAGACGAAACCAACGTGTCTGTCTTTATGATAGGTACAGAGGATAGCGTATTGCGTATCAAAAACAACTTTGAATTAATATACTTTCAAACCATTACAATTATCCTAAATTGCTCCGTAAAATCCTCGGTAACATAATAACTCAAATATGTTTTTATATATTAAAAATGAATTTTTCCTATAAAAGAAGTATGGTTACAAATGAATGAGAATTTTAGGGGTAACCTAATGATATATTTTTAATTGCAGCTTCTATTGAACTTTATTGTTTTGTTTTAATTTACCCTTTAAAGCAAGATGCATTCTTATAAAATCAAACTTCATCAGACTATAAAAAGACATCAGACTATAAAAAACTGTTTCCCTACACGATTTATATCAAAATACATTGCTGATATTTTATATATTGTGGTAACTTGACATGCATCTGTATATGTAAAATTAATAGCATAAGGTTCTTATATAGCTCGCTGGCATAGTGGATAAGCGCCGAGACCCGCGATCGTTGTTGTTAAGCAACTTTCCCAAGTTGGTCACGGGATAAGTGACCAAAAAAATTATTATCTCAAGATATTCCGGTTTGGAAATGCACGTTTAGTCGTTTATCTCGGGTATATCTGCAGTCGTCAATACCCTCCAATCCGCATTGGGCCAGCGTAGAAGGTCATAGGGCATCCTCCTTAACCATCCAATTTTTAAATAATCTGTTAATACAAAGATGATAGAGAGACCATTTTCAAAATGAAACTTTCAGGTTACTTTACCAAGGAATTGCTTATAAAGTATTTATACTATTCATACTACAACAAGAAGGTTTAAAAACAGAATATGTTTGTAATATTTTACTTCCCAATAATTTTCCACACAAATTATTATTGAAAAATAATGTGTATTTATTACCAATACCCACGATATTTTCCTCATTAAAGTTAATGGCACTTGTAATTTGTCCTCAAAAACACGCGTTTTTTCTTTATCGACAAGGAAACGTATTGAACTCTCGATGTAAGGATGTAGTATTAATTCGAGTGAACTCTTACTGAACCTCGAATGATTATTTATTTATTAACCACAAACACAAAAATTAAAGAAACATTGAGCTTAATAACGGGTACAGAAAAAACCCACAAACCACAAATAATGCCATTTTGAGAGCACAATGTCGCTCAAAACAGAATCACCTTCCTCGTCATTCATAGAAGTTGGATGCCAAAGTAGTTTGCGCATTCAGTCTTCGATGTCGAGATTAAGAGGCTGAATAGTGCCAAATCGATAAAATTGATCTAGGATTGTACTAATTCACGGGAAACCTATGGTAATCCAAAAATTTGTGGTTATACTTGATCGTATTTCTGATCTTGTGGTTGAAACCGAAACATGATTGTATTAACTTCACTCGATAGAAAATAATTCCAAAGAAGCATCTAAAAATATTGCGAAAGGCACGTTTCTCAATTATGTGATACATTAGAGTAATGATATTGAGTACAAATATGTATCAAAGGTTGATATAAAAGTTGGTTATTCCCAATTTTTGATAATGTTATTATAATAATTAATATAATTTATTTTGTGATATGGCACATATGGTCATTTTTTTCAAGCAACTTTAAAGTATTGACATTTCTGTCACTCCTACTGCAATTGACAGGGAAGGCTATAGAATAACGCACACTAACTTAGTTCACGCTGAGGCGTGTTGCTAGATGGACCTATGTTGCTTTGTGCAGCGTTCTGACATACCGAGATCGCTAAAATTGTAAAAAAAAGAACATTTAAAATAAGTATTTTAATTTCGCTCTCGTTTTAACAATATCTTTGGTGTAATGTACTAGGGTAGGGACCTGAATGTCTCGAAGTTGTAAGTTCTAATCCCACTAGAGCTCGCATTTTTTCTAGTCGTTTTTTTATTATTTTATTCTAATTTTCATTTTTTTTCTGCCATAATTTTAAAAAGCAACTTTTTTTTATTATTATTATTAAACAGTATAAAATGTGAAAATAAATATTTCGTTAGTATGACGTAGGCAAAAGTCAGACTGACATTTTCATACAAAAGCCCCGATATTGATGAAATAGTTCCAATAAAATACATGTTCATGTTCCAATCCCATCAAAGAAGCATTTTTGTTTTACTTTTATCTTCTTTTCCCCGATATATTTTCCTCTCTAATTTTTTTATAGGTATATGTTAATCATTAATAATTCGTTAAAATAATTTTGAATATTATTTTATACAGTAACTAAGTATTATTTAATTATCTAGTCTAGTTGATAAATTTAATTGCTGTAAAAATATATAACATAAAATTTGACAATAGGTAAATATTTCCATAAAAGTATGTATTTGCAAAAGTTTGACATTTTCATGCAAAAACCATCCCGTAGACCGTTACTCTAGTAAAAAATAATTCCTAATCAATCATATTGTGTAAATAAAATAGTTCAATAAATAGGTATTACTTTATAAAACAGATATAAAAAAGGGAATTAGTTACTATTGAATGAATTTGAAAATTATGGAAACAATGTACTAAATAATAATGTACAGGTTTTTCACAAACTTTACTAAGGTTTGGTGTGGCGCAATGTCCTATGTGCTGCTCACTAGGTGCTCATTGTGCCGCAGATCAAAACCAAGTTTCATGTTATTTTTTTTTACCCAATATTTTTATTATGAGAAATATAATATTAAAAATTATTTATGTGTTTATACTAAAATATAAATTATTATATTTAATAATTGTATAGATATTATTTTTGACATTTTCATGGAAAAACGACTGGATAAATTTCGCGGTAATTTGATACAAAAATACCTCTAGATATCCTTTATTTGTTTGCAAACTATTGCAGTACGCAACAGGCGTAGCCATACAATTATTGATAATGAAAAACGAAGATTTTTCTGTAAGGTAAATGTACAGTGTTCCGTACACTAGTACACAATTTTAAGCGATACTCAATAGACTATAGTTGTATTGCAACCAAAATAATACAATTTTAAGCATACTTGGAAATTTTGATAGTGGATTGGGTAGTTTCGATAGTGAAACGTAAAGCACGAATTTGCAGAATCATTGAAATTTCCTTTGAAATAAAGAAAGAAAGAAAGAAAGAAAGAAAATTTATTGACCACACCTACATGAACACAATGATAATATATAAGAGAAGAAAAAAAAACAAAAATACAAATAAAAAAAAAATAAAAAAATAATCATATCTAGGCTGATTTTGAGTAATAAAATCGCATAATTATCTTAACATATCAAAATTAAAGGTCCAGTCTTTTTGTTTATTCATCATGTGACTTAAAAACATAACCCACCATTACGTGACGACACTTCGTTTGAATATTTTCTGAATCTGACATCTGTCAGTAGTTGTAAAAAAATAAATAAACAGCAGCCGATTTGACAGAAAAAGCAGATTCCGAGATAATACTGTTCTTACCTTATTTAATATTATTATTTTGTCGAGATCGTTAGATAACACCGTTTTCGTTTGAATAACATCATATTTAGTTTTTTTATATATAGGATCAAACAGTTATGCAAATTTATATGAACATAAAATTGAAACATTAATAAACACATAGTTCCCTACATTACATTTGTTAAATTGGTTGATTGTTAAAAATAATTTAATCTGTTTGTACATTACTGTTATTTAATTATTATTATTGATATTTCAATCTGTACATAACAGAATATCGTCATGAATATGGCAGACGATGTTTTTATGGGTGTAAAAAAGTGGAATTATGATTTAATTTTAAGAAAAGAAAACGTTTTTAATTTTTTGGAATATTTTTGTTGTCGATTATAAACACTTACAAGTACCAAGTAAGTACTTTTGCAATCAGAGTATAACACCCTATTATAAAAGCCGTGACAAGTTTTCGAACGTGACTGATACGATCGCACCGCTATTTCGTAAGACGTCGTTCTTTGACTTTCTTAAGATACTGGTAAATTTATTGAAATAAAATTTGTGAAGTCGTTTTAGCCATTAATTGTTATCAACCGAAGGTTTTATAATTAGAAAACTATATTTTTTTTAAATCTACTTTCCGCATCACGGACGCAAACCTGTGGCGTATGGTTACCGTAATAATTGAAAATCGCTCCAAAATGTTACTAAATTTTATTCCTGACTGAGGTTGGCATAAAAAAATTAGATGTGAATAATTCGGTAATCAGCATTGATTATTGTGACGTAAGTGTGGTAAAAGTTTTACGGTAAATTTTACAATTCAGTTCAACTCTAAGCACAGAGTTGAGGACAAGCTCGACATTCAAAGAAACGGGTGATTCTCTAGAATATCTAATCAGGACTCTGGGTCTGGGCAATCCCATTCTGAAAAGGGCAGGTTAGTGTAACTGGCCGTAAGGGCAGGTAAGTGTAAATGATAAAACCAGCTACGGTTCACCTCACATGGATGCATAAGTTCAGTATCGGTATGAATATCGGAATCTTAGAAAAAATTGTTGATACCTGGGAGAATTCACACAAC
Source organism: Diatraea saccharalis (assembly GCA_918026875.4). Classification (NCBI taxonomy): domain Eukaryota; kingdom Metazoa; phylum Arthropoda; class Insecta; order Lepidoptera; family Crambidae; genus Diatraea; species Diatraea saccharalis. The sequence goes on from OU893345.1 coordinate 13,164,163, forward strand.
GTTTTAGGTGTTTTCTGTGACGTACTTAAAGCTGTCAATTATGGTGTTCATGAAATATATAACGAATCTTCATATTATGAATTTAGAGATAACTAGTTAGATTTTGCTGTCTCTTAGTTCAGTGGCTTTGTAGGAGGTTCATATCGGTGACAAGAAATCCCCTGAATCGATAGATCAACACCTATCATGGGTGTTTCACAGTGCTCGATGCTTCTTTTTTAATTTATATAGACAAATTGCCTCCTTTGGTAAAGGATAATCACGAAATAAATTTGTTTACAGTGACAATTCCGTGAAGTATAACTTCACTCTTATTTAAAATTAAAAGAGGACGACCAGTTAATGACGGTGTGAATAGTTCTATTCTCAAAGTAGTACATTGGTTTAATATCTTATCTGTTATTCACGTTGAATTTTAAGCCTTTCATCACTCATAATCTTGCTCCATGACTATCGCTTCATTTGCAGATTGAATGGATTCTATGTAAGCACTATGGTAGGTATCATCTGCATAAAGAAAGCAGCTTTAAACTGGCGATCCCAACGAAATTCATAAATTTTATTCTATAGAGGCAACTATTCAAACAATGTGTTGCTCAATAAATATCTAGAACAACCTCAAATAAGATGAAAGGTTGGGTTATAGTAAGTTTTTGTTATTGTTTCATTTGGTCGTATAACTTTTTACTGAGGTTATGTTTGGCCAAAATACTTGTAAAGATTCATTACACCGTTATATTATTTGCCACTAGCTGGTGCCCGCATCTTCGTTCGTGTTGTCTCATACCAAAGATTTTGTAAGCTTAAATTGTATATTGTGGATTGAGTAGGTTATAACTTAATGAACCTGTAAAGGTAGAATTCTTTTTGTACCAAAATTCTACAGTCTGCTGACGGTGCCAACGGTATATATGATTAACAATAATATTTAAGATGAAATTTATAAACTTTATTGGTGGTTTTTTTTTATTCGGGTGCCAAAATATAGAGCCCAGAGACGTTGCTAACCCTTAAAACAACAAGGCAAAGTTGGGCATTAGAAAAACAGGTAATTTCCAGTTCCACACCAGCAACTTTTATTCTCTCAACAGCATATCAAAGTCGATCAGAATTCCGTGGTTTACTGCGCTGTTTTTATATCTTTGCGTACTTCAGAAATTGTTTCTATCTCATTTTCTGGTAGATCTAAAGATTTTGGGCAATGTATGAGGATGGTCAGTTTTTCACTGGCTTAACTGGATTCTAGAGACCGAAGATTCTATCCGTTTTTATTCTTAGAAAATTTGATCATGTGTCCCTATATCGTTAAAATTCAAAATGGACGTCCATCCGGAAGCGAAGAAGTATGCGTGCTTTTACTACGTTATCCTCTCTGCTGAAATCTCCAAACACTCTTTCTTATCTTAACTGTACTTATGTACCTTTCACACCAAAACTCTTTGTTCCTCCTCTAATCGTCTACTCTGCCCATCTCATTTCTCCGAAATCGTTCACTCTTCGTTCTTCGTCAAATCTATTCCTTTGTGGGATGAATTTCTATTCTACTTGTGTCTACAAGAATTTTCAATAAATAATAAATTAGCTTCTAAAAACAAGTTATTCTATAGCAAATGTTTCATTGTTTTATGATTTTAATCATTAATTACTTTATGATTTATGTATTTTTATAGTAATTATGTATGTATGTATATACATATATACATAATTACTATAAAATTAGGATAATGATATTGCCGTCTTATTATGTACAAAGTTAATTTTAATATATTTAAAACTAAATCCAAATTATCTAATCAGAGCTTTATGACACATTGCATTGTCTGTTTCTGGAGTAGACGAAAAAACGGACAATAACCTTAGTATTTACATGATCCTAACCATAGATCTTTCCCTTTCCCGCGTTTTGTTGTACGCAACAAGGTCACGAACTTGCCCTGTACAACAATAGAGAGAACCCCGTGTCCACATCATCCTAAGGTTTACTGGTAGAAAATGGCCATGGCATTAAGTACGCCAATGTGTATTTGTGCAAAAAATGTCAATAAATAAAAAAAAATATTTATTGTTTAGAAGTCATATTTATCCGATGTTATAGTATAACTACTATCTTTGAGGACCACATTATATGTTCTGGATCTTTGACTTTTGTACTCTTAGCAGAATATATTGATCAGGCACAAAATTTTTTCTTAAGGTGTCGCTGGTCTGTTGTGGTTGTGCATCAAACGTTTAAGTTTCCAAAATTAATTATACCCCATATATTGCCCAGGTATTAACAAAATAAGTTTCATACAAATATACTCAGTAGTCCCGAAAATTAACGTGTACATACAGATAAACAGACAATATTTTTTAAATTCGTATTCTATTATTGTTTATTAACCACCCTCAATTTCTTTCTTTTTTTGTAAATATATTCAATGTACAGACATTATTTTTTTGCAGATTTGTTATAAGTATAAAACGTGTAACAGAAATAACGCACATCCTTATACAACCCAATTAGAAAATGGATTTATAAGTAAAATTAAACATTGTTTATGACACAGTTATACTTATTGCTGGGTAACGGTGTGGACATTTTACAAATCAACACAATGACGTGAAAATTACGGCTTCAGTATTTTTTAAGTTAAGGCAATAATTATGATTCTTATTTGTTATGAAAATCAGCTAGTATAGTCTTGCTATCATATATCCCATAATCTTTAGGCACTTCGATGTATTTATTAACTGTATGTTAGTATATAGGGATTCTTACTTAATAGGGATTTGACTTAATAGGGATTCGATGGACAAAACAGTTTTTCTCTATATTTTTAATTACAGCTACAATGTTATGCAAGAATATATTTTTTTATAAATCGAAACCAATTTTCTTTTAAAATAAAATACATTTTCCATGACAAAAACAATCTAAGCCAATGATAAGTTTATCTGTAAAAACTATAGTGAATTTTCATTTAATAATTGCAGTATTATGATTGTTTCGGAGTTCATAAAAAGAGTGTTTTTGAATGACTTTGCCTTCCCTACAAGCTCTTTATCCATAATGTACTATTTAAGTTATGGATAGACTTTTAAGATATTGTTTTTGAATCAGTTCGCTTTCCAGTATCAAATAAAAAATGTCTGACGGCAACTTTGAAATCATCTATATTTATGGGATTAATAAAATGATTGTGTTTTAATGGCTTTATCCTAACCGGTCAACCAGTCCTATACTTTGATGATGCGTCAGTATTACAAAATATCATTCCACCTCCATAAAAGGATCATGGCTAGAGGAAAAAATAACTTTTCTTCAAGTTATGAAAACAGGATATGTTTTATTAACTCCAGTCCAAAGATCAGGTAGAGTCCAATTCTTAAAGCATTAATTATTTTTAAAAGGGCCATGAAATGTTCGACAGCAAGACAATGGTAGAAACAGGCGCGTCTACCCTATATTCTCATAAAAACGATTCTAAAATTGCTTTTTTTCTCCTCCTCCGGAAAGTTCGATATGGATATGTGTACTTACTACAATGACTTCCAATTAATATTGCATATGGTGAATATTCGTTTACGTAAAGCCGACCTAACAAAAATTCGTACAATTAAAACGTATAATGACTCTTCTTGTAATGAGAATAAGGTATGAAAGTCCGTCTCAGTCAAACTCGGCGGGGATTAGGTGCCATGACGTGATATTTGGTTTATTCTGATTGGCCGACATTATCAGGTACACACAGCAGCAAGTCAGGTTATTACTATTTTAACTCTACCTTTACTACATTAAGGTTTAAAATCGAGTGAAGAAATGTGATGTGATGTGTGGTATCATAAGTGATTTTATATAGTTATTTCATATTTCTTTAAATTTTAAAACTTTTCATTATTCAATGCAAAGCATTTTTTAAAATATCAATGAATTAGAATAAAATTCTGAAATATGAAACAGACAAAATAATAGCATGTTATTTTGTCGACCCAAAAAGAAAAAACATACTTGTCCTTTCTAAGCCCCATAAAAATCTGGAGTAAAAAGAAATTATTCCTTTCTTTTAAAAAAATTCAGCGCCACCTATTGTGTAAGCACTTTAGACAGCTAACTCAAAGCACTTGATGGTTATAAAACGTCATTGTTATTAGTACAAAGTTTATCTGCTGGCGCTGAACCGATAGGCATTTGTTATTCTTCTGAGGAACGTGCAATGAGCTAACCCACACTAGCGTAGACACCTGTAATTATGTAAGGGGGCGTGTCGATTTCTAAAAATCATTCAGTGTCTTCAGCCTCTTAAGAAACTTTCGCAATAGCCTATAGGGTAGGTGACCAAACATTGTGTATCTCGAGCCCCTTCGTGTATTAGAAGGCACATTCAGCAATCGTCATCACACTCCAATCCACACTGTGATAAAGCTATTATTTCTATTTGATACCGTTCATTGGAAAGTCCTGTGCCCAGCAGAGGGACATTAAAATTTAAAACATATGTTAATGCAGATTTAATATATGAATGTTGTTTTTATTGACTGTGCGTATAACATATAATTAATTCAATATCAGGATATTACATAAACATTTTATAATTTGCATTTCATGAGGCTTTCCGAGAAAACACATCTCTATGATGGTGTTTTTCCGGAAAAAGCTAATCTTATAAAAAGGTACGTCTAAGGATCTTTTAAGCAAGGGATCTCAGAGTCGTATACTCATAAATATTAAGAGGTCACACGTATAGTGATGACAAATTACGATGGAAATAAATTTCCGGATATCAAGTAAAGCTCTTGTTAAAAGAAGAAAGGTGGCAGCTGGACAAACAGATTGCTGGAGGCAGCCCCCGTGCCTTGACAAACGACCTTAGACGCGAAAAGAAATATGTTTTTACCGAAATGTGATTCCCTTGTGCGCTGTTTAACGTTTTATTTTTATAAATGCGTATTTTAATAAACTCTACATCAATTTAAAATTATTAAGTAAAAGACTCATTAAAGAATAAAAGAATTTTAATTCATTAGTAATTACTATTTTATTTTGCTGGAGATCCTTATACAAATACATATTCCAAACCCCGTTCTTTGTCCTGTTCCGATATTTAAAGGACTAGAGTTTACCTGCGACTTCGTCCGCGTATATTGTAAACCAAGTCGCCCGCATATGATGTTGCTTCCCGTAGGTGAAAGAATTTTTTTAAACCATCCAATAGTTACGGTGCCTATTCAATGCAAGTAAAAAATTAATGAAATCTTTTCTCTTTATAATATTATAATTATCTGTACTTATTTTAGTACAGATAAAATTTCGTTATACCTACTATGAGAATTTCAACTTTAATTGCCACCGTCTACTTATAGTTAGCCTTACAGATATGAGAATACTTTGTTGTATCAAAATACATATAATATTCCGTTTTTTATTATAGATATATTTTTAATCAGAGATTTTCGTTTAGCATATGCTGAGACCTAAAGGATTTTTATATTTCGGAAAATAAGGTTTAGTATATTGGCTCAGATCTAATTAGTAATATGGTAAGCTTTCTAAATGTTTCTAAATGGTTACATATAGAGAGCTTTTCTTAAACATTTAGAACATCATCGTCCTCATCGGTTGATACCCCTAAAGCTGTGGCATAGACACCTTATGGATAAAATTGAATAGAGAGAACAGACTTATCCTAGTGTAGAATGGTGGGTGTTAACAACTGCAGATACAGACTAATTCAACGGTTTAGTGTCCTTTCCGAAGGACGCATGATTATTTATAAATTTTCATGTTGAACAATAACTTGAATTGTCAATAATCTTAAATCGGGTTGTTCGAGGTAATAAACATTAACTAGATATAATATATCTCCAAGTCAACATGAATCTACGAGTACTTCTGACAAGTGAACAGAATCAAATTGCCTATTAGAAATAAGAAATAGAATCTTAAATAATTTGGCAATGTAAAGTAACAAAATGTAAATACCATTGCTTCACATAGCAAAACACATCAATTTTTAGAATTTAATAATGACTACCTAAGAAATAACCTGTATTCAAATATAATATTTATTCAAGTATAATCCTTTAAATTATACTTGTTTTATACTAGTATATTATACTATACTATATTATACTAGTTTTTTATTCTAACCCGTTTTCCTACAAATTAATTTCATATTTTCTTTCGTTCGTTTCGCTCTTCAGTAAGAAACAGTGTTCATGGAAACTCACGACACTTTGAGTTCCAAGAAGAAATGTCTATAACAGAAAACGATTAAAACAACCGATACAAACGATATAAAAAACCTATTTCCATTTCTGAACATAAAAATATCCAATATTTTTTAATATAACATATTTATTTATAGTTATACTAATAATATAATGAGCAAAAGATTTAAATATTTGTTTGCCCGGAATAGGCTTAAAAATTTACGGGAAACTACATCTCACTAAAACCATCTTGTAAAACAACTTGCCAAGTCTCGATAGAGCAGCTTGTTTCTCTATAAAAAGATGTGTCAACAAGCATATGTGCATTCTTTACGCACATTTACTTGTTGACACATCCAAGTCAAGGTCCAAGTCACATAAAATCTAACTGTAAATAATAAAGAAACAAGCAGCTCCATCTAGACTTGGCTAGTATAATACAGGATGTTTTTGGCATAATTTCACTTCTTTTTTCTGAAAGTTATTTTTCACTCGATTTGTTAACTATATATCTTCTTAATAATGGTAACTCCAGATTTTTCATAATTAGGTTTTTTCTTAGCAATTGTTTTTTTTTTTTCTTATTAGGTGTAGTTTTTCTCATTTGTAATATTTCTTTATTTTTCTGACTCTGATTCTTGTTTTTTGGCTACAGTTTTTCTTATTTCTCATTCACGCTCATTATAAAATATAATGTATAAGTTAAAACAGCCTTTACGACATTAGCCAACTTTTTTATACATCAGGGTTTCTCAAAGAGGGGTAGGCACTAGGCGACATTAGGCGGCAAGAGATTCGCGACAATATTTACGTAGTGACTTTACTATATACGCCAAAATTTTCCAAAATTACAATTTGTAAAAAAAACATTCATTTTAATATTATAAAGACATTTCTTAGGGACCGTGATATATATGTATACGTCATAATGATCCAGCGTAAATATATAAGGATATTTAAAAACAAACAATATGAAGGTAGATATTTAAAATTACAGTAATCAATATTATAATTAATCAACAAAAATTACCGTTAATTGTTAAAAAAAATAGTCGTCGCAACAAAAATATATAATTTATCTTACATTTCTCTTTTCTTAACGTATCATTTATTTATTTATTAGATAACTAATCTACGAAACAAACAGAAAAAATGCGTTTTCATCATTAAAAAATTATTATGGCTTAAAATCAGACTTAAAAGTATATTATCCAGTATAGTATTGTGAGTACATAATTGATGAAATATAACAATTAAAATCTTTTGTTTCGTGATGATTGTATCAATGAGTCGAAATTAAGGCCCAATTTGAGGTGAGCGTGAGGCATCAAAATAGTTTTCATTATTTATTTATTTATTTAATCTTTATGCCTATAACATAGCAATGGCGGACTTAATGCCAAAAAGGCATTCTCTACCAGTCAAACCGGTGAAGGTGTACAGAGCATTCAAAAGGCGGTATCATAGAAGAACAAAGTTACAATTTATAACTAATTATACCAACAAATTATATATAAAATACAAATATATACATACACATTATAAACTTATATAAAAAATACATAGACATACAAATATATATATATATATATATATATATATACATACTGATAAACGAAGACTAGGACACACGAATTGATTGGAGATAATATTCTCGTACTTTTCTCTTAAATACGAAACTGTTTGACACATTCCGGATATTCAAAGGAAGTGCATTCCAAAGTCTTATGGCTGTGAGGGTAAAAGAATCCGAGACAAACCGAGTATGGTGAGCAGGAGTTTGAAGTACAAGATTGCAACTGGAGCGAAGTTCCTTCGGATGTGAGACTCCTAAGAATTGAAACCTAGATTTCAAATACTCAGGAGTATGTGGATCGTAAAGAATTTTGAAGAGAGAACATACTATTCTCAAGAACCTGCGTTCACGGATGGGCAACCATTTCAGTTGATTACGAAATTCAGTGATATGGTCGTATTTACGTAGACCGAAAACGAAGCGTATAGTATTATTCAGTAGACGATCCAATCTGTCTAGAAATATTTGGTTCATGTTAGAAAAACAAACATCAGCATAATCAAAGAGGGGATGAATAAGCGCCTGCACGAGGACAATCTTAGTACTGAACGGAAGAAAATTTTTTAGTCGGTACAAAGCCCCAAGAGTGCCATTAACTCGTCTACTGACACTGTCCAAGTGCCCCTCCCAAGACAAAGTACGGTCAAAGACTACACCCAAGTTTTTCACGTTTGAAGAATAAGGAATTACCACCCCATTATATAACAAAGGCGGAGTTGCATTCATATTAAGTAATGAAATCAGCCTTGGACTACCAATAATAATAGCCTGGGATTTGACAGGATTCACAGTAATTCCAAAACTTTGAGACCACTCCCAAATTCGAGAAAGATTTTGATTCAGTTGCAAAATGACCCTATCCAAATTCTCAAGTTTATCTTGAGCATACGATTGCAAATCATCAGCGTACAGATGATAAGAGGTTGAAAGAGTAGATGTGAGAAAGTTTATAAATAAGGAAAAAAGAAGTGGAGAAAGAACGCCGCCTTGAGGCACACCAGCAATTAAGTCAACCCAATCGGAAAGCGATTGATCAACCCGTACTGATTGCTGGCGCCCGCGAAGATAAGATGAGAACCAAGCAAGCACAGAGGAAGAACATCCAAGCTGAGCGAGAAGAGCAAGTAAGACGTCATGGTCAACTGAGTTAAACGCATTGGAGAAGTCTAGTAGGACTAATACAGTAAGACATGTATCATCCATGCCATCACGTATATCCTCCACGATTTTTAGAAGTGCTGTAGTGGTGCTGTGTCCAGGTCGAAATCCAGACTGAAATGGGGATAGAAGCTGGTTGCGAAAAATGGAAGAGGAAAGTTGTTTATGAACTACCGCTTCAAGTACCTTTGACAGAAAAGGTAGAATGGAAATGGGTCTAAAATGATTCAAGGAGCTGGGGTTGGAGACTTTTGGAAGAGGGATAGCATAGGCCTTACGCCACACAACAGGAAATGAGCCGGAAGATAAGGAATAGTTCAGGATGAAAGTAAGTATAGGAATTATGGCATCAAGTAATAAGACAATCATCTTCCGACTTATGTTATCATAGCCGGTGGCCTGAGATTTAATAGAAAGAACTATCTTGCGGATATCGTCCTCTGTTACTTGAGTAAAGGTAAAGAAAGTGTCAGATGGCATAGCCGTGGATGTAATTTTAGAAATTGTGAGAAATTTAATATTATTGGACAGAGTTTTATTACAAGAAAAGTGGCGATTAAGATCATCAAGACCGAAGGAACATGAGTCTTGGCTTCGGGCTCTGCCGATGCCGATAGAATTAAGAAACTTCCACATTTCGGCTGGAGTTGAATTGATAACATTGCAATTAATGTAACGGCGTTTAGCTCCCCTTATCATCTGATTACACCTGTTTCTCGCATGTTTGTAAGCATCCCAGTTGGTTTCAGTACGACACCGTCTGTATACCCGAAAAGCTTTGTCCCGCCTTCTCATTGCGATACGGACAAGAGGTGTTATCCACGGGGCAGGTGGTCGTTTAAGTTTGACGTCTTTAATAGGAGCATGAATGTCAAAAATATTCAAAATCATGGTGTTGAAATATACCACCATATCATTCACTGAAGATGCGTTATATACAGGAGACCAATCGATAGCTTCCGCATCCTGTCTGAGCTTCTCTACGTCCACCCTCAGGAAATTTCTCATACGTACAATTTTAGGTCTATGTTTAGGAGATCTAACTTTATATGCCAGATAAATGAGATCATGTTTAGAAAAGCCAGGCGCAGATAATTGACCATGTTTGAGAACGTTGTCCTGAGAGGACACAATAATGTGGTCGATCCATGAGTCATTGGTAGCCAAATTGTGATGTGTAGAACCAAGAGGTAAGATGGAGAAATTCGCAGACTCGATTATTGATCGCAGATTCCGAGAGGAGCAAGTAGCCTTTAAAAGATCCGTGTTGAAGTCACCCATGATTATGTGATGTTTGTAATCTGTAAACGATTCGAGAAAAGATTCCAAATCGGAAGAATAGGGAATAGTGGGGGGACAGTAAATTACAGTCAAAAGAACCTTTACACCTTTGACGACGATTTCTAAAGCCAAGTATTCCATACAGCCGTAACACGACATAGAGGAAGCGACAAGTTTATACGGAATGGTATTTGATAAATATATTGCCACTCCACCGCCGCCTTTGCCGATTCTGTCATTGCGTAAGAGTGTGAAACCAGGAAGTACCACAGTAGCCGAATTTAAACAAGGCTTGAGCCAGCTTTCGGTCACCAGTATAGCATGCACTGAGTTAGTGGTAGTAAAGGTGTTCAGGAGATCAGAATAGTGACACGGTATGCTCTGGGCATTAATATGACAGACCCTCAGATAATCCGAAAATATGGATAACTCAGCAGCAAGGCGGGTGCTTAAATCATCATCACCTAAAGACGAAGTATCAAGAGAATGGTACGAGGAGTTAGAGTCATCTGCAGAACTATATTCGCTATAATCTGACATAAAAAACACAAAAAATAAATAAATATAACATACAATTAATAAATAATATTATTAAAATAAAATGAATGACACTATAATTTTAAATAATTTTCCTCCTGCACTCCTTGCCGGTTAGAGAGGTTTATAAAATATCGTAAACACATACAATTATTAGAGTGTGGTTTTCTCACATTAAAGATTTGTTTCAAAATTTAGCTCAGGCAGTAAGGACTAAATCCCTTTACATTTAGAAATATGAAAGTACAAAAAACAAAAACACAATTTGACATTGACATTTGACAAGAACACTTTTGATCGATATAAATTATAATATTTATCATTTTGTGAGTAAGCCGAGATTTAATTATAAACAAATACCATAAACTTAAGCTATGACGTAATTGAGCAAAGCGAGTACAAAGTGCTATAGTTACTGTGAGCAAAAACAAAAAGAACTGCCAACGCTAAAGGGTCACAAGCAAGCAAAATATGAAAATTATAATTATGCAATGTAACATGCCATGCTGCAGCAATAATATATAATAACAATGTGAGAAAAAAAATATATATAGGGAACTCACTATTTAACGATTTTAACAATGCGTTTGGACCTGATTTGAGCTGGCTTTGAATCAGAGCGAGCGGAACCCACACTGGACGCTCCAGCCTCCACTTCAACCGCCATTGCAGTGCCAGGGAACTTTTTAATAGCTGCACTTAACTCATTGTTGCAAGCGATCTTAAGTCGATCCCCGTTAGGAGTTTTAATGAGAATATTTCCATCAGCTGTCCATACATTAGACATCCCAAAATGCCTGCGTGCCTCGTAGAATAAAGTTTGCCGTGTTTTAGTGAGGAATTCTCTAAGAACCAGGGAGGAACCCCTTAGTTTGGTCTTACATTTCCACACAGTAGATCTCAGTGCATGATCAGTGAAGCGGACAACCACAGGCCGAACACGTCCCTTTGTCAGCGATCCAAGTCGGTAGCATGATCTAATGGATGAAGATTGCAATTCTTTGACACCCAGATGCTTCTGAAGTAGTGACACAGTTGTGGAACAAAGCTCTTCATCAGGTTTTTCTGGTACACCACATAGGAGAAGAAATTTGCTACGGTGTCTTGCTTCCTGTTGGTCTAGAGATATCAACACCTCACCAATCTGCTGCCTAAGAAGAGACAGAATATTCCAAACAAGTTGTTTGAAGGATTTAAACTCGGTGTTTAACTGGGGAACCTGAGCTTTTTCTGAAGATGATGACGAAGATGATTTTAGTTGGGTCTCGAATTCCTCCATCCTCCTCATCAAGGCAGACTCCAGAGACTTCTGTGTTTCAAGCACCGTTGCAATGTTGGTCATAATGAAATAATATGAAAGTGCAGTTGCTCGATATTTGTGAAAGTACAACAGTGTAGTGATGGCAGGTTAGTGCAAGCTATTTTGTTAGATACACATCACACTTATTATTCCACAAGGTATGAGGAAGTTTTATCTAACAATTTACGGTAAAATTTGGTTAAATAACTGTATATATCTTATTTTAAAAATAAATTAATTGAGAGAAACACTGTTGCTAATTTTGCGCCTACCGCCAATCATTATATAAATGAAACTACTTTTAATCGGTTTCATCGCGTTTTTATTTAGTTCGGACCAATTAATTTCCGTGTTCACATAAGACTTAGGTGTTGATTGTCTTTTTAAGAGTATTTCCCACAAACCAATATTATCTAACCCATTACAAGAATTCTTATTTCAAAAGGTAACTCATACGCTGTTGTCATGTCACTTATATCAATTAGCAATTCTACCTCCACCGATATGACGTCTTTAGAGAAATCGTACTCGTGTACAGGAATCTCAAGCACAATCATCAATAATTCAATAACATCAAATAAGCTACGTATACGGTTTAACCAAGTTGCATCTCGGATTACTGTATAAATAGTTTTCATATTATATATATCTAGCTGTACGAATAAGGGTGCGTTCATTCCTATTGTCAAGATCCAATAGTATTCAGATTTGCCCCTTTAACATGGGAATTATTAAGATTTAGCGTTCTCCTACAGCTGTCGCGAGCATGTCATCCTAAGTTAATATACAGAATGGGTCCTCCTTCACCTTACTGGATGTAGGTAATTTAATAAAGGACTTTCGTATTTCGATACGTATTTTAGTAGGTACCTATTTTAAATAAATATCTTCTAATCGAACCTTTGCTGCTCAAAACAAAGTTGTGTTCTGTTTAGTTATTTAAATGTTATACTCAATTTAAAGTTATTGAAAGTACAGTTTTGTCATTTAATCCATTAATCTGGACGCTACACACGCAAATGGTGCTGGTAGAAGAAAGTAACCAAATAAGGAATATAATGGAATACTAAAATTACTTTCTTACGACGACGATCATGATATTCAATAATGAAGAAGCGATTAGACAATAATTTTAAGAAGAATTTCAATATTCCACATCGAGGATCATATTTCATATTCGGTTACTTTAATTCACTTATGATATTCAACAAATAATTATGACTTTTTGCGATTGCGTTTTGTTTGATGTATGCGATATGAGGTGTTCACGAATTATGAATTGGAATGATAACTTTCTTTGTGTTTTAAATTTTTAGACATCGAAAAATTTTCCGGCTCTTCCATCTCTAAGATCTGCCACGAGCAGCGAAGTCAAAGTGAAGGCCTTCCTCATAAAACCCGATATGGAGTACTTGCGCGTGAGGGGAACGATCTGGGAGCCACCACAGAGGGCATCGGTTCCAACCCCACAACCACTCTCTAGCCTTGTCTGTATCAGATAGATATCGTAAACATTGTAGATTCACATTACTATGATAAAATTAGCTAGATGCATCTGTGCGAGTGCAATAGCAATATTTGTGTGCAGGAGTGAAAGAGATATGTAGTGGCAGGTTGTTGTACGAAATTCTTTCTATTTGGCGACCGCGTATTAAGAAAACGTAAGTAAATTATCAAGAATTTGCCTAAAATATCATGAAACAATTTTATTTGATCACGTTTATTTTCTGTCTACACGACAGTAATATTAGTTCTTTCATAAACATTAATAAGATCTCGATAATATGTCTGTTTGTCTCAATGATATACATTCTTTACGTCTCATTGCACTTAATATATTGATTAGAAATCTTCGAGCTTAAATTGGATCTATTTAAATGTGTATTATATTTATAGGGATAAATATGGTATAATGTCATGAAAGCCTAATATTATTATATTATGTATAATTACTAGGTATATTTTTTAAAGTATACAAAATATCTACTTCATGATATCAGAAATTAAGAATAAATTACAATTTCACCAAATCTAATAAATTTGAATATATCAATTTTCGATACCACGTGGAAGCAATTTGTTTTTATCTAAATTACTCATTTTCCTTAAATAAATCTGAACTAAATCATTACGCGGACGTGCCCAATCGCATTCAGTTTTATTCTTTCTACGAAGAAAAAACCGGCTCACGCGAGAAATATTAAGGTTTAGCGATCGGGAACAGCTGACGCGGCCGCGTGACTCCACCGGATAATATACAGGGTGACCCAGGACAACCCACCTCACCTCGCCATCAGTTGGCGTTATATTTTCCATATTACCTACAAAACTCGTGAAGCAAAAGAAATAGTCATTTAATCGTGAGCGATGATTGGAATAGCTCGATGCCGCAGTGGCTAGCACGATCGGTCTACGATATGATTATTATGCGACTTCGCAATGGCCAGTCATAGGATGGGTGACAGAAAATTTATAATCTCGAACTCCTCCGTGCTCCGGAAGGCACATTAAGCCCGGCGGCATCTGCATCTGTATTAATACCCACACATCGGTATTAGACCCGTGTGGTGGGTCATGGCCAATTCTTCCTATTCGATTCCATCCATAGGACATTAATATCAAAAATTGGGATGTTAACAGTAGCCTCCCAATTCATATACAATTGCATACTTTACGTTAGAAACGAGTAGCTCGGTGGCGTAGTGGATAAGCGCCGCGGCCCACGATCGTAGTCGTTAAGCAACTTTCGCAAGGGTCGGTCACGGGATGGGTGACCAAAAAATTATTATCTCGAGCTACACCGTGCTTCGGAAGGCACGTTAAGCCGTTGGTCCCAGCTGCATTTGCAGTCGTTAATACTCTCCAATCCGCATTGGGCCAGCGTGGAGGGTCATGGCCCATTCTCCTTAACCATCCATAAGAAAGGCCTGAGCCCCTGCAGTGGGGACGTAAAAGGGCTGGTGATGATGTTAGAAACAATATCAACAATTACATTCAAATAGTCATGAACACAATTTTAATAGGTACTAGAAATAAAGATAAACTTGTTTTACCGTCGTGCAGGCTAAATAAGGTTTTATTATCATTTATGGGTCAAGATATACACTACTATAACAAAATTCCTATGGAAATTTTAAATTTACCATTGCCTAATTTTAATACCCATATTAAGAATTGTCTACTCAGTAAAGGATATTATACTGTAAATGAATATTTAAACTACAAAACTGCTTGGTGTTAAATATGGCTGATTTTTCATGTATATTAAATTGTTTATAACGAAAATACTGTTTTACTCTTATATTTGCTAGTATTGTAATGGAAAGTGACTTTATATTTTAATGAAGTCATTTTTAAATCTTGACGCTCTGTATGAAATAAAACAGGGAGAAAAAAGCAGCCTCTACCGAGTTTTGATTTGATTTGATTTGAATATCATAGTGATCATCATCAGCAACCTTTTTACGTCCCCACTGCAGGGGCTCAGGCCTTCCTTATGGATGGTTAAGGAAGATTGGCCATGACCCTCCACGCTGGCCCAATGCGGATTAGAGGATATTAACGCCTGCACATGCAGCCAGAATCAACGGCTTAACGTGCCTTCCGAAGTAATATTTCGTAATAAATAATATTTCATTTTTATGTTCATCATATCCTAAAACATTTTTACTTATTATATATACATATATTAAACTGTTATAGAACATTAATTTAAATCTGTCTTTTAATCATCTTCGTAACTATATGTTTGTCTAGAGTTATATCCGTTATTTATTTATTTATTTATCCTTCCTTATATTGCACCTACTACCCCCACACTATCCATTAAAACTTCTTTTTCTCTCCATTGGTTGTCTGGAAGAAATTGCTGCACAGCAATAAGGCCGCCATTTGTGTTCTGTTTTTCTTCTTAATGTAATTTTCCTGTAACCTGTGTTATATTGAGTGCAATAAAGTGTATTATTATTATTATTAACTCTCTAGAATTAACAAAGTTTTTTAAAATAGAAAGTTAAGGGTTCCATATACTTATACTGTTAGGTTTCCAGGTAAGGAATCGAATGAAAACGAATAGAAAGAGTAATGCCAGCCTAGTGTGGATTAATGACTATTAACGACTGAAGATGCAGCACGAACCAACGGCTTAACGTTCCATCCGAAGTACGAAAGAGCTCAAGATAATAAAAATTTTGGTCACCCATCCTATGACTGGCTATTGCCCAATTTGCTTAACAACCGTATCGCAAACCGAGCACGATAACCACTGCGCATCCAGTACCTCAAATTTACCACACTAAAACGTTAAAACTTGGTGTTTAATAATAAATAATAATTCAAACCCCTAGGTTTACACTAGCAAACATACTGTAGGAAAGTAGCTGAATAAAGAATAGGGTTTTATTGTTTTTAGCTTGATGCTTGATGGTCTTTACGTAACATAACAAAAGATTTGTGTTTATTCCAACCAAACTCAATGTGTACAGTGTCAACAAAGCTTGTTGTGTACCCGTAAATTACTCTCAATATCGTAATGTTATATAGGAAATACAACACAAAGGAACACGGAAAGAAGTATAATGAAAATAGAGAAATAACAGAAAATACCACACAAAATAATTCGGGAGAAAACAGATATTATTGATGCCTTATCTTACGCACAGATATTAAAATGGAGATGGGCGGGCCATGTAGCCAGAATAACTGACGACAGGTGGACTATACGGGCCACAATATGGCCAGGACCAGAGGGGTTCAGAAGGAGAGGCAGGCCACAAACAACATGGGTTGACGACGTCACAATTATAACTGGTAGAGGCTGGGTAACCTTAACGAGAAAGAGGAGCACATGACAATCTCTAGAGGCCTTCACCCGAGAGGGGTTCTTGCTTATACATATATAAATTAATTGAAATCAGCGAATATAAGTAAAATAATTAATTTATTATATAAATTTTGACATTTCATTTAATAATCTTAATACATAAAGAAATCACTAAAAGCAATTTAAATAAATCTAATTCTTAATCAACCATGTAAATGGCAAGAAATAAAAGGCTTTTTTATTTTTATTTTACTTATATAGGAAATGCTAAAGTCAAAATAATATTTTATTTAATTTATAAAAAAATCGTCTATTATCAACTATTCTTGTCTGTTATCAATGAATCGTCTAGTGTTGTAAATGGATTCTATACTTTGAGCTCTGAAATTGTATATAGGTATTTTTAGCATGTATTAATATTCATGAAAAATTTGGCTAGACCACTACAAAAACAACCACCCGAGAAAATTCAATGAACCTGACAAGATTAAAATAAGACAAGCAATTTCATATTTTAAATTTTTTTCGTTTCCATGTTTACTATCTATATATTAGTCACAAATACATTACGTTAAAATTGTTATTGTAAAATACGTTCCTATTTTTTCAATATAGGTTTTAACACAGAACATAGAAAAGAGGTGGTTTTAATATTAATATCGGTTACACAGAACAGATAAAAAGGTAGAACGATTAAGTGGGCGGGGTCGTGCGACCATCCATATGCCCAAAACGGTCATATGAACGTCATGTTACTCAAATTTCCAGTTTATTATTTGCACAATGTCATAGTGGTCTATGGTGCGTCGAAAAATACGAAAATATGCCGAATAGTGCCGTTATTACGAGTCGTTTGCGTAATGAAAATGTAATTCTGAAAAAAGGAGAAATTTCATTTCATCGGTAAGTAAAAAATATTGGATATATATCAGTATATCGAGATATAATCACATTTTTTTTTCCGTGAGATTGTGTCAGTTGTTAACATGGTGCTTGCAGATATCGATAAAATGCTATCGATAGTACTTAACCCTAATATTATGAATGGCAATCAATTTACATGCAATTATAACATTAAATCTATTAAGATAAATAGTTAACAGAAATTTTTTAGAGATTTGTATGTTTTTGCTACATAATAGTGTTAATTTGTTACATAATAGTTGCCGCCAATTGTTACATAATAGTGTTAATTTACTATTAAATTTTGTAATTCATTGTGTAATGTGAACAATCAAGAGTTTTGTATTGTATGTTTCAGTTTTCATAAAAAAAAGTGGATTGACGCGTGATAGAAATGGTCAATGGTTTCCTTCTAAAACTAGTTACATTTGTTCAACATATTTTTCTGTAAATGATTTCATTAATATTAAATAATATGATAAATTACTTACAAATTTATAATGAAATA
Source organism: Diatraea saccharalis (assembly GCA_918026875.4). Taxonomy (NCBI): domain Eukaryota; kingdom Metazoa; phylum Arthropoda; class Insecta; order Lepidoptera; family Crambidae; genus Diatraea; species Diatraea saccharalis. The sequence continues at coordinate 13,182,440 of OU893345.1, forward strand.
TTATGTATTACATCTAATTTTCTGATTATATTGTGAAATTAAATGTTATGTTGGGATATTATTGAAATATAGTTTCAATGAGACATCTTTGTTATTATTTTCCATTCTTAATATATTGTGCTTCATATAATACCTAGTTAGTAAAAAAAATATGGATCATTAAATATACAAAAAATATAGCTAGGTATCAAAAAATAAAACTATGACTATATAATAGAAAAAAGGCTAATTCAAATTATAAAATCTAGCCCCCAAAGGGCCAAATTATCATCACTGTCACCTGCTCTTGATATGTGACCCCGTTGCAGCCTACTTCTGATTAAAACTGACAAAAATCGCAGTTATATTGCTACTTTAGCAAGATAGGAATTGGTCTAATTGATCGAGCCGTTTCAAGTGAAAGTTGATTACAATATTTGTGAAGTGATTACATACATATGGTATTTATTTTCATTGGATTTTTTTCGTGAATATGCGAAATGATAAATTAATAAATTATTTTATTATATTAACCCAATATATCAATGATTTTTTGATTATCGATATCAAATTGTGAATCACAGGGCACGTCACTATTTCAGTGTTGACAGAAGCGTAAAATTCTTTGCAATATATTTTGAAAAATTGTTTTAATGCAGATACGTCGTGCAATAACATTTTTATGTAATGAAACATGTATTTCAAATGTTTACACATTAACTAATTTAATATCCGCGCACAAAATATAATATTTAGAACTAACAAAAGAAATTGTGCAAATTTTTATTATAGCTAGCCATACATTTTGTGTATTACTGTAAAATCACCTGTATTAATAGGCTAGTATATACTAATTTTGCTGAAACTTTTGTAGCCAATGGAAGCATCGCTCTCCTTGTGAGCTGAATAGGTGAAGTTTTATGTCTGTGTGATATCTGGCACGCGCGGTCCTAGTACTAATGTTAGTACGTTATCATTCTAACCTTTTTATCTATTCTGTGATCGGTTATTTGTCAATTGTCATCCTAACCTCTCTAGTGATGTCTGCAAGCGTCTTCTAGCAATACCAGTCTAAGATGTACAGTTTTTTGCTAATTTCTAAAATTTGACTGGATTATATCTATTGGTTCATGTTATCAAAGTTTTGATATGAACGTTACAATTAGTGGTATTAAATCGAGAAACAAGTTCGTACTTATTTTATTAGTTTGACAGCTCTATTTTCTTTTGACAAAGGTATAGTTGATTAACTTGCGAATTCTCATTTCTAATAAAATAAAAGAAACACTTCAGATCAATTAAGGTTTTTGTTTGTTATTCTTATTTTATATATATTAATAATAATGTATGTTATTATTAACATTAAAATTTCTGGTACCATTTTTTTGTTCCCGTCCATCATAAATAAAGGGAAAGTTAAAGCAATTTCTGTAATTAAAGTTGTAATAACTGTAGTAAAATTAATCATAAAATCAATAATTACTACGTGCCAAAATGCAATCAAACTTACAAGGGCAACTTGTGTTTCGAAGCTATTTTCTATACTTTAACTGTTATTGATAGCAGTTGCCAAGAAACTTTTAAATCGATGTTCCTAGTCGAAGGCGTTGTCTACATGAAGATTTTTAAATGTGACCGGAGTCTTATTTGACATGGATGGAATGCAGAACATAAGTAACGAATCACTTTCCAAAAAAAATCTTTTGAACTTACATAATTTTTTTTTTCAATCTTTACGGCACATCAACTCCAGCAACTGCATTCATACCTAATATTTACATACTTTAATAAACATCTATCTAATATAGGCATCTCTGGTAGATCTCTGTGCAGAGATTGCCTGGAGATAGAAGAGGCGAAAGCTCACGTTCTACTATACCGCAAAGGCGTTGTAAGACAACGAATTGCACACCTGGGCAGTTCAAAGATACTACCGGAGAACTGTCGACATTAAAAACATAACGAAACTTTTTGGGATAACTTTGATGGTAGAGCCAAAACTTCCACTGTTGCCCGCAAAATAGATAGCTAGAATCGAGAAACAAACCCACTTTTAAGAATAAGATACCTTCTCTTTCAAAAGATTGAATCGATTCATTGGATAAACTTTGCATTTACATTGCTTTGTTGATATTTGTATCATACACAAATAAATTAGTTCATTAATCTTAATAACTATGTCCTTCACGGTAATCTTAGCTTAGAGAAAAGTAACAAATTATGAAATAGTATCCCTTTTTAAATTGTTTCGAATAGACAAAAAACTATTATAAATATGAATGTCAACATTTTACCTATACGATATAATTAAAATCCCAAAACAACTCGATTTAAATGTGGTAAGAAATCCAAGAGATTTCTTTTGAAGTTGGTTAAATGTCTACAACAATATTAAATCAAAAACATACTTAGAGCTTAGATAAGTAAACATTAAGAGTAATTACATACCATAATTAAAAGCCATTAATTTTAATTAGTTACTAGCACTCAAGTGAATGAGAGACAAATTTTATCCTACAATTAGTACAAAGAAAGTAATTGACATCAAATTTTAATAACGTCAGTTTCTCACAGAAAATAATTTTATTACAGATTCCATTTTTAATATTTTATTCGAATTTGGAGAGTACATTACATAAAATCAAATATTCGAATATCTTTATTGGAATAGAACTCAACGTTATTTAAAAAAATAAGTTATGAGTCTATTGTAGTAGTATTTATTTTATATTTTTAGCTTTAAAAATTTAGATGTAAAGGACTTTAAAAGATTGTTGTATATTTTCGGTGAACAAATTACGAAAAATTAACTTTACGTATAGACGGGTAAGATAGAAAATCGTAAAATTCTTGTGGCACAGAATGTGCTAGAGACCGAGGAACACGTAACACGTGGTCAGTAAACTGCCCTAACAAGGCATAAAGTACGGTGGGCTATCTCGCCCAACTAACATTACGAAAATCTCTCGCCGGGGTCAGGTATTGTGAAAAAACCAGCGTCGATATCACAACAAACCTCGAGGTGCCCGACGTTCCCGTTGTTACCGCGACGTGACCCGAATGTCCGAACCCCAAACGCTTGGGGATACTTCAGAAATGTTTCCGTTACGATACGGGATCTTCAACCCGTGCCGCGTTCACATTAGAATGTGCGCGTCAATGTCAGTTTAGTTTAGTTTGGCTAAAGGGTTAGAATATATTACAATGGAGTCTGATTATGTGCCCTGTTCTTTTTTTAAATAAGCAGCATAACTAGCGTTATAAAAATATAATATATGCGTTTAAAGAAATCACGCAGCGTTACAACTTGATGGTTATATTTCGAAATGGTTTTTTTTTTTATGGTGTAAAATCATAGAAATAAAATATTTAAGTATTATTTATTTTTAAAAAATGTGTCAGAGTGGAAATGGGTGCGCTTTCTGTTGTTACTCTTGTAAACACTTTTGCTTTGTTATCTGATATCATAAGTGGTTAATTTCTATTAATTTCTAACGAAAGCATTGTTTTATTTCTGAAATTAATGACGAATAGCCATTCCCCATTATCAACGAGATCACAATTTCACTCCTTATAACCTTCAAACGTTACACTTTAAAGATACAATCAATGTGAATTAGACTTTAGGAAATGCGCTCTAAGCCCCTAAATAGCTATAGGTAGTATCGCATCTACTAACCGTTTCCCAGATATTTATAGACGAAAATGCCGCAGAATCTGTATTCTTACGGCACAAGCGGTTATCTTAATGTTATGTTGTATCATTTAATGTATTCTTTATGTTATGTCCCTATTGGGGTTGACTATTATTATAAGAAAACGAATAGTAACTCGGATTCATTAATCAAATTTCACTACTGCATGTAAATTTAAATTCTTTTGTAACGGTAATAAAATATTTACTGACTGCGGTGTATCCAAAATAATCTCATAAATGTGAGGAAAATCCAGTTGGTAGCGTTCAAGGGATTTATTTGGTCGTGTAAAGTTTTTTTTTATGATACTTTATTGTGGAAGCATAATACAATAGTTACATAGTTCGAGATGTATTTAAATAACATTGTTCTTTACTGAGGTCAGAGATATTTGTTTATTGTTAAATTTACCGCCATATGTGGAGGCTTGTCATTTGCTCTTATCAAATAGTTTGTAAGGTACTTTGTAATTCAAGCAGTTAGCCACCCTAATAAAATAAAATAAAATAAAAATCAGTGTCTCCTCCGTGCTTCGGAATGTACATTAAGCAGTTGGTCCTGGCTGCATCAGCAGTCGTTAACACCCACCAATCCGCATTGAGCCCACGTAGTTATGGTCCATTTATCCTATTTGATTCAACTCCATCCGTAGGACAGAAAGAATTCTACTAATACGAGTATACTTTCCCACGCAGACGAAGTCGCAGGCATAGCTAGTATAAAAATAAGAACAAATTTTCATTTTAATCTTAAGGCTCTTTGGGTGAATTGACTGAACATTAATGAGAATACACTCGCAAGAAGTAAAAAATTGTTGTAAAATTTGCCAGTCCATTGGATTTTGGTAGCACAATAGTTAGAGCAGTCGCACGGATCACGAAATATTGTGGTTTCGAATCCCATCTCATACCTGGGGATGGTGGCTTTTTAAGCATTTTTCATTAAAATGCCGTCTAATAAATTTTCGAAAGTAGCGATTTCACTTATCTACCCTATCACACAAAGAAAGTTTACATTAAAAAAAATATAATATCTATGTTAATAAAAAACAACATTCTTAATTAAGAACTAAAATAAATTTAAGTATAATATTATGACTACAAGCGCATGTAAAGAGATGTGACATTGCTTGCCGCTGGCGTTATTTCTACTATACAACGATATTGGTTTGGTCGGGGAAAGATATTGCCTTTAGCTGTCAACGGCAGTACTTCCAACTGGCTTGTACACTTGGTTCGCCATCTAATCGAGCTAAACTAAAATAGCGAGGTTTTTGTATGACTTTATCTGACCATTCTCTGAAATCCTTTGTGTATAAAGTTTCTTATTGAAGTACAAAGATGAAATATAAAGTTAAAAAAAATGTAAATATTATTCCGTGCTCATCTATACTAATATTGTAAAAAGGAGATATTTGATTTCTTTTTTTTTTGTTTTTTTGTATTGAATAAGCTCCGAAACTACTCATCTACAAAAATAATTTTTTTCGGTGCTTCTCATTTTAGAGCTTAATTCAGTAGTTA